>CM064422.1:31675905-33069238 GCA_032690845.1 Eleusine coracana subsp. coracana
GGCATTAATGCATGTCCATTCCATGTAGGGATCGAGACCGAGGAGATCTGATGAGGACATCACTCCTAAGGATATATGCAACACTCCTCCAATTTTGGACTTGCAAGGTCCAATGACTAGAGCTCGTGCATGACGACTAAATTTAGAGGTGAGCTCGTTCCTACATTCTTCATTATATGTCACTTTTGAGAATGGTTTGCTACCTAATGATTATATTATAATTAGGAACCATGGAGAGGACCAGGAGATGATGGGAGAAGGACTTGGAGACGTGGAGGGCCAACAAGGACGTGGAAGCCAAGGTGGAGGCCCAACCAAAACCGACTTCGAGTCTGTTTTGGGGCTTAGGACTAGTCTGCACTAAAACGGATGCCCAAGACACAAACGGACTCAGATTTGGACGTTCTACATATGCACGAAAAGATAAGAAGAAGACTTTTCCAATGTCGCCGGTCTCATATCAAAATTTGTCCGGAATCATCGGGAATCGTCAAAACAAGAGAGAGTCCAGAATCTGTTTCGGTGCTGTGTCGCTTGTTTTTGGCCTTTGGGCTTTGTATCTAGTTGAGCCCAAGTAGGGGTGCGTCCAGAGGGCCTTGCATGACCCTAGGGTCTTCATATACAGCCACCGTCGCACCATTAGGGTTTGGGTTTTGCTTAGATTATTCTGTTCATAACAGTTTCGCCGTCATCACGGTTTGTGAGACCCCAACTTCGTGAGATTCATAATACATCTGCAATTGTGTTGCTTTCTTCTTTGTTCTTGCTTGTGTTCTTGATTCGAAGGCAGAGATTAGCCTTCTTGGCATGGTCAATCATTTCAGGACGGTTGATAACCAGAGGAGATGTCGTGCTGTGATTGTGGGGTTTAGAACGTGCTGTTCTGAAGCCGGATCGATTTGTGTGTCGCCTCCGACCAAATCAACGTATCCAGAACCTTTCGGAAGATCGGGAACCCTTGTCCACATCAAGTGGTAATCAGAGCTTCAGGTGCACCGTCAGGTTCATACTACCCTTAGTTAATTTCGTTTTGTGTTCATCCTATCGTCCACAGAAAAGCCCAAAAAAATTTTTCCCTCCGCCCATAACCACGTGTTTAGCCTTTGCATATTTCAATTTCAGAGTCCGTAGTGTTGAGTTTGTGCCCTAGTTCTTGTTTAGTCGCTGGTTTAGTTTGTGTTTTTGTCGTCAGTAGTGTTTCCCTTGCAATCCTAGCCGCCATCCCCTTCACCATCCTCTGCTTTGTTGGCTTTTTGTGCTAGGGTTGATTGATCGACACACCTAGCCTAGTCCCACCCTAATCCCACCCTGAACACACCATCAATACCCCGAACCAATCCCCACAATTTCCACTTTCCGCTGCATCCACGCCGCCAAAAAAAAATGTTACCCGATCCCA
This sequence comes from Eleusine coracana subsp. coracana, assembly GCA_032690845.1. Lineage (NCBI taxonomy): Eukaryota > Viridiplantae > Streptophyta > Magnoliopsida > Poales > Poaceae > Eleusine > Eleusine coracana. Next base: position 31,677,305 of record CM064422.1, read on the forward strand.
AACTCGACCCCTAACCGACTCGGGTTTCTGGAAAACCGACTCCGACCCCCCTTCGGTAAAACGGGCATAACTTTTTGCTCGGTTGTCCGTTTTGGCTGAAATTTTTACAGGAGATTCTTGACTCAAAGTTGAGGTGACCCACACTATACCCTATGTGCCCTCGTCAAAAAATTCAAAAACAATCGGGAAAATAAAGAAAAAATTGATTTAAGTTTACACCCGACGTTTCCTGCAACTTCAAGATTTTCTGTAGGCCACATCCTACATCTGTTTGAGCTGAAATTTTTTGTGGATTCTCCTCCATTATTAGTGAGTTGGAGAAAAATATCAAAAAATAAAATAAAAAAAATAAATTTGGGATTTCTACTAGTGCTACATCTAGCCCCCTGAAATTTCTGGATTTGGCTGTTTTGCACTTAGCCCCCTGTTATCGCCTGTTGTGCCTTTGTCTTCTTGTTTCTACTTTGCTATCACTACTGTTCTAGGACATACTTAGACTAGCAACTAGGGACAAGTTACTTGGGCACTTATTCAGCTTTACTATCTATTTTTTATTTGTGTGCCACTCACATATATATATATTTGGCCTTCCTAGCTCTACATATTTCTTCTGGACAGCACACAGGTTATTTTGTGACCCTTGCAATCGTGGAACACATCTCTCTGGTATCATTTGCTTTGCTTTTCAGAACTTTGTAAGAGCTTTGTAAGGAGTTTCCTTTTGTTGTGTTGAGAGGCACCACTGCTTAGCTGTTTTATAGGGATAACCTTCACTGTTTGTTTCCTGTTTTGGTGTTTGTGATGGCAGGAAGTGACGATGGAGAGATGGTTTCACCCTCACAATTTGCTGAGTGTGTGAGCCAAGAGCAGCTCCAGAAGGCTTTGCAGGCTGCTCAGAGTGATTTGGCAGAGACGATCACTAGAGCCGTTACTGATGCGGTCAGCAAGCTTCACATTGGAGAAAGCATCGAGCGGTTAGAGAAGCGGGTCTCTAAGTTAACCGATCAGGTTGTTGCGTTGGAGACCGCTCCTAAACCCAATAATACGAACACCAATAACAACAACAACGATGTTGAAGACGTCCATGATGAAGACATGGTGTATAAGGCTGATGGCACCATGGATAGGTCAGCTACAAGGACCGCACGATTATGACGTCGTTTGCAACATAATACTCAAGGTATGGGTGGTTTCCATAACAACAACCGTCGTCCACACGGTAACTATGCTCCAGATGATCCGTATGCTAAAATTAAGTTTTCAATTCCTTCGTTTTCGGGTTAGTATGATGGTGATGTTTATCTTGATTGGGAGATGACTGTAGAACAAAAATTTAATGCCCACCTTGTTCCTGAACAACATAGAGTTAGGCAAGCTACTAGTGAGTTTAAGGACTTTGCTATTGTTTGGTGGAGTGGTCTAGCTGCTGAAACTGATTTGCCTACTACTTGGGAAGAACTTAAGGTAGCAATGCGTGATCATTTTGTTCCCCCTTCTTTTTACAGAGAGATTCGTAATAAACTGCAACGTTTAGACCAAGGAGATAAAATTGTTCAGGAGTATTTTAGTGAGCTTCAGAAGGGTTTGATTTGTTGTGCTGTAGTTGAAAAAGTAGAGGATCAAATTTGTCGCTTTTATTCTGGTTTAAGAAAAAAAATACAGGACATCCTTGATTATAAAGAATATTATACCCTCACCCAGTGTTTCCAGTATGCTATGCTTGCAGAGAAAGAATCACAGGGACTTTTCCAGGCTTTTGAGGAGTACAGCAAGTCAAGGAACTCCTACCCCCCACGTTCGACGGGGACTTCGGGGCTGCCCAGGCCATCTTTCCGGCCGCCCCCACCAGCAGCTACCAAGGGAACCAGTGTTGTTTCTGCAGCCCCAAGATCAGCCCTTGCACCTTCTACGCGCTCAGGTAAACTTTCTGTGCAGGTACCAGCTAGTAGTGCCTCCTCTGTTGCTTCGACAGGGGCGCACTACAGGGATTCAGTGCCACCGCTGCCATGGACTTGGTCATGTGTAGAAAGATTGTCCAAGTTGGCGGGCATATGTGGCGACGGACGATGGCGGTTACATGAGCACCTCCGATGTGGAGGATGAGGAGGAGGACATCACTGCCACCGGCAGTGACCTCGTCCTTGGAGGCGGAGACACCACAGGATACATGAACATTATTGTTCAACGTGTCCTTAGCACACAAGTTCATCAGCCCGAGACAATGCAGCGCCACAACTTGTTCCAGATTTTCTTCGTCATCAAGAACCGCCGAGCACGTGTCATCATTGATGGAGGGAGCTGCAATAACTTGGTGAGTTCTGATGTGGTCAACAAGCTTGCTTTGACCACACGTCCACATCCACATCCGTACTACATTCAGTGGTTAAATGATTCTGGCAAAGCTAAGGTAATACAAACTTGTAGAGTTCCTTTTTCCATTGGTTCTTATGTGGATTCTGTTGATTGTGATGTCGTACCCATGCAAGCATGTTCACTTTTATTGGATAGACCTTGGCAATTTGATAATGATGCTGTACACCATGGTAGAAGTAATAAGTACACTTTTATGCATAAAGGAACTAAAATTACTTTGTTACCAATGACCCCTGCTGAAATTGTACAAGCTGATTTAGAAAGAGCTGCTAGTTTGAAAAATAAAGGTCCTGAAATTCAGCAACCTGTTAATTCTAATTCTACACCTAGTAATGTTAATGATTCTTCAAGTTCTAAGGGTGCTGGAATTAAATTACAAGGTCGTTCATGTCTTGCAACAAAATCTGAGCTTGCTGAAATTCCTGATAATGATGATATTTGCTATGCTTTGATATGCAAAGAAGCTTTGTTTTCGCTTGATGATATTGCTTCTAGTGCTGTGTCTCCTGCTGTCACTAACCTTTTGCAGGAGTATGAGGATGTTTTTCCAGCTGAGATACCCCCGGGATTGCCACCTTTGAGAGGGATTGAGCATCAAATTGATTTGATTCCGGGTGCTACTTTGTCAAACCGTGCTGCTTATAGGACCAACCCTGAGGAGACTAAGGAGATACAACGACAAGTTCAAGACCTTTTGGATCGTGGGTATGTTCGTCAATCACTTAGTCCTTGTGATGTTCCTGTACTTTTGGTTCCTAAGAAAGATGGTACTTGGCGTATGTGTGTAGATTATAGAGCCATTAATAATATTACTATTAGGTATCATCATCCTATTCCTAGGCTAGACGACATGCTTGATGAGTTATGTGGTGCTATAATTTTCACTAAAATTGATTTGCGTAGTGGCTACCATCAAATTAGAATGAAACTTGGAGACGAATGGAAAACAGCTTTCAAAACCAAATTTGGATTATATGAGTGGTTAGTAATGCATTTTGGGTTAACTAATGCACCTAGTACTTTCATGCGCTTGATGAATGAGGTTTTAAGAGCTTTCATTGGCAAATTTGTGGTAGTTTACTTTGATGATATCTTGATTTATAGCAAATCTATAGATGAACATATGAATCATTTGTGTGCTATTTTTGATGCTTTACGAGATGCACGTTTATTTGGTAACCTTGAGAAGTGCATCTTTTGCACGGATCGAGTCTCTTTTCTTGGCTATGTTGTGACTCCACAGGGAATTGAGGTGGATGACGTAAAGATTGAAGCCATAAAGAGCTGGCCTGTACCAAAAACTATCACACAGGTGAGGAGTTTTCTTGGTCTTGCAGGTTTCTACCGCCGCTTTGTCAAAGATTTCAGCACCATTGCTGCACCTTTACATGAGTTGACAAAGAAGGGCATTGATTTCCATTGGGGTAAGGTACATCATGAGTCTTTTGATGCTTTGAAGGATAAACTTACACATGCACCATTGCTGCAATTACCTAATTTTGATAAGATTTTTGAGCTTGAATGTGATACTAGTGGTATAGGCATTGGTGGTGTTTTGATGCAAGATAGTAAACCTATTGCATACTATAGTGAGAAAATTACTGGGCCTGTTTTGAATTACTCCACGTATGATAAGGAATTGTATGCACTTGTACGTTGTTTAGAGACGTGGCGTCATTATTTGTTGCCCAAAGAATTTGTTATTCATTCTGATCATGAATCACTTAAGTATATTCGTTTTCAATGTAATTTGAACCGTAGACATGCTAAATGGATTGAATTTATTGAGTCTTTTCCTTACATTATTAAACATAAGAAAGGGAAGGATAATGTGATCATTGATGCTTTATCTAGGCGCTATACTTTATTGTCTCAACTTTATTGTAGAATTTTTGGACTTGAGGCAATTAAAGAACAATATGCTGCTGATGTTGATTTAAAGGATGTATTGCTGCATTGTAAAGAAGGTCGTGCATGGAATAAATTTGTGTTGAATGATGGATTCGTGTTTTGTGCTAACCGCCTATGCATTCCAGTTGGTTCCGTTCGTCTTTTGTTGTTACAGGAGGCGCATGGAGGTGGATTGATGGGTCATTTTGGTGCCAAGAAGACGGAGGATATTTTGTCCATACACTTCTTTTGGCCAAGGATGAGGAAAGTTGTTGAGCGCTTTGTTGCTCGCTGCACTACATGTCAAAAAGCTAAGTCTCGCTTGAATCCACATGGTTTATACATGCCACTTCCTGTTCCTTCTATTCCTGGGGCGGATATTTCTATGGACTTTATTTTAGGACTGACTAGGACTAAGAGGGGGAGTGATAGTATTTTTTTTATTGTGGATAGATTTTCTAAAATGGCACACTTTATACCATGTCATAAGACTGATGATGCTAGTTATATTGCTGATCTCTTTTTCAAAGAAATTGTTCGTTTGCATGGTATGCCTTCTACTATTGTTTCAGATCGTGATGCAAAATTCTTGAGTCACTTTTAGCGCACGCTTTGGAATAAGTTGGGTACAAAGTTGTTGTTTTCTACAACTTGTCACCCACAAACTGATGGACAAACTGAGGTGGTGAACCGCACTTTGGGTACTATGTTGAGAGCTATTTTGAAGAAAAATTTGAAGCAATGGGAAGAATGTTTGCCTCATGTTGAGTTTGCATATAATCGGGCAACACATTCTACTACCAAGGTAAGTCCTTTCAAAGTAGTGTATGGTTTTGATCCCCGTACTCCACTTGATATACTTCCTCTACCTATTCATGAGAGAGTTCATGTTGATGCTAACGAACGTGCTGAATTTATTTTAAAAATGCATGAGACCACTAGACTTAGCATTGAAAAGATGAATGACAAGTATAAAATTGCTGGTAGTAAAGGTAGAAAAGAAGTAAAACTTGATGTAGGAGATTTAGTATGGTTACACTTGAGAAAAGATAGATTTCTAGATTTGAGAAAGTCTAAATTAATGCCTAGAGCTGATGGTCCTTTCAAAATAATTGAGAAGATTAATGATAATGCATACAAACTTGAGTTGCCTCCCGAGTTCAGGGTTAGTCCTACTTTTAACATTTCAGATTTGAAACCATACTTGGGAGAAGAGAATGAGCTTGAGTCGAGGACGACTCCATTTCAAGAGGGGGAGGATGATGAGAACATCACTCCTAAGGATATATGCAACACTCCTCCAATTTTGGACTTGCAAGGTCCAATGACTAGAGCTCGTGCACGACGACTAAATTTAGAGGTGAGCTCGTTCCTACATTCTTCATTATATGTCATTTTTGAGAATGGTTTGCTACCTAATGATTATATTATAATTAGGAACCATGGAGAGGACCAGGAGATGATGGGAGAAGGACTTGGAGATGTGGAGGACCAACAAGGACGTCGAAGCCAAGGTGGAGGCCCAACCAAAACCGACTTCGAGTCTGTTTTGGGGCTCAGGACTAGTCTGCACTAAAATGAATGCCCAAGACACAAACGGACTCGGATTTGGACGTTCTATATATGCACGGAAAGATAAGAAGAAGAACTTTCCAATGCCGCCGGTCTCATATCAAAATTCGTCCGGAATAATCGGGAATCGTCGAAACAAAAGAGACTCCAGAATCTGTTTCGGTGCTATGTCGCCTGTTTTTGGCCTTTGGGCTTTGTATCTAGTTGAGCCCAAGTAGGGGTGCATCCAGAGGGTCTTGGACGACCCTAGGGTCTTCATATACAGCCGTAGCTGGGTCAATACAGTGCTATGGATACATGTTGCTATGATGTATTGCTCTTTAGCTATATTCATGTCTTAGCAGCTAGCTAGACTCACCGTAGCTGGGTTCTACAATAAGCAAAGTAAAATCTTGTTTAAGGAAATTGAGAGTGCAGCATAGAACTAATAGGAGCTTTTTATGCAATTGTCAAATAAACCCGGTCAGCCCCCTGCATACTAGGAGTCGGTTTTAGTAAACCTTTTGATGGGTAAGTCTTGCGGAGTATGTTAGATACTCAGGCTTTGCGTTGATGTTGTTTTTCAGGTTTTCCTCAAGCAACCTATTGTAATTGTTGTAATAAGGTTGTGTGGGAAGGCAAGGAGCCTCGGAACTAGACCATCGAATGGGTCCCCAGTTATCCTAACCTGGATGAGTGAGCCATCGCCATAGGGCCGGCATGGTTCACGTAGGACTAAACGTCGTGTTTTGTCGTTTCACCGTTTCCGCGAATTTGTGTAATATATTCTAAGGACATATGTATTCAGATCTGAACTTAATTATATTTTACCTCTGGACTTGTAATATTATGCACTTAAGTGACGTAATGTTGTAAATGATGAATGTTCATGTGTGAATGCTGTGTATGGTTACTTCGTTAACCATCTCCCGAGGCGATTCTGTACGACATACTCTACTTTTCAAAGTAGGGTTGTCACAGATAATGCTTAGGTTGCTTGTGAGATGTTGGGTTGATATAAATCTTGATTAATGAACGATGTCACTTCATGGATGTAATGGTAATTTTTGTTAGCAACATGGACTTAGGGATCTATGCAAGCCGGATGGAATGGATGTGGTGCCGTGGGCACATGGTCGGTGGTGGTAGGCTTGTTGTAGATCCGAGGAACCGGTTCTTGGAGCGATAACCCAGGACAACAGTGCCATCACAAGGCTGCTATGGAGTAGCTTGGCTGATTAATTAGGAGTTCTCCCAGTGTCGGTGCAGCATTTTGGTGGAGCGGGGAATGGAAGTCAAGAGAGGACTGTCCTTGTATCCGAATGGCTCAAGAGGGGGCTACTGGGGTGATGAGCTGCTTGTTGATGGGCTATCACTTATGGACGGGAGTGGAACCTTAGTGGCTAGCATGTACTGGGAGACCCTTTGTAAAAGCCTCGTAGTGATCTCCTGGCCGCACACCTAAGGAAGTGTGTTAGTGCTTGGCCGGCATGGCAACATTGAGACTTGTAACACCCTACTTTTGCAAATTCTAAAAATGCCAACTATTAGCATTTAGGAGTTTAATTAAATAACCTAGGACAAATTGTTTTTATAATAAATTAAATTAAATTATTCATATTCATATAGATTTTCATTGCATTATGCATTTAGTTTAATTATTATTTATTTACCAGGAATATTAGGAATAGAATTAGAATTGAAATTAGACATGGAAAAGAATTGAGAAAGAAAAAGAAAAGAAAAGGAGGAACTAGAACAGTGGGCCGAAACCCACCATTCAGCCCACCCCTCCCCTCTCCCCACCTCCTCCTTTCGGCCTAGCCGGCCAGGCCGCCTCCCCTCCCTTCATTCTCTCCTCCGCGGCCCACCTTCCCGGCCGGCCCAGCGTGCGCGGCCCGCTCCTCCCGCGCTCTCTCTCTCTCTCTCACTGACATGCGGGCCCCACCTGTCATCCCCTCCTCCGCCTCTCTCCTCCGTCGCCGGAAACAGACGCCGCCACCGCCGTCGATCTCCCTCCCCCGACCTCCCCGGCTCCTGTAACCGGTGCCCGAGCATGCGCGACCGCCTCCACTTCCCTTCCCCCCCTAACTTTCGGCCGTTTCGGCCGTTACGAACCCCCGCGCGCATCAATGGCGCTAGTGGCATTGATGGCCGGAGAGCCCCGCGCCGGCTCAATTCGCCCGCCTCCGCGCCTATAAAGCACCCTCTCGGCACCGCCCTGCTCCGCCGCCACTCCTCCGCTCTCCCCCGCTCGCTCGCGACCATCGGACGACCTCCCCCACCGAGCTCCGACCACCACCGCCACCGAGCCGCGCCGCCGACCCCCTCCCGGCCTTCCCGCACTCGCGCGACCTGCCGGTGAGACTCCCCTCTCTCTCCCGGGACTCTCGCGGCGAGGAATGGCCGACCGGAGCGCCATTCCGGCCGGTCTCCGGTGAGCCCCGCCGCGCGTCGCCGCCTAACCGGCCGCCGGCGACGACCTTCCCCCGCCCTTTAATTCTGGCCGTTGGATCTTGATCCAACCGTCCAGATTACATACCCCTTCGGGTTATGTAATCGGTCCACCGTGAACCAGTGGACCAATGGTCCACAGAACCTATAGACCCGGTCCACGATTTTCTAATTTAAAATTAATTCAATTAATTCCTGGATATTGTGGCAGTTTTGCATTTTAGCCCCTGTGCTTAGTTTAAATTAGGTTTAGACCCCTGTTTTTGTGCAGAACAAATAAAAATTTGTTTTTAGGCCCCTGAACTCTATAATAATTATTTTTAGCACTACATTTTTACAAAAAGCCCCTATACCCTTAAGAAATTATATTTTTGCCCTATAAATTGTAGAAAACCCCTCGAATTGTCTTAAATTATATTTTAATCTAGTCTTTTTATATTATTAATGGTATAAATATTATTTTAGCCCTAAAATTTATAGAAACACCCCTATGCATTATTAAAATTATTACTTGACCTGGTAATTTTATAAAACACCCCTGGACTGATTTTAATTATGTTTTAGTCCCTAGAATTATTTTAAAATTATACCTTAATCCTTATTTAATTGTATAAATCTTATTTTAGCCTTAAATTTTTACAGGAACATCCCTGTACTTAATTTTAATTATATTTTGGCCCTGTCTTTTTACACTTAAACCCCTGCACTTAGTATTAATTATGTTTGAGTCCTAGAATTTTTGCAAAAACAACCTTATACTTTTAATAACTACTTTTCAGCCCTAATAATTTACACTTTAGTCCCTATAATTTTATAAAATTACGCATAGGTCCTTAAAAGCCTCTGTTTTTACCCTTTTGCCCCTAAAACTTCAAACTAGCATAACTTTTTACTCATAACTCCAATTTAGGTGATTCTTGCGCCAAAATTCTCGTAGGAGCATAACCTTTGCATCCATTGCATCTACATACTGTTTTTCCTCTATTGTATATTGTGTATTGATTTTGTATGTTTTGCTTGTATTGGTATGTCGTTACATAAAGGCGAGCATACACAAGAACCACCCTACGAGGATTTTCAAGAGCAGGAATTTGAAGGGTTAGAGCAGCCTTCTGCGCAGGACGAAGGCAAGTGTCCTTGATGCATATTACACCTATTGAAATGTTACTATAGAATTGCATGCTTGTGTCAATTTATTGGGAACCTATTGTTAGGGTTTTCCTTAGTAATTGTTTTTACCCTGTTCCTTGTCGCCTTGAACCAATGGGTGAATTGTGGGTAGAAAATGCTTAAGATGGCTTATGAGATGTGGGTTAATATTAATTTTGATTAATGAACAATGTCACGTGGGATATGTTTGGTAAATCTTTTAGTAACATGGCTTAGAGATCTATGCAAGCCAGGTGGAAAGGATGTGGTGCCGTGGGCACATGCTTGTGGTGGTAGGCTTGTTGTAGATCCTAGGAACTGGTTCTTCGAGTGACAACCCAGGAAAACAGTGCCAACACAAGACCGACATGGGTAAGGCTTGGCCTAGTAATTAGATGTTCTCCCAGTGTCGGTGCAGCATTTGGTGGAGCGGGGAAAGGAAGTCGAGAGGACTATCCTTGTATCCGAATGGCTCAAGAGGGGGCTTCCGGGGTGATGAGCTGCTTGTTGAAGGGCTATCACTTATGGACGGGAGTGGAACCTTAGTGGCTAGCATGTACTGGGAGACCCTTTGGAAAAGCCTCGTAGTGAAACCCTGCCACACACCAAAGGAAGTGTGTAATGTGGGTCGCGTCCACGGGCACCAAGGGAATCACGACTTGTGGGTAAAGTGGTACAAACTCTACAGAGTATCAAACTATCATGATAGCCGTGCTCACGGTCAAGAGCGGCCTGGAATCCTCACAAGATTAGTTGGGGATGGGTTGGTATGGTTGGAAAGGTAGGATGGATTGAGACTTGGTTAGTACAGCACCTTGTGAAAGTAGGGTTGGGATGACCTCACTTAGTAAATAGGATGCTTAGGTTAATTAAAAGCTCATGCAACCCACTCTATAAAGCCTTCTCTTGACTATAGCCCCATGTCATCTTTTCCCCCACTTGCTGAGTACGACATGTACTCACCCTTGCTATACCACGTTGATATTCAGCCCAAGGAGAAGATTGGAGCCAATACTAAGAGGAAGGAAGCGAGTACTAGGCGATGATCCTCCAATCGATGCATGTGGAGTTTGGGATGTCTACGCTAGATACTTTCCGCTGCATTGATGTACTTTTCTTCTAGACCCACGGGTCCTTTTGTAATAAAGATATGATGTAATAAATAAAGGATATGGATAATTATTCTGTTTACCATTGATGATGTAACTTGATCCTGGGCACATGTACGGCTACACCCATTTTGTTTCTTAAAATGGGTGTTACAAGACTCTAGTCCATCTGGCAACAGGGGACGAAATCACAACTTGTGGGTAAAGTGGTACAAACTCTGCAAAGTATCAAATGAACATGATAGCCGTGCTCACGGTCAAGAGCGCCCTGGAATCCTCACAAGACTAGTTGGTTATCGGTTGTGGTTTGGAATGGTTGGGAATGGTTGGTTGGTGGATGGAATTGGACTTGGTTTGGATACTACCCTATGGGTTAATGGTTGGGATGACCCTACTTAGTAATTAGGATGCATAGGAAATTAAAAGCTCATGCAACAAACCGCTTTAAAGCCTTCCTTGTCTTTAGCTCCATGTCATCTTTTCCCCCACTTGCTGAGTACGACACGTACTCACCCTTGCTATATACCACATTGCTACTCAGCTATAGGAGAAGGATGGTACACTATGAAGACGATGGAGGAGACTAGGCATGCGATCTTCCGGTCGACTTCCTGTGGGAGCTGAAGGACGCCAACGCTTAGTTTATTCCGCTGCAATGTAATCTTTTCTTTTTGACCTATGGGTCACTCTTGTAATAATATTATCGTTTTAATAAAGATATTGTTTTTTATCACAATAATTGTCATGTGTGCGTGAAAACTTGATCTTGGGCACGCATATAGATGCATTCGGTTTTGGTCATTGGAACCGGGTGTGATAAGTGGTATCAGAGCTATATCGACCGTCGGACGCAAGCCTAGATAGAATGACCATGCCATAGGTTTTATTTTCAAAAACTAGTATTTGCAAAACTTTTGTCTCTATCAAAAACTCTTCTATCTTCTACCTTGTCTTCTTATTTTCTCATTACTTTTCTATTCTGAAATGTTTGGCAAAATATTATTTCTACTATTCCTTTTCCCTTTCAAAATATTAGTTTGGTCGACTAGAATTATCATGATCAAGATGGATGACATTGAAGATTTTACATGCTGGTTCTACTCAATATGAAGATGAAGATTGGACAGTCAAACTTGAAGACTCTTCACAACACCAAGGACATTGGCCAGCACTATGCATGAAACCTGAAGAAGGACCTTACGCATAATTGTGATCTAGGACCCTTCCCACTTTAGGATAATAATCACTATATAGAATGATGTTGCTAATCGTGTGCTTGTGTTGCTTGTGGTGTGCTATGTTTGAGTTGGATCTTTGATTGAGTGTTGGTGTGCTTGCAAAGCGTTTAGCTTTGTTATCACATCATTAGTTATACCTAGGTTAGTTTAGTTGGGGTAACGTTTCCCTCTATTCTTTGCTATCTGACCTTCACTCTATTCTATCCTAGTCAATTATAACCTAACCCATCCGAGGAGATGTAGAACTCAACCAGTAAACCCTAAGGAGGTAGCACCGATGAGATGATGCTAATACCCAAGATAGTTCATCTACATCTCTATCAGCTCCAAACAACAATCATAACCTTCGGATCTTCTTACGGAAAAGGGTCACACACAACTCCTAGCTTTGAGCTGACAATTCCTGAGGTGACGCCCATGGAAGAGTAAGATCAAGAGACGTACAAAAAGAAGGACGTCAAGATTTTCCTTTGAGAAGTCACAAGAGTAACACAACCGGTCAATCAAGAGAATTGAGTTCAAGATGGACGATGAAAAGAAAGCCTACCTAAACCATCTCTTGCTAGCCACGTAGAATCTCGGGGCGAGATTCCTGTTAAGAGGGGTAGTATTGTCACACCCCAAAATTTCAAATTTTGGTTTGTGACCCAATTCCACTAAATTTCAACATTTTTTATATAATAGATTAAAATTTTGTTATAAATTAATTATATAATTATAGAATTATAATTATTTTAGGCAAAAGAGCTATTTTCTAAATTTAAATAAATTAATTTAGGTTATTATTATTAATTGTTGCGTTCATGCTCAAATAGTTGCATTAGGTTTTGTTGTTTGGAAAAGATTTTGAAAATCGATTAGGAATCGGAATTTTTCTTCAATTAGGGATTTTGGATGAGGAAAACAGAATAGAAAGGAGGAAAAAGACCCCCCCTGGCCTTTGAGCTGACTTCCCCTCGGCCCAACCTCCCTCTCCTTTCTCTTTCCTCTCCCTTCGGCCTTGGGCCAAACCCTCACCCGTGGCCCATCTCTCCCTCCCCCTTTTCCCCCTCTCTCGGCCTGGGCCAACTCCCCTTGGCCTGGCCCAGCAGCCCTCCCGCTCAGCGCAGCGCACGCGTGGCCCACACCGCACCAGCCCACCCGCGCTCTGCCTCACCCGCTCGGCCCACCCCGCGAAGCCCCCCGAACCCTAGCCGCCGCCACCCCTCGGCGTGCGTACCCAGGAAACCTAGGGCACCGCACCATATAAAAGGGCGGGACCAGCCCCTCGCACCCCCCTTCGACCTTCCCCGCCGCCGCCTCTCGCATCGCACCTCCACCGGCCCTGCAATCGCCGCCGCAGTCACCGAAGCCCGCCGCCGGCGCCCGCTCGATTCCGGCCTCACCACGCCTTCGCAAGCCCCCAGGTGAGCCCACCTCTTGCCGCCGCCTCCCCTCGACCCCTTCTCGTCGTCGCGCGCGAGCCGGAACATCTCGCCGTCGAGCTCCGGACGGACCTCCGATGGTCGCCGCCGCCGGTCCATGGTGGACCTGTGGACCCTCGGGTCAACGCCGGTCCACAGATCCGTAGACCCGGTCCACGGGGTTTTAGATTTAAATTAATTCATTTATTTCCTAGATAATGATAGATTTGCAAATAGGCCCCTAGATTTTATTTAAATTATATTTTGAACCTAATTTTATTGCAGAACATATATTTAATTATATTTAGGCCCCTACTCTTTATGTTAATTGTAATTTAATCCTGAAAAGTTTGGGGAACCTTTATAAAATTATATTTAAAGCCCTAACTTTTCACATAATTATTTTAAGCACTGTATTTTAATAGAAACACCCCTATACTTTATTAAAATTATTATTTTGGCCATGTAATTTTATAGAAACAACCCTGGACTTGTTTTTAATTATTTTTAAGTCCTACCTTTTTACACTTTAACCCCTAGACTCCACCAAAATTACATTTTGTTTCCTGAACTTTTCATAAAATTTATTTTCACCCTGTTATTTTACAATTAAGTCCCTATACTTTTCTAAAATTACTTTTAGGTCCCTAAACCTATCTATTTTTACTATTTTAGCCCTAAAACTTGAGACCTTCATAACTTTTCAACCGTAACCCAGATTTAAGTAATTGTTGCGCCAATGTGATCGTAGTGATTAATATTATTTATTTATATAGTCTTATAGTAATTTGCTAATTTTACTATTTTAACCCTACACCTTTAAACTTTTGTAACTTTTTACTCGTAACTCCGATTTAGATGATTCTTGCGCTCACGCGATCATAGCAACGAGTACTATCTTTTGAAATTTTTTTTAAAGTATTTTATTATTGTTTGGTGTACTATTTCTTAGTTTGTTTATATGATTGTGCGCATGTTGTGCCTACGTGACGTTAATTAGAGAACGGGTTGTTCCTGCAATCGCAAGAGCATGACTTGAAGACCTGAGCAGCAACCCCTATTTCCAGGCAAGTGTCCTTGATGCATCTTGTACCTATTATAACATTTATTGTAGAATTGCATGCTTGAGTCAAATGAATGGGTACCTATTGTTAGGGTTTCCCTAGTATTGCTTTATCCTTTCCCTTGTCGCCTTGAACTAGTTGGTTGGATGGTTGTGGGTAGATAATGCTTAGGTTGCTTGTGAGATGTTGGGTTGATATAAATCTTGATTAATGAACCATGTCACTTCATGGATGTAATGGTAATTTCTGTTAGCAACATGGACTTAGGGATCTATGCAAGCCGGATGGAATGGATGTGGTGCCGTGGGCACATGGTTGGTGGTGGTAGGCTTGTTGTAGATCCTAGGAACCGGTTCTTGGAGCGATAACCCAGGAAAACAGTGCCATCACAAGGCTGCTATGGAACAGCTTGGCTGATTAATTAGGAGTTCTCCTAGTGTCGGTGCAGCATTTTGGTGGAGCGGGGAATGGAAGTCAAGAGTCCTGTCCTTGTATCCGAATGGCTCAAGAGGGGGCTCCTGGGGTGATGAGCTGCTTGTTGATGGGCTATCACTTATGGACGGGAGTGGAACCTTAGTGGCTAGCATGTACTGGGAGACCCTTTGTAAAAGGCTCGTAGTGATCTCCTGGCCGCACACCTAAGGAAGTTTGTTAGTGCTTGGTCGGCATGGCAACATTGAGACTCTAGTCCACCTGGCAACAGGAGACGAAATCACAACTTGTGGGTAAAGTGGTACAAACTCTGCAAAGTATCAAACTATCATGATAGCCGTGCTCACGGTCAAGAGCGCCCTGGAATCCTCACAAGATTAGTTGGTTATCGGTTGTGGTTTGGAATGGTTGAGAATGGTCGGTTGGTGGATGGAATTGGACTTGGTTTGGATACTACCCTATGGGTTAATGGTAGGGATGACCCTACTTAGTAATTAGGATGCATAGGAAATTAAAAGCTCATGCAACAAACCGCTTTAAAGCCTTCCTTGTCTTTAGCCCCATGTCATCTTTTCCCCCACTTGCTGAGTACGACACATACTCACCCTTGCTATATACCACATTGCTTCTCAGCTATAGGAGAAGGATGGTACACTATGAAGACGATGGAGGAGACTAGGCATGCGGTCTTTCGGTCGACTTCCTGTGGGAGCTGAAGGACGCCAACGCTTAGTTTATTCCGCTGCAATGTAATCTTTTCTTTTTGACCTACGGGTCACTATTGTAATAATATTATCATTCTAATAAAGATATTGTCTTTTATCACAATAATTGTCATGTGTGCGTGAAAATTTGATCCTGGGCACGCATACAGATGCATTCGATTTCGGTCATTGGAACCGGGTGTGACAGTCCCTCCCGCCACCAATGTGAAGTTCTCGCCTATGAGCCCGTAATCACTCCCGGAGTGAAGACATGGTGCACGATACCACTGCTACCAAGGCACAAGCTCGCATCGCTCGAGAACTTGCCGGACTCCCCGAGCCGACACGGGCGCTCATTATTGACGCCCCTTTCACCGGCGGGCTTAAACCATGTACAAACGTGTGATGGCCTTGACAACCAATCACGATAAGCTTGATCACCTGCACCTAAACGGTCTAGGTCTCACCATAGACCAAGAGTAATAGCCTACATCACACCTTTAAGGACACCATAGCCTTAGATGTGCAAGATGCTCAAGTTACTCTCCACTAGCACTCTCAAGATATGCAATATCTCCTCCTAGCTCTCATCTTTTCCTCTTGGATCTTACCAAATGCTCTCAGGTATTCCACTAACCAAGAGAGGTCTCCAAGACCCCAGCAACAAATTTATATAAGCTTCCAACCTCCAACTAGCAAGTGCTCCACAAAATCAGTTTTTTGGGCCTACTCACCGGACAGTCCGGTCACTGCCTGACTGGACCGTCAGGTCACTGCAATCCTGAGCACCAATGGCTCTGCCCCTTTGCTGACTCCTACCGACCGGACCGGCTCATCCGTTTCTCTCTCCAGTCCACAAACATTTCAGGGTTGCTTCCTCTCTGCCCAATTTTCAGACCTACTGACTGGACCGTCCGGTCACTACACTGGATCGTCTGGTCTCTAGGCCTTCTAGACTTGACAGATTCCTGGCTACCACTGTGGGTTCCGGATAAAACCTTTTAGTGACCATACAGTCCGGTCACCTCTGACCCCTCTGTCCGGTCACTGTGTCCAAAAGCTGAAACTCGTCGTCCTCACTTAACTTCATTTCCCAGCTTCTCCGAACAACTCCTTGGCTCCTCCACTATCACCTAGTGCCTGTGATTTCACCGAGCATTCATGCACATCATCAACTAGACATGACTTAAGAGAAATGACCTAGACCCCCTTGATAGTCCGATTTTTTCTATGGACTCAAAGCCCTAACAACTAGACAAGTGTTTCCAACACTTGCTCCATAGCTTGTCCTTAGCCTTGATCCATATTCATCAAGCCTTGGACTCCATCAAGCTCATCAAGCCTCCATGCTTGTGGTCATCATCATCAATCGCCAAGGCCGCCGTCAACAATCATCATAAGGTATAAAAGGTTTCCTACATGGACAACACTCGTGTAGACATTAGCCACATTTTATGTTTGTCCTTCATCACCTAAACATCATACCTTGCAATGACCTCAATGGTTATAAACCTTACAATCTCCCCCTTTTTGGTGATGGATGACAACCACTACTTATGATGATCCAAAATGGACGAGCAAAAAAGAACCAAAGGAAAAGAAAGGTTTACCTTGGCCCTTACCTTGGAATGTAGTCTCCCCCTTGGAATGTGCTAGATGTTGAGGGAGAACTACCCAATCATGTAGCGTACTTGATGTTAATCTTGAGTTGAATTTTGCGCCTATCTTGGTGTCGTGGTTGACAATCTTGTTGAAGTAGACATGCACCAAGGACGTAGATGTTCATGTCGGTGTAGATGTTCATTATTGTTGTAGACATGCACCATTGTTGTTCTTCTCTATGTTGGTGTAGATGTTCATCTTGACATGATCTTCATGTGTACTCCAAGTGAACATGCAACATTGTCTTGATCATCTTTGTTTGGTCTTCATGTTCTTCTCTCCTTCTCAGTGATTTATCTTCATGTCCTTTCTTGATCTTGACTTGGCTTTTGGATCTTCATGTTTTTCTCCCCCTTTGTCACCTATCACCAAAAACCACACCAAAACATAATAGAACCAAGAGGCAAAATATAGTTGGCAAGAGTTAGGAAAACTCCCCCTTCTTCGGTGCTCCTTCTTGGTCACAATGGTGTTCCATCGTAGCTCCCCCTACACACAAGACTCAACAAAATATTTTCTCAAATATGCAAAGGTTAGTCATTTGTGAGGTGGGAATGTCTGAGCCACTTGTCTTTAAGCCACGCAAGTAGATTAACCTTGGAGCTTGTTTGAACATGGCTCAATGGGCATGAAGCACAATTATCACTATTTGATCATCTAGAGAGTCATATACTCACATTGTAAATGAGCAACTCCCCCTAGACACATGCTTGAGAGCATGTATGGTATCACACTGCAAGGATGCAAGAATGCAAACACAACAAATATACAATGCATGATGTGATGCTAAAGAAAAGAGAGAGAACCGCTACAAACCAAATTATCAACGATGAGTTGTTCCCTTCTCGAGCATGCTCACAATGGACCATTCTTCAAAGCCTTGGGCATACCATGAACCACCTTCCCAAGCTTAATATGTGTCCATTGCTATCTCAAGGAGGTCCGAAGTCAACCTACAAAAGAAGGGAAACAAGCACAAAACAAAGACACAAACAACAAAACAAAACAAAAAAATACTATACATTTTTACAAAGGACAAGCTCAAGGGTTACTCATGTGAAGTTGGAGTGGTCGAGAACATTGAGTTCTCCCCTTAGCTTGTTGAAGGTCTTCTCATCGAGTGGCTTGGTGAAGATATCTGCCAATTGATCATGAGTTCACACACTCACCAACTTGTTATCCTTCTTTTCAACATGATCCCTTATGAAGTGATGCCTCACTTGAATATGCTTTGCATGACCATGATCTCTACTTTTGAGAGCCATCTTGATTGCCGCCTCACTATCACAATATAGTGGCATTTGAGTGTAGTTGAGGTCATAATCCAAGAGCGTTTGCCTCATGTAGAGATGTTGGGACAACATTCCCTCACCGCCATGTACTCCGCTTCGGCTGTAGATAGAGCCACCAAGTTTTTCTTCTTTGAGCTCCAAGATACTAGAGATCTTCCATGAAATTAGCAACCTCCCAATGTACTCTTCCTATCACTTTGCAACCCGTGAAGTCCGAATCCAAATACCCAAGTAACTCAAAGCTTGTTCCTCTAGGATACCATAAACCCATGGTCGGTGTGTACTTGAGGTATCTCAATATCCTCTTCACGGCCTTCAAGTGTGATTCTTTTGGATTTTCTTGGTAGCGTGCACACAAGCACACACTAAACATGATGTCTGATCTTGAAGCGGTGAGATAGATAGAATCGATCATAGATCTATAGAGCTTGGGGTTCACCGATTTCCCTTTCACATCATCATCCAAGGGTTTGCTTCTTGCCATAGGTGTGTGAAAAGGCTTGCAATTCTCCATGTTGAATCTCTTGAGAAGGTCCTTCGTATACTTTTTTTTATAGATGAAGTTTCCCTCTCTCAATTGCTTGACTTGAAAAGCAAGGAACACATGCAACTCTCCAATCATTAACATTTGGAATTCCCTAGCCATCATCTCCCGAAACTCCTTATTGAACTTCTCATTGACCCGTAGATGATATCATCCACATAGATTTGGCACACAAAGAGATACTTCCCAACATGCCCTGTGAACAAGGTGTTATCATTACTTCCAATAGTGAATCCATTCTTGAGTAGGAAGTTCCTCAAGTGTTTGTACCATGCCCTAGGAGCTTGCTTAAAACCATAGAGAGCTTTATTCAACTTGTACACATGACTTGGATGCTTTGGATCGTTAAACCCTGGAGGTTTTTCCACATAGACTTTCTCATTGATCTATCCATTCAAGAAGGTACTTTTCACATCCATTTGATAGAGCTTGAATCCATTCTGTGATACATAAGCAAGCAAGATCGGGACTGCCTCAAGACGAGTTATGGGAGCAACTGTTTCTTCATAGTCAATGCCCGCCACTTGAGAGTATCCCTTAGCCACTAGACGAGCCTTGTTCTTGACAATGGACCCTTTCTCATCTTGTTTATTCTTGAAGACCCACTTGGTGCCAGCCATATTATGATTCTTGGGCCTTTCCACTAACTTCCATACTTTGCATCTCTAAAAGTTGTTCAATTCTTCTTGCATAGCAATAACACACTTGTGATCATTCATTGCCTCTTTCATTATTGTGGGCTCAATCATGGAGACAAAAGAGAAGTTCTCAATAGCAACATTTGCCTCTTCATCACTTCCTTTATCATTTTCTTCATTTACATAGTTGGGCTTTTATTGATTTCTTCTTGTCCTCACTCTTTGAGATGGGCTCCCAATGATCAAGTCACGAGAATGATCCTTGTTTATGGATTTGGGTCTAGGATGATGTTCTTCTTGAGTGGGAGGAGGTCTAGGTGATGTATCTTGTGCATCAAGAGTTGCTTGGTCTCTCGATATATGAGTATCTTGGTTTCTTGAGAAGTGGGGGACTCTCTCTTATGCATTCTTGTTTAGGACTTAGAGCTTGAAGTGGATAGGAGGGAATCTTGTGAAGAGCTTGGAGAAGTGGCTTGTGGTGAAGTATGTGGCGAGGCTCGTGACTCACTTCTCAGTTGGGTTTCCTCATCACTTGGTGGGTGAACTCTCAATGAATCTTGGGAGGAGCTAATATGTGTACTTGTGGCATTTTGGATAGGTTCTTGCACCTCGGAGGAGGAGGTTGGTTGAGGTGGTGGAGTAGAGGGCTCATCAATATCACCATCATTGGCCTCGCGGGGTAAAGCCTCGCCCATGGGCATGTTGCTAAAAGCTTCCCTCATAGGCTCATCCTCAATGTTCACTTCATGAAATTCATGTCCCTTTTGAGAACCATTTGACTCATCAAAATGAACACCACAGGATACTTCCACACAACATGTGGCTGAGTTGTAGGCCCTATATGCTTTAGAAGTTCCTAAGTACCCAACAAGAATGCCTTCATCAGTCTGCTCTCAAACTTCCCTAGCTTTCTCCTCTTCTTGAGAATGTAACATTTGCAGCCAAATACCCGGAAGCAGGAAACATTTGGTTTCCATCCCACCAATATCTCATATGGTGTCTTCTTCAACAATCGGTGGAGATAGACACGGTTCGAGGTGTAGCAAGGTGTGTTGATTGCCTCTGCCCAAACCCCCTCATGAGTTCCATACTCATCTAACATTGCACGGGCTAGATTGATGAGTGTCTCGTTCTTCCTCTCCACTACTCCATTCTGCTCCAGAGTATATGTAGTAGAGAATTCATGCTTAATCCCTTTCCTATCACAGTATTCCTCCACTATTGTGTTCATGAACTCAGTCCCATTGTCACTCATTATCTTCACAATGCTGGCCTTGAATTCATTCTTTGCCCACCTTGCAAACTTTCTGAAGATGTCACTGGCTTGAGAATTGTCCACAAGAAAGAAGGTCCAAGTGTATCTCGTGAAGTCAGCAACAATCACCAAGCAATAGAGATTGCCTCCCAGACTCTTGTAATGTGTTGGCCCAAACAAGTCCATGTGCAAGAGCTACAGAGGATGAGAGGTAGACATGAATGACTTGGTGGGATGTGAGGATCCAACTTGCTTTCTAGCCTGACAAGCACTGCATAGTCTGTCCTTCTCAAAGGTCACATTCCTGATTCCTTCAACTAGATTCCTCTTGACAATCTACTTGAGCTGATTCATTCCAACATATGCCAATCTTCTATGCCACAACCATCCCTTAGATGCGTTAGTGAATAGGCAAGTGCTTGGTGGCATACTCGATTTGAAGTCCGTGACATACAAGTTCCCATGCCTCGCTGCATGAAACACTAGCCCTTTCTTAGCATTCTCAATCATTGCACCATGCTCATCAAATGTGCACTTGAATCCCATGTCACAGAGTTGACCAAAAGACAGGAGGTTGAAATTGAGGGTTTCTACAAGAAAGACCTTGGAGAGATGGAGGTTATTTGTGATGGCCACCTTGCCCGAGCCTCAAACTCTCCCCTTCGAGTTATCCCCAAATGTCACCTTCTCACTGTCTTTATTTTCATCAATGGTGGTGAACATGGTTGGCTTCCCGGTCATATGTTGAGTGCACCCACTCTCAAGAATCCAATTAGTACCTCCACTCTTGTAGTTAACCCTGGTGGCAGCCAAAAGACAAGCACTAGAGTAAGAAGGGTTAGTATCCAAAGCATTACTTGATTGACTAGCACTAATCTCATCACATTGAATGATAAGACCATCCTCATAGATAGAGATTCTTAAAATCCCTTCCTGAAGTCTCCTCCTGATGGGATAGTGAGGAGCATGATACCTCCAATGTCCATGACCATCCCCCATGTGTATATTATCGAGGTCGATGTAGTAATGGGGAGGATCATAGAGGCCAGTGAGGTGCTCAAGCACATGTGCCACTTGTGAGTGAAGCATGAGTATCATCTCCATTGCTCTCTCAATTGAGAGCTCATTCCTTCTATTGACAACCTCCTCAAGTAAGAAACCCCTCTCATGAGTTGTGGTTTGCTGGGGGAGCTTGTTAATCACTTCATGTGGTGCAATCCACAGGAGACCTCTGAAGGAGTTTATCCTACACACAAGATCATAAATTCTTAAGAGATTCTCTCAAAGGTCATCATTCAGATTTCTCACAAATTCACCAAGTTCAAAAAGATATCCTATTGGTGAGCTCAACAAAGATGCCAAAGATGATCATCTCAAATAATTGAGTGAGAAGTGTTGTTGGTGCTCCCCCTACACTAATGCGTGGTCCACCCGAAGTGATTGGAGTAGAACTTGGAATGGCACTTGAGGTAGAGCTTGACAAAGCACTCGATGATGAACTTGGTGAGGGTCTTGATCCAAAGGGGTCGTAGAAGCTGTTACAAGGCAATCTTGTGGAGGGATCAAAGAAGCTTGACCTTGAAGCTACTTCTTTCCCTTTTCTTGATGATGCTTCATTGTTTGCCTTGAATGACTTCTTCCCCGTCAAGCTTGTAGTGATGTCCTCATCCTTCAAGAGCAGTCCAATCACATCATCAACAGAAAGATTCTTGTCCATGATGAGATCAAGGTTGATGTAGAGGAGCTTGCTGCTAGGGAGCAAGGTGAGGATCTTCTCGACAATCAATAACTTGGGGAGCTCAAAAGTAGTTGCTGCAATTCTATCCACAATACCTCACAAGCGAATAAGAGAGTCAAGTAAGTCCTCATTGTCATTAGCATGAAAAGCAAAGAACTCCTCAACAAGAGAACTACTAGCATGATCAACAAAAGACTCACAAACATAATCAATACTAGTCATGCTAGAGGAGCAAGCAAGATCAAGAATCATTACCAATCATCACATTAGGCACACTAGTAGAGCAACCTATTAAGTTAACAATAGAAGAATCTAGGCAATCACTAGTACTAGGCACATCCACACAATCATCACAATCACCATACACATGATTATCAGTGCAAAGTCCACAGGAGTATCCATCAACTCATCCGGGATCATGACATTTATGTAGCTTTTAAAGCGATCCTTCCATGAGCCATGACCCGACCCCGAATGGGATGACATCCCAACTCAATACGGTCACTACTCAAGGCGGTTAAGCCCTATGATGAGCAATTGGATCTGAACTTGAAAGGACCAAGTGACCAAGAGGGGAGGGGTGAATCAGGAACTCGCAGTATGTACCAAATTCCAAAACCGACAACTCAATAAAGTCCTATAACAGTTCTAGTGGTCATCACACTAGCAAGATAATAGCCCTATGAAAGGAACAACACCCCAAGCATACTAGTAGATCACACAAGGCAATACAACTCCTATGCAAGCTAGTAACAAAGCAACGCGGAAGCACACAACAAGCTAGCAAAGGAGCCTACTCATGCAAAGCTACAAGTTAGAGAACTAGAGCAAACAAGCATGAGTAGCACAACACATACGAGTGTGAGCAATCAAGCCAATGCAACGCCTACACATGCTAGTGGTCAAAGAAAGCTAAGCACAACTAGCAAGTAATAAGCCTATTCATGCAAGTCTACAAGGTAGTCAACTAGAGCAAGGCAAACACACAAGCATGAATAGCACGGTATGTAAATGCAGAAAGTAATGCATCAAAATAAGGAGTAGAGCAAGAGATGGCTCATGATTTTTCCCTGAGGTCACGGAAGGATGGCGCCTTCCCCTACTCCATGTTGGACCACTCCCACTAGAGTCCCGGTCCCTCCAACCACCAATGTGGAGTTCTCACCCATGAGCCCGCAATCACTCCCGGAGTGAAGACACGGTGTGCAACACTGTTGCCACCAAGGCACAGGATCGTCTCCCTTGAGAACTTGCCGGACTCCCTGAGCCGACACGGGCGCTCACTATTGATGCCGCTTTCACCGGCGGGCTCAAACCGTGTACAAACATGTGATGCCCTCCACAACCAATCACGATAGGCTCGATCACCAACACCTAACTGGTCTAGGTCTCACCATATACCAAGAGTAATAGCCTAGATCACACCCTCAAAGACACCCACCCTAGCCTTAGAGGTGTAAGATGCTCAAGTTACTCTCCACTAGCACACTCAAGATATACAGTATCTCCTCCTAGTGCTCTCCTCTTTTCCTCATGGATCTTACCAAATGCTCTCAGGTATTCCACTGGCCAAGACAGGTCTCCAAGACCCCAGCAATGAAGTTATATAGGCTTCCAACCTCCAACTAGTCGTTGCTCCATGAAATTAGCTTCCTGGGCCTACTGACTGGACAATCCGGTCAATACCTGATGTTGACATTTCTTAACGTTGCACCAGGAATATTACTGTCCCCGGCAACAGTGCCAGAAATGCTTGTTGGCATTTGCTACGCTCTAAAGATAAAATGAATTAATTCCGCAAGCGCATGGAACACCATTGAAGAATCCCTATGCATAGACTTGACTTGATTGGTACCCTCGTGGTGCGTGCAAAGCTTATCCCAAATAGCATGAGCAGTGTCAAGGTGTGCAATGCGATCATGTTCACTCCTACCAAGTGCAGAGAGCAGAATATTGATAGCTTTGGAGTTCTTTTCGTACCTGTTCAACTCACCTACTGGAGTTGTGTTGAGGTCGGCAGGTATGTTGTATTCTTGCTCGACGATGTCCCAGATAGCACGTCCTTGACTCAGCAAAAAAGCCTTTGTCCGCAACTTCCAGTAGGGGAAGTCCTCTCCATCGAACATCCAGAGCTTCATAGCACGCTTCTCCATGACGCCTTCGGATCACAAAGCCAATGAATGTCAACTAGTGATCAAACCGGCTCTGATACCAAAAGTGTTGTTTTTCCTTACAGATCCTATTACATATTTATAACCTCATGCAAGAGGTTCTGACCCGACTCGGTCAGGACTCCTAAACAAACCGACTTAGTTTATTTCTAAAATACTTTTAAGCTAATAAAAAGAAAAGATTAAATAACCCTACATGGGTCCACTTCTTGTCTTCCGGCCATTGGGATTACTGACTTCGGCCGACTCCTATCTTCGAGTTGCTGAACGCTGGGCTCAGTCGATTTCCGATGTCAACACATGCCCCCCCCCCCCGAGTCTGGGGTATGAAATCCTTTGTGCGCTTGGTTTGTCAATATCCAGGCTTGATGGGCAACTGATGTTCAACTATGGATCAGCTCAGACCGGGCATCTCAGAATAATCCCAAGCAAAGCAATCCCAATATTCTTTCAATAACTTTATTAATTCATCTTTAAAATCTTCATCTAACTTCTTACTGATAAACGTCAGCCTTGGTTTGTCACCATCTCCTATATCAACCTCCTGTAGCTCATAGGCCGACATGAATCTTTTTTGCAACTTCCCATCTTCCGCGAACTCCATTGGGGTACCTATCAGAGAAACAGTTTAGAATTTGATTGATCTCCTACTTCAAGACTCTGTATAGTAATCTTGACGTAATCCTTAACCCAGATCTTGCCAGACAAACACTCCATATCATCCGCGTGCCACGGAACTAAATCGGCCGATGCAACATTGACGGCTTCATCGGCCGGGATCACCTCTACTTGATTGCCAATCCATTGGGTCAACGATTGGTGCATTGTCAATGGAACACAACAGTTAGCATGTATCTAGTCGCGACCCAACAGTAGGCTGTAGGTTCCCTTCCCATCAATAACGAAGAAAGTAACCGACAAGGTTTTGTTGCCGATTGTAAGCTCCACATTCAAAACTCCTTTGGTTGCTGCAGTGTGACCACCATAATCCCTCAGAATCCTATTTGTATCAATCAAATCTTCTTTGTTTTTCCCCAACTTCTTGATAGTAGTGATCAGCATAATGTTTACTGCAGCACCTCCATTGACCATCATCTTTCCCATCGGCATCCCATTGAGAAAACCCTTCAAGTACAAAGCTTTCAAGTGCCGATGTTTAGACTCATCTGGTTTATTGAAAACTGCTTGCTGAGTATCAAATACGAGTTGTGGCTCACTTTCTCTCAACAAACGATTCTTCTTCTACAGCCATAAATTCTTGAGGCAGTATCAAAACCATATTCACAGAAGTGCTTGGTGTCTGCTCTTGTGATTTCATCTTCGGCCTCCAAACTTTCTTCGGCGGTTGATCATCATCTTCATCATAATAATATCTGCCAGCCCTCATTTGTCTGCAATGCATCCTCTGTATCCTGCAATTCTGGCTTCTAGAGAAAATTCCAGATGGACACCACTAATCAGCTTGTTCTTGTCCTTCTTGCATCTCTTCATCGACATCCTTATCAAACTTAGCCTCATGGCTTTTAATTTTTGTACCAAGTCGATCAAACCCTGAAACCCTTTCCTTCTTATCAGCTACGACCACCATCAACTCTCTAGACTCATCATGTCAATGCTGGTGTCGATGAGTATTCGGAGCTTCTCTGTATCTCCGATCCGTGCGCCTACTGTATCCAGAACAATTGTTGACTGATGGCAACTTCATATTATGATCCTAGCAATAGTGAAAGAATGGACAGCCCCAATGTGGATCAAATTGTGACTCCTTCACTTCTTTGTCCCTCTTTTTTCTGATATCTCCTTATAAAAGTCTCCACATTGTTGATACCAGCCATATTTACATTTGCAGGGAAAGGATGTCCATCGATCTTCATAGTGCCTTTAGTGAATTTAATCTTGCCCTGCTCAATTGCCATCTGAATCTGTCTCCTGAACACCTTGCAATCATTAGTATTATGAGAAGGAGAATTATTACACTTGCAGTACCTTATCTTCTTCAATTCTTTAGCAGGAGGTATCACCTGATTAAATGGCAACTGAATATGCTTCTCTTGCAATAACATATCAAATATCTTATCGGCCTTGGTGATATTGAAATCATACTATTCTTCAGGCTCATTCTGTTTCACCCATGGACATGACAACATATTCTTATTTCTAGTCCATTTGGCCATATCAACTTCAGCAGTTTCATCATCAGATTCAGACCCAAAATCATTATAGTTGACTTGAATCGGCCTTGAACGTGCCCCCGAGTCAAGTTCTCTTCAATAGACACCTTCTATACTAACTGAGCCAGGCTGTCAAATTTGGTCGAGGGAAACTTTTCCCTTAAAGGTGCAACTAAGCCATTGAATGCTATTTCTGCCATCTGATTGTCGGTTAACTACAGGCTGAAACATTTGCTGCATATATCCCTAAACCTTTGCACATAGTCATGCGCAGACTCCCCAGCTTTATGCCTTACAACAATTAAATCTGATAGCCTCAACTCTCTTGTTTCAGCAAAGAATTACTTATGGAATTTTTGTACGAGATCGGCCCAAGTGATAATTGAATGTGGGGGCAACGATGCAAACCAAGAAAATGCCAATCTAGACAAGGACAATGGAAACAACCTGATTTTCAATGCTTCAGTATTGCCAGCTTCTCCACATTGCACTGAAAATCGGCTAATATGCTCAATTGTGGTAGTATTATCTTGTCCAGTAAACTTGGTAAACTCTGGTGTCCTGTATCTACTCGGCATTGGGATCAAGTCATATGGAGGTTGATACACATATGTCTACTACTTTGGCTTCAAACCAAATTGTTCTCTCATTACCTCAGCAATCTTCACTGCCCAGTCATCGGTCGGCACATTAACATTTGGAAAAGTCGATGTAGGACCATATGCTGACATCTGAGTAGTTGTCTGCGATCCAAAATAAACAACTGGATGTTGACCTCATAACTCCCCTGGTAGCGCAGACGATGATGGCATCCCAAACATACACGGCTCAAAATTAGGTGCAGTGCCATAGGTAACATTTGGTTCTGTAGTCTCCTGTCTGTAATGTTGTGACTGCGTATGTGGAGATGTTTCTGAAGTGTCCTTCCAGCTGTGGTGAAGAGACTTCAGAAGATGACGGCTTTGCTCCAGTAGATTGATTTGCAGGTCGAGAAAGATTTTCAGATATACGAAAATATACCGGCCCAAGAGTAGAATCTTCGTACAAACACCCCTCCATAGTTTGAATGATCAAAGGTCTCAAGGTATTAACCAATATAGGTGACTGGTTAATTAAGGCATGATGCACAGCAGTATGAATCATGTTCTTCAAAGCAGCTTCATCAACAACTTCCATTGGTCGGTTAACCAATGCTTCTTTTGTTCCATCTTCAATCAAGGAGGCAACTGGTAATTTCCCTCTCTGAATGATCTTGCCTTGCTTTGTCTTACTGAAAGTTGCCAACAGAAGGCTCTCGAACTCAGCCATTCTCTAATTGATCTGTGCATTTGCTTCATCGCTCAGTTCATCTTTATTGACAGGTAAAACATGTTCCCCCTTAAGATTTGAGCTGATGTTATTCTTCACTTGAAGCGCTTCATCCGGTGGCATTCCGAGCCCAAACATGATATGAGTTTGAAGTTCTTGGTCCCGCCGGGTGTGCCAAAAAGCGTGTTGACTCAAAAATCTTCACGCTTGACCTGGGAGATCTGCTTAGCTCCAGTGCAGGCTCAATACAAGAAACCAGGGTGTGCCAGTCGATTTTCCTTGCAAATCGACAAAGAAACAAATGGTCAGATAGCACGGGTCACCGGCCTAGGACAAGCCGATGAATGGAGCCGATAATCATTGTTCGTGAAATCAGCCGATACTATTATATAGATAAAAATAATGAAAGAAACAGAACTAATCAGCTGATTATATCGGCTCATCAGCAATATTTAATTCAATACATAGCTTTAAATCATAAATGCAGATGAAGGAACAAGTCGACCGGCCAGAATCGATAAATCTATAGTGTTCGTGAAATAACTGGCCAAACAGACGCAAAGGCCCAAAGTTGATAGAGCTGAGTAGACAGTTCTACAGTAAGTATACACATGCTCGCTTTGTCGATAGTGCTAAATCGATAGATCTAACTAGCTGGTATTGCAAATATGCTTATAATTACATATCTAACTTATCTGAAAAAGGGGCGAACGACTATCACAGTAAATGCTATAATTAGTTAAACACTAGAAAGTTGATCAAACCGTGATAAACTATCGACTAAACGTCCCGATAGAACTCTATCGACTCTACCTATTAACAGACTGAGTCTAACCCTATTAACCCAGCGAGAGATCAGAATCAATGCAGCCTCACTGATTCAAATGTCGAACTTAATCGAGACAGTGTTCAAACATGGTAAACAGAGCTAGATTTGGTCTATTTATAGATAAAATTGATAAAATGACTCGAATAACAGATCTAAATAATACGTATCAAACCTATAATAATTGCAATAGATCGGCTTCAACCAAGATAATATTGCAATTAGAATCAATAAAATAAGCACTAAATAGATCTAATTACCGGATAACCAGCAATTCTAACGATAGCAACTAGAATATCAAATTAATAAGAAAGTACTAGTTGATATTGATAGAATTACCGAGAATGACTAATCTAAGTCTCTCGTCGAGATCGGAGCCGATGCAGCCCGCACGAGACGAGGGTTTTGTCGTGTAGGAAAGGTTGGTGATGCGTCGAATTGTATTGAACAAAAGTATTGTTTTTTCCTTACAGATCCTATTACATATTTATAACCTCGTGCAAGAGGTTCTGACCCAACTCGGTCAGAACTCCTAAACAAACCGACTTAGTTTATTTCTAAAATACTTTTGAGCTAATAAAAAGAAAAGATAAAAACCCTACATGGGTCCACTTCTTCTCTTCCGGCCCTTACTGACTTCGGCCGACTCCTATCTTCGACTTGCTGAACGCTAGGCCCGATCGATCAGTGTTAATAGGACCATCCGGTCTCCACAGATCGGCTCCTCCAGAGCCATTGGCTCTCTGCCTAGGCTGACTCCTTGTATTGACTGGACCATCTGGTATCTACGCGTTTGTCAATTCCAGAGAGCTCCCAAAATGCTTCCTCTCTGCCCTGTGCTTCACCCATACAGACCGGACCGTCCGGTCTCTATGGTCTCCAATGCAGATAGATTCCTCACAATGTCTTCTCTCTGAATTCTTCTCCTCTGATGACTATACAGTTCGGTCTTCTCTAACCCCTCTATCAAGTCAATCTGTCCAGAAGCTGAAACTCCTCGTCCTCGCTTGACTTTGTTTCCCGGCTTCTTCCAATAGCTCCTTGGCTTCTCCACTGCCACCTAGTGCCTCTGATTTCACTAAGTATCCATGCACATCACCGACTAGTCGTGACCTAAGATACATGACGTAGACCCCCTTCTTAGTCCAGTTTTTCCTATGGACTCAAAGCCCTAACATCTAGACAAGTGTTCCCAACACCTGGTCCTAGCTTGTCCTTAGCTTTGATCCATCTTCATCAACCCTTGGACTCCATCAAACTCCATGCTTGTGGTAACCATCATCCATCACCAAGGCAACTGTCGACAATCATCAAAGGTACAAAAGATTTCCTACCCGAACAACACTTGTGTAGACATTAATCACATTTCATGCTTGTCAAAGGTCATGATCCTTACAATCTCCGCCTTTTTGGTGATGGATGATAACCACTACTTATGATAATCCAAAACAAATGAGCAACAAGGAACCAAAGCAAAAGAAAGGTTCAAAAGGATTACCTTGGTCCTTACCCTGAAAGTAGTCTTCCCCTTGGTATGTGCTGGGTGTTTGAGGGAGAACTACCCAATTTCATAGTGCACTGATATTGATCTTGAGTTGAATTTCACGCCCGTCTTGGTGTCATGGTAGAAGATCTTGTTGAAGTATACACGCATCATAGACATAGATGTTCATGTCAGTGTTGATGTTTATTGTTGTTGTAGACATGCACCATCATTGTTCTCCTCCATGTTGGTGTAGATGTTAATCTTGATGTGATCTTCATGTGTACTCCAAGCGAACATGCACCATTGTCTTGATCATCTTCATTTGGTCTTCGTGTTCTCCTCTTTGTCACCTCATAGCTTCCTTGTATCTTCATGTTCTTCTCCCTCTATGTGCTATTTCCTTTTTGGATTCTTCATGTTCTCTGCCCCTTCTTAATGGTTGATCTTGACTTGACTTTTGGATCTTCATGTCTTCGTGTTCTTTTTCTCCCCCTTTGTCACCCATCACCAAAACCACAACAAAACATAACAGAACCAAGGAGCAAGATAGATGGCAAGAGTTAGAAAAAATCCCCCTATCTTGGTGCTCCTCCTTGGTCATAATGGTGTTCCACCATAGCTCCCCCTACACACATGATTCAACAAAATATTTCCTCAAGAATGCAATGGTTAGTCATTTGTTAGGTGGAAATGTATAAGTCACTTGTCTGAGAGCCGCGCGAGTAGATTTAGCCTTGGAGCATGGTTGAACATGAATCACTGGGCATGAAGCACAAATATCACAAATATACTCACATTGTAAATGAGCAACTCCCACTAGACACATGCTTGGAAGCATGTATGGTATTACAATGCAGCAATGCATGAATGCAAAGTGTTAGAGCTAGGGTTCAAGGAACCCATTATTTCTCATGGGCTCAGTTACCTCATATTTGGCCCATGTAGTCTTTTGGTCCAATTGTAAGCCTATGGGCATTTGTGTACTTGTACACCACACCAAGGGTAAAATGGTGATTTGTAACACATCGTGGGTAGAAGAGGGATTCCCCTCTTCTCCCCTTTCTATAAATACAAGACCCTAGGGGTCATGAGTGGGGCTGATTGGTTCATGCTGGCTCCTTCTCTTTTTGGCTAGTTGTATCCTTCCTCTAGCTTTGCCAACCCTTCGGGTTGGCATAGCACATTATGTGTGTGTTGGGACTTGTAACCACAACATGCTGGCGCCCACCGTGGGGAGGGATCCAAAAAGTCTCATGAGAAAAAGTAATTTTTTTAAAGTCAGGTCACCCTTCGGCATCAAGCATTCGGGGATCCTTCGATATAAGTTTTCCTTCAGGCTTGTTTCCATGTTGCCCTTTGGGATCTGCCTTCGGACTTGTTTCCATATTGCCCTGCAGGGTCTGCCTTTGGGCTTGTTTCCATGTTTCCCTTTGGGATATTCCCTCCGGGGGTCCTTCGGTACAAGTTGTTCTTTAGGATCTGCCTTTGGGCTCATTTCTAAGTTCCCCTTCGGGATCTACCTTCGGGCTTGTTTCTGAGTTGCCCTTCAGGATCTGCCTTCAGTCTCACTTCCAAGTTGCCCTTTGGGATCTTTCCATTGGGGGTCCTTCGGTACAAGTTGCCCTTCGGGATCTGCCTTTAGGATCACTTCTAAGTTGCCCTTCGGGATCTGCCTTCGGGCTTGTTTCCAGGTTGACCTTCGGGATCTGCCTTCGGGCTTGTTTCCAGGTTGACCTTCGGGATCTGCCTTCGAGCTCGTTTCCAAGTTGTCCTTCGGGATCTTCCCTCCGAAGATCCTTCGGTACAAGTTGTCCTTCGGGATCTGCCTTCGAGCTCGTTTTTAAGTTGCCCTTCGGGATATGCCTTCGAGCTCATTTCCATGTTGCCCTTCGGGATCTTCCCTCCGGGGGTCCTTCCGTACAAGTTTCCCTTTGGGATCTACCTTCGGGCTCGTTTCTAAGTTGCCCTTCGGGATCTGCCTTCGGTCTTGTTTCCAAGTTGCCCTTTAGGATCTGCCATCGGGCTCATTCATAAGTTGCCCATCAGGGTGTCTCTTCGGGCTCCTTTATAAGTCGATCTTCAGGCTCGGTTTCTTTTCATCCATAGGGTAAAAAAAACTTTGGACTCACTCTTCGACATTAACCTTCTTAGGGTCCTCCGGACTCAACCTTCGATATCAACCTTCATGGGGCCCTCTAGACTCAACCTTTGACAAGAGCATTCTGGGGGTCCTTTGAACTCACCCTTCGACATCAGCCTTCAGAGGGTGAACTTTCAAAACTTCATATCATAGGTGACATCCACTCATCACTTTTGGTTTTGCAAATTATATTTCTTATGCGTGTTTAGATCGAGTATCGTTTTAGTACTAGTTGATGAGTGTTTTATTTAGGCTATCAATTCTACTTGTTGTCTTTTGCAAAGGAGTTAGTTATTGTTGTCCGCGGAGGCCTGCAGTGTCAAGTCCGTAAGGCTCCGACGGGGACACCTTAAATGTGTTCCTCACTTTAGTAAATAGTCACCACGTTAAGTGCATGCCCATAAGGGTGAAGCATGCCCCAAGTCGGAAGGGTTCACACAGTTCGCAGGGTGCCAAGTGTTTCAGCAAGAAAAACACTTGTCCAATGATGTATCCTGGAAGCAGAAAAAAATTATGTGAGCCCTGGGCTCATGCGCACGGGCGTGTGCCCCCACGTGCGATGTCGTCCACTAGAAATCGAATGCTGCAGTCCGCTCGGCTTCGTCGCATGGTTGCTTGCACGCGCACTCGGCTTCGTTGCTGTAGTCCGATCCGCTAATGTGCGCTTGGCTCCCATCGGCTCGCCATTGTCGTACTCTGAGAACATATCAGGTGCTCCCACACCATATGGTGCTCTCGTGCTCCCACTTTTTATTACATCCTATATGTTGTACAAAAAAAATAAACAATTATTTATTATCATGCAAAAGTTGAGCTGCAACCGATACTTGTGTAATGAGAAACAAATAAGAGAAATCATACATTGAATAGTTGCAGGTGGCACTGTTCATGTCGAACCCACAACCCGTTACTGTTGCTACACTGATTTCAGTTTTTTGTTGTGGCTTACACAAAATTCCGCTTCACATGCAGCTTCACAGTCGTAAGAGTTTTCCTGCCCGATTAGTTGTGCTGCCATGACGGGAGAGTGGCGGCCCGATCTGTTCCAGGTGACAAAAGGACGACGCGATGAATGGCAATGTGTCAAAGAGGCCATGGCGTAAGGATGGCGCGACGAAGCCCTACCCGGTGACGGCCACGCTAACATGGATGGAGCAGTTCACATCATTTATGTTCCCTCGTCATCGGGCATCAGGTAACTACTGCACTGCTCCTTGATTCATGTCACACCCCAAAATTTCACATTTTGGTTTGTTACTCAATTTCACTAAATTTCAACATTTTCTTATAATAGATTACAGTTTATCCTAATTATATTGAGGATTATCATTTATTTTAGGCAAAACTATTATTTTCTAAATTAAATAAATTAATTTAGGTTATTAATATTTTTGTATGTTGCATTCATGCCAAATTAGATGCACTAGGTTTTATTGGGTGCAAAAATGTATTTTTAAAAGTCAAATAGGAATTGTTATTGGTTAGTATGGAATTTAGAATAGAAATTAGAAAGGAAATAGAAAAAGAAGAAAAAGAAAAGAGATAGGGAGCTCAGACCACTATGGGCCACAACCAGTATTTCTGGCCCACCCGAACCCCCTCCCCTCTCCCCTTAGTCGGCCCACTTGGCCCACGAGGCCACCAACCCATCCAGCCCCCTGCGCAAAAGGCGCATTTCTAGAAATGCGCCACTCCCTGCCCTCTCTCCTCTCACTGATAGTGAGCCCAACCTGTCATCCCCTTCCTCTCGCTGATCCCAACCCTGTTCCATTTCTCTTATCCCCCACTTCAAACCCGCGCCCAAGCGCCCCCCCCCCCCCCCCCCCCCCCCGTGATCCCGAGACCACACCATCGTAATCGTCGTGATCTCCTGCACCTCCTGCCTCCACTTTCCCCAAATTCTCCCCGCCGCTGTCGATGAATTTTGGAAGGCGAACACCTCCCCGCACCTGCTCCTGGCCGAGCGCAGGCCAACCCTAGGCCCCTCCTCTATAAATTCGAGCCCCTGAACACTACTTCCCCCTTTTTGCTCATGATCAAGATCTCCCTTTCCCTTTGCGCCTCCTCCAGAGCCGTTGCGCTACCATTCCGCCATGGCCGAGCATCGGAGCTTGAGGCCAAGGCATGAAGATGCCACGCTGAACCTCCCCGACCTACTATCAAGGATAGCGAGGTTGTACCGCCTGAAGTGAACAAGGCTTCCTGATCTTCCGAAAGGTTCTGGATATGGTTATTTGGTCGGAGGCGATACACAAATCAGTCCGGCTTCAGAACAGCACAGTCTAAATCCCGCAATCGCAGCACGACGTCTCCTCTAGTTATCAACCGTTCTAAAATAATTGACCTTGCTGAGAAGGCTAATCTCTGCCTGCAAATCAAGAACACAAGCAAGAACAAAGAAGAATGCAACACAATTGTAGATGTATTATGAATCTCACTAAGTTGGGGTCTCACAAACCATGATGACAGCGAAACTATTATGAACAAAATAATCTAAGCAAAACCCGAACCCTAATGGCATAGAAGCGGCTGTATATGAAGACCCTAGGGTCATGCATGACCCTCTGGATGCGCTCCTAATTGGGCTCAACTAGATACAAAGCCCAAACGCCAAAAACAGGCGACGCAGCACCGAAACAGATTCTGGACCCTCTCTTGTTTCTACGATTCCTGATTCCTCCGGATTAATTTTGACATGAGACCGGCGGCATTGGAAAGGCCTTCTTCTTATCTTTCCGTGCATATGTAGAATGTCCAAATCCGAGTCTGTATGCATTCTGGGCATCCATTTTAGTGCAGACTGATCCTTGGCCCCGAAACATACTCGAAGTCGGTTTTGGTTGGGCCTCCAGCTTGGCTTCCACATCCTTGCTGGTCCTCCACGTCTCCAAGTCCTTCTCCCGTCATCTCCTGGTCCTCTCCATGGTTCCTAATTACAATATAATCATTAGGTAGCTAACTATTCTCAAAAGTGACATATAATAAAGGACGTAGGAACGAGCTCACCTCTAAATTTAATTATCGCGCACGAGCTCCAGTCATTGGGTCTTGAAAGTCCAGGATTGGAGGAGTGTTGTGTGTATCCATAAGTTGTCCTCGACTCAAGTTCATCCTCCTCTCCCAAGTATGGTTTCAAATCTAAAATGTTAAAAGTAGGACTAACCCCAAACTTGGGAGGCAACTCAAGTTTGTATGCATTATCATTAATCTTCTCAATTATTTTGAATGGACCATCAGCTCTAGGCATTAATTTAGACTTTCTCAATTCTAGAAATCTATCCTACCTCAAGTGTAACCACACTAAATCTCCTACATCAAGGTTTACTTCGTTTCTACCTTTACTACCAGCAATTTTATACTTTTCATTCATCTTTTCAATGCTAAGTCTAGTGGTCTCATACATTTGCAAAATAAATTCAGCACGCTCCTTAGCATCATCATGAACTCTCTTATTACTAGGTAGAGGAATTATATCAAATGGAGTACGGGGATCAAAACCATATACTACCTTGAAGGGACTTACCTTGGTAGTAGAATGTGTTGCCCGATTATAAGCAAACTCAACATGAGGAAAACATTCTTCCCATTGCTTCAAATTTTTCTTCAAAATAGCTCTCAACATAGTGTCGAAAGTGCGGTTCACAACCTCAGTTTGTCCATCAGTTTGTGGATGACAAGTTGTAGAAAATAGCAACTTTGTACCTAACTTATTCCAAAGTGTGCGCCAAAAGTGACTCAAGAATTTTGCATCACGATCTGAAACAATAGTAGAAGGCATACCATGCAAACGTATAATTTCTTTGAAAAAGAGGTCAGCAATATAACTAGCATCATCAGTTTTATGACATGGTATAAAGTGTGTCATCTTAGAAAATCTATCCACAACAATAAAAATACTATCGCTCCCCCTCTTAGTCCTAGGCAGTCCTAAAACAAAGTCCATAGAAATATCCGCCCAAGGAATAGAAGGAACAGGAAGTGGCATGTATAAACCATGTGGATTCAATCGAGACATAGCTTTTTAACATGTAGTGCAGCGAGCAACAAAACGCTCAACATCTTTCCTCATCCTTGGCCAAAAGAAGTGTGTGGCCAAAATATCCTCTGTCTTCTTGGCACTAAAATGACCCATCAATCCACCTCCATGCGCCTCCTATAACAACATAACACAAACAGAACGAACTGGAATCCATAGGCGGTTAGCTCTAAACAAGAATCCATCATTCAACACAAATTTGTTCCATGCACGACCTTCTTTACAATGCAGCAATATATCCTTAAAATCAACATCAACAGCATGTTATTCTTTAATTGCCCCAAGTCCAAAAATTCTACAATCAAGTTGAGACAACAAAGTATAGCGCCTATATAAAGCATCAGCGATCATATTATCCTTCCCTTTCTTATGTTTAATAATGTAAGGAAAAGACTCAATAAACTCAACCCATTTAGCATGTATATGGTTCAAATTATATTGAGAACGAATATACTAAAGTGATTCATGATCAGAATGAATAACAAATTTTTTGGGCAACAAATAATTATGCCACGTCTCTAAAGAACGTACAAGTGCATACAATTCCTTATCATACATGGAGTAATTCAAAACAGACCCAGTAATTTTCTCACTAAAGTATGCTACAAGTTTACCATCTTGCATCAAAACACCACCAATGCCTATACCACTAGCATCACATTCAAGCTCAAAAGTCTTATCAAAATTAGGTAATTGCAGCAATGGTGCATGTGTAAGTTTGTACTTCAAAGCATCAAAAGACTCATGATGTACCTTACCCCAAAGGAAATCAATGCCCTTCTTTGTCAACTCATGCAAAGGTGCAGCAGTGGTGCTGAAATCTTTGACAAAGCGGCGGTAGAAACCTGTAAGACCAAGAAAACTCCACACCTGTGTGATAGTTTTTGGTATAGGCCAGTTCTTTATGGCTTCAATATTCGCCTCATCCACCTCAATTCCCTGTGGAGTCACAACATAGCCAAGAAAAGAGACTCGATCCATGCCAAAGGTGTACTTCTCAAGGTTACCAAATAAACGTGTATCTTGCAAAGCATCAAAAACAACACGCAAATGATTCATATGTTCATCCATGGATTTCCTATAAATTAAGATATTATCAAAGTAAACTACCACAAATTTGCCAATGAAAGCTCTTAAAACCTCATTCATCAAGCGCATGAAAGTACTAGGTGCATTAGTTAAACGAAAAGGCATTACTAACCACTCATATAACCCGAATTTGGTTTTGAAAGCTGTTTTCCATTCATCGCCAAGTTTCATTCTAATTTGATGGTATCTAGTATGCAAATCAATTTTAGTGAAAATTATAGCACCACATAACTCATCAAGCATGTCGTCTAGCCTAGAAATAGGATGACGATACCTAATAGTAATGTTATTAATGGCTCTACAGTCTACACACATACGCCAAGTACCATCTTTCTTAGGAACCAAAAGTACAGGAACAGCACAAGGACTAAGTGATTGAGAAACGTACCCACGATCCAAAAGGTCTTGGACTTGTCATTGTATCTCCTTAGTTTCCTCAGGGTTGGTCCTATAAGCAGCACGGTTTGGCAAAGTAGCACTGAAATCAAATCAATTTGATGCTCAACCCCTCTCAAAGGCGGCAATCCCGGGGGTATCTTAGCTGGGAAAACATCCTCATACTCCTGCAAAAGGTTACTGACAGCAGGAAACAAAGCACTAGAAGCAATATCATCAAGCGAAAACAAAGTTTGTTTGCATATCAAAGCATAGCAACTATCATCATAGCAGAAATTCCAGCAAGCTCAAATTTTATAGCAAGACATGAACGACCTTGTAATTTAATTCCAGCACCCTTAGAACTTGAAGAATCATTAACATTACTAGGTGTAGAATCAGAATTAATAGGTTGTTGAATTTTAGGACCTTTATTTTTCAAGCTAGCAGCTCTTTCTAAATTAGCTTGTACAATTTCAGCAGGGGTCATTGGTAACAAAGTAATTTTGGTTCCTTTATGCATAAAAGTGTACTTATTACTTCTACCATGGTGTACAGCATCATTATCAAATTCCCAAGGTCTACCCAATAAAAGTGAACGTGCTTGCATGGGTACGACATCACAATCAACAGATTCCACATAAGAACCAATGGAAAAAGGAACTCTGCAAGTTTGTATTACCTTAGCTTTTCCAGAGTTGTTTAACCACTGAATATAGTACGGATGTGGATGTGGGTGTGTGGGCAAAGCAAGCTTGTTGACCACGTCAGAACTCACCAAGTTATTGCAGCTTCCTCCATCAATGATGACACGAGCTCGATGGTTCTTGATGACGAAGAAAATCTGGAACAAATTGTGACGCTGCATCATCTCGGGCTGCTAAACTTGTGTGCTAATGACACGCTGAATAATAATGTTCATGGATCCTGTGGTGTCTCCGCCTCCAAGGATGAGGTCACTGCTGGTGGCAGCGATGTCCTCCTCCTCATCCTCCACATCGGAGGTGCTCATGTAACCGCCATCACCTGTCGTCACATATGCCCGCCTACTTGGGCAATCTTTTTGCACATGACCAAGTCCATGGCAGCGGTGGCACTGAATCCCTGTAGTGCGCCCCGTCGAAGAAACAGAGGAGGCACTACTAGCTGGTACCTGCACAGAATTTTTACCTGAGCGCGTAGAAGGTGTAGGGGCTGATCTTGGTGCTGCTGAAACAACACGGGATCTTTTGGCAGCTGCTGGTGGGGGCGACCAAAAAGATGGCTTGGGCAGCCCGAAGTCCCCATTGACCATGCAGAGTAGAAGTTATTGGACTTGCTATACTCCTCAAAAGCCTGGAAAAGTCCCTGTGATTCTTTCTCTGCAAGCATAGCATACTGGAAACACTAGTTGAGGGTATAATATTCTTTAAAATCAAGGATGTCTTGAATTTTTTTTCTCAAACCAGAATAAAAGCGGTAAATCTGATCCTCTACTTTTTCAACTACAGCACAACGAATCAAACCCTTCTGAAGCTCACTAAAGTACTCCTGAACAGTTTTGTCTCCTTGTTCTAAACACTGCAGTTTATTACGAATCTCTCTATAAAAAGAAGGAGGAACAAAACGATCACGCATTGCTACCTTAAGTTCTTCCCAAGTAGTAGGCAAATCAGTTTCAGCAGCTAGACCACTCCACCAAACAATAGCAAAGTCCTTAAACTCACTAGTGGCTTGTCTAACTCTATGTTATTCAGGAACAAGGTGGGCATTAAATTTTTGTTCTATAGTTATCTCCCAATCAAGATAAACATCACCATCATACTGACCTGAAAACGAAGAAATTGAAAACTTAATTTTAGCATACAGGTCATCTGGAGCATAGTTACCGTGTGGATCATGATTGTAGTTATGGAAACCACCCATACCTTGAGTATTACATTGCAAACGACATCGTAATCTTGCGGTCCTTGTAGCTGACCTATCCACGGTGCCATCAGCCTTATACACTGTGTCTTCATCATGGTTGTCTTCAACGTCATTGTTGTTATTGGTGTTCATATAATTGGTCTTGGGAGCGGTCTCCAATGCGACAACCTGATCGGTTAACTTAGAGACCCGCTTCTCTAACCACTCGATGCTTTCTCCAATGTGAAGCTTGCTGACCGCATCAGTAACAGCTCTGGTGATCGTCCCTGCCAAATCACTCTAAGCAGCCTGCAAAGCCTTCTGGAGCTGCTTTTGGCTCACGCACTCAGCAAATTGTGAGGGTGAACCCACCTCTCCGTCGTCACTTCCTGCCATCAGAAACAACAAAACAGGAAATAAACAGTGAAGGTTATCCCTACAAAACAGCTAAGCAGTGGTGCCTCTCAACACAGCAAAAGGAAACTTCTTACAAAGCTCTTACAAAGTTCTAAAAAGCAAAGCAAAGGATACCAGGGAGGTGTGTTCCATGATTGCAAGGGTCACAAAATAACCTATGTGTTGTCCAGAAGAAATATGTAGAGCTAGGAAGGCCAAATATATATATGTGAGTGGTACACAAATCAAAAACAGATAGTAAAGCTGAATAAGTTTCCAAGTAACTTGTCCCTAGTTGTTGGTCTAAGTATGTCCTAGAACAGTAGTGGTAGAAAAGTAGAAACAAGGAGACAAAAGGCACACAGGCGATAACAGGGGGTTAAGTGCAAAATAGCCAAATCCAGAAATTTCAGGGGGCTAGATGTAGCACTAGTAGAAATCCTAAATTTATTTATTTTTATTTTATTTTTTTTAAATTTTTCTCCAACTCACTAACAATGAGGGAGAATCCACAGAAAATTTCAGCTCAAACAGAGATAGGATGTGGTCTACAGAAAATCTTGAAGTTGCAAAAAACATCGGGTTTCAACTTGAATGAATTTTTTCTTTATATTCCCGATTTATTTTGAATTTTTTATGAGGGCACATAGGGCATAGCCCAGCGTGGGTATGCTCAACTTTGAGTCAAGAATCTCCTATAAAAAGTTTAGCCAAAACAGACACCCGAGCGAAAAGTTATGCCCATTTTACCGAAGGGGTGTCGGAATCGCTTCTCAAGAAACCCGAGGTGAAACCCGAGTCGATTTAGGGTCGGGTTTGGAATTGGGTAGGATTTTTTTTGGTTGCGTGGAGGCAGTGGAAATTGGAATATGTGGGGATTGGTCCGAGGTGTTGACGGTGGGTTTAGGGTGGGATTAGGGTGGGATTAGGCTAGGTGTGTCGATCAATCAACCCTAGCACAAAAAGCCGACAAAACAGATGATGGTGAAGGGGATGGCGGCTAGGGTTGCAATGGAAAACACTACTGATGAAAAACACAAACTAAACCAGCGACTGAACAAGAACTAGGGCACCAACTCAACACTACGGACTCTAAAATTGAAATATGTGAAGGCTAAACACGTGGTTTTGGGCGGGGGGAAATTTTTTTGGGCTTTTCTGTGGATGATAGGATGAACAAAAAACAAAATTAACTAAGGGTAGTGCGAACCTGACGGTGCACCTAAAGCTCTGATTACCACTTGATGTGAACAAGGGTTCCCGATCTTCCGAAAGGTTCTTGATACGTTGATTTGATCGGAGGCGACACACAAATCGATTCGGCTTCAGAACAGCATGCTCTAAACCCCGTAATCGTAGCACGACGTCTACTCTGGTTATCAACCATTCTAAAATGATTGACCTCGTCGAGAAGGCTAATCCCTGCCTGCGAATCAAGAACACAAGCAAGAACAAAGAAGAATGTAACACAATTGTAGATGTATTACGAATCTCACGAAGTTGGGGTCTCACGAACCGTGATGACAGCGAAACTCTTATGAACAAAATAATCTAAGCAAAACCCAAACCCTAATGGTGCGGTGGCGGCTGTATATGAAGACTCTAGGATTGTGCAAGACCCTCTAGACGCGCCCCTAATTGGGCTCAACTAGATACAAATCCCAAAGGCCGAAAACAGGCGACGTAGCACCGAAACAGATTCTGGATCCTCCCTTGTTTCGACGATTCCCGATGACTCTGATGAATTTTGACATGATGCCGACGGCATTGGAAAGGTGTTCTTCTTATCTTTCCGTGCATATGTAGAACATTTAAATCCGAGTCTGTATGCATTCTGGGCATCCGTTTTAGTGCAGACTAGTCCTGGGCCCCAAAACAGACTCGAAGTCGATTTTGGTTGGGCCTCCACCTTGGCTTCCACGTCCTTGCTGGTCCTCCATGTCTCCAAGTCCTTCTCTCATTATCTCCCGGTCCTCTCCATGGTTCCTGATTACAATATAATCATTAGGTAGTAAACTATTCTAAAAAGTGACATATAATAAAGGATATAGGAACGAGCTCCTCTAAATTTAATCGTCGTGCACGAGCTCTAGTCATTGGACCTTGGAAGTCTAGAATTGGAGGAGTGTTGTGTGTATCCATAGGAGTGATGTCCTCATCACCGCCTCCGCGGAGCTCCTTCTTGATGAGCTTTGGCCCGCACGACATCTCCCTGACACTGCCAGATGTCCCAGTCGCCTCCTCGCCGTCACGAGCCCTTGCCGGCCATCTCCCTCCCTGCGCGATCAGCTAGGTGAGCTCCCCATAGCCTCCTCTCCCTCCTGATCCCCTCCGCGTCAAGCTCGAGCCGCTGGAGCACCGTTCCGACCAACTTCGGCGTGTTCTCGCCACTGCGCCGCTGCCTGGTGGTCACCGCCAACAACCACCCCTCGTCGTTTAATTTTGGCGGTTAGATCTAGATCCAAGGGTGCATGTAATCGGTCAACCTTGGACCCATGGACCAATGGTCCACAGAGCCATACACTCGATCCACGGATTTTTGTAGGATTTTTAGTTTAAATTTAATTCACTTAATTCCAGATTAATGGTAGATTTGTGCTTAGGCCCCTCAATTTCATTTAAATTAGAATTTAGTCCCTACTTATTTGCAGAAGCTCTAGAAAATTATATTTAAGCCCCGGAACTCTTCCAAAATTATATTAGCACTGTATATTTTTATGAAAAGCCCCTAGACCCTTCCTGAATATTATCTTGGCCCTATAATCTTATAGAAACACCCCTGGACTTATTTTTAATTATATTTTAGTTCTGTCTATATACACTTAGGCCCTTAAACATTTGTTAAATAACATTTCAGTCCCTGAGCTTTTCACAAATTATATTTTCACACAAATATCTTACAATTAGTCCCTATACATTTCTGAAGTTACTTTTAGGTCCCTAAACCTATATGTTTTTACTACTTTAGCCTTAAAACTTCAAACCTTCATAACTTTTCAACCGTAAC
Source organism: Eleusine coracana subsp. coracana (assembly GCA_032690845.1). Classification (NCBI taxonomy): domain Eukaryota; kingdom Viridiplantae; phylum Streptophyta; class Magnoliopsida; order Poales; family Poaceae; genus Eleusine; species Eleusine coracana. The sequence continues at coordinate 31,720,693 of CM064422.1, forward strand.
CCGGATTTAAGTAATTGTTGCGCCAATGTGACCGTAGTAATGAATACTACCTATTAGTACTACTTCTTCTGATTTTTCTATTTTAACTCTGCACCTTCAATTGGGCTCAATTAATCCTAACTAATGAACAATGTCACACTGGAAATAATGTGGTAATTCTTTTAGCAACATGGATATAGGGATCTCAACAAGCTGGATGGAATGGATGTGGGCACATGTTGGGCAGTGGTATGCTTGTTGTAGATCCTAGGAACCGGTTCTTGAAGCAATGACCCAGGAAATAGTGTCATCACAAGACCGATATGGGTAAGGCTTGGCCTAGTAATTAGGTGTTCTCGCAGTGTCGGTGCAGCATTTGGTGGAGCGGGGAATGGAAGTCAAGAGAGGACTGTCCTTGTATCTGAATGGCTCAAGAGGGGGCTGTTGGGGTGATGAGTTGCTTGTTGATGGGCTATCACTTATGGATGGGAGAGGAACCTTAGTGGCTAGCATGTACTGGGAGACCCTTTGGAAAAGCCTCATAGTGAAACCCTGTCACACACAAAAGAAAGTCTGTAATGTGGGTTGCGTCCACGGGCACAAAGGGAATCATGACTTGTGGGTAAAGTGGTACGAACTCTGTAGAGTATCAAACTATCATGACAGCCGTGCTCACGGTCAAGAGCAGCCTGGAATCCTCACAAGATTAGTTGGTTATGGGTTGGAATGGTTGGATTATTTGGACTTGGCTTGGATAGGACCCTATGGATTGAGGGTTGGGATGACCCCACTTACTAATTTGGATGCTTAGGAACTAAAAGCTCATGCAATAAACCCTATTAAGCCTTCCTTGTCTTTAGCCCCATGTCATCTTTTCCCCCACTTGCTGAGTACAACACGTACTCACCCTTGCTATATCACACATTGCTGCTCAGCTACAGGAGAAGAATGGTACAAAGATGAAGACAATGGTGGAGAGCTCTAGGCTTGTGGTCTTCCGGTCGACTTCCTGTGGGAGCTAAAGGACGCCAACGCTTTGTTTGTTCCGCTGCAATGTAATATTTTTCTTTTGACCTATGAGTCACTCTTGTAATAATATTATCGATTTAATAAATATATTGTTCTTTTATCATAATAATTGTTCTGTATGCGTGAAAACTTGATTCTGGGCATGCATATAGATGCATTCGATTTTGATCGTTGGAACCGGGTGTGACAATTCATCATGATTCCTGACCATGCCTTGGTCATAAATCCCTGTTCATCGCTCCCTGATCAAGGTGTGATTGATCTCTCATGATCATGGGTAGATTTAGTTTACTACAATTTGTAGGATGATTTAGCTTTTAAATTATTCCATCTTGTGGGATACTTGCCTTACGGGTATATGTAGATATGCCTAAATCGGTAGCCGACTGGGTACTTCATCAACAAGAAAGCCGACCGAGTCGGCTTGGAGCACAAGGCAATTAGAGATATACTTTCTATGTAAATCCTTGTAGGTTACAAATAGGACTCTTCATTTACCCCCTACCGATCGGATATATAAGGTGGCAGGGTACCCCCATCGAGGGACACAGAAACTCTCTTGACATTACAATCAATACAAACCACAGAACACATGACGTAGGGTTTTTACTCTCATTGAGAGGGCCCGAACCTATATAACTCGACGTCTTGTGTTAACCATCGTAGTTCTTAGTCTCAATGTAACCCTATATATTTACTGCCGAGATCAAGCTTTGAAAGTTGGTGCGCCAGGAAGGGGACAAGGCTCGCCCGGATTCTCCGTCGACTACGATGGCCGAAATTCCCATCATCCAATATTCACCGGACTTCAAGATTTCCTTTGGATCGCTCGACTTCATGGTCGGCGAAAATGCAGCCTTAGGTCTAGAAAACCACAAATCCGACTCAGCCGCAGTCGCCTCTATGGCGCAATCACCAAGCTCGTCAGATCTGATCCCCGCGTTGGTCCCACTCGGATTTGACGAAGCAGATTTATCCTCAGAGAATGACTCAAAGTTGGTTCGGTCCTTTGATGAGGGCTCAGTCAGATCTGCTTACTCATATCCCCTTACTGTCAACATGGTTGATATAGAAAAATATCCTTCAGGGGACAAGGATGAGGAGGATGACCTAGAAGATGGCCATGAAGACGATGGCCACACAGAAGAACCAGCCAAAGAAGGTCAACCAGATGTTAACCCTCCAGACAATCACGCCATGCGCGCCGATTAGATCTTGGGCCAGACATTGAAGTGGATGGCATCAAGGTGTATGACACCCCTCAGAACAACATCATTGGGGTAAAACGTTGCTCGACACCCTAATGGCCGATGCAACCTATCAGACCCCTACGATGCTAAAGGCGGTGGCTATGCTCAAGGCTGCTGCAACTCAAGACGCTGCCAAGGACAGATTGCAATCGGTAACAAGCTCTAACCATGCAACTTCACGAGGTCGGCGTAAGGCGTGAAGATCTAAGAAACTCTCTCAGTATCCATGATGGACGAGATACCATCAACTCCCACTACGAAGAACGCGCTCGGGACAACCGACGCTACGAGGAGGAGCACCGCGATCGGAGAACTGACGACCGGTGGGATGACCGACGAAACAACCGACAGGATGACCGCCGAGAAGATCGATGAGATCCTCCTCCGAGAAACAATTGCGACAACCGACGTCGACAAGACGATCAGGACTGGCGTGACAACAATGACGATGATAATAGACATCGTCACCATGATGATGATGTTGGTCTGCGGCACCACCGCCACCAAACTCCGTCTCCCGACCGGCACAGGCGGTCACCAACTCCCACAGATGATGAAATCAATGGCATCAAGGCCTACATCCCAAGGCTTCGCATAGAAAAATATGATGGTTAGACCAATCCCTGGGAGTGGTTTCAGCTCTATAGCACGACGATTCGGTCAGCTGGAGGTGATACCTATGTAATGGCAAGCTACCTACCGGTCTGCCTCGATTCAGCCATTTGGATATGGCTTACGTCTCTTCCGGAGGAATCAATCACCTCTTGGGTAGACCTTAACAGGAAGCTCACTGAAAGTTTCCAAGCCACTTGCAACCAATGAGGAAATCACTTTGACCTCACTCGGATCAAGCAGAAGACCGACGAGCCTCTTCACGACTACATCAGGCGATTCTGCGCTAAGAAGACCGAAATCCCCAATGCCCCCGACCAACAGATTATTGCTGCCTTTCAAGGAGGAATCCGCAGTGATGACTTGGTCCGGGAAATCGGTTGGAGAAATCATGATCTCAAGTTGACCGCTCAGGAGTGCTTCGAGATCACTGATAAGTTCACGTCGGGTGAGTCAACATTAGATGACATTCTAGGAAAGGACAAGGAGAAGCGGTCAGACAAGCCAAAGTCCTCCAAGAAGGACAAGAAGAGGTAGTCTGACAACATGGTTGCAATGGTAGACCGATTTCAGAAAAATCCTCGGACGAATCAGCCAACCATGGATGACTTGCTGAGTGGCTCGTGCCTCTAGCACCCAAAGGGGAACCACAAAGCGAAGGATTGCTACGGACTAAAGGGTTCCACGACTACTGCGCTCAAGGTGGCAAAAGATCCACCAAGGCGCAATGGAAAAGATAAAACCAAGGACGGTGGTGACAAGGATGACACAGAAGAGTTCTAGGAGCCCCGAAAGGAAGTCAACTTCATCTTCGGAGGCCCGGATGCCTATGTGTCTAAGCGCGAGCAGAAGCTAGAATTACGGGAGATCGATTCTATGGAACCAGTTGTGCATCAATACATGAGGCGGTCTGAAATACCGATTACTTTTGATCAGTCAGATCATCCTAAGCACTTACCAAAGCCGGGTCAATACCCACTGGTACTTGCTGCAACGATGAAGGAAGGCAAGTTCAACAAAGTACTCATCGATGGAGGAAGCAGTCTAGACTTGATATTCACCAAGACTCTCTTGGAGCTCGGTCTTTCAGTCAATGACCTCCAACCGAGTGCTTCAACCTTTCATGGGATCGTGCCCGGCAAGACTTCAGTTTCTATTGGACAAATCAGTTTGCCTGTCACTTTTGGGACCCGTGAGAACTTCAGGACCAAGCGCATCCTCTTCTAGATGGCCGATTTTGACTCAGCATATCATGCTATCATCAGTCGACCGGTGATGGCTAAATTCATGGCAGTTCTACATTATCCATATCTCACCCTTAAGATGCCAGGATCTAACAGAATAATCTCCCTCCACTCTGATTTTCGGAATTCTTTCAATTGCGATGTATTGAGATGGCCAATAAGCAGTTGATGCTGTCTGACCGGTAGGAGATCCAGAAGGCAGTCAGCATAGAGGAGCAGACCGATGCAGTGGTTCCCGTGAAGAAGCCCACCAAGGACAAGATCCAGATTGACGATGTCCAAACCAAGGAGATCGTGCTCGGCCCGAAAGACCCTGATAAGGTAGCTTATGTAGGGGCCAACCTCGACGAAAAATAGGAACTCGCACTCACTCTTTTCCTCCAGGAAAATAGGACGTCTTTCCATGGAACCCATCCGATATGTCAGGAGTTCCTAGGGAAAAGATTGAGCATGAGTTAAGGGTGCCTCCTGGGGCCACCCCTGTTCGACAGAGGCTTAGAAGATTTGCGCAAGACCGCAAGGACGCCATGAAGAAGGAGATAGTTAGATTATTAGATGCTAAATTTATAAAGGAAGCATATCATCCCGACTGGTTAGCAAATCCAGTCCTCGTACCTAAGAAGAATAAAGAGTGGAGGATGTGTGTGGATTATACCGATCTAAACAAGGTCTATCCTAAAGACCCTTTCGCTCTACCTCGCATTGATCAAATTGCAGACTCGATAGCCGGGTGTGAGCTTTTAAGCTTTCTAGATGCTTATTCAGGCTATCACCAGATCCCACTGAAAGTCAAAGATCAGATCAAAACTTCCTTTGGTCTGAAAAATGCTGGCGTGACTTACTAACGAGGTATTCAACGCTGCCTTGCTACTCAGATCGGTCAGAACGCAAAAGCTTATGCATTGTGGTAAAGACTCAGAATGTCAAAGAACTCCTTTCTAACCTGGCAGAAACATTTGACAATCTGAGACACTACTCGATGAAGCTGAATTCCAAAAAATGTGTCTTTGGGGTTCCTCCGGGAAAGTTACATGGTTACATCATTTCAAAATGAGGTATAGAGGCTAACCCGGATAAAATCAAGGCGATCCTTGATATGGAGCCACCTAATTCTCAAAGGGATGTTCAGAAGCTGACCGGGTGTATGGCATCCTTGAGTCGCTTTATCTCCCGGCTAGGGGTTAGAGGGTTACCGCTTTTCAGACTGCTTAAGAAGCAGGATGACTTCGTTTGGACAGAAGAGGCGTAGTCGACATTGGACGAGCTGAAAGTCCATCTCAGCAGCATTCCGGTGTTAGTGCCTCCGGAGCCAGGAGAGAAGCTCAACTTTACATATCAGCCACAACTCAAGTTGTGAGTACCATTTTAATGGTCGACCGAGAGGAAGAGGGTCATATACAAAAAATACAACACCTGGTATATTTTGTTAGTGAGGTTCTGAAGGACCGAGAAGGCGACCAGAGGGGGGTGAATAGGAGCAAATCAAAATTATCCAGGAGAACTTGGCCTATATCCCAAAAATAACCCAAACCAACCTCTAAACCGATCACCAAGGCTACACACACCAACTTGTGATGTGATACCCTTAGCAGTGATCAACAGCAGCAGTGGTACACAGCAGAAACAAAGAAGAACAGGAAAAACTCGAAATAGATGGAAACCTCACAAAGCTGTATCTTCTGGACCACCACTGGCAGTGCTGATCAGGACCATCTGCAATGCTGGTCGGCCCCATTGGCAGTGCCGGTGCAGGGTTTTGCAACCCACCGGTAGTGTCGGTCCTGGTCATCGGCAGTGCCGATCGACCCCGACAGAACAGGCAAAACTTTCAGGATTTTGTCAAATCTTCTCCAAAACCTATTCAAACAAACTTCATATGATGCAATTTTTGGACCAGTGAATCCTCAGCACATCACGACCCTAATCCTAGAATATCAACTCAACTGGCTCAAAAAATCATCACAAATTTCAGATCTTGTACCAAGAACACCAAAAGGGGGAAACTTGAGAAATCCATCAAATTGAAGGTACTAGAGCTCTTGATTTGGTCAATGACCTATGAAGTATTGTTCTAGCTCATCATAGCAACAAGTTCCTAAAGAAATCGGCCCTAAAAACTCATACAAAAAGGAGATAAAAAATTCCCATGAAAATAGCTCCAAAAATAGGAAAAAGAGAATTTCGGGATTCGAAGTGAAGAGGGAAATCTTGAGCACGAAAATACTTCTCATATTATAGAAAGATTCTTACAAGATCCATGGAAGGCTAGGAAGTCACCCTCTTTCTCCCACTATTTGGAAGAGCAAGAGATGTCTCTCACACACCCACTACTCTCCTCTCAAACATGAAGTCCTCTTCTAGTACTTTGAATAGAATCCTAACACAAGGCTAATGCAAAGAGAGACACCTCTCCCACTAGCCACACCTCTCCTTATATAGGCCTAGGGTCTATTGTCCATATGACCACTGTACCCTTGACCTACATAACACACCCACCTACCACCGGGGGCATAACCGTCCATCTTTTTCCTCATCGCCCGAATGTCATCGGACGCTTCACATCTTTGCTTCATCTCGAAGCAAGCTCCGTGATGGTGCCACGTGCACCACCAACCACTGCCACCAGTTTTAAGGTCCAAATCGGAAAACCGTCTTGCACGCTTCTCAAAGTACAACTTCTCGATGTCGACGTGTGTCATCTTGTCCCGCGATCCTGAGCACCGGCAAGTCTCTCCCAGTGCTTGTCCATCGGGCCTCCTTGTCACTTGCATCGGTATCCCGTTCACCTTGACTTGGTCAACACGCCATCTTCATCACCACCACAGTTTTGAGGCTCAACTGCGAAACCGTCTGTGCTTCTTGCCTCTCCACATGTACATTGTGGATCACCCTTGACTTCACCTGACATCCCGATCGTCTGGCTCCAAGTCCCCTACCTATGCCTAATCCTCTCGCTGTTGACCGCCAAGTCGACTCTAGTAACCTACACATCATGAGACAAGCAAACACATTTCCTATCTCCTGCAATATCACCAATATCTCCACCAACTTCGGTTAGTCATAACCATAATATGCAAATCCATGCAATCCCCGGATTCCCGCATTTCAACTCAAACATCAAATCTGCTCTAGTCAATTACTCATCACACATATAGCAAACCATGACACATATCCACATGGTTTCTCAATCTCCCCCTTGATGAGTACATTGACAACCTCAAATATACAACGATTAGAGAGTGAAATGCGAATCGGAATAAGCACAACCAAATAGCTAAACCCAAAGAAAAGGTGAAAACAAGCCATCTAGCAAGTAGGGATCACAAAACCAAGAGTTGGCAAAGAAAGCGACTTGAGACACAAATAATGTGAAAAGCACAAGAAAATGCTCAAGACCATGAAATGCTCCCCCTCAAGTTGTGGTAGGTCTCATGTAGTACAAAATGGATCATATAAGTTTCTTAGCATTATTTGTGTATGACCCCAAAATTTTCTCCCCCTTTGGCAATGAACTCATCAAAGAGGAAGAACAAGCAAACATGCAATGCATGAAAATGAAAACCTAAGGAGCTTCAACAATTATGCAAACAAGCATTTAACTTTACTAACCATAACCATAGTGCCATGAAGTGTAAAAGCAACAGCTTCAATCATGCAAAGATCAAAAATAGATAGCAAGGCATAAACACCATAAGCTATACAAGCTAAGCAGAAAGATTGACTAGCTTAGATAGAATCAAAATTGCTTATCATGAGTAAAACTGCCGCCACATGTGTAAGTACTCCCATCCAAGGCAAAACAAGCACCAAGTGAATCAAAAGGATACTAGCCAGTCTCAATCTCAACTAGGACAACAAGCATTCGTAGAAAATAAGCTCTACAAAAGCTCACATATGAAACAGAGACTCAGTTGATCAAGTGATTATTGTTTATCCTCATATGTCCTCTTATCCATGTGGAGGGTTGCACGACTTGGTACGACAAACACCTCGAGACTTCAAGTCAAAATGTTTGGATTTAGTATTTTAGAATTATTCTTGATCAAAGCACTTAGCAGATTATTCAAGCTTATGCACAAGACAAAAGAGCATGCCTTTGCAGCAAAAGGAACACACGTTCCCATAATGTTCCATTATGAGCTAAATATTTGCAAAGCCTTCCATTTCGCAAACACAAGGTGTCAAAGCCAAGACATCCTCTAGGCTAGCCTCAATGCAAGTTACAACAAGAAGGAAAGCAATTATACACATGGTGATCAAGTTTTAGCAAGATTAGATCATAAAGTTCACAAAAAGCTTAGTCTACCTTTAAGATTAGAAAGTTGCTCACATGAGTCTATAACAGGCCATCTAAAAAATTTAAGCATGAGAGATTACCATCACATTCACACAACTTAGCTCAAGCTCAATCATAGCAATGAGAAATACAGGCAAGCATAAGAATCAAAGCTCATCTACCAATGCATATATTACATATGAGATGCAATGCGAAAATGGTAAGATACATATATACAAGTGAACACCAACTCCCCCTCAAATAATACCATAAGGATGACAACACCAAGTTCCCCCCTAAGAAAAACATGTCTCGAAGCATCTAGGTACTTGGTGAGGATATCGGCTAGTTGGTTTTTGGTATCAATGTATTTGAGCTCAACATCCCCGTTCTCAACATTGTCTCTCAGGAAGTGAAATCACACATTGATGTGTTTGATCTTACCATATTGGATGGGTTTTTTACTAAGCATATGACACTGAAGTTATCACACATGAGTGGAACACCCTTAAAACCTAACCCATAGTCTCTAATAGTAGATACAATTTATAGGATTTGTGAGCAGCAGCTAACAGTAGCTACATACTCAGCCTCTATGGTGGATTAGGCAACACTCGACTACTTACGAGAAGACCAATAGATCAAAGAAGTATCAAAAAATGGCAAGTACCAGAAGTGCTCTTTCTATCAATTCTACACCCAGTAAAGTCCGCATCCGAATATCCAATAAGATCAAGAAATAAAGATGCAGAGTACCAAAGACCAAACACAAGAGTGTATTTGAGATACCTGAAGATGCGCTTGACAGCCTTGCGATAAATCATCCTTGGGGAAGTTTGAAAACGAGCACAAAGACACCAGAATTTATTAAAGTCACCCTTACGTGTCTATTCATTACTTTACAATGCCTTAGTTTTTTTTTTCTAATCTGATTCTGAGGAGCATATAACAACAGCACCAGAATTAATTAAAATCCAGCCCTGACGATGGACTGCTACAGCTATCCCAAATAACTTGTTTTGTGAGTAATTAGAATGAATATTCTAAGAACTAAATAAAGTCCAATGGAACCACGTATAATGGGAATAATCATTTGGAATTTGGAATAGCATGACGCTGCAGTTAAAAAAAAGCAATAGATAAATAATTTGTGCGGCATAAGGAAACCTAATAGTTAGTAAAATAGACATGACAATATATACCAGCAGCGGCTGCATCAAAGAGCGGGTGGGGCGAGCTGCGCAAGGGATCAGGTGACCAGCCAGCACACCAGCATAAGCCGCGCGGCAAGCCGAGGCTCCAGTTGCACGGCAACGCGGAGCGTGTGCTGTAAGCGCCGAATAGGGCGGACCGGCAGAGCAGCCCGATGACTGTAGCAGATGGCAGCATGATCTGGGAGCCGGCGAGGGAAGGATGCAAATGGATTTAGCGTGGGCGTCGGAGAACGTGGAGGCCGGAGGCTGTGAGGAAGCTGGCAAGAAACGCCGGAGGTTGTGAGGAAGCTGGCTAGAGAAGATTCCAGAAGCCGCCCTCCCTGACAACAGCGATAGGGGCGACGGATCGATCCCGTGCAGACGACGGAAGGCGGAAGGAACGGGATGAGAATTGGGGATCGAAGTTGCAGAGGAAGAGGGAGGAGGAAGTTGTGGGGGCGGGGGTTGCTTCGAGTCCGGAGCGTCGGACCGCGAGCTGGCCTCGAAGACTCCAGATACATGTGTGCGTGGAGACAATCAGACCGTAGGATGGAGGACTGAAGGGTGCCGCTGTGTTGCTACAGTGAATTTTAAACAGTGATTTTTAAACAGTAGAGAACGGGGCCCGCCAGGAGAAACTAAGATCTTATTATGATACTTCAAGTGTTCTAGATTTTATAAGTAATTTTTTTTTAGCATTTTTGAATCTTTTTCTTATAAAAATAAAAAAGATATGCCCTTATGTTTTAAACTGTATGTGAACTTAGTCAGATGAGAAAAAAAAGCAAGCAAAGAGATCAGCTAGATGTCACAGGACTTAGTTCTATTTTGGAAAACCATTATCCTAATGGTATAGGATTTCCTTTTGATTCCTGAATTTGTTCTGTTACTGCCATATTGTGACTTTATTGTTTGATCTAGATTACTTTTGGGACCCGATGTTTTAAATTAAACTTTGTACATCTTTCATATAGTGGTATATATCATTCAATTGTTTTTTACTGATGTATTTTGGTTTATCTACTACTACCACCAGAATCAGCTCACAATATTAACATTATCAGCGGCGGTGTAGCCTTGAAAATTGGTAGAAAAGAACGCTGGCAGTAGCATGCATACGCAAGTAGAATGGCTTGCTCCAGGACAGCAGCAGCCTGGGTGATCTGCATGATGGCACGAGTCGCGTGCAAGGAGCGCTCGGAGAGGAGGATGCATACACGGGGTCGGAGAAGAGCAGATGTCCCTGGGGATGGAAGTGCTAGAGACAGTGGCAGCCTGATTGATTCCTCATCTCACGCAAAGCTTCTCGAGAAAAGCTCGATGAGATAAATCGAAGCCGCCGAAAGGCAAATCAATGGTGAGAATGTTTCAGCCAATGAGGAGATGAGAAACCACACACGGTTTAGAAAGTAAGAGATAATAGTCTATCATCTAAATGTTCTGTGTAGCTTTCCAGTTTCACTCCTAGAATGTATAGTGGTTCCAACAGTATTAGAAATAGTTATTCAGATTAGAACTATTTGAATGAAACCATGTATTATAATTGTTTGAATGAAACATGACACTGATAATCGAGGGGCAAAGTAGATGCTACTACTTTGTAAAGTGATACTTTTGACTTTCAATATTATTAATTGAATTCTCGATGAAAAGTTTATAGAACAGTGGAGAAATTTGGCATACTATACCTAAAAAAAGTTTATAACACATGTTGGATCAGTGGAGATTGAAGTACCTAATGAGGTAAAAAAATAAAATAACAAACTTGGCATATTATACCTAATTTTTTTTATAATACTTATTTGATAAATATGGACAACATTTGATCACACCTAAAGTTGGAATGACTTTTGATTATGAGAAAAAGGCTTATGCTATGTACAACAGCTATGCTGGACATGTTGGGTTTAGTGTTATGAAAGCAAACATGTTCTTATGAAAAAAATCATGAATTGTATTAGTTCTTCTTTCACGAAGCAATAAGAATTTATATATTTGTTGAGAGATATTTTCGATAGTAGTTCTAGATATGCGTATGAGTATGAAAGATCGATGAACACAGGACACAAGGTTTATATAGGTTCGGGTCTCCCGAAGGATAATAACCCTATGTCATGTTTGGTATTTCTGTATTGCTAGGGCTCGCACTGGAATTAGAGTTCCAATACGAGTCTCTGTCTTACCGAAGGCCCCCTGCCCTCCTTATATATCCGAAGGGCAGAGATTTATATGATAATCTTTTAGTCGGTTACAACAGATCCTATCTATCCAATATATCTGCTAACCTAACTTAGTGCTTACTCAAACAAGTATCTAAGTAAATATCTTCTGTGCCGAATACACCATACCTGAGCCCCTAGCTCACTCGGCCAGTTAGCCGAGTGGTTAAGTATCCCGGGTATATATATCCCACAGTAGCCCCCAAGCACTTTCCATTTTAAATCATCGTCTTGATTTGCCTCGACATCTTATGAAATTGGGAAGTGCTTTTTCTATTACTTCTGATAACTCTTCTTCATAAACGCCTGAAAAAGACATAGCCTATTAATATAGCCCCCAACTTAGAAGGTTGTTGAGTCTATACTGAAGCAACTTTTGAGTTATTGAAAAATATCCAATTAATCTTGTCCCTCAACACAAAAGGGCATAATGACATCTGAATCTTCCAATTTGTCTAAACTAAACAAGCTCCATATTTTGCTAAATTTATCCCATTTGCCGAGTGATCCATCACCAAATTAATAACGACATCCATAATGCCGAATCATCCTTAATACAAATGATTTATCATAAAATTCAATTGACATAGCCCCCAAGATTGGTGATGTATCAATTGTAGTAATATAGTACAAAAATACAGCCCCCAAGATTGGTGCCAAGATAATCCGAGTGATTGTATCACAAAATATCAAAAGGTATAATTTCCAAGGTTGAAATTACAACAATCCGAGTGATTATTCACGAAATCTGGAAAAATACAATTTCCAAGATTGAAACAGTAATAGTCCAAGTGATTTATCACTAACATTAAAATTGGCATCATCCGAGGTTATCACTTGAAAATAATCTTAATAGCATAATAAATGCACATACCGATTAACAGAACTGGACTTAACAGGCTACGAGAAGCCTCGACCCACTAGGTTATCCTTCCATTATAAAAGTACTCCCGAACAGTCGCATCCCTTCATCTTTATTTCATCGCCGCTGCCGTCTTGCGCACACAAACCCTAGATCTCGGGCTTCCATTTCACCGCCGCATCCATCTTGCGCTCACAAACCCTAGATCTCGGGCCTCCATTTCCATCCAGGAACTCCACGCAACCGCTGTCCACTGTACTAAAACAAGAGTGATGGCCCCAAAGCGCACCCGTCAAAGCGCGAAGTCTCAATCCGAGAGGCAATCTTCTCCCAGAAAGGGCGAGGAAGAAAAAACAGTTTTTGACATCCCTTCCGGCATCAAGGAGTTCCCCATGTCGGCCATGGATTCTGAAAAGATCAACAGATTGGTGATTGATGACATGTTGTAGGATCAACAGACCGGAGGATGGATCGAGGCCATAGGTCAGAGATTTCCCCAACCTCCCGTCGACCAAATCACGGTTTTCTCCTCCTTTTTCTATCGTGGATTTGGCATCCCATGTTGCGACTTCTTTCGGGGACTTCTTTTCTTTTATGGCATCAACCTTGTCAATCTAAATCCAAATTCCATATTACATATCGCCATATTTATTCACCTATGTGAAGTGTTCTTGGGTATCTATCCGCATTTCGATACCTTCAAGGAACTGTTTGTGTTGAAGTCAAACAACTATAATGTCATAGGAGGTGCTAGATTCCAATTAAGGAATAAATCCAAGTATATTGATGTGCCACTTCCATCAACCAACAAAGGGTGGCACGCTGACTAGTTTTACCATGAAAACCATGCTTCATCTTTGTCAGAAACGACAGCCGATGCCCCCAAGCCACGACCCGAGTGGTCAGCAAAGGCTCATCCAAACAAGAAGTCTCAGGTTGATGATATATTAAAGCATGTTGCCTATCTCAAGTCTAAAGGATATACCGGCGTACATGTTGCTGCAAGCTTCATATATCGCCGCGTGCAGCCAATCAAGAAACGCCATGTTCCAGGATGGAAATTCCAATTAGGCTCAGACCCCACAATGGAAGTGCCAGAAGTATTGTCAGACAGGGAGTTGACATTGCGTCTAGAGAACATATTTGCATCACTGCTTGGTTGGACTCCAGGGAGTGCAAAAACTGGACATCATTCCAAGACTGATAGGAGTGCAGTAAGTTATCCACCTCTCTGCTTGAAAAATTAACACCTCTTTCATTATGTTCAATAATGAATTATACATCACATATGCTACAGAACATTGATGTATATGTATCCAATCCACCACTACCACCAACACCGCGAAGGAAATCTCCCACTCAACCATCATCCTCCAAGCGCCACAAGGCACACATTGAAGACTCTGATGAAGAAGAATCTCTAGCTAAAAGAATAGCTAGACTTCAAGGAGAAGCGAAGAAGAAGACTTTAGAGAAGACCTCCACCACTCGGCAGACCATGAATACAAGCGAAAAAGAGCAAGCTCGTCCAAGTGAATCAAGCAAGACCAACCCCGTTAGGGAGGCATCAGACACAACGGACAGCCCAAGGCCAACGAGCCCCCCGCCGAAGGTGTCAGGCTTAAAATTTAAGCGCCGCGCCAAGTAAACAAAATAATGTAGCTTGATGGGTAGCTTTTCAATGAACATTTGTGTAATCTCTATTACCTTGGTAGGTCGACCGGGGGAACGTCATTTGAGGAAGTCCCGACACAAAGTTCAGTTCCTGAGAAAAATTAGGATACACCGTCTGTCAGGTCATCCAGAGATGATGTCCCAGGCCACTCGGCAGAGAAGCCGAGTGATTTAAAGAATGCACCCGAATCCACTCGGCCAGAAGCTAGCAAGGCCGAGTCACCTAATGTCCCAGACCTGAATACGTCTGAGATGGCAACAGGTGCTAATACTCCTGCCTCCACCGAACCCGAAGAGCCATCACTGGTATTTGAAATGATGCCAGAACGATCATATGAGTATCCAATCGGTCCGAAAGAAAATGTCACGCCTACTCCCATTCACCGAGTGCTAAAAGAGGGTGCTCCGGAACAGCCAACGCCGACTAGGTCAGTATATCATATTGGCCGATTTGCCATCACCGGATTTGATGAGTCAATAGAACAAGCGGAGTTGAAAAATTTTGCAGAACATACTAAAAAAGCCTACCATTCCTTCCATGTATTCCTCCCTTCTTGAAAAATAATGTCAATAATAGTAATCACCAATCCTGGCTGTGAAGTTTCAACCATATAATTTGCCATCATTGCAGGCTCTGAAAACTCATATGGCCAACAAGAGTAAGCTTCTGCAACTTGTCGACAGGCATTGTGCCAAAGCCGTAGATTTAGAAGATCGGCTTGCCAAAGAGAGACTGGAAGTCGGGCGCTTACCAATCGATCTAAAAGACCGTTCATCTCAAGTTGATGAACTTCAATTTGAGCTACAAGGTACGAGATCCACAAAGCCTATACCTCACATGCTATCTCTAGAATATGAATATTTGACCTCTTCCATACGGAGGTATCGCGAATGCTGGAATTGAAGCAAAAACAAGATGCCCAGTCGGCCACTCAAATTGCAAGTCTGGAAGGCCGTATAAAAGAATTGGAGTCGTCTGCCCAAGCTATTGAAGACTTGAAAACCGAGAACCAGGGATTAAAAAGGCAGCTCCAGGACTCGGAAGAGATCAAGAATAATTTTGAAAAGCTGAAAAATGACTTAAAGACGAAGCAAGAATCCCTAACTTCTTAGAAGAAAAGGGCTGAAGGTAAAAATCAATATACCTATGCATATGGAAATATAGTTGTAAACTAAAATGTTTATAACTAACAGATGCTGAAGGAACAGTTAAAAGCCAGAGGGAGAGAAACACAAAGCTCGAAACTGAACTATCCAAAGCCGAAAAGATCTTCAAAAAGGCTGTAGATGAGCTAAACCAATTCCAAAAAGCCTTCAAAGAAGTTGAAAAGCTTAAGGAAGAATACAAGGAGAAGGTTGCCACCCTTGAAGCAGAAAAATTAGATGCTGAGAAACGCCTAAGAGGTAAGTGTTGTTAGCATAATACCTTTATTCCCAAATTTATATGTACCTAGGTATATGTAATTGTTGTACTTCTGTAGGGTCAAAAAGGTCTTATGAGCTTTTACGGAAGAAATTTATAGAGGGTGATGAAAACCTTCGATGGTCTCTTGCAGCTCTTCAGAAAGATGCAGAGGTGGTCGCCCAGTACGTGTACCCTGAAGAAAAATCACCTCGGTGCCCAGATCTGATGACTAGGCTACAAGGGGCACCCGGCCGATTAAAAGAGCATGCTCGACATGTTGTAGAGCTAGCCGGCGCACAAGTCCTAGCAATAGCAAAATCTCACATCCCCAGCATAGAGCTAGATGTGGTTGCCGAAGGTTTCCACGAAGATCTCTCGGATGAGCAATGTGAAGCCCTTGTGGCTGAGGCGCAAAAAACAGCGCATATATTAGCCGACCAAATAGAGCTAGATCCCTTACCCAAAGTGTAAGGAGTTGTAAAGCTTAAAAATACTATATTACATCTCTGTTACTGTAATATAACTGAGGTTCGATAGACCTGTAAGGTCTAGATTCATTACCAGTATTGTAATGAATTCTTGGGTCGCGCTGCTTTGTATATGTATTGTATGAACTCGTGTTAAACTCTCACAACCAATACACAACTCATGTCAGCCCTCTAAACAATGCTCCCAATAACCAATATGAACCATGGAGACTAAGAACTCACTCGGTCAAGCATATGTGAATTGGGAGAATTGCCTTGGTCCCTAACAGACGGCAAGAACCCTGGGGACTAAGTAACCCGCTTGGTCGACATGCGCGAGTTAGGGTGATACCAAATATCAGAATTTGAGCCATGACTTAAACAATAATTACAATTATTCACAGAAATCATAAATTGCAAAATCAGATATCATGAGCATTATGTATATATATTCAATAATAGAAGTACAATAAACTATAAATACTAGGAATAAAAACGACGTAGCTGTGAAATGTTCCAGGAACTTTTAAGGTCCGACCCGTCCTCATTCATCAATCGATAGGCGCCTGGCCGAGTGATTTCCTTTACAATAAAAGGTCCTTCCCACGGAGCCGACAGCTTGTGCTTATCGACCTTAGACTGAGCTTGCTTCAAAACCAAGTCGCCGACAGAAAAACCCCGTGTTCGAACGTTTTTGTCATGATAACATCGCAAGCTTTGCTGGTACTTTGCTGACCGAATTAAGGTGGCATCTCGCTGCTCCTCTAACAGTAACAAGTCGTCACACCTATGGTCATTGGAGGTTTTTTCTTCGTATGCTACCACCCGTGGGGAGGCGAACAGAATCTCGGTTGGTAACATGGCTTCCGAGCCATAAACCAAAGAAAAAGGGGAGTGCCCGGTGGCATGACTTACGTTGGTTCTAAGACCCCACAACACACATGGCAAATCTCGAACCCACCATCGAGCGTACTTTTCCAGCCGATCAAATATACGAGGCTTAATTCCAGAAAGCAGGAGGCCGTTTGTCCTCTCAACTTGGCCATTGCTCTGTGGATGGGCGGCCGAGGCATAGCCAATCTTAAAGTTGACTCAGCCTGCAAACTCTTTAAACTCCTCTGCTGTGAATTGAGTACCGTTGTCAGTGATGATCTTGTGTGGGGCACCGAACCGAGTGACTATTTTGGTCATGAACTCGATGGCCTTTTTTGCCGAAATCTTGCCGACTGGCTTTGCTTCAATCCATTTAGAGAACTTGTCCACTGCTACGAAAAGGTGAGTAAAATCCCCTTGAGCCTTCATGAAGGGTCCAACAATATCTAAGCCCCATACTGAAAACGGCCAAGTTATTGGGATATTTTGAAGCTCTGTGGCGGGTACGTGCATTTGGCATGCAAAGAACTGACAGCCTTCACACTTTCAGATGATTTCCATGGCATCAGCACCCGCAGTCGACCAGTAAAACCCCTGCCTCATTGCTTTCACCGCAATTGTTGATGGGCCTACGTGATTCCCACATATGCCAGCATGGATATTTCTTAATATAACTCTGCCCTCATCTTGTGACAAGCATTTCATCAGTACCCCATGTGGGCTTTGCTTGTACAAGAGATGATCGACTATACAATAAGATCGAGACTTGCGAATGATTCGGAGGGCTTCATCTTTGTCATGCAGTAGTGTGCCACGATCCATATACTCAATGAAGGAAGTGCGCCAATCTACCTCAATGACAGCTACCTACGGTGCTGCTCCCTCCTTTAGTGTCGACTGCTCCATAGTTTGCTAGGTTAGTACAGATGGCTTATGTAGATCATTGAGGAATACTCCATCAGGTATATTAGATCTACTAGATCCAAGTTTGGCCAATTTGTCCGCCTCTTCGTTATACTTGCGCAGGACATGTTTATACTCGATGCCATCAAACTTGTCTTCGAGCTTCCGAACTTCAGTGCAGTAGGCTGTCATGCTTTCATGGGAACAACACCACTCCTTCGTTACTTGATTTATTACTAGCACAGAGTCGCCAGAAACGCTTATTCTTTGGACACCGAGTGAGATAGCTATCCGAAGTCCATGTAATAGCGCCTCATACTCTGCGGTGTTGTTAGACGCGTGGAAGTGCATTCGAAGAATGTACCGCAACTTGGCTCCATCAGGAGATGTTAATATGACCCCTGCTCCGGCACCTTCCAGTTGTAAGGAACCATCAAACGCCATTCTCCAATAGCTTAATTCTTGTGGGTTGGGTGGTAACTCATATTCTATCCACTCGGCGATGAAGTCCGACAAAGCTTGACCTTTGATCGAGTCAGGTGACTTAAAGGTGATATCATATGATCCGAGCTCGACGGCCCATTTGGCAATTTTCCCAGTGGCCTCTCTGTTGTGCAGCAATTCGCCTAGGCCGAACGACGTGTGGACCTCAATTGGATGATCCTCAAAGTAATGCTTCAACTTCCGAGATGTCATCAGTAATGCATAAATTAATTTTTGAAGCTGGAAATATCGTACCTTGGATTCCGATAAGACCTCACTGACGAAATAAACTAGTCATTGCACCTTTTGAGCCTTGCCATCTTCCGCTCGTTCCACCGCCAGCACAGTACTGACAACGTGTTTGGTTACGAAAATGTACAGCTGCAAAGATTCCTTTGGCTCTAGGGGAGTTAAGACCAGAGGACCACTAAGCCTTGAAATCATCCAAGGCTTTCTGTGCGTCATCATTCCAGATGAATGATTCTTGCTTCTTGAGTAGCTGGAAAAAAGGTAGCCCTCGAACACCGAGTCGTGATACAAACCGACTAAGTGCTGCCATACAACCAGTAAGCTTTTGAATGTCCTTTTGTGAATGTGGGGGGCCCATCCGCAATATGGCATTTACCTTCTCTGGATTAGCTTCAATCCCTCTATGTGATACTAGAAAGCCGAGTAATTTTCCTGATGGGATGCCAAAGACGCATTTTTCCAGATTCAGCTTCATATTGTATTTCGGGAGGTTACCGAATGTTTCGTCTAGGTCGGATATTAAGTCGGTGGAGAGCCGAGTCTTGACTACCACGTCATCTACATAAGCTTCGATGGTCATTCCTATTTGGTTATCCAAGCATCGCTGCATAGTCCGCTGGTAAGTGGCGCCAGCGTTTTTCAGACCAAAGGGCATTGTTGTGTAACAGAGTGCTCCGAATGGTGTGATGAACGAGGTTTTGAGCTGGTCGGATTGGTTTAAGGAAATCTGATGGTACCCTGAATAGGCATCTAAGAAGCACAACAAAGCGCATCCAGCCGTCGAATCAACCACTTGATCAATACATGGGAGGGTGAACGGATCTTTCGGACAGGCTTGATTAATACCGGTATAATCCACGCACATCCACCACTCCTTATTTTTTTTCGCACCAGGACTTGGTTGGCCAACCTGTCGGGGTGGAAGACTTCTTTAATAAAACCGGCTGCCAGCAGTCGGCCGATTTCTTTCCTAATCGCATCCTTTTGGTCCTGCGATAATCGTCTAAGCCGTTGCCTTATCGGCCTGGCATTTTCGTGAACGTGAAGTTTGTGCTCAGCCTTTTCCCTTGGAACACGTGGCATATCAGAAGGTTTCCATGCAAATATGTCTTTATTATTTCTAAGAAAAAGGATGAGCATGCTTTCCTATTTGTCACCTAGATTGACCCTGATATTGGTGGTCTTGGATACATCACTATCATCTAGGTTAATCTTCTTGGACTCCATGGCGTTCGCCTGTACCGTGGCCTTCAGCGCCTTCCTGGGAGTAGGGTCCAGCATGGCCTCCTTAGTCGTTGTGATCGCTGCCTTCAACTCGGTCAACTCTGATGCCACCACCATCTTCTCCGTCAACTCACAACTGCCGTTGTCACAGTCGTATGATGTTCGCATATCCGAGTGAAGTGCGATGACTCCGTTTGGTCCTAGTAGCTTCATCATCATATACGGATAATAGGGTACGGCCATGAATTTGGTGATGGCTGACCGCCCTATGATTGCGTGGTAGGTCAAATCGAGATCGGCGACCTCGAAGGTAACATGCCCCGTCCTGTAGTTCTCCCGAGTGCCAAAAGTTACAGGCAGAGTGATTTGTCCTAGAGGGACTGTTTGCATGTCCGGGATCACACCGTGAAACGGCGATCGACTTGGTTTAAGGTCGGTCAAGGGTATGTCAAGCTCCTTGAAGGTTTTCACAAAGAGGATGTCCAAACTGCTACCGCCATCTACCAGTACCCGATTTAGCCGAACTCGGTTAACAGTCGGCGTTAGTGCTAAGGGATATTTCCCGGGCTTGGGAATGTGATTCGGATGGTCAGACCGATCAAAAGTAATTGGGACCTCTGACCATCGTAGATATTGAGGTACCGCTGGTGAGACCTAGTGGACCTCTTTGTAGAGGATCTTCTGCTGGTGCTTCGAGTCTACCATGGACCTGCCACAGATGTAGTTGACCCCACGCTCGGGGTTTTGGAAGTCTTCCTTATCCTCGTCTTGGTTATCCTTATCCGAGTCCTTCTTGCTACCCTTGGGGACCCAGGGGCGTTCCTTGCAGACCTCCAGGGGCGTTCCTTGCAGACCTTCAACGCATGATGGGCGAAATTCTTCAACTTAAAACATTCTCTGGCTTTGTGAGCTCCATCATGGAGCAGGCAAGGGCCATCAAGCATTTTGTCGAAGTTGTCCTGAGTGACCAGTTTCCTCCTGGTGGGACGCTCGGTGTTGGCCACCGTTCGGTCTTGCTCGCGCTTCCTATCACCGTCTTTGCTATAATTGGATGGGCCCGACTGGTTCCTTGAGTTCGCTTCCTTGTATCGGCGAACTTGGAAGAGAGCCAAAATACCCGTAGCGTATTTGTCGGCCATGGTGAACAGTTCTTTGGCTGACAATCCACCGGCGGCATCTTACCTCCCAATCTTCTTTATCAGATCATCATCACGAAGGCCACCTTGGAAGGCGGTGATGACCTGAGCATTCAAGATATTAGGGATGATATTTTTCACTCGGCAAAAGCGTTGGATGTACTCTCGAAGTGACTCCTGGTCCCGCTGCTTGATCCGACCGAGCTCCCAGTGGTTCCCTGGCCTGTTGAAGGTGGCTTGAAAGTTGGCGACGAATTGCCGACAGAGATCCACCCAAGAACTGATGGAATTGTCAGGCAGGTTGGTGAGCCAAGTTCGTGCCACCGGGGCCAGGCAGACGTGCAAGTAGTTGGCCATGATAAAACTGTCACCTCCGAGTGCTTGTAGGGCTGTTGAATAGACGTGAAGCCAATCACGCGGATCCGTCTTGCCGTCATACTTCTTGATGCCTACTGGCTTAAAGCCGACTGGCCAGCTGACGGTTCGAAGATCCCGAGTGAAGGCTCGAATGCCAGCCTCCTCGTCATAGTCGTCGGTGACCGGGGTCTGTTCTCGCTCGCAGCCAGGTCCCCGGTGGCATCTGTCCTTGCGGCGGCCCTCAACCCGTCGATCACGATAATGATCATCTCTGCGTGGCTGCCGTCTGTTGTCACATTCGTAGTCGACATAACCACGCCGACGTCGTTCATCTTCGTACTCTCGGTGGGCCGCGTTGTCACGCTCCTGGTATCTGCTGTCCAATCGGACCCGCGCATCACGTGGCGGTATGCCATTGCGTAGGTCGGCGCTTGGATGCTGATCATGGTACTCTGCAATGGGCATGTGCCTTGGGGCGGCAGGCGGGGTTGCCTGTCAATTGGAGCGCTGCCGGTCTCTTCTCTCCTGGCTGGGTACCGAACTGGCGGCCCCAGACGTCGCCTGACTCGGTGTTGATTGTGACACATGCATCTCCAGTACTGCCGCGGCCCTGATGTGTGCTTTTAACTGATTGACCTGAGGTGTCAACTCCGGGGAGACTTGGAGCAAGGGCTCTATGGTGCGCAAGAGGGCCGCAGCAGCCGTGATGTTGTGCTGTGGGGTTTTGAAGACGTCTTCACCATCAAGTTTTGAGGTGAGGTCTCCCATATCTAGGTTTTGCACGACTCAGGGTCTCTCTTGAGCATCCGGTCTATGAAGTGGGGGAGTGGCGGCATCGGAATCGTCATCTTCAAGATCGGTTATATGTCCATCTGGTATGGCGCCGCGTGCGGCAACCGTCGCCGACGTTTCTCCCTCAGCCCCTCCTTGGGCTGCAGGTGCCACCATGAATACCTCGTGGTAATCCGAGGAGCAACTTTCTGAATCGCTCGGCCCTTCGATCAAGTCCAGGACTGACTCATTTTCAAGGCCGATTGTTACAACGAATCTTGATTCGTCAAAAAAATTGGGATCTTCATCCGACTGATCCACGTGAGGAGTCGGAAGATCAACCGCAGTAAGGTCCGAGTCGGCCAAGGTTGCCGATCGGGGCGTTGTGGGCGACGTTGAGTAGGAGCCCGAGAGGGTTTCTGCTTGGAACGCTGTCGCCGCGTTGTCGAGGCCAAGTAAGAACCGGCCGACCAGAACGATCCATTTGGCCATCGAAGCTTTGTTGGTGCCTGAGTTTGAAGGCATGGTGGCCACCGAACGGGTCGCGTGATTTTGCTCGACGAAGTTCCCGTACTGGTTGGCAACGAGGCTGACGGTACCAAAGCGGATCTTGTTCCCCGGGCGAAACTTGATGTCGATGAAAGCCATCGATTTCGGCGAAGCTGAACTCAACGTGTCCCCTTCCTGGCACGCCAACTGTTGAGAGATATTCTCGATATTAGTTCTAGATATGTGTATGAATATGAAAGATCGATGGATACAGGACACAAGGTTTATACAGGTTCGGGCCTCCGAAGGATAATAACCCTACGTCCTGTTTGGTGTTTCTGTATTGTTAGGGTTCGCACTGGAATTAGGGTTCCAATACGAGTCTCTATCTTACCGAAGGCCCCCTGCCCTCCTTATATATCCGAAGGGCAGAGATTTATATGATAATCTTTTAGTCGGTTATAACAGATCCTATCTATCCAATATATCTGCTAACCTAACTTAGTGCTTACTCAAACAAGTATCTAAGTAAATATCTTCTGGGTCGAATACATCATACCCGAGCCCCCGTCCCACTCGGCCAGTTAGCCGAGTGGTTAAGTATCCCGGGTATATATGTCCCACAATATTTTTTTTTTGTGTGTTGAGACAACAACCGGAGAGCTGACACTCAAAACTGTTTTCTGTGTTGAGGGAACAAATATACAGGCGCTCTTTTTTTTTTTTTGAAACAGGAGCTCTGATCGTCTCTTGTGTTGAACCTACGAATTTAGCCGAATCCTGGAGTGCGAGGATGGCGAGATTACGAAAGCCGAGCGCACGTTAGCCGATCAGACTGCAACGATGAAGCCGAGCACGCGCATGCGAGCGACCATGCGATGAAGCCCAGCGGACTGCAGCGTTCGATTTGTAGTGAACGTCATCACGCCTGGGGGCGCATGCCCGTGCGCGTGAGCCCTGAGCCCGGGGCTCACGTAATTTTTTTTCCATGGAAGCAGGATGCCACCAAAATTCTGGGCAGCAACAATATTCGAAGCTCGCACATGCCCAAAAAGGCTCTTGCCGAAGGCTGACTCGTAGCCGGAAGGCACATCAGCAAGTAGAAGGATAGAAGTTTCATGGATTTTAGCAACGTATCATGCGCCGAAGTTTGGCAAAGGTGCAGACAATAGAACGTAACCTTAGTCGCGTAGGAATTCAACCTTGTCATGAACTGCGTAAGTCCTACACCATCAACTACCAAACCGTAGTGGTGACACTCGCACCCTTCGAGTTTCTGACTGTCCGAAGAATACATTGCCGAACGCCGTTAGTCAACGAAACCCATGCTGATGCTCATAGTCACGCTGTCTGAAGCCAAACGCCCGAAAAATTAATTAATATCAAAGTTAGTTGTATTAAGGAGATGTGTCTCCGTGTGCAGCACGCGCCGAGCTTGCTGCCGCCGGACCAGAGCATTAGCGCACGCTGTAACGAAAAACAGCCAAAACACCGAAGCGTCTTCGTCTCCTCGGCGCTGCCGCTGGCTGTTGCACTGCCAGGCCAAAGGTGTTCTTGAGGGAAATAAATTCAGTGCGGACGGTTCGTTAAGGGCGCCGGTGCGAACCCACCATAGATGGCCGACACGTGGACCTTACGTGAGATCTAACAGGAGCAAAAATGGCTTGGCTCCAGGCAGATTGCATCACAGCTCCAGCCGCAATCAGCGTCGGCTCGGCTCCAGAATGTGGCCCGCTCGAAAGAAGAAAGACATGCCGATGAGCGCTGCATGCCGGAGATGATCGGGTCATCCTCCGTGGCATGTGGTATCCTCGTGATCTTCTTCAAGTCCCAACAGTGCTCGGTTCCAGCGAAACAGGGGCGTGGCCTGATCTCTGACAGTACTAGCGCCGTTGCTAACTGAACGAGATTGATCTGCCGCCGCTGCCCGCCGGCTCTGCCGAAGAATGGTGACGGCCTCCCCTCCGCCTTCCAAGCATCCTCTCCGTCCATGCTGCGCGGCGTCGTTGTGCTGTTACTGGATCCTATCCTCAGGGATCCCTGTTGCTGCCTTCATCTGAGGGCGAAGAAGAATTGACAGAAGACATCCTGATTGACCGATGCTGAAGCTAATGCAAACTCAATTAGCATCGAGCTGCGAGCATTGCGTGCGGAAGCTGGGAGCCGAGAGCTGAAAGCGTCGCCTAGGGGAGCGGAGTCGATCCAATTGCTGCTCCCGTTAGATGCTTTTGATGTCCACGCGTTGACCATCCAAGCAGGAGTCGCACGATAAGAGTTTGCGGACAGTTTGTAGCGATTTTTTTTTTTCCGTTCTGGAGGCGTTCTATAGCCCACAACACGCTTTCGGTGGACCGATCCGAATACACACGAGTCTCTTGGGAGCAAACATGCATGCGTGTGCAAGTAGTTACAGTGCTATTTCACTTCCCGCATCTGGCACTATCACTTGCGTTGCTTATTTAAGTTATCCTATTACGTGGTAATAAGTTGGTCCACGTGTCCGTGCTTTGTAGCTTGTTTGGTATGGGGCACATGCATTTGTGAGTGTCGCGTGCTGCCTTTGTATTCCAGCCCCAAAATGTTAGCCAAGGCCAAGCTTCCGGAAAACAATCTCGGATCTAAGCCTCCGAAGGTTGTAATACGATATCCAAAGAACACTCTTGTGATATTGGCAGTTTATTTTCGCGGAAAGCACGAAATCCAATTATCACAGCCTCGGCACTTTGACGCCACGTGTCATTCAACATCCTAGCAAGCCGGAGGGGCACCATCGCTAAGAGCTGTTGCCAGAGCTTCTATTGTTACTATACGACACATGTACACAATGACATCAGCATGAGTTAATCAAGTTATTACCCAAACTATTTGTTCATGTTAAGAATTGCTCAGTTGAGCAACCGTTCGTGTGCAACCATGATTCCACCCACGTTCTGCTAACGGGTAGAATAAGCCCATGAATAGGCGTGTCGATTCCTAGAACCGACACTTGTACCCTCTTGCCCTAACACTTTCTCTCTCTTCTAGTAACCAAACTAGATCTAGATTCCCATTGACATAAAAGAGACTAGATATAGTATGTTTTTTGGGTAGTGATGGAAATAGATGACTTATGCCTTCATAAAGTTCAACTATAACCCAATAGAACTATACAAATCAAATAAATTTAGCTAAAATTTTATGAAAACGTAACAAACTTGAAATGCAAAATTCAACTTGATTTCAAAAAAATAGCAAAAAAAAATTGTATGGGGTGAGTTCCCCTTACCTCAGGGAGCAAATTTCTGCAAATAAAATAAACTCAAAATCTTCCCCCCTTGATTTTCATGATTTGCCCAAATTTTTGCACCACCACTGTTCGAGTGAAACATGGGAGTTGTCCAAGCATGCTTATATAGGTCGGGCAATTTATAGTGGTAGTTGGAATTATCAACCGCCACTATGAATCGGGGCCATTTATAGCGGCGGTTCACAATGTCAACCGCCGCTATAGGTAGCTCTGTAGCGGTGGCTTACACCGCAGCAAGCCCCCTAGGCTCTATAGCGCGGACATTCTGAATAAGAGAGATTCTCCTACAGGTTCAATTCTTCTATTGGTAGCTGCTTTTCCCTAACCCTCAAGCAGTTCTTTAATTGAGAAATATGGAAAGACGTTGTGCACATTTGAAAGTTGAGTGGGTAATTCCAGCTTATAGGCTATCTCACCTATTCTTTCTAGAATTTTAAACGGGCCAATGAAACATGGAGCAAGTTTGCCTTTGACCTTGAACCATTGTAGACCTCTAATGGGTGACACTTTTATATACACAAAGTCTCCCTCTTCAAATGTCAACTCATGATGTCTGGTGTCACGGTAACTCTTCTGCCTTGTTTGTGCTACCCTTAAGTTCTTTCGGACCTCCTATACTTTCCTCTCAGCCTCTCTAATAATTTCCGGATCAAAAACTTGTTGTTCTCCCGCCTGGTTCCATAGTATTGGGGGTTCTACACTTCCTTCCATAAAGTATCTTGAATTGCGACATCTTAAGACTGACCTGGTAACTATTGTTGTATGAAAACGCTGCATAAGGAAGATTTTTATCCTAGATCTTCGCATTCTTTAGCGCACAGGCTCGCAACATATTCTCTAGAATTTGATTTATCCTTTCTGTCTACTCGTCGCTTTGCAGGTGATAAGCCAAATTAAAATTTAGACGTGTGTCCATAGACTCATGCAACTTTTTCCAAAATCTTGAGGTGAATTGGTTACCATGATCAGATACTATCTTGGTTGGAACCCCATGGAAGCACACAATCTAAAGATGTATAACTCAACAAGCTTTGGTCTAGGGTAGCTCTCTGGGTCTAGACTGTGGTTGATGTTGTTGATGAGCTTGTTGCATGTTGGCCACCATATCAGAAGGTTTCCATGCAAATATGTTTTTATTGGCACGAGGGAAAAGGATGAGTGTGCTTTCCTATTTAGCATCTAGATTGACCCCTAGTATTGGTGGTCTTGGTTACATCATCGTCATCTAGCTGGATCTTCTTCGTCTCTAGTGTTGCCAACTGAATTGCTGCCTTCGGTGTCTTCTTACGTGGAGCCTTGTTGTCAGCCTCCTCCGCTTCGCCATTGCCAGCTTTAGGTCGGCAAGCTCCACCACCATGCCCTCCTTCTCAGCGAACTTGCAGCTCTGGAGATCACAATCATATGACATCCTGACGTCCGAGTGGAGCAAGATCACTCTGTTGGGTCCTGGCATCTTCAACGTCATGTACAGGTAGTGCGGTATTGCCATGAACTTTGCTATAGCCAGTCGCCCAATAATGGCGTGATAGGCCGACCCCAGGTTCGCAACTTCAAAGGTGACGCACTCTGTTCTGTAGTTCTCCCGAGTCTCAAAGGTCACCGGCAGGGTGATCTGTCCGAGTGGTTACGACTACATACTCAGGATGACGCCATGGAAAGGCGAGTGATTGGGCTTGAGGTCGGTCACCAATATGCCTTATTCCTTGAACGTTCAGGTGAACAAGATACCCAAGGATCTCCCTCCATCAACCAGTACCCGGTTAAGCCTTAACTCATTGACGGTGGGTGATAACACCAAGGAATATTTGCCTAGCCTAGGGATGTGATCCGGGTGATCTGACCGATCATAGGTTATTGGAACCTCTGACCACTTCAAATAGTGTGGAATGGCTGGTGAGATGGAATGGACCTCTGTAAGGACCGAAGGCGTATCGAGAGGGGGGGGGGGCGAATCGATAAGCCGACCACAAATTTGAATACTTTAATTTCACACCACTAGAACCTAACATTCATTACAACCTAAGCAATTCTAGTAGGCCAAGACCCTACCCATGCTAGTGTTTATGGTGAGTATGAAATGCGAAAGCTAAAACACTAGCCTATGCAAGCCACAAGTCACCCTATGCACTATAGCACATAAATGCGGAATAGTAAAGGGGTCAAGAAATGCTCGTGATTTTTTCCCGAGGTCTCGAAAGGATGGCGCCTTCCCCTACTCCTCGTTGGACCACTCCCGCCGGAGTCCCGGTACCTCCCACCACCTAGTGGAGTTCTCGCCCAGGAGCCCGCGATCACTCCAGGAGTGAAGACACGGTGCACGTCACCGCTGCCACCAAGGCACAAGCTCGCCTCCCTCGAGAACTTGCCGGACTGCCCGAGCTGACACGGGCGCTCTCTATTAATGCCCCTTTCACCGGCGGGCTCAAACTATGTACAAACGTGTGACGGCCTTCACAACCAATCACGATAGGCTCGATCACCAACACCTAACCGGTCTCGATCTCACCATAGACCAGGAGTAACAGCCTAGATCACACCCTTATGGACATCCTAGCCTTAGATGTGCAAGATACTCTAGTTACTCTCACTAGCACTCTCAAGATATGCAATTATACCTCCTAGTGCTCTCCTCTTTTCCTCTTGGACCTTACCAAATGCTCTCAGGTATTCCAATGGCCAAGAGAGGTCTCCAAGACCCCAGCAACGAAGTTATATAGGCTTCCAATCTCCAACTAGCCGTTGCTCCATGAAATTTGCCTTCTGGGCGTACTGACCGGATTGTCCGCTCACTGCCTGACCGGATGAAGTATCTAGGCCCTAGATTAAGGGTTTTGGTAATTAATGAAGAATTATGGCTTATGATATTCCAATGATGGTCAATTCATAATCTCACATTTCAATGAAGATGAAGAAGGCGGCACAAGGCAAAGGTATAAACATAGGTTTTCTATTTTACCGGTCATAAGGATATTAGAGGAGAAAATGAACATATTGCTAGTATAGTTGCCGCACTATCAAGAGGTGTCATTGTTCTAGTAACTTGATGAATTCTTAGTTTCCACTTTGTGAAAGATCTCTTTTCAAATGTTATACTCCTCCAACTATTCCTTGAAAGATCCTATGCAAACCGCTACAAACAATTTGTTGCTAATCATATTTGAATTCTCCCATAAAATTCCCCTGAATACTCTTGATGAAAAAGATCCAACGTTCCTTGAAAATCCTTGTTGGAAAATCCCACAAAAATTCTTCCTTGAAAAATTTTGTCGTTTGTGGTGGCGGTCTGATCGAGGCCCAGATGTCGTCTGACCACGGGCAGTTGGTGGTCTAACCGCGGAGCTATGGCGGTCTGACCGCAAATGTCCAGTACTGTTTTCCTTCTTTAAGGCTTGTGGTAGTCTGACTGCCAGCCTCTAGCAGTTGGACCGCCAGGACGGTCCGGTCAGACCGCTGACCAGTCAGAGATTTGAATCCTTCGTCAACCTAGCCGTTGGGCTGCTGGCGGTCTGACCGGCAAGGATCTACGGTCTGACTGCCAGGTGCGTAGAAAGTTGCAACGGCTAGTTTTTTTGTGCCTTGGCTATATATACCGACTCTTCTGATGCATTTTAGCTCTCTTGACACCCTGAAGAAAATCATTGAGCTATTTGAGCCCTCTCCACTCTCACACAAGCTTCCATTGATCCATTGTAAGTGTGTGAGAATCTAGTGCTTGTTGTTGAGTGATTCAAGCATTGTGGCACTAGGTGTTCATCAAGTGAGCGGCATCGACTTGTTACTCTTGGAGGTTATTGCCTCCTAGTAGGCTTGGTGGCGTGGAAACCATGAGCCCTTCAAGAAGATTGTGAAGGAGGCCTAGTGTTCGTGTAAGAGGTCTTGTACTCATCTTGCCGGAGCGGCAAATGCTAACTCTAGTGACACCGAGGTTTGGAGAGGTTCAAGGGATTGATTTTGGCTTAAGATCAAGTTGCTCTTGTTTGAGCCCTTCTCGGTGAAGAAGTGTATACTTGATAGAGAAGCAAGTCAAAGGCTTGAATCCACCTCAACATGGATTAGGGGTGATCAGCAAGTCACTGAGATCATGGGACACTATAAGGACCGAAGGCCTACCGAGAGGGGGGGGGGTGAATTGGTAGCCGACCACAAATTTGAATACTTAAATTTCACACCACTAGAACCTAACAATCGTTGCAACCTAAGTAATTCTAGTAGGCCAAGATCCTACACATGCTAGTGTTCATGAT
This sequence comes from Eleusine coracana subsp. coracana, assembly GCA_032690845.1. NCBI lineage: Eukaryota > Viridiplantae > Streptophyta > Magnoliopsida > Poales > Poaceae > Eleusine > Eleusine coracana. The sequence goes on from CM064422.1 coordinate 31,750,918, forward strand.
GAGTACAAAATACGGAAGCTAAACACACTAACCTATGCAAGCCACAAGTCACCCTATCAACTATAGCACACAAGTGTGGAATAGTAAAGAGGGGGTCAAGGAATGCTCATGATTTTTTCCCGAGGTCACGGAAGGATGGCGCCTTCCCCTACTCCTTGTTGGACCACTCCCGCTGGAGTTCTGGTCCCTCCCGCCACCAAGTGGAGTTCTCTCCCACGAGCCCGCAATCACTCCTGGAGTGAAGACATGGTGTGCGTCACCGCTGCCACCAAGGCACAAGCTCGCCTCCCTCGAGAACTTGTCGGACTCCCTGAGCCGAAAAGGACACTCACTATTGATGCCCCTTTCAATGGTGGGATTGAACCGTGTACAAACGTGTGACGGCCTTCACAACCAATCACGATAGGCTCGATCACCGATACCTAACCGGTCTAGGTCTCACCATAGACCTAGAGTAACAACCTAGATCACACCCTCAAGGACACCCTAGCCTTAGATGTGCATGATCACTCCATGTTACTCTCATAAGCACTCTGAAGATAACCAATATCATGTCCTAGTGCTCTCCTCTTTTCCTCTTGGACCTTACCTAATGCTCTCAGGTATTCCACTGGCCAAGAGAGGTCACAAAGAACCTAGCAACGAAGTTATATAGGCTCCCAACCTCAAACTAGCCGTTGCTCCATGAAATCAGCTTTCTGGGCCTACTGACCAGACTGTCCGGTCACTGCCTGATCGGACCGTCTGGTCACTGAAACACTGTGCACCAACGGCTCTGACAACTGCTGATTCCTCTACTGACCGGACCGTACGGTCACCTAACCGGACCGTCCGGTCCATTTCTCTCTCCAGTCCAAAAACATTTTGGCATTGGCTTGCTCACTGCCCAAGTCGAATCTCTACTGACCGACCGTCCGGTCAGTAGACCGGACCATCCAGTCTCTAGAGCATTCCAATTGGTAGTTTCCTCGCTACCTGCTATAGCCTCCAGACAAAACCTCAGAGTGACCATATAGTTCGGTCACCATTGACCCGTCTGTCCGGTCACTTCAATCCGAAGCTAAAACTCCTCGTCCTCGCTTGACTTCGTTTCCCAGCTTCTCCGAACAGCTCCTTGGCTTCTCCAACTGTCAACTAGTGCCTGCGATTTCACCGAGCAACCTTGCACATCACCGACTAGACATGACCTAAGAGAATGACCTAAACCCTCTTGATAGTTCAGTTTTTCCTATGGACTCAAAGCCCTAACAACTAGTCAAGTGTACCCAACACTTGCTCCATAGCTTGTCCTTAGCCTTGATCCATCTTCATCAACCCTTGGACTCCATCAAGCTCATCAAGCCTCCATGCTTGTGGTCATTGTCATCAATCACCAAAGCAACCATCATCCATATGATTTATAGTAGAGATTTAATGAAGGTTCCTACATAGACAACACTCATGTACATATTAGCCCACAATTTTATAGTTGCCATCTATCACCAAAACATTCATACCTCAGGGATTCCATCAATGGTCATGAAGCTTACAATCTCCCCCTTTCTGGTGATTGATGACAACCACTACTTAACATAATCTTAACAAGAAAACAGCAGGGCTAAAAGAGCTACACTATGATCGAAAGGAACCACAAAGGCATAAGAGAGAAACGCACAAGGTCCTACTCAACAAATCATCTAGAGCTTAAAAGGAAAAGAGAGAAAAGTACACTCTAGAAGATAATGCATGTATGTCATGGCAATATATTAAAGGAAAGCATAAAGACATGCAATGCAAAACATGAATGATGAAATACAACAAGATAGCATGGCAATGCATAAGAATTAAGAGCAAGCATTCATCATCATGGCATCATACACAGGCAAACAAGATAAATAAAGGACAAGCACTACGAATTAAAATAAACCAGGTGAGATCAAGATGAGTCAAACACAAACGAAGAATGAAAACCATGACTCATCAAAATCCATGAACAACTCGATAAATCCATCAAAATAAGAGCCGAATGTATCTAACTCCCAAAAACCATGTACAACTATGTGTATGCTCCCTCTAGATACATGCTACTCTTGATCACGCGGGATCACACTCCCACTCCCCCTAGACATAGGACTACTTCTCCCCCTTTGGAAACAAGCACCAAAAAGCAGGAAAAGTGAACATCTACGCACTCGTGGTCGAAGGAGGTGGTGCGGCGACGTCCTCTAAGGGCTCTACTCTGGGCTGCTCCTGTGCCGGATCCTACTGTGCTCCTTGAGCCTGTGCCACCTGAGCATTCAACTGCTCGAAGAAGTCAAGGTCCACAAGAGACTCAAACCCTCTATCCTGCATTGCTGGCGTGACTGTGGCGGTCTCCTAAGCTGAAGTCTGGAGAAGAATGAGATCTGCCATGTCCTGCTACGAGAAACCTCCGCGGACAAGATCCTCTACTTGAGGTGTAAGTGTGCTGACTGTAGCAATGAGAGGTGGAGCTGTAGCTGTAGCTAACTCTGGGGCTGGCTAGGAGTCTACACGAGTGGTGTGTACTATATCTGAGAACAAGCTCCTGACTGGTAAGTGCTAGGAGGTAGAAGGTCCTGCCATCTGCGAAGTCGAATAGTGTGAAGGAGAAACAAACAACACAGACATAGAGAAAGCTGACACGGGGGAAAGTTTAATCACTAGCGAGAAGGTTTGTGCAACTCCCCCTGTCAGTAACACCCCTGAGTGAGACAACTCGCTAGACTGAGCTATCATCAAAGAAGTGAAGGGTCCTGGGGGTGTCGGTAGCGACAAAAGCTGTGGAAGTGAAGACTGCCCCTGCTGCTGACTGGCCTGCTCTGAGTCATCTGTGTCATTAGAGCAGTCACAAGTGCCATCTACTATCTCTGAAGCTCTGTCTGACCCCTGATGACCTCCATCATCTGACGTCTATCCTCAGCTACACTCTGGATGAACTCACCTAGATGTCCTGCAAGTGCTGTCACAGTGATAGCGTCCTCTGATTGAGTACCTGTTAGCTGTGGAGGTGCTCCTGTACAGGCTGACTCAGGAACCACCGTCTCTGGATGAGCTGCCTACTCGTGAGGGACTGGCGGTGACTCCTGCTCCTCCTCTCCTATCTACTGACTCGAGGTGGACTGCGATCCCCTAGGGACTCTTGGTGCATAGCTGGTGGTCACCTCAGGGAATCCCTCGTACTGCTCCTTTGTCACTAGGCCAATCCTCCTCAAGAGATAGCAAATGTAAGGGCCATAGACCAAGTGATGTCCTCCTACTCTCTTAGAGATAACATCCTCCATCTCCCCAATCAGTAGATCCACCAGGTCAAACTGCTCTTTCCTCAGAATAGCTACAACAACCCACTGGTGGAGCAGAGTGAACTCCTCTCTGTAGCTAGACCTGGGAATGATAGTCCTGGTGACTATCGCTCTCACCACCTTAGCCTCTGTGGTGAGTCTCGCAGGGCCTCTCTCAAAGCCTGGTATGTGTGGTGGTGGGAAAGCAATCGACACCATGTCATCTGAAGGAAGCTTTCCTCCCTGAGGTCTGCAGGGTGGTGCAAGGGTCCTGTAGGCACTCCTGTAAAGCTGGAAGTCTGAAGCCAGGAGTCCTAGGTTAGCTATCAAATCCTGTCTAGTCACGCGCTGTCGCTGCCCTCTGAACAGGAACTAGAACTATGAGCGGTCTCTAGCAACCCACAGTGTGGCGTAGAACTCAAGAACCACATCCTCCCTGTATCTATGTGGAACAGTAACTAGCTCTGCTAGCCCTGGCAAGTTCGGGAAGTACTGCTCCATCACAGTGTCGGTGGCCCTCCTTATGGCCTCGTAAGTCATGTACTGCTACAGCACAAAGAGTCTGTCCGTGCCCCTCAGGCTAATGTAGCATCTCAGACCCTCTCCAATCCTCCTCTGGAGGCATGTCCAGTACCTCTCTCCTGCAGAGGGATCCCTGGGGACTAGAACCCACTGCTCGAAGGAGACCAGACGTAGTGCCTTATCCTTTGCAGGAACCTTAAGTATGTCCGGCTCTCTGGATGCCTGTACTAGTCCCTGCAGCCTCCTCGTGCACACTGCACAGATGCACCTCGGGTCTCCTGCCCGGTGAGCTGTCCTCTAGGGAACTGTCTTCTCAGTATCCTCAACCTCCTCGTCCTCTAACTCCTCAGACCCTAAGTCTGACGTCTCCTCCTCTGAACTGTCCTCCTCTGACTCCTCTTGTTGCTGCCTGGAGGATCCCTGCTCCACAGTTCTCAACGACCTCTCCTGATGAGAAGCCGGAGTACGCTACGGCCATGGCGGTGGAACAACTCCTATAGCTAGAGGTACAGTCCTTTGCCTGGTGCTCCTCCGAAGACCCTGAGACTCAGCTAGCTAGCTGATGATCAATCGTGAGCCAGATGTCCTACGTGACTGCTCTATGGCATTCAGGTGTCGTGCTAGCTGTCTGGCTCTGGGTCTAGTCTCTGTCTCTTCTTGCTCTTGGGCTTCTCAGTCATCTTTCCCTTGCCCTTATCCTGACCTGATCCTGCCATCTCTGCTGCTGTTGTCACTATACGCACGTAGGTATAGATAGGATAAGCATAGAATCCTATATAAATCTACAAGCAAAGCACCACTAGGAAAGAATACGCAATAGAAATCCTAGCATTGAATGAAGGACATGATCACTAGACAACTATGCAAAGTAACAACAGTGATCATTGACTATAAGTGGCTGGTGCGAGTCATCTAGTGTGCAATCAAATAATAGGCAATTATCTAACTGCAGACTAAACAAGAGACAACCCTAGACATGCAATTAACAGATAATCAAGGAATCAATTGCATCCTAGGTTGAGCTAAATTACCTAATTAATGCAACTAAACAAGGGCAGTTAATCCTAATTTCATCAATTAAGGAAATTGCTCAGAAATTAGGGCATTCAACAATGAATTGATAATTAGTGCAATACCCTGAGGAAGAATCGAAGCCAAGCATCGAAGAACTCCTAGCCGATCACCTCAAAGATGAAACTTTTGAGCTTGTCGGCAATGGAGATGGATGAAAAGGGGGCAACTTGCTCTAGGTCAATGGAGCTCGGCGAGGGGAGGAAGCTCTGTGCGTGCGCACATATAAGGAAGAGCAGAGCATGGCAGCGGCGCTCGGTGAGAAGGTCGCAGCAACTCAACTTGCAGCGGCGATGACGGCTTGCGCGTGTGAAGGTGAGGTGGTGCGGGCACGGCGCTGCGATGAGCTTCTACACGAGGGTGAGTGGCGGCGCACGGAGGCAGAGGCGGTGCTGCGGTGAGGGCGCATGGAGGCGGGGGCGCAACAGTGTCGGCAAGGTCAGCGGGAGCGAGGCGAGTACGGCGGTGTCGGGCTTCGACTGAGGGTTAGGGATGAAGTCCTGTTCTGTTTTCACTTAGGTCAAATCAACCAACGACCAAGATTGCTCAAGAACACAATCAACGGTCACAGATTGAAAGAGCTTTTCGGGATCAATCAAAGTGACCGGACGGTACGTTCCAAAGACCGGACTGTCCGGTCAGGCTCCAATCCAGACCAGCTTCAGTACAGACCAGACGGTACGGTCAGGTTGATCATTATGTCCGGTCTCTACAACTTGCCTGTCCCGGAGCTCTGTGCACTGAGGCACTGACCAAACTGTACGGTACCTAGAGCGGACTGTACGGTCACTATGGGAATTTTGCAGTATCAAGAATTTTCTCCATTTTCCAAGTGCCCTCACAAAATACTCAAATAAACACTGCACTTGGAATATAGAGGGAACTCTCAAACACTCCTTTTCAAATAGTGGCACTCTATGGCCTTATAATTTTTGCAAATGCCAAATGAAAAATCGAGCAAGTAAGAACCAAGGCAATTAAGAACCAAGTGGGTATGTATGAGCGTTAGTCCATGAACCATGCGAGTAGATTTAACCTCGGAGTTCATAAGAGCTTGCTCAATGAGCATGAAGCACAATCCTTTCCTTCGGTCACACTTATGGAGATGTAACCTCATATTTATCATGAGGCACAAATTTCTCCAAGTGAGACAAGCCTCCTTTATGTTTTCTATATGATGCATGCAACAAGCATTTTACATATGCAATGAAAGTAAACATGCCATGTGAATGCAAGCAATATTAAAACAAGACACAAAGGAAACCTAACAATGTCAAGTTTGAACCCCTCTCAAGCTTACTCACTATAAGCCATACCCTTGCCTTGAGAGAAGCCAAACCACCATCTCAAGCACTCCCCCTTGCTTATAGCTATCTTGAGTGGGTTAGACATTGACTAATTTTTATGTGTTTTTCTTTTAGTTATTTACACATGCATGGATGCAAAGCATACTAGTCACAATGGAGTCCTAATTACCATGCAATGCATGAGAAAGAAAAACACACTACAACTACCATGAACTAACACGGTTACCTCCCTCATGAGTAGATAGGTCATTGAGGTCCATGTCACTTGTGGTGGACTTCACATGATCTTCATGAAAGTGCTCGGTTCACCACCACCACCATCAAGGTCTTGTTCTTGGACACCCACTTGTACGTAGCCGATCTCTCAAGATCAACAATGCACTTAGGCACCCATATTCTCTTGACCTTCCTCTTCTTGTTTGGTGGTCCCAAAGCCTTGGCTTTCACCTTGCCATCCTTGTTCCTAAAAAGTTTGAAATGCGTGTTCTCATGAAACAAGTTAGTGTTAGGTAAAGCAATGGAACTTCTCACCCTAGGACAATCCATGGTGGTGTGGCCATCTTTGCAGCACCTCTTGTAATAGTAGTCATCGGTGAGTAGGGGCCAGATCCATTCAGGGATGGAATCACTTGTCCCAATGATGTCGATGGAGGCGGGTTATAAGCCAAGTCCATGATGGGATACATTGTTCACAAGATTCTTCCCAAGATTCTCCTTATGTATGGCTATACCTCCTGCAAGTCTCTCAAAGCCATCCGTCACCATTTTCCTCTCTTCCTTGAGTTTGTGATATTCCTTCAAAACAAATGGCTCAAGAGAAGAAACCTCATCCGAGGTGGTTAGTTCATCACACATAGTAGAAGCATCGCTCATTGAAGAACTAGAAGAGGGAGAGGCAAGATCATCCACATTGATGGCCTCATAAGTAATCTCAAGGGTCTTGTACTTCTCATGAAGCTCTACATGATCACCCTTGAGTTTGTCACAACTCTTGTTTAGGGCCTTATGAGATGTGACAAGGTACTTGAGCTCACTCTCAAGGTCAACAACATGGTTCTTAGCCAACTTACACTCTTTTCTTACCACATCCAACATTTTAGATTTCTTGATGGCGATGTCATGGACTTTCTCAAGCATACTCCACAACTCGGCACACATGTGCTCCTCGTTATTGTTGTCATCGTTGCTCTCATCCTCACTCTCCCCAAGTAGGCTCACGGCCATGAGGCACATGGGAGGTGGAGGAAGGGCTCGTGATGATGTGGTCTTGATCATGGCTAGGCCGGCCACTTCTTCATCACCTGAGGAAGAGGACTCGTCACTTGAGTTGTCGCTTGTCCACTCTCCAACAAGGGCCTTGCGAGAGAACTTCTTCTTGTAGTCTTGAGCTTTGCCTTTGCCTTTGCTCTTGTCCTTGTTGAAGTACCTCTTCTTCTTTTGCTTGGCTTTGTGATCCTCTTCTTCTTCATCATCACTTGAATCTTGTGACTTGAATGCATCTTTCTTGGGCTTTGGGCACTCTTGAACAAAGTGATTCTTTGATCCACAATTGTAGCACTTGCCCCTGGACTTGGAAGCAAACTTGTTCTTGAAGGTCTTCATCTTCTTCATGAGAAGAGCCAAGTCCTCACTCAAGTCACATTCATCATCATCTTCTTCATCATCATCCTCAATGATTGTCTTCTTCTTGTTTTTCTTGCTCTTGCTTGATTCTTGCTTGTCAGCTTGAAGAGCAAGGTTGGATGGTTGAGGATCATGCATCCCAAGCTGGTAGCTCTCAAAGGTAGTGATCTTGCCAAGTACCTCCTTCATGGTCTTGGTCTTGAGGTCACCTTGCAAGGTGAAGGTGATGATGGACTCATACTTGGGGTCTTTGTAAAGCCTCAAGAATCTTCTTATCACCTCAACAGGTTTGAGCTTGAAGTCATCCCCAAGAGCATTGATCTCCTCCACTAGCACATGAAAATGAGAATACACAATGTTAGCTCTCTCATGTGTCAATCTAGTGAAGCTATCATACTTGTTTTTCATCACATAGTATCTTTCCTCTTTGACATCACTAGTACCCTCATGGATACTCTGAATCTCAGTCCAGATATCATGTGTTGTCAAACTTGCATCCAACCTAGCAAAGACATCCTTAGAAATGCATGCAAATAGAGCATTCTTGGCCTTAGCATTGTTCTTGATAGGTGTAGAGTGCCCGATCTTTCGGCGAGTGTAGATAACTTCGATTTGGTGGATGTCGACCCTCACGATCCGACTACGACGAGCAAGCCCGAAGCGCCAATGCAATCGCTGAACCAACTTCTGGAGGATATTAACCTTGCGGTAAACAAGATCAACCTGATCACGAGGATCAATTCTTACGCGCAATCGAAGAACGAGCAAGAATTAGAGGCGAGCAATCTGATGTATTGCACGAAGTTGGAGTTCTGAATTCACGTCGAGAGACGGATGAATAGCTAAGCTAATCTTAAAACAAAACTCAAAGATTACAAGGGCGCAACCCTTGACTAAATAGGGGGAGCGCGGCATCTAGGGCCGGCTGAAGTAGAGAGGCGTGCGGTGGAGAGGTAGTCGCGCGACTTGGGCTACTTGGGCCTTCGCGGGCGTCATCCTGGGCCGTTGTTCCTTAGCATCAAAACCATCTTCAATTCCTGGGCTCGAGCTCTAGTGATTGGGCCCTTGTACGTCGTCGTCTCGTCGGAAGATGGGTCCATAACTTGAGAAGGCGCAATCACGAGAGGTGAGGCGTGACAACTTGGTTTGGCGCGCCATCTTCCGTCGTCGTTGTTCGTATGTCGTTGATGTCCTCATCAGTTCTTAACAAAATCATCCCATTGAATATGGGAACATCCCCCACATGTCCCGTCATCCTTACTCAAGGCGGTGAAGCCTCAAAGATGAGCACTTGGCTCTGGTACCACTTGTAAGGACTGAAGGCCTACTGAAGGGGGGGGGGGGTGAATCGGTAGCAGACCATAAATTCAAATACTTAAGTTTCACGCCACTAGAACCTAACAACTTCGTTGCCACCTAAGAAATTCTAGTAGGCCAAGACACATGCTAGTATTCATGATGAGTACAAAATACGGAAGCTAAACACACTAGCCTATGCAAGCCACAAGTCACCCTATCAACTATAGCACACAAGTGCGGAATAGTAAAGAGGGGATCAAGGAATGCTCATGATTTTTTCCAGAGGTCTCGGAAGGATGGCGCCTTCCCCTACTCCTTGTTGGACCACTCCCGCCAGAGTTCCGGTCCCTCCCGCCACCAAGTGGAGTTCTCGTCCATGAGCCCGCAATCACTCCCGGAGTGAAGACACGGTGTGCGTCACCGCTGCCACCATGACACAAGCTCGCCTCCCTCAAAAACTTGTCGGACTCCCCGAGTCGACACGGGCGCTCACTATTGATGCCCCTTTCAACGTCGGGCTCAAACCATGTACAAATGTGTGATGACGGTGATGGCCTTCATAACCAATCATGATAGGCTCGATGACCGACACCTAAGTGGTCTAGGTCTCACCATAGACCAAGAGTAACAACCTAGATCACACCCTCAAGGACACCCTAGCCATAGCTATGCAAGATCGCTCCATGTTACTCTCATAAGCACTCTCAAGATAACCAATATCCTCTCCTGGTGCTCTCCTCTTTTCCTCTTGGACCTTACCAAATGCTCTCAAGTATTCCACTAGACAAGAGAGGTCACAAAGACCCCAGCAACGAAGTTATATAGGCTCCCAACCTCAAACTAGCCGTTGCTCCATAAAATCAGCTTCCTGGGCCTACTGACTGGACTGTCCGGTCACTGCCTAACCAAACCGTCCAGTTGTTGACACTTCTTAACGTCGCACCAGAAATATTACTATCCCCGGCAATGGTGCCAGAAATGCTTTTTGGTATTTCTTACAATCACATATAAATCCGCAAGTGCATGGATACCAATGTAGCACTTCACCTAGGAGTATTCCAGGTTATCGAATCTCAGGGAAGGTGTGTCTACTATTCTTCTAAACTAATCCATCCAAGGACAACAAGAATATGGTAGGCAGAGGGTAGAGAGGATTCCTATGGTCAAGGATCCTATAATAAGATAGGTTCATCTATTACTACTTACTTTGGGCACCAGCTTACCCCTGCATCCATAGGCGACTCCGGCCAACAGCTCTACGACGTACCCGAACGTGGAGGATTACTAAGGCCAGATAGGGCTGTCACCACCTACCGACTACCTCTAACAAACCATGAGGCACGCGGCAAACAAAGGTAACCTCTAGCTTAGACACCACATCTACGCTATCAATTACTATCCTAGTCTCAGATCCACGCTTATAGAAGACTAAGATACTCTAATTAAATAGAGCAATGATATTGTAAGCAATAAAGGAAAGAACACACTTAAATAAGAAACTTAAATACCAAATAGGAAACATGAACACTTACTTGAGAAAGAAAGCATCCGTTGAGGTACAAGCGTGGGAAGATCGCCGACAAACCTGATGCTTCCCCGAACACTCCCTCACTCTCTCCCTATTTTCTAAGCTGAGAAACCATATGGATATGTGACATGGTTTACAATATATGTGATGAGTAATTGACTTGAGCGAACTTGGTGTTTGAGTTGAAATGCGGGAATCTGGGGGTTGCATGAGTTTGTGCTTGGTTATCTTTGTGACTAACCAGAGTTGATGAAGGTGTTGGAGATGTTGCAGGAGTTCGGAAATGTGTTTGCTTGTCTCATGATGTGTAGGTCACTGGAGTCAACTTGGCGGTCAACGACGAGAGGATCGGGCACAAGTAGGAGACTTGGGGCCAGATGATCAGGAGGCCGGGTGGAGTCAAGGATGATCCATACTGTACACATGGAGAGGCAAGGGGCATGGACGGTTTCACGGTTGAGCCTCAAAACCGTGGGTGATGATCAAGATGGCAGGGTTGACCAAGTCAAAGGTGATCGGGTGTTGGTGTAAGTAGACGCTTCCAATGGACCGGAGGCGGGAGAGACTTGCCGGCAAGAAGGATCACGGGACGAGGTGCCACGCGTCAAGATCATGCAGTCTTGCTTTGGTGGAAGTGAGCATGAAGTCGCACTTTGTGAAACTTGCAAGGCGGTTTCCCGGTTGGGTCCTCAAAGCCGGTGGCATGGTTGGCGGTGCACGTGGCACCATCACGGAACTTGCTTCGAGGCGAAGCAAAGTCGTGAAGAACACGAGGACGTTCGGGCGACAAGGAGAAAGATGGATGGATTTGCCCCTGGTGGTAGGTGACAGTGTTAAGTAGGTCAAGGGTAGAGTGGTCATGTGGACAACCCTTGGGCCTATATACGGAGAGGTAGGGCTGGTGAGAGAGGTGAGCCTCTTGCACTAGCTTTGTGGGTTTCATTCCTTTTGTGCTAGGAGAGTGCTTCATGTTTTAGTGGAGAGGAGAGGGTGTGTGAGAGACATCTCTTGCTCTTCTAAATAGTGGGAGGAAGAGGGTGGCTTCCTAGCCATGTATCCATGTATCTTGACTTGATGAATCAATGATATGAGATTCAAATTCATGCTCAAGTTCTTCCTCTCTCCCTAAATCCCGAATTTCTCTTTTTCCCTATTTTTGGAGCTATTTTTGTGGTGATTTTCGATCTCGATTTTGAGTGAGTTTTGGGATGGATTTTGTGGGGGATCTTGGTGCTATGATGTGCTAGAACAATCCCATATAGGTCTTTGACCGAATCATAGGCACGAGCACTTTTGATTTCAATGTTTTCTCAAGTTTCCCCTTTCCGGTGTTCTTGGCATAAGATCTGAAATTCATGATGATTCCTTGTGTTTTTGTAGTGGATCTCTTTAGAGGAGGGTCGTGATGTATTGACGATGATGTGGTCCAAATTTCGTGATTTTTGGAGTTCGTGTGATAGGATTTTGGCAATTTTCTTTTCCGAACGGAGCTGCTGTTTTGCCCAGGACAGAACTTCCGTGGCCAGGAAAGAACTTCCGTGAGCATGACAAAAGTTCCGTCAAAAACCACGGAACTTCCATGAGTTACAGTTCTCCCGTCGCCCGGAAATTCCGTGATTGACAGAACTTCCGTCGGGGGCTTCGCAACTTCTGTCGGGCACCACGGAACTTCCGTCAGGCTCAGTTTTGTGATCTTTCGGATCTTCCTTGTTTCCCTTTACGTTTCTCTTGTGCTTCTGCTATGTGTCCATTTGGTTTGATCACTAGTTGCCCTTAACCGGCTTCGTGATCCGAAGGCGATACTGAGTAAGCGCTTTTTCTTGCTTCGGCTATTTGCTAACACTGACCGGTGCTTTTACAATGGCACCAAGTGCTCGCTCTTATGTGTCTTTGTCCTCAGATTTTGAGATGTGCGGAATTCCTGTTGAGGATGCCAAGAAGCGAAGCCGAAAGGTGGAGGTCAGCAAGGGCGGTCTCAAGGAGAAGGATGTGGTTGACCTTGAAGCAGGTGTCTCGGAAGTGATGGAACTCCACAAGCCTTACAAGGGTAAAGAGCTTGGCATACAAGAGCTTGCAACCAAGCTTTTCAAGATGGAAAAAGGTAACCTCATTAAGACCATTTTATCCTTGTTTTCTAGTGTTGGTTCCTGTGATAAGAAAATTGAAAAGCGTAGGAAAAAGTTGCAAACCTCTATGCTTGAGTGTGCCATTTCTAGACTCGATGATGTGCATGCTTCTAATTCTTGCAAGTCTAGTACTTCCTTGTCTTGTGCTAATTGTGATGCTTTGCTAAAAAAAGAATGATGAAATGAATGCCTTGCTTGCTCACTTGAAATCTAAAAATAAGAAGTTGATGCATGATTGTTCCTCTTGTTAAAAGCAATTGGCTTGTACTAGAAGTGTCATTGAGATGTTGGACACTAAATCTTCTTTGCCTTGTAAGTCTTGCAAATCTTTGCATGCCGAAATTGATGTGCTGAAATCAAATGCTTCTATGCCTTGTGATTCTTGTATTGCCTTACATGACGATCTTGATTGTGCTAGAGTTGAAATAGGCGATCTTATGTCCTTGGCTAGAAAAGGCTATAACTCTTGCATTGGCATGCTTGCTGAAAATGAAAAATTCAAACTAGACTACTCCTCTAGTGTAGAGCAACTTGAAATTGCTAGAGCTGAAATTATTGCAATTACTTCTATGCCTTCTAGCACTTGTTTCTCTACTTTGCATGATGATGCTTGTCTAGATTCTTGTAATAATCATGATGCTTTGCATGACATACATACGAGTGTTGTGTCTTCCATTTCTTGCTCTTCTTGCAATGATTTGAAAAATGAGATTGATATTTTAAAGCAAATGCGCGATGATATGAATGCCAAGTTGTTTGAGCATAATGAGATGAGTGCTATTGCTTTGGACAAAGCTTCTTTGGCCACTTCTGAGCTTGTTGGGTCTTCTGGTTTTGCCCAAGGGATTTCAGTTGACAAAGGTGCTTCTTTCTCAAATGGTACACCACCCCATAAACAAAAGTACCATTGCACCTTTTGTATGAAAGATGGGCATGTCATTGAGTATTGCTTTCGCCGTGTCAAACACGAGCATCGAATGCGTGCTAAAGCTCTTAGGAACTCACATCGTCTTTCCCACGGCATGTGCGAACCTAATCTTGATTCTAAGTTGAAAGTTGCTTCCAATTCTTCTTACCAATCCCAAGGGACTTCTCATATGAGCGAGAGTGATGCTCCATCCTCTCAAGCTGTGCCTCCTCATAGGCCTTTGTTCCATTGCTCATATTGTGGGAAGGATGGACATCAATTTGAGTACTGCTTTAGGCATGCCAGATACATGCGCCGATCTCATGCTCCTTACTCTTTGGGTGATCCTAGCTTTTCTCATGGCATGAACACTCATGAGTCTAGCATGAGACATCATTTTATTGATGGATTCTATGACTCCTTTTCTTGTGGGTCAGGACATGCTCGTGGACATGCCTCTACTACTTCTTGTATTGGTTCACGACATTGTTTTCATGATGCTTCTATTGGTTCTTCTTGAGTTGTCCCCTTGAGAGGTTCTCACCGTGGTTCTAGTGGTTGCACTCGTTTTTGTTCTTGAGTTGCTAATTTGCGGTATGCTTCTAAGGGTGACTTAAGGTTTTCTCATTCGAACCATATTTTGCATTATGCTAATCCTCATGATAAGTTGAGTGCATCGATTGCTCGTGTGTCCAAGTCATGGGTTCCCAAGTATTTGCATACTAACCCTTTGGGATCCAAGACTAGGACACCTCTCTCTTCTCATATGTAGGTTCGGGGACGCGGGACGGAGAACATGAGATTGATGGATCTCGATCTTTTGCATGATTGAGATGTGATGGTTCTTCGTACCCTTTTACATGGCCTCCAAAAGGCTTGTATGTCTTCACCTATTCTGTGAGCTTTCTCATACACTCACCCTTTTACCTTCATGTGCACTACTTGTGGTGTGAGATGTTTGTTCATGTGCTCACTTTATCACCTTGGCATGTATATCTTGTGTGATGCTTTAGTTCTCTTTTGCCTTAGATTGTGCTTTGTATGCATATTGTTCTTACTAGCATGTGTATATCATGATTCTCTTATCTTGTAGCTTGCTAGCTTTGTATATGCTTCATTCTTTTTCATCATAGTTTCATGCTACCTAGTGTGATTCATGTTGTCTATTTTGATCCTTTGCAAAATCTGCACTTGTGCTTCTCTCTTGAGATTTGTGTTTCTTATGCCATCATATTAATGCCTCCCTTACCTTTTCTCGAGTCACGAGTTGTGCTCTTTCTATAGTCTTGTTGCCCTCTTTTTAGTTGATTCTTCATTTGTTTTGTTGAGGGGGGGGACTGGCTTGGTTAAGGGGGAGTTGTTCTTTGTTGAAGCTTTGAGATTAGTTGCTCTTGTAATTTGTTGATTTGGAGCTTTGTGCTTGCCATCCCTATGGCATTATTTGAGGGGAGTTGCTCTTTGCTCTTGGAGTTGGTGCTTTTGTATATATGTATCTTACCTTTTCGCATTGCATCTCATATGTATTATGCATTGGTAGATGAGCTTTGATTCTTATGCCTTCTTGTATTTCTCATTGCTATGATTGATCTTGAGCTAAGTTGTGTGGATGTGATGAGCAAACTCTCTTGCTAGGATTGTCTGGATGGCTTGTCATAGACTTTTGTTGAGCAACTTGCTAATCTTAAAGATAAACTTGGCTTTTTTGTGAACCTTATGAACTAATCTTACCAAAAGTTGCTCATCATGTGGATAATTGCTTTTATCCTTGTTGAAACTTGCATTGAGGCTAGTCTAGAGGATGTCTTGGCTTTGGCACCTTGTGTTTCTGAAATGGAAGGCTCTGCAAATGTTTAGCTCGTGATGGAACATTGAGGGAACATGTGATCCTTTTGCCGCAAAGGCATGCTCTTTTGACTTGTGCATAAACTTGAATAATCTGCTGAGTGCTTTGATCAAGAATAATTACAAAATGCTAAATCCAAACATTGTGACTTAAAGCCTCGGGGTGTTTGCCGTGACCAGTCGTGTGATCCTCCGCATAGATAAGAGGACACATGAGGATAAACAATAATCACTTGATCAACTGAGTCTCTGTTGCATATGTGGGCATTTGTAGATCTCATTTTCTGTGAATGCTTGTTGCCCTAGTTGAGATTGAGACTGGCTAGTTTCTTTTGATTTACTTGATGCCTGTTTTTCCTTGGATGGGAGTACTTATACATGTGATGGCAGGTTTTCTCATGCTAAGCAAATTTGATTCTATCTGAGCTAGTCAATCTTTCTGCTTAGCTTGTCTAGCTCTGGGAGCTTATGCCTTGCTATCTGCGTTTTGATCTCTGCATGATTGTGAGCTATTGCTTTTACACTCCATAGCTCTATGTTTATGATTAGCAAGGTTAAATGCTTGTTTGCATAATTGTTGATGCTCTTTAGGTTTGCATACTCATGCTTTGTTTGTTGTTTTACCTCTTTGATGAGTTCATTACCAAAGGGGGAGAAATGAGTGTCTGAGGGAAGAAAGTATTGGGTCATGCACAAATAATGCTAAGAAACTTAAAATAATCCATTTTGTACTACATGAGACCTACCACAAGTTGAGGGGGAGCATATCATGATCTTAAGTGTTTTCTTGCGCTTTTCACATTCTTTGCGTCTCGAGTCGCTTTCTTTGCCAACTCTTGGTTTTGTAATCCCTACCTTGCTAGATGGCTTGTTTTCACCTTTTCTTTGGGTTTGAGCCATTTGGATGTGCTTGTTCGTCTTCGCATTTCAATCCTTAATTCTTGTGCATTTGTTGTTGTCAATGTACTCATCAAGGAGGAGATTGAGTAACCATGTGGATATGTGCCATGGTTTACAATATATGTGATGAGTAACTGAATTGAGCGGATTTGGTGATTGAGTTGAAATGCGGGAATCTGGGGATTGCATGAGTTTGTGCTTGGTTATCTTTGTGACTAACCAGAGTTGATGAAGGTGTTGGAGAAGTTGCAGGAGTTCGGAAATGTGTTTGCTTGTCTCATGATGTGTAGGTCACTGGAGTCAACTTGGCGGTCAACAGCGAGAAGATCGGGCACAAGTAGGAGACTTGGGCCCAGACGATCAGGAGGCCGGGTGGAGTCAAGGGTGATCCATACTGTACACTTGGAGAGGCAAGGGGCATGGACGGTTTCGCGGTTGAGCCTCAAAATCGTGGGTGAGGATCAAGATGGTAGGGTTGACCAAGTCAAAGGTGATCGGGTGTCGGTGCAAGTAGAGGCTTCCAATGGACCGGAGGCGGGAGAGACTTGCCGGCAAGAAGGATCACGGGACGAGGTGCCACGCGTCAAGATCATGAAGTCTTGCTGTGGTGGAAGTGAGCATGAATTCGCGCTTTATGAAGCGTGCAAGTTGGTTTCCCGGTTTGGTCCTCAAAACCGGTGGCGTGGTTGGTGGTGCACGTGGCACCATCATGGAGCTTGCTTCAAGGCGAAGCAAAGTCGTGAAGAACGCGAGGGCATTCGGGCGACGAGGAGAAAGATGGACGGATTTGCCCCTGGTGGTAGGTGGCAGTGTTAAGTAGGTCAAGGGTAGAGTGGTCATGTGGACAACCCTTGGGCCTATATACTGAGAGGTAGGGCTGGTGAGAGAGACGAGCCTCTTGCACTAGCTTTGTGGGTTTCATTCCTTTTGTGCTAGGAGAGTGCTTCATGTTTATTGGAGAGGAGAGGGTGTATAAGAGACATCTCTTGCTCTTCCAAATAGTGGGAGGAAGAGGGTGGCTTCCTAGCCATGTATCCATGTATCTTGACTTGATGAATCAATGACATGAGATTCAAATTCGTGCTCAAGTTCTTCCTCTCTCTCTCTCTAAATCCTGAATTTCTCTTTTTCCCTATTTTTGGAGCTATTTTCGTGGTGATTTTCGATCTCGATTTTGAGTGAGTTTTGGGATGGATTTTGTTGGGGATCTTGGTGCTATGATGTGCTAGAACAATCCCATATAGGTCTTTGACCGAATCATAGGCACGAGCACCTTTGATTTCAACGTTTTCTCATGTTTTCCCTTTTCAGTGTTCTTGGCACAAGATCTGAAATTCATGATGATTCCTTGTTTTTTTGGAGTGGATCTCTTTAGAGGAGGGTCGTGATGTATTGAGGATGATCTGGTCCAAATTTTGTGATTTTTGGAGTTTGTTTGATAGGGTTTTGGCAATTTTCTTTCTCGAACGGAGCTGCTATTTTGCCCAGGACAGAACTTCCATGGCCAGGACAGAACTTCCATGAGCATGACGGAAGTTCCGTCAAAAACCACGGAACTCCCGTGAGTGACAGTTCTCCCGTTGCCCGGAACTTCCGTGATTGACAGAACTTCCGTCGGGGGCTTCGGAACTTCCGTCGGGCACCACGGAACTTCCGTCAGGCTCAGTTCTGTGATCTTTCGGATCTTCCTTGTTTCCCTTTTCGTTTCTCTTGTGCTTCCACTATGTGTCCTTTTGGTTTGAGTCATTCCTAGTACACATCACAAGTTGGTGTGTGTAATCTTGGTGACTCGGTTAGAGGTTGGTTTGGGTTGTAGTTGGGACATAGGCCAAGTTCTTGAGAAGAGTTTTAATTGGCTCCCATTCACCCCCCCCCCCCCTCTGGCCGCCTTCTCGGTCCTTCATAAGCACTTTGGCAGTGCTAAAGCCTTTGGAATGGAGGTATAAACTCTCTTCTTGTGTTGTGTTTTGTTTATGCCGAATTCCCCCTCTATTTATAGGTGGCAATGGGCAGGGGAGTACTTGTAGGTGAAGAGGAGTCAGTAGGCAAAAGTCGGTCCGCCGGGTGATGGGCCATGCCGGGCGGCCACGTGTGCCGGGCAACCTGGCATGCCGGGTGGCATGAACCATCGGGCGGCAACCTAGGCGGGCGACCCTTGGATCATGTTAGTTATCCAACCGACTCATTCTGGACGGTCGTGATGATGTTCTGAGGTCGGTTTTGAGTGTCAGTTGGCCTTTTTCCTTTGGTTTTATGTCGATAGGCGTCGCAGGCCGGGCGGTAGGCTTAATGGGCCGAATGTCTCAGTATGCCGGGTGGCAAACCTGTCGGGCGGCAAGGTCCGTCGGGCGGTGAGGCCCGCCAAGCGGTGGCCCATTTTTGGGTGACACGCCTTTGACCTTGTGGCCTAGTTGTCCTTCTCTTCTCCCGGTGAAGCCACTTATTGGTCTTGTTTCCTTAGCCATATTTCATCACTTTTGGTCTGGGAGGAGAAAACGGTATCATGGTGGAGTATTTTGCAGAATCGGTCGAGTCGGATGGTCAGCCTGAAAAACGACTTCGGTTAACCAGTCGGGTGGCTAATTTCAGCCGTATATGAACCTGTCGGCTGATTCCTTATTTGAGCTTGAAAACGACTTCGATTAACTAGCCGGGTGGCTGATTTCAGCCTTATATGACCCTGTCGGCTCGTTCCAGATTTCAGCCTGAAAACGACCCTGTCGGCTGGTGAAAACGGGTATTTCACAGTCCTGATCGGCCGATGGGTGTTTCTTCATGTTTTTGCATAGTTTGGCTCTTTTATACCTGCAAACACATATCTCACCAAAACACATGGAAATTGTAAATAATAAACTTCTACCACTATGTTGTTTATTCCTTTTATGTTATTTATGAAAGGATTTAAGGGTCAGATTTAGCATTTAAGGACCATCAACACCGGTCACTACAACACTATGCACCAACGGCTCTGACCACTGCTGATTCCTCTACTGACCAGACCGTACTGTCACCTGACCGGACCGTCTGGTCTGTTTCTCTCTTCAGTCCAGAAACATTTCGACACTGGCTTCCTCGCTACCCAAGTCGAATCTCTACTAACCGGACCGTCCAGTCAGTAGACCGGACCGTCCGGTCTATAGAGCATTCCATACTTCGTAGTTTCCTCGCTACCCACTGTAGCCTCCAGACAAAACCTCAGAGTGACCGTACAGTCCGGTCACCATTGACCCCTTTGTCTGGTCACTTCAATCCGAAGCTGAAACTCCTCATCCTCGCTTGACTTCATTTCCCCGCTTCTCCAAATAGCTCCTTGGCTTCTCCACTGTCAACTAATGTCTGTGATTTCACCAAGCAACCTTGCACATCACCGACTAGACATGACCTAAGAGAATGACCTAGACCCCCTTGATAGTCTGGTTTTTCCTATGGACTCAAAGCCCTAACAACTAGTCAAGTGTACCCAACACTTGCTCCATAGCTTGTCCTTAGCCTTGATCCATCTTCATCAACCCTTGGACTCCATCAAGCTCATCAAGCCTCCATGCTTGTGGTCATTGTCATCAATCACCAAGGCAACCATCATCCATATGATTTGTAGTAGAGATTTAATGAAGGTTCCTATATAGACAACACTCGTGTAGATATTAGCCCATAATTTCATAGTCCTCATCTATCACCAAAACATTCATACCTCGTGGATTCCATCATCAATGGTCATGAAGCTTACATATACATTTGTGTCTCTCGCCCTTTTTACTTGTTCTTTTCATCACTAGAGATTACAATGTTGCTTATCATCTAGGATTGCAAACCCCTCTCACAACATAGGTGTTGTTTTATTTCATGAGCATATTATTCTTGGATTATTTCCACATTTATTTTTGCAGGTCATAAATTATTAAAACCCGCCTATTCACCCCCCTCTAGTCGGTATCCTCGATCCTACACCGGACCGTCCGTTCGCTGTAGTGTTCAGCTCCAACGTCTTTGCCCACTGCTGACTTCTCCACTGACTGGACCATCTAGACTGTTTCTCTCTCCAGTCCAGAAACATTCCACCGACAGCTTCCTCTCTGCCCTTCCTTGTATCACACAGACCGAACCACCTAGTCTGTAGACTAGACCGTTCGGTCTTAATAGATCTTAGCACAGGCAGATTCCTCACTGCTCACTATAAGTCCCGGACAAAACCTTTTAGTGACCGTATAGTCTAGTCACCTCTGACCCCTCTGTCCGATCACTTTGTCCAGAATCTAAAACTCCTCGTCCTCGCTTGACTTTGTTTCTCGGCTTCTCCGAACAGCTCATTGACTTCTCCACTACCACCTAGTGCCTGTGATTTCACCGAGCATACATGCACATCACCGACTAGACATGACCTAAGAGAAATGACCTAGACCCCCTTGGTAGTCCGGTTTTTCCTATCGAGTCAAAGCCATAACAACTAGACAAGTGTTGCCTATACTTCCTCCATAGCTTGTCCTTAGCCTTGACCCATCTTCATCAACCCTTGGACTCCATCAAGCTCATCAAGCCTCCATACTTGTGGTTATTTTCATCAATTGCCAAGGCAAGCATCATCCATATGATCTGTAATAGAGTTTAGAGATGATTCCTGCATAGACAACACTCGTGTAGATATTAGCCCGCAATTTCATAGTTACCATCTATCACCAAAACATTTATACCTTGGGGATCCAATCACCAAGGGTCATGAAGCTTACAACCTCCCTATGGAGGAGCTTCTGCTGGTGCATGGACTCCACCGTAGAGCCACCACAGATGCAGTTGGCCTCCTGCTCAGGGTCTTGGAAGTTGCACTCATCTTCTTCATTTTTGTCCTTATCCTCCTTACGAGGATTTGGTATCCAGGGTCTTTCTTTAGCGACCTTTAGGGCATGATGGGCGAAGCCTTTTAGCTTGAAGCACTCTCTGTCCTTGTTATTCCCATTGTGCCATATGCAGGGACTGCCCAACATCTTGTCGAAGTCCTCCAGGGTGACTTGGTTTTTCTGTGAAGGATGCTCAGTATTCGTAATTGCCTGTCCTGCTTGTGCTTCCAGCCTCCATATTTGTTGTATATTGACGGGCTGGGCTGGTTTCGATTCCTTGGCCTCCTCTTTGCATTGGTGTACCTTGTACAATGCAAAGTTACCAGTCGCGTACTTGTCTGCCATCTCAAATAGCTCTCTAGCGGTCAGTCACCCATTGGCGTCCAGCCAATCGATCTTCTTGATGAGGTCGTCATCGTGTAGGCCAGACTAGAAAGTGGTAACCACTTGAGTGTCAGATATGTTCCGTATCATGTTGTACATATGGCAAAAATGTTGTACGTAGTCATGCAATGGTTCCCCACCCTTCTGTTTTATCTTGGGCAGTTCCATGTGGTTGCTTGTTGGACTGTCACACTCGGTTTTATGGACAAAACCAAGTGCTTATTATATGTGTGCCCAGGAACAAGTTTCACACATATCGACGGTAAAATGAATCATAGAATAACCAATGTCATTATTATAGTGTATCATTATTACATAAATAATTGTCTTCAGACTAAAACAACACTCTCGATAACTAGCAGCGGAAAACACCATAACACCACCGGCAATCGATCAGGGGCACGCTCGCCTAGTAGTAGTCTTCATCGATGTAGTCCATCTCTCCATCTTCTGAGCAGCAGTTTATAGTACAACAACAAAGGCAAGGGTGAGCACATGTCATACTCAGCACGTGGGGGAAATTATCACATGCAAGCTTCATAGTAGAAAGGCCAACATAATGGTTCATTTGCATTAATGAGCACCTATACCTAGTTGAAAAGCCATCCTATTTACTAGGTGAAAAGTGACCCCCAAGTTATCTCATCTATCCAACACTAGAGGTTACACCGCCTGTAGCCAACCATGGGTTAAACCGCTCATAAGAAACCACACTATAGGTTACACCGCCTGTAGCAAACCAAGGGTTACACCAAAACAAAACTTGGCTACCCACCAAGTCCACCCATCATCAACCCCCTAATCATGTGAGGATCCAGGCCGCTCTTAACCATGAGCATGACTGTTATAATAGTTTTACAATCTGCAGAGGTTGCACAACTTTACCCACAGGTTGGTGATTTCATCACTATGTAGTGACTAGAGAGTTTCCATGTTGTCCAACTCACACGACCTTAGGTGTGAGACCAGGAGATCACCACAAGGTCTTTCAAAGAGCTTCCCAGCTTGCAAACAATCCACGCTAAGGTTTCACCACTGCGGAATTAAAACCGTTCCTACAGAAGCCCCTTCTGGCGCCGTGGCTAGGAGTAAAACCATCTATCGCCTGAGGCCGAAAGTAAAACTGTTCCATCCTCATTCCTCGACTGCTAGCAAAACTGGAAAACCATCTGTATACTCAACCAAGCCTACCCATATCGGCCCTGTGCTTTGCACTGTTTTCCTAGGTGGCCGCTCCACGAACTGGTCCCTATGATCCCAATCAGGTACCACCACAATCCCACAGTACTGTACCGAGTACACATGCATACCCGCACAATCATCGTCATCCTCCTGCTTGGATCACCTAAGTCCGATGTTGCTAATAGGGATTACTCATCCCTCATGATTCTGTTAACTGAGCCATTAGTCAAGATTAACATTAGACACTTCCATTCGCGACATAGCAAACTAAGCATCACGTACCCATACTAATATACTACACCATAACCTAGGCGACAAGGAATAATATAGAACAAGATAATGACACATGTGATTCAGTATTAACAAGCATGCATAAAGATAGAGAGGACATAAAACATAGGTTCAAAATGCATCAAGGACACATGCCTGGTTCCCTTTGCTGCTGCTCAAAGTCTTCGAAATGGAGATTTTGAAGGTTCTCTAATAGCGGTTCATCTACTCAACATCACACAGGAAAGACAAGCATGCAAACAAACTAAGAAACAACATACCACACAGTACCAAAAAGCTATGAACATATTACCACAAAATAGTATGCGTCGCTACAATCATGTGAGTGCAAGAATTGTTAAAAACAGACTTACAAGTAAAAAGTTAGGAAGGTTTGAAGATCTAGGGTTAAAATAGTAAAATTGAAAAACTACTATAAATAGTATGAATAGATAAAAATTTGTTCCTACGATCGTATAGGCGCAAGAATTTCTTACATTGGGGCTGTGGTTGAAAAGTTACAAAGATTTCAAGTTTTAGGGGCTAAAATATAAATACAGACAAGTTGAGGGACCTAAAAGTAATTTTAGAAAAGTATAAGGCTAAAGATATTTCTTTTGGAAAAGTTCATGGACCAAAATATAATTTGTTAAAGTTCAAGGGCCTAAGTGTAAAAAGACCAGGCCAAAATATAATTAAAAATAAGTATGGGGGTGTTTTTGTAAAACTACAGGACTAAAAATATTATTTAGGAAAAATCTAGGGTCTTTTTGGTTAAAATTCAGTGCTAAAATAATTAAACAAGGACCTATAACATAATTTTATAAAGGTTCTACAGAAAAATTAGGATTCAAAATCTAATTTAATAACACCACAGGGGCCTAAACACAAACCAGCATTATCTGGTAATTAATAGAATTAAATTAAACCCTAAAAGTCATCGACCGGGTCTATAGGATCCGTGGACTGGGGTTGACTCGAAGGTCCAATGTCAACTTGGGGAAGCTTGGCATCACGCCGGCTTGCTTCGGGGAGGAGCGGAGGGTAGTGCTCGTCGGCGAGGCAGCTTGATCTGTGCCGGCGCCGGAGCAGAGTCAGGGGAAAAGTGACTGCCGGCGACTGGAGTGGAGGAAACAAAGGAGAAATGGGTCAGGGAAGCACGTAGATGGTTTGCGCGTGTGGGAGAAAAAGGATAGGCGATGAGACTCACTGAGAGTACCCAATTTTGGCCGGCGGGGGGGGGGGGGGGGAGCTCATCGGAGGCGCTTGATTCGGGAGTCCTTTGATTCGGCCAAATGCACACGCGGTTTTAGCTGGACGAGTATGTGGGGAGGGGAAGTGGGATGGTGCGCAGCTATTTGCGTCCTTGGCTCCGCTCGGGAGGCAGGGGAGCAGGGGGCTCAAGCTCGAGCTTGTGCTTGGTGGTGGCGGGGAGGAGCAGAGTGCAGAGGGGAGGAATGGGGAGAGCAGGGAGCAGCGTTAAAGTGAGAGAGCTTCGGAGGGGGGTCGCGGGTGCGCCTTCAAGTTGCATAGAGGGGAGAGGAGCAAGTGGGTGGCGAGAGCGAGAGAAGCGGTAGGAATTGAAGTCACCATAGTCAGCCATGGCGATGGCGTGGAGGGAGGGAGGAGAGACCGTTGGGCGAGCTCGCGGCTGAGGGGACAGGGCGGGAGAGGCAGAAGGGGATCAGGCGCGATGTAGCACGATGAGTCCCAAGGTGGGGAGTTGGCGTGCGAGGGAGGGCGAGCAGGGCGCTGGCTTCGGATGGAGGAGGAGCTCTACGCCAGTGAGAGGACGAAGAAAATCTATTTTTCTCTGAACCCCCTGATCTTTTCTGATCCTTACAACTAAGTCCCTGGTCAATGGTAAATCCAAAACAAATAGCTAGGGGCCTCCAAATAATTTAGGATTTTGCACAAAGGTCCTAAGAGATATTCATGGTGCTCTGGTGGGACCCGTTTGGTTAGAATTTTTTTATAGTTATTTTATAGTTAATTCCCTATTGTGAAAGGTTTCTATGCTTTAATTGATTAATTAATTGGGGTATTTCTAAATAGGTAAAATGCTCATTAAATTCATAAAATTCTATTTTATTATTACCAATCTGATTATAAAATTATTTGGCATATCTTATATAATAAAATTTCATTTGGCTCACAATTGGTTTGCAGGGTTTTTAATTACCTGGAATTAATTCAATAATTAGACTCTAACATTTCATGCTATATTATTCATGACTTGTGCTCTTTCATGTTTGTTAAATTGAAGTGAGACACCTGGGGTGTGATAGGACGGTGTACAGTTGTAGCTCTTTTTCCCTCAAAGTATTCCAAGGTTATCGAATCCACAAGGAATGAGCGAACTATTACTATTAAAGGGTTACTAACAGATTGCAATGGTTAGGTTGGTGTGAATGGTGATGGTGAGAAAGTGGTGGGTGAATGTTATTGGAGATGTAACAGGATAATAAAGTATTCTCTCCTTAGTATTGGTTCACTAGCATCCAACCTTATTCCTATCAACTCAAGTGATGACTCTAATATTCTACAAGACATGGTGGTTTCGTTCACCCCGGCTGTCACTACAGAGGCTATTAGCTCCCCACTGGTTTCTTGCACTATGTAACGGGCAAAAGTGTATTGGCCTATACACTAATGGAAATAGATGCGCAATTAAGTTCATCACATAGATTAGATTCATCGAGAAAGTATCAATAAGTATGAGAGTTACATGACCAGATCCCCACACCAGGGAAGAGAATATGAGAATACTCACTCATTCTTCCGCTAAACATAGCAGAGGGGTGAGAAATAGCGCTAGAACGCGCACGAGCCGATCAGCGCAAGCGTCGCACCGATCGGTGCGATCTCCCTTTTGGTGGTTCTCGTTGGTGTTGACCAACCTCTGCCGCCAAGAACCCTAGTTCTAACAACTCAATATTGCGATTGTCGTCTCTCTAGTTGCCCCTTGGCTCTTGATAGTCATCTTCCTTTTATACTCGATGGGATTAGGTTAACTTCCACCGACACTGACTCATATTGGGTTGGGCCTTCGTCTTTGCCGGACTTGGGCTTGTCTTTGTCATCTTTTCCTCCTGCGCCGATCGGCGCGACCCCACATCTGGCCCAACTTCGTTGCTCTTTGGTTCCTTATCCATAATTGCCCTGTTTTACACCTGTTTTCTGCAATTATATCCAAAATAGAACAACTACAAATATATGCAAATATTGGGTTGATTGTTAGTCTAAACCACCAAATAACAACATAAAACGTCCCTTTTTAGTAGATAAAATGGGTAGCTAGAAACCACCAACACCATCCGAGGACGTTGAGTAGTCTCCGTCCTGAAGAGCCTGGAACTCTACTACCAAGTTGTGGAGTCCAAGTGGGAGTCGAGACAATGAGTCTGATTTGCTTCCAACTAGCGAAACTCCAGCTCCCACTCTGATCGGCGACGAAGCTGAAGGCGCCAAAACAGATCTGGTCTCTCGACTGAAACTTGACGTCGAAGAAAGCCATCGATCTTGACTCAATGGAGCTCAATGCAGCTCCTACCTGGCGCGCCAACTGTCGAGTTGTATTGCCAATAGTTCTAGGTATGCGTATGAGCTCTAGAAGTCAATGGATACATGACACAAGGTTTATACAGGTTCAGGCCTCCGTGAGGATAACAACCCTAGGTCTTGTTTGGTGTATTATATTGATGATGCCTCGTGTGAGGGTTAGGGTATCCCAAGGCGAGTTCTAATGATCCTTGCAGAAGACCCCCTGTCCTCCTTATATTTCCGAAGGGCAGGGTTTACATGGTAAGTCCCCTAGTCGGTTACAATAGACTCCAAGCTATAAACCAAGTAGTAATCTTTATGAGCTTTATCGTCATTGCTTCGTTATTGGATCTCGGCCCAGTCAGTAGTATAGAATGATGATATATCTGAGGTACACATGTCCCATAGTTTCCTTCTCTCCCCTCCTCTTTTTGACGTAGCACAGCCAGCAAACCACCTCTTCGACCATGAATGGTGAAGTCATACATTACAACAAAAAGCTATTGTAGCGGCAATTGAAAAGCGACTGTAGCGGCGGATCCGGTGACTCACCGCCACGTAATCATAGATAAAAATGAGTCTCAATACCGGTGGTTGTTAAAGGTCCGAAATCAATCACCGTAAAAAAGGAAACTATAGCGGAGGGTGGAGAAGTCACACGCTGCTATGAAACATAGATAAAATAAAAAAACGCACCACCACCACCGCACAGCCACCACCCTCCTCTCGGCTGGATCTGGCCATGGTGAAAGAGAGAGAAGGGGCCGCCGTGATGAGGTGGAGGGGAGGGGAGGTCACCACCGGAGGAGGAGGGGCCGTGTGCCAAGGGAGTGCGTTGCCACCGGGTCCTCGTGGTGGAGTGCGCTGCCGCCGAGGGAGTGCATTGCCATAGAGGAAGCCGCACCGGATCTCAAAACCCTAGCTGCTCGGCCGCGTGCCGCCACCCGTGCTGAATCTTGAAACCCTAGCCGCCAGCCTCCTTGTAGCCCGTGAGGCCCAGATCCAGAGGCGGGGGCGCGGAACTAGAGGGAGAAGAGAAGCCCGCCATCGCTCCCGTCGGAGTACGGGGAGGCGGATCCGGCCATGGTCAAAGGGTCGCTGTAGGAGGCCGCTGGATCCGTTGCGCGCTTCCTGGATCCGTCGTCGCCTGCCGCACCTCGTGCGTCATGAGAGGAGTGGTGGGAGGAGTTGAAGGCATCGACGATCCTAAGAAGAAGAGGCGGCGGCGACCGGGGAGAAAAGGAGGAGAAGGCGGCAATGACTGGGAGGGCGGGAGGAGGAGGCGGCGGCGATCGGGAGGGAGGGAGGTGGTGGCGGTGGCGACCGGGAGAAGGGGAGGCGGCGGTGACTAGGGAGGGAGGAGGCAGCGGTGGGTGAGAGAGAGGAGGGTGTGGCGTTGAGGGAGGGAGTGAGGGTTAGGGTTATTCTTTTTTATAGTTGTTGATGGATAAGTGGGTTGCAATAAGTTATTGGGCCATGAGTAGCGGCAGGTTGAAAACTAGGCCGCCGCTACAAATGCTTTATTTATTTGTAGCGGCGGTCCATATTGTCAATCGTCGCTAAAATGTTTTTTTAGTGACGGATTACCTTTTAAACTACCGTTAAAAATATTTAAAACACTATAGCGGTGGGGCAAATTTTAACCATCGCTAGTCTCATTTTAGAAGCGCCGCTATAGAGCCTTTTTGTTGTAGTGATATGTGTTTCTACATAGCAACGCATTCGTACTGATTGGAGCATGATTCAAGCTGGCAGAACCTTAATCCACCCATTAGAGACTAGGACATGCTGCGCGCCACTGATTCGACACTTGATTTAAATGGTGCATAACATTTTTATTCTCCAAATATTTCGGAATAGTATGCTCTATCTAATAAACGGGATTATTGAGAAAAAAAATATGTGAAGATGCTGAAAGTGCACAACATAGTTCAACGATTATAGATATTAATACCAAACGGAGCATAAGATCAATCAAGTTCAGATGTAGTTCTCCTAAACCCTAAACCCTAGTTGTCCTCATAAGTTCACTGTTGTTATGCTTGGTTTCTTGTTCCTGGGTCGACAACAATGATCCAAGAAGCAAGGTCGACTGGAGTTTCAACGCCGGGGACCTGCTCCGGTCCCCTTGAGATCGACCTGCAAAAAAGATCGAGAAGCAAGATGTGTCAAAGTGGTAGTAATGGATAGTTTTATTTCTTATTCCAATATAAGAGGGCCATTTCTTCTTTTTATTTATTTTTAATATCCTATCAAATTTATTTTTTAGTGCAAAACAGATATTTATATTGTAATATAGAATTTGATCTTTAATTTTTTTATTGTAAGTCACGTTAAATGACATTTGAGAATTTGAACCATATCTTCAGGGGTGAGAAGAGAGACTATATTTCTGATTTTTTTCAATTATGAACGTCCACTGTTGTCTTATGTTATATTCCTTGGTTACTTATGGATCTTGTGTTATTTTTACATTGTTTGTTGACTTCTTGCCAATTATCACGTTTATGATAATCCTCCGTTTATGAGGTAAGCCAATACTTACATTTAGCACACCTTCTCCTTATTTGTGAACCCCTTCGCAATGTTGAATTAATTGTCCAAAGAGAGGACGTGGCCCAGTGTAGTGTTGACGATGCTTAGCAGGCTGCCATAGAAGAACCTCAAACAACTTTGTGATGTTGGATTGGAAGCCGTCTAAGTTCCAGCCTGAACCGACAACAATTCACATCTGATGCAAATCAGACATTATTGTGCAGGACAGAAAATATATCATAGGGGTTCAGTATCATGTTCAGACATGACATGGTGCTACCTTCCTTGATTGTAGTTATAAGTTTAGTAGAACTATAAGTTGAGCAAGAAAATAGTCAAAGTGATGTCACTCATGACAGACGATGTATATCCAATTTTTGGTTAAAATTCATGTATGCTATCTCAGAAGTGAAGAACTCTTTACTAATCCTTCAACTGATCAGCTTCACTTAAAAAGGATTAGGAAGGCCAGGTACCCTGTAAAGCTCATCAATTGATCTTGGTTTAATTGATCTGTCATTAAATCAGCCCGTAAAGCTTGGAGGGTGTAACTTTATTAATATTCTTCATGTTTGTATTAGATGTGTGCTTTTGAGTGATGAGATGCTGAGAACAAAAAAACTTTCACATTTAGTTAACACATCTCAACTTTTTCAGCTTTGAGAACAGCAGTACGCTCAATGGACCGGAACTGCAAGGATTGGTTCCTTAAGACTTTGGATGCTAGGAACTTCATTCATACTGGTGCACAACAATCAGTGTTGTCCCAGCTGAAGGGAAGCAAAGATAGTACTAGAACAAATAGAAATCTACCTTGAAAAATATTGTGACTTATTATGGCAAAATTATTACTGATTTCAGTGCACCTAGTCATCTTGCTGTTGAAAAAAGGGGCAGGGTCCATTAAACAAATAGTAAATAATAATAGAGTTCATATTTTCTGTTCGAGAGATGGAAGTTCTCAATTACTATTCAAATACGAAAGATGTAGTACCAAATTGGCATGGTAAAATGGGTAAAACACCTGGCTAGCCAGTCAAACAACAAATGGATACCTCTCCAGTCTTTGCTATATATACAAAATGGGCATTATGCTATTTCATTCCATGCTAATGAAGTTGCTTTACATTGAGCACGACAGAACAATTATACATAGAATGTTTTTTTATATAAAATGAATATACATCTACAGACTGTTCCCTTGAGGGGGGGAAAGCTCTCAGGGAAATGTTCGACTCGCTTGTAACCGCCGAACGTCGCCAAAATTGATTCGTCAACCGATCGGGCCTGGCTATCACTAGGTGATTGGGCCTCATGTTGACCATGATACTAGAAAGATGCCGCCGTAACATGCTAAGATTAACCCACCGTAGTTTTAGCAAATTATTTTGGAGCTGATTCTGCAGACGATTTTTCATAGAGCTGGAAAAGCAAAGAGGATTTCGACATCTGAGGCTCTCGCTCCAGTGCTGCTATAACATCCTTTACTGTAATGCTCCGGGCCACTTTCATGACCGGTGACCTTCTAACGCCATCTAGGAAAAGAGCAAAAGATTTAGATCCAAAAAGCAAATTGTAGGCTGAGTACACACTTTTAGTTTATGTTAGCCAGACTCCAGAACGTTTTAGTGTTTGGAATGAGCTTATATCCTGAACCAAGAATGTTCTGTTTTTTAATACATAGGCATTCTTTCAGTCCAAGAAAAAACAGCAATATGAATTGAATGCCATTGTCAAGTTAGGGTAAAAAGACATGATGTTGCTGACTGAGGCATCAGAACTGATTTGATCCAACTAGTTTGAATTCCAATGTATCCAAATGAACAAAGTACTACAAGAAGCTGTACTACAAGAAGAGGAAATGGCATATTATTTCCAGTCTCGCAAGGACAGACAAAGATATGTTTAGCTCCAAAGGGAGTACTAAAGAATTGTATCCTAATTCTTCTACTACAAGAAATTATGGGTATGCTTTTCCCCATAAGAATATTGAAGAAAACAAAATCTCTATTGACTCGTTTGGGTATGCATTTCCCAATACGGATACTGTATAAAACCAATCACTTGTTAGTACTACTGTAATTCTGAAAATGACTCGCAAATGCCCATGAAAAGCATATCCCAGTTGAAACCTAATTTCAGGCGCAGCATTATTACTACACAGGAAAGATTCCAATTATTTTACAAGCTGTAGGAAACGTGGTTTCTCGTGTCCTCAATTTTCATGTCTTGTACCACTAGCAGATTTGGTTCATTTAAGACAGCCTAAGTGAAAGAACTTAAAAACAATAACGTATATAAATGAACAATAGAGAACATACTTCTATTGGACCCATTCTATCACGAACATTTCTAATTCCAGATTGCGCAGCACAAAAAATAATTTGGGTTTTTGCTATAGAATCATGACTAACTTCAATATAAAAATTGATGGTATCAAGAAAAACAAAAGCTTAACCATATCATAGTTGTGTTAAATTTCCATTCAGTTTGAGCAGGGAATTCTTCCAAAAGAATTAATATTAGGCTGACTCACATCATCAGACACAATCACTGTGACATGAATGCCCATAGCATTGAGTTACACATGAAGCTGTACGCCATGTTATCAGCTGTCTAACCAGAAAGGGTAGAGCTAGAAATACTGAGTGAGGCAAGTACTGACAACTATTAATTTCTAGAGCCGACAACTATTAATCATTTCCATTTAAAAAATTATGAAGTTGATTAAGGATTGTAGTTATTTCTAGGCAGTTTTCTGTGCAAATATGATCCGACTCATAAAGAGCAAATTTTGAAAATTAAGGGTGTGTTTGGTTGAGTTGTGGCTGTGACAAAAAGCTGCTGTGAGCTGTGGCTGTAAAAAAAGCTGATGTCAAATATCTGCTGTGAGAAAAGCCAAAAGCCGTTTGGTTAACTAGCTGTAGCTTTTAGGAAACTGCCAAGTAGACCCCACATGTCATCCACTCACTCACCACTCAATAGTTTTCTTCCCTCACTGACGAGTGGACCCACCTCGTCAGCTCCTTCCTCACATGGGTCTGGTTCTTTCTCTCTCTCAGCCACGAGGCCGAGATGCGAGCCCGACGCCGTCTCCCCTGACGCCCTCCTCCCCGCGCGAGCCTGCTGCCGCCGTCTCCCCCGACACCCTCCTCCCCTGCGCATGCCCGTCGTCGTGGCCTCCCCCGCGTGAGCCCCGCCTCCTCCGACGCCCTCCGCCTCCCCGCGCAAGCCACGCCTCCCTTGACGGCTCCCTCCTCCCCCACGCGCGCCCGCCGTCGCCGCCCGCTTCGCCCGTGGCTACGGGAGCTTGCCCACGACGGCAGATGACCGAGCTCGCGGCAGCGGTGGAGCTCCCGCCTAGAGTAGTGGAACGCAAAGCTCGCCCACCGCGGAGCATGCCCGTGTCAACGCTCGCGAGGTGGCCGACGGTGGAGTTCTTTTCTTCATCGGGCCCGGAATCGAACCGTTATCCACTTACTGATGGCAGATGCGGGTAAATTTATCGAAGTTCTCTCCCACAGCCGCTGAAAGCTAGTCTCGACCTGCTGTGAAATTGCTACTACAAAAAAGGTACGTTTGCACAAAGCAGGAGGCCACAGCCATAGCCTTTGGTTCGGCTTTTTGACTTTTCCCCACAGCCACAGCACCTAAAAGCCAAACCAAACAGACCCAAAGTCTGTGGAAATTGGCATGTCTTTGTTCTATACAAGGAACCTGGATTCCTGGAAGATGGTTCAACTGGGTGCAAGAGACAGATAAGTATGCTAATTGAGTTAGCAAAGGTTGTTCATAATCTTATAATGCCAATAATTAGGTTTGTTGACATCCAGGGAGGATGGGAAGATGGATTAATTGACTCTTTAGAATTTCATCTCACTTCATAGTTCATACAGATTGGCAAAAGCACCAGATTTATGGGTGGCGTGGGCATTGCACTTGCCAAGCTAATGGAAGAGCATATACAACAAATTTCAGCATGATATCTTTTTGCAGAATAATCATATCTATGGAGAAGTGCCCCAAATATTAATAAAAAAAACTCGGACCCAAGAGGAAAGAACTATGAGGTATTGCACCTGAGAGGCACCCGAAACTAGGGCCCAGAAAGGTCATGAAAGCCAGTCCTCCTACACTGAATGCTACCCCCTATGGATCAAGCTCCATACCTTTGACCTTTTTTGGTGCCAGACTAGGATACAATTGTATCTATGATTTACACTATGACAAATTGACAATTGCCCTCACCAACTCAGAACATTATAGAAACAGAAAATTAGCAAGTGTGATCTCAGTACAGATGTTGAATAAGTATGCATGCACGGGTAATCAAGTCTCAATAGTTTTAAAACTGTTGCACCAGCATGTGCAGCACACATATTTTTTAGCAATACTGGAGTTAAAAGGATACTAAACATACCAGGTCCAATCATTGTAGAGTAGCCTCTCTTTTCAATTTCCTGTTGCTCTCTTGAATCTTTCGCAGATCTTGGCGAAGGCTTGTGAGGCAACATGTTATCTGGTAAGGAACCAGAAGAACCATCACCTCCCTCACTTTTCTGTTTATTTCGCTCAGCTATCATTTGCCACTTTGACAGCATATCATCTCCCCCCGCTGCAACACGTGCAGCTGCATTTGCAGCTGTGGTTCTCATTTTATCATCTACATCCTTGAAAGTCTGTAGTATAATGTAAACAGAATCATCAGAAGCTCTAGGGGATGTATTATATAGTACAAGTATCTTGTGAAAACTGAAGTTGCCTTAGCGTGCTTTGAAGTCGCCCAGGCCTCATTTTTATCTTTTTCTGAATCAACATTTGCATTGCCATCGACCTGCAATTATAAAGCTCTTCATTCAAACTGCATGTACCTAAAAGCTAGATCAGGAGCACCAAATTTGGAGGACTGGACCTGATTCTATCAGCTCAACATAATACCACAAAGTGTAGATGGGACATAGATTGTGTAAAATATTAATGAAGTAAATGAGCATAACTATCAGTTTAAGGCAGCAATGTTAGTGGTGGATTTAATTAGTCCAAATAATTAGCATGGAAGATTGTAGCAGTGTTTGAGGCACCGTTTATGAAAATTTACGAGGAGAATATCAAATAAATTTGGGTCACTTGATGTCAACAATCAGAAGGGATAGGTTACCACACAAACTTGGTGATAAGGTCCCCTTACAAAGAATCTAACTGGTCCTTTGTATTATTATTATTACAAGTATAGGACTAGATATAAGTTACGATCTGCTTTATCAATGAAATGGGCCATGTCTCATGCCGATTCATATTAAAAAATATATAAATTACATATTATGATGCTTACACACATCAAACAAACTATACAATTTCATTAATAGATCCATAAGAGGCAACTCAAATGGACTTTGAAGGGCGGAAACTACAAGGGCATTGTGACGCCTCGGTACAACTACAAAGGCATGCACAATGCAAAGTGCTTAAAGAGAGGGGGAAAATAAATAAGCACCTCTAAAGGAACTCCCTCCTATAATCCAAAAGGGTGCTTAAATAGTCCTAACCATGTTGCTGAACACCTTGAGTATGAGTTGCTAACCTAAGCATACATTCCCTCATATAAGAACCTAGTGCTATTTTTTTTGTCTTAAACACTCCTATAAGAACTTTCATTGTACATGTCCTAACCTAACAGCTTTGCAGTTAACAGATTATATAGATCCTATCCTAAGTTAAATTTAACAAGGCAGTATTAAAGCTCCAATCTGCAATGCAGCTTATCAGAAATTACAGGTGCATAAGCAGTCAGAGTTATGGACCAGATGCCTGCAGTGATTTTTTACTTAATTCACAAAGAATAATACTCAGTTTCTGTCAACTGAAAAGAGCAGCACACAAATGAAATACAACATTAGCACACAATAGCTACAGTATTCTATGTGACAGATTGCAACAAGCACATCAATCAGATAGATTGATGCTACTCTTAGCCAGATACTATTTGTTATGATATTTGCCGGCATATTCATATCGCATGTAATATTCTAAGACACAAAACCATTGTTATCATAAAAGATGTAACATCTTTTTTATTCAAGAAGTACAGAACTAACATCATTCTGTTTTCTGATTCTTTCAGCATCTTCAGCCTGTTTCTTGTCCCATTGTTCTCTAGCTTCTTGGTTCACCCTGATTATATGACTACGAACATCTGAAGATAAAGGATAAAAGTGATGCCTTGATTTTTCAACAACAGCTCTCTGCAACCAATGAGAACAGTTAAAATGATTAATATATCCAATATAAAATTTTAAAACTCAATGAAACTAAGATATCATGCCTGCTTTGAGAGCCTTATTGCATTGCTTATAAATCCCCGTAAGCGCTCCTCAACGCACTGGACAAAGCTTATGTTAGATCAGGCATAAGTGAAAAAGGGGAAAAAAAAACAGAAAGGCCTCACTATATGATCTCTCACCATCGATAGACAATGCTCCACATCAGTGCCAATGACCTTCAAATTACATTTCCTCACTGCCAAAAACCATTGTTAGAAAAAAGAAACTTCAAAGATATTTCTAGCATGTAAACTTGATGAAAGAAGTTACAACTGATATCTGCTAATTTCTTGGTCAGGGGCCCATTTCGTAGAATGAGCTTTTCTTCCTCTAGTTGTACAACTTTGCGAGCAGCTTCTGATACTCGACTCTCTTCCTTTGGTGCAGAGAAAAGTTGCTCCTCTTCTTCCTGGCAAAAGGAATATTTTTTAGTTTCTAAAATTCATTAAATACCAGATACTAAATGCTATGAACAAAGCAAATTAAAATAACAGAAGCAAAAGAACAAGCATACCCTCAGATTGACACCACTAACTGCAGTGACATCATTAAGCTGGTCAATGCTTTGATCATGGAACCCTCCAGATGTCTTCTGTTTTTTGCTGGTAAAACATGAAATATATCAAATTCAAAGGGACGTGTATCTGGACTCAACTTTTCAACTAAGGGCAGGCATTAGATTTACCTAGACGGTGGAGGGGATGAGCCTAATGTTTCAAGAGCCTTCTTCTGTCCAGAGGACGCCTTCTTTTGAGGTGCTTTAGAAGCTGCTGGAGCAGATGCTTGCACAGGGGATTGGATCTAACAAGGTGCCATAATTACAAATATGTATTAATGCAAAACAGTAAAATCCTCCATCATGCTTTCTTGTCAAGATTGCTTTAAATTTTAGAATTTTAGAAACTCTTTTGAATAAGTCAAGTTTCACACTGTGCCTAGCTTATCATTTCTTGCATTTCTCAATTATCATTGGTATTTATCTGATTTCAAAAATGATTTTCTAGGAATAAATCAGGTGATTATTATGGACTGATAAAGACATAAAGCCAAATTCAAGTGTACCCCTGGACCCCATATCTCTCCTCTGGAGGAAGGAAAAATATGTTTTATCATCAGCAGCCAGACTTTCTTGTTTATGATTACTTGTCCATCACATTTATTTACTGAGCACTGCTTTGCAAATTATTTATTGAACTTCCTGTTCATGGTATAATATGACCCTACATAAGGAACCAGACCAAAACTCTCTGCATTCTGCAACTTTGTGGAGTGACAAGAGACTAATTTACTGGAGATTTGTTCCCACCCTAAAACGTTGACTGTAAAAATTTGCATCAAGAGTCAAGACTCCCTATTATATTATTAATTCATGTATATGACCAACAAAAAATAAATAATGTATTTTTTTACACTAGATTAATCACGAACAAGTGCAGGTGCATTGTGGATTGGATGTATGACTCAATGAGCTAATATTCATGGATTGTTTTATTTAAAAAAAAATCATGGATTGTAATTTTGAGAAATAAAAAACTCAACAAGGTGAAAAGTCAGACCAAGTCCGCCATGATGTATTGCTCTAGCTAGTGACTTCAAAGTTGCTTAAGCTTGCTCACTCACTCCTAAACAGTCGGTGATTAACATGTTTCAAATGATATAAAACATGGAACTAGATAATATTTACATGAGGACCACATGGAAATAAGATCAGCCAATAACATTTGAGGGTTTTAGGTAAAGGCATGATAATAGAGTGCATTTTCTATTTCAATCAAATACTAGTTTCCAGCCAGCAGCGTTTTCCAAATGAACTTTGATGTGCATCTATAATACAAGAAAACATAATCAACACAGTAGCAAGTTAATCCATACCTGCATCTTAGGTTCTGCTTTCATGGCATGAGATTGATGAGTCTGACTTGAGCTAGGTGACTGGTTTTCCATAACAACACCGTCCTTTGAAGATCCAAGGGCTGGATTGATTTGTTTAGCATGCATAGCAGGAATAGAATTCGTCGTAGCATCAGACTGTTGGCTAATAGTTTCCATATTTGTATGTGCTGTTGAAGTTGAAGAATTTGTTCTCTGTTCCTTGTTTCCCAAATGTTGCCGAGCAGATTGATAAATTGGCACAATGCCAGGCACTGTCGGTCGTGTTGGCACACCCCCAGTAACTGTGGTAACTGCTCCCTGCACTAATTGCGCCCTCTGGCTGGAATCTACCATTTGTGGTCTAAGTAATGCAACTGAACCTCCAACTGGCCTTGGAAATGGGCGTGCGTGGAAGTTATTTGTCCCGAATACTGGTGAAGGTGCTTGTAGATGCTGCACATGATGTCGCATTGGTTGCACCTGAACTGAATGGATATTGGGTGAGCGGCTTTGTAGTATATGGATTCCTTTCCCATCTGGCATTTGGCCTGACGAAGGACGAAAGTGAGGTGGTCGTAGGATGTCACTAGCTTGTTTTACAGGTATGGGTTGAGCCACTGGCCGCGCCTTCTGCTCACCTCCTGGCATAGGACAACTGGAAACATTCGGTTGAACAGAAACTTGATTTCACACCGTACTGTTGCTTGGATTTGTCTTAGGGTTCCGTTGTGCCAGAGCAGCGTGCTGCGAAGCAAGAGCAAGTGAGCCCCAAAAGAAAGCAGAATGTTAACCACAATAACAAAAAAATAATTTGGAAAATAGACTTTATTGGTAAGAATAAATACAACACTACATGCAGTGCTAACAGATACATATCTTTCGTAAGCACTAAAGTACATGTTAAGCAACACTTCACAAATGAAGGAAAGCCATGGTATAATTTAAATAAATCACGACAAGGTGGGAAGCTTTATTTACCCGCATTTGATATTGTGAAGCAGCTTGCTTGAGCAACTTGTCGCCAACAATACTCCTTACAACTTTTAAGAAGTGTTCCTTGCTGATTTCATTTTTCTACCGAAAACAAAAGATGAAGTCTAAGAAAAAAAAAAGAATGAGCAGAGTAATGGCTTCCATGCAAGTTCTAACAAAAAAGATCACAAAATGAGCACCTGTGAAGTACAATAATACTGGAATCCATGTTTCTATTTTTTTTATTAAAAAGATTGTTACAGTGTGTCCAATCTAGGACAGATAAGTTAATGACCGAGGTAATTAACGAAGATAAACTGAAAACCAAAAATGATAAATACCAACCCGCAACTTTGCAAAAATGGACTGGACTTGCATATCCCTGTCTTTGTCAAGGTGACGCCTCAAAATCGGGATTAACATGTGAAAGGTAACAACTGGGGGTTTCACCATTGTAATAGCACTGTTTGTTTGGTTAGAGCCTGGTTGTTGTTGGCTCTTCATCTGATTCACAGATTGCTTCTGAGCAACAATACCACTTTGAGGAGCACTGGTTCCAGGCTCTTGCTCTACTTTTGGTGAATCACATTCTTTTGGAGTTTTAGAGTGAAGGTGTTCACTATTAGAACCTTTAGAGATCACTTCAGGTCTGGATGAATAATCCTTTCCAGGATGTGAAAGTGTATGTTCCTGTTGTTGGCTTTGCTGGTTTTCAATTTCACTCTTTCCTGAATCTTGCCACTGGCCATGATCGTGGCTTAATGATGAATTGTTTTCCTGAGATAAAAGACCTGCAATTAGAGATCATATTATCATGAAGTAATTTTCAGAACCATATACAGATAGGTACTCACAGAAGAGTAAATAAAACAGCCTAACCCAAGAACAAATATGATATGTTGTGTGGGATATATATACCAGGGATACCTCACTACTCGGATATATTGCCGAGTGGGCCGGGGTCCAATAAAGATAAAGCCCATGAAGATAACTACTCGGATTATTACTTGGAGTACACGACAAGTCAATACTAGAGATAGAAAGTTAGAGATAGAACCCTAGTCGGAAATCATGTTGTAACCGACTAGAACACTTGCCATATAACCCTGCCCCCCGGATATATAAGGAGGGGCAGGGGCTCTCTCATAGAGAACCTATATCATATCCGCATAATACACCACAGAACACAGGACGTAGGGTTGTTATCCTTCGGGACGCCCGAACCTGTCTAAACCTTCCGTCTTGTGTGTCCATCGACTCTCGGTCTCGCGCATGCCTCTACCGATACACAAGGATCATGGGTAGCCCTATGATCCACTACCGATATTAGTGTCGACAGTTGGCGCGCCAGGTAGGGGTGGCACGAAGATCATATCCAGACTTGTCGAGTTCGAAGGCAAGTTTTTGAGAAAAGTTGGATCTTCATCGACAACGATCAAGCGGAGGCAACAACTCCATCGGGTGAGGCGGCATACGCGTATAGTAGCAGTGCTGCATGCGCGACGCTGTGTTGCGTTGTTTTGCTGCAATCGACGCCCGAGGAGTCGGCGAGTATCAAGCGACGAAATCCTCGGCGAGTCTGGATCACGTACGGTGGCTATACTTGGAAGCCGAATCCAAGTTTACGCGTCTCACAAGGAAGGAGTCCGAGTTGTCGTGACGGATGACTCGGGCTTGCATTGGCCGAGTTGTGCGATAACACTAGGGAAGATAGCGGTCCTATATCTGAGAGGAACGTGTTACCAACAACAACTGATCAATGTCGTCGTCCACCGGTCACTCAGCGACTCGACTAATCATTCGGCGACACAATCACTCAACGACTCGGGACAACAAGTCACTCGCTGACTCGTTCATCGGCTCGATGGTTCAGTGACATGCTCGGGGGCTCGTTTACGACTCGCCAAATATCAAAGCTAAGTTACATTTATAATTTTTGTATTCTACCAATTCAATTTGAAGGCCGTAGGTTCTTCATCTTACTGTGATCGTTTTAAGTTTCTTTTGAACTCATCTTTTTGCCTTGACAATATTGGTCAATAATTTTTCTCGGTTGATTTCGACTCGTACGTGTTTGGCCGAATGAGTTTAGTAGTACACAAGTGAAATTAGGAGGAGTTCAGCTGTTTTGCTTAGTTGCCTGTCTGACTCCCATTACCCAAGTTGGTCAGTCTAGCTCCATGGCTCATGTCGTTTGTCGAAATCGTCGTGCACATCGTTCTTTTAATGAACCTTGTTTGTTTTTTATGTCTGTTGGTTGAATAATCGATTATTTTTGCCAGTACTCTAAGTAAACATAGGCCTTAGATGAATAACAGAAATCCAACAGACTTAGATATTAAAGGCATTGTTTCATCAATACTTTATATTAATTTTACATATAACTACATTATTTGTATTTTTATATTACAGTTATCTCGTCAATATCACTCGGCCACGGAGCGCCGAGTCATTGAATCACTCGGTCGTGGAGCGTCGAGTCATTGGATCACTCAGTCACGGAGCGCCGAGTCATTGGATCACTCGGTCATGGAGCGCCGAGTCATTGGGTCACTCGACCATGATCAACTACTCATGATTTTGGTTGGAATTATTTCCAGAAGGGCTATCATGATCATGGTTCATGATTTTACTCAATATTGGAGAGCCTTGCAAGAGTTGATATTGTTTACTTGGAATAACGCCCGGGGGGCTGATATACTTGTTATAATTGATCAATATCACTCGGATTTATTAGTACCAATGGTTTCTTTTGTTGGGGAGAGTAGAACCAATCTTGGGGGCTACCGTACTGAAACTCCTTATCGAATCAGTCGGAGAAAGTGGTAGATCCAAATTTACATCCGGTGTTATTATTTTTGACTCACAAGATATTTTATGGTCTAAATACCTTCTGAGTCGGGAGCTATACCTACACCTAGTAGGTGGATCTTTTCCCTGCATATGGATATTATTTGGCGCATAATTCTTTTTGAAGATTCTTGGAGACCTTTACAAGTTTGTTGTTGTACAAGAAAAAGTTAATCATATTCATGG
Organism: Eleusine coracana subsp. coracana; assembly: GCA_032690845.1. NCBI lineage: Eukaryota > Viridiplantae > Streptophyta > Magnoliopsida > Poales > Poaceae > Eleusine > Eleusine coracana. The sequence continues at coordinate 31,792,267 of CM064422.1, forward strand.
CGAAGCATTAGTCAATCAATTGAAGATCAACAACTAACTTGCAAATCTTTCGGGGGCTACTGTGGGATATATATACCAGGGATATCTCACTACTCGGATATATTGCCGAGTGGGCCGGGGTCCAATAAAGATAAAGCCCATGAAGATAACTACTCGGATTATTACTTGGAGTACACGACAAGTCAATACTAGAGATAGAAAGTTAGAGATAGAACCCTAGTCGGAAATCATGTTGTAACCGACTAGGACACTGGCCATGTAACCCTGCCCCCTAGATATATAAGGAGGGGCAGGGGCTCTCTCATAGAGAACCCATATCATATCCGCATAATACACCACAGAACATAGGACGTAGGGTTGTTATCCTTCGGGAGGTCCGAACCTGTCTAAACCTTGCGTCTTATGTGTCCATCGACTCTCGGTCTCGCGCATGCCTCTACCGATACACAAGGATCATGGGTAGCCCTATGATCCACTGCCGATATTAGTGTCGACATGTTGATAGATTTCAAAATCGTAAAATTTGATGAACTAGAATCCTTTGTTGTTTGATAAATATTGCAAGGAACATTTTAGACTACATGAAGGAGAATGCTGTTTCTGTGGAAAAGGAAATCTGACAATAGAAGGATAAGGAAACATGGAAAATATTGAAAATATGCACTGATGATTGTCCATTTTGTTTCCCCAAGTACATCGTGCCTTGGCTCAAATGTTTAGCAGGAACCTTTATCACCATATGAACCATATGGCTACATGCTTTCATAATTTTTCATGACCATCTACTACAGGTGCTCTTTCAGTTCAGGTAAGATTAACATATCAAACAGATGGGTTGCACTGGATGTGTGTTCTTTTAACAGTAGCATCAAATGAGGGGCTGAATATTCCGAAAGCAAGAGGATACTAGTCACCACTACAGGATTCAAATTTTGGAGCAAAAGACAAAATACATACCAAATACTATAGAATCTATCTGAGTTTAATCCATGTGTCAGTGTAGAAGCAAGCAAGCTAGTTATGAACCAAGCTTTTCTAGCTTTAAGAGAAAATGCAGATCTCACTTATATTCAACAAAGTACATGTCACGAATAAGCAATGTGGATCACTTCAAAATTGTGATTCAAGATAGCAAATCATTCGCAAATAAATCATAAATTTAAAAGACAACAAATAAATGCTTTGGTACTTCATCTATGAGCTCAGATTTTATCACTCAGCAATCACATGCAACTACTAAAACAGTTTTTGTTCCTGTTATCTAGAAATGGCTTCTGATCTAATATAACCCGAAATTAATTGAGGACAAGGTAAGAATAGATAAAGGCTTCATGCATAAAGGGGTACCAGCTAACCATATACCGCTTCAGTCACAAATTGTTATTACCATACCATGAGAAACATGAGCGCAAAAGTTTGTTCAATCAATAATATTAGTTCAAAGATTTGATTAGTCACCTTAAAATGGCACTATTCAATTCGTGATAAAAGTATTTTCACAATCTGCTTTCTCAGCTTTCTAGCAGACATCATGATCCATGGAAAGTAATAAAGTTCCAGCATTCTTTACTGGAGAGAGTACTTACTACTCCCTTCATATTTTTATTGTTGTCATTCAGACAACTTTCGTAGTTCAATTTTAGTTCATCTGTGATGTCTGAACATCAAGAATTTAGGTCCGGAGGTAGTACATCAGCAGGATAACATCAACAATATATTGGAGGTTATCAATAAAAACCAACTCTGAGAAGCAAGTGATGTCCAATGTACGTAAAACAATAAAACAGAAACAACAACAACGTCTTTAGTCCAACTCTATAAGAAATATCTTAAATACCACCTTCACATAATTAATAGTATGAATTTTCATGAAGTTATATTTATTGGTGGTCATATGCAGTGGCAGATACCTAACTAGGGCCACAGCCCTAGTCCCAGTCCAATTTTACCATGTATATTTGCTCTATTTTTATGTAGCCTAACCAAATAGTCTTAAGGGCCAATGTGCAGCCCTAATCGCTAGTGGAGCCCAGCTCCACCCCTTGTCATATGTTAGAAACTAAGGGCCAAGAAGATAAGTGAGTAAAACATAGGATGGAAAGAACCTCTTACCAAGCTATGAAAGGAATTCAATGCATATTTTTGTCTACAGTTAAAGTTCCAACATCGAAATTTGATTGTTTGTTTATAAACTTCATTGCATCCATGACACCAATGTGAACTTCGTTCACTCTGCTACAGATTCTTGAAAGCAAAAGGACAAACCAGATACCGTTAAAGAGAAAACACATGCTATAGTTTCCTAACTATTCTCCATGGAAGTTCAAAAAAAAAAAAACCTATTCTCCATGGAGTAAATACAACACAGATAAGATAATCCTAAAAAGAAGAGCAACGAATTGGATTGGTAATGATTTTTTACTTAAATTGGAAACCCATAGCTGTTTCCAATAAATCCAGGGCCAATTTCAGGAACTTACATGATGTTACAAATTGTATTTGTGTATGGGCCCTTGATTGTTTTGTTATTTGGTACAGCAACGAAATATTGGTCATAGTATCTTTATATATCCTATACTAGTGTCCAGAATGCAGTACTACAGCACCTTCTTCCTATTAATTTACTAAAAGAAAGCATAAGCTTTGAACCCTATTCACAAGCTAAATGCAGCATGTTTCCACTTGTAATGTCACAATTCATGCCTTCAGAGTCACATCCTATTTCAATTCATACGAGACACGTTCTCTCAAAATCCTTATGTTGTGTAGGTACTAAAGTAGATATCCAAGTCGAGAGATTTTAATACTGGAGCTGCATTCTGCTATCCTTAACAAACTCTTTCTCGATTTAGGGTCTGCAAGAATCCACACCAAGGAGAAGGGAGAGGTCTTTTGCGGATTGGTGGTGCAAAGTCATCAAGAGTACATCGAAGGAGAGGAAGAAGGGTACAAATACAGTCATCATCTTAGCAGCTTGGGTGCTGTGGAAGCACAGGAATTCCTGCGTTTTGACAATGCAAGACCTGCAACTCACTCGAGTCTTCCTAGAGGAGCTCTGGGAGCATCATCTTTGGTGTCTTGTAGAGGCCCGAGGAATGTGTGCTCTCAATTTGGGTCATGCCGGTGGACTAGGAATAGCCTAGCTGCAAGTGTAGGTCAGGTCTCGCCCATTTGTGTTTTTATTTGATACAAACCATTTGTACGCTTACAACCCCTCATGGCTCGGCTCGGAGTGAAGTGGTGGTGTTTTGTAAGCGGCCATTTTTCTCTCTTTTAATGCAATGATACGCACGTATTCAAGAAAAAAAAGACTCCCTCGATTTCATTTTCTCCCAAATCCAACCGAATTCTCTAAATTCCCAGTGCGCCTGTTTGGTACTACACACTACAGGGGCGAACATATGAACGGCACACACCGAATTCAATGCAAGAATAAGAGATAAATCGGGAGGGCTAGGGCTCACCGGAGCCCTGATCCGTCGTCGGCTGGGATGACGAGGTGGCGGAGGCGCTGCTGCTGCTTGCGCTGGCCTCCACCTCGCGGTTGAGCGCAGCCGTGAAGGCCTCGACGTCAGCGCCCGAGTGCAAGCTCTCGTCCTGCGCAACCCCAACAACAAACAAGATAGCAGCGTTGCAATCAAATCCCCCGCCTAACCCAAGAATCCCATAATGGCGAGAAAGGCGATGGAGGTTCAGGTCGGGCAACGCACCTCGTCGTCCTCGAGGAGCTTCATGATGGGATCCATGGCGCGCGAAGGTGGGATCCCTCTCGCTTGTCGCCTCGCCTCTCCGCCGTCCGTTGCCGGCTTCAACGGAACTAAAATCCCTTGTGCGGGACTGCGGGCAGGAACGACGAAGAAGGCCGGCTCGGCTCGGAAACTATATGCACCGCGCGAGCGGTACTTCCTATCTACCGCGCGCGCGGTTGGGCTTGTATAATTCGGCCCACCAGAGAAGGTTCCTTCTTCCTCTCTATTTCTAGAGTCTTCTACCCCTATATTATTACGAAAAATTGTTAGTGACCTGTGTGTCATGCACTCAAGTTTAATTTATCTATATGCCATTATGAATGGAATCTACATATCTTTAGAAAATGCAACCTACTAACATGCCTTAATTGCTATTTATCTCTTCTCATATTAAGCCATATCACCCTAAAAATCAAGACCATTAGATTTTTCTATTGACCTAATCCTAGCCATCCACACTTATCTTTTCATGAAGCATACGTGACACCAGTTACTAACACCACCTTAAGTAATTATTATGTTTCCTCTCTTCTAAACGTTTTCACCCACTAACCGATATTCATGTCTTAAAATATATTTTTCCTTTTCAGCCCCTTTTGCTAAATGGCGATTCCTGTCAAGGTGCCATGTTGATTGTGGTCGTTCATATGCTGTAAATGGCTCTAAACGTTTCCACCTTGTGGGACATATATACCTAGGATATTTAACCACTCGGCTAACTGGCAGAGTGGGTTGGGGGCTCGGCAATGGTGTATTCGGCCCAGAAGATATTTACTTAAATACTTGTTTGAGTAAGCAGCAAGTTAGGTTAGCAGATATATTGAATAGATAGGATCTGTTGTAACCGACTAAAAGATTACCATATAAATCCCTGCCTTTCGAATATATAAGGGGGACAGGGGGCTTTTGGCAAGACACAGACTCGTATTGTAACCCTAATTCTAGTGCGAACCCTAGCAATACAGAAACACCAAACAGGACGTAGGATTATTATCCTTCGGAAGGCCCGAACATGTATAAACCTTGTGTCCTGTGTCCATTAATTTTTTCATACTCATACGCATATCTAGAACTACTATCAAGAATATCTCTCGACACACCTACTAATTAACTCACATTCATGTCTTTTAATATAGTTTCAGGCCCTGTTGCCAAATGGCCATTATTCTATCAATGTCGGGTGTTGATTGTGGTAGTCCAAACATTGGTTTTTATACTATATATATTTTCTCACTCAGCAGCACTTCATGGTTGCACATCGCACCACTCTCACACATGTCTTCTTCGATTCCTTGCTGGTATATGTTGAAGCAAACTGACATTTCTTTTTGAGATAGAAAATTTGTCTTCCTCCATCCATCATGACTGTTGACAGTTGTCAATTGTCATACGATTTCACCATCATTCTTGAGCTCTTCAGGATTCTATGACAACATCAGATACAAGTGGTTCTACGGGAAGAAAATTAGCAGACGAGAGGATTTAGTTGTTCCATATTTGGTCTTTCAAATCTTTAGTATTTTATCTAATGTTGCATATTCTTCATTGGTACATGTTCAGGCTATTAGCCAAGAGTAAGAAATGTAAAAGATCTACAATCAATTTATATTGTTCTGAATTGTATTGATAACCATAGTGAGGAGTGCGTACCTAAGAAAATAGTTATCTACCATCATGAGTAAAGTTTTTGTTTCTTACACTATCATGAATCCAATTCTCTGTACATATTGTACCTAATTACATCAATCTTATTTTCTTTTAATAAATATTGTGCATACAAGTTCTTATTTTTCCTTTAATAAATTAGCATCTTGGAGATGATCCTGTATAGTCTGGAGCATATAGGTATTTAGGTACATTTTTATTATTTAGTTACCAATAAAGTGTTAATACCATTATGTAGCTAATAATCTGTATCAATGTCCCGCAGCAACACGCGGGATATCAAACTAGTTTTATGAGGTAGGCACGACTATGTGTGTCCAGAAATGGTCCCTATCTTTCACGGTACAAGATAACAATATAATTTCGTCACTTGATTTATAGTAGAAACTAGCAAATTACCCATGCGTTATTACGGGCGAAATTCATAATGCATATTATTCATATAGCATAACTCAGAAAATGGACATGATATTCTCAATACAGTGTACATTTATATCTTGTTTATGTACTCAATTAGAATATCTTGTTTATGTACTCAATTAGTACTTTCTTTACCACTATAGGTGTGTCCTTGTTGATTAAATATTCAGTTCTAACATAAGCAATATAGTTGATTAAAAGTAAGAAAATAAAATATACTATTTTATTTGATTTGTTTCACGGTACCAAACAAAGGCAGGGCATACCACATAATTCCAAATGACAGCCACATTATTCTTTTTTTTTTTACTTACAATTGCATTTTAGACGACAACCATTTTTTTACTTCCAAATGACAGACATATTCAAAATAGAAAAAAAATGAGGAGAGTTTGCTGGTTACAGAACAAAGTAGAGGCAGAGATCAGAGACTTGCCATCGTGATAAGTTGCAAGCTGATGTGAAGATGCTATCTTTGTGAAGAAATGTCATGATCGAAATTTGCAGCCCTAATAGAAGAAGACACAAATGTTAGAGAGTAGCTTATCAGCACAAGCAGGGGCAGTTCTGCTGTGGCAGACTTTAGAAGATTAAAAATAAATAAATCATATTCCAGTGCTAAAGCAAAGAGATTTTAGCATATTCAGAAACCGCGCTAAGTACAGTTTTGCCAAGGTAAAGCAACATAATATGAACATATTCAGATGCAAGGGCCATCAGATGCAACTTGTCAGATCTGTTATTAACAAAGTGAAGACAACAACTACCAAGAGAGCTAGTAAATTAGAGGCGTTCCCACATATAGAGTCTTCTGTTAGACTTTTGAGGTTAAAAATCATGTTATTTCATTGGAGATAACCGCGGCAAGCCCTATAACTTACTTACATACGAGTTTACTATATCCACTTCGTCTTGTATTCTCTTCACTGACAGCATGGTGCTTAACCTCCGTCCTATAGAATTTCGTGGCCCCACAGCACAGTATGTCAATGGTTAGCATGACATCTATCTGTGTTACACCTAAATGCAGGTATAAAACCCATACTCCTGGGCCCTTGGTCAGGCAAGCAGCAACATTGCTCTGTGCAAATCGGAGTGCGACGAAAAATCGGCTTGATTGATTGGTCGCCACTCGCCAGCAGTTTGCAGCACCTTGGATCATTGGTTTGCTACTGACAGAGATATCGATCAGTTCTATAGGTGGTGATCGATGGCCATGGAGGAGCCTCCCGAGCTGTTCTTGTGTCCCATCTCCATGGAGCTGATGGAGGACCCCGTGACGGTGTCTACCGGCGTCACGTACGACCGCCGCAGCATCCGGCGGTGGTTCTTAAGTACGGAAAGACGACGTGTCCGGCCACCATGCAGCGCCTCACCTCCTTCGACCTCATCCCCAACCACACTCTCAAGCGCGTCATCTCCTCCTGGCTCGACGACCGCTCGTCGTCATCCTCCTCCTCCTTCTCCTCGTCGCCGCGGGAGAGCCTGCCGTCGGTGCTGGCCGGCATTGAGGACACCCCGTTCAAGGTGACCGCGCTGAGGAAGCTCCGGTCGTGCGTGGCGGGAGACGAAACCGCGCAGGAGGAGTTGGTGGCGCGCGGCGGCGTGCAGGTTCTCAGCCGCGTGATGGCGCAGGCCCTGGCCGAGAGCGGAGGCGACTTCTCAGCATTTCGCACGTGACTCGGAGGGATGACTTTTACGTACATATGAACATTCAGGGCAGAATAACCGTCCGGGAGCAGGTAAAGGATTCCACATCACGTACAATACGGGGCAGGGGGCAGAAAAATTAGGTGGAAGAGACTACCACACTAAAATTAATAGTAGTAGAGATGAATCTGTTAGCACAAACCAATAATCTGAAAGTATACCGTTGTCAGATGGACAATCGAGTTGGCAGCCAATTGTACATCGCAACCCCAAACTTATCGAGTTTAGCCCAGATATATCTTGAATATACAATACAGCAGCAACGATATGAAACTTGTATACTTCTAACGGCAGCACCGAACCAGAAGAATTTTGATCATGATACCACAAGAGTAATCCACGGAAGGGAAATTAATTCTGGAATAATGAAACACTAGCAGTAGCAAGGATAGGTGGAACCGGCTTACAAAATTGCAAACGCACTCCTTGTTGTCTCTTCCACCCGTGAGCTTAGGGCTCAAAATCAGAAGAGATGGAAAACCAGCAGGAATCCAAGTCTGCACTCAGAACAAAGAATTCGGATCACAAACTCTAGCATGATCACAGGATCTACAGTCAAATTGATAAACCAGATGGCATCGCCACCAAGGTTCCTGACCCGAGCTTGACAGAAAAACAACTAATCAAAACCTAATCTCATTACATGGCCGCCAGTCCTGATATATGGCGCACAGGCCAACCAACTACGAGTCAAAGTCAAAAAAAAAATGTCCGACTCTGAGCTGACTAATCATCGTATCATATCATATCATATCATCATATAGAATCCTTAGTTTTGTCCGTCAGCGCACTGTTTTACTGTTGTTTCAGGATTTACCCGTCAGGCACTGTTTTACTGTTGTTTCACTGTTTACTGTTTCTTCCACATTGGATGATCTTGACCGTCCGTCTATTGTTGCAACCCGCCCGCAGTCATCCGTGATGAAACCTTATCCTATCCCCCCCACGCGCCGCCTCTCCCCATTCCTTGCCCAGCCCCGATCCCCTTCTCGTGCACTCCTCAGCAACCGCTGCGTGCGCCCCCTGCCCGGCGTCCCCACTGCCCTGCTACCCTAAGCCGTGGGCAGACCACCGCCGCCGACCTCCGGATCAAGGTGATTTGCTGCCTCCGCTCCTGCCCCTACGGATCTGACGCTCTCCACATCTGTTGCTAATCCATCGACCCTGCTACCGCTGTTGATGAACAGGGGAAGGAGCTGCCAATCGCGCCGCCCGAGAGCCGCCCCTGCTGGCACGAATCGAAGGCCTACGGTTGCCCCTGCTGTTAGGACCGGCATCTCAACCCTCAGTGCTTGCTGCAGGGCCCCGTGCAGGTTCCTCGCCTCGCTTCAATTTGTTCATCAACGTATGTGCGATGGCAAAGAGTAAAAGCTCCCTTCAAATTTGTTGTCTATTCTGATCCTCCACTCCTCGATTACATGTATTTATGCATGTTTCAGGTCAGGTTTTCCACAGATTTACTCTCCAAGACCCGAACTGACCATCACAGCACTTTACTGATGTCTCCACTCAATCTCACAGTAGCTTGCTGTTCCAGTGCCAAGCATGTTGGGGTACGACATTCTGCCAACTCTGCTCCCTTTTGATATGGTCTTTTCTCATGTGTTGGTTAGATCTCCTAGGTGTTCCATATGCAGCTTTACTAATTTGGTGCGTAAAATAGAATGATGATAACTCATTAAGCTGAGATAAATGCACATAAAGAAAAAAAATTATGCTATAATAGTGGGATCTCAGAGATCACCATGTTACAATGGTTTATCAGCACTAACTGTTGCACGACTATGTATATGCTCACAACCTTTTTATTTTTCATGTTACAAATAATATGCATATGTAATATCACTGAACATTATTTATTTTTAAAATTTTTTTGAGACTTTTTATTTTTTAATATAGAGCAGCCATTAATTGCCTACCCGCATGAGGTCTTAAACCACTGAATGAATACTTCAATTATATCAAAATCAGTTGTGATGTCAACGAAGGGTTGATTACCAGCTAAAGAACTTGCTTGATGACTATATCAACTGGATTTCCTTTACTCAAGCTGAAGCCCAATGACGAGCACCCGGAGAAGCTATATAGGTATGCAGAGACATTTGCAATAATAGATTAACAATTATATGTCGACTCCAGAATTTTTTATTGAACATGCTACTCAGTGTTCCATCTTACATTGTTCCTTTCCTTCCAGACAAATATCATTTGGATGAGCTTAGAAGTGATCAACAGAGGCACTGCATTATGTTGCACATGTATTTTGATCTCATACAAATACAGATTGACCTATTTTTATGTCAGATCATGCGTCCAATAAATTTTATTGAGGTATGTTTCTTTTTTTTTCAGACCTAACTTCACATCATAGTGGCAAAAGGCAGTTGTAGCTTCCCAGCCATGCATTCTTCCTTATCTGAGATAATTGGATTTGTATTTTCAGTTCAAGTTCCTTCAAGTGGATTGCTTATAGTGATCTCAAAATCATTTAAGTACACTCAGGCTTTGGGTTTAAGAATGGAAAAAAGAAAACCTTTGTTTCACCTTATATATTGTTCACTGACACTACTATTTGCATGTTTTTTTAATAGGCATGCATTAGTTATTTCATTTTCTTACAAAACAAATGTACCTATATGCTTTTACTTAATTATTTCTTTTTTTCCTATGCTCAGCTGAATTACGCTCTTCATGATTCGTATAAAGTAGCTACAAGGTTATATAGAATATTTATTTCTTTGTGCTTAAGGTGGGTGACATTTTGATACTTTTTTATCCTCGGGTAAGTGTTTTATACCGTTTGACATAGCAAATGACATGGGCCTAAGATTAGTTGTGTCAAGACATTTCATACTGGTTGCGGAATGGTATTTGGAGGCATGAATTTCAAAAACTGTGCTCAATAATTAAGTTAATCAATTTTTTAAAAATGCGCGTAGTGCTGATAAATTTTAGAAGGCAATGCTCATATATTGATGCATCAGTCAGTAAATTATATTTCAAATCCAACCAGCATATGAAAATTTGTTGGAGTTATTTATTCTCTAAATGATTCTAATGCAGAAGTAATTTGCTATAACAGTATAGGGGTCTTACTATTCAATTGTTACTATCCGCCAAGTGCTCAAAAAAAATGTTTCAATGCAAGGTAAGGATCTTAACCCATGATCATGATCTGCTCTGAACTAGAACGTCCATGGCTTTGTAAATGTTACACTAATTATTGTATGACAGATTGATTATCAACTTGCAAATAGTAAAGATAGACTTCTTTAATGTGGGTGCTCCATTTGTTGATTATACATCCTTTATCATTTTTTTCAGATGTTGTCTGCAAACTCAGATGCTTCGGTTATCTCCTCAAGTGCACTATTTTTATGAGATCCAAACATTTCATACTCCCTGCTGCAATATAGTTCTAGACTTATTATGTGTGGTACTATATGTTTATAAATGTTTTTTTTTCATGAGAGCTTATCATGTGTGGTACTTTTCTTTTAGTTTCAAAAAATATATAAGTGCTTTTTTCATGAGTTCCTATCAGTTAAAAAGAAATAAAACATGCAACTATGTTTATTTATTTAAGGTTTAGTTTTATATCTTCTTACATGCCTACATAACATCAGTAATACCCGCAGCAACGCGCGGGGTCATCAACTAGTTAATATAGATACATACTGTAATATATAATAAATTATTCTGGCAAGGTTGCTAATAAACTTGTCTAATTCCTGCTGTTCACGCAAGCACTAGACATGGTTACATAATCTTGACTGACTCAAAACGCCTCTTACACAAATCCTTATATATTATACTACTAGTGCAAATCCACCTCGCAGATATATTGGAAAGAGAAAAGAAAAAAAATATTTGGCCCATTCAGCATTCTAGTCCATTGCACACCGAGCTGGGCTCCAGATATTTGGCCCATCTGGCATACCAGTCCAGTGCAAGTTTGCAACACGTGAAAGGATCTTTTATTTCCTTTTTCTAACCTGTCGTCTTCCTCAGGCTGTTGTCTTAGTTGTCCGCCATTGCTACAGAACGCAAGCTTCGTTAACAACTGTGGCCAATTCATTGTCGAAACAATGTTCTAATCGGGATGGAACTCTCCGTGTTAGGCAAGAGTCTTGTGGTGTTTGGAAACGACTTACATACATAAATCTCAGAGTTCGAACATTAGCCATTGGCCATTATAGGCTTATAGCTGAGTCGGACTCAATCAAACTCGTGCTTGAGGCAACCGACACAAAAATCTAGTCTAAACGACCTCACCTCTTTTAATTAGTTGTAGAGATTCCAGTTCCTGTGCTAATTGCCTTTCCTTTTGACCTTCATGACTAGATGCACACGAACCATGAATCAACCTGGATTGACATACCCTTCACCAAAACTGATGAGGACATTATGCTGGATACGTGCATATCATGGCCTTCTCCAAGTTATAAGTCGTCACCAACTCGGTCGCCGCGTTCGTCTCGGATTCAGTCGACACCCCTTCACGGTTTTGATGATATCTCCCACATCCGACGTCCAAACGAGGCGTTCTTTGATGCGTGGAAAAGGGGACGACGACGCCGTCGTTTCGGTTCTGTTCCTAGCTCCAGAAGGGTCGTGAGTCATAATATGTGACCATGACAAGGTGCTGTGCCACCTATTTTGGGCCAACTTGGCCATGTATCGTGTCGGTCCTTAAGCCCATGTTGTGGGCGCCCCCCCCTGGTCGCCCCCAATCCTTGGGCGTCTTTGTTTCCTACATAAACTCAAAATAGCCGCCGTCTTTTAGTTTCGGGTTTTGTTTAGTTCAGTTTTCTAGAGAGAAACTTGATCGAATTATTGTAACTGTGGCGACAAGTCCTTTTACAGTAATCCAGGGCCCATGTTCTTGTTCTACACCATTATGACGATTAGTCCTTTTGTGTTCAGAGCTTGAACCTTTTCTTGCGATTCGCTTCATCCATATTTGCAAAGAATATATGTGCCTAATCTTCTGTTCTAGTTCATCCAAAGACACCAAGATAAATATGGCTTTGGGTAGAGAGGATTCCTAATGGTTATAAGGTCATAATCAAGGTAAGAGTACTACTAGGTTGCTTGCATTGGGCATCCAGTTTTCCCCTGTATCCATAGTGCAATTCCGGCCAAGAGCCTACTGCGTAGCCCGACGTGGAGGATTTCAAAGGACAGATACGACTGTCACCACCTACTGCCTACCTCAAGCAATCCGTGGACTACGTGATAAACAAAGGTAACCTACAGCCAAGACACCAAGTCTATGCTTTCAACTACTCCTTTAATCTCCACGCGCGATGATATAAGACTAAGGTCTCTAACTAAATAGAGCGTTGAGCGAGAAAAACAACTAAGTATAAAACTTACTTTAAAAGGAAACTTAAATACCAAGAAAGGAATCATGGAGACTTACTGAATATGGTAAGCATCCATCGAGGTACAAGCGTGGAGAAGAGGTGGACATGCCAACTCCTCCTCTGGACTTCCCCTCACTCTCTCCCTATTTTCTAAGCACTTTGGTAGTGCTAAAGCCTTTGAGAAATGAAGCACTAAACTAATCATGAAGTGTATTTAGAGTGAAGCCACTCCCCTCCTTATATAGGGCCCAAAGGCGGTTCCTGAGGCGGTAACTGGTGACCTTACCGGGCCAACCGACCTTAGAAAGGCGGTAACGAGCGGCACATGGAAGCGGTGGACGAGAGGGCCCACCCCATGTTTGATCGAACATGGGTGTTTGGCCGAAGATGAGTCGGCTCGTTTCGTACCCCACTTTCTCTGGGTCACTGATAGGTGGGTCTCATTGTCGGTTATCCCTATTAGGCCCCGTGGAATGTCAGTTTGCTCTGTTTATGGGCTCGTGGATCCTTGTGTTGCACTCTGATTGGCCGGAAGTGTGCATTCTCCCTTGATGACATGGATTTTTCATTGATTTCGTGGAATAATCACCTACAGGTAATATTTACCAACACTTGTGGAATTTGTTAGTAATAAACTCCTACCACTATGTTGGTTGTTTACTTTTATTGTTTTATGCAGACATTTGACGGTCGGACTTGGACTTAGTGATCGTCAACAAACTCCCCCACACTTAGCCTCTCGTTCTCAAGTATAGAAAAAAAGACTAAGGTGGATCATAATCTCCAAATGGTATGATGCAAGCATGCAAATTATTCCAAACCATACATGTACCAATGGACTTTGGAGTGTCTACCATGTCACCTTGGGCGGTTGAAGAGTGGAACTGTATAGATTCCGATCATCTTTGCTCCTTGTGCTAAGTAACTTGGTTTTTTGAAGAACTTTCAAAGATAAAACAAAGTTGTACTCCTAAAATGATTCTCTCAAGTCACTCATATTTGTGTGTGGATCCTCACCGAGGCTTTTGATGTTGCCTCTTTTTGTTCCTACCTCTACAAATTGGCTTATGTGGAACTCAGGGTAAGGAATAAAAAGAAGGCATACATGTGCTTCATATATTACCAAGTCAAAAACCGGATCCAAGAAGAAAACAAGTCATGAATCATCAATCAAGTATGTGGACATATATGGATGGAATGGATGTGGTGGTGAAATATGGGTACTCCTATTGATATGCTCCCTCTCTTCTATTTGAGAACATGGGCTATCTCTCTTCTTTTTTTTTTGAATACTTGACAACCATGTCTCTTTTTGCAAGGATAATTGGAGAAGGAGTTTCTCAAAGCATGATGGAGCACTTCATTTTGATCATGGATGATAGATGTGTGTGATGCTATCTTCCGGAGTGGAAGAGTAGCATATAGAAGGAGATGGATGATGGAGGTGGATGAATACTGCTTAATGTTTAGACTCTCTCTTTCTTAAAACAATATAGGGCATGGCTATTTCTTTTTTCTCTTTTTTTTCATGCCCAAGGATTGAGAGCATTTTTTTATAGCCATGCCCTCTATGTGAATGAGAGAGAGAGAGAGAGAGAGAGAGAGAGAGAGAGAGAGAGAGAGAGAGAGAGAGAGAGAGAGAGAGAGTCATGGAGTATTTCTCTTGGTGGATGGATGGATGATGATGATGCTAACTTCCAATGTAGAAGATTAACATATCAGGGGAATGTGCACATGAACTTGATCAATAATACATAACAAGCATCTCACTAGGGTTACAACAATTTGACAAGGTTCAATGAAGGCATAAGTAGCATATTCATAAGGTTTATCAAATGAATCTATCATATGGCTCTTGTAGATTTTAATTTTCAAAAAGAATTCCCATGTACTTTATACAATAGAGAGCAAGAATCACTTTATTAAACCATATCACACTAGTCAACAACCTAGGTAGCATGCGGTCCCTATGAATATAGTCCATTAGTATTGCCATATGAGCAAGGAATAAAGAGCATGCATGCCAACCATGGATATCATTGAATAATTGGGAGGTCATCAAGGTTGATTTTAATTTTCAATTTTAGATTTTACCAATTTTTTCCAGGAAAATTAAATCAATGCATGAAACAGGGAGATAGAGGGATAAAATGCGCAAATCATCGCACTAGTAGATGATGCCGAGCAGGGTGTAAGGATCATGACCATTGAGGTCACCCGGAGGTATGATGTTTTGGTGATGAATGGCAAATATGAAATATGACTAATGTCTACACGAGTGTTGTTCATGTAGGAAACCTTTTCTACCTTATGATAATTGTTGATGGCGGCTTTGGCGATTGTTGACAATGACCACAAGCATGGAGCTTGATGAGCTTGATTGTGTCCAAGGGTTGATGGAGATGGATCAAGGCTAAGCACAAGCTATGGAGCAAGTATTTGGAACACTTGTCTAGTTGTTAGGGCTTTGAGTCCACAAGAAAAACTGGATTATCAAGGGGATAGAGGTCATTTCTCTTAGGTCATGTCTAGTCGGTGATGTGCATGAATGCTCAGTGAAATCACAGGCACTAGGTGGCAGCACAGAAGCGAAGGAGCTATTGGAAGAAGTCGGGAAATGAAGTCAAGCGAGGACGAGGAGTTTTAGCTTCTGGACATAGTGATCAGATAGAGGGGTTAGAGGAGACCGGACTGTATGGTAACTAGAGGAACTGGCAGATCAGATAGAAGGACTTTGCAAGGAATCTCTCTATGCTAGAGTCTGTAGAGACCAGACGGTCCGGTCTGTGTGGACTTACACATGACAGAGAGGAAGCAACATCGAGAAACTCTCTCTAACGCATAGTATGCGAAGAGCTCGGACGGTCCAGTTACTGACCAGACGGTCCGGTCAGTACAGAGAAGTCGCCTGGACAAAGCAGCCAACGGTTCTGGGAAGCGTTCTAGAGACCGGACAGTTTGGTCTGGCAGTGACCGGACAATCCGGTCATTGGCTCCAAAAAGGTGATTTCGTGGAGCAACAACTAGTTGGTGGTTGGAAGCCTATATAACTTTGTTGCTAGGATCTTGGAGACCTCTCTTGGCCATTTGGATAGTTGGGAGCATTTGGTAAGAGCCAAGAGGAGAAGAGAGGAGCACTAGGAGGAGATATTGCATATCTTAAGAGTGCTAGTGAGACTAACTTGAGCATCTTGCACGTCTAAGGCTAGGGTGTCCTTGAGAGTGTGATCTAGGCTGTTACTCTTGGTCTATGGTAGGACATAGACTGGTTAGGTGTTGGTGATCGATCCTATCGTGATTGGTTGTGAAGGCCATCACACGTTTTTACACAATTTGAGCCCGCCGGTGAAAGGGGCATCAATAGTGAGCACCCGTGTCGGCTCAAGGAGTCCAACAAGTTCTCGAGGGAGGCGACCGTGTCTTCAATAGTGTGCCTTGGTGGCAGCGGTGATGTGACCGTGTCTTCACTCTGGGAGTGATTGCGGGCTCATGGGCGAGAACTTCACATTGGTGGTGGGAGAGACCGGTACTCCAGTGGGAGTGGTCCAACGAGGAGTAGGGCAAGGCGCCATCCTTTCGAGACCACGGGAAAAAAATCATGAGCCATCTCTTACTCTACTCCTTACTTTGATGCATTACCTTTCGTATTTACATACCGTGCTATTCATGCTTGTGAGCTTATCTTGCTCTTGTTGATTATCTTGTAGAATTGCATGAATACGCTTGTTGCTTGCTACTTGCGCATTAGCTTCCGCATTTGACCACTAGCATGTGTAAGAGTTGTAATGGCTTGATTGCTCACCGTTGTAATTGTTGTGCTACTCATGCTTGTTTGCTCTAGTGCTTTATCTTATAGCTTTGCATGAGTAGGCTCCTTTGCTAGCTTGTTGTGTGCTTCCGCATGTATGCTTAGGTTGTTGTTCCTTTTATAGGGCTATTATCTTGCTAGTGTGATCACCACTAGAATTGCTATAGGAGTTGACTGAGTGTTCGGTTTTAGGAATTGGCGAATTTGGTACATAGTGCGAGTTCCCGATTCATCTCCCCCTCTCGGTCACTCAGTCCTTTCAACTGGTATCAGAGTTAAGTGCTCATCATAGGGCTTAACCGCCTTGAGTAGTGACCACCGGGTCATGGCTCATGGAAGGATCGCTTGAAAAGCTACCTAAATGCCATGATCCCAGATGAGTTGATTGATACTCTTATGGACTTTGCCAATACCTTCACTAATAATCATGTGTATGATGATAATGATGATTGTGTGATTGTGCCTCGTTCTAGTGAGTGCCTAGACTCTTCTAGTGATAACTTGATAGGTTGCTCTACTAGTGTGCCTAATGTGATGATTGACGATGTTGGTTCTCTTGATCTTGCTTACTCCACTAGCATGACTAGGATTGATGATGATGTGCCTTT
This sequence comes from Eleusine coracana subsp. coracana, assembly GCA_032690845.1. Classification (NCBI taxonomy): domain Eukaryota; kingdom Viridiplantae; phylum Streptophyta; class Magnoliopsida; order Poales; family Poaceae; genus Eleusine; species Eleusine coracana. Next base: position 31,809,596 of record CM064422.1, read on the forward strand.
TGATTGTGTCAGTGTCTTACTTACTAAGGAGTTTTTTACTTTTTATGCTAATGCTAATGATAACTTACTTGACTCTCTTATTCGCTTGCGAGGTATTGTGGACGCAATTGAAGCACATGAAGGATTGCTCAAGCTTCACAAGATAGTGATAATTAAGAATATCCTCTCCTTGCTCCCTAGTAAGAAGCTCTTCTACATCACCCTTGATATTGTCATGGAGAAGAATCTCTCCGTTGAGGACGTGATTGGGTTGCTATTTGAGGATGAGAAGATCACCACAAGCTAGACCGGGGAGAAGACTTTCACGACAAACAATGGAGCATCCTCAAGCAAAGGGAAAGAAGTAGCTTCAAGCTCAAACTTCTTTGATCCCTCCACAAGATTGTTGTGCAATAGCTTGTACAACCCCTTTAGATCAAGACCTTCACCGAGCTCATTGATGAGGACATCACCATGCTGGATATGCGCATATCATGGCCTTCCCCAAGTTACAAGTCATCACCAACTCGGTCGCCACGTTCGTCTCGGATTCAGCCGACATCCCTTCACGGTTTTGATGATATCTCCCACATCCGACGTCCAAATGAGGCGTTCTTTGATGCGTTGGAAAGGGGACGACGACGCCGTCATTTTGGTTTTGGTCCTACCTCCAGAAGGGTTGTGAGTCATAATATGTGACCATGACAAGGTGCTGTGCCACCTATTTTGGGCCAACTTTGCCATGTATCGTGTCGGGCCTTAAGCCCATGTTGTGGGTGCCCCCATGGTCGCCCCAACCCTAGAACATCTTTGTTTCCTACATAAACTCAGTAGCCGCCATCTTTTAGTTTCGGGTTTTGTTTAGTTCAGTTTTCCAGAGAGAAAATTGATCGAATTATTGTGACTGTGGCGACAAGTCCTTTTACAGTAATCCAGGGCCCCTGTTCTTGTTCTACAGCACTGTGGCGATTAGTCCTTTTGTGTTCAGATCTTGAACCTTTTCTTGTGATTCGCTTCATCCATATTTGCAATTTCAGATTGCGTATTTATCCTCTCTTGCTTGTGTTCTCGATTTCGCTTGCAGGAACAATCAAGTTGTGCTTGGTGTAACGGTTGTGCTTGGTGTAACGGTTGCGGGGTTGGATCGTGTCTGATTCAAGCCGGGTCGTCGACGCTGAGTTCCCCAAATTCGAGTTTATCCCCTTACCACTCGGAAGATCGGGCCATATCTACATCACTCATCATCAAGTGGTATCAGATTCCTAGGTTCCCCGTGAGGTATTATCGTGTTCTTCCCTTTAGATTCGTTTGTGTTCATCACCTTTTGTCCATGAAAAAGCCTATAAAAAAAAATTTCCCCACCATCACAGACACTGTTTAGCCTTTGCATATTTTAATTTCAGAGTCCGTAGTGTTGAGTTTGTGTCCTAGTCGAGTTCAGTTGCTGGTTTGAATTTGTGTTTCGATTCAGTTTGTGTTTTGATCTCCGCTGCACACCACCATCACCATCGTGTTTTCCATTGGATTCACCATCGTGTCACCCACCCACCACACCCACAATCTGTTGCCAACAAAAAAACCCTACCCGATTCGGTTCCCCCCCCCCTCACCCCTCAAACCCTATCTTGACATACCTTCGATAAAACAGGCATAACTTTTCGCTCGTTGCTCCGATTGGGCTGAAATTTTTGTAGAAGATTCTTGACTCAAAGTTGAGGTGACCCACACTGGCTTTGCCTAGTGTGCCCTCGTCAAAAAATTCAAAAAAAATCGGGAAAAAATAGAAAAAAAATTGTGAAGTCAAAAATAGCGCTTTCGGTGAAACTTTGAGATTTTGCCTACCCTTTGTTTTTCCTCTGTTTGAGTTGAAACTTCTTGTGGTTCCTTCATTTGTGTTCCTCTATCACAGAAAAATAGTGGAAAAATCATACAAAAAAATCAAGATTTTGATTTGCACCCCCCCCCCCCCCCGCCCCGCCCTGAAAATTCTAAGTCTGGGAAGGCTGTTTTGATCCTTGCTGCCTTTGCCATTGTTCTTTGCCATTGTTCTTGCTGTCACAACTGTTTTTGAACACGATTCTTTTGCCAGCAATTAGAACACTGCTTTGGACATTTATTCAGTGCTACTATCTGTTATTGAATTGTGTTTCAGTGACATACATATTAGCCTTCCAAGCTATACATATTGCAGCACAGGTTTCTTCCTTGCAACTGTTACACCCAAGCTCAACTACAGATTGTGTCAACCTGTTTGGCTTTGGTAAGAACACTTGCAAGATTGTGATACATTGCTTCTGATATTGTTTTCCACTTTCTACACCCTCTGCTGCCTGCTAGTTAATAGGGCTAATCTTTTTGTTTAGTGTTATCTTTTGCTTTTAACCATGTCAGAGAAAGAGAAAGGGACACCTGGAGAGTTGGAGTCCCCTACAGACTTCAATGATTGCTTCTCCAAGGCCAAGCTCATGAAGCTTCTTGTGGACCAGCGTACATTCATGGAAACGAAGTTTGCCGAGTTGATGGGTCACATCAACACTGTTGTCCACCGCATTGAGGATGTTGAACGACAACCTCCACCTCAACGAGCTGCTGCTGCTGATGATTTTGACCGTGATGCAGACCGTCTTCACCGTAATCGACACGGTATGGGAGGTAATAACAATTGTGGTAATACTGATACTTTTGTTAAGCCCAAATTTAACATACCACCTTTTGCCGGTAGTGCTGACCCTGAAGCATACTTAGATTGGGAACTTGCTGTTGAACAGAAATTTAATTCTCATTTAGTTCCTGCTGAGCATAGAGTTAGACTTGCTACTAGTGAGTTTACAGGTTTTGCTCTCTTTTGGTGGAATGATCTTTGCAATACTAATGCTGCTATACCTGCCACTTGGCCTATTTTGAAACAACGTGTGAAATCTCATTTTGTTCCTCCTTATTACCAACGTGATTTACGTTTGAAATTACAATCTTTAACACAAGGTAGTAAAACAGTAGAGGAATATTATCAGGAATTGCTTATTGGTTTAGCATGTTGTGATATACATGAAGATGATCTTGAAACTAGTACTAGATTTTTTGGTGGTTTGAACCGTGATATCCAGAATATTATTGACTATAAAGAGTGGAATAGGTTCAGCCAATTGTATCATATTGCTCTTAAGGCTGAACGAGAAGTATAGGGATGCCTTCCACAACAATCTTGCAGGTCCAACACTGAGCAATATCTCCAGCAACGCACTGGAGTAGAGAACTTGAAGAGTCATGTTGCTAAGACACCGGCAACAACTTTTTCACTTACGCCTACTTCTGCAGCACAATCATCTAGTGTGCAGCACCAACACCAGAAGAAGGTTACTACTTCCGGTACTAGGAGTGGCTCCTCCACCACCATTATTTGCCACTGCTGCAAGGGCATGGGACATGTCATGAAGGATTGCCCTAGTCGTTGTGCTTTCATCGCTACCGCTGATGGGTATGAAAGTTCTAGTGATGTTGAAGATGAATTTGCTCGTATGCCTAACCTTGTTGCAGATTCGACGGAGGAGCAGGAGACTACCGCCATTGATTCTATTGCTGCCACCGCGGGCTTTCCTAGCCTCATTGTACAGCGTGTGTTGACCACTCGGGTGGGACAAGAGGAAGAACAACAATGCAATAATTTATTCTACATGTACCTCATTGTTGCGGACCACCGTGTTCTCACCATCATTGATACTGGGAGCTATAACAACTTGGTAAGTTCTGATTTGGTAAGCAAACTTGGCTTGACCATGCATGCACTACATCAGCCCTACCACATCAAATGGTTCAACAATAGTGGTACGACACAGGTAACTCGATCAGCACGCATACACTTTTCAGTAGGTTCTTATCAAGACTTTGCTGATTTTCATGTTGTACCTATGCAAGCATGTTTGCTTTTATTAGGCCGTCCATGGGAATATGATACGGATGCTACCCACCATGGTAGAACTAATACATATACATTCGTGCATAAGGACAGGAATATTACTTTGCGTCCGTTATTGCCTGCTGATATTAGAAATCATTTTAAACTGCTTGCTGAAAATACTGAGAATAAACATGATAACAAACAACTTTCTGATGTTAAACATAAGGCTATTCAGTTAAAGGGAGGTGCTTTTCTTGCTATGACATCTACTGTTACTGATCTTTGTGATAATCATGATGCACCTTGTTATACTATGCTTTGTCATGATATATCTTCTATCGATGATCATGTATCTTGTACTTTGCATTCTGCTAGTACTAACCTTTTGCAGGAGATTGATGCTGAGATGGAGTCGAGGGCGACTCCAATTCAAGAAGGGGAGGATGATGAGGACATCACCATGCTGGATACGCGCATATCATGGCCTTCCCCAAGTTACAAGTCGTCACCAACTCGGTCGCCACGTTTGTCTCGGATTCAGCCGACACCCCTTCACGGTTTTGATGATATCTCCCACATCCGACGTCTAAACGAGGCGTTCTTTGATGCGTTGGAAAGGGGACGACGACGTTGTCGTTTTGGTTCTGGTCCTAGATCCATAAGGGCCGTGAGTCATAATATGTGACCATGACAAGGTGTTGTGCCACCTATTTTGGGCCAACTTGGCCATGTATCGTGTCGGGCCTTAAGCCCATGTTGTGGGCGCCCCCCTGGTCGCCCCAATCCTAGGACGTCTTTGTTTCCTACATAAACTCAGTAGACACTGTCTTTTAGTGTCGGGTTTTGTTTAGTTCAGTTTTCTAGAGAGAAACTTGATTGAATTATTGTGACTGTGGCGACAAGTCCTTTTATAGTAATCCAGGGCCCCTGTTCTTGTTCTACACCACTGTGGCGATTAGTCCTTTTGTGTTCAGAGCTTGAACCTTTTCTTGTGATTCGCTTCATCCACATTTGCAATTTTAGATTGCGTATTTATCCTCTCTTGCTTGTGTTCTTGATTTCGCTTGCAGGAACAATCAAGTTGTGCTTGGTGTAACGGTTGCGGGGTTGGATCGTGTCTGATTCAAGCCGGGTCGTCGACGCCGAGTTCCCCAAATTCGAGTTTATCCCCTTACCTCTCGAAAGATCGGGCCATATCTGTATCACTCATCATCAAGCGCTTCTCAAGCTCTACCTCAAGTGCCATTCCTAGTTCTACTCCAAGCACTTCGGGTGGACCACACATTGATGTAGGGGGAGCGCCAACAACATTGCTCGCACGATCATTTGAGATGATAAATCTTGGAGCTTTAGCTCCAGTGCCCCCATATCCTCCACCACAAGATCGACTCTAGCACATTCGACGAGCTCAATAACAGGAGTAAACTCCTTCTGAGGTCTACGGAGGATTCCACCACATGAAGTGATTTACAAGTGCCTCCTATACAAATCACAACCCCTAAGAGGGGATTCTTGCTTGAGAAGGTAATTTACAGAAGACATGAGCTCTCAATTGAGAGAGCAATTGAGATGATACTTGTGCTCCACTCACAAGTGAGACACATGCTTGAGCACGTCACTGGCCTCTATTATCCTCCCCACTACTAAATCAACCTCGACAATGTACACAAGGGGGATGTGTCATGGACATTGGAGGTATTGTGCTCCTCACTATCCCATTAGGAGGGGGCTTCAGGAAGGGATTGCAAGAATCCCTATCTATGAGGATGGTCTTATCATTTGACATGATGAGGTTAGTACTATCAATCAAATAATGCTTTGGATACTAACCCTTCTTTCTCTAGTGCTTGTCTCATGGCTACTACTAGAGTCAAGTACAAGAGTGGAGGTACTCATTGGATACTTGACAGTGGGTGCCCTCAACATATGGCCAGGAAGCCAACCATGTTTACCAATATTGATGAAGACGAAGACAATTAGAAGGTGACTTTTGGGGATAACTTAAAAGAGAGAGTCAGAGGCTCGGGCAAAGTCGCCACCACAAATGACCTCCATCTCTCCAAGGTCAGAGGCTCGGGCAAGTTGCATCTTCACATCCCACCAAGTCATTCATGTCTACATCTTGTCCTCTGGAGCTCTTGCACATGGACTTATTCGGGCCAACACATTACAAGAGTCTAGAAGGCAATCTCTATTGCTTGGTGATTGTTGATGACTTCACAAGATATACTTGGACCTTATTCCTTGTGGACAAGTCTCAAGCCAGTGACATCTTCAAGAAGTTTGCTAGGAGGGCAAAAAATGAATTCAAGGCCAGCATTGTGAAGATAAGGAGTGACAATGGGACTGAGTTCAAGAGCACAATAGTTGAGGAATATTGTGACAATAAAGGGATCAGGCATGAATTCTTTGCTACATATACTCTAAAACAAAATGGAGTAGGGGAGAGGAAGAACAAAACACTCATCACTCTAGCCTGTGCAATGCTAGATGAGTATGGAACTCATCAGATGTTTTGGGCAGAGACAATCAACACGACTTGATACATTTCCAACCGCTATCTCCACCGGTTGTTGAAGAAGACACCATATGAGCAATTGGTGGGACAGAAACCCAATGTTTCCTAGTTTCGGGTCTTTGGCTGTACATGCTACATTCTTGTGGGGGTACTCAGAGACTTCTAAGGCATACATGGTCTACAACTCAGCCACAGGGTGTGTGGAAGAATCCTATGACGTGAAATTTGATGAGTCAAATGGTTCTCAGAAGGGAGATGAGTTTCATGAAGTGAACATTGAGGATGAGCCTATAAGGGAAGCTTTGAGGAACATGCCCATGGTCGAGGTGTTACCCCACGAGGCCAATGATGGTGATATTGATGAGCCCTCTACTCCACCTCCTCAACCAACCTCTTCCTCCGATGTGCAAGAACCAACCCATGATGCAAATAATACACCTTCTAGCTCCTCCCAGGATTTAGTGAGAGTAGACCCACAAGTGATAAGGAAACCCCAGTGACTAGTGAGCCACAAGCCTCTCCACATGCTTCACCTCGAGCCACTTCTCCAAGCTCTTCACAAGATACCTTCTCATCCACTCCAAGCTCTAGTTCCAAAATAAGAAAGCATAAGAGAGACTCCCCCACTTCCCTAAGAATCCAAGATACTCATATCTGAAAGAGCAAGCAATCCATGATGCACAAGATACATCACATTGACCTCCTCCTACTCAAGAAGAACATCATCCTAGACCCGAAGCCATAAACAAGGATCATTCTCGTGACTTGATCATTGGGAGCCTATCTAAGGGAGTGAGGACAAGGAGAAATCAATACAAGCCCAACTATGTGAATGAAGGAAATGATGAGGAGGCAAATGTTGCTATGGAGAACTTCTCTTTTGTCTCCATGATTGAGCCAACAACAATGGAAGAGGCAATGGATGATCACAAGTGGGTTATTGCTATGCAAGAGGAATTGAACAACTTTCAGAGATGCAAGGTATGGAAGTTGGTGGAAAGGCCCAAGAATCATAATGTGGTTGGAGCCAAGTAGGTATTCAAGAACAAACAAGATGAGAAAGGGGCCATTGTCAAGAACAAGGCTCGTCTAGTGGCTAAGGGATATTCTCAAGTAGCATGCATTGACTTTGAAGAAACATTTGCACCAGTGGCTCGTCTTGAGGCAATTCGGATTTTGCTTGCTTATGCATCACCTAATGGGTTCAAGCTCTATCAAATGGATGTGAAAAGTGCCTTCTTGAATAGAGATATCAATGAGAAAGTCTATGTGAAACAACCTCCAGGGTGTGAGGATCCTAAGTGTCCAAGACATGTGTACAAATTGAAGAAAGCTCTCTATGGTCTCAAGCAAGCTCCTAGGACATGGTATGAACACTTGAGAAACTTCCTCTTCAAGAATGGATTACCATTGGAATTGATAGCACCTTGTTCACAAGGCATGTTGGGAAGGATCTCTTTGTGTGCCAAATTTATGTGGATGATATCATCTATGGTTCAACCAATCAGAAGTACAATGAACAATTCCGAGAGATGATGGCAAAGGAATTTCAAATGTCAATGATTGGAGAGTTACATGTGTTCCTTGGTTTTCAAGTCAAGAAATTGAGAGAGGGAAACTTCATCTATCAAGAAAAGTACACCAAGGACCTTCTCAAGAGATTCAACATGGAAAATTGCAAGCCCTTGCACACACCTATGGCTACAAGCAAACTCTTAGATGATGATGTGACAAGAAAACCGGTGAACATCAAGCTCTATAGATCTATAATTGGTTCTTTGCTCTATCTCACCGCCTTAAGACCGGACATCATGTTTAGTGTGTGCTTGTGTGCATGCTACCAAGCAAACCTAAATGAGTCACACTTGAAGGCAGTGAAGAGGATATTGAGATACCTCAAGTACACACCTACTATGGGATTATGGTATCTAAAAGGAATAAGCTTTGTGTTACTTGGGTATTCGGATTTGGACTTTGCGGGCTGCAAAGTGGTTAGGAAGAGCACTTCTGGGGGTTGCCAATTTCTTGGAAGATCTCTAGTATGAGCTTAAAGAAGCAAAACTCAGTGGCTCTATCAACAGCAGAAGTGGACTACATGGCAGCTGGAGCATGTTGTGCCCAACTTCTCTACATGCGGCAAACACTTTCAGATTATGGCCTCAACTACACTCAAATGCCACTATATTGTGATAGTGAGGCGGCAGTCAAGATGGCTCTCAAGACAGGACATCATGGTAATGTAAAGCATATACAAGTGAAGTATCATTTCATAAGAGGCCATGTTAAGAAGAAGGACATTGAATTGGTGAGCGTGCGGACTCATGAACAATTGGCGGATATCTTCACCAAGCCACTCGACGAGAAGACCTTGAACAAGCTAAGGGGAGAACTCAATGCTCTCGACCTTTCAAACTTCACATGACATATCCTTGAAGCTTGTCCTTTGTAAATATGTATAGTATTTGTTTGTTTTGTTTTGTTGTTTGTGGTCTTGTTTTGTTCTTGTTTCTCTTCTTCTTGTAGGTTGTTGGTCGTTAATACGCACCCACTTATATACCGTAAGAGGACGGTGTACAATTGTAGCACTTTTTCCCATAGAGTATTCCAAGGTATTATCGAACCACTGACACCTTAGGGATAATTAAACAAAGTTAACAGTAAATGATCTATTCAAGGCTACTATCAAGTTCAGGTTGTATGGAGGGGAGACTGGCCAGCACAAAGGTGCGCCAGACAACAATTCTGTCATTGCACCGATCGGCGTAGGGTTGAGCCAATCGGCACTATTGCAGATCTAAGTTGTTGAGCTGATTGGCGCAGGTGTTGAGCCGATCGGCACTGTTGTGGATCTAAGTTGTTGAGCCGATCGACGCAGGTGTTGAGCCGATCGGTACACCAGCGAAATTGAACTAGAGTGCAAGTCAAAGCCAAAGCTAAAGCCAAAGCTAAAACTATTTGATGAGTAGCCATATATCTACTAGTGAGATCGTAACCAGATAGTCTAATTAAAAAACATCATAATGGATAATTATATGGATCAATGAAAACCTATAATGAATAAGACCACCCTGCTTTCCGAGCGGCTCCCGATTTAGCGCTGCCGAGAGGAAACCCTTAATCACGTGAGTATCTTACCCTACTCAATTATCCAATAGTGCTGCGCAGGTTTAGTGCTGTCACCGCTAAACCACACTACCGGCATCATCAAGCAACCATAATCAATACAATGTCTGAATACTATCCTAATTACCACGATTAAGATAATATCAACTTACTTAGCCTAGAACTAAGCAATGAGAATAGGCACATGCATGATTATAGAATCAAGATAGACAAATCACCAAAACCATCATCAATATATTCAATCATCCTTGAGATACATAGAGTAAGATTCATCACCGTCGAGATGGCCTACCTTGACGGATGAACTCTTACACCAATGGTTCTTGAAACTCAACTAGAGATCTATTCTAACGGGACAAGCCCCGGTGGCTCTAACTCATGAATCTGTTGTCCTTCTGTTGCCTCCTCATCGGGGTTACTCATCGCGGCTAGGGGTTACAAGTATATATAGGGGTTCTACTCGTGAAGGACTCGATTTCTAGCAAATAAGTCGGTTGCGCCGATCGGCGCAGGATTGCGCCGCTCGGTGCAAGCCATGTTCTCTCTTGTTTATGCTCTGAGTCGGTTCCTCTGTCTTCCACAGCTGCCATGTGGGCCTTTTCCTTTGAGGTAAAGTCTTGTACCGCATGTCGAGATCTTGAAGTTCCATAAATCTTCTAAGCAAATATCTTCAAGTGTCTTGCGCAGATAAACTTCCATATACATCAGATAAACTTCCATCGGAATGGGCCTCGGTCACTTCTGTGGGCCAAAATACCCTTGCGCCGATCGGCTCATGGGCTGCGCCGATCGGCGCACTGGACTTCTTCAGTGCTTTTTATCGGTTCTGGACTCTTGTCTTGTCCAGCATCACTTTAATAGCCAATTTTACCTGTTTCTGCAATAAAGCTCCAAAACAATGCATATACAAATATATAGGTAATATCATAGGTAAATGGCCTAAATTAGTATCAATTATACTCTAATTGGGGTGATATTCACATATAAAAGAGGCACTTGGGAAGTGCCAACAGTTCCCCCACACTTAAACCTTTGCTCGTCCCGAGTAAAGTAAAAGAGAGAAAAATCAAAGAACATACTCTTCTTATCATGAAAGATATCTTAAATCAGTAAATGTTGAGCTTTCTATTATAGTGTATTTCATATTGGTATTCAGCAAAATAATTCAAATGTGGGCATAAATCTCAAAGTTTCTCCCTAAAGCAAAAGATTATGTCCAACTCACAAATTATAACTTTTCCACATATGTAAATCACTTAAAAGATTGTTGTGAACATAAAGAATCTATCTTCCAAATAATCCAAGGCAATAACTCATCTTTCAAATCACTCAACCTATATACTACATCATAATGATCAAATAATTAAATGTAAGGTTTATATGAGTAGCTAGGTGAGATAATTCAAGGATTACAAACATAAATCAACAATATATTGTAAAGCTAAGAGATTATTCTTAGAATTACAAAAACTTAACAAGATGGCCAAAGAAAATTTAAGAAAGGACTCACACTTTGGATATGTGGACATGTGCATCAAAAATTTAATCTTGGAAGAAAAAGGAACTCCCATTATCAGATTGCACATGGTTGGAATGATTCATGGCTATATTAGAATGAATTTCAAGAATAAGCATGTCATATACCACCCCCCACACTTAAAATTTTGCTAGTCCCTTAGCAAACAGCAGAGCATTTTTTTTTGCTCTCTGCTTCACCGATCGGTTCAAAACGGCGCCAATCGGCTCTCAACCTGAATTTACCAGCTTTTGTTGGTATTTGATTCATCTGGCTTCAAAATTTATTCAAAGCTCAAATACAGCCAGAAACATAGGATGTGGTCAAGGAATGATACTCAACAAGACTTTGTTTTTAAAATAGAATACTCAGCAAAATTGGAGATTTGCATGAGTAATTCAATGCTAAAAAGATACACAAGGATTTGGCCATCCTAGTAAAGTTCATACCAAAAAGAATTAAATCCTAACCAAACTCAACCATCAATTTAATGTTTATCTTCATATCAAAGGTTCATGAGTATTGCTCAAAATATGGCATTGGTAGGTGAGGATCTTGGAATAATAAATTCCAAAGTTTAGAACATGAAAATTTATTTATAAAAAGATTGGTACTAAGTTATCATCAGGAATTGGACAATGCAAATGAAGCACATGGGTATTCAGAATTGCTCCACATAAGAAATATTTGTTGAATAATCATTAAGTGTAAGTTCAAAATTTTATTCAATGCTCAACATTATTTGATCTTCATCAACACTTTTCAAGAAAGAATAGGTAATTCAATTCTTCTAAAAGAGCATAACCGCCACCATAATATTAAGATCAAAACTCGAATACATGGTGATCATTTTCGCACACACTTGCATTAAAATAAAACTACTACTAACACACATGTATGAAAATAAAACTACTACTAACACACCTGCATGAAAATAAAACTACTACTAACACACATGCATGAAAATAAACACGCCCGATACATGGTTTCTCAACCCGCTCACACACACATAAGCAAATAAAGAAAAAGAATGCAAAAGATAAAGAAAACACAAACCGGGAAACCGATACATAGGCCTACTCCTAGGCACTCTAATCAAGCAGAGGTGGAGACGATGGCTGATCAAAGCCGTAGCACCGCGCCTTGAGTCGATCAAACTCCTCCACCATCGCGTCGTGGTTGTTCCTCCATTGGGACGTGGCATCCTCCATGTGCTCGATGTAGTGCATGTTGTTGTCGAGGTACCCCTGCATGGGCACGAAGAAGTCTGCACCGGGCACCGGAGGCACCACAGGTACCCGTCCTTGGTACCTATAGTCAACTCCTATGCTGAAGTAGTGTGCGCCGACCGGCGCACCGCCTGCGCCGACTGACGCAGTGGGCTGTGAACCGCCCGTTGCGTCGTTCCACCCTCTTTGGTACTGCTGAGGCTCTTGCCTGACCCCCATGAGTTCCACTCACTGTCGGCTGCTGTAGATATCGCCGATTGTCGAATTCGCCCACGGCGCTCCCTGAGAACTCGGCCCCCCTCTAGGAGACCTTCCTCAAGACAATTTCCTCCCTCTAGCTTGCGAGGGAGAAAAACTCCTAGCTCCACACACAGGAGCCTAATGTTGGTGCCGCCGACATGGAAGCCGATGCGAACACTTCCCGTGACAATATTGCCACGCGTCATATTCTCGCCGATCTCTGTCACGAGCTCCCACTTGTCTTTGTGTCCTCCCGGTCCATCGTCGCCGCAGACGTGGGCTGCCAGGCGTTGAAGATAGCCCCCAAAGGCCAACTTCTTGCTCTTCTTGCCCCTCTTCTCGAACCAACCCCGCACCATCACCGACATAGGGTTGCAGTGAGATGGGCTCACGATGGCGTTGAATAGCCACCACAAGTCCGCATCGGTGATGTTGCCGGAGTCAACCTTGTCGCATGTGCGCGCCGCCAACCACCGATGGAAGATTTGAATGGTCGGGTTACGGATGTTGCCGCGCTTCATCTCTTCGATGAATGAGAGCCGCCTCCAAAAGGAGTCCAACTCCTCACGTCCTAAGATGCCGGCCACATCGGCGTTGGTGTCGAAGCCAAAGGCTTGAGACGCCGCCTCCATGGTCACCATGTAGCTAATGTCGTGGATGCGGAAGTTGATGGCCTCGTTGCCGTAGTCGTTGGAGCCGATCCTTATTGTAGAGGCAACCTCGGTGACGATGTCGATGTTGAAGTCCATGGGGAGATGGTTGAAGTACACCCAGCTGAGGTTGTCTAGCATCCTTCTTATGTCCTCCCACATGCCGATCGTGGTGAGGAAGGTCTCGTCCATGTTGAAGTTGGGGACGAACCTTCCCCTCACCGCGAGATAGTGCTGCTGTTCCTCCGCGCTCAGGAGGGTGAAGCCCTCCTCCACCGTGCATGGCATGAATGCCGGCGATGGTAGTGATCTAGGAACCCCACGGCTTCCCGCTGTTTGGCTCCTTGTAGCACGCCCCGTCGGAAGGTGCGCACCAGAGACGGAGTGGCGGGCGCGGATCTCATATGTTGCCACTGTCGAGCCGGTGGATGCACCACCCACCGACATGTCGTCACGAGCACTGGAGCCCCCCCTAGCCGAGGAGTCACCGCTTGATTCGCCGCTGTCACCGGAACTGCTTCCCTGGCGCAGCCTCTTGCCCAACTTGCCGACGGAGGAGCGGAGACGATCCATCTGCGAGGAATGCGGAACGTGTGTGAGATCATGGATAGTGGGGAAGGTGGAGAGATTACCGAGATGGTGTGCTGAACCGGGGGCACCTGGCCTCCCTTTTATAGTGTGGGAAACTTCCAGGAGAAGGACCCACCCAAAATTTCCAAAATTTGGGGTTGCGCCGATCGGCGCGATCACTGCACCGATCGACACATTTCAAATTTTGAATTCTCTGACCGCTCTAGTTCCTAATTCTCCTCCCTTTTGTTGTTTCCATCTTTTTCATCTTTTCATGATACACCATGTCGGCTGGCAAGGGAACAGCACAGAATCCCGTTGTCTTGATTGACTGCGCCGATCGGCTCTGGCCAGCGCCGATCGGCGTGCCATCTCTTTTTCAGCTTTTGTTCAATTCCATGTCGCCCCTGCACTGGAAACCTGCATAGAAATCATACCTGTTCCTAAGAATCAGTGCCTGCCGAATATGTCGCCAATTTGGGCACAACATGGGTACCAGCGCCGATCGGTGCAGAAGTGCGCCGAACGGCGCAAGTTCCTTGCACCTCATCTTCTGGTCTGGCTCTGATCCTGATGCCTCGTGTTCATTTCTTTCACCTAATATCCACTCTTCCCAATGTTCCTATAGCATTGGCACATGAAGCAGGGCCCATCTGGTGATAGCGCCGATCGGCGCGTTGTCCACTTTTGCTCCTGGCCCCTCGCTTCTTCGCTAGATGTCGTTCTTCATCTTGAAACTAGCAATGTTCCTTCCTGTTTTTGGCCTTTTTCTTTTATTCCTGCGTTGTTAGTCTACAATATATATACACATAGTTTTGCACAAATAAATAGACAACATAGGAGCACACAAGAATTAAGCACACACTTTTTCTAATTCTTTTATTCGGGAGATTGTTTTTACTACAAGAAAGCAAATTAAAAACACCGGGTTGCCCTCTCGGCTAGCATTAATTAACTAAATGAGACGGGTTGCCCTCCTGCAAGCACTAAACAACTTCTAAATCTCCCGACAATTGGGTTGCCTCGCAAGAGCGCTCTAGTTATTTAGAGGTCAAAGAGCTTGATCTCCGCGCGAGCAATCAATCCTTAGTGTCACAGTGCGGGGTGTAAGACCACGACACTACAAGGTTCACTTATCTTAATAACTCATATACCTCGGACGACCTATCCTTACATCCCCTCCAATCACTCTCGATGCCATGTTGCCTCGGTGTCTTGTACCTCTTCACTTCATCAATAGCACTACACTCTTCTCCCCTTGGGCGAAATTTGAAAGAGTAGGGAGTTCCACTTATATCGAAGCTTATCTTACCACTCCCAACATCAATACTTGCCTTTGTTGTCCTCAAGAAGGGTCTGCCTAAGATCAACGGGGTTCTCGTCCTCTTATCCATATCAAGCACAATAAAATCAACAGGGACGATGTGATTTCCAATTTGAACAGGCACATCCTCAGCAATTCCATCAGGGAAGCATACAGATTGGTCGGCTAACTCCAAACACATACCCGTAGGCTCCAATTCAGGCAAATTGAGACTTGTGAATATATGACGGGGCATAACACTTACACTTGCTCCAAGATCACACAAACATCTATCAAATATTCTTCTTCCGATTATGTATTTGATGCTTGGTGATCCAGGGTCAGGTTTCTTCTCAAGTGCAACATCATTGATCGCTGCCGTAAGTTCCTTAGTGACCTTCACAACCTCTTCAGAAGCTAGAGACTTCTTGTTTTGCATCATGTCCTTAATGTACTTGGCATAGGTAGGTACTTGAATAGCATCAACAAAAGGGATATTGATGTAAAGCTTTTTCATAACATCGACGAACCTTGCATATTGCTCGTCATGTTGCCGCACTCTCTCTGTCTTTGTCAGCAGTTGAGCATCCAAGAACGTGGTAGGGCTATGCTCCTCTGTTTTCATACCCATTTTCAGTCCAGAGAGGTCAATCTCTTCCTTGCGCCAATCGGTGCTATGAGTGAGCCGATCGGTGCTAACAGTACCATCGCGCCGATCGGCGCCAGAGGTGAGCCGATCGGCGCGGGTCTTCCTTGCTCCCGCAGAGTGCTCTGGATCTTCTGTTTGCTTTCCTGACCGTGTAGCTATTGCCTTTAACTACTCTATAGACATTGTATTACCAGGAATAACCCCTTTGTTGCCTTGAATGGCCTGTGATAACTGTCCCATCTGTTGCTCCATAATCTTGGTATGCTTCAAAATCTGCTCATTGGAGCTCCCAATTTCTATCACCTTGTCATTAATCCCTTCAAGGACATGATCAACCTCCTTGAATTTAGCTTGATTGTCCTTGTTGATCTTTTCTTGAGCTTGAAAGAACTCATGAAATTGGAGACGAAGTGGGATAGAGTTTTGCATGGACAAACTAGGAGAGAAAGAACTCCTTTGTTGCTGATATTGGGGTTTCCATCCACTATTCTTTATATATTCTAGCATCTTCATCTCTTCAGGGCAATCTTTCTGCACGTGGCCGAATTCTCCACACTCATCACAAGTGGAGCGTGATTCTGCTAGCCTGAGTGACTCTTCCTTAGGTATGAGAATTATTGTCCAACCTTCTTTGGATAGCATCAAGGCGATCCATAACCAAGTCTTCATGAGTCCTCTCAAACATGCTCTTTGCTACTCCTTCAGAAGGTTGTAGGTTCCTTGAACTTCTCTCACTGTCCCATGATTAATTTTCAACTAGCAATTTGATCAATTCCTTAGCTTGAGTGGGAGTCTTTGACATGAATGAACCCGCAGCTGAAGCATCTAAGTGTTGACAGGAGGGGATATTCAATCCCACATAGAATCTCTCAACAGTTTCACCAACTGTAAGACCATGATGAGGGCAGGCATCCATTTATTCATTGTATCTTTCCCACGCTTCTCCAATGCTCTTATCAATATTCTGCGTAAATCCTAGAATCTTATTCTTCAAAGCTTGAGTCTTACCAGGAGGGAAGCATTTGGCTAAGAATGCAACTGCTAAGGTTTCCCATGCAGTCTTTACTGCGTTTTCCAAGCTATTGTACCATTGCTTAGGGCGTCCTACTAGAGAGAAGGGGAACAACTGCACACGTGCTTGATCTCTGATCAATCCTGCTACTTTGAATGTACTACAGACTTCAAGAAAGCGCTGCAGATGCTGATTGGGATCTTCCGAACCTGTGAACGGTTGTTGTGCCACTAATCCAACGTACCTCTCTAGTTGATATGGAGCATGATCTTGAGCTTCTTGGAAATCTGTCTTGACAACCTTATCCAATTGAGGCTTGAAACTATTAACCAAGGGGTGTTCTGCCATCACTCCTGCTTCTAGATCTGCAATTGTGAATAATACTCGAGGGCTAGCACTGACTAGTTCTCCAGCTAAATCTCCAAGTGACACCACTATTCTCTTCTTGTGTAAGAGCTTTTCTGGATCATCGGTGTAATTAGAGGGTTTGTTTGACTTAGGACCGTCCATACCTGTTAATTTCACTTAACATCATATATGTACTAAAAAGACAAGTAAAGCACAATGACTAAACACTAATACATCAAACAATGTTTAAAAACCTGCTATGGTCCCTGGCAACGGCGCCAAAAAAGTGTGCTTGTTGGTCGTTACTACGCACTCACTTATATACCGCAAGAGGACGGTGTACAGTTGTAGCACTTTTTCCCTTAGAGTATTCCAAGGTATTATCGAACCACTGAGACCTTAGGGATAATTAAACAAAGTTAACAATAAAAGATCTAATCAAGGCTACTATCAAGTTCAGGTTGTATGAAGGGGAGACTGGCCAGCGCAAAGGTGCGCCAGACATCAATTCTGGGTTGCGCCGATCGGCGCAGGGTTGAGCCAATCGACACTATTGTGGATCTAAGTTGTTGAGCCGATCGGCGCAGGTGTTGAGCCGATCGACACTGTTGCGGATCTAAGTTGTTGAGCCGATTGGCGCAGGTGTTGAGCCGATTGGTACACCAGCGAAGTTGAACTAGAGTGCAAGTCAAAGCCCAAGCTAAAGCCAAAGCTAAAACTATTCGGTGAGTAGCCAGATATCTACTAGTGAGATCGTAACCAGATAGTCTAATTAAACAGCATCATAATGGATAATTACATGTATCAATGAAAACCTATAATGAATAAGACCACCCTGCTTTCCGAGCGGCTCCCGATTTATCGCTGCCGAGAGGATACCCTTAATCACGCGAGTATCTTACCCTACTCAACTATCCAATAGTGCTGCGCAGGTTTAGTGTTGTCACCGCTAAACCACACTACCGGCATCATCAAGCAACCATAATCAATACAATGTCTGAATACTATCCTAATCACCACGATTAAGATAATATCAACTTACTTAGCCTAGAACTAAGCAATGAGAATAAGCACATGCTTGATTATACAATCAAGATAGACAAATCACCAAAACTATCATCAACATATTCAATCATCCTTGAGATACATAGAGCAAGATTCATCACCGTCGAGATGACCTATCTTGACGGATCAACTCTTACACCAATGGTTCTTGAAACTCAACTAGAGATCTATTCTAATGGGGCAAGCCCCGGTGGCTCTAACTCACAAATCTGTTGTCCCTCTGTTGCCTCCTCCTCGGGGTTACTCATCGCGGCTAGGGGTTACAAGTATATATAGGGGTTCTACTCGTGAAGGACTCGGTTTCTAGCAAATAAGTCGGTTGCGCCGATCGGCGCAAGCCGTGTTCTCTCTAGTTTCTGCTCCGAGTCGATTCCTCTGTCTTCCACAGCTGCCATATGGGCCTTTTCCTTTGAGATAAAGTCTTGTACCGCACGTCGAGATCTTGAAGTTCCTTAAATCTTCTAAGCAAATATCTTCAAGTATCTTGCGCAGATAAACTTCCATATACATCAGATAAACTTCCACCGGAATGGGCCTCGGTCACTTTTGTGGGCTAAAATACCCTTGCGCCGATCAGCTCATGGGCTGCGCCGATCGGTGCACTAGGCTTCTTCAGTGCTTTTTGTCGGTTCTGGACTCTTGTCTTGTCCAGCATGACTTTAATAGCCAATTTTACCTGTTTCTGCAATAAAGCTCTAAAACAACACATATACAAATATATAGGTAATATCATAGGTAAATGGCCTAAATTTGTATCAATTATACTCTAATTGGGGTGATATTCACATATAAATGGGGCACTTGGGAAGTGCCAACATAGGTCGACTTTGGACCTCCTTGACATAGCAATGGACATGGGTTAAGCTTGGGAAGGTGGTTCATGGTG
This sequence comes from Eleusine coracana subsp. coracana, assembly GCA_032690845.1. Taxonomy (NCBI): domain Eukaryota; kingdom Viridiplantae; phylum Streptophyta; class Magnoliopsida; order Poales; family Poaceae; genus Eleusine; species Eleusine coracana. The sequence goes on from CM064422.1 coordinate 31,828,579, forward strand.
TGCCCAAGGTTTTGAAGAATGGTCTATTGTGAGTAAGCTCGAGAAGGGAAAAACTCATCGTTGACACTTTGGTTTGTAGCAATTCTCTCTCTTTCCTTTAGCACCACATCATTCATTGTATACTTGTTGTATTTGCATCCTTTGCATTCATGCACTCTTCCATTGTGATACCATACATGCTTCCAAGAATTTGTCTAGGGGGAGTTGCTCATTTACAATGTGGGTATATGACTCTATAGATGATCAAATAGTGATAATTGTGCTTCATGGCCATTGAGTCATGTTCAAACGAGCTCCGAGGCTAAATGTACTCGTGCGGCTCAAAGACAAGTGGCTCATACATTTCCACCTCATAAATGACTAACCCTTTCATATTTGAGAATATTTTGTTGATTCATGTGTGTAGGGGGAGCTACGATGGACCACCATCATGACCAAGGAGGAGCACCAAGAAAGGGGGAGTTTTCTAACTCTTGCCATTTATTATTTGCTCCTTGGTTGCTTGTGTTTTTGGTGTGGTTTTTGGTGATATGAGACCAAGGGGGGGGGGGGGGGGGAGAAGAACATGAAGACATGAAGATTCAAAAGCTAAGTCTAGTAGGGGAGAAGAAGAACGAGAAGAACATGAAGATACAAGGAAGCTACGAGGTGACAAAGAGGAGAACACAAAGAACAAATGAAGATGATTAAGACAATGGTGCATGTTCACTTGAAGTACACATGAAGATCATATCAAGATGAACATCTACACTGACATGGAGAAGAACAACGATGGTACATGGAGAAGAACAACAACGGTGCATGCCTACAAGAACAATGAACATCTACACCAACATGAACATCTATGTCTTTGGTGCGTGTCTACTTCAACAAGATCATCAACCATGACATCAAGACGGGTGCAAATTTCAACTCAAGATCGATATCAAGTGCGCTACGTGATTGGGTAGTTCTCTCTCAACACCTAGCATATTCCAAGGGGGAGACTACTTCCAAGGTAAGGACCAAGGTAATATTTTCAATCCTTTCTTTTGCTTTGGTTTCTTGTTGCTCGTCCATTTTGGATCATCATAAGTAGTGGTTGTCATCCATCACCAAAAAGGGGGAGACTGTAAGGATCAGGACCATTGAGGTCACCCCAAGATATGATGTTCTGGTGATGAATGATAAACATGAAATGTGAATAATATCTACACAAGTGTTGTTCGTGTAGTAAACCGTTTCTACCATATGATGATTGTTGACAGCGGTCTTGGCGATTGATGACAATGACCACAAGCATGGAACTTGATGAGCTTGATGGAGTCCAAGGATTGATGGAGATGGATCAAGGCTAAGGACAAGCTATGGAGCAAGTGTTTGGAACACTTGTCTAGTTGTTAAGGCTTATATGAGACTACTCACTCATCCTTCCGCTAGACATAGCAGAGGGATGAGAAATAGCGCTTGAATGCGCACGAGCCAATCGGCGCAAGCGTCACGCCGATCAGCGCGACCTCCCTTCTGGTGGGTTTCGTCAGTGTTGAACAACCTCCGCCGCCAATATCCTGGAACCCTAGTTCTAATGACTGATTCTCGCGATTTTCGTCTCTGGTTGCCACCTCTCCTCCTTTTTCCAGGCTCTTGATAATTATCTTCCTTTTATACTCGACGGGATTAGGTCAACTTCCACCGACTTTGACTTATATTGGGCTGGGCCTTCGTCCTTCTTAGATTGGGTCGTGTTTTCATCATATTTTCCTCCTGTGCCGATCGGTGAGGCTCCGCATCTGGCCCATCTTCATTACTCTTTAGTTCTTTATCCATAATTGCCATGTTTTACACCTGTATCCTACGATTACATCCAAAACAGAACAACTACAAATATATGCAAATATGGGGTTAGTTGTTAGTGCAAACCACCAAATTAAGACGCAAAACATCCCTTTTTGGTAGATAAAATGGGCATCTAGAAACCACAAATAGTTCCCCCACACTCAAATCATTGCTAGTCCTTAAGCAATACAAAATCAAATATGTAACAAGAATCTTCACACCATCCCTCATGCAGTCAATCTCAATCATCATTTTTACTCGTTATCCCTCCACAAAGATTTTCTCTCATCTCCTTTTAACCAACCGGCATATCATACTTGAACTTAATCAAATCACCACAAAACCTTTTCAAAACAATTTTAGTTCTCCTCAACTCATCTTTAGCATCAAACATCAAGCATTTGGTCCTTTCTAGATCTCTCAAGTGTATTTCCTTCCCTCTCCTATCTAATCAAGGACTGTATGTGGATCTTGGAGAGCTATATAACTAAATTAAACCATAAGATTAACCATGTCAACAATGTGCTCAATCATGTCCATTAAGAAAGAATATTCTTGGAAAAGAACTTTAATGGAGAAGAGGAATATAGAAGATCTAAAGTAAAGAAAAATGTTTCAATGAGAATGATGGCAAAGAATTAGAAATAATCAGAAAGCTGCTTTCTTTGATGACCTTACTGCCTCTCAGGGAATATTTTTTTTCTATTTATCTCTTTGTTTCTTTTTATATATATATATTTTCCTTTCTTGCAACTGTGCTGATTGGCGCAAGCGTCGCACCGATCGGCGTGGTCAATATATTTTTTCTTCTTCTTCTTTTCACTCTTTTTCTATTCCCGATATGATCAGAAATTTCTGTCATGTACCACCAACGGAAATTTTGAATTCCCTTTTATTGAGAATATAGGTTGTATCAAGGAGGAGGGAGAAACAAAGATGTATGGTTTCCATGATAGCAAGGAATTTAAATGGATAAAAATGGCTAGAAATATTGAGATAAAGAAATAGATCATCCTTTCCTAGCTTGGTCGAAATCATGAGCAAAAAGTTGACAAAGTTACTTACAATCCAATTAGTTCAAATGTGTAGCTTGCTCTCATTCACTCGGTTATGATGAGTCAAAAGAAATTTTCATAAATACGAAGCTCAAAAGTTAAGTGGTAACCAACTAATTCAAGTAATCAACCAATTGATCATCAAAAAGACAAGATAAATAGTATGGGGCACTTTCAATTTGACAATCGACACTAACTTTATTAAAGACAATGCCATAATTCAAACTACATAAAAGACCTTGAAGCAACTCTCAACATGACTTATGACTCTCTTAAGCACACACACAAACTTAAATAAACACTCATAAGAAAAACAAATAAGAAACTAGACTAAAAAATACTTAAAAACTATGACTAATGGCAAAGCCCTTCCCCCACACTCAAAATTTGCAATGTCCTCATTGCAAGAGAAGAAACTCAGCACACTAATCATTCAGACCATGCCTGTTCAAGACTCAGAAAATTCATCTTATATTCCTTATGATAAAAGTGTAGTCCGCTTCGTTCATCTTGATTGAATCTAGGATTCTATGATCCACATCCCTTTGATGCCTGTAAGCACGATCTCTGTCTAGATACAAGCGCTCAATGTTTTTTTGGCAGACAGGACAGTAAGCAGGCAGTTGCAGGTTACGATTTTCAACGCTGTTAGGGGAGGCACTATTCAAACTCCTCTGAGCCGATTGGCGCAGTGGTGTTCTTTCACCATTGCGACTTCCTCCGCCTCCCACTGCATTACCATTAACTCTTGTTGAAGTTCTTGCTGCCCTGTCATTACTGCATTCTGCAAGTGTTCCCCAATTTTCAAACTTAGGACTACCAAAGCTTCTTCGCATATCAGAATTATCACCAAAATATCCAGACATAGTAGGGTCACCACTCTCCAAAGTTTCCAAACAGTATAACGGATCAAAGTCGCTATCCCATTCAGAATACTTTTGAATTGGCTTACCCGATAGTCTAGCGGATCTACGAACCTCTGGTGTAGTCTTACACTTCTTTGCAGCAGGCTCTTCGTCTTCACTTGGCAGAGCTGTCAGGTCAATAAATTCAGCCATCTTTAGGTCACGCTGATCGGCTTCAGCGTCGTGCCGATCGGCTCTGGTGTCGCGTCGATCGGCTCCAATGTCACGCCAATCAGCGCAGCTAGCATCTTCCTTCATATACTCAGCTAACTGCTCTAGATTACGCTCATGGATCGCCTTTTTCTATTGCCTTTGTAAAATATCATCATTAATCTCCTTAGGCGTCCTCCCTCCAGGAACTGCGTGATAGCTATCATCATATATTAAATCTCTAGGTATGAAAGTTGGATCTCCCACCAACTGGAGTTCAACGTTGTGTTGAAGATCTTTAGCACAAAAGAAACACTTGCAACCCTCAATACAACTGTCCTTATGAATCTTATTTGCTTGAAAACTTTCCCAATTGGTAAGAACCCTGGAAAAGGATTCATACGTTTTAGCTTGAAGATCCTTTTCCGCATCCCGCTCGTACATGGCTTCTTCAGCTTCCTCTCGCAGCTTGAGTTCATACTTGGTGGCAATGTCATGTTCACTATAAAGTCGGCTCCTATGGATTGTGAGAAAGCTCTCCTCATCTAGCTCTTCCTTTTCTTGCTCAGTCAATGATCTTTCGAAAGATAGGAAATCCTCATATGACAAGGGCTTAGCAAGATCAAGAAGACTTTCCATGGTATACGACAGCTTCACCTTTAATAGGCGCTACAAATTTTCCTCTGCGCACCAATACTCTCTTCATCATCTACCAAAGTTCATTGTCCATCTTCACTTTTTCGATGTTCCACGCGTCAGCTTTGCTTTTCTTCAAGAATTTCTTCCGCAGGTTTGACCAGACGAGAGGATCATCTAGTGTTGGCGTCAGTAGTTCGACTTCTTCCAAGGACCAATTTGCAGAGGGCTGCGGAAATCCGCCGCCGCACTGATAGGCGCAAGGGTTGCACCGATCGGCGCTGCCTTGGTTGCTACCGGATGCGTCACCTTTCATCGCTTCTGCTCTTAGGGTTTGTTCTGGTGATGATGTAATGTGAGTTGTTCCATGGGTTTGCTGTCCTCTTATATTTATATCCCTTGATTTCCAGCTGGACTAGGACTCTATCTCTTTTTGTGGAATTTAACGAGTCTTAAAAAGGCAAGGTCCAAAACTGACTCCGAAACCAAAAAGACTTTGCTGCGCCGATTGGCGCGGTACACTAAATTACCCAATTAGAAATAGTAAAATCATGGAAATCAAAATACATACAGAGTTTTTGTTTTACGTCATTAACCTCGACCACACGGGGCACTAAGCAGTGAAATACACATCAAAAGATTTTAATTCAAAGGTGTCAGGTTCTAGATATACCTTTAAACATTGTCCATTCATCGTGTACTTGTTTCTCTTGCCATCCATTATGATTACAGCTCCCGAAGATAACACCATATTCACAAGATAAGGTCCCTCCCATTTGCTTTGCAGTTTGCCTTTACCAAATAATCTGAATCACGAATTAAATAGGAGCACCCGATCTCCTTCCTTGAATTCCTTCTTCAAAAGCTTCTTGTCATACCACTTATTTTTCTTCTCTTTGTATATGGCTGCATTTTCATATGCACACAACCGCATCTCTTCCAATTTGCTTATTTGTATCTTTTTTTTTTCATGCCGGCGGCATCAAGATCCAAATTCATTTCCTTTATAGGCTAAGCCTTATGTTCCAATTCCACCGGTAGGTGACATGATTTCCCATAGATGAATTGATATGGTGTCATACCAATTGGTGTCTTGAATGCCGTCCTATATGCCCATAACGCTCCATTAAGCTTCGTGGTCCAATCTTTTCCTTCCTTTGTAACAATCTTCTGCAGAATTCCCTTTAATTGCTTATTTGACGTTTCTGCTTGTCCATTCGTCTGGGGATGGTAGGCTGTTCCAATTCTTTGTTCAACTCCAGATTTAGTTAAAAACCTAGTAAATTCGCCTCCTATAAAATGGGATCCTCCATCTGTAATTATTATCCCTGGTACTCCATACCTAGGAAATATTTGCTCCTGAAGTATACTCCTTGATTCTCTTGTCGTATTGGCATTGCATGCCATTGCTTCGACCCACTTGGAGACATAATCAACGGCGACCAATATATACTCGAAACCATGAGAATTCACAAAGGGTCCCATAAAATCCATACCCCAAACATCAAAGATATCCACTTAAAGATTGTACTTAAGAGGCATAGCATTCCTACTGTTAACATCCCCTATTCGTTGGCATTGAGCACATGTTGCAACATACCTTTTTGCATCTTCATGCATAGTAGGCCAATAGAATCCACTCGCCCATACCTTTACCTGTGTTCTGAAGTAGCCATAATGTCCCCCATAATCCAAAGAATGACACTTTGCCAAAATGCTTGCTCTTTCTTCTCTGGGTACACATCTCCGTACTGCTCCATGCTCGCAATACCTATACAGCTATGGGTCAGCCCATATAAATTTTCTCATTTCACTCTTAACTCTTTTCCTCGTGTTCTTGTTCATCATATTAGTTTGTCCCTTGAAACCTTTGATAATATCCATCATCCAATTCTCTCTATGATCAAATGCGGCAAACAACTGCTCTTGTTGCATTTCATCTCTTATTGGCTCAGTTGATGATGATTCAAGACGAGATAAATGATCTGCTATAGAATTTTCTACTCCTTTCTTATCTCTTATTTCCAAATCAAATTCTTGCAGCATCAATACCCATTGCATTAACCGAGGCTTAGACTCCTTCTTTAAAACCAAGTATCTTATAGCAGCATGATCAGTATATACAATCACCTTAGAATTTTGAATGTAGGATAAACTTCTCAAAAGCAAATATAACAGCTAACATCTCTTTCTCAGTTGTTGTATAATTGATCTGCGCCTCATTCAAACTTTACCTTCCTTCCGTTGTCCAAGAACAACTCCAACTGCATAGTCACTTGCATCACACATAATTTCAAAAGGTAAACTCCAATCCGGTGGCGACATAATGGGTGTAGAGCATAGAGCTTCCTTTAATCTTCTGAAGGCAAAGAGTCTTTCATCGTCCATGACAAATTTTGTACCTTGCTTCAACAATTCTGTCAGGGGCTTAGCAATCTTCGAATAATTCTTAACAAATCTGCGATAGAAGTTGGCATGTCCAAGAAAACTCCTCAAAGTTGTAAGATCAGTAGGGGGAGGTAATTTCTCAACTGTAGATACCTTTGCTTTATCAACCTCTATCCCTTTATTAGATATGACATGACCAAGTACTATCCCTTCTGTTACCATGAAGTGACACTTTTCCCAATTAAGAACTAAATTGCATTCAACACACGTTTTCAAAACTTTCTCCAAATTCTCTAAACAACTATCAAAATCAGTACCATGCACGGAGAAGTCACCCATAAATACCTCCATAATATCTTCTATGAATTCAGCGAATATTGCATTCATGCATCTTTGAAATGTGGCAGGCACGTTGCAAATACCAAATGGCATCCTTCTATATGCATATGTCCCAAAAGAGCAAGTAAAAGTAGTTTTCTGCTGATCTTCTGGTCTTACCGGTATTTGAAAGAAACCACTATATCCATCCAAATAACAGAAGTACGAATTCTTTGCTAACCTTTCAAGCATCTCATCAATGAACATAAGAGGATAGTGATCTTTCTTTGTCACCTTGTTCAAACTTCTGTAATCTATGCACATTTTGCATCCAGTTACAGTCCTTTGAGGGATCAACTCATTGTTCTCATTAGGCACTATTGTCAACCCTCCTTTCTTGGGCACACAATGTACAAACATGTGACGGCCTTCACAATCGATCACGACAGGCTCGATCACCTACACCTAACCGGTCTAGGTCTCACCATAAACCAAGAGTAACAATCTAGATCACACCCTCAAGGACACCCTAGCCTTAGATGTGCAAGATGCTCAAGCTACTATTCTCTAGCACTCTCAAGATACGCAATATCTCCTCCTAGTGCTCTCCTCATTTCCTCTTGGACCTTACCAAATGCTCTCAGGTATTCCACTAGCCAAGAGAGGTGTCCAAGACCCCAACAACAAAGTTATGTAGGATCCCAACCTCAAACTAGCCATTGGTCCATGAAATTGCCTTTCTTGACATCCAGAACGGACTGTTTAGTCACTGCCAGACCGGACTGTCCGGTCACTCTGGTAACGGCTCTCCAGCCGTTGGCTCCTCTGTCCAGGAAATTTTCCTGTACTGACTGGACTGTCCGATCTGTTTCTCTCTCCAGTCAAGAAACATTTTGCTATCGAAGCTCCTCCGCCGTTCCTGCACTCCTACTGACCGGACCGTTCGATCAGCAGACTAGACCATCCGGTCTGTACAGAGTTTCCTGATCCTCGCTCCAAGTCCTAGACCACTCCTATAGTGACCGTACAGTCCGGTCTCCACTAACCCATCTATCTGGTCTCTATGTCTAGAAGCTGAAACTTGTCGTCCTCGCTTGATTTTGTTTCTCGGCTTCTCCGAACAGCTCCTTGGCTTCTCCACAATCACCTAGTGCCTGTGATTTCACCAAGCAACCTCGCACATCACCGACTAGACATGACCTAAGAGAATGACCTAGACCCCCTTGATAGTCCGGTTTTTCCTATGAACTCAAAGCCCTAACAACTAGTCAAGTGTTCCAAACACTTGCACCATAGCTTGTCCTCCGCTTTGATCCATCTCCATCAACCCTTGGACTCCATCAAGTTCACAAGCCTCCATGCTTGTGGTCATTGTTATCATTCGATAAGGCAACCATCATCCATATGATTTGCAATAGAGTTAAGAGATGGTTCCCACAAAGAAAACACTCGTGTAGATGTTAGCCCACAATTTCATAGTTGTCATCTATCACCAAAACATCCATACCTTGGGGATCCATTCATCAATGGTCATGAAGCTTACAATCTCCCCCTTTTTGGTGATTGATGACAACCACTACTTAATTGAAAACTTTAATGAATAAACAACCAGGCTAAACAAGCTACACAAAGATCGAGAGGAACCAAAACAACATATAAGAGAAATGCATAAGGTCCTACTCAATCAAGCATCATCTAGAGATACAAGAAAAAGAGACAAGAGCATACTCTAGATGAAATATGCATGCATGTCATGGCAATATATTGAATGAAAGCATAAGGACATGCAATGCAAGACATAAATGATGAGATGCAACAAGTTAGCTTGGCAATGCATAAGAATTAAGAACAAGCATTCATCATCATGATATCATACACAGGCATACAAGATAATTAATGAATACAAGGCACTGCATATGAAAAGGAAATAAACCAAGTGAGATCAAAATGAGTCAAAGACAAGCGAATAAAAACCATGACTCATCACAATCCATGAACAACGAATAACTCCTCAAAAAGAAGAACCAGATGATCTATCTCCCAAAAACCTCGTAGCTCCCCCTAGATACAAGCTACTCTCGATCGTAACAAGATCACACTCTCACTCCCCCTAGACCTAGTATCTTCTCCCCCTTTGGCAACAAGCACCAAAACGCCAAAAAGGCGGGAAAATATGAACATCTAAGAGCTCGTGGTTGAAGGAAGTGGTGCAGCGATGTCCTCTATAGGCTCTGCTCTGGGCTGCTCCTGAGGTGGATCCTGCTGTGCTCCCTGAGCCTGTGCTGCCTGAGCATCCAGCTGCTCAAAGAAACCAAGGTCTAAAGGCGACTCAGACCCACTGTCCTACGCTACTGAAGTGACCGTGGCAGTCTCCTGAGCTGAAGTCTGTAGTAGTAAGAGATCTGCCACGTCCTGCTGTGAGAAGCCTCCACGAACAAGATCCTCTGCTGCCTGAGGAGTGAGAGTGGTAATGGTGGCAGTAAGAGGTGGAGCTAAAACTGTAGCTGTCTCTGGGACGGTCTGGGAGTATGCATGAGTAGTGTGCACTATGTCTGAGAATAGACTCCTGACCGGTACATGTTGTGAGCTGGAGTGTCCTGCCATCTGTGAGCTCGAGGAGTGTGATGGTGAGACGAACAACACAGACATAGAGAAAGCTGACACAGGGGAGAGCTATGCTAAAGAGAAAGTCTGTCCTGCTCCCCCTGTCGGTAAGACCCCTGAAAGTGACAATCCGCTGGACTGTGCTGTCATCAAAGCTGTGAAGGGTCCTGGCTGAGTCTGCAGCTACTGGAACTAAGGCTGTGCTGAAGGCCCTAGCTACTGACCTGCATGTCTCATTTTTGCCATCTGAGTCATCAGGGCGGAAATGAGTGCCATCTGCTGGCGCTGAAGCTCTGCCTGTCCTCTAATGACCTCCATCATCTGCCGTCTGTCCTCTGACACACTCTGTATAAACTCACCCAACCATCCTGCTAGTGCTACCACTGTGATAGTGTCCTCAGACTGCAAACCTGTCGGCTGGGGAGGTGCTCCTGTGTTGGCTGACTCAGGAACCACCGTCTTTGGCTGAGCTGCCTGCTCGTGAAGTACCGGTGACTCCTGCTCCTCCTCTCCTATGTGCTGGCTGGAGGTAGACTGGGATCCCCTAGGGACTTGAGGTGCATAGCAGGTGGTCACCTCAGGGAACTCCTCGTACTGCTCCTCCATAACTAGGCCCATCCTCCTCAGGAGATAGCAGATATATGGTCAATAGACCAAGTGACATCCTCAAACACTCTCAGAAATGACCTCCTCCATCTCTCCAATGAGAAGGTCTGCCAAGTCAAAGGTCTGCCTCCTCAAGATGGCTGCTACAGCCCACTGGTGTAAGAGTGTGAACTCCTCTCTGTAGCCAGATCTGGGTATGATAGTCCTGGTGACTATCGCTTTCACCACCTTGGCCTCTGTAGTGAGTCTCGCAGGGCCTCTCTCAAAACCTAGAGTGTGCGGAGGTGGGAAAGCAATCGACACGAGGTCGTCTGAAGGCAGCTTCCCTCCCTAAGGTCTACGGGGTGGCTCCAGTGTACCGTAGGCACTCCTGTATAGCTGGAAGTCTGAAGCCAGGAGTCCTAGGTGGGAGATCAGGTCCTCCTTGGTGACACGGTTTGGCTGCCCTCTGAATAGAAACCAGATCTCTGAGCGATCTCTGTCAACCCACAATGTAGCATAGAAGTCGAGGATCACATCCTCCCTAAAGCTGAGTGGCGCAGTGACTAGCTCAGCTAGTCCTGGCAGGTGCGAGAAGTACTGCTCCATGTCCGTGCCTGTGGCCCTCCTCATGCCTGGTAGGTGGTGTACTGCTGTGGTAGAAGCACCCTGTCTCTGGTCCTCAAGGCCACACAACGTCTCAGGCCCTCTCCTATCCTCCTCTGGAGCACCGTCCAGTACCTTAAGGTCCTTTGCAGGAACCTTGAGGATGTCCGGTTCTCCGGTTGCCTGTACCGGTCTCTGCAGCCTCCTCGTGCACACCTCATAGGTGCACCTCGGGTCTCCTGCCCGGTGAGCTGTCCTCTGGGGAACAGTCTGCTCTGCCTCCTCCTCTGACTCCTCAACCTTCTCAACGAGCTCCTCAGACTCTGACTCCTCCTCCTCTCCAGTCTCCTCCTCTTGTAAAGCTGAAAGTCTAAAGCCAGGAGTCCTAGGTTAGCGATAAGGTCCTGCCTCGTGACTTGTTGTGGCTGCCCTCTGAACAGAAACCGGAACTCTGAGCGGTCTCTGGTAACCCACAGCGTCGCGTAGAACTCGAGGACCCCGTGCTCTCTAAACCTGTGTGGAGCAGTGACTAGCTCTGCTAGTCCTGGCAGGTACGATGTTTGTGCCTGTGGCCCTCCTCATGGCCTGGTAGGTGGTGTACTGCTGCGGTACAAGCACCTTGTCTCTCGTCCTCAAGGCCACACAATGTCTCAGGCCCTCTCTAATCCTCCTCTGAAGAACTATCCAGTACCTCTCTCCAACAGCAGGGTCTCTGGAGATTGGAACCCACTGCTTGAAAGGCATGAACCAAAGCACCTTAAGGTCCTTTGCAGGAACCTTGAGGATATCCGGCTCTCCGGTTGCCTAAAGCAGTCTCTGCAGCCTCCTAGTGCACCCCTCACAGGTGCACCTCAGGTCTCCTGCTTGGTGAGCTGTCCTCTGGGGATCAGTCTGCTCAGTCTCCTCCTCTGACTCCTCAGCCTCCTCCTCAACGAGCTCCTCAGAATCAGACTCTGAGGTCTCCTCCTCTGTGGCCTCCTCGTCCTTAGACTCCTCCTCCATCTGCCTGGAGGATCCCTGATCCGCAGTTCTCGATGATTTCCCTGACGGGAAACTGGAGTACATTGTGGCCACGGCGGTGGAACAACTCCAACAGCCAAAGGTGCAGTCCTCTGCCTGGTGCTCCTCCTCAGACCCTGTGCCTCATGAGGCTGCTCTAGGATCAGTTGTGACCCCGGAGTCCTTCGTGACTGATCCATGGCATCTAGGTGCTTGGCCACTCTCCTGGCTCTCTCTGACTCTGGATCCAGTCTCGGTCTCTTCTTGGTCTTGGAATTCTCAGGCATCTTCCCCTTTCCCTTGTGCTGTCCTGACCCTACCATATCTGTTGTCACTGCACGCACATAGGTGTAGATGGGATAAGCATGGAAACCTAATACATCTATTAGCAAAGCACCACTAGGAAAGAATGCGCAGTAGAAATCCTAGCACTGAATGAAGGACATGATCACTAGGCAAGTATGCAAATTTACAACAGTGATCATCGACTATATGTGGTTGGTGCGAGTCATCTAGTGTATAGTCAAATAATAGCAGTAAGATCTAATCAATGATTGCAGAGTAGGTTGAGCCAAATTACCTAATCAATGCAAGTAAACATGGGCATTTAATCTATTTGCATTAATTAAGGGAATTGCTCAATAATTAGGGCATATCTCGATGAAAGGAGGATAAGCACGATACCTTGAGGAAGTCGAAGCCGAAACCAGAAGGAGAAATGCAACCGATCACCGGTGAACAGTAGCCGGCAATGAAGAAAGGTGAAAGATGAAATCTTTCACCCTAGCTCTCGGTAGAGGGGAGGATCAGCTCTGGGTGGCTGCCTGGGCGTGTGCGCATGAGAGAGGACACGATGGCGGTGGCTCGCTGCTGCTTCTCGGTGGCGGCTTGGCGGGACAAGGCGGCGGCACGCAGCGGCACTGGAGGCGCGTGAGTGCGGCGGTGCGAGAGCACGGGAGCTGCGGCGGCTGGCGATCGTGCAACTGTGCGTGAGCACGGAGCGGGGGCGAGGCGATGGCGTGGTGGCTCGGTTCGATGGTGATGGCGAGCGTGACGGCGTCGACAAGGTCGGCAAGGCGAGGAGGCGGGGGCGCGGTCTCGGTGTCGGGGTAGAACAGGGAAAGAGACAATCGTCTCTACCAATTTTGACCTAGGTCAAAAGACAACGAACAGCCGAAATTCAATCAAGGCGGGATCAGTGTTGGCACTACATAAGTGCCCCTTTTATATGTGAATATAACCCCAATTAGAGCATAATTGATGCCAATTTAGGCCATTTACCTGTGATTTTGCCTATATATTTGTATATGCATTGTTTTGGAGCTATATTATAGAAATAGGTGAAATTGGTGATTAAAGTGATGCTGGAAGAGGACAGGAGTCCAGAAGCAATGAAAAGCACTAAAGAAGCCTAGTGCGCCGATCGACAAAACCCATGAGCCGATCGGCGCAAGCATGTTTTAGCCCACAGAAGTGACAGAGGCCCATTCCACATGCTTATGGAAGTTTATCTGCGCAAGATACTTGAAGATATTTGCCTGGAAGATTTATGGAACTTCAAGATCTTGACTTGTAGTGCAAGAGTTTATCTCGAAGGAAAAGGCCCACATGGCAGCGGTGGAAGACAGAGGAACCGACTCAGAAGAGAAACCACAGAAGGCACCGATCGGTGCAACCGACTTATTTGCTAGAAACCGAGTCCTTTACAAGTAGAACCCATATAAATACTTGTAAGCCCCTTGTCGCGAGAAGACAACAAGGAGGTGTTGGAGGGACAACAGATCCGTGAGTTAGAGCCACCGGGGTTCGCCCCGTTAGAATAGATCTCTAGTAGAGTTTCAAGAACCATTGGAGTAAGAGTTGATCCATCAAGGTAGGCCATCTCGGCGGTGATGAATCTGACTCTATGTATCTCAAGGATAATCGAATATGTTGATGATGATTTTGGTGATTTGTCTATCTTGATTCTATAATCATGCATATGCTTATTCCAATTGCTTAGTTCTAGGCTAAGTAGGCTGATATTATCTTGATCGTGGTGATCAAGATAGTATTCGGACATTGTATTGATTATGGTTGCTTGATGATGCTAGTAGTGTGGTTTAGCGGTGACAGCACTAAACCTGTACAACACTATTGGATAGTTGAGTAGGGTAAGATACTTACGCGATTAAGGGTTTCCTCTCGGCAGCGATAAATCAGGAGACGCTCGGAAAGGTGGGTGGTCTTATTCATTATAGGTTTTCATTGATCCATGTAATTACCATTACGATGCTATTTGATTATATTATCTGATTACGATCTCACTAGTAGATATCTCGCTACTCACTTAACAGCTTAGACTCACAAGGTATTTGGCATACTTTGGCTTAGATTCGTTCGTGTGCCAATCGGCTCAACACCAGCACCAATTGGCACAATCACAGATTTGGTAGTGTGCCGATCGGCTCAACCCCACGCCGATCAGCGCAACGATAGATTTGATGTCTAGCTCACCTTTGTGCTGGCCAGTTTCCCCTCATGCAACTAGAACTCGACAGTAGCCTTGACTAGATCTTTTACTGTTAACTCTGTTTAATAATCCCTAAGGTCCCAGTGGATACGATAAACCTTGGAATACTCAATTCAAGGGAAAAAAGTGCTACAATCGTACACCGTCCTCTTACAGTATATAAGTGGGTGCATAGTTTTTACCAACAAGCTTCCTTTTTCTGGCGCTGTTGCCGGGGACCATAGCAGGTTTTTAAACATTGTTTGATGTATTAGGTATGGACGGTCCTAAGTCAAACAAACCCTCTAATTACACTGATGATCCAGAAAGGCTCTTTCGCAAGAAGAGAACAGCGGAGAAGAGAAGCAAGTCACTTGGAGATTTAGCTGGAGAAGCAGTCCGTGCCAACCCTCGAGTATTATTTGCAATTGCAGATCCAGAAGTAGAGGAGATGGCAGAGTTACCCTTGGTTAATCATTTCAAGCCTCAACTGACTAATGTTGTCAAGACAGATTTCCAAGAAGCTCAAGATCAGAATCCATATCAACTGGAGAGATATATTGGATTAGTGGCGCAACTACCATTCACAGGTTTAGAAGATCCCAATCACCATTTGCAGCACTTCCTTGAAGTTTGCACTACATTCAAGATAAATGGATTGACTGGAGATCAAGCACGTGTGCGGCTGTTCCCCTTCTCTCTAGTTGGACGCCCCAAGCAATGGTACAATGGATTGGAAAATGTAGTAAAAATTGTGTGAGACACTTTAGCTGCTGTGTTCTTAGCCAAATATTTCCCTCATGGTAAGACTCAAGCTCTGGAGAATAAGATTCTTGGATGTACGCAAAATGTTGATGAGAGCATTCGAGAAGCATGGGAAAGATATAGTGAATATGCTGATGCATGCCCTCATCATGGTCTATCGGTTGGAGAAATTGTTGATAGATTCTACATGAGATTGAATATTCAATCTCATCAACACTTAGATGCTTGAGCTACGGGTTCATTCATGGCAAAGACTCCCAACCAAGCTATGGAATTGATCAAGTTGCTAGTTGAAAATCAATCGTGGGATAGTGAGAGAAGTTCAAGGAATATACAACCTTCAAAAGGAGTGGCAAAGAGCATGTTTGAGAGGACTCATGAAGACTTGGTTATGGATCGCCTTGATGCTATCCAAAGAAGGTTGGACAATAATTATCATATCCCTAAGGAAGAGTCGCTCAAGCTAGCGGAATCACGCTCCACTTGTAGCGAGTGTGGAGAATTTGGTCATGTGCAGAAAGATTGCCCTGAAGAGATGAAGATGTTAGAATATATGAAGAATAGTGGATGGAAGCCTCAATTTCAGCTGCAAAGGAGTTCTTTCTCTCCTAGTTCGTCCATGCAAAACTCTATCCCACTTCGTCTCCAATGTCACGAGTTCTTCCAAGCTCAAGATAAGATCAACAAGGACAACCAAGATAAATTCAAGGAGATTGATCGTATCCTTGGGGGAATTAATGACAAGGTGATAGAGATTGGGAGCTCCAATGAGCATATTTTGAAGCATACCAAGATTATGGAGCAACAGATGGGACAGTTATCGCAAGCCATTCAAGGTAGCAAGGGGGCTATTCCTGGCAATACGATGTTTGCAGAACAGTTGAAGGCAATAGCTACGCGGTCAGCTCAACGAGAGCGTCGATCGGTGCGAGGAGGATATTGACCTCTCTAGTCTGGAAAAGGGCATGGAAACTGAGGAGCATGGCCCTATCTCGTTCTTGGATACTCAATTACTAACCAAGACAGAAAGAGCGTGGCAACACGACGAGCAATTTGCAAGGTTCGTCAATATTATGAAGAAGCTTTACATCAATGTCCCTTTTGTCAATGCTATTCAAGTACCTATCTATGCCAAGTACATCAAGGACATGATGCAAAACAAGAAATTACTAGTTTCTTAGGAGGTTGTGAAGGCTACTAAGGAACTTACGGTGGCTATCAATGATGTTGCACTAGAGAAGAAACCCGACCCTGGATCACCAAGCATCAAATGCATGATTGGAACAAGGATATTTGATAGGTGTTTGTGCGATCTTGGAGCAAGTGTAAGTGTTATGCCCTGTCATATATTCACAAGTCTCAACTTGCCTGAATTGGAACCCATGGGTATGTGTTTGGAGTTAGGAACCATTGGAGTAAGAGTTGATCCGTCAAGGTAGGCCATCTCGGCGGTGATGAAGCTGACTCTATGTATCTCAAGGATAATCGAATATGTTGATGATGGTTTTGGTGATTTGTCTATCTTGATTCTGTAATCATGAATGTGCTTATTCCAATAGCTTAGTTCTAGGTTAAGTAAGTTGATATTATCTTGATTGTGGTGATCAGGATAGTATTCGGACATTGTGTTGATTATGGTTGCTTGATGATGCTAGTAGTGTGGTTCAGCGGTGATAGCACTAAACCTGCACAATACTATTGGCTAGTTGAGTAGGGTAAGATACTTACGCGATTAAGGGTTTCCTCTCGGCAGCGATAAATCGGGAGACGCTCGAAAAGGTGGGTGGTCTTATTCATTATAGGTTTTCATTGATCCATGTAATTACCATTATGATGCTATTTGATTAGACTATCTGGTTACGATCTCACTAGTAGATATCTGGCTACTCACTTAACAGCTTAGGCTCACAAGGTATCTGGTGCACTTTGGCTTAGATTCGTTTATGTGCCAATCGGCTCAACACCAGCGCCGATCGGCGTAATCACAGATTTGGTAGTGTGCCAATCAGCTCAACCCCATGCTAATTGGTGCAACGATAGATTTGCTGTCTAGCGCACCTTTGCGCTGGCCAGCCTTGCCTCATGCAACTAGAACTCGACAGTAGCCTTGACTAGATCTTTTACTGTTAACTCTGTTTAGTAATCCCTAAGTTCCCAGTGGATACGATAAACCTTGGAATACTCAATTCAAGGGAAAAAGTGCTACAATCGTACACCATCCTCTAGCGGTATATAAGTGGGTGCATAGTTACGACCAACAATCAGCGGCTCAGATCTAAAGGCTTATCGCGCGACTAATTGAACTGACCGGACTGTCCGGTCTCTACACTGGACTGTCCGGTCAGGTTGGGGTTTGCTGGCCTCTGCAGACCAGATGGTACGGTCTCGGGGACCGTTCTGTCCGGTCTCTATGACCAGACTCCCCCTAGGCACTGTGTCCAGTGCCACTGACTGGACTTTACGGTCTAATGACCGGACTGTACGGTCACTTCCAGAATTTTTTGAGTCAATGATTTTCTCCATTTTCCAAGTGCCCTCACTAAACACTCAAATAAACACCGCACTTGGAATATAGAGGGAACTCTCAAACACTCCTTTTCAAATAGCGGCACTCTATGGCCTCATATTTTTGCAAATGCCAAATGAAGGATCGAGCAAATAAGAACCAAGGCAAATAAGAACCAAAGGGTATGTCTGAGCCTTAGTCCATGAACCGCGCGAGTAGATTTAACCTCGGAGTTCATAAGAGCTTGCTCAATGGACATGAAGCACAATCCTTTCCTTTGGTCACACTTATGGTGATGTAATCTCATATAGAGCATGAGGCACAAAAATCTCCAAGTGGGACTAGCCTCCTTTGTGTTTCCTATATGATGCATGCAACAAGCAATTTACATATGCAATGAAAGTAAACATGCCATGTGAATGCAAGCAATGTTAAAGACATAACACAAAGGAAACCTAACAATGTCAAGTTTGAACCCCTCCCAAGCTTACTTACTATAAGCCATGCCCTTGGCTTGAGAGAAGTCAAACCACCATCTCAAGCACCCCCCCCTTGCTTAGAGCTATCTTGGATGGGTTAGACATTGACTAATTTTTATGTGTTTTTCTTTTAGTTATTTACATATGCATGGATGCAAAGCATACTAGTCACAAAGGAGTCCAAATTACCATGCAATGCAAGAGAAAGAAAAACACACTACAACTACCAAGAACTAACACGGTTACCTCCCTCATGAGTAGATAGGTCGTTGAGGTCCATGTCACTTGTGGTGGACTTCCAATGATCTTCTTGAAAGCGCTCAGTCCACTACCACCACCATCTAGGTCTTGTTCTTGGGCACCCACTTGTACGTAGCCGATCTCTCAAGATCAACAATGCACTTAGGCACCCATATGCTCTTGACCTTCCTCTTCTTGTTTGGTGGTCCCAAGGCCTTAGCTTTCACCTTGCCATCCTTGTTCCTAAAAAGCTTGAAATGTGTGTTCTCATGGAACAAGTTAGCGTTAGGCAAGGCAATGGAACTTCTCACCATGGGATAATCCATGGTGGCGTGGCCATCCTTGCAACACCTCTCGCAATAGTAGTCGTCAGCGAGAAGGGGTTTGATCCATGCGGGGATGGAATCACTCGTCCCTATGATATCGATGGTGGCTGGATATAAGCCAAGTCCCCGGTGGGAGACATTGTTCACAAGGTTCCTCCCAAGAATCTCCTTGTGGATGGCTCTACCACGTGTGAGCCTCTCAAAGCCGTCCATCACGGTCTTCCTCTCTTCCTTGAGCTTGTTGTATTCTTCCAAAATGAATGGCTCAAGAGAAGAAGTCTTGGAGACTTCATTTACTTGGTTCTTCCCAAGTATCTCCCTATGGGTGGCTTTAAGTGTCTCAAAGCCCTTCATCATCATCTCCCTTTTTTCCTTGAGCTTGTGAAGTTCCGTCAAAACAAGTGGCTCAAGAGAAGAAACCTCAATAGAGGTGGTTAGTTCATCGGACATAGTAGAAACATCACTCTTGGATGAACTAGGGGAGGGAGAGGCAAGGTTCTCAACATTGATGGCCTCAAAAGTGCCTCTACATGATCACCCTTGAGTTTGTCATAACTCTTGTTTAGGGCCTCATGAGATGTGACAAGGTCCTTGAGCTCACACTCAAGCTCACCAACACAGTCCTTAGCCAACTTACACTCTTTTCTTACCACATCCAACATTTTGGATTTCTTGATGGCAATGTCGCGGGCTTGCTCGAGCATACTCCAAAGCTCGGCACATGAGAGCTCCTCATCATTGCTATCATCGCTGCTCTCATACTTACTCTCCCCAAGTTGGCTTGTCGCCATGAGGCACGTGGGAGGTGGAGGAAGAGCTCGTGTAGGTGTGGTCTTGATCATGGCTAGGCTGGCCACTTCTTCATCACTTGAGGAAGAGGACTCATCACATGAGTTGTCGCTTGTCCACTCTCCAACAAGGGCCTTACGAGAATACTTCTTCTTGTAGTATTGTGCTTTGCCTTTGCCTTTACTCATGTCCTTGTTGAAGTACCTCTTCTTCTTGTGCTTGGCCTTGGGGTCTTCTTCTTCTTCTTCACTTGAATCTTGTGACTTGAATGCTTCTTTGTTTGGCTTCGAGCACTCCCAGACAAAGTGATTCTGATGTGGACAAGGGTTCCCGATCTTCCGAAAGGTTCTTGGTAAGTTGATTTGGTCGGAGGCGACACACAAATCGATCCGGCTTCAGAACAGCACGTTCTAAACCCCGCAATCGCAGCACGACGTCTCCTCTGGTTATCAACCGTCCAAAAGACGATTGACCTCGCCGAGAAGGCTAATCCCTGCCTGCGAATCAAGAACACAAGCAAGAACAACGAAGAATGCAACACAATTGCAGATGTATGATTAAACTCTCGAAGTTGGGGTCTCACAAACCGATGAACGGCGAAACTGTTTATGAACAGAATTGATCTAAGCAAAACCCGAACCCTAATGGTGCAGCGGTGGCTGTATATAAAGACCCTAGGGTCGTGCAAGACCCTCTGGACGCGCCCCAAATTGGGCTCAACTAGATACAAGGCCCAAAGACAAAAAATAAGCGACGCAGCATCGACACAGATTCTGGACTCTCTCTTGTTTTGACGATTCCCGATGACTCCGAATGAATTTTGACATGAGGCCGGCGGCATTGGAAAGGTCTTCTCCTTATCTTTCCGTGCATATGTAGAACGTCCAAATCCGAGTCCGTATGCTTCCTAGGCGACCGTTTTAGTACAGACTGGTCCTGGGCCCCGAAACAGACTCGAAGTCGGTTTTGATTGGGCCTCCACTTTGGCTTCCAAGCCCTTGCTGGCCCTCCGCGTTTCCAAATCCTTCTCCCATCATCTCCTGGTCCTCTCCATGGTTTCTAATCATAAAATAATCATTAGGTAGCAAACCATTTTCAAAAGTAACATATAGCGAAGAACGTAGGAACGAGCTCACCTCTAAATTTAGTTGTCGTGCACGAGCTCTAGTCATTGGACCTTGCAAGTCCAGATTTGGAGGAGTGTTGTGTGTATCCATAGGAGTGATGTCCTCATCATCCTCCCCCTCTTGAAGTGGAGTCGTCCTCGACTCAAGCTCATCCTCTTCTCCCAAGTATGGTTTCAAATCTGAAATATTAAAAATAGGACTAACCCCGAACTCGGGAGGCAACTCAAGTTTGTATGCATTATCATTAATCTTCTCTATTATTTTGAATGGACCATCAGCTCTAGGCATTAGTTTAGACTTTCTCAATTCTGGAAATCTATCCTTCCTTAAGTGTAACCACACTAAATCTCCTACATCAAGCTTTACTTCCTTTCTTCCCTTACTACCAGCAATTTTATACTTTTCATTCATCTTTTCAATGCTAAGTCTAGTGGTCTCATGTATTTGCAAAATAAATTGAGCACGCTCCTTAGAATCAATATGAACTCTCTCATTAATAGGTAGAGGAAGTATATCAAGTGGAGTACGGGGATCAAAACCATACACTACCTTGAATGGACTTACCTTGGTAGTAGAATGTGTTGCCCGATTATAAGCAAACTCAACATGAGGTAAGCATTCTTCCCATTGCTTCAAATTTTTCTTCAAAACAGCTCGCAACATAGTACCCAAAGTGCGGTTCACAACCTCAGTTTGTCCATCAGTTTGTGGATGACAAGTTGTAGAAAATAACAACTTTGTACCCAACTTATTCCAAAGCGTGCGCCAAAAATGACTCAAGAATTTTGCATCACGATCTGAAACAATAGTAGAAGGCATACCATGCAAACGTACAATTTCTTTGAAAAAAGATCAGCAATATAACTAGCATCATCAGTTTTATGACATGATATAAAGTGTGCCATCTTGGAAAAACAATCCACGACAACAAAAATGCTATCGCTCCCCCTCTTAGTCCTAGGCAGTCCTAAAATAAAGTCCATAGAAATATCCGCCCAAGGAATAGAAGGAACAGGAAGTGGCATGTATAAACCATGTGGATTCAATCGAGACTTAGCTTTTTGACATGTAGTGCAGCGAGCAACAAAACGCTCAACATCTTTCCTCATCCTTGGCCAAAAGAAGTGTGTGGCCAAAATATCCTCTGTCTTCTTAGCACCAAAATGACCCATCAATCCACCTCCATGCGCCTCCTGCAACAACAAAAGACGAACGGAACCAACTGGAATGCATAGGCGGTCCTGCTCCTCACTCTGAGTCCTAGACAACTCCCATAGTGAACGTACAGTCCGGTCTCCACTGACCCCTCTATCCGGTCTCTATGTCCAGAAGCTGAAACTTGTTGTCCTCGCTTGACTTTGTTTCTCGGCTTCTCCGAACAGCTCCTTGGCTTCTCCACTATCATCTAGTGCCTGTGATTTCATCGAGCAACCTCGCACATCACCGACTAGACAAGACCTAAGAGAATGACCTAGACCCCCCTTGATAGTCCGGTTTTTCGTATGGACTCAAAGCCCTAACAACTAGTCAATTGTTCCAAACACTTGCAATAGCTTGTTCTTCGCTTTGATCCATCTCCATCAACCCTTGGACTCCATCAAGTTTACAAGCCTCCATGCCTGTGGTCATTGTCATCAATCGCCAAGGCAACCATTATCCATATGATTTGCAATAGAGTTAAGAGACGGTTCCTACAAAGACAACACTCGTGTAGATGTTAGCCCACAATTTCATAGTTGTCATCTATCACCAAAACATCCATACCTCGAGGATCCAATCATCAATGGTCATGAAGCTTACACTACGCTGATCGGCGCACACGTCAGATCCACAGAGGCGGGTCTGACGAGCTCTATTTCTTCGAATTTATGCTTTGAAGTAATCATTGCTCTACTCTCAGACATCAAGATATGTTCAGCCGGTGGCTCTTCCTTTCGCATAACTTCTGGGCATTGCCAATTTGGTTCTAGATATTCTTCCTAATGCTTGTGCTAAGCTTCATTCTCGACAATTTTACCTAACAATTCGATCCCTACCTTGGCTGTCAATCTCAGAAAACTTCCTCCAGCTGATCTGTCCTAATGCATCCTCGATGCCTTTTTTATGGCCATGTAGAAGGTTTGAGTGCACATATTCTCATCAATGCCGAGGTCAGGTCCTTGTTTCAACAATTCTTGAAAACGCGTCCAGGCTTCCATGAGAGATTCTTCATCTTTTTGTAAGAAGTTCACCACCTCTCTTCTCAACTTCTGCACCTTTGGCAAAGGAAAATAGTGGAGACAAAAATTTCTAACTAACTCACTCCACTTACCTTTTGCATCTCGAGATGCTGCCTCCCAAAGAGAATGGGAAAAGCAACCACCTGTAAAGATCCTGAGGCACTCCTTCATGATGGAATGTTTGGCAAAGTGCCTCCAAACCTTGTAAGTGAGTATACGGGTTCTCCTCTTTTGCTCCAAAGAACTTGTTTGCTTCAGCCATGCTAATGATAATGGGGCTCAACACATACGAGGAGGTCGTGGCCTTCTCATCTGAGGATTGAGGCACCAACACGTCTAGAGATGGTAGAAAAAGCTCCCTGAGCGTCGGAGAAGGTCCTGTCATACTCATCCTGAAAATTCACACAAAAACACAAAAACAAAAATGTCCAGAAAAGAGAGGATTAGACGTTAGTAAAATATCAGTAGTAAATGAACTAGCTTGTTCCCCGACAACGGCACCAGAAAATTGAGCTTGTTGGTCGTAACTACGCACCCACTTATATACCGCAAGAGGATGGTGTACAGTTGTAGCTATTTTTTCTCTCAGAGTATTCCAAGGTTATCGAATCCACAAGGAACAAGTGGAACAATTACTATTAAAGGGTTACAAACAAGTTGCAATGGGTTGGTTGGTGTGAATGATGATGGTGAGAGAGTGGAGGGTGAATGCTATTGAAGAGATAACAGAATAATGAAGGATTCTCTCCTTAGGATTGGTTCACTAGCATGCAACCTTATTCTTATCAACTCGAGTGATGCCTCTAATATTATACAAGACATGGTGGTTTCGTTCACCCCGGTTGTCACTACAGAGGCTATTAGCTCCCCACTGGTTTCTTGCACTATGTAATGGGCAAAAGTGTATTGACCGATACAGTAATGAAAAGGATAAATAGACGTACAATTAAGTTCATCACATAGATTAAATTCATCAAGAGAGTATCAATAAGTATGAGAGTTACATGACCACATCCCCGCACCAGAGAAGAGAATATGAGACTACTCACTCATCCTTCTGCTAGACATAGCAGAGGGATGAGAAATAGCGCTGGAATGCGCACAAGCCGATCGGCGCAAGCGTCACGCCGATCGGCGCGACCTCTCTTCTGGTGGGTTTCGTCGGTGTTGAACAACCTCCGCCACCAATATCCTAGAACCCTAGTTCTAATGACTGATTCTCGCGATTTCCATCTCTGGTTGCCGCCTCTCTTCCTTTTTCCAGGCTCTTGATAATTATCTTCCTTTTATACTCGACGGGATTAGGTCAACATCCATCGACTCTAACTCATATTGGGCTGGGCCTTCGTCCTTCTCGGATTGGGTCATGTTTTTGTCATATTTTCCTCCTGCGCCGATCGGCACGGCTCTGCATCTGGCCCATCTTCATTACTCTTTAGTTCTTTATCCATAATT
Source organism: Eleusine coracana subsp. coracana (assembly GCA_032690845.1). Lineage (NCBI taxonomy): Eukaryota > Viridiplantae > Streptophyta > Magnoliopsida > Poales > Poaceae > Eleusine > Eleusine coracana. The sequence goes on from CM064422.1 coordinate 31,853,037, forward strand.
GCCCTGTTTTACACCTGTTTCCTGCGATTACATCCAAAACAGAACAACTACAATATATGCAAATATGGGGTTAATTGTTAGTCGAAACCACCATGTTAAGACATAAAACATCCCTTTTTGGTAGATAAAATGGGCATCTAGAAACCACCAACAGGGCCCAAAGGCGGTTCCTGAGGCGGTAACTGCCGACCTTAACGGGCCAACCGACCTTAGAAAGGCAGTAACAAGCAACACGTGGAAGTAGGGGACAAGAGGGCCCACCCCATGTTTGGCCGAACAGGGGTGTTCGACTGAACATGAGTCGTATCCTTTCGTACCCCACTTTCTCTGGGTCACTAATAGGTGGGTCCATTGTCGGTTATCCCCGTTAGGCCTCGTGGAACGTCGGTTTGCTCGGTTTATGGGCCCGTGGATCCTTGTGTTGCGCTCTGATTGGTCGGAAGTATTCTTTCTCCCTTGATGACATGGATGTTCCATTGATTTCATGGAATAATCACCTGCAACTAATATTTAGCAACACTTGTGTAATTTGTTAGTAATAAACTCCTACCACTATGTTGCTTGTTTACTTTTGTTGTTTTATGTAGGCATTCCATGGTCGGATTAGGTACTTAGTGACCATCAATAGAGATCTGGCTCCATGGGTGTGACTTCGTATTAATGAAGGAAAAGTAAGCGTTAATAATTCTCTCTCAGTTCACTTCGTGGAAGTCAAATGTTCCATGTGATTAAAACCTGTTGGTGTTTTAGAAATCATTACCTAAATCTAAAACCGATTTCTAAAACCCTAACAGTGGCGCCCACCATTTTGGGAGTATGAAAAGTGAAGCCCACGATGTCCAGATCGAGAAGGAAAACTGCATGTGGCACCATGCCTGATTTGCCAGCAACCGAACCTACAAGAATGACTGCAAGGTCCTAGCAAAGCGAAGATGGTGAGATCCGCTCCTAGAAAAACCAAGACCATGAAGTTGAGAATCAGCACCAACCACAAGACCAAGTCACACAAAACCAAAATAGCCAAGTCCCACCGCAAGATCTAGAATTGCAAAATAAAAGTGGTTGAGCCTCGTCACACACCCAGCCGCCAATCTTGCAATTGCATTCAAATTTGGATGTGTAGCCAAACATAGATGTTAGTACCCAACCTCAAGTGCAAGGAAATTTGTCAAGGGCAAATGATCATGAAGCAAGCACCTCGCACGAAAAGCGGAGGAACATAGTAACTATAACTGAAGTAGACACTAAAGAAACCTTAGATGATGAAGAATGCATGGCACACGCAAGCCGCCAAGCTGAAATCCAGAAGTTGAGGAAGGAAAATGATTACCTGCAAGCACTTCGACAACAGTAGATCAAAGAAGCAGAAAGAACAACTCGCCAAGATTCAGAGGCAATAGTCATCCTTCAACAACAGCGCAAGAAAGTTCCGCTTATTCAAGAAATCGAGCATCTAAAAAGCAAAATCACTGGCGCATAGCCAAATCAAAACAGCAAAATGCGCAAATCAATCCAAGCAGAATGATGAGCTTCACCGACACGTTCAATAGAGGATCACCATTATCTGAAGGATTACAAAAATTGTGGAATACTTACCTTACCGGTATCCATAGTCGGGCTTAAGTCGGTAGAGGACCAGGTGACCCACTGTTGTGGGAAAAGGACTAAGTTGGCTTAGAGCACAAGGCAATTAGAGATAGACTTTCTATGTTTATCCTTGTAGACTATGAGTAGGACTCTTCATGAAACCCTCTACTAACCGGATATATAAGGTGGTAGGGACCCCCCCTCCCCCATCGAGGGCACTGGATTACATTGCAATACAAACCACAAAACATATGACGTAGGGTTTTTACTCTCATCGAGAGGGTCCAAACCTGTATAACTCGGTGTCTTGTGTCTTAACCATCAAGTTCTTAATCCCGATCTCGCCCTATAAATATATTGCCAAGATCAAGTCTCCAAAGTTGGCGCGCCAAGTAGGGGACAAGGCACGCCAGAATTCACCGCCGACTACGATGGCAGAGATTCCCAACATCCAGCACTCACCGGACTTCAAGATCTCGTTTGGCTCACTCGACTTCTTGGTGGATGACGCCAGAAACCTAGGCCAGGAGAATAACAGATCCGATCCGATCGCAGCCAAATCCATGTCGCGATCATCGGGTTCAGCAGTTTTGATCCCACCGCCAACACCACTCAAATTCGATGAGGCAAACCTGCCCACCGGGTATGACTCTAAATTAATCGTGTCCTTTGATGATGAGTCAGATGGTTCTTCTTGCCCATACCCACACGCCGTATTCATGGCATAGGAAGATGAGCCTAGGAAGACCCCGCCACCGGTGAACGGCGGGGAAGCGAGCCGTGAAGAAGATGCCACATCAGGCGATCATCGTTGCCAATCGAGGGGATAGCATGGATCTCGAGGTCTCACGCGACAGTTAGATCTCGGGGGGGGGGGGGGGGGGCTAGAGATCGAGATGGATAGCATCAAGATCTATGACACCCCACAAAACAACATCACCGGGGCTAAGACATTCTTCGACAGATTGATGGTTGAAGAGGCGTATCAGACCCCCGTGATGAAGAAGGCGGTGGCCATGCTTAAAGCAACAACAGTTCAAGATGCGGTCAGAGAGCCACCCCAATCGGTGGCAAGTTCTAGCCACGCTACTACACATGGCCATCGAGGACATGAGGATCTGAGAAACTCACTCAGCAACCATGACAGTCGACAAATCTTCAACTCTCATTATGAAGAGCGAGCTTGAGACAATCACCATTATGAAGAAGAGTGGCGTGATCGGAGGGATAGCCACCATCAAGAAGACCAAGGAGAAGATAGCCAGAATCCACCTCCGAGGGATAACCGCGATGACTGACATCATCATGATGATCGGGACCAACACGAAAACCATAACGAAGAAAACCTGCAACAATGCCATGATGATGATGTTGACCCTCACCACAATTGCCGCACGTCTTCTACTTCATGCTCGCATGGCCGACATCAAAGGTCAGCCACACCTAGCAACAATGGATTCGATGGGATAAAAACCTATGTGCCTGAGTTTTGCACTGTCAGGTGGCCAAATGGTATCGAGCCGAATTCCATCAAGAAGTATGATGGTACAACCAACTCCAAGGACTGGCTTCAGATCTATAGCACTGCTATTCGGTTGGCTGGGGAAGATACTTTCGTGATGGTCGATTATCTGTCGGTCTGCCTTGAGCCAGCAGTTCGGATTTGGCTCACATCCCTCCCGGAAAAGTCGATCACCTCTTGGGGAGACATCCACAAAAAGTTCATTGAGAATTTCCAAGCTACCTGCAACAGGCCGGGAAACAACTTCGACCTCACCTGACTTAGGCAGAGGCCTAACGAGTCCCTGCACGACTATATCAAGCGGTTTTGTGCCAAGAAAACCAGGATCCCCAATGTTCCAGACTAGCAGATCGTTACAGTCTTCTAAAAAGGGTTACAGAGTGATGACTTGGTCTGTGAGATCAGTTAGAGGAACCATAACCTCGATCTGATCGCTCGAGAGTGCTTTGAGATTGCTGACAAGTTCGCTTCAGGAGAGTCGGCTCTGTACGACATTCACAACAAAGGGAAGGAGAAGCGCTAGGACAAGCCAGAGTCGGTGGAAGTTGACCTAATCTCGACGGATATAAAAGGAACACCTCTATCAAGAGCCAAGGGAAGGGAGGAGAGAGACAACAATCACGATATCCAGTAGTTAGAACTAGGGTTTTAGGATATTGGCGGCGATGGTTGGTCAACACCGACAAGAACCACCAGAAGGGAGGTCGCGCCGATCGGCGTGACGGTTGCTCTGATCAGCTGGTGCGCGTTCCAGCACTATTTCTCACCCTTCTGCTATGCTTAGCAGGAGGATGAGCGAGTAGTCTCATATTCTCTTCTCTAGTGCGGGATCTGGTCATGTAACTCTCATAGTTATTGATACTCTCTTGATGAATTCAATCTATGTAGTGAACTCAATTGTGCATCTATTTCATTAGTGTATCGGCCGGTACACTTCTGCCCATTGCATAGTGCAAGAAACCAGTGAGGAGCTAATAACCTTTGTAGTGACAACCGAGGCGAACGAAACCACCATGTCTTGTAGAATATTGGAATCATCATCCGTGTTAATAAGGGTACGATTGCATGCTAGTGAACCAATCCTAAGGAGCGAATCCTTCATTATCCTGTTACATCTCTAATAACATTCATCCACCACTCTCTCACCGTCATCATTCACACCAACCCAACCATTGCAATCTGTTAGTAAGCCTTTAATAGTAATAGTCCCGCTCGTTCCCTGTGGATTTGATAACCTTGGAATACTCTGAGGGAAAAAGAGCTACAACTTACACCGTCCTCTTGCGGTATATAAGTGGGTGCGTAACTACGACCAACAAGCATCATTTTCTGGCGCCGTTGCCGGGGAACAAGCCAGTTCTTTTACTATTAATATTTTACTAACGTCTAATCCTTTTCTTTTCTAGTTGTTTTTGTTTTGTGTTTTGTGTGAATTTTAAGGATGAGTATGACGGAACCTTCTCCGATGCTCAGGGAACTTTCTTTGCCATCTCCAGATGTGCTGGTGCCTCAATCCTCAGACGAGAAGGCCACGGCCTCCTCGTATGTGTTGAACCCCATTATCATTAGCATGGCTGAAGCAAACAAATTCTTTGGAGCAAAGGAGGAGAATCCATATACTCACCTTCAAGATTTGGAGGCACTTTGCCAAACATTCCATCATGAAGGAGTGCCTCAGGATCTTTACAGATGGCTGCTTTTCCCATTCTCTTTGGGAGGAAAAGCCAAAGAGTGGCACAAGGCAGCATCTTGAGATGCGAAAGGTAAGTGGAGTGAATTAGTTGGAAATTTTTCTCTCCACTATTTTCCTTTGCCAAAGGTGCAGAAATTGAGAAGAGAAGTGGTGAACTTCTTACAAAAAGATGAAGAATCTCTCACGGAAGCCTGGACGCATTTTAAAACATTGTTGAAACAAGGACCTGACCTCGGCATTGATGAGAATATGTGCGCTCAAACCTTCTACATGGCCATAAACAAGGCATCGAGGATGCATTTGGACGGATCGGCTGGAGGAAGTTTTCTGAGGTTGACAGCCAAGGTGGGGATCGAATTGATAGGCAGAATTGCTGAGAATGAAGCTTTGCATAAGCACTGGGAAGAATCTAGAACCAAATCAGCAATGCCCAAAAGTTATGCAGAAGGAAGAGTCGCGGGTTGAACAGATCTGTATTTCCAAGAGTAGGGCAATGAGTACTCCAGAGCATGAATTTGAAGAGATAGGGCCCGTCAGACCCACTTCCATGGATCTGACGCGCGCGCTGATCGATGCAGTTTCTGAGCCGATCGGCGCAGTTGCAACAACAGGGGAACTGATCACCCTGACAACTCTATCAAGCTACAAGGAATATACCAAGATAGAAGCTGTGATTCTGGACAACCACCTGAAAGAATTCGAAGGTAACTTTGCTAAACGAAAGGGGGATAGGACATTGGCGAATGCTAAACCACTTGATGAATTTGAGCCAATAGACTGGATTCCTATTGATTTTTTGCAAGAATTGGTCAATATGAGGAGATCCTTCAGTCCACAAGATGCCTCTGAAGCCGGAATTGAGTATAATTTCCCAAGTAATCGCCTCAAGTCGGAAGTTTTCGATCAAGAAATTATTGGAAGAGTCTTAGGGAAACTTTACAAGGATGATATAGAGCTTGATGGAACAGAGGTGAAACAAGCAAAGAGATTACTAGACAGTTGCTTTGAGCCATCTCCCTACGACGGATTATGTGGTGTGTATGCTATAGGTCTCACTGTAGAGCAAGAAGAGGAGCCGTACATACCATGTGAGATATCGGGGAAGAAATTTCTGAAAGCCTTGTGTGACTTTGGTTCCCGTGTTAGCTTGATGACTTACGATGCATTCATGAGCATGCCTTATGAAACTCAACAGCGGCTGATGGGGATTGAACTTGAGCTCGTCATGGCAGATGGAAGGAAGACCAAGCCACTAGGAGTGATCAAGAATGTTGAGGTAGAGATTAGCTCAAAAACAATACCAGTGGACTTCTTTGTTCTAAATAATGAGGAAACTGGAGTTGAAAACATCATTCTAGGGAGGCCATTTTTGAGATTAGTACAAGCTGTTATGGATGCTGGGAAAGGTCAAATTACGCTACAACTTGGAGGTGAAGAAGTGCAATTTCAATTTAATGATCCATCTCATCAAGACCCTTCTTGCTATCAAGAATTCTACCCAGAGGAGGATGAGAAGATAGGGATGGATATGGGTGACCCACTAGACCACCTCATGCGCGGAGCTAACAAGGATACTGCCAGCGCCGATCGGTGCGATGCTTGCGCAGATCGGCTCAACCAGGAAAATTCTTATTTTGAACCTCTGGGTGAGGTAGATCCAGATAAACCACCAGAAGTAGAACAAAAGTAACTTCCAAAAGAGCTACACTATGAATATCTAGGGAAAAATAAAACATATCTAGTTATTATGAATAACGCCCTAACGAAAGAAGAAACAAAAAAGCTGCTTGCTATGCTCAAAAGGTATAAGAAGGTCATTGGTTACACATTGGATGACATCAAGGGAATCAGCCCCACATTTTGCACCCACAAGATTAACTTGGAATGGAATACTAAACTAGTGGTTGAAGGAATGTGAAGGTTGAAAGAATCAATGAAGCCAGTGGTCAAAAAGGAGATTTTAAAGCTGCTTAATGCAGGTATGATCTACCTTGTTGCTGATAGTGAATGGGTTAGTCCAGTACATTGTGTGCCCAAGAAAGGAGGGTTGACAGTAGTGCCTAATAAGAATAATGAGTTGATTCCTCAAAGGACTATAACTAGATGGAGAATATGCATAGATTACAGAAGTTTGAACAAGGTGACGAAGAAAGATCACTATCCTCTTTCATTCATTGATGAGATGCTTGAAAGGTTAGCAAATAATACATACTTTTGTTATTTGGATGGATATAGTGGTTTCTTTCAGATACCGGTAAGACCAGAAGATCAACAAAAAGCTACTTTTACTTGCCCTTTCGAGACATATGCATATAGAAGGATGCCTTTTGGTCTTTGCAACACACCTACCACATTTAAAAGATGCATGAATGCAATATTTGCTGAATTCATAGAAGATATTATGGAGGTATTCATGGATGACTTCTCCGTACATGGTGTGTTGAATGTGACTTGGTTCTTAATTGGGAGAAGTGTCACTTCTTGGTAACAGAAGGAATAGTACTTGGTCATGTCATATCGAATAGGGGGATAGAGGTTGATAAGGCAAAGGTATCTACAGTTGAGAAATTGCCTCCCCCTATTGATCTTACAACTTTGAGGAGTTTTCTTGGACATGCTAACTTCTATGGTAGATTTGTTAAGGATTATTCGAGGATTGCTAAACCCTTGATAGATTTGTTGAAGCAAGATACAGAATTCATTATGGATGATGAAAGACTCTTTGCCTTCAAAAAATTAAAGAAAGCTCTATGCTCTGCACCCATCATGCAGCCACCTGATTGGAGTTTACCTTTTGAAATTATGTGTGATGCAAGTGATTATGCAGTTGGAGCTATTCTTGGACAATGGAAAGAAGGTAAAGTGCATGGTATTTATTATGCTAGCAAGACTTTGAATGAGGCACAAATCAATTATACAACAACTGAGAAGGACATGTTAGCTATTATATTTGCTTTTGAGAAGTTTAGATCTTACATTCTAAATTCTGAAGTGATTGTATATACTGATCATGCTACTATAAGATATTTGGTTTCAAAAAAGGAATCTAAGCCTCGGTTAATGCGGTGGGTATTGATGCTGCAAGAATTTGATTTGGAAATAAGAGATAAGAAATGAGTGGAAAATTTTGTAGCAGATCATTTGTCTCTTCTTGAGTCATTATCAACTGAGCCAATAAAAGATGAAATGCAACAAGAGCAGTGGTTCACCGTATTTGATCGTAGAGAGAGTTGGATGATGGATATTATCAAAGGTTTCAAGGGACAAACTGATATGATGAACAAGAATACAAGGAGAAGAGTTAAGAGCAAAATGAGAAAATTCATATGGGCCGACCCATACTTGTATAGGTATTGTCAGGATGGAGCAGTGAGAAGATGTGTACCCAGAGAAGAAAGAGCGAGCATTTTGTCAAAATGTCATTCTTTGGATTATGGGGGATATTACGGCTATTTTAGAACACAGGCGATAGTATGGGCAAGTGGATTCTATTGGCCTACTATGCATGAAGATGCAAAAAGGTATGCTGCAACATGTGCTCAATGCCAACGAATAGGAAATGTTAATAGTAGGAATGCAATGCCTCTTAAGTACAATCTTCAAGTCGATATCTTTTATGTATGGGGTATGGATTTTATGGGACCATTTGTGAATTCTCATGGTTGCGAATATATATTAGTTGTCGTTGATTATGTTTCCAAGTGGGTTGAAGCAATGGCATGCAAGTTCAATACTACAAGAGAATCAAGGAATATACTTTAGGAGCAAGTTTTCCCAAGGTATGGAATACCAAAGATAATAATTACAGATGGAGGATCGCATTTCACAGGAGGAGAATTTACTAGGTTTTTAGCAAGATCTGGGGTTGCACACAGAATTGGAACAACTTATCATCCTCAGACAAATGGACAAGAAGAGACGTCAAATAAGCAATTAAAGGGGATTCTGCAGAAGATAGTTACGAAGGAAGGAAAAGATTAGGCTATAAAGCTTAACGGAGCATTATGGGCATATAGGACGACATTCAATACACCAATTGTTATGACACCATATCAATTCGTCTATAGGAAATCATGTCTCCTATCGGTGGAATCAGAACATAAAGCTTATTGGGCTATAAAGGAAATGAATTTGGATCTTAATGCCGCCGGTATGAAAAGGAAAATTCAAATAAGCGAATTGGAAGAGATGCGATTACGTGCATATGAAAATGTGACAATATATAAGGAAAAGACAAAGATGTGGTATGATAAGAAGCTTTTGAAGAAGGAATTCAAGGAAGGAGATCGGGTACTCCTATTTAATTTGCGATTCAGATTATTTGGTAAAGGCAAACTGCGAAGTAAATGGGAAGGACCTTATCTTGTGAATACGGTGTTACCTTCGGGATCTGTGATTATAATGGATGGCAAAAGGAACAAGTACACGGTGAATGGACAACGTCTAAAGGTATATCTAGAACCTAACACTTTTGAATTAAAATCTTTTGATTTGTACTTCACTGCTTAGTGCTCTGTGTATATGTTTTTGATTTTTGTGATTTTTCTGTTTTGATTGGGTAAAAATAGTGTACCGCACCAATCGGCGCGGTGCTGCGCCGATCGGTGCAACCCTACACCGATCGGCGTGGCAGTGTCTTTTTGGTTTTTGTGTCGGTTTTGGATCTTGCCTTGTTAAGACAGTTGAATTCCTTAAATAAGAGATAGAGTCCTAGTCCAATTGGAAATCAAGGGATATAAATATGAGAGGGGAGCAACCCCATGGATCAACTCGCATTATATACTCACCAGAACAAAGCCCTAAAGGCAGAAGCTATGGAAGGCGACGTGTCGGGAAGCAATCAAGGCGGCGCCGATGGGCGTGACAGTTGCGTCGATTGGCATGATAGTGGAGCCGATCGGCTCGGCGGCAAATTTCTGCAGCTTTCTAAAATTTGGTCCTAGGAGGAAGTTGACAAAGTATTGACGCCAACATGAGATGATCCAATGGTCTGGTCAGATCTGAGGAAGAAGTTCATGAAGGAAAGTGAAGCTGACGCATGGAACGCCGACAAGGTAAAGATAGACAATGAACTTCGGTAGATTATGATGAGAGTTTTGGTGCGCAAAGGAAAATCTATAGGACCTATTGGAGTTGAGGCCGTTTCTCAAAGGTACACCATAGAATGTCTTATTGATCTTGCTAAGCCTTTGTCATATGAAGATTTCTTGTCTTTTGAAAGATTATTGAGTAAGCAAGAGAAAGAGGAACTAGATGAAGAGAGCGCTCTCACAATCCATAAGTGCTGGCTTTATAGCGAACATGATATTGCTGCCAAGTATGAACTCTAGCTACACGAGGAAGCCGAAGAAGCCATGTACCAGTTGGATGCAGAAAAGGATCTTCAAGCTAGACAAGATGAAGCCTCTCCCAGGGTTTTTACCGATTGGGAGGGTTTTCAAGAAAACAAGATTCATAGGGATAGTCGCATCGAAGGTTGCAAGTGTCTCTTTTGTGCTAAAGATCTTCAACATAAGGTTGAACTCCAATTGGTAGAAGATCCAACCTTCATATCTAGAGAGGTTGTATATAATGATGGCTATCATGCAGTTCCTGGAGGGAAGACGCCTAAGGAGATTAATGATGAAATTTTATGAAGACAGCAAAATAAGGGGATTCGTGACCGTAACCTAGAACAATTGGCAGAAGCCGCCAGCTGCGCCAATCGACGCAACGATGGAGCCGATCGGCGCGAACTGAAGATAGCTGAATTTATTGATCTAACGGCTCTGCCAAGTGAAGACGAAGAGCCTGCTGCAAAGAAGTGTAAGACTACACCAGAGGTTCGCAAATCTTCTATATTATTGGGTAAGCCAATTCAAAGGTATTCTGAATGGGATAGCGCCTTTGACATGTTAGATTGTTTGGAAAATTTGGAGAGTGGTCATCCTAGTATGTCTGGATTTGCGGGAGATGATTCTGATATGTAGAGAAGCTCTGGAAGTCCTAAGTTTGAAAATTAGGGAACGTTTGCTGAATGTAACAATGACAGGGCGGCAGGAACTTCAGCAAGAGTTAATGGTAATGCAGAGGGAAGTGGAGACCATCGCAGTGAAGAGGGGTTTAAACAGTGTCTCCCCCTACAGTGTTGAAAATCATAGTCTGCAACCACCAGTTTGCTGTCCTCTCTACCGCTGGAATATTGAAAGATTGTATCAAGATAGGGATCGTGCCTACAGGCATCAAAGAGATGTGGATCGGAGAATCCATGATGCAATCGAGATGAATGAAGAGGATTACACTTTTCTCATAAGAAACATAAGACGGATTTTCCTAGTCTTGAACAGGCATGGTCTCCGTGATTAGTTGAGTTTCTTCTCTTGCAATGAGGACATTGCAAATTTTGAGTGTGGGGGAAGGGCTTCCATTAGTCATGGTCTTTAAGTATTTTTAAGTTTAGTTTTGTTTGTTTTTCTTATTAAGAGAGTCATGAGTGATGTTGATAGTTGCTTTAAAAGTCTTTATGTAGTTTGAATCATTGCATTGTCTTTAATAACGTTAGTGTCGATTGTCAAATTGAAAGTGCCCCATATTATTTATCTTATCTTTTTGATGATTGATCGGTTGATTACTTGAATTAGCTAGTTACCACTTAACTTTTAAGCTTTGAATTTGTGAAAACTTCTTTTGACTCATCCGAAGCCAAAGCAAAAGCAGGGTCTGATATGCCTACATAAGCGAAGTGAATGAGAGCAAGCTACACTTTTAAATTAATTGAATTATAAGTAACTTGTGAACTCTTTGCTCATGATTTTGAACAAATTAGGAAAGGATGATCTATTTGTTTACCTCTGTATTTCTAGCCATTCTTATCCATATCAATTCCTTGCTATCATGAAAACCATACGTCTTTGCTTCTCCCTCCTCCTTGATATAACCTATATTCTCAATAAAGAGAGGATTCAGAAAACATTTGCTGCTGGTGCAAGACACAAATTGCCGATCATACTAGGAATAGAATAAAGAAGAAAGAAAAAAGAAAAAAAAATAAATATATAGACTGCGCCGATCGGCGTAGCTATGGAACCGATTGGCGCAGCTTTCTGATTATCTCTTACTCTTTGCCATTGTTCTCATTGAAACCTTTTTCTTTAGATCTCCTTTGTTCCTCTTCTCCGTCATTAAAATTTCTTTTTCTAGAAAATCCTTTCTTAGTGAGCATGATTGAGCACATTGTTGACATGGTTAACTTTATGGTTTAATTAGTTATATAGCCCTCCAAGATCCATATACAATCATTGATTATATAGGAGAGGGAAGGAAATACACTTGAGAGATTTAGAGAAGACCAATTGCATGATGCTCAATGCTAAAGATGAGTAAAGAAAACTAAAATCGTTTTTGAAAAGGTTTTGTGGTAATTTGATTAAATTCAAGTATGAAGTACCGATTGGTTTGAAAGAGGGTGAGAGAAAATCTTTGTGGGGCAAGTAAACATGATAATTGATATTGATTGAAGGAGAGGTGATGTGAAGATTCTTGCTACATATTTGATTTTGTATTGCTCGAGGACTAGCAATGATCTGAGTGTGGGGGAACTATTGGTGGTTTCTAGCTACCCATTTTATCTACCAAAAAGGGGTGTTTTACATCTTAATTTGGTGGTATTGACTAACAATTCACCCCATATTTGCACATATTTATAGTTGTTCTGTTTTGGATGTAATTGCAGAAAACAGGTATAAAACAGGGCATTTATGGATAAGGAATCAAAGAGCAACAAGGATGGGCCAGATATAGAGCCGCGCCGATTGGCGCGGGCCTACGCCGATCGGTGCAGGAGGGTAAAAGACAATGATAAGCATAATTCGGTCCAAGGACAGAGGCCCAGCCCAATACAAGTCGAAGTTGTGTAAGTTGACCTAATCTCGACGGATATAAAAGGAAGATATCTATCAAGAGCCAAGGGAAGGGAGGAGAGAGACAGCAATCGTGATATCCAGTTGTTAGAACTAGGGTTTCAGGATATTGGCGGCAACGGTTGGTCAACATCGACAAGAACCACCAGAAGGGAGGTCACGCCGATCGGCGTGATGGTTGCGCCGATTGGCTCGTACGTGTTCCAGCGCTATTTCTCACCCTTCTGCTATGCTTAGCAGGAGGATAAGCGAGTAGCCTCATATTCTCTTCTTTGGTGCGGGGATATGGTCATGTAACTCTCATACTTATTGATACTCTCTTGATGAATTCAATCTATGTAGTGAACTCAATTGTGCATCTATTTCATTAGTGTATCGGCTGGTACACTTCTACCCATTGCATAGTGCAAGAAACCAGTGGGGAGCTAATAACCTTTGTAGTGACAACCGGGGCAACGAAACCACCATGTCTTGTAGAATATTGGAACCATCATCCTAGTTAATCAGGGTAAGGTTGCATCCTAGTGAACCAATCCTAAGGAGAGAATCCTTCATTATCCTGTTACATCTCTAATAACATTCATCCACCACTCTCTCACCGTCATCATTCACACCAACCCAACCATTGCAATCTGTCAGTAAGCCTTTAATAGTAATAGTCCCGCTCGTTCCCTGTGGATTTGATAACCTTGGAATACTCTGAGGGAAAAGAGCTACAACTGTACACCGTCCTCTTGCGGTATGTAAGTGGGTGCGTAACTAGGACCAACAACGGGACCGTCCGGTCTATACAGCCATCGGACAAGTCCGACACGTCGGACATCTTCATCGGACTCCAGAGAGCTCGCTTCCTCTCTGCCCTGTGCTCCATCCATACAGACTGGACCATCTGATCTCTAGATCAGACCATCCGGTCTCTATGGTCTCTGGCACATATAGATTTCTCACTGAGTCTTCTCTTTGGACTGTCTTCTCCTCTGATGACCGTATAGTCTGGTCACTCCTTGACCGACTGTCCGATCTCTCCGTCCAGAAGCTGAAACTCCTCGTCCTCGCTTGACTCTGTTTCTCGGCTTCTTCGAATAGCTCCTTGGCTTCTTCAGTGTCACCTAGTGACTGTGATTTCACTGAGCATTCATGCACATCACCGACTAGACATGACCTAAGAGAAATGACCTAGACCCCCTTGATAGTTCGGTTTTTCCTATGGACTCAAAGCCCTAACAACTAGATAAATGTTCCCAACACTTGTTCCATAGTTTGTCCTTAGCCTTGATCCATCTTCATAAACCTTGGACTCCATCAAGCTCATCAAGCCTCCATGCTTGTGGTCATTGTCATCAATCACCATGGCAACCATCATCCATATGATTTGTAATAGAGTTTAGAGATGATTCCTGCATAGACAACACTCGTGTAGATATTAGCTCATAATTTCATAGTTGTCATCTATCACCAAAACATCCATACCTTAGGGATCCAATCACCAATGATCATGAAGTTTACAATCTTCCCTTTTTTGGTGATTGATGAAAACCACTACTTATCATAATCTTATCATAAAACAACAAGGCTAAAAGAGCTACACTACGATCGAGAGGAACCACAAAAGCATAAGCAAAGAACACACAACGTCCTACTCAATTAAGCATAATCAAGAGCTAAAAGGAATAAGAGAGAAAAGCACACTCTAGAAGATAATGCATGCATGTCATGATAGGATATTAAAGAAAGCATAAGGACATGCAATGCAAGACATGAATGATGAAATGCAACATATTAGCATGACAATGCATAAGAAATGAAAACAAGCAATCAACATCATGGAATCATAATAGGATAAATAAAGGTGTCGATACTATTATTGGCAGTGGATCATAGGGTAGTCCATGATCCTTATTTATCAATAAAGGCATGCACTAGATCGAGACTCGATGGACACACAAGACGCAAGGTTTAGATAGGTTTGGCCTCCCAAAGCATAACAACCCTACATCTTGTGTTCTGTGGTCTATGAGAGAGCTCCTACCCCTCCTTATATATCTGGGGTAGGGGGCAGGGTTGCATGGTAGGCACCTAGTCGGTTACAACATCATATCCGAGTAGGATTCTATCTCTAACCTTCCTTGTATCTTCTTTCTTGTATAGCAAGTTTTATCTCCATGAGGTATCCTGGGTACATACTACCAACAGCAGCCCCCAAGAGCTTTGCAAGTGAGTTCTTGATCTTCAGTTGCTTGACTAGTACTTCGCCATGAATATGATTGAGCTTTTTCATAACATATAGCAACAAACTTGTAACGGTCTCCAATAAATCTTTAAAAATCTTCAAAATAATGTGCCAAATAAAACCGCCTACTAGGTGTGGGTATAGCCCCTGACTCAGAAGGTATTTAGATCTCAAAATATCTTATGAGTCAAAGATGATAACACCATATGCACATCTGTATCTATCACTTCCCCCGAATGGATCAACAAAGATACTTGGTACTGTAACTCCCAAGATAGGTTCTTGCACTCTTTCCGAACGATTCGACATGGAGTTTTTGATACGGTAGCCCCTAAGATTGGTTCTACCACTCTCCGTGACAAGCATGATCAATAATGAATCAGATTATCCGAGTAATACTTGATTAAATATATCAAGTATAGCAGTCATTAAAAATATCCAGGTGATACTTCATCAAATATAACAAGTATAGCAGTTCCCGGGCGTGATTCCAAGTGAAAAATATCAACTCTTGCAAGGCTATCAAACATTGAGTAAAATCATGATCCATGGTTATGATAGCCCTTCTTCAAAGAATTCCAAGTAAAATTATAAGTAATAAAAAATGGCCGAGTGATCCAATAATATAGCCAAATGATCCAATGACTCGGGATAACAAAACCAAGTGATGTCAATGAAGTAGCTCCAGGTGATATAGCTACTATAATCCATAAAAATAATGTATTTAATAAATAATACATTAATAAAATAAATATTGTATTCAATAAGTAATACATATATAAATATCAAGTAATGTATTCAATAAATAATATATTGATAAAACAAATAATGTATTCAGTATGTAATACATATAAAACAACAAACTTGATCCATTGCCAGAAATGCAATAGATGCTTCGATTGTATTGGGTGATTAAGTACTGTGTGAACTCGACCTAACTGTCATAACCAATAAATATCACTTACAAACACTACTAAACGACTTCCTTAGCGTTCAACATGAAGCATGGAGACTAAGAACTCCCTCGATCAAACATGTGAGTGAAGGTAAAAAGCCGTCTCGGTCCTCAACAAACGACATGGACCATGGAGACTAAGAAATCACTCGGTCAAGCATATGTGAGTTAAGGTAATACCGAAAGTCTAATGCATCAGGATTATGCAAAAAGAAACCATCAATAAGTTTAAGAACCTACGGTCTTTCACCAGATGAATAAAACTGAAATGATAAAAATACTTATCTGCTTAATAGCCAGCGAGCCAAAGATGAGCCCCCAAAATAAGAGCTCAAAAGTTCAGAAAGAACATAAATCCAGAAATCCCAATATATTCTAAAGATAATCAATAAAATCCCAGTTGAATGTCCCAATAATATAAACACCTCATATGATATATCTCATTAATTAATCAAATTCCAGATGAATATCTTGATGATTTGGTAATAGGTAAAATATCCAAATAATTCACAAATATTTCATATTAAAATATTCTGGATGAATGTCCATAGTGATTAATAATAGAAACCACATGGTCATGGTAACGTGTGCAACTGAGACATACAAAATCAAATAATAAGTAGAGGTGCGTGAAAATACATAAAAGCACCTAAAATCAATAAATACTGGGACATAAAAGAATAAAAGTGAATAACTTAGCTCTTAAATAGTCGACGAGTCGAAGATGAGCGCCTAGGCATGTCGCAAGTCACGGTGGAGCCATTGGCAGAGTGAAAAATTAATTAACATAATTGAACGACTCATTGCGTCACCGAATTGCTTGAGCCACTGGCCGTGTAGATGAATCATTACATCGTCAAATTGCCGAGCCATCGACCTAGTGACGACTTGACTCGCCATCTTCATCATTAGCCTCTTCACGACAACAAGCATACAATTTGATCTGACGAACATCATACAAATAACCATAGTGTGTGGATGATCAACTCGTAGGTACAAAAAGAATAAGTGTAAAAGAAACTCAAAACCTATCACGGTAAGATTAAGAACCTACGGTCTTCAAATCAAGTTGATATGAATAAAAAATTATAAAATTTACTTTGCTTTGATACTCGACAAATCATAGACAAGCCCCCAAGAATATGACTTGATTGTCAACATGAGTAGCCTAATTACCATGTTACTTTGCCAAGTGATTAATCGAGTCACCGAGTGGCTGGTAAGTCTCTAAATCATAAGCCGCCGTCGTGTTGCCAAGAGAATAGCAGAGTCATCATCAAGTGGAAGAATCGTCTAGTCATCGCTGAACCGCGAGCGTCTTCATGCCACGAAGCACGAAGTCAAGCACCATAATGATGATGAGGTCGGCTTCGAGTAATAGTCTCTGTTCTAATCTGCATGTACTGCACTAGCCTTCAACTTCCGAGTCATCAACGGAGTAAACAAATCATCACGTCATCAGGTTGCCCGAATCGTCGAGCTAGCATGTCTTGAATTTGCACTCGGCATCGGCGGGAGATCACACGAGGTGACATGCATGGATATATGATACATGTAACAACTCGTTTATGCAAAGAGGCATCACGTAGATTGATTAGCAAAAATAAATAAATAATGCAACAAGAATAATGAAAAAGCCTCGCATGCAAAATAAGCCTTCCCTGATACGTGTCTTGGAGTCCTTGTTGTTCTCCAAATTACGACAGATTCTTTATCAACTCGACTCGATGAGTCATCGATATGTAAGCGAATGCCGCCCGCTTCGCTGGATCTCATCAGGATTGATTTCGTGTCTCCGATGACGATTTGGCCTGAGCAACCGATCAAGGTGTGGAATTGTGCTGATGTGTGCTGCCGCGCATAGATTGCCTGCTTGATTTGCGTCGCCACAAAGATTTCCTAGTGTTGGCATTACCTTGTCAACCATCGATGTGTGAATGACAACAATGGTTTGTGCGCATGCGAAAACCAAAGATGTAATGACTTGTTTGGCACATGCACCACTTGTAACAAAATCTGAGCACATGTATAGCCGGAACTCAGATGGGATCGTTCGCTTCTGAATCTGCTACAGACTCGTCTAGTTCATGATTTATGTTGAGTTATCAACAATCACAGACACATAGATCGATGTAGAAAATAAAAATTAAAAATAATAAGAATAGAGGAGACAAAATTCTTTATTGAGTAATTCTGACGAATTTATAAAGGGGTGCCTCATCAACTATTTATAAGGGTGGAATACTTTATGTTGAGTCAAGATTAGATAAGGAGCTCACATGGGTCAGGAGTTCTTCTTCTAGAAGGTGGACCTGGCCCAAAGTGTTTTACAACACTCCCCCTTAGACTTTTTATCATGATAAATATGCCTTATAAAAATTTCTTAAAAACTCTGTGGGTAAAATGGAGAAAAGAACACATATTACCGTCACTTATATTGCACGCATTGCCTCATCAAAGACCTTAATGAGAAAACTTCATATGAAAAACTCATAAGGGAAAAAGAGTACAATGCCATAATCTACGTGATTAACAATTATCAATCTTCGTGAATGATATGAATTATCTTCGAGATAATACTTGTAATTTGGGTAAATGATGTACTTAAGGAAGTTCTCCTCATGTTCCAAGAACTTCTCTACGTCTTCTCATGCCAATACTATGCCGACACTTTTCAAGAGTGCAAGCTGGTAGTGCCTTTGTGAACATATCTACAAGATTATCACAAGATCGAACATGAGTTACCAAAATCTCTCCCTTCTCTTGCAATTCATACGTATGGAAGAATTTGGGTAACATATTCTTTGTCCTGTTTGACTTTATGTATCTCGATTCTATTTGTGCAATACAAGCTTTATTATCTTCATAGATAACTGTAGGGGGTGGAATATACGATACTCCACAATTATCCAATATATCGCTTGACATCCTTCTCAGCCAGGTGCATTCCTTGGCAGCTTCAAATAATGCGATGATCTCTGAGTAATTTGTTGATGTAGCAACATTCGTCTGCTTCATTGACTTCCATGAAATTGTCGTCCCACCAAATAGGAACACATATCCAGTCTGTGAGATTGACTTATGAGGATCGGATAAGTAGTCAGCATCGGTATACCCCACAATGGTTACTTCTGCATTGTTCTTAAAAAATAATCCAAAATCTTCATTTCCTCTCAAATATCTGAGTACTTGTTTAATGCCTTTCCAACGTCGCATAGTTGGTGCCGAGCTGTATCTAGAAAGTAGATTAACAACAAAAGATATATCAGGCCTCGTACCATTTGTAAGGTATATCAATGCTCTAATAGCAGTGAGATAGGGATATTGAGGTCCCAATAATTCCTCACCTTCCTCCCTTGGTCTAAATAGATCTTCCTCTGCATTGAGCGATCTCACAACCATCGGGGATCTAAATGGGTACGCATCTTTCATATTAAATCTCTCTAATACCTTCTTGGTATAGTTTGATTGATGCAATAGTATGCCTTTGTGGGTATGCTCAAGCTGCAAGCCTAGACAATATGCAGTTTTACCTAAATCCTTCATTTCGAATTTAGACTTTAAGTAAGAATATGCATCTTTGACGTCCTGTGTAGTGCCAATGATATCAAATCATCAACATAAACAAAGATTATACAATAACCTTTCTTTGATTTCTTGATGAATACACAAGGACAATCATCATTCTTCAAGAATCCTTTCTCCAGTAAAAAGTTATTGAGTTTGTTATACCACATTCTTCCATATTGCTTTAAACCATATAGTACTTATGAAGCTTGACACTATACAATTTGCATTCTTATTTATTTGGGACTTTGATTCCTTCTAGAACTTTCATATAGATTTCTGTATCTAACGTTCCATACAGATATGCAGTTACGACATCCATAAGTCATATTTGCAAATTCGTATTCACTTCTAATGATATCAAATACCGGAAAGTAATTCCATCCATTATAGGATAGTAGGTTTCTTCGTAGTCAATTCCTGGTCTCTGCGTGAAACCTTGAGCTACGAGCCTCGCCTTGTATCTAGTCACTTCATTTTGAGTATTTCTCTTCCTGACAAACACCCATTTGTGACCCACTGGAAAAATACCTTTTGGTGTAAGGCTTATATTGCCAAACACTTCTCTTTTCTTTAGCGAGTTCAACTCTGCACAAATTGCTTGCTTCCACTTTGGCCAGTCACGACGCTTCTTGCATTCCTTCATTAACTTTGTTTCAGAATCCAAGTCAATCTGTGTTGCAATTGTGTCAACAAAATATGAGTCAACTTTCATCATCTTTCTAATGTATACTACTCCCGTCTCAACATAATTTGTTGATACTTCTTCTATTATTTCATTTTCTTGATCCACAGCACTCAGAGGTGTGTTTAGATCAGGAATTTCGGGTAACCCATTGTGAGTTTCAAGTGTGCGCACATTCTCACTTGGGATTTCTTCTTCAAGCCTCACTACTTCATGTGGTTTGCTTTCACCTTCTATATTCTTCTTTTAAGTAGTTTGCTTAGGCTTCTTCTCCGTAGGACGTCTCCTAGGAGCTTTAGCTTGAGCTTATACTCTAGGCTTCTTTGGTGCCTGTATAACCAGATCACTCCCCCTCTTCCTAGCATTCATTGCTTTTGGGGAAGGAGGTTGGAATTCCATATAATCATCCTCTTCAAATGGGATTTCTATTCTTTCAGGTGCATTTGTAGCCGGTATATGAGACTTTACAACGTCTCTTGTATTGGTGAAAGCTTCTGGTAGTTCATTACCAACCCTCTATAGATGGAGGATGTTCTGAACTTTGAGCTCAATTTCTTTAGTGCGAGGATCCATTCCTTGGATTGTGTTAGTTTCCCATTTTATTTTTGTGGCATTCGTCCCGAGAGAGATACTTTCCTCCCCCTAATGTGAAAGGACCAAGTGACCGAGAGGGGGTGCGGGGTGAATCAGGAACACGCACTATGTACCAAATTTGCCAATTTCCAAAACCAACCACTCAATCAACTCCTACAACAATTCTAATGGTGATCACACTAGCAAGATAAAAGCCCCATGAAAGGAACAACAACCTAAGCATACTAGTGGATCACACAAGGCAATACAAGTCCTATGCAAACTAGTAACAAAGCAACACGAAAGCACACAACAAGCTAGCAAAGGAGCCTACTCATGGAAAGCTACAAGATAGGGAACTAGAGCAAACAAGCATGAGTAGCACAACATGTACGAGGGAGAGCAATCAAGCCAATGCAACTCCTACACATGCTAGTGGTCAAAAGGAAGCTAAGCATAACTAGCAAGTAAAGAAGCCTATTCATGCAAGTCTACAAGGTAATCAACTAGTGCAAGGCAAACACACAAGCATGAATAGCACGGTATGTAAATGCGGAAAGTAATGCATCAAAGTAAGGAGTAGAGTAAGAGATGACTCATGATTTTTTTTCCGAGGTCTCGGAAGGATGGCGCCTTCCCCTACTCCTTGTTGGACCACTCCCATCGGAGTTCTGGCCCCTCCCGCCACCAATGTGGAGTTCTCGCCCACGAGACCACAATCACTCACCGAGTGAAGACACGGTGCGCATCACCGCTGCCACAAGGGCACAAACTCGCCTCCTTCGAGAACTTGCCGGACTTCCTAAGCCGACACGGGCGCACACTATTGATGCCCCTTTCTCCGACAGGCTCAAACCGTGTACAAATATGTGATGGCCTTCACAACCAATCATGATAGGCTCGATCACCAACACCTAATCGGTCTAGGTCTCACCATAGACCAAGAGTAACAGCCTAGATCACTCCCTCAAGTACACCTTAGCCTTAGATGTGCAAGATGGTCAAGTTACTCTCAACTAGCACTCTCAAGATATGCAATATCTTCTCCTAGTGCTCTCTTTTTTTCCTCTTGGACCTTACCAAATGCTCTCATGTATTCCAATAGCCAAGAGAGGTCTCCAAGACCCCAGCAATGAAGTTATATAGGATTCCAACCTCTGACTAGCCGTTGCTCCACAAAATCAGCTTTCTAGGCATACTGACCGGACTGTCCGGTCACCGCCTGACCGGACCATCCGGTCAATGCAACCTTCGGCTCCAACGGCTCTGCCCTTGTTGTATTCTCCACTAACCGGACCATATGGTTCATTTCTCTCTCCAGTCTAGAAACATTTCGCGCGCTGCTTCCTCGCTGCCCAAACTCCAGACCTACTGACCGGACCGTCCGATTTCTAGGTCTTTTCAGACTTGGCAGTTTCCTCGCTACTCGCTATAGACTTCGGACAAAACCACTTAGTGATTGTACAGTCCGGTCACCTCTGACCCCTCTGTTCGGTCACTTTGTCCAGAAGCTAAAACTCCTCGTCCTCGCTTGACTTTGTTTCCCGACTTCTCCAAATAGCTCCTTGGCTTCTTCACTGTCACCCAGTGTCTGTGATTTCACCGAGCATTCATGCACATCACCGACTAGACATGACCTAAGAGAAATGACCTAGACCCCCTTGATAGTCCGGTTTTTCTATGGACTCAAAGCCCTATCAACTAGACAAGTGTTCCCAACACTTGCTCCATAGCTTGTGCTTAGCCTTGATCCATCTTCATCAACCCTTAGACTCCATCAAGCTCATCAAGCCTCCATGCTTGTGGTCATTGTCATCAATCGCCAAGGCCGCCATCAACAATCATCATAAGGTAGAAAAGGTTTCCTACACGGACAACACTCGTGTAGACACTAGTCACATTTTATGTTTGTCTCATCAACAAAACATCATAACTTGGGGTGATCTCAATGGTCATGAACCTTACATAATGCCAGGAAATGATTTTCATTAAAGATACAATCAGCAAAGCGAGTCGTGTGTAGATCTCTAGTGGATGGATCTAAATACATGATGATGGATGCACTTTTGTAGCTTACATAAACTCTGAGTTCCCATTGTGCGCCCATTGCAGTTCGCTGAGGCGGAGGTATAGGGACGTACACAACACATCCAAATCTCAGTAAGTGGGAAACATTTTGTATTGTACCACACACAATTGCTAATGGTGATTCTTCATGTTTAGCACATGGCCTCAATTGAATTAATGCTGCTGCATGCAACACTGCATGCCCCAAACGAGAGGTAGGCAATAAGCAATTCTGCAATAATGGTCATGCTATCAACTTGATCCTCTTAATTAATGATTCTGCAAGGCTATTTTGTGTATGCTCATGTGTTACAAAGTGTTCCACTTTGATGCCCAGACTCATACAATAGTCATTAAACACCTTCAAGGTAAATTCTTCGGCATTATCCATCCTGATGGATTGAATTCTATGATCCGATAAATTGGTTTTCAATTGAATGATCTGAGTTGTCAACTATGCAAACATATGGTTTCTAGTAGACAATAAACATACATGACTCCACTTCGAGGAAGCATCAATCAACACCATGAAGTACCGGAAATTTCCTGACATGGGGTTAAAAGGTCCACATATGTCACCTTGAATTCATTCAAGAAATTCCATCGATTCTCCTTGAATCTTAAGCTTTGAGGGTCGAGTGATTAGCCTCCCTTTTGCACATGCAACACACAAAAAATCTTCTTGATTTGGGAAATATTTTGTCTTCAAGGTATGACCTTTCAAATTCTACGTGATTTTTTGCATCATGTTGAGGCCTGGATGACCAAGTCTATTGTGCCATGTTCGATAGGCTTCTTGGTTGCTAAAGACAGTCTTGAATGCAGCAAACTATTTGTGTGGTTTAACATAAGTGTAGTACATGCTTTCTTTGATGGTTGAAAAACTTTTGACAATAGTCTTGTGATCCCCATTATTCTTGTTCGTAATGAGACATTCTTTGCCTTTATCATCATAGGTTTCTACGTGAAAACCATTTGCACGAATGTCCTTGAAGCTTAACAATGTGCGAGTAGACTTAGGATAAAGCAATGCTTCATGGATTACTAGCCACGTACCATTCGGTAGGACGATTGTGGCCCTGCCTATGCCAATAATCCTAGTGTCATTACCAATGATAGTAGTTATATCTCCATCATACTTCCGAAGTGTTTCGAAAGAACTAGTGTCCCTTAGAATGATAGCGGTAGTGTCAATGACCTGTACCCAGGGTACCTCACATAGAAGGAAAGTGAAGGTAGACTCCTACTAGGATAAGAGCAGTAGACCAACTAGGACTCCGCCATGTAACCCTGTCCCCCCGGATATATAAGGAGGAGCAGGGGTCCTACTCAAGGGACAAGCTCAATTAGATAGATCCCACACGTGACATAGATTAGACACAACTAGACATCGTCGTCTAGGTCTACCCTTCTCGTCTAGATCTTTAGATCTAGACATATCAATACAAATACCCACAGAACACAGGACGTAGAGTTATTAGCCTTCGGGAGGCCCAAACCTGTCTACATCTGCGTCTTGTGTTACCATCTTCTCTCGATCTCGCACATACCCCTGTCCTACCTATAAATCCACATAGATGAACTACCCTATGTCTATTGCTGAGATTAAGTCTCGACAGTTGGCGCGCCAGGTAAGGGCAGCACGATGGTCGGCATGTTGAGTTCGATGGCCTCAATCTACTTCAAGATTTGATCACGATCTGACTGGCGTTGAAGCACACGAGTCATCGCATCTTCATCAAGGTGGTATCCCACTCAGGAAACATTCTCGTGACATGACTCGGCGATATATTCATCATCCTAACGACTCCAGTCACTCGGCAACACCGTTCATTACGACGACGCCTCCGATGACATTGTCGCACTACGAAGACACCTTCAACGAGGATGACCGCTATTCGGTGACATCGTCCATTACGATGATGCTTCCGACAACTCGATGCTTTGGCGGATTCCGACGACTCGACGATATCGCCGCGACTCGACAGTTCAATCGCTCATGGTCACATGTACATGCCCGGGGGCTACTGTGACACCCCAGGTGTCTCACCTTAATTTAACCAATATGAGGAGCACAAATCATGAAAATTATAGCATGAAATGATAGAGCCTATCTATTTGAATTAATTCTAGGCAAATAAAAACCCTGCAACCAAGTTATTGAAGCAATTCAAAAATTTCAATGCAACTCATGCCAAATAATTTGATCATCAGTTTGGTAATGATAAAATACAATATTATGAATGTATTGGGCATTTTATCTGCTTGGCAAGACCCTTAATTAATTAATTGATTCTTAAGTAACTAATTAATGCATTTAATAAATTCTAAAAATATGTTTATGCAAATTTCAAATAAAATTCACCAGAGTGTTTTCCACCATTTAAATAGTCAGTCCACCAAATTTCACCATTTTAGGAAATCCCTAGCTATTTTATTTTGAATTAATAAAAACTAGCTTTGACCAGGGACCTGTTTGCACTAAATCTTTTCTTCTAGGGGGTTCAGAGGAAAATCTCCATCTTCTTCCTCCTCCCTGGCGCAGAGCCCCTCCCCTGCCGCCGATTCTCTCTGCTGCACGCCAGTGTCTGCTCCCGCCTCGGTACCCCGCAGAGCAACATCGCCGTTGACCCCTCTGCCCCTCTGCCTCTGCTGAGCGTGCAAGCCAACAGCCGTTTTCCCCCTCTTCTCCTCTCTGCATGCCACCGCCATGGCCGCTACAACGGCTTCAATTCCGCCTGCCTTCCTCGCTCCTGACACCCCAACCACCCCTACCCTCCGCGCCACTTGAAAGCGCACCGAAAGGCTCACAAGCACACCTCTCTTTCGCACTCTACTCTCTGCTCTCTCTCATTTCCCTCTCTGCTTCCCCATTCCACCATTACAGAGCAAGCTCGAAGTTGCTGCTCATCCGCTCACTGCCCCTCCCTCACAAGCTATGCCTCAAACCCCTGTGCATAGACCTCTGCTCCCTTTCCGCGTCCTCGCTTGGGCAGCTCCTCGCACCCCTACCTTGAATCGCAGAAAGGACCGAGCCCTGCTTCCCGGCGACCTCCTCTGCCGTGGGCCAAAATTCCCAGCCTCCGGTACGCCTCGTCCCCTCTTTCCTCTTCGCTCGTGCCTGCAACTCACTACGGAGCACTCCTAACTCTTTACTCTCTTGTTTTCTCTCGCAAGGCCATGGCAATTTCCTTTTTCCCCGGTCGTCACCTCTGCTCCTATGAAACAAAGCCGCCTCATCGACGAGCTCCCGGTTTCGGCCTGATTCCATGACGACAACCTCGACGCCGAGCTTCTGCATGTCCCCATGATGCTGTGGGCGAAGAGGGCGACCAAATCCGTGCGTCATAGCTGAAACACGACCCCGCCAAGCCCTTCTCTTCTGTCGCCTCTCACCGACGACCAACCCCAATGAGTCTCCCACCTCACGATCACCACCACTGGACTCGCCTTGATGCGTTGAGCACGACCGAGCTGTCGCGGCAAGGTTTGGCCACGCATAGACGCCGCCAGCGAGGGTTGACCGCGCTCCGGCAAGCCCCAGCGCCACAGACCCCCGCGCACACTGGCGCCTACTGGCATCCAACGTGGCATCGACGTGTCGCCAACATGGCCGCTGTCATGGCCCCAAGTGTCACTAAATAACCCAGAAAATACTAGAAAAGTCCCAGAAAATGCTAAAGACTTGGAAAAACCATAGTAAATCAATTTCAAATCTGATGAGGCTCAAACAAATTTTGTTAGGTTCTTTGTGAAGTGCTCTATTTTAGTAAAATAATAAATAACTGTCACCGTACATTTATTTTTGTTAACACATTTAATTGTCCAAACACAAATTAATTCACCAGAAATTCTAGGAATGGAATTAAATCTCAATTTTTGGCATGCTTAGTAAAAATATGATTATCTACCACCACAAATTTTGGTTTGGCAAAATATGAATTACTTTTGGCTCTGGAAGTTAATTAGTATGTTTGCTTAAATTAATTCTAGTAATTATTCTGTCATTAATTGGCTCTTGCCACTTGGTACAAAAATCACTCTTAGAAGCCCCTGTACCCAGTAAAACACACAAGTCCAGAAACCTAAATTTACTTAATTAAATAAATTGATTTGCTCATATCACTATTTTACTTTAATAAATGCTAGTAATTAGAATGATAATATCCAGAGGCAATAAATTGGTAAAAATGCAATTCACCTATATCCCTGTTCATGATAAATCACTCAAGTCCAGAATCAATTGGTTACTATTTTAATTGCTTGATTGTTCTGAAAAACTATAACAAACCTAAATAAATAAATAACACACATAAAATGATGAAACTTTAAGTTGTTTCTTTGAAGCACATGGCTTCGAGAACATAACAATAATTTTTATCGACTTTTAAAAAGCATTGTGCATCATATCATTGCATTCAACGGTATTTTGATATGCCGTTAATTCAATTCTATCATATAGGCAACAACAACCAAGAGCAGGAAGAGGAGGACATTCAGAAGGACCTTGATTCCCCAGAGCAAGACGTGGTAGTTGCTAGTGCTAACATCGATCCAGGCAAGGCCCGGTTTTCATTTGCCATTTTATAAAGTTGCTAGTTATCAATAATACTAGTGTCTATGATTATTGTTGCATTAGATCATAGGAGTTGATTGGAACCCACTTGCATGATACCCCAATGACCTATACCACTGTCATTAGAACCTTGGTAGTATCGGTACTGTGTCGCTTCGCTTAGTAACTACTTGGTGCGATAGATATCATTACTAAGAATGAACTTGACCACTGGAACGGGACTTATAAAAGAAGTTTATTTTGATGTCATGACCGGGCAGGGATGATGCATGTGTAGGTTTGCAGCAATACATGGGTGTTGACTGCGGTAGCCCTGCCTTGTCGAACCTAGGACCCATCCGTGGTCGACCCCTTGGTCAAGTATTGAACAGTACCGAATGCATGCTAGTCTATGGGCACTAGTAAACTGATGTAGCATTGACACGGCAATACGGACGGTACCTAGTACAGTGGTTGTTGACCCTTCTACTGCTGGAGTGGGCGGTTCATACCACGAAGTACTGTTGGCAGGATGGCATGCCCACTCGCTGAGACTGGACCCGGACCAAGTTATTTTTCGTCCTTGTGAAAGGTTGCCATATACGACCTTAATTGGTGCATATGTGTCATGTATCTCGGGTTATCCCAGCTGGTGTAAATCAATTGCAATTGTTGTCCCTCGTAGTAATGAGTACCACTTGGTCACTGAGTCGTCACGTAGTTGCACATGGTACTTGGGAATTGATTATGATGCTTATTGTTGATGTTACTATTATTGCTCTTATGTTGTACTTGCCTTATGTATTGCTTTATTATCTTATTGTTGCAACTAAAGTTACATTCTGCTCTACCCAGTTAATTTGAGAAGTAAAACTTGATAGAACTAATAGGTTGCTTAGTGCGAGTCTTTTCAAACAAGCCACCTATTAGAGCCATTGCATGTCTAGATGTCCGATGGGTAAGTCTTGCTGAGTAATTAGTACTCAAGCTTTGTGCCATTGTTGTTTTCAGGTAATGAAGAGGTAGAGTTGCCTGAGAATGTGCAGCCCTAGGACATGCAAGTCCCTGAGGGTTGGACTGCCCACTGAGAGTTCGACTCGCTGCCGCAGTATTGATGTGTGTTGCTAGAGTGATGGTTCTTCGGGCAGGAACCATTACTATGCTGTATCGTCAAGCTCGTAGCTTCTTATCGTTATTTGCTTCCGCGGTGTTTTCAGAAACATTATAAACTTGTAATATTCCCCTACACTCTGATGACTTAACGATGTAATATTCAACTTAAATTCGATCAAATGTTGTATTATCAAGTGTCTGCGCTAACGGCACCGTCGGGACCTCGATCCTCTGGGAAGGGGCGCCACAGCTACTCCGCCATTCATGTGGCCACTCGGCTACTTGATGATGCCTGCAATGACATGGCGCTTCGGTCACTCGGCGACACCTTCGACGACTTGACGTCTCGGTTAACCACTCCAAGCCTTGATGTACCGGTGACACCATGGTTCGACTTCGACGTTTGACCACTCGCCAACAACATCGACACGCTCGGGGGCTCCTCTTCAACTCGCCGAATAACAAAGCTAAGTATCTTTATACTTTCTTGATTTACTTTCAAGGTTTTGGGCTATGTCCTTCATAGTATTTTTCCCACGGGCATTTATCTATGTTTTCTAAGCAGAAGGTCGTAGGTTTTTTATGAGTAAAGTTGGGCTTTTTAAATTAGTGCTCTGATTTGTGACTTTATTCATCTTTTTATTACCTCAGTTCTTTAATTCTTCGCATTAAACAATTGAGCAAGGGGGCTATTTGTGTATTTGTACACGTGTTCTCTCACTTTTTTGTGAATCTAGCAATACACATGTCGGTCGGTAACCTTTCAGTAGTGCCACAGCCCTGACACCATATGACCCATGTTGTTGGTTCTAGGTCCACTCTTTTTGGCTTTAGCCTTGACCGATTTATTGCATCTTATTATGCGACTTGGTCTTATTTTTGGTCTTACGCCGACTAGCAACTAAGGCATAAAACTTCTTTGCTACGCGACAGATTGCCACTACACTAAACCCAGAGCCGAAGTTGTGAGAAGTCATGTGTCGATTGGTTCTGATTGCTATGCAAGAATAATTATGACCGAAATTCTTGCGGTAGACCGAGCTTCAAGCTTTTTATGTTTTGTCCTAAGTATCCTATCGTGGACCGGTTTAGTTGCTAAAGCGCGAATACGTTGTTCTGCGCCACTCGGTCTACTTAAAGGAGAAAATATACACACTTGACTTTTCAGTCGACTAATTTGTTTGGCTTATAAAATTAAGTTTCAAGGCAAACAATGTTAATTATAACTACTTATTTTGATTTCCTTTATTGTCAGAAACATCGATAACGGATAAGCAGATACACCACTCGACACAGAGTGATTTTTCTCGCTCTCATTGGTCGGCCACGATAGTTCCGACTGCCTTCATCAATCGACCATGCTAGTTCCGACTACCTCCATCGGTCGGCTTACAACTCCGACCGCTCTCATCGGTCAGCCACGCCAGCTCCGATCGCCTTCATCGGTCGGTTTATAGCTTTGACCGCTTTCATCGGTCGGCTAGACTAGCTCCGACTACCGCCATCGGTCTGCCACATCATATCTGACCGCCACCATCGGTCGGCCACATGTCAGACTGTCAACTTCACTTGGTCATCGTGACTTCGAGTGATTCCTACTTCATCAGTGGTTGACAGCTACAACAACCTTGATTGTCTTCTTCACTCGACCTTATCATCATGAGTTAAGTACCGCTGCCACTCAGACATGATATTCTGAGTTGAGCGTGACCGACACTCATAATGACGATTGTCTCGGGGGCTTCTTTGAAGAGGAGCACTTTACATCAAATTTATGGTTGATGCCATAATATATAAATATATGATTTGATGATCTTATGACAGTGGCTTGATGGTCACTCTATCAAATGTGCTTCTTTGATGAGAAGTGCATTATCGAAAATGGTTGATGCCATAATCATTCAAAGCATGATTTAATGATCATGTCGCTATGACTTGATGGTCATATACGTGAAATATCGAGCATCACTCGGCTGATTGAAGTCAGTCTATAATAGTGAAAATAAAGCTCAAAGATATGGGTGATTACAATTCTTAAGGACAGGTTACTTAATCATGATTGAAGTCATGGTAACTTGTACTTGGCTATGATTGATGTCATAAAGCCTCGTTCATTCGGTTGTGATTGAAGTCACCTGATTAGAACATAATCATTCGACTATGATTAAAGTCACCCGTTTGATTCATAAATCACTCATAGGCTACTCGACCAAAGACTATGTCATTTGGCTATGAGTGATGTCATAAACCTACGTTCACTCGGTTGTGATTGATGTCACCTGAATATATAATATAGCACTCGGCAATGATTGAAGTCATTGGTTTGAGTCATCAACCACTCGACGGTGATTGAAGTCACCCGTTTGAATTATATATCACTCGGTAGTGATTGATGTCACTCTACTGAGTTATTTATCACTTAGATTTGATGATTTGAGTGATTTTTCCTTAAAGAGAGCCAACACGACTATTCTTGATTCGGACTCTTGCATTATTTGTAGTTTCCAAACGATACAAGAGTCGGGGGGCTACACCTAATTAGGTGCACCTAATCAGTGCACCAGTTGATTTCTTGAAGACATTTTTGGATCTTTGAGATTCTCACAAGCTTGCTGATACAAAGCTGAAGCATTCTACATGGCATAAACCAGTCGGAAAGCTACTTAAGACTATCATCAAGCTTGCAAGACTCTCGGGGGCTTCTGTCGATGACCTGTACCCGGGGTACCTCACACAGAAGGAAAGTGGAGGTAGACTCCTACTAGGATAAGAGCAGTAGACCGACTAGGACTCCGCCATGTAATCCTGTCCCCCCGGATATATAAGGAGGGGCAGAGGTCCTCCTCAAGGGACAAGCTCAATTAGATAGATCCTACACGGGACATAGATTAGACACAACTAGACATCGTCGTCTAGGTTTATCCTTCTTTTCTAGATCTTTAGATCTAGACATATCAATACAAATACCCACCGAACACAGGACGTAGGATTATTATCCTTCAGGAGGCCCGAACCTGGCTACATCGGCATCTTATGTTACCATCGTCTCTCGATCTCGCGCATACCCCTGTCCTACCTATAAATCCACATAGATGAACTATCCTATGTCTATTGCTGAGATTAAGTCTCGATAGGTAGTGCCACTATCTACGAGACAAAGCTCTTCATGAATAGCCATTGTACTTCATGATTCTGTAATCAATACAATAATGTATAATCAACATAAATAATAATGCAAACAATTTCCACACCAATATGATATATTAATGAAAAAATCTTCTCTTTATTAGATTACATGAATAAACAACCTAAAAGCTTAATGCACCCCTATTTCAAATGCTTAATTCTAATAGATAACTTTTGATTCTAAGTAGTCTATGAGAATACTCAGAATCTCCATGCACATCCTCTTCGTCCTCTTCCATGAGGTCTTCATCAATTCAAGGTCAGAGGTCTTGCTTGGTTCTCCATGACCTTAAGCTTTGTCTAGTGTACCAGAATTCATCTTCGTGATGTATTCTTTGTCTTGTGGAGCTTCAACATAGTTGGCTGCATGGTCCACAAGCTTCTTCCTGAGTTCTTGGTACATGTCGACAATGTGCTTAGGTGTGTGACAAATCTTGGACCAATGTCCATTCATGCCACATTTGTAACATATCTGATCCTGTTTCCCATATGCTCCCCTTTAAGGCGTCTTCTTTGACTTCCCTTTATTGTTCTTCTTAAACTTGTTGGGGTTGTTTTGCACCTTTGGAGGTGCCTTCTATGTTACTTTTGGAGCTCCTTTACCCTTCTTCTTATTCTTCATGAATGATGTGGCATTCGCTTCTTGCAGTGCCATGGAGCCAGTAGGACGAGACAAATGATTTTGCTTGATCAATTCATCCTCCCCCTGGTCTTGCTGCAATGTATTGCTCAAGTTGATGTAAGAGTCATATATGTCCTTGTAGTGGTGGCTCACATGAGTAAGCTTAGGGTGAAAGGTGGATAAGGTCTTGTGGATGAGGTCTTTATCTTCAAGATTTTTACCACATAGCTTCATGAGTGATACAATACCATAAAGTTTGGTATTATATTCCTCAATAGTCTTGTAGTCTTCGAAGCGTAGGTGTTGCCATTCATGCTCCACTTTAGGAAGTAAGACTGCTTCAATTTGCTCAAAGTGATTATGCAGCGAGTCCCACAAGACCTTTGGGTTCCTTTCGATCATGTACTCATTTCTCAATGTAGTACATAAATGATGCCATAGGAAATGCAAGGACTGAGCTTTCTCTACTTCTGTTGCAGCAGGTTCCCATCTTTGGGCAAAATTGTCTTCAAGGGATTTTCACCACTAAGTAGGATTTCAGCATCAAGAGCCCAGGATAGGTAGTTACTTCCATGGGGGGTAAGCACATCAAATTCTCTCTTCACGAGGTCAGACATCTGCATGATATCATAGTGCAAAAATTACTTCATGTATATCCAAGTAAAAGGGGGCATAAGCAAAGTGGTATAACAAAAACTACATGTTTAAGTTATTTTATTAGTGTTTCTGCATCAAAACAACCAATAAGCCATGAAAATGGTATAATATAAGGACTAGTGTCCATTATCATATAAATCTGGAAAAATCTAAGGTGTTATATGCAAAATAACACACTCTCGTGAAATTTCTATTGATTCTGGTAATTTTCATAATTTCCAGGGGTCATGCTGCAAAAAATTGGGCTTGTTTCTGTGAGAAACAGAAAATCCCATAATTTTGAGGGCTATTTCGCAAAATTCCAGATATTTTTCTCAGATTAGGCTGAGAATGAGCTAGAAACCGGCCCAAGGTCCATAGCGCATGGAGGGGTATAAAAAGGGTTGAAACCCTAAATCCCTTCACATGTTCCCACTTTCTTTCTCTTTCTTTATGTAAGCTTCATGACCATTGATGATTGGATCTCTGAGGTATGGAAGTTTTGGTGATAGATGACAACTATGAAATTGTGAGCTAACATCTACACGAGTGTTGTGTGTGTAGGAACCGTCTCTTAACTCTATTGCAAATCATATGGATGATGGTTGCCCTTGGCGATAGATGACAATGACCGCAAGCATGGAGGCTTGTGTACTTGATGGAGTCCAAGGGTTGATGGAGATGGATCAAAGCGGAGAACAAGCTATGGTGCAAGTGTTTGGAACACTTGAGTAGTTGTTAGGGCTTTGAGTCCATAGGAAAAACCGGACTATCAAGGGGGTCTAGGTCATTCTCTTAGGTCATGTCTAGTCGGTGATGTGCAAGGTTGCTCGGTGAAATCACAGGCACTAGGTGACAGTGGAGGAGCCAAGGAGCTGTTCGAAGAAGCCGGGAAACGAAATCAAGCGAGGACGACAAGTTTCAGCTTCTGAACATAGAGACCGGATAGAGGGGTCAGTAGAGACCAGACTGTACGGTCACTATGGGAGTTGTCCAGGACTTAGAGCGAGGAGCAGGAAGTCTGACAGCAGGAGACTCTGTACAGACTGGACGGTCCAGTCTGCTGACCGGATGGTCCGATCAGTAGGAGTGCAGCAGGGCAGCAAGGAGCTTCGATAGCGAAATATTTTTGGATTGGAAAGAGAAACAGACCGGACGGTCCGGTCCAATAATCAGACAGTCTAGTCAGTACAGGAATCGTCTATGCACAGAGGAGCCAACGGCTGAGGAGAGCCGTTACAGAGTGACCGAACGGTCCGGTCAGGCAGAGACTGGACAGTCCAGTCAGTGCGTCCAGAAAGATGATTTCGTGAGGCAACGGCTAGTTTGAGGTTGGGAGCCTATATAACTTTGTTGCTAGGGTCTTGGAGACCTCTATTGGCCAGTGGAATACTTGAGAGCATTTGGTGAGGTCCAAGAGGAAAAGAGGAGAGCACTAGGAGGAGATATTGCATATCTTGTGAGTGCTAGAGAAGAGTAGCTTGAGCATCTTGCACATCTAAGGCTAGGGTGTCCTTGAGGGTATGATCTAGATTGTTACCCTTGGTCTATGGTGAGACCTAGACCGGTTAGGTGTTGGTGATCGAGCCTATCATGATCGGTTGTGAAGGCCGTCACATGTTTGTACACGGTTTGAGCCCGCCGTTGAAAGGGGCATCGCTAGTGAGTGCCCGTGTCAGCTCAGGGAGTCCGGCAAGTTCTCGAGGGAGGCAAGATTGTGCTTTGTGCAGCGGTGACGCACACAATGTCTTAACTTAAGGAGTGATTGCGGGCTCGTGGGTGAGAACTCCACTTTGTGGCGGGAGGGACCGGGACTCCAGCGGGAGTGGTCCAACGAGGATTAGGGGAAGGCACCATTCTTTCGAGACCTCGGGAAAAATTATGAGCATTCCTTGACCCTTCTCTTTACTATTCCGCAATTATGTGCTCTAGTGAGTAGGGTGACTTATGGCTTGCATAGGCTAGTATGATTGGCTTCCGCTCTTTATCGTATCATGAATACTAGCATGTGTAGGATCTTTACCTACTAGAATTGCTTAGGTTTATTTTCTTGTTAGACTCAAGTAGTGGAATTTGAAGTAATTGGATTCGTGAGCGGCTAATCGATTCACACCCCCCCTCTCGGTACGCCTTCGGTCCTTACAAGTGGTATCAGAGCCAAGTGCTCATCTTTGAGACTTCACCGCCTTGAGTAAGGATGTCGGGACCGGTGGGGAGTGTTCCCATATTCAATGGTGAGGACTATGCTTATTGGAAGGCTCGTATGCAAGCCTACCTTCAGTCCCTTGATCGAGAGATATGGACGGTCACTCACGAGTCCGATGCGGATGTGAACCTACTTGAGCCTGACTACATTAAGTGTAATGCTAAGACAAAGAATGTTTTGTTTACTTGCATCTCTAAGGATGTTTTTGCTCAGCTAGATGCTAGTTCCTCACCATATGGTATCTGGACTGAGATTCAGGCGCTCTATGAGGGCACCAGTGATGTCAAAGAGGAAAGATACTATGTGCTGAAGAGCAAGTATGATAACTTCACTAGATTGCCACATGAGAGAGCTACCACTGTTCATTCTCATTTTCATGTTCTAGTGGAGGAGATCAATGTACTTGGGGATGATTTCAAGATGAAGCCCGTCGAGGTGATAAGAAGATTCTTGAGGCTATTCAAAGACCCCAAGTATGAGTCTATCATCACCTTCATCTTGCAAGGTGACCTCAAGACCAAGACCATGAAGGATGTACTTGGCAAGATCACCACCTTCGAGAGCTACCATTTGGGGTTGGATGATCCTCAACCATCCAATCTTGCTCTACCGACTGACAAGCAAGAATCTAGCAAGAGCAAGAAGAACAAGAAGAAGGTGATCATTGATGATGATGAAGAAGAAGATGATGATGAGGGTGACTTGATCAAGGACTTGGCTCTTCTCATGAGGAATATGAACTTCAAGAATAAGTTTTCTTTCAAGTAAAGGGGAAAGTGCTTCAATTGTGGCTCAAATAATCACTTTGTCCAAGAGTGCCCAAAGCCCAAGAAAGAAGCATTCAAGTCACAAGATTCAAGTGAATAAGAAGAAGAAGGCCCCAAGGCCAAGCACAAGAAGAAGAGGTACTTCAACAAGGACAAGAGCAAAGGCAAAGGCAAAGCTCAAGACTACAAGAAGAAGTCTTCTCGCAAGGCCCTTGTTGCAGAGTGGACAAGCGACAACTCATGTGAAGAGTACTCTTCCTCAAGTGATGAAGAAGTGGCCGGCCTAGCCATGATCAAGACTACACCTACACGTGCTCTTCCTCCACCTCCTACATGCCTCATGGCCACGAGCCAACATGGGGAGAGTGAGGATGAGAGCAGCGATGATAGCGATGATGAGGAGCTCTCATGTGCCGAGCTTTGAAGTATGCTTGAGCAAGCCCGCGACATCGCCATCAAGAAATCCAAATGTTGGATGTGGTAAGAAAAGTGTGTAAGTTGGCTAAGGACCATGTTGGTGAGCTTGAGAGTGATGTCAAGGACCTTGTCACATCTCATGAGGCCCGAAACAGGAGTTATGACAAACTCAAGGGTGATGATGTAGAACTTCATGAGAAGTACAAGGCCCTTGAGATTACTTTTAAGGCCATCAATATTGAGAACCTTGCCTCTCCCTCCCCTAGTTCATCCAAGAGTGATGCTTCTACTATGTGTGATGAACTAACCACCTCGATTGAGGTTTCTTCTCTTGAGCCACTTGTTTTGAAGGAACTTCACAAGCTCAAGGAAGAGAGGGAGATGATGATGAAGGGCTTTGAGAGACATAAAGCCACCCATAGGGAGATACTTGGGATGAACCAAGTAAATGAAGTCTCCAAGACTTCTTCTCTTGAGCCATTCATTTTGGAAGAATATCACAAGCTCAAGGAAGAGAGGAAGACGGTGATGGATGGCTTGGAGAGGCTTACACGTGGTAGAGCTATCCACAAGGTGATTCTTGAGAGAAACCTTATAAACAATGTCTCCCACCAGGGACTTGGCTCATATCCCGCCGCCATAGACATCATAGTTAATTTCGTTTTGTGTTCATCCTATCATCCACAGAAAAGCCAAAAAAAAAAAATTTCCCCTCCGCCCATAACCACGTGTTTAGCCTTTGCATATTTCAATTTCAGAGTCCGTAGTGTTGAGTTTGTGCCCTAGTTTTTGTTTAGTCGCTGGTTTTAGTTTGTATTTTTGTCATCAGTAGTGTTTCCCTTGCAACCCTAGCCGCCATCCCCTTCACCATCCTCTGTTCTATCGGCTTTGTGTGCTAGGGTTGATTGATCGATACACCCACCCTAATCCCACCCTCAAACACCTCGGACTAATCCCCACAAATTCCACTTTCCGCTGCATCCACGCTGCCAAAAAAAATCTTACCCGATTCCAAACCCGAACCCTAACCCGACTCGGGTTTCTGAAAAACCGACTCCGACCCCCCTTCGGTAAAACGGGCATAACTTTTCGCTCGGTTGTCCGTTTTGGCTGAAATTTTACAGGAGATTCTTGACTCAAAGTTGAGGGTACCCACACTTGGCAACGCCCTGTGTGCCCTTGTCAAAAAATTCAAAAAAAATCGGGAAGATAAAGAAAAAATTGATTTAAGTTTAAACCGGACGTTTTCTGCAACTTAAAGATTTTCTGTAGGCCACATCCTACCTCTGTTTGAGCTGAAATTTTTTGTGGATTCTCCTCCATCATTAGTGAGTTGGAGAAAATATCAAAAAAATAAAATTAAAAAAAAAGAAATTTGGGATTTCTACTAGTGCTACATCTAGCCTCCTAAAATTTCTGGATTTGGCTGTTTTGCACTTAGCCCCCTGTTATCGCCTATTGTGCCTTTGTCTCCTTGTTTCTACTTTGCTATCACTACTGTTCTAGGACATACTTAGACTAGTAACTAGGAACAAGTTACTTGGGTACTTATTCAGCTTTACTATCTGTTTTTGATTTGTGTACCACTCACATATATATATTTGGCCTTCCTAGCTCTATATATTTCTTCTGGACAACACACAGGTTATTTTGTGACCCTTGCAATCGTGGAACACATCTCTCTGGTATCCTTTGCTTTGCTTTTCAGAACTTTGTAAGAGCTTTGTAAGGAGTCTCCTTTTGTTGTGTTGAGAGGCACCACTACTTGGCTGTTTTGTAGGGATAACCTTCACTGTTTGTTTCCTGTTTTGGTGTTTGTGATGGCAGGAAGTGAC
Source organism: Eleusine coracana subsp. coracana (assembly GCA_032690845.1). Classification (NCBI taxonomy): domain Eukaryota; kingdom Viridiplantae; phylum Streptophyta; class Magnoliopsida; order Poales; family Poaceae; genus Eleusine; species Eleusine coracana. The sequence continues at coordinate 31,891,151 of CM064422.1, forward strand.
GACGGAGAGATGGCTTCACCTTCACAATTTGCTGAGTGCGTGAGCCAAGAGCAGCTCCAGAAAGCTTTGCAGGCTGCTCAGAGTGATTTGGCAGAGACAATCACCAGAGCCGTTACTGATGCGGTCAGTAAACTTCACATTGGAGAAAGCATTGAGCGGTTAAAGAAGCGGGTCTCTAAGTTAACCGATCAGGTTGTCGCGTTGGAGACCGCTCCTAAAACCAACAATACGAACACCAATAACAACAACAACGATGTTGAAGATGTCCATGATGAAGACACGGTGTATAAGGCTGATGGCACCGTGGATAGGTCAGCTACAAGGACCGCACGATTACGATGTTGTTTGCAACATAATACTCAAGGGATGGGTGGTTTCCATAACTACAACTGTCGTCCACACGGTAACTATGCTCCAGATGACTCGTATGCTAAAATTAAGTTTTCAATTCCTTCGTTTTTGGGTCAGTATGATGGTGATATTTATCTTGATTGGGAGATGACTGTAGAACAAAAATTTAATGCCCACCTTGTTCCTGAACAACATAGAGTTAGACAAGCTACTAGTGAGTTTAAGAACTTTGCTATTGTTTGGTGGAGTGGTCTAGCTGCTGAAACTGATTTGCCTACTACTTGGGAAGAACTTAAGGTAGCAATGCGTGATCGTTTTGTTCCCCCTTCTTTTTATAGAGAGATTCGTAATAAACTGCAACGTTTAGACCAAGGAGATAAAACTGTTCAGGAGTATTTTAGTGAGCTTCAGAAGGGTTTGATTCGTTGTGCTGTAGTTGAAAAAGTAGAGGATCAGATTTGTCGCATTTATTCTGGTTTAAGAAAAGAAATTCAGGACATCCTTGATTATAAAGAATATTATACCCTCACCCAGTGTTTCCAGTATGCTATACCTGCAGAGAAAGAATCACAAGGACTTTTCCAGGCTTTTGAAGAGTACAGCAAGTCAAGGAACTCCTACCCCCCACGCTCGACGGGGACATCGGGGCTACCCAGGCCATCTTTCCGGCCGCCCCCACCAGCAGCTACCAAGGGGACCAGTGTTGTTTCTGCAGCCCCAAGATCAGCCCCTGCACCTTCTACGCGCTCAGGTAAACTTTCTGCGCAGGTACCAGCTAGTAGTGCCTCCTCTGTTGCTTGGACAGGGCGCACTATAGGGATTCAGTGCCACCGCTGCCATGGACTTGGTCATGTGCAGAAAGATTGTCCAAGTAGGCGGGCATATGTGGCGACAGATGATGGCGGTTACATGAGCACCTCCGATGTGGAGGATGAGGAGGATGACATCACTGCCGCAGGCAGTGACCTCGTCCTTGGAGGCGGAGACACCACAGGATACATGAACATTATTGTTCAACGTGTCCTTAGCACACAAGTTCATCAGGCCGAGACGATGCAGTGCCACAACTTGTTCCAGATTTTCTTCGTCATCAAGAACCAACGAGCACGTGTCATCATTGATGGAGGAAGCTGCATTAACTTGGTGAGTTCTGATATGGTCAACAAGCTTGCTTTGACCACACGTCCACATCCACATCCGTACTACATTCAGTGGTTAAATGACTCTAGCAAAGCTAAGGTAATACAAACTTGTAGAGTTCCTTTTTCCATTGGTTCTTATGTGGATTCTGTTGATTGTGATGTCATACCCATGCAAGCATGTTCACTTTTATTGGGTAGACCTTGGGAATTTGATAATGATGTTGTACACCATGGTAGAAGTATTAAGTACACTTTTATGCATAAAGGAACTAAAATTACTTTGTTACCAATGACCCCTGCTGAAATTGTACAAGCTGATTTAGTAAGAGCTGTTAGTTTGAAAAATAAAGGTCCTGAAATTCAACAACCTGTTAATTCTAATTCTACACCTAGTAATGTTAATGATTCTTCAAGTTCTAAGGGTGCTGGAATTAAATTACAAGGTCGTTCATGTCTTGCAACAAAATCTGAGCTTGCTGAAATTTCTGATAATGATGATATTTGCTATGCCTTGATATGCAAAGAAGCTTTGTTTTCGCCTGATGATATTGCTTCTAGTGTTGTGTCTCCTGCTATCACTAACCTTTTGCAGGAGTATGAGGATGTTTTTCCAGCTGAGATACCCCCGGGATTCCCACCTTTGAGAGGGATTGAGCATCAAATTGATTTGATTCCGGGTGCTACTTTGCCAAACCGTGCTGCTTATAGGACCAACCCTGAGGAGACTAAGGAGATACAACGACAAGTTCAAGACCTTTTGAATCGTGGGTATGTTCGTCAATCACTTAGTCCTTGTGCTGTTCCTGTACTTTTGGTTCCTAAGAAAGATGGTACTTGGCATATGTGTGTAGATTGTAGAGCCATTAATAATATTACTATTAGGTATCGTCATCCTATTCCTAGGCTAGACGACCTGCTTGATGAGTTATGTGGTGCTATAATTTTCACTAAAATTGATTTGCGTAGTGGCTACCATCAAATTAGAATGAAACTTGGAGACGAATGGAAAACAGCTTTCAAAACCAAATTTGGATTATATGAGTGGTTAGTAATGCCTTTTGGGTTAACTAATGCACCTAGTATTTTCATGCGCTTGATGAATGAGGTTTTAAGAGCTTTCATTGGTAAATTTGTGGTAGTTTACTTTGATGATATCTTGATTTATAGCAAATCTATAGATGAACATATGAATCATTTGCGTGCTGTTTTTGATGCTTTATGAGATGCACGTTTATTTGGTAACCTTGAGAAGTGCATCTTTTGCACGGATCGAGTCTCTTTTCTTGGCTATGTTGTGACTCCACAGGGAATTGAGGTGGATGAGGTGAAGATTGAAGCCATAAAGAGCTGGCCTGTACCAAAAAACTATCACACAGGTGAGGAGTTTTCTTGGTCTTGCAGGTTTCTACCGCCGCTTTGTCAAATATTTCAGCACCATTGCTGCACCTTTGCATGAGTTGACAAAGAAGGGCATTGATTTCCATTGGGGTAAGGTACATCATGAGTCTTTTGATGCTTTGAAGGATAAACTTACAAATGCACCATTGCTGTAATTACCTAATTTTGATAAGATTTTTGAGCTTGAATGTGATGCTTGTGGTATAGGCATTGGTGGTGTTTTGATGCAAGATAGTAAACCTATTGCATACTTTAGTGAGAAAATTACTGGGCCTGTTTTGAATTACTCCACGTATGATAAGGAATTGTATGCACTTGTACGTTGTTTAGAGACGTGGCGTCATTATTTGTTGCCCAAAGAATTTGTTATTCATTCTGATCATGAATCACTTAAGTATATTCGTTCTCAATATAATTTGAACCGTAGACATGCTAAATAGATTGAGTTTATTGAGTCTTTTCCTTACATTATTAAACATAAGAAAGGGAAGGATAATATGATCGTTGATGCTTTATCTAGGCGCTATACTTTATTGTCTCAACTTGATTGTAGAATTTTTGGACTTGAGGCAATTAAAGAACAATATGCTGATGATGTTGATTTTAAGGATGTATTGCTGCATTGTAAAGAAGGTCGTGCATGGAATAAATTTATGTTGAATGATGGATTCTTGTTTAGAGCTAACCGCCTATGCATTCCAGTTGGTTCCGTTCGTCTTTTGTTGTTACAGGAGGCGCATGGAGGTGGATTGATGGGTCATTTTGGTGCCAAGAAGACGAAGGATATTTTGACCACACACTTCTTTTGGCCAAGGATGAGGAAAGATGTTGAGCGTTTTATTGCTCGCTGCACTACATGTCAAAAAGCTAAGTCTCGCTTGAATCCACATGGTTTATACATGCCACTTTCTATTCCTTCTATTCCTTGGGCGGATATTTTTATGGACTTTGTTTTAGGACTGCCTAGGACTAAGAGGGGGAATGATAGTATTTTTGTTGTTGTGGATAGATTTTCTAAGATGGCACACTTTATACCTTGTCATAAGACTGATGATGCTAGTTATATTGCTGATCTCTTTTTCAAAGAAATTGTTCGTTTGCATGGTATGCCTTCTACTATTGTTCCATATCGTGATGCCAAATTCTTGAGTCACTTTTGGCGCACGCTTTGGAATAAGTTGGGTACAAAGTTGTTGTTCTCTACAACTTGTCACCCACAAACTGATGGACAAATTGAGGTGGTGAACCGCACTTTGGGTACTATGTTGAGAGCTATTTTGAAGAAAAATTTGAAGCAATGCGAAGAATGTTTGCCCTATGTTGAGTTTGCATATAATCGGGCAACACATTCTACTACCAAGGTAAGTCCTTTCAAAGTAGTGTATGGTTTTGATCCCCGTACTCCACTTGATATACTTCCTCTACCTATTCATGAGAGAGTTCATGTTGATGCTGAGGAACGTGCTGAATTTATTTTAAAAATGCATGAGACCATTAGACTTAGCATTGAAAAGATGAATGACAAGTATAAAATTGCTGGTAGTAAAGGTAGAAAAGAAGTAAAACTTGATGTAGGAGATTTAGTATGGTTACACTTGAGAAAAGATAGATTTCCAGATTTGAGAAAGTCTAAATTAATGCCTAGAGCTGATGGTCCTTTCAAAATAATTGAGAAGGTTAATGATAATGCATACAAACTTGAGTTGCCTCCCGAGTTCGGGGTTAGTCCTACTTTTAACATTTTAGATTTGAAACCATACTTGGGAGAAGAGAATGAGCTTGAGTCGAGGACGACTCCACTTCAAGAGGGGGAGGATGATGAGGACATCACTCCTAAGGATACATGCAACACTCCTCCAATTTTGGACTTGCAAGGTCCAATGACTAGAGCTCGTGCACGACGACTAAATTTAGAGGTGAGCTCGTTCCTACGTTCTTTATTATATGTCACTTTTGAGAATGGTTTGCTACCTAATGATTATATTGTAATTAGGAACCATGGAGAGGACCAGGAGATGATGGGAGAAGGACTTGGAGACGTGGAGTACCAGCAAGGACGTGGAAGCCAAGGTGGAGGCCCAACCAAAACCGACTTCGAGTCTGTTTTGGGGCTCAGGACCAGTCTGCACTAAAATGGATGTCCAAGACGCATACGGACTCGGATTTGGACGTTCTACATATGCACGGAAAGATAAGAAGAAGACCTTTCCAATGCCGCTAGTCTCATATCAAAATTCATCGGAGTCATCAGGAATCGTCGAAACAAGAGAGAGTCCAGAATCTGTTTCGGTGCTGCATCGCCTGTTTTTGGCCTTTGGGCTTTGTATCTAGTTGAGCCCAAGTAGGGGTGCGTCCAGAGGGTCTTGCACGACCCTAGGGTCTTCATATACAGCCGCCGCCACACCATTAGGGTTCAGGTTTTGCTTAGATTATTCTGTTCATAACAGTTTTGCCGTCATCACGGTTTGTGAGACCCCAACTTCGTGAGATTCATAATACATTTACAATTGAGTTGCTTTCTTCTTTGTTCTTGCTTGTGTTCTTGATTCGCAGGCATGGATTAGCCTTCTCGGCGAGGTCAATCGTTTTAGGACGGTTGATAATCAGAGGAGACGTCGTGCTGCGATTGCGGGGTTTAGAACGTGTTGTTCTGAAGCCGGATCGATTTGTGTGTCGCCTCCAACCAAATCAATGTATCCAGAACCTTTCGGAAGATCGAGAACCCTTGTCGACATCAGTAACCATGTTAGTTCTTGGTAGTTGTAGTGTGTTTTTCTTTCTCTTGCAATGCATGGTAATTTGGACTCCTTTGTGACTAGTATGCTTTGCATCCATGCATGTGTAAATAACTAAAAGAAAAACACTTTAAAATTAGTCAATGTCTAACCCATCTAAGATAGCTATAAGCAAGGGGGAGTGCTTGAGATGGTGGTTTGGCTTCTCTTAGGGCAAGGGTATGACTTATAGTGAGTAAGCTTGAGAGGGGTTCAAATTTGACATTGTTAGGTTTCCTTTGTGTCTTGTTCTTAATATTGCTTGCATCCACATGGCATGTTTACTTTCAATGCATATGTAAAATGCTTGTTGCATGCATCATATAGTAAACACAAAGGAGGCTTGTCACATTTGGAGATTTTTGTGCCTTATGCTCTATATGAGATTACATCTCTGTAAGTGTGACCAAAGGAAAGGATTGTACTTCATGCCAATTGAGCAAGCTCTCACGAACTCCGAGGTTAAATCTACTCGCGTGGTTCATGGACTAAGGCTCATACATACCCTTTGGTTCTTATTTGCCTTGGTTCTTATTTGCTCGATCCTTCATTTGGCATTTGCAAAAACTATAAGGCCATAGAGAGCCACTATTTGAAAATGAGTGTTTGAGAGTTCCCTCTATATTCTATGTGTGGTGTTTATTTGTGTGTTTAGCAAGGGCACTTGGAAAATGGAGAAAATTCTTGGCTTAGCATTTTTTCGGAAGTGACCATATAGTCCGGTCATAGGACCGTACAGCCCGGTCTATGTAGCAATACACATTGCTTTGGGAAACTGGAAATGTAGACCCGACGGTCTCTCGGTAAAGACCAGACAGTCCGGTCTGCATGTAGTTATGTTGTGTAGAACCTTAATTTCTAGGCTCCCCGAAGTGACCGGACAGTCTAGTCTAGTGAGCAGACCGTCCGGTCAGTTCGCTTGATCATGTGATGCGAATCCCGATCTGAGCCGTCGATCTCATCTTGATTGATCTTGGTCGTCGACGATATATTGACTTAGGTCAAAATTGAGTTTTGGTCTCTTCTTCGTTCTCTCCTTCAACGCTAAGTTCACGAACCCGCTGACGCCCCCGGTCGCCTCGTCGACCTCGCCGCGCCACCTTGCTCCTGGGCCAGTGTCGCCGCTTCGCCACCACCTCAGCGCGCCACCGTGCTCACGCACAGTCGCCCTCGCTCCCACGCGTGCAAGCAACAGAGCCGCCACCGCCCTATTTGCTACGTCGCCTCGACCTCGCTGCCCCGCGCCCTAGCATCGCCGCCGCAGATAGCCTTCGCGCCGCCAAACCACAGGGCCAGCCCCCTACTGCAAGAATTAGGGCAAAATTTTGCACATTTTCCCTATTCTTCATATTGGCCACTGTTCATTGCCGACAAGACCAATTGTTCCATCTTTCCGGTGATCGGTTGCGGTTCCTCACTCGGTTTCGACTCCGTGACCTTCAGGGTATTGTACTAATTTCCCCTTTCATCGAGTTATGCCTTGATTAGCGAGCAATTTCCATAATTGATGCTATTAGGATTAACTACCATGTTTAGTTGCATTAATTAGGAATTTTGGGTCAACCTAGATGCAATTAATTCCATTGATTATCTGTTAATTGCATGTCTAGGCTTTATCTCCTGTCTAGTCCACAGTTAGATCTTATTGCTATTTGACTGTACACTAGATGACTCGCACCAGCCACATATAGTCGATGATCACTATTGTAAATTTGCATATTTGTCTAGTGATCATGTCCTTCATTCAGTGCTAGGATTTCTATTGCACATTCTTTCCTAGTAGTGCTTTGCTTATAGATGTATTAGGTTTCCATGCTTATCCCATCTACACCTATATGCATGCAGTGATAGTAGAGCAGCAGGCAGATATGGCAGGGTTAGGACAGGACAAGGGCAATGGAAAGATGCATGAGAAGCCCAAGACCAAGACTGGATCCAGAGTCAGAGAGAGCCAGGAGAGTGGCCAGGCACCTAGATGAGGACTCTAGGGTCACGTCCGATCCTAGAGCAGCCTTGTGAGGCATAGGGTCTGAGGAGGAGCACCAGGCAGAGGACTGCACCTCTGGCAGTCGGAGTAGTGCCTCTGCCATGGCCGCGGCGTACTCCAGTTTCCCATCTGGGGAGATCGTCAAGAACTGCGGATCAGGGATCCTCCAGGTAGCACGAGGAGTTTGAGGAGGAGGAGACCGCAGAGGAGGAGACCTCAGAGTTAGAGTCTGAGGAGCTTGTTGAGGAGGAGGCTGAGCAGTCAGAGGAGGAGACAGAGCAGACTGTTCCCTAGAGGACAGCTCACCAGGCAGGAGACCTGAGGTGCACCTATGAGGTGTGCACCAGGAAGCTGTAGAGACTTGTTTAGGCAGCCGGAGATCCGGATATCGTTAAGGTTCCTGCAAAGGACCTTATGGTACATCGCTTGGTACCCTTCGTGCAGTGGGTGCCAGTCCCGAGAGACCCCGCTGCTGGAGAGAGGTACTAGACAGTTCTCCAGAGGAGCATACAAGAGGGCCTGGGACGTTGTGTGGCCTTGAGGATGAGAGACAAGGTGCTTGTACAACAGGAGAACACCACCTACCAGGCCATAAGGAGGGCCACAGGCATTGACAGGGAGCAGTACTTCTCGTATCTGCCAGGACTAGCAGAGCTAGTCACTGCTCCACACAGGTTCAGAGAGGACGTGGTCCTCGAGTTCTACGCGATGTTGTTGGTTGCCAGAGACCGCTCAGAGTTCTGGTTCTTGTTTCAGGGGCAGCCACAACGAGTCACCAGGCAAGACCTGATTGCCAACCTAGGACTCCTGGCTTCAGACTTTCAGCTTTACAGGAGTGCCTACGGTACACTGAAGCCACCCCGCAGACCTTAGGGAGGGAAGCTTCCTTCAGACGACCTTGTGTTGATTGCCTTCCCACCACCGCACACACCAGGCTTTGAGAGTGGCCCTGCGAGACTCACTATAGAGGCCAATGTGGTGAGAGTGATAGTCACCAGGACTATCATACCTAGGTCTGGCTATAGAGAGGAGTTCACACTCTTACACCAGTGGGCAGTAGCAGCCATCTTGAGGAGGCAGACCTTCGACATGGCAGACCTTCTCATTGGAGAGATGGAGGAGGTTATTTCTGAGAGGGTTGGAGGATGTCACTTGGTCTATGGACCATATATCTGCTATCTCCTGAGGAGGATGGGCCTAGTGACGAAAGAGCAATACGAGGCGTTCCCTAAGGTGACCACCAGCTATGCACCTCGAGTCCCTAGGGGATCCTAGTCTACCTCCAGCCAACACACAGGAGAGGAGGAGCAGGAGTCACCAGTACTTCACACGTAGGCAGCTCAGCCAGAGACGGTGGTTCCTGAGTCAGCCAGCACAGGAGCACCTCCCCAACCGACAGGTTGGCAGTCTGAGTACACTGTCATAGTGGCAGCACTAGCAGGATGGCTGGGTGAGTTTATACAGAGTGTGTCAGAGGACAGACGACAGATGATGGAGGTCATCAGAGGACAGGCAGAGCTTCAGTGCCAGCAAATGGCACTCGTTTCTGCCCTGATGACTCAAATGGCAGAGATGAGACAGGCAGGTCAGCAGCCAGGGCCTTCAGCACATGCTCAGTTCTAACAGCTACAGACTCAGCCAGGACCCTTCACAGCTTTGATGACAGCACAGTCTTGCAGATTGTCACTTTCAGGGGTCTTACCGACAGGGGGAGCAGGACAGACTTTCTCTTCAGCACAACTCTCTCCTGTGTCAGCTTTCTCTGTGTCTGCGTTGTTCATCTCACCATCACACTCCTCGAGCTCGCAGATGGCAGGACACTTAAGATCTCAGCACGTATTGGTCAGGAGTTTATTCTCAGACATAGTGCACACTACTCATGTAGACTCCCAGACCGTCCCAGAGATAGCTACAATCTTAGCTCCACCTCTTACTGCCACTATTACCAATCTTACTCCTCAGGTAGTAGAGGATCTTGTCCGTGGAGGCTTCTCACAGCAGGACGTGGCAGACCTCTTACTACTCCAGAATTTAGCTCAGGAGACTGCCACGGTCACTCTAGCAGCACGGGACAATGGGTCTGAGTCGCCTGTAGACCTTGGTTTCTTTGAGCAGCTAGATGCTCAGGCGGCACAGGCTCAGGGAGCACAGCAGGATCCACCTCAGGAGCGGCCTGGAGCAGAGCCTACAGAGGACATCGCTGCACCACATCCTTCAACCACGAGCGCTTAGATGTTCATCTTTTCCCTCCTTTTTGGCTTTTTGGTGCTTGTTGCTAAAGGGGGAGAAGATACTAGGTCTAGGGGGAGTGGGAGTGTGATCTTATTACGATCGAGAGTAGCTTGTATCTAGGGGGAGCTACGAGGTTTTTGAGAGATAGATCATGTGGTTCTTATTTTTGAGGAGTTATTCGTTGTTCACGGATTGTGATGAGTCATGGATTTCATTCGCTCATATTTGACTCATTTTGATCTCACTTGGTTTATTTCCTTTTCATATGCAGTGTCTCGTATTCATTTATTATCTTGTATGCATGTGTATGATATCATGATGATGAATGCTTGTTCTTAATTCTTATGCATTGCCATACTAACTTGTTGCATCTCATTATTCATGTCTTGCATTGCATGTCCTTATGCTTTCATTCAATATATTGTTATGGCATGCATGCATTTTTCATCTAGAGTATGCTCTTCTCTCTTTTCCTTATATCTCTAGATGATGCTTGATTGAGTAGGACCTTATGCGTTTCTCTTATATGTTGTTATGGTTCCTCTCGATCTTTGTGTAGCTTGTTAAGCCTGGTTGTTTATTTGTTCAAATTTTCAATTAAGTAGTGGTTGTCATCAATCACCCAAAAGGGGGAGATTGTAAGCTTCATAACCATTGATGATTGGATCCCCGAGGTTTGGATGTTTTGGTGATAGATGACAACTATGAAATTGTGGGCTAACATTTACACGAGTGTTGTCTTTGTAAGAACCGTCTCTTAACTCTATTGCCAATCATATGGATGATGGTTGCCCTTGGCGATTGATGACAATGACCGCAAGCATGGAGGCTTGTGAACTTGATGGAGTCCAAGGGTTGATGGAGATGGATCAAAGCGGAGAACAAGCTATGGTGCAAGTGTTTGGAACACTTGAGTAGTTGTTAGGGCTTTGAGTCCATAGGAAAAACCGAACTATCAAGGGGGTCTAGGTCATTCTCTTAGGTTCTGTCTAGTCGATGATATGCAAGGTTGCTCGATGAAATCACAGGCACTAGGTGACAGTGGAGGAGACAAGGAGCTGTTTGGAGAAGCCCGGAAACGAAGTCGAGCGAGGACGACAAATTTTAGCTTCAGGACATAGAGACCGGACAGAGGGGTCAGTGGAGACCGGACTGTACGGTCACTATAGGAGTTGTCCAGGACATAGAGCGAGGAGCAGGAAGTCTGTCAGTAGGAGACTCTATACAGACCGGACGGTCCAGTCTGCTGACCATATGGTCCAGTCAGTAGGAGTGCAGCAGGGCAGCAAGGAGCTTTGGCAGTGAAATGTTTCTAGACTGGAGAGAGAAACAAACCGGACAGTCCGGTCCAGTGACCGGACAGTCCGGTCTAGTGACCGGACAGTTCGGTCAGTACAGGAATCGCCTACGCACAGAGGAGCCAACATCTGAGGGGAGCCATTACAGAATGATCGGACGGTCCGGTCAGGAAGAGACCGGACAGTCCGGTCAGTGCGTCCAGAAAGGTGATTTTGTGAGGCAACGGCTAGTTTGAGGTCGAGAGCCTATATAACTTTGTTGCTGGGGTCTTGGAGACCTCTCATGGCCAGTGGAATACCTGAGAGCATTTGGTGAGGTCCAAGAGGAAAAGAGGAGAGCACTAGGAGGAGATATTACATATCTTGAGAGTGCTAGAGAAGAGTAGCTTCAGCATCTTGCACATCTAAGGCTAGGGTGTCCTTGAGGGTGTGATCTAGATTGTTACTCTTGGTCTATGGTGAGAGCTAGACCGGTTAGGTGTCGGTGATCAAGCCTATCATGATCGGTTGTGAAGGCCGTCACATGTTTGTACATGGTTTGAGCCTGTCGTTGAAAGGGGCATCACTAGTAAGCGCCCGTGTCGGCTCAGGGAGTCCGGCAAGTTCTCAAGGGAGGCGAGCTTGTACTTTGTGCAGTGGTGCCGCACACCATGTCTTCACTCTAGGAGTGATTGGGGGCTCATGGGCGAGAACTCCACTTTGTGGCGGGAGGGACCAGGACTTCGGTGGGAGTGGTCCAACAAGGATTAGGGGAAGGCACCATCCTTCTGAGACCTTGGGAGAAATCATGAGTATTCCTTGACCCTTTTCTATACCATTCCGCAATTATGTGCTCTAGTGAGTAGGGTGACTTGTGGCTTGAATAGGCTAGTATGATTGACTTCCGCTCTTTATCATATCATGAACACTAGCATGTGTAGGATCTTGGCCTACTAGAATTACTTAGGTTTCTTATCTCGTTAGACTCAAGTAGTGGAATTTGAAGTAACTGGATTCATGAGCGGCTTACCGATTAACCCCCCCTCTTGGTACGTCTTCGGTCCTTACACTTTATCACCAGTTGCCGCTCCTTTCTTCTTCTCTCCCACACTCTTCCACCGACGCCTCCTTCATCTCTATTCTTCCACCTTCAGATCTAGTAGAGCAGGGGGGGTTTTTAGGTGCTAGGCGTGCTTCATGTGCATGCGGGCCCGGCGTGCTGGCCATCGGCCTTCGTGGCTGACCGCAACCGAGGTCAGATCGAGGCGGGAGCTCGGGTGCATGATGCGGATCTCTTGGGTCCAAGGCGCAGGCAGGTGAAAGCTCCCCGGTGTGGCTTGGCACATGGTTCCGGGAGTGATGCCAAGCTGTTGTGGCGAGGCTGCTTTGGGTCTTGCTCACGTGCGGGGATAGGCCGCGCTCGGGCCTCATTGGGGAGCTGGCACGGTCACATGCTTCTTGTTGTCTCTTGGTGCGTCGGCTTGGTCACGTGGACCGGGGAGGGGGCCACATTTGCCAATCCGGTGCTTCCTTCATGGTGGGCCAGGTGGCCCAGGCATGACGGGCTTGGATCTAGTTAGCTTGAACCCATTAGGGTTTGGTCCGACCGGATCTGGGTCGACTTCTTCTTCTTCTTTTTTTCAATCTTTTTGTCATGGATCTTGATGGTGGAATGTAGGGGATCATCAGATCTGCCCGTGTGGTAGCTGGATCTGATGATTGCAGCCCCATTAGGGTATGGTCTGACCAGATCTCGTGTATACGGATCGATTTTTTTTCTATGATGGGTTTGACGGCGCTTTGATGCTTTGCGATGGGTCCGATCACCTTCACCACTAGGGATAGGGTAGATCCGGTGGTGACATCGTCTTGTTAGCCCCTCCCATAAGGGTTAGGGTTTGGTGGTCAAGTTGCCAGATCTCAAGATTTTCTTTCTTTTCTTTCTTGTGGATCCGGTCGGAGGAGCCCCTTCCGGGTAAGCCATCCGTGGGATCTGATCTTCGTGCATGGCCAGACAGCTCTCATGTGGCTTCTTTTTCTGGATCTACCTCTCAACCGGGCGTAACGGACTTAGCTGCGCATTTTCAGCGGGGTGATGCTACATGGGGCGCTGGTCGCAGGGTGTGCCAAGCCATGTGATGCTCGACGACGTGCACTGCAGTTTGCTTGCTTATTGACACGAAGAATAGGGCGCAGGTCATAGGAGGTGACGAGCCATGTGGTGCTCATCGCACGATCTACAGTTTTCTTGCATATTGTTTTCTTTACATCTAGACAGCAACGTGTCTAGATCTTGATCTTCATGGCGAACTTGGACAAATCTTGACTGCAGCGACAAAAGATAAAAATTCAATCAAAATACATACCTTATATCACCAATTAGATTAGAGCGTGTTGATAACATGTTGAGTTATCGATGATCGCAGACACGTAGATCAATGTAGAAAACAAAAACTAAAAACAACAAGAATAGAGGAGACAAAATTCTTTATTGAGTAATTCTAGCGAATTTATAAAGTGGTGTCTCCTCAACTATTTATAAGGGGGAAATCTACTTCGTGTTGGGTCAGAATTAGATAAGGAGCCCACATGGGCCAGGAGTCCTTCTTCTAGAAGGTGGGTCTACCCCAATAAGCATTTTACAAAAAATTCAACAATTCTCCCATGCACAATGCAATCAGTCAGCAATTATACATGACTCCATCCACAAGTTGCGCACGTATCCATGCAAAAAACTAAGACATTAGAGTGATGAGTACTTGACTAATCAAATCAATTAGCAAAGTATAGGAATAAAATAATATGGAAAGACTAAAGAAGGAAAGGACGCCTTCCCTGATTTCAAGTGCATGTATGACTCGGATCAGATTAACCTCCAAGCACGTGTGCTAGTACTCGATGTGGCAATTGAGTTAATCAACTTTGGGGCTTGCTTCTATGATTAACTTGCCAACACCATGCGGCATCACCTGCACCGCCTCGCCAAATAGAGTTGCCGCCTGAACTCGATCGCCACCGATGAAGATTTATCTTCTTTGCAAAAACTTAGCCACCATGAAACTCGACAAGTCGATCATCACGCTCCCCCTATCTGGCGCGCCAACTGTCGATACTATTATCAGCAGTGGATCATAGGGTAGTCTATGATCCTCATTTATCTGTAAAGGCATGCGTGAGACCGAGAGTCGATGGACACACAAGACGTAAGGTTTAGATAGGTTCGGGCCTTCCAAAGGATAACAATCTAAGAAACCATGTGGATATGTGCCATGGTTTGCAATATATTTGATGAGTAATTGCCTTGAACGGATTTGGTGTTTGAGTTGAAATATGGGAATCTGGAAATTGCATGAGTTTGTGCATGTCATGGTTTTGACTAACCGGAGTTGGTGGAAGTATTGGTGATGTTGTAGGAGTTGAGAAATGTGTTTTCCTGTCTCATGATGTGTAGGTCAATAGAGTCGACTTGGCGATCAACAGCGAGAGGATCGAGCACAAGTAGGGGACTTTGGTCCGGACGATCGGGATGTCGGGTGAAGTCAAGGGTGATCCACACCGTACACGTGGAGAGGCAAGAAGCACGGACGGTTTCGTGGTTGAGCCTCAAAACCGTGGTGGTGATGAAGACGTAATGTTGACCAAGTCAAGACGAGCGGGATGCCGGTGCAAGTGACAAGGGGGCCAGATGGACAGGGACCGAGAGAGACTTGCCGGCGGTCAGAGGTGACACGCGTCAACATCGAGTAGTCACGCTTTGAGAAGCGTGCGATGCAGTTTCCCGGTTTGGGCCTCAAATCCAGTGGTGGCGATTGGAGGTGCACGTGGCACCATCGCGGAGCTTGCGTCGAGGCGAAGCAAAGATGTGAAGGGCCCGATGGCATTCGGGTGAAGGAAAAAGAGATGGACAAGTTTGTCCCTGGTGGTAGGTGGCAATGTTATGTAGGTCAAGGGTAGTGTGGTCTTTTGTACAGTAGGACCCTAGGCCTATATAAGGAGAGGTGTGGCTGGTGGGAGAGGTGCCTCTTCCCATTAGCCTTGTGTTAGGTGTTCATTTCAAAGTGCTAGGAAAGGTCTTCATGTAATAGAGGAGAGGAGAGGGTGTGTGAGAGACATCTCTTGCTCTTCAAAATAGTGGGAGGAAGAGGGTGGCTTCCTAGCCATGTATCCATGTAGCTTGACTTGATGAATCAATGATATGAGATTCAAATTCGTGCTCAAGTTCTTCCTCTCTCCCTATATCACGAATTTCTCTTTTTCCCTATTTTCGAAGCTATTTTTGTGGGAATTTTTTATCTCACTTTTGGGAAAGTTTTTGGGCGGATTTCTTGGGGACCTTGGTGCTATGATGAGCTAGAACAATCCTATATAAATCCTTGACTGAATCATAAGCTCTAGCACCTTCGATTTGAAAGATTTCTCACGTTTCCCCTATTCGGTGTTCTTGGCATAAGATCTGAACTTCATGATGATTCCTTGTGCTTTTTGAGTGGATCTCTTTAGAGGAGTGTCGTGATATATTGAGGTTGATCTGGTCCAAATTGTGTGATTTTTGGAGTTCGTTTGATAGTGTTTTGGCAATTTTCTTTCCCGAATGCAGCTGTGTTGGTGGTTTCTAGCATCTAGTCCAAGAGCCCCACATCGACCACCTGCTCTCCATCAATCTCGACCCCGGCATCATGTGAGCCCAACCAAAGAGACAATGCGGTGGGAGGAGCCCACAGCAAGTGCAACGGCTCAACAAAAATGAACTGAGACCGCCAGTCTTTGGTAAATGCTCCAGAATCAATTTTATACAGAACAAGGAAACTGCAAATGGTGACATGTGAACCTCTTCTTGGAGAACCATCGATCACTGCAAAATAAAAAATAAAAAGAAAAATATTAAGCCATAACCCCTGCAGCTGTAGTAAAATGCAAAATACGTCCAACAATTGCTAGAGGCCAAGATAGATATATACTCACTCCATTCCAAAATTATTTTCATCATTGACTTTTTTAATCAACTTTGACCGTTTGTCTTATTCAAAAAATTTAAAAAGTATCACATATTTTTAATGATTTATTTTATTACTAGATAAAATTTAAATATATTTATAACTTTTCATATTCAAACACATATTTTGAATAAGATGAATGGTCAAAAGTAACGAAAAAAGTCAATGGCGACAACAATTTTGGAACAGAGGGAGTATATACTTCAAAAATGAAAGAATGAGATCAGCCATATTTTGGCAATCACCAAGATACTTGTGAAATTATAGTCTTAAGTTACAATCTAACACTCTCTAAAGAGCAGATGTGTTCCTATTTATGCTTAAGTAGTACCTACAGAAGTGACAAAAAATAGCACACCCTGGAATACAAAGAGAAGACATGAGCAGAAAAATTAGGCTTTGTCCATCAAGATTTACCAACACAATGACATGTCCAGGTAATGAATGCAATACATGTAATATAACTTTTGTCTCTGACAAAATGAAAATCTAGTAATTAAAGTTCAGAAAAAGGTCTCTATAACAACCTAAGAGCATTAGAATTGAATATTTTTAAAATCACCATATCAGTTGAAAAATATTTGACTAATTAATGCTTATAATGCTTCGTTTTCCCTAAAATCAGTAGACATTTTATGTGGACTCCTCATAGATCAGAAAGGTTGCAATGTGGCAAATATGATGACACACATATCACTGTATTTTTTTTATTCAGACTGAAGCATTGTCTCATAACCTTTTATTTAGATAAATTGATGCACCTATTCCTTAGTTTGACTTCATCCGTCCTGTTTGTCCTGTGTGCCAAGAAATGGGCAATGACATACCTGCATGGAGCAAACAAATCATGTGTTGAAACTAAAATTGTCTAGACTCTAAACACAAAAATTGACTCATCCATGACCATAAAGGTATGTTGCTAAATATAATCAGCCAGTTATCAAGGTTTTCAAACATCCCACTGCTAACATCATCAAGCCTTAGTATTATAGTTAACAGAATATCTTTCTTTCCTATATATTTTAACAGGCAGGAGCTCTGCTAGTCATTAAAGGAGAGATACAGGCACCACAAATTATAGTTTAAAAAGTAGCCAAAAAAGAAGATTAAAACCAAAGATTGGTTCCGAAAAGATGGTAGAATTGTTTATCAGAATATTTGTTCATTTATTTTTTCAGCTCCATTTGACCTACTTCTAGAATCTGTTCACATAGGTTACTGCACAACAATGAAACATATATTACATAGAAACACAACTCTCTTGCATTTTTGAGAAAAAAAAACAATGAATCATATATTATTATAAAATAATCTTGAAATGTAATCATATATTACAGTTCTTTCACGAGAGATAAATCCATGTCAGCAGCTCCAACTGCTTGAAAAATCTTACAAAGATCAATGAAAAATAAGAGAATTAAATCTGAAAGCAAGAAATAATTAATTACCTGTAGACTGAAGAGGTTTAAGTCTACCTCAGGATACATAGACTATTTTGCAGAAAATATCTGCAGCTCAAAGCTTAGGAGTAATTAGAAACATAACAGAACCATCTAAATAGCTAGCGATTTTTCATCATATTTTCAGTGACACTATACTCCCACCATCTTACAGAATTACCTAGCAGTTTTAGTGACATTTTACTTTATCACTATATATATGAGATTACAACATGTTTCAGCTAATTAGGGAGTAAGTTGTTGCTACTGAACTAAGCAAAATCTTTTAATGGAGCTAGATAGCAATACAACAACAACAATAAAGCCTTTTTTATTCCAAGCAAGTTGGGGTAGGCTAGAGATGAAACCCATGGGAACCCAAAAAAGAAGAGACAAATGAACAAAAGTCAAAAGAAAGAGAAGAAAAAGGGAAAAAAAGAAAAGAGAGACAAAAACAAAAGGGACAAAAGCCAAAAGAAAGAAAAAACGAGTAAGCAAGAAGCAAGAAAAAAAGATCACGGTTCCGGCACGTCTATTGCTAGTCTCCAAGCACTCCTATCCATAGCTAGCTCCTTAGGAATATCCCACGCCTTCAGGTCTCTCTTAACCGACTCGTCCCAAGTCAAGTTAGGTTGGCCTCGACCTCTCTTAACATTAGCATCTCTCTTTAGAACCCCACTATGCATCGGCGCCTCCGGAGGCTTCCGTTGGACATGTCCGAACCATCTCAACCGATGTTGAACCAATTTCTCCTCGATAGGTGCCACTCCTATCCTGTCCCGGATATCTTCATTCCGTATTCGGTCTCTTCTTGTATGCCCATAAAACCAACGCAACATACGCATCTCTACTACACTCAATTGTTGGACATGTCGTCTTTTCGTAGGCCAGCACTCAGCACCGTATAACATTGCCGGATGAATTGTCGTCCTATAGAATTTACCTTTTACCTTTTGTGGCACCCTCTTGTCGCATAAGACGCCGAAAGTTTGATGCCATTTCAACCAGTCGGCTGAAATTCTATGCCTAACATCTTTGTTGATGTCACCGTCCTTTTGTAACATCGATCCTAAATAATGAAACGTATCATTCTTGGCCACCAATTGTCCATCAAGGCTAACGTCTCCATCCTCATGTCTAGTCGTGCTAAACTCGCACATCATATACTCGGTCTTGGCCCTTCTAAGTCTGAATCCCTTGCACTCTAATGTGTGCCTCCACTGCTCCAACTTCCTATTAACCCCAACCTTACTCTCATCAACTAACACCACATCATCAGCAAAGAGCATACACCAAGGGGCATCACTCTGTATTTCTCGTGTGACCTCGTCCATCACCAGAGCAAATAAATAAGGGCTCAATGCTGATCTTTGGTGTAGTCCTATTTTAATCGAAAAGTCATTGGTGTTGCCATCACATGTCCGAACACACGTCCTCGCGTCCCTGTAAATATCCTTGATGAGGGTAATGTATTTAGTTGGGACTTTGTGCTTCTCCAAGGTCCACCACTTGACATTTCTTGGCACTTTGTCATACGCCTTCTCAAGGTCAATAAAGACTATGTGTAAGTCCTTCTTTTGCTCTCGATATCTCTCCATCAATTGTCGCATTAAGAAAATCGTCTCCATGGTCGATCTTCCAGGCATGAACCCAAACTAGCTTTGCGTCATACTTGTCACTCTTCTTAGGTGATGCTCGATAACTCTCTCTCAGAGCTTCATCGTATGGCTCATCAACTTAATTCCATGATAGTTAGTACAACTTTGAACATCTCGCTTGTTCTTGAAGATCGGTACTACTATACTCCTCCATTCTTCCGGCATCTTGTTTGACCGAAAGATGAGGTTAAAAAGCTTAGTTAACCATACTATGGCTCTGGCACCCAAACATCTCCACACTTTGATGGGGATACCATCAGGGCCCATCGCTTTATCACTCATCATCCTCTTCAAAGCTTCCTCTATCTCTGCCTCCTGAATTCTCCTCACAAAGCGTCTGTTGTTATCATCAAATGAGTCATCCAACTCAAGTATAGGACCCTCCTCTCTATTAAACAACTTATCGAAGTATTCTCTCCATCTGTCCTTGATCTCCTCATCTCTCACCAGGAGTCGGTCTACCCTGTCCTTGATACATTTGATTTGGTTGATGTCCCTCGTCTTCCACTCACGGATCCTAGCCATCCGATAGATGTCCTTCTCCCCTTCCTTCGTGCCTAGTCGCTGATAAAGGTTATCATATGCCTGACCCTTTGCTACACTCACTGCTCGCTTTGCAGCCCTCTTGGCTATTTTATAGCCTTCTATGTTGGCTGCACTCTTGTCAAGATGTAGGTGCTTGAAACACTCCTTCTTCTCCTTGACAGCCCTTTGCACATCATCATTCCACCACCAGGTGTCTTTTGCTTCTTGTTTGCCTCCCTACTCACGCCAAACACTTCTGAAGCAAACTTCCAAACATATGTTACCATCTTTAGCCACATGTCATCTGGTTCTTCTCCTTCCTCCCAGGGTCCCTGTCCTAGCATCCTCTCCTTATAAGTTTGCCCCAGCTCCCCTCTAAACTTCCACCAGTTCGTTCTCACGGTCTTGGAACGTTTGTCTCTGTATACACGTACCCGAAAGCGAAAATCTGCCACCACAAGCTTATGTTGAGTGACGACAGACTCCCCATGTATCACCCTACAGTCCAAGCAAGCATGTCTGTCCTCCCTCCTTGCAAGGATAAAGTCAATTTGGCTCGAGTGTTGTGCACTTCTAAAGGTCACTAGATAGGATTCCCTCTTCCTAAAGAGGGTATTCGCTACCAACAAGTCATAAGCTAACGCCCAATTAAGTATATCCTCCCCCTCCTGATTCCTACTACCATATCCGAACCCCCCATGGACCCGCTCGAACCCTACAATAGACGCCCCCACATGGCCACTAAGGTCTCCTCCTATGAAAAGCTTCTCACTGATAGGTATGGCACTAACCATGCTATCTAGATCTTCCTAAAACTGACTCTTGGTGCTCTCACTAAGACCTACCTGAGGGGCATAGGCACTAATCACATTCAGAGCCGAATCTCCAACTATCAGCCAAACTAGGATAATCCGGTCACCGTGCCACCTAACATCTACGACTCTATCCTTAAGGCTCCTATCAATCAAGATGCCTACACCATATCTACCCGATGTTGTGCTTGTGTACCAACACTTGAAGCCAGTATCCTCCACCTCCTTTGCCTTCTGGCCCTTCCAATTAGTCTCTTGGACGCATAGGATATTTACATGCCTCCTAGTTGCCAAATTGACTAGCTCCCATAATTTGCTCGTTAGGGATCCTACATTCCAACTCCGTAGTTGGCTCGGCTAACTTTCTTACCCTTTGCACCCATCGAGGAAAGTGCGAAGATCCTTTCTCATATTTCACCACACCCGGGCGTAGATGTAGCGTGCCACTAAGGTTGCGACGACCCAACCCTTGCTCACTATTCATCATACCTAGGTCACGATACGACGCGCCACCAAGGGGATGACAACCCGACCCTTTCCCATTTGACACCACACCCGGGTTCCGATGTAGTGTGTTGCTAAGAGGGTTACGCCCCAATGAATTTCTTATGGGTTTCATATCCATTTAAGTGGCTGGGTTTTTGATGTTGGTTCGCCAAACCTAACACAACCCTCCTTCTTTACACAGGCTTGGGACTGGCTATGTTGAGACTCAACATAGGCGGAGTTGGAGCTAGATAGCAATAAGCTACAAAATTGCACAAATTCATTGTGAGTTCACATGTTTCTCATATGCAAAATGGAGCAGCTTATAGAACAAAAGCATAATCAATATAATGAGATATGGAAGAGCTTCACTCGCGTTATTGTCTGCCATTTTCGTCTTTGTTTCTCTGATTTAATAACCTCCCAATCCCTACTCCATTTTGTACCAGCATGCTACAAATCTCCGATCCATCAGATGGCATTCAGGTAGGGGAAGTTGATCTCTTTTGAGGATGAGACACACTATATCAAGCCAAAATGAAGTACTTAGCAAGCCTAAAAAAATTAAAAGAAAAGGAGCATAACATTATTAACAACATCAAGGTGCCAGAACAATAGGTTAAGTATTCATCATGACTTCATGACAAAGTTATCTGTGTCAGAAAGGTAAATTGATAACTGAAGTCCATTTGTGCAAAATAAAGGCATTGCAGAAGCATAAATAGACATTAATTTTCGAAAGACCATAGTAAAGATTTAGCAATCAATTTTCCCCCTTTAGACTTTCATAAGATATGTAGACATGATAATAGTACATTTTGGTCACCCAAAACCCAAGAATCTATGATCCACTTATGGTGATTATCTGATTTCTGAGACTATTTTTCTTTCAACAAAAAGAATCAGGTCATTGCAGAATACGATCGATAGTAAAACATGGAATCATACCTTGAGTTCTTAACCCTGCTAGTGGACCGGTTGTTTGATGGATTTGTTCCTAAAGCAACGAAATGGTATCCACAAGACCCGTCCTGATACGAGGTAAACAAATTATGTCTAGTGATTTCAACT
This sequence comes from Eleusine coracana subsp. coracana, assembly GCA_032690845.1. Classification (NCBI taxonomy): domain Eukaryota; kingdom Viridiplantae; phylum Streptophyta; class Magnoliopsida; order Poales; family Poaceae; genus Eleusine; species Eleusine coracana. The sequence continues at coordinate 31,913,297 of CM064422.1, forward strand.
AAATCGAATGGAACTATGAAGGAATCATGATGGGTATGATTCATATAAAATCATAGATGGAGAGAGAGAAGCTTACCTATAAATGATATTGGGGAATGATGATGGAGGGTGAGGGAACATGGTGGTCGAGCTTCGCCATCACTAGATCCGTCCTCCTCCGCTCTTGATATGTCTCCTTTAGCCAGAGCAACAGCAGGCCATCGAGATGAGACCCACCATGGCTGCCTACTTGCCGCCGACCTCAAGACACCACTCGAGCCCAATCGATGTGATGAACATGGGTCCTGTAGAGCCCGAAGCCTAGATCAATGTCGTCCTCATGCACCGCCGCCGTCTAGATCCGTATGGTGATGAGGCTATCGTCTGCATCCGTGCAGTGAAGAGGTTGTCACATCTATGAGGGTTAAGGAGGGGAGAAGAGGTGGGCAGGCGTGAGGGCACGAGCGCCGCTCCTGAAGGAGGAGAAGCGGTGCGCGGCATCGCGGTGACTGATGCTCAGGGAGGAGGACGACATGGCGTGATAGTGGTGGCTCAGGGTCAGGGCTGGAGGGAGGAGGAGGAGCAAGGAGGTGAGATGGATTAGGGTTGGAGAGGCAGACGGGCGGCGGGTGAGCGCTATGGACCCCACCTGTCGATGCTGGTTTTTTATGTTCTGAAGACAACAGAATAAGGTGGGATGCGTGATAAGGCTGTCTCCAACCCTGGAGACCCAAAACGCCGAATGGATCTCCATCGCCTAGAAGGGGCAGGACGCAATTAAGCCTGTTTTCACCAAAAGACAAGGACCTGTTTAGCACGGGAAGAAGCAGCGTCAAATTCGGTTTCCCGCTTTTTGCTGCCGTGCACGGCTCTGCACAACCCCGGAGTTGACGCGCATGCTTGACGGCGCCATTGCTCTGCTAGTCCGCCTGGTTCATTTTCTTTTCTTCTCCCACAAATAGGATTTTTTGATTCAAAAGCCCAGGTTTTTTGCTGCTCGCTGAAGCCCGCTTGTGTTGTGGCTGTGGTGTGCTCTGCCTCTGGTTGAAGCCCGCACTCGCCAAGGCTTGCCGATGAGGTCGCGCCCGGCCGCCGCCCATCGAAACGCATGCTTGGTCGGCTAGCCTACACATGCACGGAGGTCGAAATGTGAAACAGAGAAGGGCAAGTCCAACAACACATACCATGGCAGTCGCCGCCCGCCACTGCAACCGCCGCTCTCTGGCTGACCCTATCTTCTTTCTTCTTCCGTGTGCGTCGCTGTGTCACTGTGTATTGCTCGATCATTTGAGGAGCCGGAGGAGGTGCTCCATTTCTCGGTCACGGGCTGGAGGAATCTCACAATGGGTCTCCAGGATGGGTCACCCGTTGGAGGCCTGGTTTTGTGTCTTTAAGACCCAATTTGGGTATGGGTATCAAAATGAAGCAGTCGTTGGAGTCTGTCTAAGCCTGTCAACGTTGGATCTACATATAACGGTAGAGAGGAGGGCGACGAGTTTAGGGTGGGATGACAACCTCACCACAATTATAGGATTGGTAAAGATTTAATGATCACATAGGAGAGGACTTGATGGTCGTATGGGAATAAGTCTGAAAACTATGCCATTGAGCAAAGTCAGCTATTACAAGCTAAAAGTTTTGCTTATGGTGTCTGAGTGGTAATTATTTAAGAAAAAACTATATCATGATTGATGTCATTATAGTTTAGTACTATGTTATGATTGATGTCATAACCTTTCTTTTGATTCTTTACATGATTGATGTCATTAAATTTGAATCAAAGATCACTCGGCCTAGGGTGAATACCACTCAACCTTTTATAATTGGTCGGCCCAATTGATGTTGAGTAGACCGAGTGCATGGTTTGATGATCAGGACATTAATTGCTCAAGCTTGATGGTTTGAGTTATCTTATACAACAAAATGTGAAGAGCTAAAATTATTAGACTCTTGTATTATTTGTTAGTCTCCAAATTATACAGAGTCGGGGGCTACACCTGTTCAGGTGCACCTAGTCGGCGCACCAGATCTATCAGGAACTTCATAAAGAGGTCTTCCTAATTTGTGACCTGTTCACAACAAAAATTGAAGAGGTATCACTCGGCAAGTCACAGTTCTAAATCAGAAAGCACTCGGGGGCTGTTGTGGAATACTTACCTTATCGCTATCCATAGCTAGGCTTAAGTCGATAGACGATCAGGTGACCCACCAATAAGGAAACCGACTGAGTTGGCTTAGAGCACAAGGCAATGAGAGATAGAATTTCTATGTTTATCCTTGTAGACTACGAGTAGGACTCTTCATGTACCCCTGCTGACCGAATATATAAGGTGGCAGGGACACCCCATCGAGGGCACTAGATTACATTGCAATACAAACTACAGAACACATGATATAGGGTTTTTACTCTCATCAAGAGGGTCCAAACCTGTATAACTCAGCATCTTGTGTCTTAACCATCAAGTTCTTAATCCCGACATAGCCTTATAAATATATTGCTGAGATCAAGTCTCAACAGAAATGTTCTAACCCGATCTAATTCAGAATGAACACGGTACCAAAATTCAAGGGTGATTCGGACCCTAGGCATTGCTTGATGAGTTATGAAACAACAATCACTTCGGTTGGAGGAGATGATGTCGCATTAGCAAAATCCTTTGCTTGCGCTCTGGAAGGAGTAGCACTGAATTGGTATTTCAATTTACCGCCCAGATCAATCTATAGCTGGGAAAATCTAAGAGATAAAAAGCTAGCAAATTTCAGGGGACTTAAGAGCATCTCTGAGCCAAATGAAACTCTTAAAAACCTCAAGCAACGTCCTAAAGAGTCTCTGCAAGATTTTTACTGGAGGTTCTTAATCCAAAAAGCTCAATCCCCAACACTGTCAGAAGAGAGGGCAATGGAGTATGCAATTGCTGGTTTAAGAGCATCTTTGCTGATATCAAATTTTGCAAAAAGCCACCCACTTCGCTAAAAGAAATGTGCACAAAAATCAAAGAGTACTACCAACCAGAGCAAGATTTCAAGAGGAGGACTAAAAATCAAAAGGAAGAAAACAGTCGAAGTCAAAGCCAGCAGAGTGATGGCTGGCAAGACAGAAGCACCAAAAGACAGAGATTTCAAAATTACACACCACAGCTCATGGTGAACAACATTGAGACAAACCAGCAGCTCGCACAACAAAGCACGACTCAATCAAATCAACAAAACCAGCACCAATTCAGAGGAAGCAACAATAGAGGCTGAGGTAGAGGTAGAGGAAATACGGGAAATCGCCCTCCCAAAAAAACTATATTGCATTTATTGCAGTGAAGACAAAAGGCATAGATCATTCGAATGTTCAATTGCCAAGTAGATCAAGCAGAGAATGGATTAGAAAAAAAAAAGGCAATCGGAGCAAGCAAAAGTGGTAAATCACACCTCGCTGCAATCACGGCAAAATCAGCCTAACGTTACCTCGAGTAATCAGTCCTATACTTCACCTCAAAACCAAACCCATTTCCCACAAAGCCAACCCTACACACCATATAGCCAAAATTACACACCGCCTTTCAATCAAACTTATATGCAAAGTGCATACCATCAATATCATCCTCACTCATACTTCGCAACAAGCCATCCACTACAACACCCAGCTCTCCAAACAAAAAACCAGCAACCTCGCCAAAACCTAGCTATTGAAAAACCGTGAAGTGAACAACTTACACTTCCAGCACCAAAAACAGAAAACTCAACCAGCCAACAAAGCCAACCACAACCATTGCCAACAAAAGGTTTAATTGGAATGATAATATGGGGGGGGGGGGGGGGGGGTTGATGTGGACAAGGGTTCCCGATCTTCCGAAAGGTTCTGGATATGTTGATTTGGTCAGAGGCGACACACAAATCGTTCCGGCTTCAGAATAGCACGCTCTAAACCCCGCAATCGCAGCACGACGTCTCCTCTGGTTATCAACCGTCCTAAAACGATTGACCTCGCCGAGAAGGCTAATCCCTGCCTGCGAATCAAGAACACAAGCAAGAACAAAGAAGAAAGCAACACAATTGCAGATGTATTATGAATCTCACGAAGTTGGGGTCTCACAAACCGTGATGACAGCGAAACTGTTATGAACGGAATAATCTAAGCAAAACTCAAACCCTAATGGTGCGACGGCAGCTGTATATGAAGACCCTAGGGTCGTGCAAGACCCTCTGGACGCACCCCTACTTGGGCTCAACTAGATACAATGCCCAAAGTCCAAAAACAGGCGACACAACACCGAAATAGATTCTGGACTCTCTCTTGTTTCGACGATTCCCGATGATTCCAGACGAATTTTGATATGAGACCGGCGGCATTGGAAATGTCTTCTTCTTATCTTTCCGTGCATATGTAGAACGTCCAAATCCGAGTCTGTATGTGTCTTGGGCATCCATTTTAGTGCAGACTAGTCCTGAGCCCCGAAACAGACTCGAAGTCGGTTTTGGTTGGGCCTCCACCTTGGCTTCCACGTCCTTGTTGGTCCTCCACGTCTCCAAGTCCTTCTCCCATCATCTCCTGGTCCTCTCCATGGTTCCTAATTATAATATAATCATTAGGTAGCAAACCATTCTCAAAAGTGACATATAATAAATAATGTAGGAACGAGCTCACCTCTAAATTTAGTTGTCGTGCACGAGCTCTAGTCATTGGACCTTGCAAGTCCAAAATTGGAGGAGTGTTGCATATATCCTTAGGAGTGATGTCCTCATCATCCTCCCCCTCTTAAAATGGAGTCATCCTCGACTCAAGCTCATTCTCTTCTCCCAAGTATGGTTTCAAATCTGAAATGTTAAAAGTAGGACTAACCCCGAACTCGGGAGGCAACTCAAGTTTGTATGCATTATCATTAATCTTCTCAATTATTTTGAAAGGACCATCAGCTCTAGGCATTAATTTAGACTTTCTCAAATCTGGAAATCTATCTTTTCTCAAGTGTAACCATACTAAATCTCCTACATCAAGTTTTACTTCTTTTCTACCTTTACTACCAGCAATTTTATACTTGTCATTCATCTTTTCAATGCTAAGTCTAGTGGTCTCATGCATTTTGAAAATAAATTCAGCACGTTCCTTAGCATCAACATGAACTCTCTCATGAATAGGTAGAGGAAGTATATCAAGTGGAGTACGGGGATCAAAACCATACACTACTTTGAAAGGACTTACCTTAGTAGTAGAATGTGTTGCCCGATTATATGCAAACTCAACATGAGGCAAATATTCTTCCCATTGCTTCAAATTTTTCTTCAAAATAGCTCTCAACATAGTACCCAAAGTGCGGTTCACCACCTCGGTTTGTCCATCAGTTTGTGGGTGACAAGTTGTAGAAAACAACAACTTTGTACCCAACTTATTCCAAAACGTGCGCCAAAAGTGACTTAAGAATTTTGCATCACGATCTAAAACAATAGTAGAAGGCATACCATGCAAACGAATAATTTCTTTGAAAAAGAGATCAGCAATATAACTAGCATCATCAGTCTTATGAAATGGTATAAAGTGTGCCATCTTAGAAAATCTATCCACAACAACAAAAATACTATCACTCCCCCTCTTAGTCCTAGGCAGTCCTAAAACAAAGTCCATAGAAATATCCGCCCAAGGAATAGAAGGAACAGGAAGTGGCATGTATAAACCATGTGGATTCAAGCGAGACTTAGCTTTTTGACATGTAGTGCAGCGAGCAACAAAGCGCTCAACATCTTTCCTCATCCTTGGCCAAAAGAAATGTGTGGCCAAAATATCCTCCGTCTTCTTGGCACCAAAATGTCCCATCAATCCACCTCCATGCGCCTCCTGTAACAACAAAAGACGAATGGAACCAACTGGAATGCATAGGCAGTTAGCTCTAAACAAGAATCCATCATTCAACACAAATTTATTCCATGCACGACCTTCTTTACAATGCAGCAATACATCCTTAAAATCAACATCAGCAGCATATTGTTCTTTGGGCATTGAGCATGTCTACGGTTCAAATTACATTGAGAACGAATATACTTAAGTGATTCATGATTAGAATGAATAACAAATTCTTTGGGCAACAAATAATGACGCCACGTCTCTAAACAACGTACAAGTGCATACAATTCCTTATCATACGTGGAGTAATTCAAAACAGGCCCAGTAATTTTCTCACTAAAGTATGCAATAGGTTTACTATCTTGCATCAAAACACCACCAATACCTATACCACTAGCATCACATTCAAGCTCAAAAATCTTATCAAAATTAGGTAATTGCAGCAATGGTGCATGTGTAAGTTTATCCTTCAAAGCATCAAAAGACTCATGATGTACCTTACCCCAATGGAAATCAATGCCCTTCTTTGTCAACTCATGTAAAGGTGCAGCAGTGGTGCTGAAATCTTTGACAAAGCGGCGGTAGAAACCTGCAAGACCAAGAAAACTCCTCACCTGTGTGATAGTTTTTGGTACATGCCAGCTCTTTATGGCTTCAATCTTCGCCTCATCCACCTCAGTTCCCTGTGGAGTCACAACATAGCCAAGAAAAGACACTCGATCCGTGCAAAAGATGCACTTCTCAAGGTTACCAAATAAACGTGCATCTCGTAAAGCATCAAAAACAGCACGCAAATGATTCATATGTTCATCTATAGATTTGCTATAAATCAAGATATCATCAAAGTAAACTACCACAAATTTGCCAATGAAAGCTCTTAAAACCTCATTCATCAAGCGCATGAAAGTACTAGGTGCATTAGTTAACCCAAAAGGCATTACTAACCACTCATATAATCCAAATTTGGTTTTGAAAGCTGTTTTCCATTCGTCCCCAAGTTTCATTCTAATTTGATGGTAGCCACTACGCTAATCAATTTTAGTGAAAATTATAGCACCACATAACTCATCAAGCATGTCGTCTAGCCTAGGAATAGGATGACGATACCTAATAGTAATATTATTAATGGCTCTACAATCTACACACATACGCCAAGTACCATCTTTCTTAGGAACCAAAAGTACAGGAACAGCACAAGGACTAAGTGATTGACGAACATACCCACGATCCAAAAGGTCTTGAACTTGTCGTTGTATCTCCTTAGTCTCCTCAGGGTTGGTCCTATAAGTAGCACGGTTTGGCAAAGTAGCACCCTGAATCAAATCAATTTGATGCTCAATCCCTCTCAAAGGTGGCAATCCCGAGGGTATCTCAGGTGGAAAAACATCCTCATACTCCTACAAAAGGTTAGTGACAGCAGGAGACACAGCACTAGAAGCAATATCATCAAGCGAAAACAAAGCTTCTTTGCATATCAAAGAATAGCAAATATCATCATTATCAGAAATTTCAGCAAGCTCAGATTTTGTTGCAAGACATGAACGACCTTGTAATTTACTTCCAGCACCCTTAGAACTTGAAGAATCATTAACATTACTAGGTGTAGAATTAGAATTAACAGGTTACTGAATTTCAGGACCTTTATTTTTCAAACTAGCAGCTCTTTCTAAATCAGCTTGTACAATTTCAGCAGGGGTCATTGGTAACAAAGTAGTTTTAGTTCCTTTATGCATAAAAGTGTACTTATTACTTCTACCATGGTGTACAGCATCATTATCAAATTCCCAAGGTCTACCCAATAAAAGTGAACATGCTTGCATGGGTACGACATCACAATCAACAGAATCCACATAAGAACCAATGGAAAAAGGAACTCTACAAGTTTGTATTACCTTAGCTTTGCCAGAGTCGTTTAACCACTGAATGTAGTACGGATGTGGATGTGGACGTGTGGTCAAAGCAAGCTTGTTGACCACATCAGAACTCACCAAGTTATTGCAGCTCCCTCCATCAATGATGACACATGCTCGGCGGTTCTTGATGACGAAGAAAATCTGGAACAAGTTGTGGCGCTGCATTGTCTCGGGCTGATGAACTTGTGTGCTAAGGACACGTTGAACAATAATGTTCATGTATCCTGTGGTGTCTCCGCCTCCAAGGACGAGGTCACTGCCGGTGGTAGTGATGTCCTCCTCCTCATCCTCCATATCGGAGGTGCTCATGTAACCGCCATCGTTCGTCGCCACATATGCCCGCCTACTTGGACAATCTTTCTGCACATGACCAAGTCCTTGGCAGCGGTGGCACCGAATCCCTGTAGTGCGCCCTGTCGAAGCAACAGAGGAGGCACTACTAGCTGGTACCTGCACAGAAAGTTTACCTGAGGGCATAGAAGGTGCAGGGGCTGATCTTGGGGCTGCAGAAACAACACTTTTTCCCTTGGTAGCTGCTGGTGGGGGCGGCCGGAAAGATGGCCCGGGCAGCCCCGAAGTCCCCATCGAGCGTGGGGGGTAGGAGTTCCTTGACTTGCTGTACTCCTCAAAAGCCTGGAAAAGTCCCTGTGATTCTTTCTCTGCAAGCATAGCATACTAGAAACACTGGGTGAGGGTATAATATTCTTTATAATCAAGGATGTCCTGAATTTCTTTTCTTAAACCAGAATAAAAGCAACAAATTTGATCCTCTACTTTTTCAACTACAGCACAACGAATCAAACCTTTCTGAAGCTCACTAAAATACTCCTGAACAGTTTTATCTCCTTGGTCTAAACGTTGCAATTTATTACGAATCTCTCTATAAAAAGAAGGGGGAACAAAATGATCACGCATTGCTACCTTAAGTTCTTCCCAAGTAGTAGGCAAATCAGTTTCAGCAGCTAGACCACTCCACCAAACAATAGTAAAGTCCTTAAACTCACTAGTAGCTTGTCTAACTCTATGTTGTTCAGGAACAAGGTGGGCATTAAATTTTTGTTCTACAGTCATCTCCCAATCAAGATAAACATCACCATCATACTGACCCGAAAACGAAGGAATTGAAAACTTAATTTTAGCATACGGGTCATCTGGAGCATAGTTACCGTGTGGACGACGGTTGTAGTTATGGAAACCACCTATACCTTGAGTATTATGTTGCTAACGACATCGTAATCATGCGGTCCTTGTAGCTGACCTATCCACGGTGCCATCAGCCTTATACACCGTGTCTTCATCATGGACGTCTTCAACATCGTTGTTGTTGTTATTGGTGTTCGTATTATTGGGTTTAGGAGTGGTCTCCAACGCAACAACCTGATCGGTTAACTTAGAGACCCGCTTCTCTAACCGCTCGATGCTTTCTCCAATGTGAAGCTTGCTGACCGCATCAGTAACGGCTCTGGTGATCGTCTCTGCCAAATCACTCTGAGCAGCCTGCAAAGCCTTCTGGAGCTGCTCTTGGCTCACGCACTCAACAAATTGTGAGGGTGAAGCCATCTATCCATCATCACTTCCTGCCATCACAAACACCAAAACAGGAAACAAACAGTGAAGGTTATCCCTATAAAACAGCTAAGCAGTGGTGCCTCTCAACACAACAAAAGGAAACTCCTTACAAAGCTCTTACAAAGTTCTGAAAAGCAAAGCAAAGGATACCAGAGAGATGTGTTCCACGATTGCAAGGGTCACAAAATAACCTGTGTGCTGTCCAGAAGAAATATGTAGAGCTAGGAAGGCCAAATATATATATATGTGAGTGGCACACAAATCAAAAACAGATAGTAAAGCTGAATAAGTGCCCAAGTAACTTGTCCCTAGTTGCTAGTCTAAGTATGTCCTAGAACAGTAGTGATAGCAAAGTAGAAACAAGGAGACAAAGGCACAACAGGCGATAACAGGGGGCTAAGTGCAAAACAGCCAAATCTAGAAATTTCAGGGGGCTAGATGTAGCACTAGTAGAAATCCCAAATTTCTTTTTTTTGATTTTATTTTTTGATATTTTTCTCCAACTCACTAACAATGGAGGAGAATCCACAAAAAATTTCAGCTCAAACAGAGGTAGGATGTGGCCTACAGAAAATCTTGAAGTTGTAGGAAACGTTGGGTGTAAACTTAAATCAATTTTTTATTTATCTTCCCTATTTTTTTTGAATTTTTTGACGAGGGCACATAGGGCGTAGTGTGGGTCACCTCAACTTTGAGTCAAGAATCTCCTGTAAAAATTTCAGCCAAAACGGACAACCGAGCAAAGAGTTATGCCCGTTTTACCGAAGGGGGGTCGGAGTCGGTTTTCCAGAAACCCGAGTCGGTTAGGGGTTGAGTTTGGGATCGGGTAACATTTTTTTTTTGGCGGCATGGATGCAGCGGAAAGTCGAAATTGTGGGGATTGGTTCGGGGTGTTGATGGTGTGTTCAGGGTGGGATTAGGGTGGGACTAGGCTAGGTGTGTCGATCAATCAACCCTAGCACAAAAAGCCAACAAAGCAGAGGATGGTGAAGGAGATGACGGCTAGGGTTGCAAGGGAAACACTACTGACAACAAAAACACAAGGGTTCCCGATCTTCCGAAAGGTTCTGGATACGTTGATTTGGTCGGAGGCGGCACATAAATCGATCCGGCTTCAGAACAACACGTTCTAAACCCCGCAATCGCAGCACGACGTCTCCTCTGGTTATCAACCATCCTAAAACGATTGACCTCACTGAGAAGGCTAATCCCTGCCTGCGAATCAAGAACACAAGCAAGAACAAAGAAGAAAGCAACACAATTGTAGATGTATTATGAATCTCACGAAGTTGGGGTCTCACAAACCGTGATGACGGCGAAACTGTTATGAACAGAATAATCTAAGCAAAACCCAAACCCTAATGGTGCGACGGCGGCTGTATATGAAGACCTTAGGGTCGGGCAAGACCCTCTGGACGCACCCCTACTTGGGGTCAACTAGATACAAAGCCCAAAGGCCAAAAACAGGCGACACAGCACCGAAACAGATTCTGGACTCTCTCTTGTTTCGACGATTACCGATGATTCCAGACGAATTTTGATATGAGACTGGCGGCATTGGAAAGGTCTTCTTCTTATCTTTCCGTGCATATGTAGAACGTCCAAATCCGAGTCTGTATGTGTCTTGGGCATCCATTTTAGTGCAGACTAGTCCTGAGCCCCGAAACAGACTCGAAATCGGTTTTGGTTGGGCCTCCACCTTGGCTTCCACGTCCTTGTTGGTCCTCCACGTCTCCAAGTCCTTCTCCCATCATCTCCTAGTCCTCTCCATGGTTCCTAATTATAATATAATCATTAGGTAGCAAACCATTCTCAAAAGTGACATATAATAAAGAATGTAGGAACGAGCTCACCTCTAAATTTAGTCGTCGTGCACGAGCTCTAGTCATTGGACCTTGCAAGTCCAAAATTGGAGGAGTGTTGCATATATCCTTAGGAGTGATGTCCTCATCAGGGGTGTCCTCAATGGACTTCGACAACAAAAGGTAGAGAAGAGATTATTTCAGAGCAGTAAACAACATCTCCATCCAAGGCCCAATCATCAAATCGAAGTGCTCACATATCCCAATAACCTTTACCCAAGAGAACTTGAACCTCAAAACATATACCCACATCGATGCGTTTATCATCAGCGCACACATTGACAAGTGGACAATTGGAAAAGTGCTAACAGACAATGGCAGTCAAGCATATATCATCTTCTACAACACATTCCTGCAAATGGGTAATGCAAAAGAATTACTCAAATTGCCAAACGTACCTTTGTATGGTTTTGGATGTAAAAGAGTAGAGCCACTCGAGAAGAAAGAGCTGCCAGTTTCATGCGGTGATATGTCGAACCCAAGAACAGAGTATATCATAGATATTTTCTACCCATTCAATGTAATCCTTGGGAGAGGAACAATCAACAGTTTTGAAGCAGCAATACACAATGCATATCTATGCATGAAAATACCAACAAGCAATGGTGTAATTCAGTTTTTGGAGGCCAACAAGAAGCCTGAAACAATGAAAAGGGCTATACTCCGGGTCAAACAAACATACATAACATAGAAGTTGTATCACAAGAAATGTTGGAAGAGGAGGAAAGAAAAAAATAGCAAACGATCGAAGAAAGGAAAAATGCAAAGGAAGAACTGTCCACGCGGACAAGGAAACTTTGACAATCTAGGTAGAATTGGAAACAAAAAAGGTCCTCTTGGATAAATTTGTCCTCGGGCAATCAATATTCATAGGAGTTGGTCTGGCAGCCAGTGACGAAGAAGAACAGCTAGAATTCTTGCATAAAAATAAAGACGTTTTTGCTTGGAGTTCAATGGATTTGGAAGGAGTTAGCAGAGAAGTAATAGAACACAAGCTTGAACTCAATGATAGAATCAGACCTAAGAAGCAGAAACTCAAGAAAATGTCAAGACACATCAATAAAAGTTGAGGTCCAGAGGCTACTAGACGCAAGAGTCATCTGAGAAGTCAATTACCCAAAGTGGTTGGCAAATGTGGTCATGGTCAAAAAGAAAAACAAAAAATGGAGGATGTGCATCGACTTTATAGACCTAAACAAAGCTTGTCTGAAAGATGAATTCCCATTGCCCCGTATAGGCACAATTGTGGACTACGCTGCAAGAAGTGAACTTTTATCACTTTTGGATTGTTTCTTAGCCTATCTCCAAATCTGGCTAAGAAAGGAAGATCAAGAAAATACAAGTTTCATCACACCATTCGGAACATATTGTTTCGTCAGAATGCTAGAAGGGTTAAAAAATGCAAGACTGACTTTCTCTAGAATGTCCAAAACAGTCTTCGAGTCTCAGTTGGGGAAAAATGTACACGCTTATGTGGATGATATGGTAATAGCAAGCAAAAAGAAAGTGGACCATTTTGCAGATTTGGTAGAAACATTTGCAAGTCTAAGAGCTACGGAGATAAAGTTGAACTGAGAGAAATTCGTGTTCGGAATTCAGAAAGAAAAAGTGAAAGTGCCTAGAGGGGGGGGGGGTGAATAGGCAATTCTCCCTGAAAATCACTTAATAATAAAAGTCAAATGCGCAGTGTCAGACTTGTCCGATGATGGTGAGGAAAGTCCGATGGACTTGTCCGATGGCACGAGTTAGAAAAGTAGATCAGCCGATTAAAACTTTATATTAGTGCAAGGCAAGCTAGGATCTAGTAATTATAAGCTAGAGGAAGTTGTATAAATAAGAGGAACAACTAGCAAGCAACCTACACAAGTTAATTTAAGAGAAACGAGGCAAACCCTAGCTAGCGAGATATGAGCAAGAGAAAGTAAATAACAAGTATGCAAAAGAAGACAAGGGGAGACACAAGATTTGTTCACCGAAGTTCAGCTCCACAAAGAAGCATACATCTCTGTTGAGGGATCCACAGAGGACCGGGTTTCTTTCAACCCTAACCTCTCCAAGTTGACCACAAAGACCAAACTTGTCTTTCCACTAGCAAACTCCATGAAGGAGGGGTCAATACAAACTTCCCGAGGCATCACCACACAAGTTGGGAGCTCTACGGGCACCTCTAACCGTCTAGGGGATGAATCCCCAAGAGTAACAAACACAAACGTGGTCGGTGGTGAGGATGAACCAAGAGCTTGAGAGAATGGAAGCTTGAAGTTGATGGATCTCTTGAATCTTCTCTCAATCCCTTCACAAATCAAGATTGGAAGTAAGGGAGGAGAGATTTGGAGAGCAAAGTGAGCTTGAGAGTGTTTTTGAGTGGAATGAGTGACCAACCAGACAAGGGACAAAGTGGGGGTCTATTTAGAGCTCAAGAAGAGAAGGAGCCGTTTAGATAGGTATTTCTCAGATCTCCATCAGACAAGTCCGATGGTCATCGAACATGTCCAATGGAGCAAGTTGGCGTCGGTTTTGGAGTCCGAGGGACTTGCCTGATGCCTCGGACAAGTTGACCATCAGACAAGTCCGATGGCTAGGGTTTGACACAGGTACTGGAGTCCGACAGTGAAGTCCGATGGGTCGGACTTGCTGGTCATCGGACATGTCCGATGATCGTCGGACAAGTTCGACGACCCAGAGTGGCAAAGGTTCTGGAGTCCAATGGACTTGTCCGATGGGTCGGACAAGTCCGATGATTTTGCCCTGGAAAAATGTTTTGGCTGTGGAATTTTGGATTTTGCTCTTAGTTCATCATTGCTTGACACTTTTGTGTCCCTCTTAATAGTACGGTTTTTCCTATACTAAAAAATAAAGTAAAAAGCTCCATGAGCTTCATATTTGAGCAAATTTTTTAATATCATCTTGAAATTTTTTGGCCACTTTGTTCTCCTTTTCTTTGAGTATTTGAGCTTCTATGCATTTTGTCATCAACAATTGAACCATCTTCTACACACATGCTCATTGAAACATTAGTCCATTCTTAATTGTATTGGCGCCAATCACCAAAATAAAATTAGGGGACTAGATGCACCTTCAAAAAGTCTTGGGATGTTTAGTATCTGCCAATGGAATCGAGGCAAACCCAGATAAAATCAATGCAATCATAAACATACAACCTCCCAAAAACAAAAGGGAAGTGCAGAAGTTAACTGGAAGGATGGCAACACTCAACAGATTCATTTCCAAATCTGCAAAATGAAGTCTCACGTTCTTCAAAACATTGAGGGGTTTGACAAAATTTGAATGGGGTCATGAACAGCAGAAAGCATTTGATGAATTGAAAAAGTACCTCAAAGATCTCGCAAAGCTAACAAATCCAGAACCCGAAGTGCCTCTCATGTTGAGACATTACTTCCAAGCCCACAAAATAAAAGTAATGACAAATCAGTCATTGAATGACATCTTTAAAAACCATCACGCCTTAGGAAGGATTGGAAAATGGGCAATGTAATTATCGGAGCATGTTAGCGACTTTATGAAAAGAAGTGTAGCAAAATCGCAAGTTTTAGTAGACTTTGTGGCAGATTGGACCTCACCACGTTACTTTGGTGGCGGTGAGGTAATCGAAAAATACTGGACGGTATATTGTGATTGTGCCTGGGGTCCAGCGGGAGCTGGAATAGCAGCGGTAGTCAATTCACCAGAGGGACCAAAAATGAAGTATGCAACAAGATTGGAGTTTTCAGATGAGTGCACAAACAACATCACAAAGTATGAGGCTGTATTGCTAGGTCTAAAAAAAGTAAGAGCACTAGGGGTGCAAAATTGCGAAGTTAAAACGGACTCGAAAGTTGTAGCAAAACAGGTGGATAAGGATTCCATACCAAGAGATGACCAACTCGAGAAATATTTGATGGCTGTCAGGAGCATGGATAAATACTTCAAGGGGTTCGACGTTGAGTATGTCGAAAGAAAAACAACGACGAAGAAGATGAACTAGCAAAAGCAGCGGTAAGAAAGCAAGAATGTTCTTCGAGACAATTCTTGAACCATCGATAAGAACAACGCCAAAATGCCAAAGCTAGTTCAGGCAATATTCAGTGAAGATTGGAGAGCACCAATCATGGCTTATCTCAGAGGGTACTTCGAGCCAGAAAGTGAAGTGGGACAGAAGAGAATATAACAAAGAGCAAGAAATTATGAGATAACAGAAAACAACCTGTACAAAAGGGGAATCTGCACCCCGCTTTTGAAATGTCTATCTGTTGCAGAAGGAATTCAGCTTCTGAAGGAAGTTCAGGAAGTTCATGAAGGATTCAGACAAGGATTCTTCTGGCCCTCAGTAGTCAAAAACGCAGTTGAAGTGGTTCGCACTTGTGAAGCTTGCCAAAAGTTCTCAAAGAAAAATTCAGCACCATCCCAGTCAACGCAGCTCATATCACCATCATGGCCATTGTAAAGATAGGGAATAGACATTAACGAAGAGCTCAAACTTCGCAAGGAAATTACAGATGTGCACTAGTTGCAGTTGAGTACTTCTCGAAGTGGATAGAAGCAAAACCTATCACTAACATTATTGCTACAACCATCAAGAAATTTTTCTGGCAGAATATCATATGCAGATTCGAAGTCCCAAAGGAAATCATGGTGGACAATGGAAAGCAGTTTGACAATGGCATGTTCAAGCAATTATGTAAGTCAATCGGAACGAAAGTCGAGTTCACATCAGTTTATCATCCGCAATCAAATGACGCGGTGGAAAGGGCAAATGGACTAATTTTCGAGGGAATAAAGAAAATTCTGCTCGATAAAAATAAAAAAAATGTGGTAGAAGAGTTCCTAAGAGTAATCTGGTCTCACAACACTTCGGAGTCTAGAGCAACCAGTTTTACACCTTTCAAACTGTAAGGAAGCAGTCATCCCTGAGGAAATCAAATTTGGAAGTCTAAGAACCACAATGCAAAACAACCAATTGGAAGAAGGAGAAGTCAAAGACTTAGTCGAAGTGGACAAATTACAAGCTATGCATAATCTAGAAAAGTACCAGGCGGAGACTAAAAGGTGGAGAAACTAAACAGTAGTACCAAGAGAGTACACTCCGGTAGAGCTCGTGTTGATCAGAACGCCAAGAACAGAAGGCAAAGGAAAACTGGAGCCAAAGTGGGAAGGCACGTACCTCTTCATAAGAACAAATAGACCCGGAGCATACAGGCTAGCAGGTTTGGAGGGCGAGGAGATAAATCACTCTTGGAACACGGACGATCTCCACAACTTCTACCCTTGAAAAATCAATGTATCGAGGTGTAATTCCTGCAGTTATAAGCGAAAGGGGCTCGGCAATCACCGAAGTTGCAAAAGGGGCTCGTTCTAAAAATCGCCAGAGTCGCAAAAGGGGCTCGGCAAAATTTTACTTCGCTCACACCTCGCCCCAAAATGACTAAGGGGAGAGGGTGGCATTTTTCATTCTAAAAATTGTCGGAGTCGCAAAAAAGGGCTCGGCAAAATTTTACTTCACTCACACCTAGCCCTAAAACGACTAAGGGGGGCGGGTGGCATTTTTTATTCTAAAAATCACTGGAGTCGTTAAAGGGGTTCGACAAAATTTTACTTCGCTCACATCTCACCCCAAAACGACTAAGGGGGGAGGGTGGCGTTTTTCGTTCTAAAAATCGCCGGAGTTGCAAAAGGGACTCAGCAAAATTTTACTTAGCTCACACCTCGCCCCAAAACGACTAAGGGGAGAGGGTGACGTTTTTCATTCTAAAAATCTTTGGAGTCGTAAAAGGGGCTTGGCAAAATTTTACTTCGTTCACACTTTGCCCCAAAATGACTAAGGGGCGAGAGCGGCGTTTTTCACTCTGAAAATCACAGGAGTTGCAAAAGGGGCTCGGCAAAATTTTACTTCGCAAGTACCTCGTCCCAAAATGACTAAGGAGGGAGGGTGGCGTCTTTCACTCTAAATATCACCGAAACCGCAAACTCGACTCTCTAAAAGTCCACTTCACAAATAGGGAAAACAAAAGTGCGACAATCTTTTTTATTCATTCTCTTCCTCTACACAAATTCCTGTTTCAAGAAGTTGAGGGAATATTTTTTCCCCATTCGTCCTGAGTATAACCCACGGGAGCGTGAGGTATTTTTCCAAATATTCTATAATAATCAATTTTGCAAACCGTCACAATTCGGGGTATCGAAGTGCTCCCAAAATCCCGAGCCTGTTGGCGATGGCCTCGCAAATGAGAGCTGCAACCATCCTCGCGTCACTGGGATTCCAGTCTACTAATGGGATTATTTCGAACAACGAGTCTTGGCATGCGCTTCGAGTGGCGATTTTGAACAACGTCAGGATTTTCAGCATCACAAAGAGGAGAAGCGGTTCGAACCCTTCACGACTGTTTTTCTCCTCGTCAAACACACTCCAATCAAGATCAGAACTATGAGCATCCCTTCACGGAGAAATAGGCGATTGCAAAAAGCCAAAATGGCAAAGTACTTCAGAGCTGTCACTAGAAACTTCGACGTAGAAAGCACCCGATTTCTGCGCGGATCCATCTCCAGGAACCTGTGGAGTATCATAGTGTGTTACAAAAGAAAACCAAAGTTCAAAATTACAGAGATTACAGATCAAGCTTAACTAGCAAGACAGTGGAAACAAGCTATTCTAAACCTCTTCATTTCCCGGCACTCCTTCGGGAGGAGGATTTCTAACAGCAGCGTTTTTGACACCCGACCCGTCGAGGTTCCCGCGGTTCACCTCGCCACTGGAGTTAGCCTCGTTGCGTAGCGCAGCAGCCTTCTTCATCTAAAATTCATAAGAAAGTGTTAAAAGAAACACCCTAAAAAAATCAATCAGAAGCTAACCACGGCCAATTTCAAGCGAGCGGACTCCATTGCAGCTACATGCCCGTATTTTCTCTAGTACTTGAAAGGAACGCGTTTAGCCATAGCTGCAACCTTGCCAGAGAGTCCAGCTCGGGCATTTTTGTCAATAATAACCACAGAGGATGAGCCAAAAGTGGCGATGTGATCGCATCCAAGCTGGCTAAGAATGTTGAGCGCTGCTTCGACAGTTTGGAGAACACCATAACCAGAACAACGATCAATTATGGTAGGTAAAATAGCAACCTCGCCGTCCATCCAATCGAAAAAGGACGACTCGCTGATCGCATCACCTTGGTGAACTAGGTCACCACTTCCAGCACCAACATGGCGAAGTGCATTATTGTAGGCATAAAAATGGGCCATAGCGCGAGTAGAAACTATGGCAGAATCAAAGCGCTGAGCTTTTTCAGAATCATCAAGCCTGACCTTTAAATCTTCCAAGTCCCGGCATTTGGAGCGCAGTGAACCCTTCAGAACCTCGTTTTCTTTCTGAAGATCTTCGATTCTTCCCCAGCGGGAAGTGAGTTTGTTCCCTTGCTCTTAAATCTTCTTGAGAGCAGCATCCCTTTCTCGCTGGAGTTTCTCAGCAGCACGAGCCAGTTTTTCATTCTCGGCAGTGAGCGAAGCGACAACAACTGAAGCAGATCAGTGGAAATCTTTTCACCAACCACTTCATAAAGTGTGAGGTTCTGCGAAAGAAAAAATACGTCTCACACTTCATCAAAAATCTAAACAAAGAAAAATATTGAAAACATATCACAAAAGCTTACATGTCGTAGCATGGTAGAAGTCAAAGTATTAAATTTCTCCATAGAAAAACCAGCGACGTGTCGTTTCAGTTCTGCAAGAGCAAAATTTCATAGACAGGTAAGTAAGGGTATAACTAAACCCAATGCTAAACGTCAAAGGCAAAAAAACTCGAAAGCGACACTGAACCTGATTCTGTCACCGAGTCAAAGAAGTCCCAGGTTTTGGAGTTCCCAAAGTCCACCCTGGAAGATGAACCACTTCATCGCCCGGGAGTGGACACTGAAAGTTATAAAGCATAAGCCAACGAATACAGGCATATATGTATTAAAAAATATTACCAGAAGCAACCACAACGCTTCATTCGCGAGTGGGAGACCAGATGGCACCTTCAGCGGCCACATCGTTACGGCAGGACAGTGCTGCAGGTAACGACTCCGAGGGGGGGTTGGGAGCGGGGAAACACTTCATGTCCTTCTTCAGCATCGCTATCTTCCTAGTTGGATAAAGTGCCCGACATCATATCAGCAAAGCAAACCCTCGGGCAACACGCGCGAGGTGAACTAACCTTCGGCATTTCAAGCATCCCTTTTGAACGAGATCTCGGTGATTCGGAGCTGGAAGATATGTCTTCCGTTTCAGCCCTTTTCCTTTCAGCGCAAACCATAGCTTTCACAGAGGTGGGTTTACTCGATTCCACGCGCACATTCTTCCCACCTCGGGACCTACCACTAGGAGCGCGGAGACAGTGGTGAGGTCCATAGGAAACCCCATTCAACTCGAAAAGGCGATTAAATTTAGGGTGTGTTTGGTAGGATTTATACTGCTGTTAATTGAAAGTGTTTATGCTCTATAAGCAGTTTGGAGTGTCAAACAGCAAAATAGCATAAGTGCTTATGGGATATAAGCACTTATAAACACTTTGCTATTTTGTACTATCATAAGCAGTTTAAGCAAAGTAGCAAAATATAGCTTTTAGTGCTTATGGTGGTCCTTTCTCTTAGCATAAGCAGTTTTGCCAAACGGGTTGACTGCTTATGCTACAATAAACGTTATAAGCACTATGAGTAGTTTTAACATAATAAACACTTTTAACACTATAAGCACTTTGAGTATAAACCCTACCAAACACACCCTTAGTGCCACAAAATGTATGTTCCTAAATGGCCTTGTGCTCAGCAGCAGTGTATTTTCCAACATAATGAGTCCCAATTTTTTCAACCCTTTTCACGAAAGCCTCGTCATCTTTAGTCCCTTTCCTGACTTCCATGATAGGGAACGGAATTTTCGTTTTCCCATGTTTCAGCAAACGATGATCAAATTTAGAAATAGTAAACAACATCTTCATCAAGGGTTGCGTGGCAGCAGCACAATACTCTTCAACAAAGTCGCGACTGCTGCTATGCCAGCAGGCGTCGCAAAAAACAACAGCGAAATGATTACCTGGGGCTACCTTGCTGCAGGGATTGAGAATGCCTGCCAAAGGCCTCATAGTCGAAACCAGCGGGTATGAAATATGCAGTACATCGTCAGTTATAACATCTATGGATGGCACCCGGACATAAAATCAGCAAGAGTATCACTTGTCAGACAATTTATTCCGAGAGCAGGGGGTCAATTTGATGTCGCATTTTGCGCGCGCCTTGAAAGAATAGCAGCCATAGTCAGGAATACATTTAATCTCGAGCACCTTTATAATAGACCATGATACATGTGAAATTAAGGTATCATGGGTAAAATCTAATCGTTCATTTGATATGGCATTAATTATAATTATTATATAACTTATGAGTTTATTAAGCAACAAGTATATTTGACCATCCATCCGTTCTGTTGTGAGAAGGGCTCAGCCTCACGCACGCTGGAGTCTGTCGCCGCCGTCGCCGCAATCGCATGATCGGCCGCCGCAGTCGGATCCTCACCAGAATTCACCTTGTCCTAGAAGGCAGCAGCTCGTTGTGCCCGTCTCTATCTGCTCCCAGCCAATCATGATCGTGATTTTGGTTTCTGTGAGCATAAAGCACAAACGCTCGAGACAAAACTGATCTAGCAATCATTTGCATTATGCTTTCTAATTTCCTTAGTATATTTTATGTAAACTGCATCTGATTGATGGAGCCAAAAGAACTATCACTATATGAATTACGGCAGCCTAATTATCAAAACTGAAGAAAATTAATCAAGCAAGACACAACCGATAGCTTGATCTGGGTTGATGAAAGCTCGGAGACAGCCATAGTCAGGTACGTGCCGCCGAATCGAGATAAGGACAAGAACATTCCCGGACAAATATGGGGATGCCTGGCCGGACGATTTGATTAAAGCCCAGGAATCAAACAAAGAGAGAGAAGTATTTTTAAAATGGTTAACATGTTGAATTTTTATTTTTTTTTCTATTATAATTAATTTTTTTCTTCCCATCTTACCCATATGATACCTATAATATATTATCATGATACTTATAATACTAATAGGTTGAAAAAGTATCATGTTTAAAATCTAGACCGTTAGATGGAGAAACTGGATGGTATGCATTCATTTAGGTCTACCGTAAAAGTCCTCTTAATCCCCTTGCAAGTAACATTACGTTTCTGGTAATGGGAGAATTTAGCAAAAACTTGAGCGTCTGGTTCGCCACCATAAGACTTCATCACCCAAGAAAACTTCACAAGTTGCATGATGCCGCTGGGATTTAAATGATGCAACTCTATATTAAACTTGCAAAGCATGTCAGCCACGAAAGACTGACAAGGAATCCTTAAGCCAGCCTCAAAAAACTCAGCAAAAACCACTGCTTCATGGTGTTAGAGATATAGTATGTCACGATTGTATATCTTGCTATGATTGACATACACATTATGTTATAGATAGAATAGGAAAGAGATCACCACGGTCATGGGCGTGCTGGTCCGTCTACACGTGGACGTAGCAATGGCGGCAGGGCGAGCTCCTCAAGGCCGCAACGTCCACAATGCCAGATCTGCGGCAAGCTCGGTCATCTCACTAGCAAATGCTGGTATCGTTTTGATGAAGATTATATAGTCGAGGAGCGAACGACCAACACTGCTGCAAACTCTACGGGTGGTGATTCTCCCTGGTACAGTGATACTGGGGTGATAGACCATATCACGTCGGAGCTAGACAAGCTGGCCGTCCGCAGCCGCTACACTGGCGAGGAATAGATTCACACGGTGAATGGTGAAGGTATGACTATTAAGCATATTGGTCAAGCTATTTTACGATTCCCTTATCGTGATTTCATTCTAAATAATGTTCTTCATGTTCCTCAATCAAAGAAAAATCTTTTGTCGGTTCAGCGTCTTGCACATGACAATCAAGCCTTCCTTGAATTTCACCCTCATTGTTTTCTTATCAAGGACCAGGTCACAAAGAAGGTCCTTCTTCAAGGCAAGTCTAAAGGAGGTCTTTATCCAATCTCCACAGAAGTTGTCGTGTCCTTCAATAAGCAAGCATGTGCTGCAACGAAGCCCTCAAGCGAGTGGTGGCACAATCCTTTAGGTCATCCATCATATTTGATAGTCAATAAAATCATCAGTAGCAATAATCTGCCTTGTTCTGGTGATGTTCGAGTTGAGTCAGTATGTGATTCGTGTCAATGAGGCAAAAGCCATCAGTTGCCCTATCCCATGTCCTTTAATGTTTCAAATGAACCACTACAACTTGTGTTTTCAGATGTATGGGGTCCTGCCCCTGACTCGTTTGGAAGATAAAAGTATTATGTGAGTTTCATAGATGATTTCAGCAAATTCACTTGGATATATCTGTTAAAATACAAGTCTGAAGTCTTCCAATGTTTCCATGATTTCCAAAATCTAGTTGAGCGCATTTTTAATAAAAAGATTATCTCCATCCAAACAGATTGGGGAGGAGAATATGAAAAACTCCACCCTTTCTTTACCAAGATAGGAATCACGCACCTTGTGTCCTGCCCTCATGCCCATCAGCAAAATGGCCCTGCCGAGAGGAAACATCGTCATATCGTTGAGGTCAGTTTATCCTTATTAGCTCATGCACATATGCCTCTTAAACATTGGAATGAAGCTTTCCTAACCGCCACTTATCTCATAAACCACACACCGACCAAACTCCTTGCTTACTCCACTCCTCTTGAGAAACTTTTTAATCAAACACCAGATTACAACTCTCTCAAAGTTTTTGGTTGTGCATGTTGGCCAAGCCTATGTCCCTATAACACTCGCAAGTTAGAGTTTCGCTCAACTCATTGTGTCTTCTTGGGATATAGTAATCTTCATAAGGGCTATAGATGCTTAGATGTCTCAAGTGGAAGAGTTTATATCTCTCGAGATGTAGTTTTGATGAACACATCTTTCCTTTTGGCTCTCTTCATTCCAATGCAGGGCAACATTTTCGTCAGGAACTTCAACTCCTCCCACCAGCTTTGCTTAATCCCATCGACACGGGGTTCGAAAAAATGTCTGACCATGTTCTTGATAGTTCTCCTTCTACTAATTCTGCTAATGACTCTGTTTGACCCATTTTGGAAAGTTCGGATAGTGTTTCTATGCAAGAAAGGGAAGGCACGTATTCTCAAGCTGATACGTCATTGGATCATGTGCAGATCATATCAACCCCAATGCGCGAGCCATCCTTAATAACTGAGGAGCAGGCATGTGCTCCTGATGCTCGATTGTCGCCGACTAGATCTTCTATGGCTCGAACTGTTGATAATGATCACCTAGCGGCACCGTAAGACAATGTGGGATCTCCTTCCCCGTCTGCTCCGGAATCCTCCGTTGTGCCTTCTCTATAGTTTTCGTCACTTCCGGTAGGTGACACATTGCCGCCTGCTCGTTCAACTCGGCTTCAGCATGGAATTCGACGGCCTCGTCAGTACACGGATGGTATTGTCCACTATGGAGCTGGTTTTCTCAATAAAAGCGGGGAACCAAGTGATCTTCGAGAAGCTATGGAGATTGATCATTGGCGACATGCTATGGATGAGGAATTTGATGCTCTACAGCGTAATCATACCTGGCATCTTGTTCCACCCAAGCAAGGTCGCAATGCTATTGGGTGTAAATGGGTTTACAAGGTTAAACGAAAGGCAGATGGAACGGTTGATTGATACAAGGCTCGATTAGTTGCAAAAGGTTTTAAACAATGCTTTGGAGTTGATTATGAAGATACTTACAGTCCAGTGATCAAACCTTAAACCATTCGGGTGGTTCTGTCCCTTGCCATATCACAAGGATGGAGTTTACGCCAATTAGATGTGAAGAACGCGTTCTTGCATGGTGTTCTAGAGGAAGATGTGTACATGGTTAAACCGCCTAGGTATGAAGATAAGTTAAAGGGTGATTTTGTCTGTAAACTTGACAAGGCTCTATATGGTTTGAAACAGGCAACTCGAGCGTGGTATCACAGACTCAGTGCAAAGCTTATTGAATTTGGTTTCAAGGCATCAAAGGCTGATACCTCCCTTGTTCTTCTACAAGCATGGTAATGTAATTATTTTTATGCTCATCTATGTTGATGATATCATCATAGTCAGTTCTGTTCTAGAGGCAACACAAGTACTTCTTTCAGATCTGAAACTTGAGTTTGCATTGAAAGATATTGGTGATTTATATTTCTTTCTGGGCATTGAAGTCAAAAGAGTAAGGGAAGGAATACTTCTCACTCAAGAGAAGTATACGTCTGATTTGTTAAAGAGAGTAAATATGATTTCTTGCAAGGGAGTTGATACACCTATGTCTACAAGTGAAAACATATCACATTATCAAGGAATCCTATTCGGGTCTAAAGATGCAACCAATTATCACATCATAGTTGGCACATTGCAATACTTAATACTTACAAGACCTGATATTTTGTTTGCTGTTAATAAGGTGTGTCAATATCTTCATGCACCAACTACAAGTCATTGGACAGCTGTTAAACGAATCATTCGATACTTGAGAAGCACTCCTAGTCTTAGTCTGAAAATTAAGAAGTCTTGGTCACCAACTACAACTCATTGGACAGCTGTTAAACAAATCATTCGATACTTGAGAAGCACTCCTAGTCTTGGTCTGAAAATTAAGAAGTCTCGGTCACTTGTTGTGAGTGGTTTCTCAGACGCTGACTGGGCTAGCAGTTTAGATGACAGACGGTCTCCAGGAGATTTTGTAGTTTATTTGGGAGATAACCTTGTTTCGTGGAGTGCAAGAAAACATGCCACAATTTCCAGCTCTAGTACCGAAGCTGAGTATAAAGCTTTGGCGAATGCCACGGCAGAGATCTTGTGGATTCAAACATTGCTTAAAGAAATTGGAGTTCCTAGTCCGCCAGTAGCAAGATTGTGGTGTGATAATATAGGAGTGACATATCTTTCAGCAAATCTAGTGTTTCATGGACGAACGAAATAGGTTGAGGTTGATTTTTACTTTATTCGTGAAAGAGTGTCACAAAAGCTGTTGGATATTCGATATATTTCAACCGATGATCAAGTTGCTGATGGTTTTATAAAAGCACTCTCTGCAAGGAAGCTACAAGAGTTTATATGCAATCTTAACTTGGACAAGTTATGATTGAGGGAGGGTGTTAGAGATATAGTATGTCACGATTGTATATCTTGCTATGCTTGACATACACGTTATGTTATAGATAGAATAGAAAAGAGATATTTATCTATCTCTTGTGTAACTTGTATTGTACTCAAACTCATCCTATATAAACATGAAGGCGTGCACTTGGGCATCACTTCCACCATATTTTACACATGGGGCTCCGGGCGAGGTGTGGCCTCATCTGTGTCAGGAACTCTCGCGAAACCTTCAGGAAAGTATCTCCACTTTTCTATTTCAGGAATCGCGTCGGGATCAAAATGCGAGGATCTAGTAAAATAGGTATATTTCCTGCAAATCGTCTTTCCGTTTTTTCTTAGACGAGGTGTTTGTCACCAAGTCTTGAATAACAACTACCTTTCCACGAGGATCAACAGCAGAAAATAGGGTCGCAAGAATGCACAGTTTCGGATTGACTTGCAGGAACCTCGTTTTCATTACTCGTTATCTGACTCGGGATTCTCAGTTTCCTCGTCCTCACTATCTCCTTTGTTGCTTCCAAGCGGCTGATGTAATTGGCCGGCGCTTCACACTTTAAAAGGCTTCACGGTCTTCACCGTCAGAAACCAGTAATGTGTCGTCATCTTCGTCAGCCGGTACTTCCTCTATGCGAGAAGCGGTGTGAGTTGGGAACCCCAAAACTGTACCTTTCTCTCCGTCATTATGAATCAACTCGTCAGTGGCGGAGTCGGGATGAGGAGTAGCAACTTCCAAAGCAGACCCCGAGGTTCCAGCAGCCTCGTCGCAAGGTTGGTCATCAGCGCTGTCAGGGGCAACAGTTTGTTTAATGCGAGCCATCTCCTTAGAGCCTGAAAGATAGCTTAGAATCAGCAAAAAACGCACACAACAAAGTAACATCAAAGTAAAGGCGGAAATGTCAAAACCTGCAGAGAGCAACTTCGAAGTTCGCAACAAAAACACAAGCAAAGTGGAGAGCGAAGTGCGCAAGTACAACGGGCAAAGCAGCAGAAAGCAAATGAGTGACGGGATCTGCGGAAGGTCCCCAGGTCGTGTTTTATAGGAAAATAACAGAAGACCGCATTGAATGAGCGAACACGCGTCAACAAGGCACATGAAGCGCATGGTGCAAAAATCAAAATTAGCGTTTTGACGAAATGCCGAAAATAAGGACAAATCTTCAATGCAGCACGCAAATCAAACGCGTCACTGTTTTGCAGCAAGACAACAAAATACATCATACCAGGAAAATCTGAAGCTGTCGGCGAAGTGGCCCTTAACGAGGTAGATGACGACGAGGTGGTGGAAAACTACCTCAACGTCGTTGAATTAGACAAAGACGAGGTAGAACTGGGGTCAAAAAAATCGCAAGCATTTTAGGTTAAGGAAAAGACAATGAGGATCCATGTCTCGAGGACCGTCGTCAAATATATATAAGACGGAAGACATAGCGATCACTAAAATAGCCCTTAAAAGTCAAATATGACCGTTACCAAAATGCTGACGCAAATTCAAATTTATCAAGGTCTAGCTTCGAAGCCAAGGGTGGCATTTTGTTAAAAAGGGCATCGCCGGCAAGCAAAATCCGAAAACAGCTTAGCTTTAATAAAATACTTGAAACACAACTGGTCCAGCTAGCTGCTGCTGCTCCTCCCTTAGAGTCAGGAAAAATTCCGAGGTAACCCGAGTTTACCGCTCAAAATGTTAATATGTTGACCACGAGAGGGGGTAAGGCCACTCAGGATCCACCATATCCTAACACTGCTAGGAAGGATAAGGAAGGAGAAAAGGAAGTACCTTCAAGCAAAGAAGATCCAGGGTGCCCCCATGATCACTTTCTTGATCAGGGATTAGAAATTCGACCACGCCCTGTGCGACCTTGGTGCAAAACATGAGTGTGATGCCCAAGGAGATCTTTGAGAAATTACACTACATAGCTCTGGCCCCTGTGCCGATGCAACTTCAGATGGCCGACTCATCGGTCCGCTATCCAGAGGGAATTGCAGAAGGTGTTCTGGTGAAAATCCGGGATTGCTTCATCCCTGTGGATTTTGTAATGCTCAACATGGATGTTGAGAAGGAAACGCCGCTCATTCTTGGCCACCCTTTTCTGAACACTGCAGGTGCACACATTGATGTTGGGGCCGGAGAAATCCGTTTCCTCATCAATGGGAAGAAGGAGAAGTTTGATTTTCATCCAAGGAGAGTGCAATATTTGATGATTTAGATCAAGTACGGGCCGAACCCAAAGAATATTCAAGAGGTCGAAGTAACACCCCCAAAGAAGGATAGCCTCATTCTCTACGTGAAAAAGATCATGGCTAAGGAGATGTCGTACCGTTTTGAGAAGAAGAACTCACCTATGGCGAGGCCAGGACTGTGGGCAAAGCCATAACATGTTAAATCCAACAAACCACCAACCGCACCAAATATAAAGAAGGTGTGGCAAGTGAAGGAAGTGCAGACATCCGCGTCCACTTCTCCAGGACCGGACGCAACGACATCAAGCTAAACGCGATGGAGAAAACTCCTGCTTGTCCAACTTTTAAAAAAATACTGGTGACCCTTGCCAAAGGTAAATTGGTATATTTGATTTCTCAATTTTTGCACATTTGAATTTTCCAACTTTTGGATTTTTCAAATCTGTCTTTGCATTTGCATATTTGGATTAAACACATGCAAGTTGGAATTTATTCCAACCTGTTTCTTTCTCTTGATAAAAATATAAAATTCAAATTTTCTTTTCCATCTTTGAGAAAATATTTCCTAATAAAAATTTTGTCAAAACTTTGGACCAAACCCCTACAACTCATAAACTATATTTGTTAGGGAGTTGTGGGCCAATATGGGGAACGAGGGGGACCCACCCATGGTCGGCCAAACACCCATGTTTGGCCGAAGGGCTGTGGGCCCCACCAACCATGGCCTTTTGCCAATAGTTGGATTTGGCTTCCCACTAGCCGTTTTCGACCGTTTGGGATTTTTCCTATAAATTTAGTGCCTAGGGGAGAGTGTTTTGACCTTCCAAGTTCACTTCTCATTTCACTCTCTCCCTCACTCATATGCTCTTGAGCTCTCACATTGCTCTCCAAAGTTGTTATTCCAAAAACCACCAAAAATATTTCCCTTTTAGTTTGCTTTGTTTTTCAGATTGTCCAAGTCCTTTGCAAAGCTTGGCAAGATCAATATGGCCGATAGATTTTATTTGCTAACCCATAACCCACGTTTGTGTTGTTCTTATGTTTTTGCTTAAGTGGTGCAGAAGAATAAAGCTAAGGCGTTGATGCAGCGAGTGACGCGTTTGAGTTCACCCCATTCACACGGTAGCTCGAGCACAAACTTCTCCATCATGGATGAACCAATGAGGTAGATGCCTTTTGATAACGACATGGAGGAGGATGAGCCACACGCACGTTCTTCTCGCCAACACCGACCTTGTGCTACTGGATGAACTAGAGAAACAAGTCTACCATCGCCTACGCAACTGCAGTTTCATCCACACCAAGGCGTATGATGATGACCTTCTCTCCACTATAGGTATGGACCTTGAGTTCCTTTCTATTTGGAAAGCTTTAGGCTGGACCGAATTTGCACACATCATTGAGGGGGCTCATGCCTCCTCACAATCCAGTTTTTGTGCATGTTGCCAAAAGATAACAACGGAGTACTTTTCCGCTTGTTCGGGAAGGAATACTTTTCTGCTTGTTCGGGAGAGTTTTCTAGTGAATGTCTTAGGACTAGTGATATTCACAACCCAACTCTACAACTATGGCATAGGTGCCTTGCTATGACTTGTTTCCCTAGACAAGACACTAGACCAGTCCGTAATGATGAATTATATGTCTTGTTTGCTGCAATTACTAAAATTCCTATTGCTCCTGTCGAAACTATGATTGGTCAATGGTTATATTATATTAAGGGATCAACACCCATTGAATGCACTTTTTTAGTGACCCGTATTGCTGCAGGGGTCGGGGCTTTATCCAACACTAGTTTGATTATCTTTTTGAGCCCTGTCCTAGGATAGATTCTAAATTTCTTGAGCAGGGACACACTTTAAAGAAGGGTCCCGATGGTTCTATTATCTTTTATTACCCCGGCTATACAAACAAAATCTCGCTTCCTTACCTGGGGTATCATTTGTACATTTGTTGGGAACTAACCATATAACTGTAGAGAGAAGGAATGCCTGGCAGGTCCGCGGATCGACACACACGACAAAGCACAAAGTGTGCCACCCCTAGCACAGCCAGAACTACACCACCAGTCCATGATTACACTGCAGGCTCAGAACATTTTGGCGACCCTGCTTGGATGTTCACGTCGCAGCAGTATGAGACTGGAGGTTCGTCTTGGCAGCAAGCTAGTAGTGTGCAATGGGGACATGGCCCTGAGTCGATCGGGATGCCTCCACATCATGACGGACGTCACTTTGTTTCGGATTTTGGTCATCATGCCTATGGTCCAGAATTGAGGGATCTTACAAGGAGGATGGACGATCTGGATGTGAGAATAGGGGAAATGCAAAACACCCTTACTACTCACGCCCAGACCACCAGAGAGTGGCTGTAGCACAGTGACAACTAGTTTCATCACCTCCAGGAGCAGCTACAAGAGCACCATGACTATACGGCGGCTTATTACCATTGGAGAGGATTTGATCCTAACCAACAGCTGTGAGCAAAAGCAAGCTTGGGGGGAGCAACCTCTCTAAGGTGACTTGTATCTTTCCTTTCTTTCTTTTTTCTTTGTCAGACTTACCCTCATAAAACAAAAAAAATTGCAAAACTAAAAAGGACAAAAATTGTAGGTTGTCATGCATGCTAGGTATGTTCATGCCTTCATGTTGAGATGATGAATAGTTGCACTATTTTATATCTTTCTATAGTCCCTCATTTACAACTTAGTACTCTCCCAAGTTTTGAGTTTATTGGCTAAATATGCTTGCCTTGAACTTGAACACTTGTGGGTTGCAAAAGTGCATGATCTAAGTCTAGGTTGTTGTGAGACATGATATGATTAGAATAGGGCTACTATGATTCTGGTCCCAAAGTGAAGCTTAACATCCGGAGATTTAGTTTTTCAAAATGATAAAATTGAAAAGTTCCTCAATGATGAAAATTTCTACCACGACCATATGTTGTACTTCACTGCAAAACTTTCTATATATGTTGCTTGTTTTCACATTGAGCTTTATCAAAATGCTTGCAATCTTTGTGAGATCCATTTCATGCTTTTATGATCAAGATTCATGTACACATCCACCATCATTTGCTAATGCTCCTACACCGGGAGATAGCAATATCGTTCTATGGCATCCACCACCATAAGCTTAACTTCTATGCTGAAAGTTAGCAAAATAAATACTCCATGAATATCATATTATGACTCTCTCTCAATTGATTGCATGGAAGACATGGCTAGCAAAAATAGAATAAATACTTGCTCTCAATCTTGAGCATGATGAAAAAAAGAGAAAAGAAGAAGAAAAGAAATAGCCATGCCCAAGTGCTAGTTAAAAAAAAGAGAGAGTCTACTCAGAAAGGAGTATCCACCATTCCATCATCATTCCACCACATTCCACACACATGCACATCTTGATCAGATTGTATGACTTGTTTCTCCGTAGGTTCAGTCTTTTGGTTTAGCAGTATATGTGTTACAAGTATGTCTCAATTATTCCTACCCAGAGCTCCACATAAGCCTTATTTAGAGGTAGGAACAAAAAGAGGCAACTTCAATGCCTTGGTAAGAATATATACACATTGAGCGATCAAGTGAATCATTGGAGAACCTTAGTTTCATTTACAAATTTTTTTTTGAAAAACTCCGGATGAAAAGTGGAACACAGGGATGAGAGAATGGTGTCCAACAAATGACCGTTCTGTCTTTCAACCACCCAATATGAAGAGAAGCCAAAAGCCCTATAGGGACTAAGGTAAAAAGGATGAGTTACCAAATGCCAACTTATTCAATTAAAGGCAGAGTATTTTGTTGTGCACTTGGTACTATGGAGGGAATATAAAACATTGTAGCAACTCCGGATCAACAACTTAAAGTTCTATCTTTGCATCAGTGTAAGCTTCATGACCATTGATGATTGGATCCCCAAGATATGAATGTTTTGGTGATATATGACAACTATGAAATTGTGGGCTAATATCTACACGAGTGTTGTGTATGCAGGAATCATCTCTAAATCTACTACAAATCATATGGATAATGATTGCCTTGGTGATTGATGACAATGACCACAAGCATGGAGCTAGATGAGCCTGATGGAGTCCAAGGGTTGATGAAGATGGATCAAGGCTAAGGACAAGCTAGGAGAAAGTGTTGGAAACACTTGTGTAGATGTTAGGGATTTGAGTCCATAGGAAAAATCAGACTATCAAGGGGGTCTAGGTCATGTCTATTAGGTCATGACTAGTCGGTGATGTGCATGGATGCTCAGTGAAATCATAGGCACTAGGTGGCAGTGGAGAAGCCAATGAGCTGTTGGAAGAAGCCGGGAAACGAAGTCAAGCAAGGACGAGGAGTTTTAGCTTCTGGATAGAGTGAGCGAACAAAGGGATCAGTGGAGACCGGACTGTACGGTCACTAGTAGGGAAGGCAGACCAGAGAGAGGACTTAGCGAGGAATCTATTTGTGCTAGAGACTATAGAGACCGGACTATCCGGTCTACAAACCGGATGGTCCGGTCTATATGGGTGATGTGCAGGATAGAGAGGAAGCAAGCCTCAGGAGTCTGATAGAGTTGTCTGACACATCGAACATGTTCGACGGTTGGACAGAATGGACAGTCCAGTCTACTGACCGGACGGTATGGTTAGATCGGATTTCAGTAGTGGGCAGAGAGCCAATGGCTCTGGAGGAGCTGTTTTCGAGGAGACCAGATGGTCCGGTCAAGGAGTGACCGGACTGTGCGGTCAGTTGGCCCAAAAAGCTAATTTCATGGAGCAATGGCTAGTTTGAGGTTGCAAGCCTATATAACTTCGTTGCTGAGAGCATTTAGAAAGAACCAAGAGGAAAAGAGAGGAGCACTATGAGGAGATATTGCATATCTTGATAGTGCTAGTGAGAGTAACTAGAGGATCTTGCACATCTAAGGCTAGGGTGTCCTTGAGGGTGTGATCTAGGTTGTTACACTTGATCTATAGTGAGACCTAGACCGGTTAGGTGTCGGTGATCGAGCCTATCATGATTGGTTGTGAAGGCTTTCACATGTTTGTGCACGGTTTAACCCCACCGGTGAAAGGGGCATCAATAGTGAGCACCCGTGTCGACTCAGGGAGTCCGGCAAGTTCTTGAGGGATGCAATCTTGTGCTTTGGTGGCAGCAGTGACGCGACTGTGTCTTCACTCCGGGTGTGATTGCGGGCTCGTGGGCGAGAACTCCACTTGGTGGCGGGAGGGACTGGCACTCGGGCGGGAGTGGTCCAATGAAGATTAGGGGAAGGCGCCATCCTTTCGATACATCGGGAAAAAATCATGAGCATTTCTTGACCCCTCTTTACTATTCTGCATTTGTGTGCTATAATTGATATGGTGACTTGTGGCTTGCATAGGCTATTGTGTTTAGCTTCCCCACTTTGTACTCATCATGAACACTAGCATGTGTAGGGTCTTGGCCTCCTATAATTGTTAGGTTGCAGCGATTGCTAGGATTTAGTGGTGTGAAATTGAAGTATTTGGATTCATGGTCAGCCTGCCGATTCACCCCCCCCCCCCCCTCTCGGTACGCCTTCAGTCCTTACAATCGGGACGCACAAAGATTCAGCTTGGGGGAGTTTGTTGAAGGTCATTAAATACCATTTCTGAGCATCAATATTACTCAAAATAAAGGAGGATTCAACATTCCCACCATGCATGTTTTTTAGAATTAATAAATATCCACTAGTGCTTGAAGAAATACTCACATGTAGAAGAAACAACGAAATGGAGGAGGAAACGCACCTAGTTGGCGAAGAAACACAACTTCCACCAATCAAAGCTTGCCAACAAGGACTCTCACGGATTGACTGGCCCACCTACAGAAGCAAACCGACTCAACAACTGACCTTACAGTGTCACTGGGCAGAGGGACCCACCTGGCAGGTCACTAGAGTCGGTAGCACCCGAGGGGACTCCCCCTTGTTTAGTCGAACAGGGGTTTTCAAGCGAATGAGGAGTGCCCCCCTGGTGCATGGCTGCCACATGCTGGCCCCTGGTGCTTCCTCAATGTCGGTTGTACAGGTTTGGTAGCGGTTAGCGACTATAGGAACCATCTTGGGCAGTATAAATAGAAGGGAGAGGCCTCACTCCAAGACACACACCAAGAAGCATTACTCTCTTTGTCATTTCGAGTTTCTCTCTAGTTTTAGTGGAGTTAGGCTTATAATAGAGTCTTCTTCAGTTCCTAAGTCTTCCTTGAAGTTGTGGTTTGGCTCTTGTATCTTTCTCCTTTTGTAAGACTTTGTTCTATTCAATATATTTAGTCTTTCTATATAGTTATGCTTGGGTCATGTGTTTCTTGTTTGATTATATGATCCATTCATGTATGTGGTTATTATGCTTGCATGTTAGTAATGTAGTTATACTATATGACCATGTTAGACATAAGCCCTCACTACAGTCTTTATTTATATCGCTATAATGATGCATGACTAATGTTTGACTTAGATCATTTCCATGTGCTTAGTGTTCACTTAAATGTGATTATTTGTTTTCTTATCCATCGCTAGGGGATCAGGGGTATTGTTCTAGAGATCAATAGAATGCATTATTTGTCATATAGCCCACAGATTGCTAGGGGTAGGTAGTAGGTGGTGACAAGCCTATCTATCCTTTGAACCCCCCCCCCCTCCCCACGTTCGGCTATGTAATAGGCTCTTGGCCGGAATCGTATTGTGGATGCAGGGGAAAACTGGATGCCCAAGGTGTGATGATCTGATTGTCTTGCATTGTCTATGTATCT
This sequence comes from Eleusine coracana subsp. coracana, assembly GCA_032690845.1. Classification (NCBI taxonomy): domain Eukaryota; kingdom Viridiplantae; phylum Streptophyta; class Magnoliopsida; order Poales; family Poaceae; genus Eleusine; species Eleusine coracana. The sequence goes on from CM064422.1 coordinate 31,947,561, forward strand.
ATATAATAGTACATATTGTAGACAATGTAACTATATAAAAGCAACATAAGAAGTTAGCTCTTTCTTTGTCCTTCTCCATTAGACTAGTAGTTATTTATCTTGAGTATGCTATTTGTGTGTCCACTATCAATGTTTATCATTATCCTTACCCCCGTGAGGACTTTGTCTTATAATTCAATGTGTAATGTTTAGAACATGGTAATTACTTTGATCAATCCCCTGTCTTCTTTTGGGATAAAATAAATACGATACCCTAAATACTTTAGGGTGAAATGCTACAATGGTATTCTTCGTGTGCTTGCGGACTCTCTGCATTTGTTAAAGATTACTGATAAACATTTTTGGCTTTGTTGCTAAGGCAACTTAGTGACGACGTTAAGAAATGTCAACAACTATGTAGCTTCACTCCATGCTTGTGACATTGGCAGCGCTTCTGCGAAACTGTGTCCAAACATTCATGCCCCTGTGGGATCCTTTGCTGGAGAATTCTCACAAGATGGGGCAGGAGTGTTGCCTCCTTCTTCCTTCATTGGCTGCTGAGTCAGAAGAACGGGTTCTTCTTCTTCACTGGATGAGGAAGAGGTGGACGCGGTCTCCTTAAACTTCCTCTTAGCACTGGTGGCTTGATGCTCTGGTACTCCATACAAGATTGTGCTCCCTTGTGCTTCACTGTGGCACGATGATCTTCCACGTGCACGTCCAATGACATAGACTTCATGCAGTATTGTTGGCACTTCTTAACATCACACCAAAATATTATCTGGTAACAACGCTCAAAGTGTTGATTGATGTTTGTTAAGCTTTAAGAGAAGAGTGAACCAATCCGCAAGCGCACGGAACATCTGTTGTAGCATTTCACCCGGGAGTATTCCAAGGTATCATATTTATTTTCCTCAGGGAAGCTTGGCGTAAGAGTATCTTGGTTTAACAAAGATATGACTATAAGAGCTATAAAAACTGACCAAAGACGGGGGTAAAGATATTCAATGATAAATAGGAGAGCAGTGATATAGGAGAAATCCACACTAAGATACATAAAAGAGATCGATTAAGCTAGCCGGGAGGACAACGAGTCTAATTCTAAAATTCCTAAGATAAACTTTCCTAAATCTAGTCAAGCGTCAAAATTCCTAGTTCCTCGGGTTGAGCACTTACACCAAATCCACCTCGAGTCTTTCACCAATAAGCTTACTTCGGGGCACAACAACGATCCACTAATAGGGTCAGTAACGAACCTTGTGCACTAGTGGGCACGTTACCGCTAGACAACCCTGCTTGAGACTTCCCGAATGTGGTGGATTACTAAATGGACGGACAGGGCTGTCACCACCTGCCCCCCTACCACACAGCTCGTGGGAACGAATGCAAATCCAGCTAGTGTTAACTTAGGCACCGCGCCTATGCCTTCACTAGATATTCTTCCGTTGGCCTAGCGGAAGAATAGCCGGGAAATAACCATGCCTAAGTTCTATTCGAGAACTAAACTTAATTAAATCCTAGCCGAGAATCTAGTAAACTATGCTTCAAAGTTCTTTCCCGATAATTGTAACTTGAGGAAATTGACTAAGTAAAGATAAACACTTGACAAGATAAATAAGGAAAAGATAATTATATTTAATAAAAGATAAGTCTCACTAAAGGAGAAAAGATACAAGAGAGCTCATACCAAGACTTCGAGATGATTTCCGGAATCCCGAGGTAAGCTCCCGACTAACTAACCTACTCTACTAGTAAGAAAAGTAGTGGGAAATGGACTTCAATGTGCTTCACTTTCTCTAGTTGGTTTTATTGCAGCACACTTTTATTGCTAAGTGCAAAGTGCATTTACTAGAGAGGGCTAGTGAAGTGAGAAGAGGAGTGCAAAGGGAGAGAGTTTGTGAGGGAGAGAAGAAGTTTTCAGCCGAAAGTTTTGGGTGGAGAAGTAAGGGAGAGTGAGCCCTCTATTTATAGACTCAAGAGGAGCCATGGAGTGGAGATTGGCTAGGCCGGGCGGCGCTCCATGCCAGCCGCCATGCCAGGCCGGGTGGCGAGCCATGCCGGTCGGCACTCCTTTTTCCTCCCACTTGGGTGCATTATTGGTGACCAAGTTGCTTGTACAGGTGCCATGTGAAATACATGCCTCTATTATTCTGAAAAAGGGATAGAGGATAGGGAGCAAGGAGGGATTGATGGGATGGCCAAAGTTAGAATTTTGCAATGAGTGTTCTGCCCTCCATGGTGCCTAGGTGACTAGAATGGAAGGTGAGAGTGGATGATCAAAAGACGGAGTGATTTGTGTGGCTCTTATTCACTTGTTTTTGGCAAGTAGGGCTCTAGGTGAACAAAATTTCACATGTGAAGAGGTGGCCACTCCTCATCCACTCATGGCCATCATCTCTACATTAAAAGTGGCAAGAATCCGAGAAAAAGTTGTGGCGGGCGGCATGGCTTGCCGGGCGGCAAAAATGACCCAGCCGGGTGGTCATTTTTCATGAAAAATGACCTCCTGGGTGCTGAAATTTGACTGGGTTATTTCAGCCTGGGTTAAGGCCCTGGATAAGCAACCGGATGGTCGTTTTGACACGAAAACGACCTCCCGGCCAGGAAACTTGGCCGAGTCATCACCAAAATTTTTTATTTTTTTTTCAAAATTTTAACTTTAAATTCTTTTCTTTTATAGCCTAATTTAATGGTTAAATATGAAACTAAAAACAACCTAATTTAGTGGTAGTGAAGGAAAAATCAACCTAATTTAATGAGAGGTAAGGAAAAGAAGGGGGATAAATATCAGTTTACCTTCCGACGAGGGTCCGGATTTTACGTCTCGAACAAGACGTTCTCCGTGTTTAATTCTTCATGGTGCCCATCGTGGATGGAGAATTTTCCACGATTGGTGCAACTTTTTCCTTCCGCCATACTTGTTTGATTTTCTTTGGCTTGGCGGCAACCTTTCTCTTTATTTCCTGTGGCTCATTCTTCTTCTTCGGTGGTGGTGATGTGTTCTTAACTTTTACCACTGGTGCACCCAATTTTGATGGAATTGGATACACCTCAATTTTCTGCACCGTGTTAGGATTTTTTCCATAAAAGATGCATACCTGATTGCATTGTTCCGTTCGGGGCTTAAAGGTAAACTTTTCATCGTATCCATTAATGTTAAGGTGGATTTCTCCAGCCCCAACATCAATGTTGGCATTTGCGGTGGTAAGGAACGGCCTTCCTAGTATAAGAGGTGTCTTTGCATTGGCCTCCATGTCTAGCACCACAAAATCAATGGGGACAAGACAATTTCTTATCCTTACGGGTACGTCCTCCGTGATGCCCACCGGGTAGTGAACTGATTGGTCGGCGAGCTGCAAGCACATTGCTGTAGGGGATAATGAATTGACATTAAGTTTGTCATATACTACCTTTGGCATGATGCTTATGCTCCCCCAAGTCACAAAGGGCATTGTTGAATTGTTGCATCCCGATTGAACAAGGGATGGTTGGGCACCCCGGATCGCTTCTTTTTTGGAAGAGAGTTCAAGATAACGGCACTGCATTCCTCCATCAATTTAATGATCTCCATAGACAGAATTGGGTGTTTGTTGTTGAGGATGTCTTTTAGGTACTTGGAGTATGTAGGAACCTACATAGCGTCAAGTAGTGGTATGTTGACATATAACTTCTTTATTACCTCCACAAATTTCATGAATTGTTCGTCCACCATTGGCTACCTCTGTCGAGGGGGAAATGGCAACACCGGGGTATCATAAAACTCGTGTGGTGCTTTCTTGAGGGGTGCTTTTGCCTCCTCAACCTCAATTTCTTCCTCCCCTTCTGACTCTTCATCGGGTGCTCTGTCCTTCCCTGCATTGTTAGGATTTGGCGGATCCTGTGTGGATTTTTCGCCTCTAGTTGTGACTGCATTAACATTTTCTTTAGGGCTAGCTTCCGGCTGACCAGGGAGCTTGCCCGAGTTAGGCTTAATAATAGAGGCGGCCAGCTCAGCAATTTGTGTCTCTAGCATTTTGGCTAAGCTAGTTTTGCAGAGAGGTATTAAATGCTTCCATACGAGAATCTATGCTTTCTAGGACTTTATCAGTAGCAATAAATTTGCTACTATTAATTTCATTAATTTTAGATTGTCCTAGAACAAGATCATGAAAGGAAGGTTCATTACAAGTAAAGTTGCCAGAGTTACCCATGTTCTTGTCAAAGGAGAGGTTTGGCTTGGACTCCCATCCGAAGTTGTTCGTACAGGGCCTAAACCCGTTGTTGTTGCTGTTATTGTTGTTGAGGTAGTTCACTTCTTCTTCGTGAGTCTCTGGGCAGCGGCTTCCTGTGTGTCCAACATTTTCACAGACTTTGCAAGTCATGCGAGAGTCTAAGGATTGTGCAGTTTGAGGCGAATCCATTTTCTTCAAAAGTTGGTCCATCTTGATTGCTAGCATGTCAATACCGTCAACTTGGTGGACTCCCCTCATCTTGGGTTGTGGCTGGTTTTGCCTCTCATCATAGCCACTGTAGTTGGCGACCATCTTTTCCATGAGAGTTTGAGCTTCTTTGACCTTTAGAGAGAAGAAGGAACCTCTAGTGGCTGCATCTAGGTGCTCATGAGTGGGACGGTTGAGCCCATGGTAGAAGCTTTAGATTAGCAACCAATCTTGCATTCCATGATGTGGGCATGCCAGAGTATACTCTTGGAAACGCTCCCATGCCTCAGGGATGCTTTCATCGGTTAGTTGTTGGAAACTTGAAATCTTTTTCCGCAGGGCGTTGGTTTTGCCTAGCGGGAAGAACTTGGCAAGGCGTTGGAGCACTTGTCCCATGTGGTGAGCTCTTCTTGATTGCTGTAGAACCACTGCTTCGCCTTCCCCAAGAGTGAAAATGGGAAAAGGCGAAGGCGAATGGCCTCAGGGGTCAGATCCCTCATGGTGAAAGTGCTGCACACCACCAAAAACTGTTGGTGGTGGGCATTTGCGTCTTCCACTGCCTTGCCATTGAAAGGACTGGCCAAAACCATGTTGATTAGGGCCGGTTTCAGCTCAAAGCCTCCGTTCCCCATGTTCGGGTTCGGACTAGTGCGGATGTTGTCTGCAGACGGGGCGGAGTACTCACGGATTGTCTTCTCAGCCATGATCGGTTGAGCAGACATGGAAGGGTCTTGCTATTGAGCTGGTGTGGTCGGAGGTGCTTCAAGAGCAAGTCTAGGTTGAGAAGGGGTGAGTCGTTGACGCACTCTCCTCAACAAAGCCTCCGGATCGTTGTGGTAAGGTCAAAATCAGTCATAAAGCGTCCTATTTACACCACAAATAAACAGAACAAGGGTAAGACCACTAAGGAAAGTGGTAACTCCTTACTAGAAATATCAATGTTAAAATTCCGATATCTTAGCCTATTGCTTCCCTGGCAACGGCGCTAGAAATGGTTGTTGGCACTTCTTAACGTCGCACCAAAATATTATCTGGTAACAATGCTTGAAGTGTTCATTGATGTTTGTTTTGCTTTAAGAGAAGAGTGAACCAATCCGCAAGCGCACGGAACATCTATTGTAGCATTTCACCCGGGAGTATTCAAGGTATCGTATTTATTTTCCTCAGGGAAGCTTGGCGTAAGAGTATCTTGGTTTAACAAAGATATGACTATAAGAGTTATGCTCTAGCCATTTCTTGTCATTTGCTCCAGGCTCTGACATCACTAAACACTCTGAAGTTCTGCAAAAATTAATTATTTTGAGCTTGATTTGCATCCTTATGTTGCCTTCAAATCTTCATAAGAACAAACTCGATAAGGGCTTGATAGCCATTGAGTACTTGACTTGTTGATCTGTTGGGTCAAAGTTAAGCGTACTGAAAGGACCGAGTGACCGAGGGGGGGGGGGTGAGTCGGGAACTTGCACTATGTACCAAATTTGCCAAATCCTAAAATCGATCACTCAAAACATCTCCTACACAATTCTAGTGGTGATCACACTTGCAAGATAATAGTCCTATGAAAGGAACAACAAGCTAAGCATACTAATGGATCACACAAAGGCAACTCCTATGCAAGCTAGTTACCAAAGATACGCGAAAGCAAACAACTAGCTAGCAAGGAGTTCTACTCAAGCAAAGCTACTAGATCAACAAGCATATAGAAAGCATACAAGCATGAGTAGCACAATACATACTAGGGTGATCAATCAAGCCAAAGCAACTCCTATACATGGTAGTGATCAAGTATGAAGGCTAAGCACTACCAGCAAGTAAAGAACCCTATTCATGCAAGTCTACAAGGTAGTCAACTAAAGCAAGGTAAGCACACAAGCATGAATAGCACGGTATGTAAATGCGGAAAGTAAAGCATCATTGTAAGGAGTAGAGTAAGATATGGCTCATGATTTTTTCCCAAGGTCTCGGAAGGATGGCGCCTTCCCCTACTCCTCGTGGGACCACTCCCGCCGGAGTCTCGGTCCATCCCGCCACCAAGTGGAGTTCTCGCCCACGAGCCCGCAATCACTCCTTGAGTGAAGACATGGTGTGCATCACTGCTGCACAAAGCACAAGCTCGCCTCCCTCGAGAACTTGTCAGACTCCCCGAGCCGACACGGGCGCTCGCTATTGATGCCCCTTTCATCGGCGGGCTCAAACCGTGTACAAACGTGTGATGACCTTCACAACCAATTATGATAGGCTCGATCACCGACACCTAACCGGTCTAGGTCTCACCATAGACCAAGAGTAACAACCTAGATCACACCCTCAAGGATACCCTAGCCTTAGATGTGCATCAATGCTTATGTTACTCTCACTAGCACTCTCAAGATATCCAATATCCTCTCCTAGTGCTCCTCTCTTGGCCCTTTGGCTCCTAATAGATGCTCCAAGCAATCCCAATGGCCAAAGGCAGTCTCCAAGACCCCAGCAACGAGTTTATATATGCTTCCAACCTCAAACTAGTCGTTGCTCCACGAAACAGCCTTCTAGATGTACTGACCGAATAGTCCGGTCATTGTCCAGACCGGACAGTCTGGTCTCCACCGGACGGCTCCTCCAGAGTTGTTACTCTCTATCCGTTGTTTCCTCCATACTAAACAGACAATGCGGTCTACAGACCGGACCGTTCTGTCTTCATATATTTGGGTCCCAACAGAAACTTCGTCTTTGTGTTGTGTCGCCTCCCCTGATGACCGTACAGTCCGGTCTTCACACCAGATTGTCCAGTCTCTTCTCTTCTTTCTCCAAACAGAGACATTGTCGATGCTTCCTCATCTGTCCAAACCATCTCCATACAGACCGGACCGTCGGTCTGCACACCGGACTGTCCGGTCTCTATGGTTCTTCCACCAACAGAATTCCTCACGTCCAACATCTTCTCTGTAGAGATATTCCCTCTGATCACCGAACCGTCCGGTCTCCAAGACCTCTCTGTCTGGTCTTTACCTATAGAAGCTAAAACTCCTCGTCTCCTCTTGACTTCATTTCCCAGCTTCTCCCAACAGCTCCTTGGCTTCTCCACTCTCACCTAGTTCCTGTGATTTCATCGAGCATCCATGCACATCATCGACTAGACATGACCTAAGAGAATGACCTAGACCCCCTTGATAGTTCGGTTTTTCCTATGGACTCAAAGCCCTAACAACTAGACAAGTGTTCCCAACACTTGCTCCATAGCTTGTCCTCAGCTTTGATCCATCTCCATCAACCCTTGGACTCCATCAAGCTCACAAGCCTCCATGCTTGCGGTCATTGTCATCAATCACCAAGGCAACCATCAATGATCATCATAAGATAGATAAGGTTTCCTACATGCACAATACTCGTGTAGACATTAGTCACATTTCATGTTTGTCATTCATCACCAAAACAATCATACCTTGGGGTGACCTCAATGGTCATGAACCTTACACGTACTCTTATTCTCGACTTGTTGATCCGAAGGGTCAAAGTCCCATGAAAAATAGAGTAGTTTTTCTTGTGTACTCCTGCTCTCTTGTTGTAGCCAAAACATCAAATGCTCCATCAACACGTTGTAGCAAACCGTGAGCAAGAGCCAACTTGGGGGGAGTTCCTCCCCCTCATGTGAAGATAACATGAATCATTTCCCTTTTCAATCACCACATGCATGATAAAACTAAAAAACATGGATTGCTACATGGAAGTTGTGATAGTGGCAACTTGGGCCATCTAGATACATAGAAATAACATCATCTTCAATGGGGCACAACTATCTCTCCCTGGATGGATACAAGAGTTTAGAGAACTATTCCTCCTGTTAAGCCATAGAGCAAAGCCGAGCTTTCAACTCACTCTTTCAGCATGTATGTATTCCTTGTAATTTTTTCCTTCTTTTGTATAGCTACCCTTAACTTTTGTATAGCTAACTTTGCCACTTTTTTATTTTTAATTAAAGTACAGTAGGGGATTCCCCTCCTATTTTCCATCAAAAAAAAACTAAAAAACATGAAATAGATTTGTTTCCCTTTCACATGCATGATAAATTGAAAAACAAAAATAAATAAATTCATGCATGGTATGAATGCATAAGGTTTCCTATGTGGAGATGATGAATAGTTGCTCTGTCTTTTATTCCATTCATATGCCCAGTTTACAACTTAGCACTCTATCTAGTTTTGGCTTGTTGGCATGATTTAGATTTCACCTCAAACACACTAGTGGGTAGCATAAGCATTATCCTTCTAGGTTGTTGGGAGATATGATATGGTTGGCTAGGACTGCTATGATCTTGCTCAATTTATGAAACTTGACACCCGTAGAATTAATTTGATAAAAATGACAAGTTCCTCTAGAAAATAAAGACTATTGCTTCAAGATTGGTCTCTCCCCATGGCAATCAAGGTTATGCCTATCAAAAAAATATATATTCTTGCTCCATGAAGAGCTTGAGAGAAAAATAAAACAAGAAAAGATAGTCAATACTGCCAAAGGGAGAGACAAATAAAAGGAGTCTTCATTCCACTCCACAAAATCCACCACACATGCACATATTGATCATGCTTGTGGGAAATGCTTTCTCCATGGATGCACTCTTTTGACTCGGCGACATATGAAATACAGGTATGCCACATTTATCCTTACCTAGAGCTCCTCATATTAGCCTTTAGAGGTAGGATTTTGAGGCATCATAAGCCTTAGTGAGGAATATATACACTTTGAGTGATCTAAGTGAACCATTTGAGGAACTTAGATTTATCACAAAAAAAAACCTCCAGGCTAAAGTCGATCAAAGAGTAGATGTAATGGTAGTCCTACAAACTATTATGTCTTCCAACAGCCCAAGATTTGGAGAAGCTACAATGCCCCACAGGTAATAAAAGGTGAAATACTCATGCCAGCTCATTCAATCCTTTGTAAAGTGTCTTAGTTTTGCACTTGGGTATATATTAAGAGTAAGACATTGTAGCAACTCCTGATCAACAAACCTAAGTTTAGCTTTGCTCGGGACGAGCAAAGTTCAACTTGGGGGGTCTTGTTGACGGTCATTAAATACCAATTCTGATCGTAAATATAGCCACAAATAAGGGAGGACTTAGCATTTCATACACTCATGTTAGCTAGGAATAATAAGATTCCACTTGTCCATGGAGATTTATGTGCATGCAGAGAATATATACAAAAGGAGTGGAGAAATGGAGCAAGATCTGGGAGAATACTTCCAGCCAGTGGGATGGTGACAACTGTACATCACACAAATCAAATACGTGGTTGCACGGGATTCCTCCACAAAGCACCAACTTAAAACACAAGAGGACCCACCTACCAGCCATCCCGAGGAAGCATAGGGCCAAAGGCCCCACTTCAAGGTCGGTCAACCAAGGGGGGAGGTCGGCCGACCAAGTCTTGAGGCGGTTTGCTCCACCCTTCCACGTGTCACTCCCTCAGCTCTTTGGCAGCATCGGTGGCTCGAGGTTTCATGGTGGTTACGCTCAGTTACTGACCTTTGGAGGCTATAAATGGAAGGGAGTGCCTCCCACTTCAACACACACCAAGAAGAGTCCATTCTCTAGCATTGTACTTAGTCTTTAGGTCCTAGTGGAGTTTAGAATAGAGAAGAGCTGACTAGAGGTCCTTGATCCAGTCTTGGACTCTTGGGCATAGTTCCACGCTATCCCTCTCTAGTAAGACTTACTCCTTTTATTTATAAAATTATCTTCTTTACTCCTTGTGCTTGATATTTATACTAGTGTGATAGTCATGTGCCTTTTATATGATTGTTGCCTAGTCTTGATTGGTTTTCACATACTTATATTAATCGATCTATGCTCTTGCACTCGTTCAATGCATATTGTGGCTAGACATGCTTTAGTCCATAACTTGATAATCCATAGGGTTAAGGTTATGTGTGCTATATTCTATAGCTTGATGATCTGTAGGGTCGGAGTTATGCATGTCTTAGCCTTTGACTTGTTGATCCATAAGGTCAGAGTTATGCATTCTCTAGTACTAGACTTGTTGATCCATGGGGTCAGAGTTAGGTGTACTCTCGCTCCCCACTTGTTGGTCTGAAGGGCCAGAGTCCCATGGGAATCAAAAGTATTATATAACAATGTAAGCATGGTGCTTAGGTTGGTTAATATCTTTGAATGCTTGGTTGCCCCACGAACAAGAATAGGTGTGGCGGTAAGGACTTAATAGCCTTTTGTCACGTGTCCTAATAAAGGATTACCAGTAGGTGGTGATAGCCCTGTTGTGCTTATTAATCCTCCCTATGTTGGTGTAGCATAGGACTCAGGCTTGTATGTGTTGCATTTATCTAACCTATAGACAGGAGTATAGAAGTACATAGGGACCTGGCTTAACTCTTCCTAATCCACTTAACCTAGACTTTGGACTAATATTAGATTGGATTGCTCTATGTGTCACTATCCACTATCATATTTATTATCCTTACCCCTATCTATGACTTTGGTATATTATTAGTTATATGATTAAGAACATGATGTCTCTTGACCACCGCCTTCCTTTGGGAGAACTATAAATGACAACCATTGGAGTAATCCAGTGGTGAAATGCTACAATGGGATGTTCGCGCGCTTGCTGATTTAACTTGCGCACACTAACCATCTGTTGAGTTCTACAACAAGTAGTTCTGGCGCCTTGCCCAGGTCTATTTATTTGGTGTGACTTAGCACATGTCAACAAGCATTTCTAGCACCGTTGATGGGGATAGTAATATTTTTGGTACGACATTAAGAAATGTCAACATTGTATTGTGTTATAAGTTGATATAGACTATTGTTGTTCTGAGTGAATTGATCTGAAAGAAATTGCTGTAGGAATTTCCTAAGATGGTTCACATTTCTTAGTGATAAAGTCTCTCTTGTTTGCCCAGTAAACCTAGATAACATGTCCTACAAATGGTCCAGCCCAGTATCCTACAAATGGTCCAATTCAGTAACAATGAACATCATCATAACAACATTAAAAGAAACTGTTATGACCCTTGAATCAAGCAGGTGTCTTATTGCAGTGGTATGTCTTTCGGTTTCCTGGGGCAGGTCGTGGGTTCGAGACCTGGCACCCGCGGTTTGTTTTTAACTTATAAAAAGCTTGTCGAGCATGGTGGTAGCACTTACATGTGGACCCGCAGACCAACCCACCTGAACTTTAATTCAAAAGGGATTGCTGACATATGGACCCAATGCAATGATGGACCTATAGTTCTTACATGTGGGGCCAGCGGACCCGATGCCATGTTGGACAGAGAGAACTAAAATGCGAGCCCAGATGGATCGAGAGAGCTAACATGTGGACCTAACACACGCTTCTCAGGCCACATTGGAATGTTGGACACACATATGGCACACATGTCAGCTGGTGCAGTTCTATGACGATTCAAAACTGTCACAAAACTGTGGCGTGGATGGGCTGGTGTTCTATGTCGTTCTGGTTGTTCTCTTCTATGACACCATTTCAGACTTTGCCATAAATTTCGTCACTCATGTATCATGATGGTTCACTAGTTTTCATCATAGTAGAGTCATCTTCTATGACACATTTTCAAAATGTCATTAGCAAAATGTAATTGTTGTGCACATTTCTAATAGTGAAATCTTCTTATCACTTCAATGGGCTTGAGCTTGAGGTCATCCCCAAGAGCATTGATCTCCTCCACTAGTACATGAAAACGAGAATCCACAGTGTTAGCTCTCTCATGTGGCAATCTAGTGAAGTTATCGTACTTGTTCTTCAGCACATAGTATCTTTCCTCTTTCACATCACTCGTACCCTCATGAATGCTTTGAATCTCAGTCCAGATACCATGTGTTGTCGAACCCACATCCAATCCAACAAAGACATCCTTAGATATGCATGGAAACAGAGAATTCTTGGCCTTAGCATTGGGCTTAATGAATTTAGGATCAAGCGGGTTCACATCCGCATCCAAATCATGGGTCACCTTCCATATGTCCAGATCAAAGGACTCAAGGTAGGCTTGCATACGAGCCTTCCAATACCTATAGTCCTCCCCATTGAATATGGGAACACTCCCCACTTGTACTGGCATCCTTACTCAAGGCGATGAAGCCTCTAGATTGAGCACTTAGCTTTGATATCAATTGTAAGGACCAACGGCATACCGAGAAGGGGGTGAATCGGTATGCCGACCACAAATTCGAATACTTCAATTTCACACCACTAGATCCTAGCAATCATCACAACCTAACAATTCTAGGAGGTAAAGACCCTACACATGCTAGTGTTCATGATGAGTGGACATGTGGAAACTAAACACACTAGCCTATGCAAGCCACAAGTCAACCTATCCTCTATAGCACACAAATGTGGAATAGTAAGGAGAGGGTCAAGGAATGCTCATAATTTTTTTCCCGAGGTCTCGAAAGGATGGCGCCTTCCCCTAATCTTCGTTTGACCACTCCCGTTAGAGTGTCAGTCCCTCCCGCCACCAAGTGGAGTTCTCGCACAGGAGCCTGCAATCACTCCCGGAGTGAAGAGACGGTCGTATCACCGCTGCCACCAAGGCACAAGCTGGCCTCTCTTAAGAACTTGCAAGACTCCGTGAGCTGACATGGGCGCTCACTATTGATGCCCCTTTCATCGACGGGCTCAAACCATGCACAAACGTGTGACAACCTTCACAACCAATCATGATAGGCTTGATCATCGACACCTAACCGGTCTAGGTCTCACCGTAGACCAAGAGTAGTAGCCTAGATCACAACCTCAAGGAAACCCTAGTCTAAGATGTGTATAGATGCTCAAGTAGGGATGACAATGGGGCGGGTTCGAGGCAGGTGGAGCAAAAGCCCATCAGTGATGATAGATGTTGCGGGTGGAAATCCCCACCCGCACCCTCACCCTCACCCGTGGGTGGAAATCCACACCCGCGCCCGCACCAGCCTGGTTTCGGGCGGGTGACGGGTCCCCCGCGTGTTTTCTAGATGCATAAAAAATATGTTTTTAGTTCAATTCACCATTATTTTAGCATATTTTATACAATAAAATAAATACTAACTCATTCATAACATCATAGTTAACATAATATGACAACACAAATGCATGTATTAAGAATCATTACACACATAATTCTCACTCTCACAAAAGAATATTTAACTAAAACTCTTGATGGGTCTTATTTTTCAGGCCCCGCGAGGCACCCCCGGGTGGGAGAAAAAACTCGCACCCGCACCCGCCTCGCGACTATACAGGCAGGGTGCGGGTGAGCCCCGCGGGTGAGAAAGTGCACTCGCACCCGCGCACGACAGGTGCCAAACCCAGCGGGGCCCTACACCCGGGACCCGAATTGCCATCACTACTCAAGTTACTCTCACTAGCACTCTCAAGATATGCAATATCTACTCCTAGTGGTCCTCTCTTTTCCTCTTGGCTTCTCACTAATGCTCCCAGCAATCCAAAGGGCCAAGAGAGATCACCAAGACCCCAGCAACGAGTTTATATAGGCTTCCAACCTCAAACTAGTCGTTGTTCCATGAAATCAGCTTTCTAGGCCTAATGATCATACTGTCCGGTCATTGTCAGACCGGACCGTCCGGTCTCCATAGATCGGCTCCTCCAGAACCGTTGGCTTCCACCCTAGGCTGACTTCCTGTACTGGCTGGACCGTTTGGTCTCTTTGCATTTGTTGATTCCATATAGCACCCCAAAACTACACCTTCTATCCCAGCTCCCATCCATACAGACTGGACCGTCCGGTCTCTATGGGCCTTTACGCTGACAGACTCCTCATAGTCTCCTCTCTGATCTCCTAGTAACTGTACAGTCTAGTCTCTCCAGACCTTCCGTCCGGTCACTCTGTCTAGAAGCTAAAACTCCCTGTCGTCGCTGTTGGGCGATCACCTTATGAGCCACCCTTCGAGGCCCACCAAGGTTGGGCCGTGCATAGACTCGAGGCCAAAGGTTTGAGTTCTTTTCCTATTTGACATTGACCTCGCAGTGCAGGTACCGAACGAAGGCAGGGGAGAGGTGCAGGTAACAACGCTCGAGGTATACAAACTCCTTCGAGGGTCGCCATCGCACCCTCGACTGATCAGACTTCGCCTAGTACAACCCTCCGAGAAGCAGCACCCCAACTTCGATGATAGCATCACAAGGAATGGAGTTGTTAGCCCAAAGAGCCAAACACCTAGAGCAACTCAAGCAGCAACTACTGCAAGAGCAACAGCTAAGAAGTAAAGTGCTTTTAGAAAGAGAGAGAGCTCTACAAGAGAAGGAGTACATATCCCAGCTCAGACTCAAGAACCTACATCTAACAAAGGACATTGAAAACCTCCAGAGAACTATCGACAGAACAAGTCGCCAAGAACCATACCCCACGCCTGAAGCTCATCCATACCTCGAGCAAGGAGTACCACTCACAACAAGCCGTCAACCACTAGTCAGTGAGGTACTGCCAATTCAAAGGGCAAGCACAATGGGCGTAATCGACAAAGACTCGCCCCTCTCCGAAGGTTTTTAGAGAGCTCCATATCCACCATAGTTCAGGATGATACCGTTAGCCAAGTTCAGGGGAAACTCCGACCCAAGGTAGTTCCTCATGAGCTATGAAGCAAGAATCATATCAGCGGGTGAAGATGAGGCAATCGTAGAAAAAGCATTTGTTTGCACCCTCGAAGAGTCTGCTCTAAATTTGTATTTTAACCTACCCCCCCCCCCCCCCGGGGTCACTATACAACTGGGAAAACATCAGGGATAAGGTGGTAGCAAGTTTTTGAGGGTTCCGCACCATCATGGAGCCATCGCACGAGCTACTGAACATAACTCAGCAAGAAAATGAGTTGTTGGATGATTACTACAGAAGGTTCCTGATGTGAACAAGGATTCCCGATCATCCGAAAGGTTATGATAATCTTGATTTGGGCAGAGGCAAAACACAAACCAATCCGTCTTCTAAAGAACACGTTCAGAACCCCGCAATCGCAGCACAATGTCTCCTCTAGTTATCAACCGTCCAAGAATGATTGACCTTGCCAAGAAGGCTAATCCCTACCTACGAATCAAGAACACAAGTAAGAACAAAGAAGAATGCAACACAATTGTAGATGTATGATTAATCTCACGAAGTTGGGGTCTCACAAATCGATGAAATGGCAAAACTGTTATGAACAGAATAATCTAAGCAAAACTCGAACCTTAATGGTGCGGTGGTGTCTATTTATGAAGATCCTAGGATCATGCAAGACCCTCTGGGCATGCCCCTAATTGGGCTCAACTGATACAAAGCCCAAAGGCCAAAAACCAGGTGATGTAGCACCGAAACAGATTCTGGATGCTCTTTTGTTTCGATGATTCCCGATGAGTCCGGATGAATTTTGATATGAAACCAATGACATTGGAAAGGTCTTCTCCTTAGCTTTTGGAGCATATGTAGGACGTCCAAATCCGAGTTTGTACTCGTCCTAGGCGTCCGTTTTAATGCAGACTGGTCTTGAGCCCCAAAACAGACTCGAAGTCGATTTTGATTGGGCCTTTACCTTGGCTTCCATGCCCTTGCTGGTCCTTCATGTCCCCAATTCTTTCCTCTGTCATCTCCTGGTCCTCTTCATGGTTCCTAATCATAATATAATCATTAGGTAGCAAACCATTCTCAAAAGTGACATATAATAAAGAACAAAGGAACGAGCTCACCTCTAAATTTGATCATCGTGCACGAGCTCTAGTCATTGGACCTTGCAAGTCCAAAACTAGAGGAGTGTTGTGTGTATCCATAGAAGTGATGTCCTCATCATTCTCCCCCTCTTGAAGTGGAGTCATCCTCAACTCAAGCCCATCCTCTTCTCCCAAGTATGGTTTCAAATCTAAAATGTTAAAAGTAAGACTAATCCCGAACTCGGGAGGCAACTCAAGTTTATATGCATTATCATTAATCTTCTTGGTTATTTTGAAGGAAATTTGTCTGTAGGACACACTTTAATGTTGGTTTTGTCTCCTGGACACTGGATTGTTTCTTTTGGTCTCGTGGACACTGAAAAAATGCACCTTTTGTCTGTAGGACACTATAGCGGAAAAAGTGATCATTCTTAAATTTATTATCTTAATGTGCAAAATACGTTGGAACTTGAAATTTGACACAATGTTATATTGTTGCATTTTATGTTCATGTGATTTTTTCTTGATTTTTTTACCAATTGTTTGCATAGTTTAATTTAAAAATAATTATTTTATTAGTGAAAAACTTATGTAAACAATCAGCAATAAATATGAAAAAATTACATGTATAGGGAATTTAGTAATGTGTGTTTGTGTCATATTTCAAGTTCAAATGTATTTTCTATATTAAAATAAAAAAAAGTAAAAATGGTCACTTTTTCTACTATAGTGTCCTGTAGACAAAAGCTGTATTTTTTCAGTGTCCACGAGACCAAAAGAAGTGATCCAGTGTCCAGGAGACAAAACCAACATTGAAGTGTGTCCTACAGACAAATTTCCCTATTTTGAATGGACTATCAGCTCTAGGCATTAATTTAGACTTTATCCAATCTGGAAATCTATCATTTCTCAAATATAACCACACTAAATCTCTGACATCAAGCTTCACTTTCTTTCTACCTTTACTACCAGCAATTTTATACTTTTCATTCATCTTTTCAGTGCTAAGTCTAGTGGTATCATGCATTTGCAAAATAAATTCAGCACGCTCCTTAGCATCAACATGAACTCTCTCAGTAATTGGTAGAAAAAGTATATCAAGTGGAGTAGGATCTAAACCATACACTACCTTGAAGGGACTTACCTTGGTAGTAGAATGTGTTGCCCGATTATAAGCAAACTCAATATGAGGCCAATAATTATCCCATTGCTTCAAATTTTTCTTCAAAATAGCTCACAACATAGTGTCCAAAGTGTGGTTCACCACTTCAGTTTGTCCATCAGTTTATGGGTAACAAGTTGTAGAAAACAGCAACTTTGTACCCAACTTATGCCAAAGTGTGCGCCAAAAGTGACTCAAGAATTTTACATCACGTCGAAGGCATACCATGCAAATGTACAATTTCTTTGAAAAAGAGTTCAGCAATATAACTAGCATCATCGGTTGTATGTCATGGTATAAAGTATGTCATCTTAGAAAAATGATCCACAACAACAAAAATGCTATCACTCCCCCTCTTAGTCCTGGCAGTCCTAAAACAAAGTCCATAGAAATATCCGCTCAAGGAATAGAAGGAATAAGAAGTGGCATGTATAAACCATATGGATTCAAGTGAGACTTAGCTTTTTGATATTTAGTACAGTGAGCAACAAAACGCTCAATATCTTTCCTCATCCTTGGCCAAAATAAATATATGCACAAAATATCCTCCGTCTTCTTTGCACAAAAATAACCCATCAATCCACCTCCATGCGCCTCCTGTAACAACAAAAGACGAATGGAACCTACTGGAATGCATAGGCGGTTAGCTCTAAACAAGAATCCATCATTCAACACAAATTTGTTCCATGCACGAGCTTCTTTACAGTGCAGCAATATATTCGTAAAATCAACATCATCGGCATATTATTCTTTATTTGCCTCAAGTCTAAAAAATCTACAATCAAGTTGAGACAACAAAGTATAGCGCCTAGATAAAGCATCAGCAATCATATTATCCTTCCCTTTCTTATGCTTCATATTGTAAGGAAAAAACTCAATAGACTCAACCAATTTAGCATGTCTACGGTTCAAATTGCTTTGTGAGCGAATATATCGAAGCATTTCATAATCAGAATGAATAACAAATTCTTTGGACAACAAATAATGACGCCACATCTCTAAGGAATATACGAGAGCATATATTTTCTTATCATAAGTGGAGTAATTCAAAACTGGTCCGGTAATTTTTTTTGTTGAAGTATGTAACAGGTGTACCATCTTGCATCAAAACACCACCAATGGCTATACCACTAGCATCACATTCAATCTCAAATGTCTTATCAAAATTTGGAAGTTGCAGCAGTAGTGCATGTGTAAATTTGTTCTTCAAAGCATCAAAGGACTCTTGATGGACCTAACCCCAATGAAACTCAATGCCCTTCTTTGTCAACTCATATAACGGTGCAGTGATGGTGCTGAAATCTTTGATAAAACGGTGGTAAAAACCTGCAAGACCAAGAAAACGTCACGCCTGTGTGATAGTTTTTGGTACAGGCCAGCTCTTATTGGCTTCAATCTTTGCCTCATCCACCTCAATTCCCTGTGGAGTCACAACATAGCCAAGAAAAGAGACTCGATCTGTGCAAAAGGTGCACTTTTCAAGGTTACCAAACAAACATGCAGCTCTCAAATCATCAAAAAATAGCACGTAAATAATTCATATGTTCATCATTGACTTGCTATAAATCAAGATATCATCAAAATAAACTATCACAAATTTGCCAATAAAATCTCTTAAATCCTCATTCATCAAACGCATGAAAGTACTAGGTGCATTAGTTAATCCAAAAGGTATTACCAACCACTCATACAGACCAAATTTGGTTTTGAAAGTTGTTTTCCATTCATCTCCAAGTTGCATTCTAATTTGATGGTATCCACTAAGCAAGTCAATTTTAGTGAAATTATAGCACCACATAACTCATCAAGCATGTCATCTAGCCTAGGAATAGGATGATGATACATAATATTAATGTTACTAATGGCTCTATAATTTACACACATACGCTAAGTACCACCTTTCTTAGGAACCAAAAGTACGGGAATAACACAAGGACTAAGTGATTGACGAACATATCCATGAAGGCCCGGCCCAATAAGGGGGCTGCGAGGGCAACGGCCTAGGGCCCCTGAATCTAGGGGCCCACCCCTTCGCATGTCAAAGCCCATTGCCTAGGGCAATTTCAGCAGGCAAGGCCAAGACAATAGCCTTTTTCCCCTTCCCTTCTCCAATGGGCCTCACGGTAGTCCAACTCCAACCAGGCCTAACTCCAAGTCTCTACATAGAATCACTTATTCACGTAGCAGCAAGGAAAGAACGGTTGCTTCACCTTCCCGATCGCGAGCCAGAAATCTCGTCCGGGATTCTTCCCCTCTGCCCAGGGTAAGAAGAAACCTTGCTCCACCCACCCCCTCCCCTTCCCCCGCCTCCTCGCCGATGGCCACCCCCCTCGATGTTGGTGGCCCGAGAATCTCTTTAGGGGGTTCGGGTTGCCGGGAGGGGCCTCTGCGCTCCCTGGCCATAGAGGAGGGTCGGCCGGCCGGGGGCGGCGACCGCGACTTGGCAATGGGCCATAGCTCGGCGGTGTAGCGAGGCGGCAGGAGGGCGGTGGGACAGGGTTAGTGGCGGGGGCGTCACGTTGCTAACTAGTTAACCGGTGGCCGAACGGTGACGGCGGTGGCGGGTGCGGACGGCCAGCGAGGCGGCGGAGCGCCGCCAGCCGTCGGTGGTGGCTGTGGGTGGTGGTCGGGGTCATGTGGCGGGCGGCAACGGTGCCGAGAACGGTGCCAGAGTCGCGTGGGGAGGCGGACCGCTGGGGTGGGGGCGGGGGTGGACGACGATGGCGCCAACGGATCGGAGCGGAGGTAGGGGGTAGGCGGAGAGCGTCTACGCGTTGACGCAGGTCAAAAGCTAACGGGACCCAATATTGCCACCACCGTAGCTCGTAAGTCTCGATCTGAGTAGTCGACTCTCGCCGGCCGCCGTCAGAACTCTTGCCGGCCATCATCGAAACTCAAAAAATTGACAAATTGTTGCTGCTCGGTGTTGGCTGCTGGCTGCTAGTGTTGGCTGTTGCTTGCCTGCTTCTTCTCCTTCGTACGCCTGGTCCTGGACAGCATGTAGAATGGAGATTCAGCGAGTCCAACAAGTACATCAGACACGTCGGTACCAATAAGAACAACTGATCACTCCAACCATTGTTTACACCGTGATATACAAGTAGATTAATTTGGTGCTTTTTTTACAATTTTCAGCAACATCAGTCATCATGTCAACTTCTAAGGTAAAATGTCAAATACTTTTATATGAATATTATATAGATTTCAATTGAAACACAGTAACAAACCATTGATTGAAGGATTTCAATTGATTGAAGGCTAGAAAATATGTACAAATAATGATATGATAGAAAATAATATTGTGCTTGAACACAAAGCAAAAGATTATGTGGGATCAATTGTCGGATATTTTTGCAACTAATGACACATATTTTTATCTTGACTTCCACTTACTCTTGCAATTTGTCAATGTAGAATGAAACTGGTAAACCAAAGAAACCTCAAATGTTTGCTACTAGATTAGCCTGATAGAAAATATTGTGGTGTGTGATCATAATATTATGCAACTAAGGTACCTTAATTGAAAAATAATACTGTCCTTGAACAAATTTGTTTAAATTATATGGAGTCAAGTTTGTCTCAGCAACTAATGAAATATTTTCTTTATATCAAATAACAATTATTCTTGGAATTTCTCAATCTTGGAAAGTAGGATGAAGCTGCTTAACCATAAAAACCTCCAATTTTTATACATTAGCATGATAGCAAATATTTTTGTGTGTGAGCATAATAGTCTTACAAGTAAAGTATCTTGTTTGCAAATATTAATTTGCTTGGATACAAATTTTGAAACGAAAATGTTGTAGGTACTTCTCGTGTAGCCAACTTGATCGTCCGACTAGTGCTAATAGCTGATTGGTGATTGCTTGGTAACAGCTGATTAGTGCTAGTCTTACAGTCATACATATAGCAATACTCATTTTTAATTATATGGATTAGTGTTTTTTATGAGAGTAAAATGTGCAAGATATTTATAGTCACATTTTAAATTCGTGTAGTAGAATGTCAACACGGTTAGTTTCAAGTTTTTGTGGCAAAGAAAAAGGGAGTATATTCTATGATTTCACTCGGCCCTTGATCATAAAATTTGCTACATAGGTCCTGATTTTTTCATTATTTGTCATTCTGTTACAACTGAAGACAGTTCGACCTCATACTGCATTTCTGTAAAATCAAAAGAGAATTAATGTGTGATAGTAAATTTTGCTATTTCATACAAAGCGATTGAATACAAATATGTTTCACATAAAAACAGCACGCCAAGAGCCTCACATAGTAAAATTGCAGTTGCACTAAAAAAGAGTATTCCTATACATAAAGAAAAAGAAAGTGGAACATGACAAATTGGAATTGCATACAGATTAACATATCGTCGAACGCATTAATTTGCAGTCATCATAATCTTCATGGTGCTTAACAGCAGCATAAACCTTTTGATTGTAGCCTGTCTTACTGGCAGGTGAAGAAATCCGAATTGGGCACTGCCTCATGCTGAGCGTCTAAGATCATCCATTGATCATGGCCACGTCCGATGGCTCCAGCGGTAGGTGCCTCCATGGACCATTATTCGGAGCCATGAGGAATCGACTGGTGGGCTCTTGTCTGCCTTGATACACTGACATTGAAGCTCCTCCGGCGTGGTGCTCCAGTCTCACTTCCAAAAGGACATGGAAGAAAGAATGAATATTAGATTTGGAAAATTACACGTAAATTGATTGACAAGAAATACATCATTGTGGATCACTGGATTCGACCTCACGGGATCAAGGGATATTAGTCACAAGCAGACTAGGATCTCCGGCAAACTATGAAGTGAGCATTCCTGCTATCTTTCACAAGCACAAAATCAAACGGAAAACAGTGCTTCCATTGGAAAGATCAAATGCATGGCTTGGAGAGTGGTAAGAAACTGCTTGCAGAGATGGGGAAATTGCAATACCACAAGGAAGGGAAAAAAATGCCTACCTAGACTAGGAAGCCCGACTAGAAAACGTTCAGCTTCTGTGGAATGGGACAAATAACGATCGCCGTGGGGACAAACAGGCCTGGAAAGTGAATATCGCACCTCAATCTCCATGACCAGATGGAGAAAACATGGGATTATTTTTTCTTTAGTCTCTGCAGAATTTACATTCTGATGGGACAGAAAACTGTTTTGTGAACTCTGAAATACAAACGTGCTTTCGTACCTTGCATGGGGCATTGGGGTTGTGGTCAAAAGGAGCACTATCGCCATCTAGTGTCGGAAGCTGATGCAAACGGCTGCTGTCGTCGACAATAGAACTGCTGCGGCAGTCCACAATCTAGAACGACAAATGCGGGAATGGAATCAGACGCAGGTAGATCTCGCACCTCTCATTTGTGTTGGCAATCACCAGCAGCTGGATAGTATGGGAAACGCTCTCAACAAGTCCCCGTACATCTGAAAACAAACAAGGATTCGTTGGCCATACAATCAAATTCTGTCGGAAGAAACAAACATGGTGGTGGAATTGTAAAATACAACCATGCACGCGTACCTTGCAATGGGGATGCTAGGAGCATGACCACAGTCAGCATGACGGTAATCTGCTGCCGCCTCCGTCGATACGATGCAAAGAAAAAATGTTTGCGGCAATAGGAATTATGGAAACGCATGGCATGCCCATTCGCTGGGATGGAATTAGGAAACGAACAAATAGGATAGTATGCAGGGAATAAAAAGATCCGGACAGTAAATTCCATAATAGCTAGAGTCAATGCGAGCTTTCAACGAAAAATCTATTAATTATTTTTAATATTGGTTTATTTGGGTCTGGTTTTTTTGTCATATGTTTGTTTAACAAAGGCGGGTGTGTAGCTTCGCTGCTGGTTTGTGTGACGTGGCATGTGATTACACTGGGGTGTGAAATACTAAATCACATCCAGGGTATAAACACAAAAATCATGTTTTAAGTATGTGTATATACTCAAAATGATAAATAGGTATGAACACATATCCAAAGTGGTTTTTTGAACGTAAGAGTAACTACACTTGGAAGTAGAATGGAATTACCCTTCTATATATATATGACAACGCTAAATCACATCCAGAGTGTTATATATTATATCACACCCCATAACAGGTAGGTAGCAAGGGCTGAGTCCGGTGCGCACCCACGCCTGAATAAACCAATCGATTTTTTTCTCAACCGGACCATGAGTCCACCCGGTTTTTTCCTCTTTTCATCCACTGATTGAGCCCACAGTTGCTGCATGCCGATTAATCACGCACACGCACTGATTGAGCCAAGATTTGAGATCGGAATACAGCAAAATAATGGAAGAAAGAAAGGTCATGTGAACACATGGCTACAGTCTACAGCCATCCTTCCGTGAGGGTAAAAAGTGGTAGTATTTGATTGTAAAAGCTAGACTACTTTGTACATGAGACTAGAGTAATAAATATAAGTATACATGATCGCAAAATTTTATAGAATACTGATATCTTTAAGCATAAATAATATAAAATATGCGAATCTTACAATTGTGTCCTGATGTGACACGTGGTAAGCTGCGGATATAAACATCAAATTCTCATACTCTTGAAAATGAAAATCAATTGTGTTTAAAACCGATCCCTTTAAGCACAAAAAATTGACTAGTCAGAACACAGAAGACAATTTCTTTGATTATTGGTGATGTTTACATAGTGTAGAATCACGTTTGATCATAAATTTGTTACAAATCTCCCAATGATAATGTGTGCACAAAACATACTTCTGCCAAGACAAAATATAACGAGATGCCACCTTATGGACTATACTACTTTGATCATTGTGCGTAGAAATCCATGTGCTTCTGATTGCAATATCTATAATTTGTAAACTTTTTATTATAGATTATGTGTAAAACTCCAATGAGTAAATAGGAGTATATTCAATCTTTGCGATTATGACACTGTGTGTAAGTGTAGGAAATCCCCTAATCACAAAATCTAATTAAACAGGTTTGTTCAGAGTATATTTAATCTTTTCGATTATAACTAAGTATTTTGAACATTTCAGTGGGGCAAAAAGACAAGTGGGAGCATATTCTTTAGAAACTTTATGATTGTAACATGCGGATATATCCAACTCTATTGATCACAAAATCCGAGTCCGCTTAATTGCTAAAGTTGTTCCTTGATTGGAACGTCAATCAATACTTGTTTATTCGCTTCTCCGGAGATTTCTTTTGGAAGTCCGATAATGATAGGTTCACGAAAAGGACAATGCAATGTAAATACTGTAGAAAAGGCATTGTAGAAATGGACAGTTCCGATGATCGGATGTACAACGTGAATATAACTGACCCTTGTGAGGACAAAATGCAATCATGTTTGATCATAGAATCATTAAAATTTATTTATCTAATATATATTTGAAATCATGTTTGTGTATACAAAACAAATCCTTTTATTAAGTGAACAAAATTAACTCGTTTGATAGCAGTAGCTAATGTTGGATTTGTCTACTTTAATAAATAATTACATTTTTTAACGCAAAATCCATTGTACTCACGATTTGTCAAATATGTGATCAAGGCTGATAAAATAATTAATATTTACTGGGATAATCAACCACATTACCACAGCTAAATAATTATAGTCTGATAGTAAATATTGTTGTGTATAACCATAAAAATTAATCTTCACTATTTGCTACTAGGTTATCCTGATATACTAAATATTAGATTCCACATAATTATGATACTTTTTTTGTCACAAATTTCACTTAGTCTTACATGTTATGGATTAGCCTGAGAGCAAATATTATTATGCAAGACCATAATACTATGTAACCAAGTACCTTAACTAAAAAATATTGTGCTTGGCACAATTTGAACATAACATTTTTTTGTGAGACTAAAATTTATGACATGTTTATAATCTTGCTAATCAAGTTTTATCTTAACAATGACAACGAAATCTATACATCTAATGCCAGAGTTACATCATGCTCTCATAGCAGAATGTCAGTCAAGACAAAAAGAAGTATTTTTTTGTCATTTTACTATATAATACATTCATCTTGATTGAAATGTCAATCAAGACAAAAAGAAGTATTTTTTTGTCATTTTACTATATAATACATTCATCTTGATTGAAATGTCAGTCAAGACAAAAAGAAGTATTTTTTTGTCATTTTACTATATAATACATTCATCTTGATTGAAAATACAAATTTATTGACATAATCTCCCTAGTGCCAATTGCCTCATGCTTTCATCCAACAATCATATGGCTGCCTTTGTGCAAGGCACCTGACAATCAGTTTAGACTCATTTGCATTGGTCCCTCGGCAGCATTTACCTGCAGACCAACAGATCTTGTAATGGCTCATAGTATTTTTCTACACATTTAGAAAAATTGCAAATAATTAATGCTTCAAGGTTACAATAAAGTGCTGTCTAAGAATGAGACAAATAGCTTATTGCGAGCTCAATATGTAGAACAAAGACAAAGTTGTGCGATGTCAAAAAAGGACTATGCAGAACGGCAGATTAATTTGTCACCTCGAGACACCAAATGTAAAATACTTCCACATATAGTTTCTAATAGTTCAGTTTTTCTTTTATGTTCTATGAGTTGATCTTTTTCTCTACGACGTTGTACATGGACATTTAAAAATGATCTGAGCACTCCGGAAAATGGACAGTTAAAAATCTTTTAGTTTATTAGACAGATCAACAAAGACAAGGTGCTGAAGTGGCCTGGAATAACATGTTGTGACATGAGGGTGTATAATAAGCAAAGAATACACAAATACATACTACCTTACCGGCGTTGATCCTGGAGCTATGTTGCCTCCTATCCTTTCGATATGATTATTGCTTCTGATGCTCCAGCAGCAGGCAGGCTCCAGCCAGGACGATTACTTGACGACGACTAAATGTTTTGAAGGTTTAATGAGTCGATCAGGCTCTTGTCCGCCTCAGTACATTGATAGTCGAGACATGCAAGAAAAAACATTTCATAATATTTTCCAAAAAAGGAAGCATTATTAGATCTGGAAAAATAAAAGACATGCATATTGCTGGTAATTAGCAGCAGCCTGGTGATCGCTGGCAACCTATCAACCAGGGCCTTCCTGCCATCCTTGGCAAGCAGAAAATTAACAGCAAATTAATCTCCCTGTCCGTCTGGACTCTGGAGAAAAAAATGAATCTGATACCTTGCAAGCGGGCGCCGTCCAGGTCCAGAGGAGGTCTGGAGGATTAACAGGCCGCCCCGTCGAGATGGTAAGAAAAACTGCCGCAGGAATTCAAATTCTGAAACCAGACTTACACAGGTCACGATGGCAGTCTTCTTCATTTGAACTACCTTGGTTGTCGAAGTCATCGTCGTCGGCTGGTCGTTGTCTGATCGGAGAGGATGCAGCGCCGCCAGCCGGATTTGGCTGTTTGGGCGAATCTCACACCACTCGTTTGTGCTAGCAATCAACATTAGCTTGGGATTATCCGACATCCTGTGGAGTCGTTAGCCATTAATCATAAGAGTTCTATCAGAATCCAAAGAAAATGATCGCTGAAGAGTAAAATACTACCAGCAGTACCAACCATGGATGCATGCGTACCGTGCATGAGGAGTTCTAGGAGCACACAACCTTGAGGATCGGAGGACGAAGACAACCTACAGCCACCGTAAGAGGTTTGAAAGAAAAATGTCACGGCAGTCCAAAACCTGGAACTCAGCATGCTCCGTCGGGATGCAAATACAGGGCCAGTAAATGGCATAACAGCAGGAGTAATTCACGGCCATAGATGGAAGCCGTATTAAGTAATATTTAATCATGGTTTATTTGCCGATCTGGTTTTTATCGTTTGTTTTTTTAATATGAACCGGACATGTGACCTGGCTTGGTGGTCTGGGTTGGGCGCGGTGTGATATGGCTAGTGATTAGGCTGGAGTATGGAATATTATATCATACCCAGGGTGTGATATAATATAGCTATATATATATATATACCATTATTAATAAATATTATAATTAGGAAGCAAGAATTTATATTTTTGTTTGCTTATTTATATTCAAGATACTATTCAAATTCTGGTTACTATTCAAATTCTGAATTTCTACAGTGCAAGCCCACTAGTACGGTGGAGTATGCACTCACCTAGTGCTTCGGCACTATTTGAATTATTATTTACTACTATTTAGATTCCTGTGCACTACTATTCGGACAGCGACGTCTTCGATTATATTAAGCGTCTTGCTAATATTATTCTTCTTTCAGGATCTTTGCTTAGGCTGGCGAGGCCAATCGGACTGCCGGGCGGTATAAGCTCTCAGGTGTAAAAATCCTACTCGGTACTCACCACACTTCTCGCTAATTTGTTTCAGAAGTAACGAAGTCTTTCCCCCATATTAGCTAGTCACAAGCATATGCAGAAAGTTTTTATCGTCTCCCCAGGAAGTTTCACCCGAAGGGAACACTTCTCTACGGCCACACAGGGTCCCCCCTAACGCCATGATTCTAGGTTAAAACAAGGACTATACCATAGAGGTTTCTCCTATAGGGTCCCTAGCATAAAAATTTAATTCATATGCAAGAACTGGATCATATCAAGGGATTTTCAAAGACAACATTACTTCATTTCCACAAATATAGCTTACATATGGTTTTTTCTTTCGGGAAACCCCCGAACACTTAAAACACAAGAAAGAAAATTACCTTATAGACGGTATTTTACAGTGGAGTTACACTCTCTATTTTACAAGTGGATTCTACTACTACTTGGTGGCGGAGGCGGAAGAGCACTCTCGAGGATTGCAGTGGATGGCTTGGTGACTCTGTGATGGGTGTTGTTCTTCCGAAGCCAAGGTCCTCCTTTTATAGTCGAGTGAGCGGTACTTCCTTCCTGTTTATTTAGCACATGTAACCTCCATCTTCCTATATGAAGGACACACGTATCCTCCATCTTCCTGTATCAAGGACACTCAGTGCGTACTCCTTTTTCTCCCTCTGGTGGCCTTACATGATAATATTCTCCCTCAATGGCTCACAATGACTTAGGCTACTTGTCTTTATGCATAGCCTGGACACGCAATGTACTATCAACAGTAACTTTTTGCCTTCTTATTCTTTTTGCCTCATGATTTGGTCTATAGTTCCTTTGTCTTGCACGAACGTGCCTTGCAGGATTATGTTACTATGTCATTATTTTGAGCTTAACTTTTATAGGGTCACACCACGCTTCCTATTTGAGAGTATCACTCTCAATATTTTTATGAGTATTATCATTCTCAGTTCTCAGTATTATTATGAGTATTTTTATGAGTCTCACCACGCTTTCGTATTTGAGACCATAATTCTCAATATTTTGAGTCTTTATTTATATTTGATGGGCTAATTCTGTTCGAGTTCTGGAGGTTGCCCATGCCCTCCAATATCCATAATATCTTCATCTAAGAATGAGTTGGCAATTTTGTCATCATATGACTTTTGCATTTCTTCAAACTTCTCTTTTATTTCCTTTCTTAGCTCTTTCATAATATCTTCTTTTATTTCTTTCTTCCATTCAGGTGCTATTAATTCAAATTTTTCTTCTAGTTTCCAATCAATATATTCTCCATCCAAGGGATCAACTTCTTTTGTTAAACATTCTTTGTATGTCAACTTCATGGGTGTAGTACCTTCTTCTTTAGCCTTTATTCCAATTGGCCCTCTTGATTTTGTTATAATTTGTCCTTCAAAGGTGTTATTATTCTTTTTTTGAACCAGCCTGTAACTTTATATATATTCTTTTGCAGATGGTTCAATATAATAATTTGGTCCTATAGCCATTCTTGCTTTGGCCAATGCTTCATCAACATCCATGTATTTTGCGAATGATGGAGATAACTTTCTTCTTTCCATGTCTTTCTTTAGGATCACAATTTCTTCAAAGGATGTATATATTCCTAGTCGTTTTCCACTAAATATCATATATAAAGGTCTTGATTGTATTCTCTCTGGACATTCAGATGATGGTAGCATTCCATTAATCATATGAAAGTATTCTGAAAGGCTATTTAATATGGCCAGATAGTACCCTTTATCTTCCTTCTTATTGTTGTAATGATACCAGAAATTGTCCAGTAAACATTGTTGTACTTCATCTATAAAAATATGATTCTTAGGCTTGAATTTAAAAGTATTTTCTGGGAAAACTTTTAATTTATTATCTTGCCCAAAAGTGTAGTATTCAACTTCAGGGTTCATTGCTCTCTTCATTCCTGCAAAATGGAAGATCGTGAAAACAAGTCAGACAACTTATTATCTTTTCCCTTTATATGTTCGAAATTGACTTTATAGCCATTTCCAGTAATGATATCTTCAAATAATATCCACCTTCTAGTAGAACTTTTCTTACTATTAATTTGATTATAGTATCTACAAATTGCTTCGCAGTCTGTTCATACAGTAAATTCTTTGAATCCAAGATATAAACGAAATGCATTTATTGCAGAAATTATGGCTAAAATTTCTCTATCAGTATTATTCATAGTTTTTAATTTATAACTTCCTGATGCATATCGACATATTTTTTCTTCTAACTTAGGGGAATATTTATTAGGTTTTTGTTTTAATATTGCGCCCCATCCTTCCTTAGAGGCATCCATTTCTATAATAAAATAATTATCATCTAGAGGTAACTCTAATGGCTTTAAATTCTTTACCTTCTCCTTTATAGTTCTTACTAATTTTATGTCTTCAGAATTGAAATATTTTTGACCATTCTTTCTTAATTTAGAATATAATGGTCCAGCAAGTTTTGCTAAATTATCTATATAATTTCTTGCATAATTTACAATTCCTAAAAATTATTGCAAAACCTTCGTTTCGTTCATAACATCACGGAATTGTAATATCTTTTTAGCAATATGTTCTTGTAAGTATATTTTTCCTTCTCCTATTTCATGACCGAGAAAATTAATTCTCTCTTTGCAAATTTCCATTTTCTTTTTAGATAATATTAATCCATTTTGTTCTACCTTCCTAAAAAATACTTCAAGATGTGCTATATATTCCTTATAAGTTTTTGAAAAAATTAGTATGTCGTCTATATATACTAATATAAATTCTTGAGTTTCATTGAAAATATTTTGCATCTTTCTTTGAAATAAGGCAGGTGCATTTTTTAATCCTAGTGGCATAACAAGCCATTCAAAATGTCCTTGAGGACACGTAAATGCAGTCCATTCAATTGACTCTTCAGCCATTTTAACTTGCCAGAATCCAGCTTTTAAGTCAAATTTCGAAAAATATTTACTACCTTGTATTCTGTTAATTAATTCTTGTTTGTTAGGAGTGTTAAATGCGTCTTCTACGGTATTATCATTCAATCTTTTATAATTAATAACCATTCTAGACTTTCCTCTTACTTCTTCTGCATGATTTCAAACTATAAAAGCGGCAGATCTATGTGGACTTCTACTTTCTCTTATAGCTTTTAATTTTAATAATTCTTCAATGTGCATTTTAAAATCTTCTATATCTTTTGGAGTAGCCTCAATTGGGGTTGTTTTGATTATATAGTCTGGGTTTATTATATTGATCTTGCATACTATACCATTTTTCTCCCAATGTTTCATAGGTATTTCCCCAATAATTTGGATATCTTCAAGCCTCTGTACTATCCTTTCTATATCTTTTTTGGACTTTATATCTCTATACCAGTTTGGTGCAAATGATTGCAATCCAATGCATTCTAAATTAGAATTTTATATATAGTATTCTTCTATATTTGAACTAAGTTCAAAGTTTGTGTGATCTTCAAAAAGTGTATTATTGGATCTGAACTAGAGGTATCTACATCTATATTGCAAATTTATTGTGTACTATGGCGCTTTCTAACTTCGGAGATATATGGTACATTGTCTTGACGTGGGATAAATGTAATTCCTTGTTCATGTATAATTGTTGTTTGTACTGATTGTTGTAAAAATCTTAAACCAATTATCATATCATCATTTATCATAGATAGATCTCTTATTGTGATCTCGTCTATTATGTATTTTGTCTCATTTATATATGCTTCTATATTATAAGCTAATTGATTATGGATCTTTCTTATACCTGACATATCTGTGGAGACTTCTGCCTTACTATCATCTATAGTATGTACTATTTCAGGGCATCTAATAAAATATTTGTCATGGATGATATTTTTGGTGCAACCTGTGTCTACTAATGCTAGTATTTTATATGTAACATTTGGTCTTAATTTTACTTTTACTGGGATTCTTATGCCTAATATTTCTTTGAATGGCAAATTTACTATGTATTTATTTTCAAAGTTTATTAAAGCATCTCTTAATTGTATAATCTTATTGTTCTTATTGTCTTTTATAGTTAAAGTCTGTTCTTGACATTCAATACTTTCTCCTTCTTTTGTGATACTATTACCAACCTTTGTATGTAGTATTTCTAATTCTGCTTCTAATTTATTTATTCTATTTTCTAGTATTCTGACTCTACTAGATAAAATTTTATCTTCAGGTTCTAGCTCTACTTCATATCTCCAAACTTGTTTCTTTACTTTCAAACATTCAATGCATGCTTGCTTAAGACACGTATTACAAGTAGCTCTATTATCTTGACTTGGATAATATATGCAAAAAATACACTTTATATTATAGTCTCCCTTTCCTCTTATCCAATCATGTTCACATTCTATTTGATTCATCATTTCAATTTTTAATCCAGCTAAATCTTCTATTAAATCTGGTTCTTCATCACTTGACTCATATTCTGTTTCAATATTCTCTATTTCATCTGTTTCTATGATAGAATATACCGATTCATCATCTTTTATTTCATCATCACATATTAAGATATTCTCATTTACACTATCCACTATAAATACCTTTTCTTGTTCTTCATATTTACTAGAGTATCTTTTCTGGTCTTTATTTGGACAGGTTTTACTTAGGTGATCTGGTGAATTGCATATAAAACATCTACATGTTTTATCATAATTCTTTCGGGGATTATAGCGTCTTACATTTCTTTTATGTAAAAATGGAGGTCTATTATCAGATCTTCTTAGGAAATATCTTTTCTTTGTTCTAGGATTACTGTATTTTCTTTGAGGTTTTCTAAACTTTTTACTTCTATGTCTTTCTTCTCCATATGTTAAAGGTATTTGTACTATGTTATTGCAAAAATTATAATCTGAATGCTTCATAGATCTTTGAGCTTGTATGCTTGTGCATATTTTTCTTAACTGCTTGAATACAAATGTTATAGCTTGAGATATATTAATAACTTGTCCTTGAGTTTCTTTTTTATATTCCTCAAATATCATACTGTCTAAGGGATCTGGTAACTTATTGAAATATCTTTCTACTACTCCTTGATTAAATCCTTGCTTTGCAGTAGTTGCATTGTATAAATAATGTTGTGAAAATTCTTTTATACCTTTCCAATTAGTTAGTGTTAATTTTTCTATTTCTCTTAATCTTTCATTTTGTAATGCAATATTTCCTAATTCTGGGTCTTCTGCTATAATAAGATGTGATATTATGTTTGCAAAGTTGTATGGATTACTTCCAGCTCTTTTCAACTCTTCGTACTTATCAGGATAAGATTCTACCCATTGCTCCCATAGGACTTTTGTTGCTTCTCCTAAAAATGTTTCTAAATATGTTATCATATCTTCTACCCTATTTCCTATATTGTGTTGATTCTGTATATATTTTTGAACTATTAATCCTTTCCATACACTTAGCACATTTGGCCAATCTATTGGATCATATGCAGATAAATTTAGTATTGCACCCTCACTCTTATAATTTTTGGAATTTTACTGGTTTTTCAAAATTTTGTTTTTTGGAGCCCATGTATGCATATTGACCTGGGATATAATTATATGGAAATTCTTCTTTCGGTGGCGGCCAAGTTCCAGCTGATCTAAAGGGTCTTTCTTGCTCCCCTTCACTTTTTACTGAGTCTTCACCATATCTTTTTCTTTTACTAACCCCTAAATCCATTGCTTCCATAGCATTTTCTAAGTTATGTAATCCAATATCATCTAAAGAATCTATGAAATCATTATGATCTTCTGCGTCATTTCTAAGTTGTTCTTCATTATAAATTTCATTTATTAATTCTTCTTATTCCTCATAACTTTGTTGTAATAATTTCTCATTCATGCTCCACTGTTCTTCTTCACTTATGGATATAGTATTGTCTTGAGCTATATTCTTACCTTTAGTATTTAATTGATTTTCTTCATGGGTAAAATCTTTCTTATCCTTAACCTCTTTCTTGCTCTCTGAACTCCCTACAAAATTTTTTTATCTTTTTTTATTCTTTTTAGCCTTGCCAATTCTCTAAAAAAATAAAGTTCTTTATCTCTAATTTTTGGCCATTCGTGCAGCATAGAGCTACTATATTCAGTATTTATTTGTTTTAATTTTTCTTCACAATAACTTATTTCTGTGTCTATATCAGGTTTCTCCATAAATTCTGAGATACTGTGTCTTCTATTGTTATCAATTTCTTGTTCTGTAGTTATAGAAACTGAATCATCTAAACATTTTGCCTTATAATTTATAAATCTAATGCTAGTCTTTCCTTTATTATTCTCATAGCTGATATAGTCTTCAGGTATCTGTAAAGTCTTCTTTTGTATTAACTCACTAATGTTCCATTCTTCTCCTGCCCTTTCTTCAGAACTTATTTTTAAAGGACTCATAAAATTTATTCCTTTTGATTGCATATTTTGAATAACATCATCAACATTTACCTTATATTTTGTCCCACTTTTATTTGTTAATCTTCCAATAAATTCTATGCTTACTAGTAAATTTGTTCCCTTAAAGTCTTCATATCCTTTCGTCTGAAAGCCAAAATTCATTTTTTCTATAAATTCTTTTATAGGCATCATTAAATCTGGTGCTATATATGTTATTAAACTTCCTTCATTCATATCTCCTTCCAAAAATCCTAATGCGGCTTTATTAATTGTGTCCCATCTTTTGTCTAACAAGGATATTAAAACTTTAGTTCCTAATTTCTTTCTTGTCATACTTTTAATCCCAATTATATACATTCCTTAATGAATGTATTTGTAACCTGAATATTTCAGACTATTTTCAATTTACCTACTTACAACTTTTAATTCTACTGGTTTTGTTAAAACACTTAATTCAACTTCCCTTGATATTCTATATAATCCACTTCTACTTTCGAAAAATCCCAAGTGATATATTTGTTGTGGCTTTATTTTTCTTAATGTATCCTTCTGATATTTTTCCAGATCAGTTTCCATATTAATGATTTCTTCAAGATTTTCTATGTCTTCACTTTTACCTTTTAATCTATCCATTAAAGTTAGAGGTCTTGCATCCTTATTCAATATTTGGAGGGATTGGTCTCCTCTGCAGATACCTTTAGATAAGTCCATTTATCTGAATTTAAAGTTGTAGTGGAAGAAACTATTCCAGCAGAAGATAGCACGAGTTCTTTTCCAAAACTTTCTGTATTTACCTTTTCAAGAATTTGGGTTAATAGCTGAACTATTGTATTATTCTGTTTTATTTTTGACTCTTCTTCTTGTAACTTGATTTCTTTTTGTTCTATTGTAACTTTTTTTGACTCTAATTTCTTATAGATCAGAGAGACTTCTTCTTTGATATAATCACTATTTTAACAATATTTTATTTGTTCTATTTTTCCTTCTTCTAATTTTTGTAACACAAGATTTATTTTATTCTGCAATAGAGAATAATTTTCTTCAATCTCCTTGTGATCTTTATAAAATTTATCAAATTTTATGTCTACGTTGTATTGCCTTTTACCCCAAGTTATATACAAATTATGTAGTAAGTCAACTAGTAAATTTAATTGTCCTTGTGAGCTATGCCAAATATGTTCTTCTAAAGAATTAAATCTGCACCTTATATTGATATTTTCTTTTGTATTCACTACCTTTCCAGTATTTACTTCAGAATTCAAATACTTTAATTTCTCAATTGTAACCGGCTCTGATACCACTATTAACAAATATTATAATTAGGGAGCAAGAATTTATATTTTTGTTTGCTTATTTATATTCAAGATACTATTCAAATTCTGGTTACTATTCAAATTCTGAATTTCTACAGTGCAAGCCTACTAGTACGGTGGAGTATGCACTCACCTAGTGCTTTGGCACTATTTGGATTACTATTTACTACTATTTAGATTCCTGTGCACTACTATTCGGACAGCGGCGTCTTCGATTATATTAAGCGTCTTGCTAATATTATTCTTCTTTCAGGATCTTTGCTTAGGCTGGCGAGGCCAATCGGACTGCCGGGCGGTATAAGCTCTCAGGTGTAAAAATCCTACTCGGTACTCACCACACTTCTCGCTAATTTGTTCCAGAAGTAACGAAGTCTTTCCCCCATATTAGCTAGTCACAAGCATATGCAGAAAGTTTTTATCGTCTCCCCAGGCAGTTCCACCCGAAGGGAACACTTCTCTACGGCCACACAAGGTCCTCCCTAACGCCATAATTCTAGGCTAAAACGAGGACTACACCATAGAGGTTTCTCCTATAGGGTCCCTAGCATAAAAACTTAATTCATATGCAAAAACTAGATCATATCAAGGGATTTTCAAAGACAATATTACTTTATTTTCACAAATATAGCTTACATATGGTTTTCCCTTTCGGGAAACCCCCGAACACTTAAACACAAGAAAGAAAATTGCCTTATAGGCGGTATTTTACAGTGGAGTTACACTCTCTATTTTACAAGTGGATTCTACTACTACTTGGTGGCGGAGGCGAAAGAGCGCTCTCGAGGATTGCAGTGGATGGCTTGGTGACTCTGTGATGGGTGTTGTTCTTCCGAAGCCAAGGTCCTCCTTTTATAGTCGAGCGAGCGGTACTCCCTTCCTGTTTATTTAGCACACGTAACCTCCATCTTCCTATATGAAGGACACACGTATCCTCCATCTTCCTGTATCAAGGACACTCAGTGCGTACTCCTTTTTCTCCTTTTAGTGGCCTTGCATGATAATATTCTCCCTCAATGGCTCACAATGACTTAGGCTACTTGTCTTTATGCATAGCCTGGACACGCAATGTACTATCAACAGTAACCTTTTGCCTTCTTATTCTTTTTGCCTCATAATTTGGTCTATAGTTCCTTTGTCTTGCAGAAACGTGCCTTGCAGGATTATGTTACTATGAACTGAGAATGATAATACTCATAAAAATATTGAGAGTGATACTCTCAAATAGGAAGCATGGTGTGACCCTATAAAAGTTAAGCTCAAAATAATGACATAGTAACATAATCCTGTAAGGCACGTTCGTGCAAGACAAAGGAACTATAGACCAAATTATGAGGCAAAAAGAATTAGAAGGCAAAAGATTACTGTTGATAGTACATTGCGTGTCCAGGCTATGCATAAAGACAGTAGCCTAAGTCATTGTGAGCCATTGAGGGGGAATATTATCATGCAAGGCCACTAAAAGGAGAAAAAGGAGTACGCACTGAGTGTCCTTGATACAGGAAGATGGAGGATATGTGTGTCCTTTATATAGGAAGATGGAGGTTACGTGTGCTAAATAAACAGGAAGGGAGTACCGCTCGCTCGACTATAAAAGGAGGACCTTGGCTTCGGAAGAACAACACCCATCACAGAGTCACCAAGCCATCCACTGCAATCCTCGAGAGCGCTCTTCCGCCTCCGCCACCAAGTAGTAGTAGAATCCACTTATAAAATAGAGAGTGTAACTCCACTGTAAAATACCGCCTATAAGGCAATTTTCTTTCTTGTGTTTAAGTGTTCGGGGGTTTCCCGAAAGGGAAAACCATATGTAAGCTATATTTGTGGAAATGAAGTAATGTTGTCTTTGAAAATCCCTTGATATGATCTAGTTCTTGCATATGAATTAAGTTTTTATGCTAGGGACCCTATAGGAGAAACCTCTATGGTGTAGTCCTCGTTTTAGCCTAGAATCATGGCGTTAAGGAGGACCCTGTGTGGCCGTAGAGAAGTGTTCCCTTCAGGTGGAACTGCCTGGGGAGACGATAAAAATTTTCTGCATATGCTTGTGACTAGCTAATATGGGGAAAGACTTTGTTACTTCTGAAACAAATTAGCGAGAAGTATGATGAGTACCGAGTAGGATTTTTACACCTGAGAGCTTATACCGCCCGACAGTCCGATTGGCCTCGCCAGCCTAAGCAAAGATCCTGAAAGAAGAATAATATTAGCAAGACGCTTAATATAATCGAAGACGTCGCTGTCCGAATAGTAGTGCACAGGAATCTAAATAGTAGTAAATAGTAATTCAAATAGTGTTGAAGCACTAGGTGAGTGCATACTCCACCGTACTAGTGGGCTTGCACTGTAGAAATTCTGAATTTGAATAGTATCCTGAATATAAATAAGCAAACAAAAATATAAATTATTGCTCCCTAATTATAATATTTATGAATAGTGGTATCAGAGCCGATTACAATTGAGAAATTAAAGTATTTGAATTCTAAAGTAATATATATATATATACATTAGGAATTTATTTGATTTAGACTAATGTCCATGGAGTGTTTCTGTATCACTGGCATGGAATAAATCTTTGATCTTTGGGACATAGAACTGCCTAAATTTCTCATAGGTTGTATATTCAATATTTACTCTTATTCATGAGAAGAGTATTTCAATTTGCTGGAAATGGCACTGCAAGACTTCATATGCATATGCAGGGACCACATGTTTCGTTTGAATTCAGACTTTGGCCGGCAGTGGCGAGTTGATAACTACACCTAATGAACTAATGCAAGCATGTCTTTATTGAGCTGTCTATCTGATGGAAGCAAAATGCCTTAATATTCCCCTATGAGAAACAAGCTATCGTGCAAAGCTTCAGTACTTAAAACCACGGTATGTAAACCAGACTAATTTTAAGTAAATTTGGGTGTTCGGATTAATCATGATCACATTTATTTATCTAGTTTGACTAGGCTAAAAGTCTAGTACTGTTTATATGAGATTTGATTCATGCACATGTAACAGATGACGTGACATGCACAGGTTATTTACTTTAATTTTCTTACTCAACTGCCGACATTTCTATATGATTAACATGGATAAACTAGCGTATGTGCTAATCATGATGACAGCATGATGTCATAATTTGTTTAAGTGCAAACTGGCCAGAATTGACCGTAATGAAATCATTTCAATTTAGCTGAGTATACATATGTAT
Organism: Eleusine coracana subsp. coracana; assembly: GCA_032690845.1. Classification (NCBI taxonomy): domain Eukaryota; kingdom Viridiplantae; phylum Streptophyta; class Magnoliopsida; order Poales; family Poaceae; genus Eleusine; species Eleusine coracana. The sequence goes on from CM064422.1 coordinate 31,985,953, forward strand.
TTATTCTACCTGTGATATCGCTAAGCACTTGGATAAATATGCAAGGATATAGCCGATGAAGACTAAAGTAGTTTGTCTCTTGGAATGCTCAACGTCGATATTTGTATATGACTAAACAAGAGCAGCTAGTCTATGTGCTAAGCATGATGTAAACATGATGTCATGTATGCAAAGTGGCTGGAAAATACTTCCACTTTTAAGTGTTTTTGTGCTGTAACTTTATTAAAATTATATTGGTTTGCGTTTTTCCCATTTCCGCACGAAGCGCGAAATCATTTTAGGGACATGGGGATGATGGGGTAAATATTGGGTGGGAGGAGTTAAATTCCACTTTTAAGTGTGTTATACTGTAACTTTTGAAAAACAATATCAACTTTAGTAAATATCACTTTTGCAAGAAATAAGAAAAGGGAAAACAGCAAAGTTCATGGAGTGCTAGCTAAACAAAATAGGAGTTGAAATACTGCATCATTGTCCTTGATCTTGAAAACCTATATATAAAACAAAAGACGATCAGTATAAAAGATATAGTAACACATAGCTCAAGGAACGATAAAAAAATGCTCTAAACATTTTAAGCAAAAGGTAGTGAGAAAAGTATGTGAAAAAAGTTTGCTGAAAATGGTTATCGCAAAACTTTTATTAAATATACAAGACTACTGAAAAGATATCACTACATACTTTGTGTTGAAAAAGTTTAAAAGACAACTAAACTTTTTCTAGTGAATTTATGCAACAGAAGTTTGTGAGCAAAAGACTGTTGTACAAACTTTCTAATAAAAAGTTTATATACAAAGTTGCAACCGAATAGACATTGCAAGACAACTTGGTGGGAGAACTAGTAAGAATAAAAAGTTCATGTACAACTTCTCTTACAAAGTCTGCTTGTGGAAGAAAGTTTGAACAAAAAATTTATACAAGAGTTTGTCATTAACTTTTTATGTAAGAAGTTTAACCAAGTTTTGGTACTAGCTTCTTAATGGTTTCAGCTTTTTAAGTTCTGTACAAGTGATTTGCCTAAAAAGTTTTCTTCTTAAAATTTGGGACTTCACTCATGTATAAAGTTTGCAACTTTGTATATAAACTTTGCTCAGAATGTTTGTAGAAGAGTCTTTTACAAAGTTTGACTAAAAGCATTTTAGCATAAGTTTGTACCATAGTTTTTATCATAAGTTGTGAGGAAAAAAGTTTTGTCACTAACTTCTCAATATAACTTCCACAAACTTTTTCATGTAAAAGTTTCACTACTGTAAAAGTTTGTCTCAAAAAGTTCTCTCTGGAAGTTCATGTACAATATGTTTTACAAAGTGTGACTAAACTTTTGTTTTCATATAAGTTTGTACAAGAGTATCTATAAAATTTTTTCTTTTCACAAGTTTTGCTTCCACGTTTTGCACCAAAAAGTTTGGCTAAGAAAACTTTTCCGTATAAGAAAGTTTAAACTAGAATATGAAAAACAATTATAAAAATTTGTGGTACAGATTCTTGTGAAGTTGCTAACAAACTTTTACATGAACTTGTCAACAAAGAAGAATAATACAGAAAAAGTATACTCACCCTTAAACAAACTTTGTGATAAAAGTTTATATACAAAGTTGTAAAAACTAACTTTTTGCCTAAAGTTTCGTTTGTCATACTTTGAGAGACAACTTGGTGGCAAACTTTTAAGAAAAACTTTGCATCAAACTTTTTACAAGAAGTTTGTAGACAAAAACTTTAGTACGACCTCATAATATAGGCTCATGCACTCACAGATTTGAAGTATAAGTGTGTGTTCCCATCGTACTTTTGAATGAGCATCATTATGAACACACCACTGTCATTGCTGTACAAAAAAAGGCAAAAAAAAAAACCCAATGAGGATAGATATTTAACAGATTGTTAGAGAGACGTGTTAGAGAGATGCCACTCACAGATTCTTTGTTTTAGATACACTGCAGTATGCAATACCCATATCAAAAAAATGAACTGTCGTCGAGTCTTCATATGCAATCTTGAATGTTCTACGGAAATTCCAAATGACAGTTTCAGCATCATTCTTGATGGCAGCAACTTGTTCATTTGGGCAAAATACTTCGAATCGACTGTCCTTGAAGTTTGCTACAATGAGGTACCAAAATCTGCATGTCTTGAGAGGCAAAAATATCAAACAGAGAAAATACACATGATCAAACAACAAAAAAAAAAGAAAAGGCAGCAGTAATAAGTAAAACCAGTAATTTGGGGGCTATGAAAAGAAGTTGAAAACAAAAATGGAACAATTTAAGGTCGTGTACCATATCCATAGAATCCAATCTGTTTCCGTATCTCTTTTCAGCAAACAAGTTGCTGTTATCGTGTGGGACCAGATCTGGGTCTTGCAGTAATTCCTAGTGTTGAATCCATTAAAAATGAAATATTTTCAGAGTCAAGAAGAATAAAAGGGAATAGAAATGATACAGTAATCAGGGAAAAAAAGGTTGTAACTTACAGCAGTGTCAACTCGAACAATGTGTCTAGACCATGTTTCTTGAGGAACCAGGCGCAACTCTTTCTTCTTGTGTTGATCCACCATGACAGCCTCACTCATTATATTGATGACATGTGGTAATATAGAGCCATATACTTGCATAGATAATCCGAAAGTTCTGTGATCTACCCATTTGTTGTTATACTTCAGTATCCGTGGGCTGACGTTATAAAGGTTACATATTAGTAGAGGATTAAATGACCAGTTGAAAAACATTGTGCTACAAAAACACAAATAGCAGCGCCAGAAAAGGTTTGAAAAACATTGAGGATAGATTTTTTTTTATCTACAAAGTTCATATAAGATTTTGCTACAAGTTTCTCTTAAAAAGTTTGCTAACAAGTTGTTTTGCCAATTCAAACTAACTTTTAACCAAGAGAAGTTCCTTTGCAATTTCATATAAAAGTCTTGTACAAAACGTTTCCCAAAACCTATGCAGCAAAGTTTTTTAGAAACTTTTTTGTTTCTCATAAGTTCCTGCTAAAGTTTTTCTGTTCAAAGTTTATTGTGTGTGTGTGTGTGGGGGGGGGGGGGGGGGGGGGGGGGGGGGCTGTACCACTTTTTGATATCAAATGGATAAGTAATAAATGTGAATTCTGCAGATTTCCAACTAGTCAATTGCCATCATTTTTTGCTGATGTTTCATTTGCTTATTAATTCTAATGCCCCTGTTCTGTTAATTGTTTTCAGGCTAAATCAATTACAGCACCATCTCATGGCAAACATGGCGTCCAAATAACAAGTGGTGGCCCAGTTTTGAATGAAAAATCAGTTGTGAAGATTATGGGAGAGTAATCTGAACAAGCATTAGATGTTCTATGTGGGGAAGAACTTCACCCAAGGGTTGCAGTTTTCATAAACTCAACAATACCAGGACCTGACAAGGAACATGTATGTATATGCATTTTCACCGACCTGATTTTCCTCTTCATTTTTCTTTTATGAAGTACTAAACTTTCAAATTATACATGGATGCTTATTTTTTTCAAATTATATTGTCTGCAGGTCAGAAATCATATGAAAAGCATGTGCCAAAAATTTTATAAGGATTCAGTTCAGAGCTACATTAAAGCCTTGGAACCTGTCTTAGTGAACCAATCATGTGACATGGTGCAGTCATATTGGCAAGGTTTACAACAGTCTAGTGTACCTACCAATATTGATCAAAGTGCGATAGATGCTTTAAATCACAACCAGCAACAACAACCTGGAATGGATGCTTTAAACAGTGTGATAGATGCTGATGGAAATCCCCAAGAAGTGCCTTTACCAGACACCTTGCATGTTGTGAAACCAGTACTACAGGGAGGATCACAGATCGACACTCCAAATACTTCATCTCATATTCTGCTTCAAACCCTGCAACAATTGGAACCAGATACTGCAAAAGAAGCAGATATCATTGCTACAAATATTGCTTTGGAAAAATTGCCTCAAAACAGCTCCAATCTTGTAGCAAATGTGTTGGAAAAAGCAGCAGCAATTAGTCATGACAATATACTAAAGAAATTGCACATTGACTACCCTGAAAGTGACAGTTCTGGTCTATCAGTAGGCACTGCAGCTTCTCTTCGCAGGACCCTACGGATCAATGAATTACAAACAGATGTTGCCAATGTAGTGCTAGAGGATGCCATTGACTCACCTCAGACTGCAAACAGTCCAGCAACAGAACAAGGTCTAGCCATTCAATCTCTTCAAGTGGATAATACCAGGAGTTCTTCAATTTCCACTCCACCAAAGCGACAACACAACTCTCTACATCATTCATCTATTGAGCGTGTCTCCCCAGAGAAGAGGGTGAAAACATCCTTGTTTGGTACACCAGAAGTAGGTACTGCTGGCAGTTTCTGTAGAACACCGGTGCATCATGTTTCAGCACAGACTAGTTGTTATGATTAGCATTCACAAAACTGTCCATATTTTCCCCTGCACCACAAAAAGGTACATAAATAAAAACATGAGAAAAGAAACAGAAGTTATATATTGACTGTTTTGAAAAGTATCATTATGAGTGTAGTGCAAAAAGTGAACTACTCATGGAATTGAAGAACCATATCAGAGAAAATTGTTTAAACATTGAAGCATTCCTAAATTACTATATCAGAGAATCAATAGAAGATAATTGCAGAATAAAAAAAAATGGAACACTAAGAAAGAATAGGAAACTTTCTTAGGAAAGATTCATGAACACCATACATAAGAATTTGCAATGATACATAATACACATTATACAACTCAATTACAGAAATTCATAATACATCTTATACAACTCAATTGCAGAAGTTGAAATTACAGAAAAAGATTCCATGGAGTAATCAATTCATGAATGCTAACTTCCAAACTGTATGAGCAAATGGCATTTAGTAAAAAATCAAGCACAACGCTGCAATCATCAAAAAAGTGTTTTATCTCGCAAAAGGAGATTAGCAACAGCAGGTATACGAATTCATTTTTAAATCACATGAAATTTATTGAGGTTATTCGCTGTTGACAAAGAACTCAACTATTGATAGACAACCCCACTGAGCAAAGTGTGAACAGGTGCGCTTAACTAGAATGGTTGTATAAGATGGGAGCTACCAAACCTAATAGACACTAGATCCCTCATTTTCAGAATTGAAAATAACAGAATAAACGTATGCTCGTCCATACCCAGCTAATAGATTCCATAACAGTAAGATAGAGAGATTAAAAGTAACAAAATCATCAATCTGTGACCTGGTACTACGTAGAAAATTCAAATTAGGATTGAGTCAAAGGTAGTTATCGATACACATATTAGGAGATAACGTTAAACATGCGTACATCAGAATAATGCGATGCTGAAACCCTAACTCACAAGCCAAAAGCAGTCAAAATCCACCTAAATCAACCTGGCGTGATGATAATATAAGAGAGATCAATGAATCGCACAAAAAAGGGAGAACAAAATGCTTTGATTATTCCTCCGACGTTGCGACGACGGCACAAGCTTTACTCCGGCACCAGCCTGCTGAAGGGACGCCCTTCCTTGCCGAGCTCTCGACGCAGCAGCTTGACGATGTGGTGATGATCCGGCAACCTGACGGTGCTCGGTGAGAATGTGCGCTCGCGCTCCGGCAGCCTGACGGTGTGGTTGCGTGAATGTGATTTTGGAATTAGGGAAGCGGGGAGAGTGGAGAGAATCCGGGGCGCCCTTTCACCGTGACTCCTGCCTGGTATATATTGACTTGGCGGTGACTCCACCTCATTCCCACCCAGTATTTCTGACTTGACTTGAGGGGGATTAAGGCGGCAACAATGCTTCCTAACCGCAGTCATGACGCACGATCACGCGAGTCAAGGGGTTAGTGGAGAATAATGGCTTCCTCCAGTAGATCGAAACGGGTCTGGCTATCTCATAGTGCACGTATTTGGGCCTGTGTCATGTGGGCTGATCACATGATTAAGAAAAATGCTTTGATTATCTTCCGGCCGTATTGACTAATGGGCTGTGTATATACGTATATTTTAAAGCAAAGCAAGAGACATGCTCGTATAGTTGTGGCGTTTTTTAACTAGCTCATCCATTTCGTTAATAATAATCAGCATGCATATGGCTAGCATGTATAGTCTAGAATATGCATGCAAGCACGTATTATATTTTTTTAGTAATATGTATATGACTATCTAGTTGAATTTGCTCATGATAATATTTTTTATAACATTTGACTTGATTTTACCATATATTTTAAGGTCTATCAAATTTTGTGTCAATAAAAATGTATTTATTATTTTTACCATAATGTACAACATCATTATTAAATTTCTAAAGTCTACCTGATAAAAGTGAACATGCTTGTATAAATATAACATCATAATCAATAAAATCAGCATAAGAACCAATGAAAAAAGAAACTCTACAAGTTTGTGTTACCTTAACTTTTCCAGAGTCGTTTAATCACTGAATGTAGTATGGATGTGGATGTGGGCGTATGGTCAAATCAAGCTTCTTGACCATATCAGAACTCACTAAATTGTTGCAGCTTCCTCAATCAATGATAACACGCGCTCGGTGGTTCTTGATGACGAAGAAAATCTGAAACAAGTTATGTCGCTGCATCGTCTCGGACTGCTGGATTTGTGTGCTAAGCACACACTGCATAATAATATTTATGTAGCCCATGGTGTCTCCGCCTCCAAGTACGAGGTCGTCTTTGGTGGCAGCAACATCCTCCTCCTCATCCTCCACAACAGATGTGCTCATGTAACCGCCATCGTCTGACGCCACATATGCCCGCCTATTTGGGTAATCTTTCTGCACATGACCAAGTTCATGGCAGCAGTGACACTAAATCCCTATAGTGCATCCTGTCGAAGCGACAAAGGAAGCACTACTAGCTAGTACCTGCATAGAATTTTTACCTGAGATCACAGAAGATCTTGGTGCAGCAGCAGCACCAGTAGATTCCTTGGCAGCAGAAAATGCTAGTAGGGGCGTCCGAAACGATGGCTTGGGCAGCCCCAAAGTCCCCGTCGACCGCGGTGGGTACAAGGTACAACTGAATTTGTTGTATGCCTTAAAAGTCTGAAAAAGTTCCTGTGATTCTTTTTCTACAAGTATAGCATACTGGAAGCACTAGTTAAGTGTATAAAATCTTTATAATCAAGAATGTCCTGAATTTCTTTTCTCAAACCAGAATAAAAGCGGCAAATCTGATCCTCTATTTTTTTTCAACTACAACACAACGAATTAAACCCTTCTGAATCTCACTAAAGTACTCTGAACAGTTTTATCTCCTTGATCTAAGCGCTACAGATTATTACAAATCTCTCTATAAAAAGGAGGACAAAACAATCATGTATTGCTACCTTAAGTTCTACCCAAGTAGCAGACAAATCAATCTCAACAGTTAGACCACTCCACCAAACAATAGCGAAGTCCTTAAACTCACTAGTGACTTGTCTAACTCTATGTTGTTCAAGAACAAGGTGGGCATTAAATTTTTGCTCTATAGTCATCTCCCAATCAAGATAAGTATCATCATCATACTGACCTGAAAACGAAGGAATTAAAAACTTAATTTTATCATAGGGATCATCAGGAGCACGACCATGATTATTACCTTGTGGCCTATGGTTGTGGTTGTGGAAACCACTCATACCTTGAGTTAGTTCAAACGAGGCCATAATCTCGTGGTCCTTGTAGCAGCCCTATTCACGGTGCCATCAGCAGCATACACCGTGTCTTCATCATGGTCATCTTCTTCAATGTTGTTGGTGAGGGTGTCATTGGTCTTGTGAGCGGTCTCCAACTCCACAACCTGATCGGTTAGCTTAGAGACCCTCTTCTCCAACCGCTCGATGCTTTCTCTAATGTAAAGCTTGTTGACCGCATTAGTGACAACCCTAGTGATCATCTTTGCTAAATCACTCTGAGTAGCCTGATAAGCCTTCTGCAGCTGCTCGTGGCTCACGCACTCATCAAATTTTGAGGGCGAAGACACCTCGCCGTTGTTTTTATACCTACAAAACTACTAAACAGTGGTGCTTCTCAACACAACCAAAAGAAAGCTCCTTACAAAGCTCTTACAATGATCTAAAAAGCAAAGCAAAGATACCAGGGAGGTGTGTTCCACGATTGCAAGGGTCACAAAATAACATGTGTTGTCCAGAAGAAATATGTAGAGCTAGGAAGGCCAAATATATATGTGAGTGGCACACAAATAAAAAATAGAGAGTAAAGCTGAATAAGTGCCCAAGAAACTTGTCCCTAGTTGTTGGTCTAACTATGTCCTAGAATAGTAGTGATAGCAATGCAGAAACGAGTAGACAAATGCACACAACCGATAATAGGGCCCTATGTGTAAAACAGCCAAACCCAGAAATTCCAGGGGGCTAGATGAAGCACTAGTAGAAATTCCAAATTTCTTTTTTTATATATTTTTCTCCAACTCAAAGGCAATAGGGGAGAACCTAGAGAAAATTTCAGCTCGAACAGAGGTAGGATGTGGCCTACATAAATTCTACAAGTTTCAGGAAACGTTAGGTTTCAACTTGTATGAATTTTTTCTTTATCTTCCTGATTTGTTTTATTTTTTTTAGAAAGCCAAATGAACTTTGTCATTTGGGGTAGGCTCCAAATTGAGTCACGAAGCTCCTATAAAAATTTAAGCAAAAACAGACAAGCGAGCCAAACGGACTTTGCAGTTTTACTAAATGTACCTCGAAACCGGGTTTGATGGAACCCGAGGCCGGGTTTAAGGGAAACCCGAGTCCGGTTTGGGGTCGGGTTTGGAATCGGGTAGGAAATTTTTTGGCGGGATGGATGCAGCGGAAAGTGGAAACTGTGGGGGGTTGGTCCGCGGTGTTGAGGGTGGGATTAGGTTGGGCGTGTCAATCAATCAACCCTAGCACATAAAGCTGAACAAACAGAAGGTGGTGGTGATGATGGTGGCTAGAGTTGCAAGGTAAAAACACTATTGATGGCTAAAACACAAACTAAACCAGTGACTAAACAAGAACTAGGGCACAAACTCAACACTGCAAACTCTAAAATAGAAATATGCAAAAGGCTAACACGTGGTTATGGGCGGCGGGGGGGGGGGGGGGGGGGGATTTGGCTTTTTTGTGGATGATAGGATGAACACAAAAATGAAATTAACTAAGGGTAGTACGAACCTGACAGTGCACCTGAAGCTCTGATTACCACTTAATGTGAACAAGGATTCCTAATCATCCGAAAGGTTCTGATTATCTTGATTTGGGCGAAAGCGAAACACAAATCGATCCGTCTTCTAAACAACACTTTCAGATTCCCGCAATCGTAGTACAACGTCTCCTTTGGTTATCAACCGTCCAAGAAAGATTGACCTCACCAAGAAGGTTAACCCCTGCCTGCAAATAAAGAACACAAGCAAGAACAAATAAGAATGCAACACAATTGTAGATGTATGATTAATCTCACGAAGTTGGGGTCTCACAAACTGATGAAACAGCAAAATTGCTATGAACAGAATAATCTAAGCAAAACACGAACCCTAATGGTGCGGTGGCGGCTGTTTATGAAGACTCTAGGGTCGTGCAAGACCCTCTGGACGCGCCCCTAATTGGGTTCAACTGAATAGAAAGCCCAAAGGCCAAAAAAACAGGTGACGTAGCACCGAAACAGATTCTGGATGCTCTTTTGTTTCGATGATTCCCGATGAGTCCTGATGAATTTTGACATGAAACCGGTGGCATTAGAAAGATCTTCTCCTTAGCTTTCCGTGCATATGTATAACGTCCAAATCCGAGTCCGTACGCGTCCTAGGCGTCTGTTTGAATGCAGACTGGTCTTGGGCCCCGAAACAGACTCGAAGTCGGTTTTTGATTGGGCCTCCACCTTGGCTTCCATGCCCTTGCTGGTCCTCCATGTCCCCAAGTCCGTCCTCCATTATCTCCTGATCCTCTACATGGTTCCTAATCGTAGTATAAACATTAGGTAGCAAACCATTCTCAAAAGTGACATATAATGAAGAACGAAGGAACGAGCTCACCTCTAAATTTAGTTGTCGTGCACGAGCTCCAGTCATTGGACCTTGCAAGTCCAAAACTAGTGGAGTGTTGTGTGTATCCATAGAAGTGATGTCCTCATCAGTTCCTCACCCTTCGATCTCAGGCATCGAGTGTCACAGACGAAGCAGCAATCAACTCTGCACTTTGAGGCATGTGAACATGCCAGATGTCATCTTAGTGCGCGCGTACACCTCCGCGCACAATGCAGATATTGTGCATGAAGTTTGAAGAATACAGCAGATCTATCATGGATTACAAAAGGCATAAGCAGAGCCAGAGCAAAACTCACAATCAACCACACAACAAAGGTGCTTACCAAGAAAGACAGTATAGAAAATCTAAGCAGCCCACCGAATAGTCGCCATCGTTCGTAGGGCACATCGAAGAGGAAAGACAAGACCACAGTAACAAAGATAGCCTCAACAACTGTTATTGAGAAAGTAACCACAGAGGCCGCGGCAGAGGCCAAGGCCCCCAAAACCAAGGTCGTCCAGCCAAAAAACCATACTGCCTCTATTGCGGAGAGGACAAGGGGCACAAAACCTCCACTTGCCTCAAAGCAAAAAAAAATCCAAGAAAGAATCAAAGCAGAAAAGAAAGACACGTCCTAACCAAAAGCCATCAATTACACATCGCCCAACCCATGGCCCTAACAACCATATCCACAACCCACACAATTCATCTATCATTATCCAAACACTCACCACCAGTTGTACACACCATCCCCTTACTTCAACACAACTTATCCAACCCAACCTCTGAGTCAGTACATTCAACCAAGACATTTAACCCAGCAACTAGAGCCCAACCAAGAAAGCCAAGCACAAAAGCACTAGCCACAACAGCTACCTCAGTCTAAACCTGAGCCTACCCCAAACCAAGCCGCAACATTCCCAGTGACAAGCTTCATTGGAATGATATGCAGTGGGTCATCTTCAGATTTTGAAAACAAGTGAAAAAGAAGAGATTATTTCCGAATGATAAACAATGTTTTCACATAGGGGCCCATCATCAAATCAAAATGGTCACACATCCCCATCAAATTCACAGAGTCATATCTTAACCTAAAAAATTATCCGCATGTTGATGCGTTCGTAATCGAAGCCCACATCCACACGTGGATGGTCAGTAAAGTCCTTGTGGACAATGGCAGCCAAGGAGACAAATTATTCATAAATGCCTTCGAGCAGATGGGCCTCAGCAAAAGTTCCCTGCAGCCATCAAATGTACCACTCATAGGCTTCGAAGGAAAAAGAATCACTCCCATGGGCACAATTTCTCTCCCTGTGTTGTTCGGCAACACTCAAAACCCTCGAACGGAGTATGTAACATTTGACGTAGTGGATCTCTGCCACCCATTCAACGTCATACATGGCCGGGGCACAATTAATACCTTCAAGGCTATCATCCATGGTGTGTATCTATGCATGAAGATTCCAACAGTTGGAGGGGTCATCACAGTCAAAGGAAACCAGCAGATGGCAAGGAACATAGAAAAAGGTTATGCTCCAGGAGAAAGAAACTGCAACAACATACAAGTTTTCAGCCAAGAGCAACTAGAAGAAGAGGAAAGAGCTCAAAAAGCTCGTGACCAACATAAGGTGAATGCAAAAGAAGAGACACGTTGTCTCGACAAAGAGAAAATCACATTAAAGCCAGACGAAGAAACCAGAAAAGTGCTCCTCGATGAACAAGTCTTTGGGTTGTATGTTATAATAGGCTCCTGTCTAGACTCTGAAGAAGAAAAAGAACTGCTAGCATTTCTAGGAAAGAACAAAGATGTATTTGCCTTGTCTTCAGTTGACCTCGAAGGAGTGGACAGAAGCATCATAGAACATAGCTAGAAATCGACACAAATATCAGACCAAAGAAGCAAAGGCTTCGAAAGATGTCCGAGGAGAAAACTGAAGCCATCAAAGCAGAAGTGCAGCGACTCCTCGATGCCTTTGTTATTCGCAAAGTCAAATACCCATGCTGGCTAGCAAACTATGTATTGGTCAGGAAAAAGAATGGAAAGTGAAGAATGTGTATAGATTTCACAAATCTCAACAAGGCCTGCCCCAAGGATGATTTCCCATTACCACGAATTGACAAAATTATGGACACAGCGGCAGGAAGCGAGTTGTTGTTATTGCTTGATTGCTTCTCGGGATACCATCAGATTTGGCTAAGGAGGGAAAACGAGGAAAAAACAAGTTTTATCACGCCCTTTGGCACCTATTGTTTTGTAAGGATGCTCGAGGGGTTGAAAATGCTGGCCCTACATTTTGCCGCATGACTCATGAAGCTTTCGATGCACAGTTCAGAAAAAGCGTACATGCTTATATGGACGACATCATAATAGCAAGCAAGAAAAAGGGCAATCACATCTCAGACCTGGTAGAAACATTTGCAAACCTTCGAGCAACAGGGCTAAAGTTGAATCCAGAAAAGTGTCTTTAGGATCCATAAGGGAAAAGTACTTGGTTTCCTAGTGTCAGCCAAAGGCATCAAAGCCAACCCCGACAAAATAAAAGCAATTACTCAAATGCAAGAACCCAAATGCTGGAAGGATGTGCAGAAACTCACAGGCAGAATGGCGGCACTGAGCTGATTTTTATCCTGATCGGCCGAACAAAGCCTGCCCTTCTTCCAAACCCTCCGAGGGGTTCAATCCTTCGAATGGGGCCCGGAGCAGCAGAAAGCATTCGCTGATTTTGAAAAATTACCTCGAGAAGCTGTCAAAGTTAACCAACCCAGAACCAGGGGCCGTTCTATTCTTATATGTCGTAGCATCACACTCAGTAGTCAGCGTGGTCCTGGTGCAGGAATAGAAGATGGTTAAGATGGTTAAAGGTGGACCAAAAGAACTCTTAGTACAGCTCCCAGTATACTATGTCAGTGAAGATTTGTCCGGCTCCAAAAGATTCTGTACTGAAATGGAAAAAATAGCATACGCAGTGGTCACGACCTCAAGAAAGCTGCGGCATTATTTCGAGGCTCACCATATCAAAGTGATCACCAATCAACCGCTCAACAAAGTATTCGGCAATAGAGAGGCCTCGGGGACAATTGGCCAATGGGCCATGGAACTGTGAGAGCACGTGATAGACTTCAAAAGACAAAGTGCCATCAAGTCCCAAGTACTTGCTGATTTCATAGCAGACTGGATGACTCCCGAATACGCAAACAATCAAGCGCTACCTGAGCCCGAATGGACTGTACATTGTGACGGAGCTTGGGGGTTGGCCGGGGCAGGCATAGCAGCGATAGTCACCTCACCCGCAGGTGTAAAAATGAAATATGCGGCAAGGCTTAAATACAATAAGGACTCAGACAAGTGCACCAATAGTGTTGGTGTTTCGATCACCGGCTAGTAGATTTTGTTCAAGGGGTGCGCATTTCTGGCTCGGTGATGGCTTAGCAAGAGGACACGGGGGGTTATACTGGTTCGGGGAAAGCCCTTGCGTCCAGTTCTCTAACCTGCTCGTGTTACTTGCTTCGGAGTTGAGTACAATGGTGGTGAGAGAGGAGGGGTGCTCCAAGTCTCGGGTGTGAGCGATGGCGAAGTGCGTGCATGTGTTGTCTCTGTTTTTTGTCGATGCTCAAAGTAGAAGAAGGACTTTCCCTTTTATACTTCAAGGGGATGGGCCCACTTATATATATATATATATATAGAGAGAGAGAGAGAGAGGAGGCATCCTACACGTGCGTGGTTGTTGAAGGCGTGCTAGTGAAGGCGTTGTCCCCGGTCGGTGGCGTGGTCTTTGGTCTTGGAAGGCCTGTCGTCCAGTCTTCGTACCAGGGGATGTCACTGTGCTTTGGGCATGCCCCCGTCTTCTGTTGTTAGGTCGTGTCTTCCCCGTCACTGTTGATGGCATGCTCCGTCATGCGTGGCGTGATGCATCATGGGTGCTATCACGTAATCTGGTAGGGTGATCATCCTTGCTGTCCATCGGCCGTCCCGCACCGCTACTGTTGGGGGTGTCATCGGGCGATGGCATCATCGAGTGCCCAGCCACGCCTTCCTTCGTCAGCGGGCGTGGGTGATGATAAGGGTGACAGGCACACAGGGAGATTTGACCCCCTGATACTATGTTTGTGCAACAGGTACAACATTTAAGGCCGAGTGGTTGGCAGTTGCTAACCACCGCCCCGTTCGATCCCTTCCGTGGGGGTCGCAGCGTCGGGTTTAGCTTGTCCGGACGTGCTTGGAAGCGGGATGTGCCTTGTCCTATCAGGGCAATCGAGTTTCTCCATTCCGCCATTTTGGGCTTGGTTAGGGTTCCCATCGCCCCGTCCTATTTGACTCTGGGCTCTTGATGGCGGGATGGGACAGGTCTTGCCTGACAGTTACGGGAGGCCCACTCTATTAGGATCATGGTGACAGCGGTGGGTCCACCCTTGGCGGGGAATGGATAAGCTCGGTTGAGCTCTAGGAGTATTGAGGTGCGCTCGAGTTTGGTTGAGCGGGTCGGATTGCCTCCGACCCCCTCAGGGGGACGAGCGAGGCGTTGTGGATCTCGAGCTCCTATCAAGGGGGCGGTGAGGCACGCTCATCCCCCGAATTGCTATGGGGTCGAGCGGGTCGAGCTAGCATCGTGGCCATCCCCGTCGCGGTGCGACTCCTGTACGGACTCCGCTTGTGGAGAGCCCATGTGTGGGGTTCGAGGTTGGTTGTAAACCGGTCCCTTCGAATGTGTTTGGATTCTTTGTTCAAGGGGGCACCACGTGGCACCCTGATCTTCGCCCTCGATAGTAGCCCCTGAGCCCCCGAGCGAGTCGTAGAGTCATTTGGGGGATTTGACGCTAGCGCGGGCTAAAAAGGGTCAAAATTGCCTGTCGGTTGCCTGGCTCGCACAAGATGGGTGCGCGCGAGCGGACCCGACGGGTGTAGCCCCCGAGCCGGGGGAGAGGTTTGATGGAACTCGTGCCTCGGCTTGACACCGCGGGCGATGGCTGGTTTGTTATTTGGCAAACATGCGCACGAGCGCACCCATCGAGTGTAGCCCCCGAGCCAGAGAAGGAGTTTGTACGGACTCGTTCTTTGGCTTTATTTGTCGGAGCAGTCATGAGAGTGTTGTGGTGCTCGTGGGTTTCGAGTCCTATGCCTTGGTCTGAGCGGGCGGCGCAGAGCACCGCAGGGGGCGGCTTGTCCGTAGTGCCCTTGTGCCGAGGCATGCCCTGGTCGCCTAAAACGGTGGGACACACCGCTGTAGGGGTGGCAGGCTCGTTGTCTTCTTCTGGCGTGCGCTGAGCACGGGGGCATCTTCTCATCATGTGTCCTGGGTCTGGCACTCTAAGCACCCAGGGGCCCGTGACCAATGGCTTTGTTTGAGGCGGGTCTCCCCTCGCATGGGACATGGCACATGGCACACAGAGGACCCTTGTGAACCTGCGTCGGGTTCGACGCCCCCGCAGGGTATCCGAAGCTCGGGCCTAGCCCGGCTATTTAAGAGCACGACCGAGTTGCGTCTCACTTCATCCCCGTGCCTAAGGTTTACACGTCGAGTTTTTAGGTGCCAGAGATGTGAGTGACTCCCGTTTAGCGCTCCATTGTTCTTATGGCTCCTGAGTGTGATGATGTCTCTGGTGATGAAGATGGGAACGAGGACATGCTGACAATAAGCTCCCAACTGCTTCATTGCAACTGTCTCGTCGGTCATGGGAAGGTTGACTCAACCACTATTGTATACTCCCCTTGTTCGGGTGAGGTGGAGATAAAGGGGCCTTCGCATGGAAGGTTACCATGGCTTGTTAGGTCCCATCGTGTTACTCCTTCACGGCGTCCATAGGAACAGGGTCAAGAAGAGGCGCTGGACCGGACTCCCTGCTGGCGGAGGGGTCCATAGTTGCGGGAGGCAGCTTCAGCAACATCCGTACGACGTCGCCGAGCTGCTCGCCTTCTTCATCGGCGGAAATGGCTGCCCCCATATGAGGGCATCTTTCCCCGACGACGAAGCATTATAGGCGCTTCACCTTATATGTACCCGCCGAGATGCGGGTACCGCCTTTTCCTTTGTAATAGACCCCTTGGGTCGAGTTTCTCTTCTTTTTCTCTTCGCTTTTGAGTTATCGATACTCGCCTTGTAAGAGAGAGAGAGAGAGAGAGTTTGTAAGAGTCGGCCCTGTGAGGTCTTTGTTAGTAAGGAATAAAGAATGTGACCCCATCGTTAGATCTCGTTTGGCTATGCTGACCCTCGCGCCACCGCTCGATGCGGATGGGTCAGTCGAGTGGTCGCTTCGACTTTCTTGTTTCTCCTTCTGTGTCTCGTTCATGAGATGGAGGATAGAGCCGGGCCGCATTTTTGCCTCGGTGGCTGAAACGTGGTTGCTCGGTGAGCTGCTATTGGGTTAGTTCGAGTGAGATCTCTGGTTCCTCATCGACGGGTTCTAGTGAACCAGTTGGTGGTCGATCTCTTAAATCTATTTTTTCGACTTGTCTGGTTGTCATGACCATTTGATAGGTCACGATGGCTAGCTGCCTCTCTTCGGAGAGATACCAAAGGACGAGCCAAAACGAGACTGAAACGCTACTCCCCGATGCCTTCGACCCCCAAGGGGTCGAGGTACTGGCCGCTAGGTGTGCCCATCGCTCTATTTGGCGCACTCGACGGCTGCCGAACCCCTTCGCGAGGCCAGCCTTAGAACCCTGGCACCATCGGGCCGTCGGTGCAGTTTTTGCCCCTTATCCCGTGTTACCTACTTTACTCGTCCCCCGGCAGGGTCGTGCGATTCACCTCGTGCCTCTGCCTTCCCTGCCGTTGTTGGCCATGCAAGCCTGATGCGACATGGTCTGGTTGACAGGGCCCGCACACCTTCCTATTTCAGAATTTGTAGCACGGCGCGGGGTTTGGATAGGCTCTGTGCAGCCTGCCCCACTACCCGAGTAAATAGGTAGGATTTAAGAGAAGGCAATTTACCTGGCGTCCGTATCGTGGTGGTCCATGGCATGGCGTGCGACCTCTCCATCTTTCTTGGTGCTACGACCGAGGGAGCGTTTCCTTGCTATAGTGGAGGTAGTGGTGGGACCCGGGTCATACGATGCCATTTGCGGAAGGCGAGGAGTTTTCGGAACGGTGGGAGAGGAGTGGAGTTATGGAGGCGTGTGGGAGAAGGAATTGAGGGGTTTATCACCTGGTGGGTTGAGGGTGGATTTTCTATGGTTAGTTGCGGTCATGATCCGGGTATGACCTCCTATTTAAGTCCTTTGATGCCAAACCCTCCGTCTCCCTTTTGCTTTTCCTACTTCCACACCTTCACCTCTTCTGCTCCTTCTTGTTCCTTGTTCTTTCCTGCCGTCGCTTCGTCGTCACCATGTCAGTGTTCACCTGGTCCACGGTGATGAAGAAGGAACTAGAGGGACTCGTCCAGGCCGGGCTCCTCGCTCCTCTCACCAGGGCGGTGGAGTGGATTGTGCCGGGGAATGAGATGCGGCCAGAGCCCCCGACGGGCTACATGGTGCTGTTCATCCCCTTCCATGAGCGCGGGCTTGGGAGGCCGGCACATGACTTCCTCAGGGTCGAGACTTAATCTCGGCATGAGACATAGGGTAGGTCATCTATGTGGATTTATAGGTAGGATAGGGGTATGCGCGAGATCGAGAGATGATGGTAACACAAGACGCCGATGTAGATAGGTTCGGGCCTCCAAGAGGATGATAACCCTACGTCCTGTGTTCTATGGTATTTGTATTGATATGTCTAGATCATAAATCTAGACGAGAAGGGTAGACCTAGACGATGATGTCTAGTTGTGTCTAATCTATGTCCCATGTGGGATCTATCTAGTTTATCTTATCCCTTGAGGAGGACCCCTGACCCTCCTTATATATCCCGGGGGACAGGGTTACATGTTGGAGTCCTAGTCGGTCTACTGCTCTTATCCTAGTAGGAGTCTACCTCCACTTTCCTTCTATGTGAGGTACCTCGGGTACAGGTCATCGATAGAAGCCCTCGAGAGTCTTGCAAGCTTGATGATAATCTTTAGTAGCTTCCTGACTGGTTTATGCCGTGTAGAATGCTTCAGCTTTGTATCAGCGAGCTTATGAGAATCTCAAAGATCTGAAAATGTCTTCGAGAACTCATCTGGTGCACCGAGTAGGTGCACGTAATTAGGTGTAGCCCTCTACTCTTGTTCATTTGGAAACTGCAAATAATGCAAGAGTCCAAAACAAGAATAGTCGTGTTGGCTCTCTTTAAGGAGAAATCACTCAAATCATCAAATCCGACTGACAAATAGCTCAGTAGTGTGACATCAATCACTACCGAGTGATAAATGATTCGGACGAGTGACTTCAATCACCACTGAGTGGTTGATGACTCAAACCAATGACTTCAACCATTGCCGAGTGCTATATGATATACTCGGGTGACATCAATCACAGCCGAGTGAACGTGAGCTTATGACATCAATCAGAGCCAAATGACATAGTCTTTGGCCGAGTTATGAGTGATTTATGAATCAAACGGGTGACTTCAATCACAGCCGAATGATTATGTTCTAAACGGGTGACTTCAATCACAACTGAATGAACGAGGCTTTATGACATCAATCATAGCCATGTACTAAGTTACCATGACTTCAATCATGATTAAGTAACCTTTCCTTAAGAATTGTAATCACTCATATCTTTGAGCTTTATTTTCACTATTATAGACTGACTTCAATCAGTCGAGTGATGCCGATATTTCACGTATATGACCATCAAGTCATAGCAACATGATCATTAAATCATGCTTTAAATGATTATGGCATCAACCATTTATGATAATGCACTTCTCATCAAAGAAGCATATTTGATAGAGTGACCATCAAGCCACTGTCATATGATCATCAAATCATATATTTGTATATTATGGCATCAGCCATAAATTTGATATAAAGTGTCTCTCTTCAAAGAAGCCCCTGAGACAATCGCTATTATGAGTGTCGGTTGCGCTCAACTCAGAATATCATGTCTGAGTGGCAGTGGTACTTAACTCATGACGATAAGGTCGAATGAAGAAGACAGTCAAGGTTGTTGTAGTTACCGACCACTGATGAAGTAGGAATCACTCGAAGTCACGATGACCGAGTGAAGCCGACAGTCTGACATGTGGCCGACCGATGGTGGCGGTCAGATATGATGTGGCAGACCGATGGCGACAGTCGGAGCTAGTGTAGCCGACCGGTGAAAGCAGTCGGAGCTGTAAGCCGACCGATGAAGACAGTCCATGTTAGCATGGCCGACCGATGAAAGCGGTCGGAGCTGGCATTATCGACCGATGAAGACGAGGAAATCACTCTATATTGAGTGGTATATCCGCCTATCCATGAAAAATGTTCCTGATAATAAAGGAAATTAGGATAATTAGTTATAATTAACATTGTTTGCTTAAAAACTTATTTTTATAAGCCAAACAAATCAATCGACTGAAAAGTCAAATGTGTATCCATTTTTCTCCTGTAGGTAGACCGACTGGCGCATAGCAGCATATTTACGCGTTAGCAACCGGATCGATCTACCGTTGGATACTTAGGACAAATATAAAGAGCTCAGAGCTCAGTCTGCCGCTACAATATCTGTCATAATTTACTCTTGCGTAACAATCAGAACCAATCGACACATGACCTCTCGCAACTTTGGCTCTGGGTTTAGTGTAGTGGCAGTCTGTCGTGTAGCAAAAAAGTTTTATGACTTAGTCGCTAGTCGGCGTAAGACCAAAAATAAGACCAAATCGTGAATAAAATGCAATGTATCGGTCGAGGCAGAAGCCAAAAAGGTGAAACTAGAACAAACGACATGGGTCATATGGTGTCAGGGCTGATGCACTACTGAAAGGTCACCGACCGATATGTGTACTACTAGATTCACAAAAAAAGTGGGAGAACACGTGTATAGATACACAAATAGCCCCCTTGCTTGATTGTTTAATGCGAAGAATTAAAGAACCGAGGCAATAAAAAGATGAATAAAGCCACAAATAAGAGCACTGATTATAAAGCCCAACTTTGGTCATAAAAAATCTACGACCTTCTGCTTAGAAAACAGAAATAAGCGATCCTAGAAAAAAGTATGAAGGACATGAGCCCAAAATCTCGAAAAAATAAATCAAGAAAGAATAATGATACTTAGCTTTGCAATTCGGTGAGTTGAAGATGAGCCCCCGAGCGTGCTGATGTTGTTGGCGATTGGTCGAATGTCGAAGTTGAGCCATCATGTCACCGGATCATCAAAGCTTGGAGTGGTTGACCGAGACACCGAATCGTTGAAGGTGTGGCTGAGTGGTCGAGTGACCGAAGCACCATGTCATTGCAGGCGTCGTCGAGTAGCCGAGTGGATGAAAACCCAAAGCGTCAAGTAATTGGCGGCGTTGCTGAGTAGCTGAGTAGCCGTCGAATCGTAGTGTTGCAGTGATGTCACCGAGTGACCGAGTCGAGGTGATGTTGCTGAATGATCGAGTCGAGGCGATGTCGTCGAGTGATCGAGTCGAGGCGATATCACCGAGTGATCGAGTTGCGGTGATTGATGATGTGTTGAGTCGTCAAAGACGTCTACGAGCAGCCGAGTGGCCAGGGGAAGGCAGAGTAGCCCCTAGGCATGTACATGTGGCCATGAGCAGTTGAACCATCGAGTCACGGCGATGTCACCGAGTCGTCGGAATCTGCCGAAGTATCGAGTTGATGGAAGCATCGTCATAATGGATGATGTTACCCAATAGCGGTCGTCCTCGTTGAAGGTGTCGTCTTGATGAAGACGTGATGATTTGTGCGATGACACGATGCTTCAACATCGATCTGCTTGCGATTAGATCTTGAAGAAGAAATCTTTCAAAAACGCGGTGACTCATGCGCTTCAACGCCGGTCTACTTGCGATGAAATCTTGAAGTAGTAGATTGAAACCACCGATCTTGACGAGCCGATCGCCACGCTGGCCCCTTCCTGGCGCGCCAAATGTCGAGACTTAATCTCGACATCAGACATAGGGTAGTTCATCTATGTGGACTTATAGGTAGGACAGAGGTATGCGCAAGATCGAGAGACAATGGTAACACAAGACGCTGATGTAGACAGGTTCGGGCCTCCAGGAGGATAATAACCCTACATCCTGTATTCTGTGATATTTGTATTGATGTCTAGATCATAGATCTAGACGAGAAGGGTAGACCTAGATGATGATGTCTAGTTGTGTCTAATCTATGTCCCGTGTGGGATCTGTCTAATTTAGCTTATCCCTTAAGGAGGACCCCTACCCCTCCTTATATATCCGGGGGACAGGGTTACATGGCGGAATCCTAGTCAGTCTACTGCTCTTATCCTAGTAGGAGTCTACCTCCACTTTCCTTCTATGTGGGGTACCCCGGGTACAGGTCATCGACACTCAGGGCCTGCTTCATCATTTCGGAGCAGAGTTGCAGCATCTGAACCCCAACGGGATCCAGCACATCTCGGTCTTCGTGGCCTTGTATGAGGGATTCCTCGGGATTGTGCCCAACTTCAATTTGTGGTGCCACTTCTTCCTCGTCGTCTGCATCCAACGCAAGGTCATCGACGCCGATTTGCTCCCCTGCACCATCGAGTGTGTAGGGATCTGTTTTCGTGGCGAGCGCATGGGTGGGTACATCCAGATGCCCACTCCACCCACCCACTCGGGGTGGCACAAGAGGTGGTTCTACCTCGCAACAAAGGATTGCATCCTCTCCCCGAGTACACCTGGCATGACATCATCGAGGCCCGTGGCTGCTAGAAGTGGGGAAAGGGGAAGAGAGGGAAGAAGTGGATCAAGAGCTCGCTCGCTGCCATCGCCCACCTGAAGGGGTCAGGCCTCGATGGTGTGGGAGTTCTCGGGTGGTACCACAAGCGGTGGTTCGCGCTGCTATGCCACCGCCGGTTCCCGATGTTCCTTGTTGATGGTGACAGCCGTGAGGTGCCGGACAACATGATGGCAGAGGAGTTGTTGCCCGATGCCGAGGTGGCGAAGTGGATGAAGGCGACACTGGGTCAGTCCACGCCGGCCTGGCCTATCCCGGGCATGCCGCCGATGCGTCTCTATCCGCTGGCGGTTGATGTGGTAAGGATCTATGTTCTTTTGCCGATATGCTGCCTTTCGTTCTTCCATTTCTCTATTTTGATCACGTTTTGATTCTGATGACCTCTTCTCACTTCCTTGCCTTTAGTCCCAACGGGTGTGCTTCATCCGGACCCCTTCTCTTAGCTTGCCGGAGGGGAGGGTTGACAGGACCGCCAACCACTTTAGGGACGTGGAGCGGCGGGAAGCCAGGCAAGAGGCGAGGAAGAAGAGGGATGTCGACATCCAAGCCAGGCTCGGGAAGGAGGAGAGGTCGCGGCGGCGTCAGGCGCTATGAGAGGAGAAGGAGCGGAAGGGTGAGAACCCGAACACTCCATCAACTGAGTCGAGTGAGGAGGAGGAGGAGGAGGACGAGGTAAAAAATGCTTCTGATGACTCGAAGGGCCTGAGCGGGTTTGAGGAGTTCATGGGGGATGGCGACGGTGATGATGTTGATGACGGTGAGTACGCTGCTGATGACGACAGCGACGGTGACGATGATGACGACGCCGATCTCGGCGGCGATGTCGGTTTGGCGGCCGGCCTCGACTACGAGCCCTTCGCACGACCGACCCTAGGGATGGGGTCGTCCCTGATCTCATCACCTCCTGCTGGGCTGGAGGTGCCTGTGGGCCACCGCCTGGTCGAGGAGGCGGCGTTGAGTCGGTCGGGGTCGGTCGAGAACCTTTGGTTGCCGGCATCGACTGGGAATGTCTCCATCGTGTCGACCCCGGCGGCAGGCTCTCCCATCGAGGGGGTGATTGAGTCGGCACGCGTCGAGGTGCAGACCGCGGCTATTGCAGCCAAGACTACGTCTCCCGCTGCAGCTGTGGAAAAGCGTCCGCGAGAGGAGTTAGAGGGTGGCGATGTGCCCGTCGAGAAGCATCAGGCCTTGGGCCAAGACCCTCGTCGGCCAAAGCTGTCAATCATGAAGCAGCTCAAGGTGAGTGCCGCGGTGGAGGCGCAGGCGCGTAATGCGGCGGTCGTTGCTGTGGAGGCGGCATAGGCGCGTGATGCGGTTGCCGTCACCGTGGAGGAGGCACATACATGAGATGCAGCGCCCGTCGCTGCGAAGGTGGCGCAGGCGTGTGATGCGGCATCTATCGCTGTCGAGGGAGCGTGGGCATGTGACATCGCAGCAGCCTCTACGGAGGAGGCGCGTGCGCATGACGCCACGGCTGTCACTGCCACCGGGACGGATTCCCGGGTGGTCTCGCCCTTGGCGGCGTCCGAGGGTGCCAGAGGCAGCGCTCCAGCAAGCATTGGAACGTCGGGCACTGCGACGAGCAGGGGTGAGGCGACCCCCGCTTAGGTGCACACCGAGATGAGGGACTTCACAATGATCGGTGCAGGAATGGTGGTGGATGCTCTCGGACGCGAAGCCTCGCCTCTGTCGGCGGAGGAGCACGCGCTGCTGGAGGGCGAGCTCCGGTTGATGGAGGACTTGTGCAGCCCCGCCGAGCTTCGTGTTCTCGTCGCCTACCGATCATTGAGGCTCGAGTGCGAGGCCGTGGCTGAGGCATCCCTTCAGTCCCTGGCTGGTGCCCGTCAAGAGCTGGAGGAGGGGCATCAGCTTGAGAAAGACCTCAACATGAGGCTGCTGGAGACGGAAGCTTTGCTGGAGCAGTCCGAGTGCGCGCTCGGTAGGATGGAGCGCGACCTCAAAGCGGGACGGGGCCGTGGCGTAGGCTGCATCTAGCGCCATGGAGGTCAACAGGCTGGAGCTCGTGCTACAACAGGAGAAGCACCACCGTGAAGAGGTGGACAAGGCAGCTCAGGATTCTGCCGTGATCGTTGCAGGCTACCTGTCACAGTTGCAGAACTCCCGCAAGAGGGAGGAGGGTAAATTTCTTCACCCTTTCTTGCCTTGTGCGCCAGAGCCCTTTTTGTTTGTTAACTTTGGCAGGTGTTGCGCAGATCTCGAGTCGAGGCTAGCGGTAGGCAAGGACTCCCTTCGCCAGGAGGTCGAGTAGGGGAACGCGCTCCGGACATTGATGGGTCGAGCGGCTCGGGAGCTTTAGGTGGACCTTCCTCCTGACGCTGCTCCCATTGAGCAGATCGGGGGGCTGATGGAGGCAGGTCACGAGTGGATTCGACGGAGCGTGCGTTTCGGCATGCACCTCGCCTTCAGTGTTCTTGCCACTTACTTCGACTTGAAGGAAGCTGAGTTCGAGGCCCTGAGCACAGGCCACGTTGAAGGGCACACTCCCGCGCAGATGGAGGAAATCCACGCACGCACCGCTCCCCACGCCGATGTCTTGGCCCGCGCCCACGAGGAGGAGGCGCTCCCTAAAGCTGGAGAAGAGAAGTAGTCAGTGTTTGTTTTAGGTGCTTTGGTGGGTCATCATGCCCATGTAATAATTTAAGTTTGAACTGGTGCTTGCTTAGTTTCATTGGCCCGCGGTGGCCTTAAACAATTTTAGTTCGTATTTAATTTGATATGTTGGGCCTCTGTCCCTCCTATTTTGATTTACAAAGCTTGAGCCCTTAGGCCCCTCGAGGTTTGGCCTCGACGATGATCGCTGTTGTCGTGGCCGCTAGGGCAAGCACGATGCTGCACCGTCCAACTGACTCGGCCATGAACCTACTTTGCCCGTGGCTTACTTTGTTCGTCGCCCCAATGAGTTTGGTGGTCCAATGATTTTATTTTTGAAAGAAAAAAAGGCAAATTAGGTGTTGTCGTGCGCCTAGTAGCCCCCGAGTGACGCGCGACCCCTTTGGAGGGGTTGAGTGTCACTTAAGAGAAAGTGAGGCATGCGAGTGATGCGTGAAATGAAAAGCTAAGGATAGAATTTACGTAGCTGTGAAATGTTCCACGTGTTCTTGAGTTCGCTGCCTTCCCTGGTCTTTAACTTGTACGTGCCGGGGCGAAGAACCCGGGAGATGATGGATGATCCTTCCCAAGGCGACGAGAGTTTTTGTTGACCCCTGTTGTCTTGAACCCTGCACAGAATGAGGTCATCTACGAGTAGGCCTCTGTCTCTTATGGTTTGGTCGTGGTAACATCGAAGTGCCTATTGGTATTTTGCCTAGTGGAGGAGGGCGACGTCTCGTGCTTTGTCTATTTGGTTCAACGCGTCTTGGAGCACTGCCTCGTTGCCCTGCTTGTTGTACGTGCGCACTCGCGGCACCCCATAGTCTAAATCAGTGGGCAGGATTGCCTCGGACCCGTAGACCATGAAGAAGGGCATGAAGCCCGTTGCCCAAATCTGGGTCGCGCGCAGGCTCCAGAGCACGACGTGCAGCTCAGCTGCCCACCGGCCGCGGAACTGCTTCGGGCGGTTGAAGACGACGGTCAGGTCAAAGATTCATGGCTTCTACCCTAAAAGTATCATACCGTTCGCTCGCTCGACCTGGCCATTCGTCTCAGGGTGAACGACCGCGACCTAGTCAATGCGGATGTGGTAGTCATCGCAAAACTTTAGGAATTTCTTTCCCGTGAATTGCATTCTATTGTCGGTTATTATGGAGTTTGGGACCCCAAACCGGTGGTTGATGTCGAGAAAGAACACGACCCTCTTCAGATCGAATTTTCACTAGCGGGTTTGCTTCAATCCACTTGGTGAACTTGTCGGCTGCGACAAGTAAGTGGGTGTAGCCCCGGGCGCTTTTTTAAGCGGGCCGACTACGTCCAATCCCCAAACCGTGAAAGGCTATGTGAGGGGGATCATCTGTAGGGCCTGAGCTGGCAGGTGCGTCTATTGGGTATAATACTGGCAACCTTTGAAGGTCTTGACTATGCGGGTTATGTCTCCCACAGCCGTCGGCCAGTAGAAGCCTTGGCGAAAGGCGTTGTCCATGAGGGTTCGAGGTGCCGTGTGGTGACCGCAGACTCCCCCGTGCATGTCGACGAGGAGCTTGTAGCATATACGAATATAGGATATCTAGCCACTCGGCAATATTGCCGAGTGGGCCGAAGACTTAATTAGGAAATAGTATGGATCAAGGCCCAGAAGATGATCATTCGGATATTTGTTTGGAGTAGGCTACAAGTTACGTTAGGAGATATGGTGTATAGATAAGATTAAATGTAACCAAATCAGAGATTGCCATGTAAACCGCTGCCCTTTTGGTATATAAGGAGGGCAGGGGGGTCCATAAGAGTAGAAATCATACCGCAAACTTTCTGCCTAGTACGAACCCTAAAATACAAGAACACAAACATGACGTAGGGTTGTTATCTGCAAGGAGGCCCGAACCTATATAAACCCTGTGTCCTGTGTCCATTGACATTCATACTCATACGCATACCTAGTATTACTATCGAGATTATCTCTCGACAGTTGGCGCACCAGGAAGGGAAACGCATTGAGTTTGAGATCGATGGCTTTCACCGATACCAAGTTTCACCCGGGAGACAAGATCCGTTTCGGCACCCTTAGCTTCATCGCTGACAAAAACGGGAACCTTGCCAAGCAATGCTCAGTGGATCTTCTTGCAACCTTCACGCCACCGAACCTCGAGGTCAAAGCATCAGCTAAGCTGGCGGCCGATCCACTCGGTCGGCTCCTGTTCGGCCTCAACAACGCAGCAGCGGCCCTCTAGGTGGAAACCCTCCCGGATTCCTTCCCAACGTTCCCCACGATGAACTGATCAGCAAGCTTGGTCGATTCGGATCTTACTGCGGTTGATCTCTCGACTTTTCACACGGAACAGTCGAATGAAGATTCCAATTTTCTTCTTAAATCAAGATTAATAGCTACGATCGGCGTCGATCATGAGTCAATTTTGGATTTGATTGAAGAGCCGAGTGATTCTGAAAGTTGCTCATTGGATTACCACAAGGTCTTCATGGTGGCACCAACCGCCACAAAAGGCACCGTTGGAGAAACTTCCGCGATAGGCGCTGGACAGAGAAACACGAAACCTCAAGACGGGTAGGAGACTGACCCTGATGACGACGAACCCGATGCGGGCACTCCCCCACTCCAACGATCGGATGCACGACAAGGTTCCCGAGTCGTGCAAAACCTAAACATGGGCGACGTCACCCTAAAACTGGACGGTGAAGACGTTTTTAAGACTCTACAGCACAACATCACGACTGCAGCGGCCCTACTAAACTCACTAGAGCCTATGCTCTAGGTGAGCCCAGAGTTGACACCACAGGTCAACAAGCTGAAGGCACACATCAAAGCAGCAACCGTATTAGAGATGAACAACGCGCGCTCGATGGCAAGCAAGTCAATGACAGGGGCGGCTAGTTCGAGGCCTAGCCAGGAACGGAGGGACCGACAATGTACCGATCGGCAAGCAACCCTGCCGGCCGAACCACGGCGGAGGCCCATCATAGACTACCACGATCGGCAACCGCACGCCGACCTTCGTAGTGGTATACCGCAGCGTGATGTCCGGATTCAGCTGGACAACCAGTACCAGGAGCGGGATGAGGCTGCCCGCAGAGAACGTGAGGATGAGCGGCGACGTCGTGGCTTCATGGACGACCGGTATTATGAGCGAAGAGAGCCACCTCGCGACGATCGGCATTACGACCGATGGAACCACAGGCGGTGCAAAAACAGATATCGCCAAGAAGCTGGCTGAGAGCGGGAACGAACTCCCATCTTTGATGGTTATGATGATGATGAGGCTAGCATTTGGGTATTCACACAAGAACTGCGAGCTATTAGCTGGTTTCAAACAAGTCAGCATCAAGAAATACGATGACAAAACTGATCCACGTGATTGGCTCCATGTCTACAATATAGCCATCCACGCACTCGACGGTGACAGTTCTGTTATGACCAACTATTTACATGTTTGCTTGGCTCTAGCAGCCAGGACCTGGCTCACTGTAACACCCTACTTTTGTAAAATTCTAAAAATGCCAACTATTAGTATTTAGGAGTTTAATTAAATAACCTAGGACAAATTGTTTTTATAATAAATTAAATTAATTGTTGCATTTGCATAGCATGACATGTTCATATAGATTTTTATTGTATTATGCATTTAGTTAATTATTAATTAGTGACCAGGGAATTAGGAATAGAAATTAGAATAGAATTTAGAGAGGAAAGGAATTAGGAAAGAAAAGAAAAAGGAGAACAAAAAACCAGAACCGGGCCGAACCCACCAAATCAGCCCACCCGGAGCTCTCCTCCCCTCTCCCCACTCCCCTCTCTCAGGCCAGGCCGCCTTCACTTCCCTTCTCTCCCCCTCCCGCAGCCCAACCAGCCCCGCGGCCCAACTCCTGGCCGGCCCAGCACGCGCACGCCACGGCCTACTCCTCTCCCGCTCTCTCTCTCTGGCACGCGGGCCCCGCCTATCATCCCCCATCTCTCGTCTCTCTCTCCCCGCCGCCGGCAACGAAACCCAGCCCCGCCGATTCCCCTCCACCCCGCCTCCCCGGCTCCCGAAACCGGCGCCCGAACGCCGCGCGCTCCTCCGCTTCCCCTCCCCTCCCCACCTTTCAGCCGTTTCGGCCGTTACCACACCCCGCGCCGGCTCAATTCCTCCTCCCCGCGCCTATAAATAGGACCCCCGGCACCACCCTTCTCCGCCGCTCCCCTTCTGCTCCTTCCCGCCTGCTCGTGACCACTGGAGACACATCCCCACCGAGCTCCGACCGCCGCCGCCACCGAGCCCCGCCGCCGACCACCTCCCGGCCTCCCCCGTGCCCACGCATCACCTCGGTGAGGTTCCCCTCCCTCCCCTCTCTCTACTGGAACCCCCACGGCGAGGAATGGCTGGCCGGAGCGCCATTCCGGCTGGTCTCCGGTGAAGCCCCGCCGTGCGCCGCCGCCTGGACGGTCGCCGGCGATGACCCCCTCGCCCCTTTTATTTCTGACCGTTGGATCTCGATCCAACGCGCCAGATTAGATACCCCTTGTAATCGGTCCACCATAAACTAGTGGACTACGGGTCCACAGAGCCGTGGACCTGGTCCACGGATTTTAGTTTAAAATTTAATTCAGAAATTCCTGGATAATGTTAGCAGTTTTGCATTTTAGCCCCTGTACTTAGTTTAAATTAGATTTAAGCCCCTATTTCTATCCAGAACTGTAGAAATTTGTATTTAAGCCCAAATATTTTTATAAAATTAATTTTTAGCACTTTAAATTTATAGAAACACCCCTATACATTATTAGAACTATTATTTTGACCTTGTAATTTTACAAAAACACTCCTAGACTGATTTTAATTATGTTTTAGTCCCTAGAATTATTTTCAATTATACTTTAATCCTTATTAATTGTATAAATATTATTTTAGCCCTAAAAATTTACAGAAACACCCCTATACTTTATTAGAACTATTATTTTGACATTATAATTTTACAAAAACACCCCTAGACTGATTTTAATTATGTTCTAGTCCCTAGAATTAATTTAAATTATACTTTAATCCTTATTAATTGTATAAATATTATTTTAGCCCTAAAAATTTATAGAAACACCCCTATACTTTATTAGAACTATTATTTTGACATTGTAATTTTACAAAAACACCCCTGGACTGATTTTAATTATGTTCTAGTCCCTAGAATTAATTTAAATTATACTTTAATCCTTATTAATTGTATAAATATTATTTTAGCCCTAAAAATTTACAGAAACATCCCTGTACTTAATTTTAATTATAATTTGGCCCTGTCTTTTTACACTTAACCCCCTACACTTATTATTAATTATGTTTAAGTTATAAAATTTTGCACAAACAACCTTATACTTTTTAGTAATTATTTTTCAGTCCAAATAATTTACACTTTAGTCCCTATAATTTTATAAAATTACAAATAGGTCCTTAAAAGCCCTTGTTTTTATCCTTTTGCCCTAAAACTTCAAACTAGCATAACTTTTTACTCGTAACTCCAAATTAGGTGATTCTTGCGCCAAAATTCTCGTAGGAGCATAACCTTTGCATTCATTGCATCTACATATTGTTTTTCCTCTGTTGCATATTGTGTATTGATTTTTTTGTATGTTTTGCTTGTGTTGGTATTTCATCACAAAAAGGCGAGCATACACAAGACCGTCCTACGAGGATTTTCAGGAGCAGGAATTTGAAGGGTTAGAGCAGCCTTCCGCGCAGGACGAAGGCAAGTGACCTTGATGCATTTTGCATCTATTTAAATGTTACCATAGTATTGCATTGCTTGTGTCAATTGATTGGGAACCTATTGTTAGGGTTTTCCTAGTATTGTTTTACCCTGTTCCTTGTCGCCTCGACACCATGGGTGAATTGTGGGTAGGAAATGCTTAGATGGCTTATGGGATATGGGCTGATATTAATTTTGATTAATGAACAATGTCACATGGGAAATGTTTGGTAAATTTTTTAGCAACATGGCTTAGGGATCTATGCAAGACAGGTGGAAAGGATGTGGTGCCGTGGGCACATGGTTGTGGTGATAGGCTTGTTGTAGATCCTAGGAACCGGTTCTTGGAGTGACAACCCAGGAAAACAGTGCCATCACAAGACCGACATGGGTAAGGCTTGGCCTAGTAATTAGGTGTTCTCCCAGTGTTGGTGCAGCATTTGGTGGAGCGGGGAATGGAAGTCGAGAGGACTGTCCTTGTATCCGAAAGGCTCAAGAGGGGGCTCCTGGGGTGATGAGCTGCTTGTTGAAGGGCTATCACTTATGGACGGGAGTGGAACCTTAGTGGCTAGCATGTACTGGGAGACCCTTTGGAAAAGCCTTGTAGTGAAACCCTGTCACACACCAAAGGAAGTGTGTAATATGGGTCGCGTCCATGGGCACCAAGGGAATCACGACTTGTGGGTAAAGTGGTACAAACTCTGTAGAGTATCAAACTATCATGATAGCCGTGCTCACGGTCAAGAGCAGCCTGGAATCCTCACAGGATAAGTTGGGTATGGATGGGTTTGGTTGGAAAGATGGGATGGGTTGGAACTTGGTTACTATAGCACCTTGTTGAATCATGGTTGGGATGACCCCATGTAGTAAATAGGATACTTAGGTTAATTAAAAGCTCACGCAAACCACTCTATAAAGCCTTTTCTTGACTATAACCCCATGTCATCTTTTCCTCCACTTGCTGAGTACGACACGTACTCACCCTTGCTATACCACGTTGATGTTCAGCCCAAAGAGAAGATTGGAGCCACTACGAAGATGAAGAAAGCGAGTACTAGGCGATGATCCACCAGTCGATGCCTGTGGTGATTGGGACGTCTACGCTAGTTAATTTCCGCTGCTCGAATGTACTTTTCTTCTAGACCCACGGGTCCTTTTTGTAATAAAGATACAATGTAATAATTAAAGGATTTGGATATTTATTCTGTTTACCATTGATGATGTACCGTATGTGTGTATAACTTGATCCTGGGCACACGTACGGCTGCACCTGTTTTGCTTCTTAAAATGGGTGTGACAGTAAATAGGATGCTTAGGTTAATTAAAAGCTCATGCAAACCACTCTATAAAGCCTTTTCTTGACTATAACCCCATGTCATCTTTTCCCCCACTTGCTGAGTATGACACGTACTCACCCTTGCTATACCACGTTGATGTTCAGCTCAAGGAGAAGATTGGAGCCACTACGAAGATGAAGAAAGAGAATACTAGGCGATGATCCACCAGTCGATGCCTGTGGTGATTGGGACGTCTACGCTAGTTAATTTCCGTTACTCGAATGTACTTTTCTTCTAGACCCACGGGTCCTTTTTGTAATAAAGATACGATGTAATAATTAAAGGATATGGATATTTATTCTGTTTACCATTGATGATGTACCGTATGTGTGTATAACTTGATCCTGGGCACACGTACGGCTGCACCCGTTTTGCTTCTTAAAATGGGTGTGACAGAAGTGGTATCAGAGCCATATCGACTGCAGTACGTCAGCCTAGTTAGCCATGGACGCATTTAAGGACCCTATTTTGTCTTACATCAATACAAACTATTTTAACAAAATATTAATCCTTGTTGCTTTCTTATTTTGTTGCTTTTGTTAAATTTCAGATTTCTTTAACCATTGCTTATTCATGCCTTGTGATTTTAAAATATAGATGGCCCGCACCAAACAGACCGCTCGTAAGGTTACGATTGGACGCCACTGTGGACTCCTTGCCCCTAGGCGTGTTCGGAAGGAAGAAAGTGAAGAAGTAAATCAACTTGAATGTGAGAAGACCCTAGTGATGGACGAGAAGCTTCTAGAGGAACCACAGGAAGATCCCAAGGTACCTGAAGAAGAAGAAGAACCAGAAGAATATGAGCAAGAAGAGGACCCTGAGGAACCACAAGAGGAAGAAGACCCAGAAGAGCCTGAGGACCCTGAAGATCCTAAGAATGGTGATAACTCAGAGGAGGACGAAGACCTAGCCGTCCGTATGGCTGAGAAGTACCGCTCTCTTGGACTAGAGGGTGAGACCTTCTCCAAGACTCCGCGGAAGCTACTTGAGAAGATTGGCATCACCAACAGGCCTCAGTACTTCATCAAGAAAGTGGATCATCCTTTTCGTGAGGAATGGACAGCGGAGGTCAACATCTACGATGGCGACCGCGTCATATCTACTCACCGTGGCCGCACCCCTAGGGCTACTCGTGGGGCCGCGGTGGACGACGCTGCTTGGAGGGCTCTCACTAGCCTCTGCTATACTCACCGCCATGGAATAGCAAGGACAAGTTTTGCCCACATTCCCCGTCAGAAGCCAGGCACGGAGAAGTACATCGTCACTCCTACAGAATGGTATATGAGCACCAGGGAGATGGACGAGACTCAGGGAGTCGCGGTGGACTTAAGCCGCGCTATGGAAGCACTACAGAGGGAGAACCACACTCTTCGGAAGAGGCTGCGTGATACTAAGGATTACATAAAGTGCGACCAGCGAGTGAAGATGGGCGAGCAGAGTGACCTCTACTCCTCTGGTATCCGCACTTGGACTGCAAACTCCCCGAAGCGCGCAAGTTCCCTACCTTCGGTCTCCGACAAAGTCAACTCCCGTGCCTAGGAGATTCCCTTACCCATGAATAAAGATTGTAACAATCAAACACTTAGATCGATTTATTTTCATAGTGTGATGTAATGAACTCCGTGGCTTGGTTAAATAAGTGTGCTTGATGTGAGTTGTGGGATGCCTCGGCACCTTGTCCACAACCTCATCATTTGGTTGCTCATTAAATAAACTATCTTTTACTTATCATTCCTTGATACATTTAAATGGGGATCTTTCTTTTCGCTATTACCATACCTCATCTCACGCTAACTCCACCACCTATTCTATCAGATGGTTCGCACTAGAGGCCACGCTGGAGGTAGCAATCAGAACAACGAGGATGGCAATAATGCTTTGAACCTTGAGCAATTCTTGGCCATGCAGACTTAGCTCATGCAGACAATGATCCAAACTTTAGGCGCTATACAACAGAACCACAACAACCAGCAGAACCACAATGCACCCCCACCGCCACCTCCACCTCCACCCCAGAATAGATTGGGGGAGTTCCTAAGAACTAGGCCACCTACCTTTTCCCAATCCAAGGATCCGATGGAAGCGGATGATTGGCTCAAGGCAATCGAGAAGAAGTTGATGATCGCTCAATGCAATGATCGAGAGAAGGTTCTCTTTGCAGCTCATCAGCTGTATGGTGTAGCCGTAGACTGGTGGGAAGCGTATTGTAATGCTCATGTTGATATGGAAAGCATCACTTGGATTGAGTTCAAGGATAATTTCCGCTCTCACTATGTTCCTGTGGGCATTAAGTTGTTAAAAGGACAAGAATTTCAAGACCTGAGATAGGGGAACATGTCAGTAAGTGAATACCTGAATAGGTTCATCCAGCTGTCCAGGTATGCTCCTGAGTAGGTGAACACAGATGGGAAGAAGCAATATATGTTTATGAGGGGATTGCAGAATGACATCTAGTTTCAGTTGATAAACAATGACTATGTAAACTTCCAAAAACTGGTGGACAAGGCCATTGTTGTGGAGAACAAACGCAATAAGATTGAGAGGCAAGGCAAGAGGAAGATGCCATTCCAAGGACAATCATCTGGTAGTAACACTCGCCCCCGCATGATGCCATCTCCCAACCCATACCACCATGCTCCCAACACTGTCAGGCCACCTATGCAAGCTCCACGCCCCAACTTTCCAATGCAACGCTCCAACTACCAGGCACCTCACCCTAATCAGTAGCAGGCACCTCGCCCCACCTATCAGCAAGCACCCCGCCCCACTGCCCCAACAGCTCCATAAAACCAAAACCGCCCTACCTCTGGAAACACTAATGGTGTGAAGCGCGGATGTTATCACTGCGGACAGGAAGGTCACTTCATGGGACACTGTCCTCAATGGAACAACACACCAAGGCAAGCCCCAACCAACATGCTCCCAGGCAATCGAGGACAACAGAATTATGCTCGAGGGCGTGTCAATCATGTCACTACTGAGGAAGCTGAGCAAGCTGCAGATGTGGTGCTCGGTATGTTCTTAGCTAACTCTCAACCTGCAACCATTTTGTTTGATTTAGGAGCATCACATTCGTTCATAACATCCACATATGTGGCAAAGCACAACCTATCGATTGCTCTTATGAAGCATACCATGCTAGTTAGCTCTCCTGGTGGAGAAATGAGAACCAATCAAATATGCCCAACGGTCGCCCTTAAAATAAGGGGGATAGACTTCTCAGCTAATCTCATAATCCTAGACTCCAAGGGGATAGATATAATACTTGGAATGGATTGGTTACGCAAGTATGATGGAGTGATATAGTGCACCAAGCAGTCGGTACAGCTGACTAGTGCAGAGGGTACCAAGGTTGAGTTCGTAGCAACCAACTCTACTGCCAAGGAGGTCATACTAAACCAAACCACCGGCACACCCATAGAAGAGATACGAGTGGTTTGTGATTTCCCTGATGTCTTTCCTGAAGAACTTCCAGGTATGCCACCAGACCGTGACATAGAGTTTGTTATCGACTTAATACCAAGAACTGCTCCTATATCTAAGAGGACCTATAGGATGCCAGTTAATGAGTTGGTAGAACTAAAGAAACAATTACATGAGATGCTAGAGAAAGGTTTCATTCGCCCTAGTTCCTCACCTTGGGGAGCTCCAGTACTCTTTGTCGAGAAGAAGGATAAGACTCAGAGGATGTGTGTGGACTATCGTTCTCTTAATGATGTGACCATCAAGAATAAGTATCCACTACCACAGATTGAAGACTTGTTCGATCAGATGAAAGGAGCTTGTGTATTCTCCAAGATTGATCTGTGATCCGGGTATCACCAATTGAAGATCAGACCATCAGACATTCCCAAGACGGCTTTCCGAACAAGATATGGGTTATATGAGTATACGGTAATGTCATTTGGGTTGACCAATGCACCGGCCTACTTCATGTACCTTATGAACAAGGTGTTCATGGAATACTTGGATAAGTTTGTTGTGGTTTTCATTGACGACATCTTGGTGTTTGCAAAGAATGAAGAAGAGCTTGAGGAACACCTGAGGCTAGTTCTAGAGAAGCTACGCGAACACCAGCTGTATGCCAAATTGAGTAAGTGTGAATTCTGGCTGAAGGAGGTAGCATTTCTCGGTCATGTGATCTCTACTGGAGGAGTGTCAGTCGATCTAGGCAAAGTAAAGGACGTTCTAGACTGGAAACCACCACAGACAGTAAAGGAGATTAGAAGTTTTCTTGGATTAGCCGGATACTATCGGCGATTCATAAAGGACTTCTCCAAGGTAGCAAAACCAATGACGACATTGTTAGGGAAGGACAAGAGTTTTGAGTGGACCCCGCATTGTCAAGCCAGTTTTGAAGAATTGAAGAAGAGATTAACGTCAGCCCCTGTCTTAATCTTACCTAACATCAGTAAGAGTTTCGACATATACTGTGACGCATCCAGGCAAGGACTAGGATGTGTGCTCATGCAGGAAGGTCATGTTGTGGCACATGCCTCTAGGCAATTACGGAAGCATGAAGAGAAGTACCCAACACACGATTTGGAATTAGCGGCAGTGGTACATGCTCTGAAGATTTGGAGGCACTACATTCTTGGTCATCATTGTGAGATCTATACGGATCACAAGAGTCTCAAGTACATATTCACTCAGACGGAGTTGAACCTAAGACAACGACATTGGTTAGAGTTGATTAAGGACTATGATGTGGGTATTAACTATCATCCAGGGAAGCCGAATGTTGTTGCGGATGCCCGGGGTAGAAAGACCTATTGTAGTCAGTTACTCATGGAAAGGCTACCGCTAGCGCTCTGCAAGGAGTTTGAGCGACTGAACCTTGGGTTTGTGAATGAGTTAGAGGCCGTTGCAATGGAAGTGGAACCAACTCTCGACGAAGAAATTCGCAAGGGACAGCTAGAAGATGAGAAGCTAAGTGAGATCAGAAAGCTCATTAAGGAATGAAAATCTACCGACTTCAGAGAAGATGAGAAGGGTACTATATGGATAGGTAAAAGAATATGTGTGCCAGACAAGAAGCCCCTTCGTGACATAATCCTACGGGAAGCACATGATTCTACATACTCCATTCATCCAGGAAGTACTAAGATGTATCAAGACTTGAAGACTCGTTATTGGTGGCATGGCATGAAGCGCGATGTCGCAAAGTATGTTGCGGTATGTGAGACATGTCAACGTGTCAAGGCAGAACACCAACGACCCACCGGATTACTTCAACCTCTAAAGATTCCTGAGTGGAAATGGGAACAAGTCGGTATGGACTTCATAGTTGGATTACCCCGTACATAGTCGGGATATGATTCTTTATGGGTTATAGTTGATCGTTTAACCAAGGTGGCACACTTTATTCCCGTCAAGACAACTTATAGTGGTGCGAAGCTGGTAGAACTATACATGTCAAGGATAGTGTGTTTACATGGAGTCCCTAAGAAGATAGTATCTGACAGAGGCTCTCAGTTCACCTCGAGGTTTTGGGAGAAGGTACATGAATCTCTTGGCACCAAGTTGAACTTCAGCTCTGCATATCACCCTTAGACTGATGGACAGACCGAGAGGACGAACCAGATACTAGAAGACATGTTGAGAGCTTGTGCATTGAAATATGGAAAGAGTTGGGACAAGAGCTTACCGTACGTAGAATTTTCTTATAACAACAGTTATCAAGCAAGTATAGAGATGGCGCCTTTCGAGTTCCTATATGGAAGAAAGTGTAGGACACCTCTATTCTGGAACGAGACAGGAGAGAACCAAGTCTTCGGACCTGAGATACTACAAGAAGCAGAAAGACAAGTTAAGATTATACGCGAGAACCAAAAGGTTGCACAGTCAAGGCAGAAAAGCTACGCCGATCGTAGGCGAAGAGACCTATCCTTCGAGATTGGAGATTTCGTGTATCTCAAGGTATCACCCATGAGGGGTGTTAGACGCTTCAAAGTCAAAGGAAAGTTAGCACCGCGTTACAACGGCCCTTTCAAGATCCTCGATAGAAGAGGAGAAGTTGCATAGCAGTTGGAGCTACCCTCGTATCTCATGGATGTGCATGACGTGTTCCATGTGTCCCAATTAAAGAAGTGCTTAAGAGTGCCTGAAGAACATCTCCCTGTCGATGAAATAGACCTTCGGAAAGACCTCACATATACGGAACAACCAGTCAAGATCTTAGAAGTCATTGAGGGAGTTACAAGGAACAAGGTGATCCGAATGTGCAAAGTGCTATGGAACCATCACACCAAAGAAGAAGCCACCTGGGAGCGTGAAGAAGAATTAAAAGCCGAGTTTCCCCACCTCTTCACCGATCTTCCCGAATCTCGAGGGCGAGATTCAGTGTAAGGGGGGTAGGTTTGTAACACCCTACTTTTGTAAAATTCTAAAAATGCCAACTATTAGCATTTAGGAGTTTAATTAAATAACCTAGGACAAATTGTTTTTATAATAAATTAAATTAATTGTTGCATTTGCATAGCATGACATGTTCATATAGATTTTTATTGCATTATGCATTTAGTTAATTATTAATTAGTGACCAGGGAATTAGGAATAGAAATTAGAATAGAATTTAGAGAGGAAAGGAATTAGGAAAGAATAGAAAAAGGAGAAAAAAAACCAGAACTGGGCCAAACCCACCAAATCAGCCCACCCGGAGCTCTCCTCCCCTCTCCCCACTCCCCTCTCTCGGCCCAGGCCGCCTTCACTTCCCTTCTCTCCCCCTCCCGCAGCCCAACCAGCCCCGCGGCCTAACTCCCGGCCAGCCCAGCGTGCGCATGCCACGGCCCACTCCTCTCTCGCTCTCTCTGGCACACGGGCCCTGCCTGTCATCCCCCATCTCTCGTCTCTCTCTCTCCCCACCGCCGGCAACCGAACCCGGCCCCGCCGATTCCCCTCCGCCCCGCCTCCCCGGCTCCCGAAACCGGCGCCTGAACACCGCGCACTCCTCCGCTTCCCCTCCCCTCCCCACCTTTCAGCCGTTTCGGCCGTTACCGCACCCTGTGCACATCAATGGCGCTAGTGGCCATTGATGGCCGGAGAGCCCCCCCTGCACCGGCTCAATTCCTCCTCCCCGCGCCTATAAATAGGACCCCCGGCACCGCCCTTCTCCGCTGCTCCCCTTCCCCTCCTTCCCGCCCGCTCGTGACCACTGGAGACCCATCCCCGCCGAGCTCCGACCGCTGCCGCCATCGAGTCCCACCGCCGACCACCTCCCGACCTCCCCCGTGCCCGCGCATCACCTTGGTGAGGCTCCCCTCCCTCCCCTCTCTCTATTGGAACCCCCGTGGCGAGGAATGGCTGGTCAGAGCACCATTCCGGCCGGTCTCCGGCGAAGCCCCGCCGTGCGCCGCCGCCTGGACGGTCGGTGGCGATGACCCCCTCGCCCCTTTTATTTCTGGCCGTTGGATCTCGATCCAACGCGCCACATTACATACCCCTTCGGGGTATGTAATCGGTCCACCATAGACCAGTGGACTATGGGTCCACAGAGCCATGGACCTGTTCCACGGATTTTAGTTTAAAATTTAATTCAGAAATTCCTGGATAATGTTAGCAGTTTTGCATTTTAGCCCCTGTACTTAGTTTAAATTAGATTTAAGCACCTATTTCTATCCAGAACTGTAGAAATTTGTATTCAAGCCCAAATATTTTTATAAAATTAATTTTTAGCACTTTAAATTTATAGAAACACCCCTATACATTATTAGAACTATTATTTTGACCTTGTAATTTTACAAAAACACCCCTAGACTGATTTTAATTATGTTTTAGTCCCTAGAATTATTTTAAATTATACTTTAATCCTTATTAATTGTTTAAATATTATTTTAGCCCTAAAAATTTACAAAAACACCCCTATACATTATTAGAAATATTATTTTGACCTTGTAATTTTACAAAAACACCCTTAGACTGATTTTAACTATGTTTTAGTCCCTAGAGTTATTTTAAATTATACTTTAATCCTTATTAATTGTATAAATATTATTTTAGCCCTAAAAATTTACAGAAACACCCCTATACTTTATTAGAACTATTATTTTGACCTTGTAATTTTACAAAAACACCCCTAGACTGATTTTAATTATGTTTTAGTCCCTAGAATTAATTTAAATTATACTTTAATCCTTATTAATTGTATAAATATTATTTTAGCCCTAAAAATTTACAGAAACATCCCTGTACTTAATTTTAATTATAATTTGGCCCTGTCTTTTTACACTTAACACCCTACACTTATTATTAATTATGTTTAAGTTATAAAATTTTGCACAAACAACCTTATACTTTTTAGTAATTATTTTTCAGTCCTAATAATTTACACTTTAGTCCCTATAATTTTATAAAATTACAAATAGGTCCTTAAAAGCCCCTGTTTTTACCCTTTTGCCCTAAAACTTCAAACTAGCATAACTTTTTACTCGTAACTCCAAATTAGGTGATTCTTGCGCCAAAATTCTCATAGGAGCATAACCTTTGCATTCATTGCATCTACATATTGTTTTTCCTCTGTTGCATATTGTGTATTGATTTTTTTGTATGTTTTGCTTGTGTTGGTATCTCATCACAAAAAGGCGAGCATACACAAGACCGTCCTACGAGGATTTTCAGGAGCAGGAATTTGAAGGGTTAGAGCAGCCTTCCGCGCAGGACGAAGGCAAGTGACCTTGATGCATTTTGCATCTATTTAAATGTTACCATAGTATTGCATTGCTTGTGTCAATTGATTGGGAACCTATTGTTAGGGTTTTCCTAGTATTGTTTTACCCTGTTCCTTGTCGCCTCGACACCATGGGTGAATTGTGGGTAGGAAATGCTTAGATGGCTTATGGGATATGGGCTGATATTAATTTTGATTAATGAACAATGTCACATGGGAAATGTTTGGTAAATTTTTTAGCAACATGGCTTAGGGATCTATGCAAGACAGGTGGAAAGGATGTGGTGCCGTGGGCACATGGTTGTGGTGATAGGCTTGTTGTAGATCCTAGGAACCGGTTCTTGGAGTGACAACCCAGGAAAACAGTGCCATCACAAGACCGACATGGGTAAGGCTTGGCCTAGTAATTAGGTGTTCTCCCAGTGTTGGTGCAGCATTTGGTGGAGCGGGGAATGGAAGTCGAGAGGACTGTCCTTGTATCCGAAAGGCTCAAGAGGGGGCTCCTGGGGTGATGAGCTGCTTGTTAAAGGGCTATCACTTATGGACGGGAGTGGAACCTTAGTGGCTAGCATGTACTGGGAGACCCTTTGGAAAAGCCTCGTAGTGAAACCCTGCCACACACCAAAGGAAGTGTGTAATGT
This sequence comes from Eleusine coracana subsp. coracana, assembly GCA_032690845.1. Classification (NCBI taxonomy): domain Eukaryota; kingdom Viridiplantae; phylum Streptophyta; class Magnoliopsida; order Poales; family Poaceae; genus Eleusine; species Eleusine coracana. Next base: position 32,026,693 of record CM064422.1, read on the forward strand.
GGGTCGCGTCCATGGGCACCAAGGGAATCATGACTTGTGGGTAAAGTGGTACAAACTCTGTAGAGTATCAAACTATCATGATAGCCGTGCTCACGGTCAAGAGCGGCCTGGAATCCTCACATGATTAGTTGGGTATGGATGGGTTTGGTTGGAAAGATGGGATGGGTTGGAACTTGGTTACTATAGCACCTTGTCAAATCATGGTTGGGATGACCCCATGTAGTAAATAGGATGCTTAGGTTAATTAAAAGCTCATGCAAACCACTCTATAAAGCCTTTTCTTGACTATAACCCATGTCATCTTTTCCCCCACTTGCTGAGTACGACACGTACTCACCCTTGCTATACCACGTTGATGTTCAGCCCAAGGAGAAGATTGGAGCCACTACGAAGATGAAGAAAGCGAGTACTAGGCGATGATCCACCAGTCGATGCCTGTGGTGATTGGGACGTCTACGCTAGTTAATTTCCGTTGCTCGAATGTACTTTTCTTCTAGACCCACGGGTCCTTTTTGTAATAAAGATACGATGTAATAATTAAAGGATATGGATATTTATTCTATTTACATTGATGATGTACCGTATGTGTGTATAACTTAATCCTGGGCACATGTACAGCTGCACCCGTTTTGCTTCTTAACTGACCTCAAGCCTAGCAGGTCACCCTTCCACAACATGATCCCTGGCATGCAAATGGTTCCATTGGGGCAAATCATCCTTCCTATGACATTTGGCACTTGGGAAAATTACAGGTAGGAGCGCGTCACCTTTGAGGTTGCTGATCTGGACTCCACCTTCCACGCCATTATTGGGCGACCAGCTATTGCCAAGTTCATGATTGTGCCACATTATCCATATATGATGATGAAGTTGCCAGGGCCAAACGACATCATCTCGTTGTAGTCGGACGTAAGAACTTCATACGACTGTGACAACCAAAGCTGTGAGCTGACGGAGAAGATGGCGATGGCATTGGAGCTTGCTGAGCTGAAGACGGTGGTTGCAAATATGGAGGAGGCAGACCTCGATGCCCCTCCCAAAAAGATGGCGATGCAGGCAGAGATCATGGAATCAAGACAAATTCAGCTAGATGATAGCGATGTATCCAAGACCACCAATATCGGGGTCACCTTAGACGACAAATAGGAAAGCGTGCTCATCCTTTTCCTACATAATAATAAAGACATATTTGTGTGGAAACCTTCTGATATGCCGGGGGTTCCAAGGGAGAAGGCTGAGCACAGATTACATGTCCGACCGAGCGCCAAGCCTGTGCGCCAACGTCTTAGACGATTTTTGCAGGACCGTAAGGATGCGATTTGGAAAGAGATCGGCCGGTTATTGGTGGCCTGTTTTATTAAAGAAGTATTCCATCTCGACTGGTTAGCTAACCCAGTATTAGTACGAAAAAAGTATAAGGAGTGGCGAATGTGCGTGGACTACACTGGCCTTAATAAGGCATGTCCCAAAGATCCATTTACCCTCCCTCGCATCGACCAAGTAGTCGACTCAACGGTTGGTTGAGCTTTATTGTGCTTCTTAAATGCCTATTCATGTTACCATCAAATCCCTCTGCACGAGTCTGACCAACTGAAAACCTCGTTCATCACGCCTTTTGGAGCTTTTTGCTACACGACAATGCCCTTCGGGCTAAAGAACGCAGGCGCCACATACCAACAGACAATGCAATGTTGTTTAGGCAACCAGATCAGAAGAAACGCTGAAGCCTATGTAGAAGATATGGTAGTAAAAATCCGGCTCACGTCCAACTTAATTCAGGACCTTGCAGAGATGTTCGACAATCTTCGCACTTATAGCATGAAGCTCAATCGCGAGAAGTGCGTCTTTGGTGTCCCATCTAGAAAACTACTCAGTTTTTTGGTTTCAAATCATGGAATCGAGGCAAATCCTAAGAAGGTAAAGGCCATATTATGAATGGGGCGCCCTTACTCCCTGAAAGATGTCCAGAAGCTCACTGGCTGCATGGCACCTCTCAGCCGATTCGTCTCCCGACTCGGTGTCAAAGGACTTCCATTCTTCTGACTACTAAAGAAGCAAGATTCATTTATCTGGAATGACAAGGCTCAAAAAATCTTGGACGACTTCAAAACTTATATTACTAGTCCACTAGTGTTGACACCTCCTGAACCAAAAGAAACTTTGCAGCTGTACATCTCCATAACCACACACGTTGTCAGTACTATGCTAGCGGTCAAATGGGCGGAAGATGTCAAGGCTCAAAGGGTGCAGCGACCAGTATACTACGTCAGCGAAGTCTTATCAGATTCTAAAGTATGCTACTTCCAACTCCAGAAGTTGGTGTCTGCACTGCTAATGACGTCTCAAAAGCTCAAACACTATTTTGAGGATCATTCGATTGAGGTACACACCTCCTTTGGTCTGGGTGAACTATTACACAATCGAGACGCAACTGGCAAAATGGCTAATTGGGCTATTGAAGTCGGATCATACGAGATCACCTTCAAGTCCCGCAACACAATCAAGGGACAAGCCCTGTCAGATTTCATTGCCGAATGGACCGAGTCTGAATTACAGCCGACACCGCAGGAAACAAGCTACTGGACCATGTCCTTTGATGAGTCCTTACAACTGGAGGGAGCTGGAGCCGGGGTAGTGTTAATATCTCTGGAAGGAATCCGAATGTGTCACATCCTCCGGATGCATTTTCGCATGTCTAACAACGTGGCGGAGTACGAGGTCCTTTTGCACAGTTTGAGGATTGCTATATCACTCGGCCTCAAGCGAATCAGTATTTCAGGTGACTCAGCACTTGTAATCAATAAGGTAACCAAAGAGTGGTGTTGTTCTGATGAAAGCATGATAGCATACTACGTTGAAGTTTGGAAGCTTGAAGACAAGTTTGATGGCATCAAGTACAAATGTGTCCTTCGCAAGTTTAATGAGGACGCGGACGTGTTGGCTAAACTTGGGTCCAGCAGAGTGCAAATACCCGATGGAGTATTTCTCGATGATCTACAAAAGCCATATGTACTATCCCAGCAAACTATGGCATAGGCTATCAAAAGAAAAGAAGCATCTCTGTAGATCTTGGTACTAGAGACTAACTGGAGGGTCCCACTCGTTGATTATTTGGACAATAAAGTACCGCCAGTCGACAAAGAAGAAGCCCTTTGAATAATTCGCATGTCAAGGCTATATTGCACCGTGGACAATCAGCTATACAAGCACAACACGTATGGTGTGCTTTTGAAGTGCTTGACTCAGGATAAGGGCATTGCTATCCTAAAAGAAGTCCATGCTGGCATATGTGGCAACCACACGGGCCCTTCGACTATGGTGTCCAAAGCAATGCTATAGGGATTTTTCTGGCCCACGGCCATCGCTAACGCAAAAGACATCGTCCGGAAGTGCGAGGGGTGCCAATGTTTCACTCGATAGATGCATGTACCTGCCACCGGACTCCAGAATATCCTGATAACATGGCCTTTTTTGGTTTGGGGTCTGGATATCATTGGACCTTTTCAGAAAGCTCAGGGAGGGTTCACTCATCTGTTTGTGGCTGTGGATAAGTTTTCTAAATGGATCAAGGCAAAACGAGTCGAAAAAATTTCTACCAAGAAGGCCATTGAATTCATGACTGAGATAGTAACTCGGTTTGGTGCCCCAGACAAGATTATCACTAACAATGGGAGTCAGTTCATAGCACAAGAGTTCAAGGACTTTGCAGAACGAATAGGATTCAAGATCAGATACGCTTCAGTAGCTCATCCACAAAGTAACGGTCAAGTCGAGCGGGCAAATGGCCTCGTATTGTCAGGAATTAAGCCTCACATATTCAACGGACTAGAAAAATACGCTCGGTGTTGGGTCCGAGAACTACCATCAGTACTATGGGGGTTGAGAACTAATACTAGTCAGGCCACGGTGCCAATGTCAGATCACATGATTTTGCAGTGGGCGATCTGGTCTTGAAGCAGGTTCAATCCACGGTCGGCAGGCACAAGTTGTCGGTTCCATCGGAAGGGCCTTTTATCATGAAGGAAGTCACTCGGCCAGGTGCATATCAGTTGATGCGTGAAGATGGATCGGACCTTTCTAGTTCCTGGAACATATCTCAACTACGTCATTTCTATGCCTAGCTTTAGTCATTTGTATCTTTTATATCTGATATAATATATACATATATTTCATGGACATGATAACTGCTCACATGTTTCTTTGTGAACTAATTTTTTGTATTGTGCAAAACAATCATGACTCAAATTTTTTATTCTTGGTACTACCTTGACTCGCACATGTTGACCAAGTGGGTTCTTAGTCTCCAGGGTTCATGTCATCTGTTGAGGACCGAGGCAACTTTCTTAATTCGCATATGTTTGACCGAGCGAGTCGTTAGTCTCCATGGTTCATATCGGTTATTAGGAATGTTGTTTAGAGTACTGACGTGCATTGTGTATTGGTTGTGAGTGTTTAACATGAGTTCATATAGTACATAAACAAAACAGTGCGACCAAGAGTTCATCAGAATCACGGTGATGGATCTAGATCCCAAGGATCTACTGAATTAAACTTCATTACATCATTGGTGATGATACAGAAGAGCTGAATAAAATTTTACAGCTTTGGCAATTGATCCAGTTCTATCTGATCAGCTAACACATTGGTAGTTTTTTGTGCCTCCAGGACTAGAGCTTCACATAGATCATTAGAAAAGTCCTCATGAAAGCCTTCTGCGACCACGACTATATTGATGTCGGGAATATGGGACTTAGCAATGGCCGGAACCTGTGCACCTGCTAATTCTGCAATATGCCAAGCATGTTCTTTCACTCGGCTCTGGGCTTCTTGCAACCGGGTGAGGAGGTCTCGGCATCGGGGCGGTTTTTCTTCTGGTAATATGTACTGCGCCACTGCCTCCACGTCTTTTTGCAGAGCTGCAAGAGACCAGCGAAGATTTTCATCACCCTCGATAAATTTCTTTTGTAACAGCTGATAAGCCTTTTTTGATCCTATAGGAATACAATTGTCTCATAGTTCTTATAAGTAAGGACTCAGTGATGCAGGTATTTTAAGGATAGGATTTACCTCTTAGGCGTTTTTCAGCTTCGGTCTTTTCCAGTTCGAGAGCTGCAACTTTGGCTCTATATTCTTCCTTGAACTTCTCTGTCTCTGTGACGGATTTTTTGATTTTGTTCAATTCATCCACAACCTTTTTGAAAATGCCTTCATCCTTGGCTAGCCAATTTTGTAGCTCTACATTTCTTTCCCTTTGAGCTTTAATTGTTTCTTTGGCATCTAATATACAAAAGACGTAAGTTGGTAGCTGCATTTGTCAAGTACAAAAATGAGTAAATTTATACCTTCTGCTCTTTTTTCCAATGAGCCTAAGACTCTTGCATGGTTGTGAAGCCGTCCTTCAAATTTTCAAAGTTTTTCTTGATTTCGTCTGCCGATTGAAGCCGCTTTTTCAATTTTTCATTTTCGCTTTTCAATGTTCCAATGGCATTGGAGGATGATTCTAGAGTCCTCACTCGGTCCTTCAGTTCGGCAATTCTTGTGGCCGAGTTGGCATCTTTCTTGCGTCTCGCAGCAAGATGTTGCGACAATTCTGAAACAGAGAAGTCTAATAAATACGGCGCCAAACAGGTAGCTTTGCTGATGGCATACCTATCAGTTTAACTTGTAGTTCGTCTGCCTGGGCTGACCGACTTTCCAGTTCAAGAACTAGGCGCCCGACCTCAATTCTTTCTCTGGGAAGTTGATCTTCAAGGTCCACTTATTTACCGCAAGTCCTTTCCACAAGTTGCAGCCGCTTGCTTTTATTGGTCATCTACGATTTCAAGCGCTGCAAGCAGATGAATAGAACATAAGGGTGTATGATTTTTTAGGACAACTAACAGGAGTTTATCTCAAAATCTAGGGGAGAGTATACCTGAAATGAGTGGTAGGCCTTTTTGGTAAAGCCTTCAAAAGTCTTTAATTCTTCTTGTCGAGAGATATTCTTGATAGTTAATCTAGGTATGCGTCTGAGTGTGAAAGATTGATGGACACAAGACACAGGGTTTATACAGGTTCGGGCCTCCTTGCGGATAAAAACCCTATGTCCTGTTTGGTGTTCATGTATTGCTTGACGACGTACTGGAATTAGGTTTCCAATACGTCTCTCTCCTCTACCGAAGACCCCCTGCCCTCCTTATATATCTGAAGGGCAGCGGCTTACATGGTAATCTATCATTCGGTTACAAAACATTCCATCCTATCTGCTAACCTAACTTGCCGATTACTCAACATAAATATCTGAATAAATATCTTCTAAGCCATACTCTTGAAGACGTCATAACTGAGCCCTTGGCCCACTCGGCCATATAATCGAGTGGTCAGGTATCCCGGGTACATATATCCCACAGTAGCCCCCAAGGACTTTCCAATTTCAATCATAACTCCAATTTGCTTCAACATCTCTTGGAATTGAAAAATACTTCAACTTGATAAACACAAAATTTGCTTCGATATCTCGGTGGTCCAGCTTCTAACTCAAGAGATGTTGAATACTTTCCTGAAACAATTTTTTAGTTTAAAGACTAGAAATATTAATTATCTATAACCAATCATAGCCCCCAGCACAGAAGACATTTTGAATGAAATGCCTTGTGAGCTAAAAACATTGGCTATTCGAATCTAACACTTTCCTTTAATAGATTGAGTGACTTGTCAAGATAATCAGCTCTACTGCATATTATATGACCTTTATCCGAGTGATTCATCACCAATTTAAAAACAACAGATTCCCAAATTTGAGGATGCTTCAGTCCGAGTGACTTATCATGGAATTTCAAAACCGCAGCCCCCAAGATTGGTGATGGCAATCCGAGTGATTAATCACAAATCTCGAAATAACAGCCCCCAAGATTAGCGCTGTTGTGATACAAGTAATTGACCAGAATTTCCCAGATAACAGCCTCCAAAATTGGCGCTGATATGATCCGAATGTTTGATCACAATCTACCAGATAGCAGCCCCCAAGATTGGCGCTGGTGTGGTCCGAATGATTGATCACAATTTCCCAAATAATCGTCCCCAAGATTGGCGTCGATGTGATCCGAGTGATTGATCACAATTTCCCAGATAACAGCCCCCAAGATTGGCACTGTTTCAATCTGAGTGTCATTGTAAATGGAATATAATAGACATCATCCTAGCTACCCTAAAAGGATGCGCCCTGTCATTCAGAAGTGAGCTAGTGGGCTAAGTAGGCCCATTATTGTATGGAGTCAATTAGGTTAATCAGTCACTACATAAGCACACTTATCTCATTCACGACTCCTCACCTCCATCTCGCTCTGCTTCCGCCGCCTCTTGCTTCGAACCCTAGATCTTCCCTCGCACCCTATTCAGCATTCAATCTTTCCATTTCCGCAAATCCACCGCTCCATGGCTCCAAAGAGATCTCTTTCTTTTATCGCGGGTTTGGGATCCCCTGTAGCGATTTCTTCCAAGGATTGCTATTTTTTTATGGAATCAATCTGGTGAATCTGAATCCCAATTCTATTCTCCACATTTCCATATTCATCCACCTGTGTGAGGCTTTTTTAGGCATCACCCCACATTTTGATACCTTTAAAGAGCTATTCGTGTTAAAATAAAAGAATAATAATGTGATTGGGGGAGCTGGGTTCCAGCTTAGGAACAAGTCAAAGTATATTGAGGTTCCTCTTCATTCGACAAACAAAGGTTGGCACGCTGACTGGTTCTACCATGGGAACCATGCGCCATCATTGTCAGAGTTTGCAGCTGAAGCGCTAGTGCCACGACCCGAGTGGTCGGCAAAGGCGTCTCCAAACAAGAAATCGCAGGTCGACAAGATACTAGAGGAAATTGCAGATTTGAAGAAAAAGGGATACAACGGAGTCCATGTGGCTGCCAGTTTCATTTATTGGTGTGTACAACTGATTAAAAAATGCCACATTCCTGCTTGGAAATTCAAGTTGAAAAAGGACCCTACTATGGAGGTACCTGAAGAGTAGACAGAGCGGAGTTGACACTTCGACTGGAGGGTGTCTTCTCCTCTTTGCTTGACTGGACCCCAAGTTCCGCCGGGATGGGTTATCATTCAAAAATCACCAGGAATGATGTAAGTGATCATTTCGTATTGTTGCGTCCCATCTCTAACATTTTTATGACTGGTAGTAACCGTATTATGTGAATTTCAGGCTCTTGACTTGTATTCATCAAACCCTCCGTTGCCTCCAGCAGCCCCAAAAAGGTCACCCAAACTGCCTGCAGCACCAAATCGCTGAAAGGTGCAAATCAAAGAATCTGACGATGATGAACCTCTAGCAGAGCGGACTGCCAGACTTGAAGAAGAAAGAAAGCGAATGGGCAACTCGTAAGGCCTCATCTTATAGACTTCATAGTTTGGCCCGATTGCTTCAATCGCCTTGTCTATACTCCATTGGTTCTAGCCGATGATACGTTGGCCAATGAGTATAACGACATTGGACGAGCCATTAGGCGACGATATGATGTCTCACGGTAGCTCCTTTCCTTTTCCATACTCGATTTCTCTCGCTAGTGACATGGTGTCAGTGAAGCATGATCACATTGAATGGGCGCCTCGTAAGGCCTAATCCCATAGACATCACAGTTCGGTCCAATTCCTTGAATCACCTTGTCTATACTTCATTGATTCTAGCCGGCGATATGTTTTCCAATTAGTATAATGACATTGGACGAGCCATTAGGCAATGATATGTTTTCCAACAGTTTGGCCCGATTGCTTGAATCACCTTGTCTATACTTTGTTGGTTCTAGCCGGTGATACGTTGGCCAATGAGTATAACGACATTGGACGAGCCATTAGGCGACGATATGATTTCTCACGGTAGCTCCTTTTCTTGTCCATACTCGATTGCTCTCGCTAGTGATATGGTGTCAATCAAGCATGATCACATTGAATGGGCATCTTGTAAGGCCTAATCTCATAGACATGATAGTTTGGCCCAATTGCTTGAATCGTCGTGTCTATTCTTCATTGGTTCTTGCCGGTGATATGTTTTCCAATTAGTATAACGACATTGGACGAGCCATTAGGTGCCGATATGATGTCTCGCGGTAGCTCTATTTCGTGTCCATACTCGATTGCTCTCGCTAGTGATATGGTGTCAATCAAGCATGATCACATTGAATGAGCATCTTGTAAGGCCCCATCTCATAGACGTTACAGTGTGGCCCTATATCTTCAATCGCCTTATCTATACTTCATTGGTTCTAGCCGGTGATACGTTGGCCAATGAGTATAACGACATTGGACAAGCCTTTTGGCGATGATATGATGTCTCACAGTAGCTTCTTTCCTTTTCCATACTCGATTGCTCTCGCTAGTGATATAGTGTCTATCAAGCATGATCACATTGAATGGGCATCTTGTAAGGCCTAATCTCATAGACATCTCGGTTTGGCCTGATTGCTTGAATCTCTTTGTCTATACTTCATTGATTCTAGCCGGTGATACGTTGGCCAATGAGTATAACGACATTGGACGAGCCATTTGGCGTTGATATGATGTCTCACGGTAGCTCCTTTCCTTTTCCATACTTGATTTCTCTTGCTCGTGATATGGTGTCAATCAAGCATGATGTAATTGAATATGCATCTCGTGAGGCCTAATCTCATAGCCATCACAGTTTGGCCCGATTGCTTCAATCGCCTTATCTATACTTCGTTGGTTGTAGCCGGTGATACGTTGGCCAACGAGTATAACGACATTGGACGAGCCATTAGAGGATAACATGATGTCTCACGGTAGTTCCATTCCTTGTCCATACTTGATTGCTCTTGCTAGTGATACGGTGTCAATCAAGTATGATGACATTGAATGGGCATCTCATACAGCATCAACTCATAGATGTCACAGTTTGGCCCGATTGCTTGAATCGCTTTGTCTACACTAAGTTGGTTCTAACCGGTGATACGTTGGCCAATGAGTATATCGATATTGGACGAGCCATTAGGCGATGATATAATGTCTCACGGTAGCTCCTTTCCTTGTCCCTACTTGATTGCTCTTGCTAGTGATACGAAGTCAATCAAGCATCATGACATTGAATGATCATCTCGTAAGACCTTATCTCATTGACATCACAGTTTGGCCCGATTGCTTGAATCGCTTTGTCTATACTTCGTTCGTTCTAGCCGATGATACGTTGGCCAATGAGTATAACGACATTGGACGAGCCATTAGATGACGATACGATGACTCACGATAGCTCCATTCCTTGTCCATACTTGATTGCTCTTACTAGTTATACTAAGTCAACAAAGCATGATGACATTGTATGGGCATCTCGTAAGGCCTTATCTTATAGAGGTCACAGTTTGACCTGATTGCTTGAATCGCCTTGTCTATACTATGTTGGTTCTAGCTAGTGATACAGTAGCCAATAAGTATAACGACATTGGATGAGCCATTAGGTGCCAATATGATGTCTTGTTGTAGCACCGTTTCGTGTCCATACTCGATTGCTCTCGCTAGTGATATGGTGTCAATCAAGCATGATCACATTGAATGGGCTTCTCGTAAGGCCTCATCTAATAGATGTCATAGTTATGCCCGATGGCTTCAATTGCCTTGTCTAAACTTTGTCGGTTCTAGCCAGTGATATGTTGGCCAATGAGTATAATGACATTGGACGAGCCATTAGGCAACGATATGATATGTCGCGGTAGCTCCTTTCTTTGTCCATACTCGATTGCTCTCACTAGTGATATGGTGTCAATCAAGCATGATCATATTGAGGGTGTGTTTGGTTGGGCTTTTTCTGGCTTTGGCTTTTCAGGAAAGCCAAAAGTCCAACCAAATGGGGTTGTCTTCCAGAAAAGTCACAGCCAAAAGCAGCTTTTAGCTAGTTCATTTTTGAAAGTAGGTAGAGAGGTGCTCTTTTGGGCTTTGGCTTTCAGAAGTTTGGATTTGTTTCTTCAAAAAGCTTTTTAAATTATCTAAAAACATTTTCAAACAAAAATGTTTAGAATTTAAAAAACTTTTTAAATTATTAAAAAGTTCAAATTATTAAATATATTTTCAATTTTTTAAAAATTAAATTTCTAAGAACTTTTAAAAAAAATATAAACTTTTTGGGAAACATTTCCATTTTTTGAAATAAAATTTTTAAATTGCATGTTAATTTAAGAAAATTTTAGATTTAAAATACATGTAAATTTAAATGAATAATACATTATTCACAATCGCTTTCACCAAACGGCTTTCAGCTTTTTCACAGCTAATATCTCACAGCAGCTTTTTTCACAGCCCACAGCCCATAGCAGCTTTTTTCACAGCCATAACCCAACCAAACACACCCTGAATGGGCATCTCGTAAGGCCTAATCTCATAGACATCATAGTTTGACCTGATTGCTTGAATCACCTTGTCTATACTTCATTTATTCTAGCCACTGATACGTTTTCCAACTAGTATAACGATATTGGATGAGCCATTAGGCGATGATATGATGTCTCACGGTAGCTCCTTTCCTTTTCCATACTCGATTGCTCTCGCTAGTGATACGGTGTCAATCAAGCAAGATGACATCGAATGAGCATCTTGTAAGGCCTCATCTCATAGACATTACAGTTTGGCCCGATTCTTGAAAAGCTTTGTCTATACTTCATTGGTTCTAGCCGGTGATACATTGGGCAATGAGAATAACGACATAGGACAAGCCATTAGGCGATGATATGATGTCTCATGGTAGCTTCTTTCCTTTTTCACACTTAATTGCTCTCGCTAGTGATACCGTGTCAATCAAGCATGATGACATTTAATCAGCCTCTCATAGGGCCTCATCTCATAGACGTCATAGTTTGGCCAGTTTGCTTGAATCTCTTTGTCTATTCTTCGTTGGTTCTAGCCAGTGATATGTTGGCCAATGAGTATAACGACATAAGACGAGCCATTAGGCGAAGATATGATGTCTCATGGTAGCTCCTTTCCTTGTCCATACTCGATTGCTCTCGCTAATGATACTGTGTCAATCAAGCATGATGACATTGAATGAGCATCTCGTAAGGCCTCATCTCATAGACATCATAGTTTAGCCCGATTGCTTGAATCTCTTTGACTATACTTCGTTGGTTCTAGCTGGTGATACGTTGGCCAATGAGTATAACGACATTGGATGAGCCATTAGGCGATGATATGATGTCTCACGGTAGCTCCTTTCCTTTTCCATACTCAATTGCTCTCGCTAGTGATACGGAGTCAATCAAGCATCATGACATTGAATAAGCATCTCGTAAGGCCTCATCTCATTGACGTCGCAGTTTGGCCAGATTGCTTCAATCGCCTTATCTACACTTCGTTGGTTGTAGCTGGTGATATGTTGGCCAACGAGTATAACGACATTGGACGAGCCATTAGAGGATAACATGATGTCTCATGGTAGTTCCATTCCTTGTCCATACTTGATTGCTCTTGCTAGTGATACGGTGTCAATCAAGTATGATGACATTGAATGGGCATCTCATACGGCATCAACTCATAGATGCCACAGTTTGGCCCGATTGCTTGAATCGCTTTGTCTATACTAAGTTGGTTCTAACCGGTGATACGTTGGCCAATGAGTATATCGATATTGGACGAGCCATTAGGCGATGATATAATGTCTCACGATAGCTCCTTTCCTTGTCCCTACTCGATTGCTCTTGCTAGTGATACGAAGTCAATCAAGCATCATGACATTGAATGATCATCCCGTAAGGCCTCATCCCATTGACATCACAGTTTGGCCCGATTGCTTGAATCGCTTTGTCTATACTTCGTTGGTTCTGGCCGGTGATACGTTGGCCAATGGGTATAACGACATTGGACGAGCCATTATTTGACGATACGATGACTCACGATAGCTCCATTCCTTGTCCATACTTGATTGCTCTTACTAGTTATACTAAGTCAACAAAGCATGATGACATTGTATGGGCATCTCGTAAGGCCTTATCTTATAGAGGTCACAGTTTGACCTGATTGCTTGAATCGCCTTGTCTATACTATGTTGGTTCTAGCCAGTGATACAGTAGCCAATAAGTATAACGACATTGGATGAGCCATTAGGTGCCGATATGATGTCTTGTTATAGCACCGTTTCGTGTCCATACTCGATTGCTCTCGCTAGTGATGTGGTGTCAATCAAGCATGATCACATTGAATGGGCTTCTCGTAAGGCCTCATCTAATAGATGTCATAGTTATGCCCGATGGCTTCAATTGCCTTGTCTATACTTCGTTGGTTCTAGCCAGTGATATGTTGGCCAATGAGTATAATGACATTGGACGAGCCATTAGGCAATGATATGATGTCTCGCGGTAGCTCCTTTCTTTGTCCATACTCGATTGCTCTCGCTAGTGATATGGTGTCAATCAAGCATGATCACATTGAGGGTGTGTTTGGTTGGGCTTTTTCTGGCTTTGGCTTTTCAGGAAAGCCAAAAGTCCAACCAAATGGGGTTGTCTTCCAGAAAAGTTATAGCCAAAAGCAGCTTTTAGCTAGTTCATTTCTGAAAGTAGGTAGAGAGGTGCTTTTTTGGGCTTTGGCTTTCAGAAGTTTGGATTTGTTTCTTCAAAAAGCTTTTTAAATTATCTAAAAACATTTTCAAACAAAAATGTTCAGAATTTAAAAAACTTTTTAAATTATTAAAAAGTTCAAATTATTAAATATATTTTCAATTTTTTAAAAATTAAATTTCTAAGAACTTTTAAAAAAAATATAAACTTTTTGGGAAACATTTCCATTTTTCGAAATAAAATTTTTAAATTGCATGTTCATTTAAGAAAAATTTAGATTTAAAATACATGTAAATTTAAATGAATAATACATTATTTTACAATTATCAGCTCGCAGTCGCTTTCACCAAACGGCTTTCAGCTTTTTCATAGCTAATATCTCACAGTAGCTTTTTTCACAGCCCACAGCCCACAGCAGCTTTTTTCACAGCCACAACCCAACCAAACACACCCTGAATAGGCATCTCGTAAGGCCTAATCTCATAGACATCATAGTTTGACCTGATTGCTTGAATCGCCTTGTCTATACATCATTTATTCTAGCCACTGATACGTTTTCCAACTAGTATAACGATATTGGATGTGCCATTAGGCGATGATATGATGTCTCACGGTAGCTCCTTTCCTTTTCCATACTCGATTGCTCTCGCTAGTGATACAGTGTCAATCAAGCAAGATGACATCGAATGAGCATCTTGTAAGGCCTCATCTCATAGACATTACAGTTTGGCCCGACTCTTGAAAAGCTTTGTCTATACTTCATTGGTTCTAGCCGGTGATACATTGGCCAATGAGAATTACGACATGGGACAAGCCATTAGGTGATGATATGATATCTCATGGTAGCTTCTTTCCTTTTTCACACTCGATTGCTCTCGCTAGTGATACCGTGTCAATCAAGCATGATGACATTTAATCAGCCTCTCATAGGGCCTCATCTCATAGACGTCATAGTTTGGCCAGTTTGCTTGAATCTCTTTGTCTATACTTCGTTGGTTCTAGCCAGTGATACGTTGGCCAATGAGTATAACGACATTAGACGAGCCATTAGGCGAAGATATGATGTCTCATGGTAGCTCCTTTCCTTGTCCATACTCGATTGCTCTCGCTAATGATACTGTGTCAATCAAGCATGATGACATTGAATGAGCATCTCGTAAGGCCTCATCTCATAGACGTCATAGTTTAGCCTGATTGCTTGAATCTCTTTGAGTATACTTCGTTGGTTCTAGCCGGTGATACGTTGGCCAATGAGTATAACGACATTGGATGAGCCATTAGGCGATGATATGATGTCTCACGGTAGCTCCTTTCCTTTTCCATACTCAATTGCTCTCGCTAGTGATACGGAGTCAATCAAGCATCGTGACATTGAATAAGCATCTCGTAAGGCCTCATCCCATTGACATCGCAGTTTGGCCAGATTGCTTGAATCGCTTTGTCTATACTTCGTTGGTTCTAGCCGGTGACACATTGGCCAATGAATATAACGACATTGGACGAGCCATTAGGTGATGATATGATGTCTCACGGTAGCTCCTATCCTTGTCCATACTTGATTGCTCTCATTAGTGATACGGTGTCAATCAAGCATGATGACATGGAATGAGCATCTCGTAAGGCCACATCTCATAGACCTTACAGTTTGGCCCGATTGCTTGAATTGCTTTATCTATACTTCATTCGTTATAGCCAGTGATACGTTGGCCAATGAGTATAACGACATTGGACGAGCCATTAGGCGATGATATGATGTCTCACGGTAGCTCCTTTCCTTGTCCATACTCGATTGTTCTCGCTAGTGATACCATGTCAATCAAGCATGATGACATCAAATGAGCACCTCGTAAGGCCTCATGTCATAGATGTCATCGTTTGGCCCGATTGCTAGAATCTCTTTGTCTATACTTTGTTGGTTCTAGCCGGTTATACGTTGGCCAATGAGTATAACAACATTAGACGAGCCATTAGGTGAAGATATGATGTCTCACGGTAGCTCCTTTCCTTGTCCATACTTGATTGCTCTCGCTACTGATACCATGTCAATCTAGCATGATGACATTGAATGAGCATCTCGTAAGGCCTCATCTCATAGACATCATAGTTTGGCCCGATTGCTTGAATCTCTTTGTCTATACTTCGTTGGTTCTAGCTGGTGATACGTTGGCCAATGAGTATAATGACAAGTGAATAGCCATTAGGCAATGATATGATGTCTCTTGGTAGCTCCATTCCTTGTCCATGCTCAATTGCTCTTGCTGGTGATACGGTGTCGATCAAGCATGATGACATTGAATGGGCATCTCGTAAGGCCTGATCTTATAGAGGTCACAGTTTGACTTGATTGCTTGAAGCGCCTTGTCTATACTTCGCTGGTTCTAGCCGGTGATACGCTGGACAATAAGTATAACGACATTGGACGAGCCATTAGGTGCCGATATGATGTCTCGTGGTAGCTCCATTTCGTGTCCATACTCGATTGCTCTCGCAATTGATACGGTGTCCATATTTGATTGCTCTCACTTGTGTCAATCAAGCATGATGACATTCGATGAGAGGTCACAGTTTGGCCTGATTGCTTGAGTCGCTTTGTCTATAGTTCGTTGGTTCTAACCGGTGATACGTTGGCCAATGAGTATAACGACATTCGATGAGACATTAGGCGATGATATGATGTCTCATAGTAGCTCCTTTCCTTGTCCATACTCTGTTGCTCTCGCTAGTAATACGAAGTCAATCAAGCATCATGACATTGAATGAGCATCTCATAAAGCCTCATCTCGTTGACGTCATAGTTTGGCCCAATTGCTTGAATCGCTTTGTCTATACTTCGTTGGTTCTAGACGATGATACGTTGGTCAATGAGTATAACGACATTGGATGAGCCATTAGATGATGATATGATATCTCATGATAGCTCTATTCCTTGTCCATACATAATTGCTCTTGCTAGTTATACTGCGTCAATCAAGCATGATGACATTGAATGGGCATTTCATAAGGCATCATCTCATAGACATCACAGTTTGGCCTGATTGCTTGAATCACTTTATCTATACTTCGTTGGTAATAACCGGTGATACGTTGACCAATGAGTATAACGACATTGGATGAGCCATTAGGCGATGATATGATGTCTCATGGTAGCTCCTTTCCTTGTCCATACTCGATTGCTTTCGCTAGTAATACGGAGTCAATCAAGCATCATGACATTGAATGAGCATCTTGTAAGGCCTCATCTCGTTGACGTCACAGTTTGGCCCTATTGCTTGAATCGTGTTGTCTATACTTCGTTGGTTCTAGCCGGTGATACATTGGCCAATGAGTATAATGACATTGGATGAGCCATTAGATGACGATATGATGGCTCATGATAGCTTGATTCCTTGTGCATACTTGATTGCTCTTGCTAGTTATACTGTGTCAATCAAACATGATGACGTTCAATGGGCATCTCCTAAGGCATCATCTCACATCACAGTTTGGCCCGATTGCTTGAATCACTTTGTCTATACTTCGTTGGTTCTCACCGGTGATACGTTGGCTAATGAGTATAGAGACATTGGACGAGCCATTAGGCGATGATATGATGTCTCATGGTAGCTCCTTTCCTTGTCCATACTCTGTTGCTCTCTCTAGTAATGAGGATTCCATCAAGCATCATGACATTGAATGAGCATCTCATAAGGCCTCATCTCATTGACATCACAGTTTGGCCCGATTGCTTGAATCTCTTTGTCTATACTTTGTTGGTTCTAGCCGGTGATACATTGGCCAATGAGTATAACGACATTGGACAAGCCATTAGGCGATGATATGATGTCTCACGGTAGCTCATTTCCTTTTCCACAATCGATTGCTCTCGCTAGTTATACCGTGTCAATCAAGCATGATGACATTGAATGAGCATCTCGTAATGCCTCATCTCATAGACGTCATAGTTTGGCCCGAGTGCTTGAATCTCTTTGTCTATACTTCGTTGGTTCTAGCCAGTGATATGTTGGCCAATGAGTATAACGACATTGGACGAGCCATTACGTGATGATATGATGTCTCATGGTAGCTCCTTTCCTTGTCCATACTCGATTGCTCTCGCTAATGATACTGTGTCAATCAAGCATGATGACATTGAATGAGCATCTCATAAGGCCTCATCTTGTTGATGTCACAGTTTGGCCCAATTGCTTGAATCGCCTTGTCTATACTTCGTTGGTTCTAGCCGGTGATACGTTGGCGAATGAGTATAACGACATAGGATGAGCCATTAGGCGATGATATGATTTCTCATGGTAGCTCCTTTCCTTGTCCATACTTGATTGCTCTCGCTTGTGATACGGTGTCAATCAAGCATGATCACATTGAATGAGCATCTTGTAAGCCCCCATCTCATAGATGTTATAGTTTGGCCCGATTGCTTCAATCGCCTTGTCTATACTTTGTTGGTTCTAGCCGGTGATACGTTGGCCAAAGAGTATAACAACATTGCACAAGCCATTAGGCGATGATATGATGTCTCACGGTAGCTTCTTTCCTTTTCCTCACTCGATTGCTCTCGCTAGTGATATGGTGTCTATCAAGCATGATCACATTGAACGGGCATCCCGTTAGGCCTAATCTCATAGACATCACAGTTCGGCCTGATTGCTTGAATCTCTTTGTTTATACTTCATTGGTTCTAGCCGGTGATATGTTGGCCAATGAGTATAATGATATTGGACGAGCCATTAGGCAATGATATGATGTCTCATGGTAGCTCCTTTCCTTTTCCATACTCGATTGCTCTTGCTCATGATATGGTGTCAATCAAGCAAGATCAATTGAATGTGCATCTCGTAAGGCCTAATCTCATAGACATCACAGTTTGGCCCGATTGCTTCAATCGCCTTGTCTATACTTTGTTGGTTGTAGCCGGTGATATGTTGGCCAACGAGTATAACGACATTGGACGAGCCATTAGAGGATAACATGATGTCTCACGATAGTTCCATTCCTTGTCCATACTCAATTGCTCTTGCTAGTGATGCGGTGTCAATCAAGTATGATGGCATTGAATGGGCATCCTATACGGCATCATCTCATAGACGTCACAATTTGGCCTGATTGCTTGAATCGCTTTGCCTATATTTTGTTGGTTCTAACCGGTGATACATTGGCCAATGAGTATAGTGATATTGGATGAGCCATTAGGCGATGATATGATGTCTCACGGTAGTTTCTTTCCTTGTCCTTACTCGATTTCTCTCGCTAGTGATATGAAGTCAATCAAGCATCATGACATTGAGTGATCATCTTGTAAGGCCTCATCTCATTGACGTCATAGTTTGGCCTGATTGCTTAAATCTCTTTGTCTATAATTCGTTGGTTCTAGCCGATAATACATTGGCCAATCAGTATAACAATATTGGACGAGTCATTAGAAGACGATACGATGACTCACGATAGCTCCATTCCTTGTTATACTTGATTGCTCTTACTAGTTGTACTAAGTCAATAAAGCATGATGACTTTGAATGGGCATCTTGTAAGGCCTTATCTTATAGAGGTCACGTAGCAAATGTTTCAGCTTGCAACTGACTGATAATCAAATGGTGGAGATAGTGTTCAACGGTTTAGTTGCGCCATTGAGAGAGAAGTTTCCTTCGACCAAATTTGAGAGCCTATCCTAGCGGGTGCAGAAGGTGTCGATCCAAGAGAACCTGACTCGGGGGGACACAGACAAGGCCGATCCAGATCAATTTTAATAGTGTCCATTTCGTGTCCATACTTGATTGCTCTTGCTAGTGATATGGTGTCAATCAAGCATGATCACATTGAATGGGCATCTCGTAAGGCCTCATCTAATAGATGTCACCGTTTTGCCCGATGGATTCAATTGCCTTGTCTATACTTCGTTGGTTCTAGCCAGTGATACGTTGGCCAATGAGTATAACAACATTGGATGAGCCATTAGGCAACGATATGATGTCTCACGGTAGCTCCTTTCCTTGTCCATAATCGATTGCTCTCGCTAGTGATGTGGTATCAATCAAGCATGATCACGTTGAATGGGCATCTTGTAAGGCCTAATCTCATAGACATCATAGTTTGACCCAGTTGCTTGAATCGCCTTGTCTATACTTCATTTGTTCTAGCTAGTGATACGTTTTCCAATTAGTATACCGACATTGGATGAGCCATTAGGCGATGATATGATGTCTCACGGTAGCTCCTTTCCTTTTCCACACTCGATTGCTCTCGCTAGTGATACGGTGTCAATCAAGCATGATGACATTGAATGAGCATCTTGTAAGGCCTCATCTCATAGACGTTACAGTTTGGCCCGATTGCTTGAAAAGCTTTGTCTATAATTCATTGGTTCTAGCTGGTGATAAGTTGGCCAATGAGTATAACGACATTGGACAAGCCACTAGGCGACACTATGATGTCTAACGGTAACCCCTTTCCTTTTCCACACTCGATTGCTCTCGCTAGTGATACCGTGTCAATCAAGCATGATGACATTTAATGAGCCTCTCATAAGGCCTCATCTCATAGACGTCATAGTTTGGCTCGATTGCTTGAATCTCTTTGTCTATACTTCATTGGTTCTAGCCGGTGATACGTTGGCCAATGAGTATAACGACATTGGACAAGCCACTAGGCGATGATATGATGTCTCATGGTAGCTCATTTCCTTTTCCACAATCGATTGCTCTCGCTAGTTATACCGTGTCAATCAAGCATGATGACATTGAATGAGCATCTCGTAATGCCTCATCTCATAGACGTCATAGTTTGGCCCGAGTGCTTGAATCTCTTTGTCTATACTTCGTTGGTTCTAGCCAGTGATATGTTGGCCAATGAGTATAACGACATTGGACGAGCCATTAGGTGATGATATGATGTCTCATGGTAGCTCCATTCCTTGTCCATACTCGATTGCTCTTGCTCGTGATACGGTGTCAATCAAGCATGATGCAATTGAATGTGCATCTCGTAAGGCCTCATCTTGTTGATGTCACAGTTTGGCCCAATTGCTTGAATCGCCTTGTCTATACTTCGTTGGTTCTAGCCGGTGATACGTTGGCGAGTGAGTATAACGACATAGGATGAGCCATTAGGCGATGATATGATTTCTCATGGTAGCTCCTTTCCTTGTCCATACTTGATTGCTCTCGCTTGTGATACGGTGTCAATCAAGCATGATCACATTAAATCAGCATCTTGTAAGCCCCCATCTCATAGATGTTACAGTTTGGCCCGATTGCTTCAATCGCCTTGTCTATACTTTGTTGGTTCTAGCCGATGATACGTTGGCCAAAGAGTATAACAACATTGGACAAGCCATTAGGCGATGATATGATGTCTCACGGTAGCTTCTTTCCTTTTCCTCACTCGATTGCTCTCGGTAGTGATATGGTGTCTATCAAGCATGATCACATTGAACGGGCATCTCGTTAGGCCTAATCTCATAGACATCACAGTTCGGCCTGATTGCTTGAATCTCTTTGTTTATACTTCATTGGTTCTAGCCGGTGATTTGTTGGCCAATGAGTATAATGATATTGGACGAGCCATTAGGCAATGATATGATGTCTCATGGTAGCTCCTTTCCTTTTCCATACTCGATTGCTCTTGCTCATGATATGGTGTCAATCAAGCAAGATCAATTGAATGTGCATCTCGTAAGGCCTAATCTCATAGACATCACAGTTTGGCCCGATTGCTTCAATCGCCTTGTCTATACTTTGTTGGTTGTAGCCGGTGATATGTTGGCCAACGAGTATAACGACATTGGACGAGCCATTAGAGGATAACATGATGTCTCACGATAGTTCCATTCCTTGTCCATACTCAATTGCTCTTGCTAGTGATGCGGTGTCAATCAAGTATGATGGCATTGAATGGGCATCCTATACGGCATCATCTCATAGACGTCACAATTTGGCCTGATTGCTTGAATCGCTTTGACTATATTTTGTTGGTTCTAACCGGTGATACATTGGCCAATGAGTATAGTGATATTGGATGAGCCATTAGGCGATGATATGATGTCTCACGGTAGTTTCTTTCCTTGTCCCTACTCGATTTCTCTCGCTAGTGATATGAAGTCAATCAAGCATCATGACATTGAGTGATCATCTTGTAAGGCCTCATCTCATTGACGTCATAGTTTGGCCTGATTGCTTAAATCTCTTTGTCTATAATTCGTTGGTTCTAGCCGATAATACATTGGCCAATGAGTATAACGATATTGGACGAGTCATTAGAAGACGATACGATGACTCACGATAGCTCCATTCCTTGTTATACTTGATTGCTCTTACTAGTTGTACTAAGTCAATAAAGCATGATGACTTTGAATGGGCATCTTGTAAGGCCTTATCTTATAGAGGTCACGTAGCAAATGTTTCAGCTTGCAACTGACTGATAATCAAATGGTGGAGATAGTGTTCAACGGTTTAGTTGCGCCATTGAGAGAGAAGTTTCCTTCGGCCAAATTTGAGAGCCTATCCTAGCGGGTGCAGAAGGTGTCGATCCAAGAGAACCTGACTCGGGGGGACACAGACAAGGCCGATCCAGATCAATTTTAATAGTGTCCATTTCGTGTCCATACTTGATTGCTCTTGCTAGTGATATGGTGTCAATCAAGCATGATCACATTGAATGGGCATCTCGTAAGGCCTCATCTAATAGATGTCACAGTTTTGCCCGATGGATTCAATTGCCTTGTCTATACTTCGTTGGTTCTAGCCAGTGATACGTTGGCCAATGAGTATAACAACATTGGATGAGCCATTAGGCAACGATATGATGTCTCACGGTAGCTCCTTTCCTTGTCCATAATCGATTGCTCTCGCTAGTGATGTGGTATCAATCAAGCATGATCACGTTGAATGGGCATCTTGTAAGGCCTAATCTCATAGACATCATAGTTTGACCCAGTTGTTTGAATCGCCTTGTCTATACTTCATTTGTTCTAGCTAGTGATACGTTTTCCAATTAGTATACCGACATTGGATGAGCCATTAGGCGATGATATGATGTCTCACGGTAGCTCCTTTCCTTTTCCACACTCGATTGCTCTCGCTAGTGATACGGTGTCAATCAAGCATGATGACATTGAATGAGCATCTTGTAAGGCCTCATCTCATAGACGTTACAGTTTGGCCCGATTGCTTGAAAAGCTTTGTCTATACTTCATTGGTTCTAGCTGGTGATAAGTTGGCCAATGAGTATAACGACATTGGACAAGCCACTAGGCGACAATATGATGTCTAACGGTAACCCCTTTCCTTTTCCACACTCGATTGCTCTCGCTAGTGATACCGTGTCAATCAAGCATGATGACATTTAATGAGCCTCTGATAAGGCCTCATCTCATAGACGTCATAGTTTGGCTCGATTGCTTGAATCTCTTTGTCTATACTTCATTGGTTCTAGCCGGTGATACGTTGGCCAATGAGTATAACGACATTGGACAAGCCACTAGGCGATGATATGATGTCTCACGGTAGCTCCTTTCCTTGTCTATACTCGATTGCTCTCGCTTGTGAGTCTATGAGTCTTGTTCGTGAATACATCCATCCTTGTGAGTCTATGAGTCTTCTCTTCTTCTTGGTCTTGCTCATACCAAGTCCAACAAAATCTAGACTATGCTAGTATTCCAACTACACCCAATGTCCAACTTGACAACATCATGTTCATTCACTTCCTCTCGATGCTTTCATTTGTTCCCATGGGTCATGCACCAAACGAGGCTCATGCTAGTGGTCAAATAAACATCACCCACATACCATTTAATGAGGAATTTTCGTTGTTCACTAGCTCATCTATCAATCCCTATCAAAAAGGAGATGAAACAATCAACATGATGGCCACCATTCATGCCTGGCAGTTTTACTTGCCTCTTCGCCTCTCCCCTCCCTTCCCTACGCTTTCCTCTCCCCATTCTAGGCCTCTGAAGTTACCCTTGGACGTCCCTTGGCCTGGCTCACGAGCTCCCTTGCCCCCTCACCTTCATTTCCATCCATAAGCATCAGGTTCAACTCTTACCATCGGTCTGTCCAGCCACAATGCTCCAAATTCCAATCCACATTCCCGTTGATCCAGCCAACGAAACATCACAAAAGTTTACCAGGAGATGCACCTTGATACAGCCTACAACATATCCAAAATTGATGGCCATAGGAGAAGTGATGTGAGTAGGATCATGTTTTGAATGACGACTGCTCTCTGTTCTGGGCGCATCCAGCACGTGCATTGGTAATTCCCCTTCTATTTCTCCCAATTCTGATGCGTCCTTGATACATGATCATATCCGTAATGTGTTCCAGGAAGTCATGATCGTCTTGACCAAAGCCTATGCTAAGATCTGTCCTGATGCCTCCAGGAACGCGTTTGGCCCAACATCTATGACGTCATGACCTTGCCTGTTTTCCCCCCTGCGATCTCTAGATTAGGTGAGCTAACATCGACACCAGATTACTAGTATTGTGTCCCAGAACTTATTCAACATATAGGTTCAAATTTTAGCTTGATTAGTATAGCCAATCAGCGGAAACGCGCAAGTCTTTCGTCGTGCCGTTCTATCCACAGCAGCAGCCCACTGCCTACCTAGTCCCGGTCCGCCATGGACCTATGAACCAGTGCCCCAGAGCCGGTCCACCTGTTTTAAGATTTATTTTAATTCAAATAATTTCAGGAAAATGGCTGTTTTGCACCTAAGCCCCTCTGTTTCGTCCTAATTAGTTTTTAAACCTGATTTCTTCACATAAGCTTTAGTTATTTCTGTTTTAGCCCCTAATATTTTTATAAATATTATTTTAACCCTATAATTTTGTAGAAACACCCCTCCACTTAATTTTAATTATAATTTAGTCCTGTCTTTTTACACTTTGGTCGGTGAGCTTATTATAAATTATATTGTAGTCCCTAAACTTTTTATAAACTATATTTTCATCCTATTATTTGACAATTTAGTCCCTATACTTTTCTAAAATTACTTTTAGGTCTCTAAACCTATTTGTTTTTACTATTTTAACCATACACTTTTAAACATTCGTAACTTTTTACTCGTAACTCCGATTTAGATGATTCTTGCGCTCACGCGATCGTAGAAATGCGTACCATCTTTTGTGATTGATTTTAAAGTACTTTATTATTGTTTGGTGTACTGTTTCTTAGTTTGTTTAGAGAAGGTGTTGATCCTGGAATCGCAAGAGCTTGAATTGAAGACCTGAGCAGCAACATCCATTTTCAGGCAAGTGTCCTTGATGCATTTTGTAACTATTATAATGTTATTGTAGAATTGCATGCTTGTGTCAATTGATTGGGAAACCTATTGTTAGGGTTTACTAGCATTGTTTTACCTTGTCCTTGTCGCCTTGAACTAGAGTCTTGGTTATCAATGAGTAGACATGCTTAGTTGCTTATTGGGTGGTTGGGTCCAATTTAATGTTGACTAATGAACAATATCACGTGGGGAATGATTGGTAATTCTTTTAGCAACATGGATTAGGGATTTATGCAAGCCGGATCGAATGGATGTGGTGCCGTGGGCACATGGTTGGTGGTGGTAGGCTTGTTGTAGATCCTAGGACCCAGTTCTTGGAGCGGTAACCCTGGACAACAGTGCCATCTCAAGGCTGCTATGGAACAGTTTGGCTGATTAAATAGGAGTTCTCCCAGTGTCGATGCAGCATTTTGGTGGAGCGGGGAATGGAAATCAAGAGGATTGTCCTTGTATCCGAATGGCTCAAGACGGGGCTACTGAGGTGATGAGCTTCTTATTGATGGGCTATCACTTATGGAAGAGAGTGGTACCTTAGTGGCTAGCATGTACTGGGAGACCCTTTGTAAAAGCCTCGTAGTGATCTCCTGGCCGCACACGTAAGGAAGTGTGCTAGTGCTTGGCCGGCATGGCAACATGGAGACTCTAGTCCACCTGGCAACAGGGGACAAAATCATAACTTGTGGGTAAAGTGGTACAAACTCTGCAGAGTATCAAACTATCATGACAGCCGTGCTCATGGTAAAGAGCGGCCTGGAATCCTCACAAGATTAGTTGGTTATGGGTTGGAATGGTTGGGAATGGTCGGTTGGTGGATAGGTCTTGGTGGTTTCTAGCTACCCATTTTATCTACCAAAAAGGGATGTTTTACGTCTTAATTTGGTGGTATTGACCAACAATTCACCTCATATATTGCATATATTTGTAGTTGTTCTGTTTTGGATGTAATTGTAGAAAACAGGTATAAAACAGGGCAATTATGGATAAGGAATCAAAGAGCAACAAGGATGGGCCAGATACAGAGCCACGCGCAGGAGGGTGAAAGACAATGAAAAGCATAATTCGGTCCAAGGACAGAGGCCCAGCCCAATACAAGTCGAAGTCGGGGGAAGTTGACCTAATCTTGTCGGATATAAAAGGAAGACATCTATCAAGAGCCAAAGAGAGAGAAGAGAGAGACAGCAATCGCGATATCCAGTTGTTAGAACTAGGGTTTCAGGATATTGGCGGCGACGGTTGGACAACAACGACGAGAACCACTAGAAGGGAGGTCGCGCCGATCGGCGTGACAGTTGCACCGATCGGCACGTGCACGTTCTAGTGTTATTTCTTGCCCTTCTGCTATGCTTAGCAGGAGGATGAGCGAGTAGTCTCATATTCTCTTCGCTGGTGCGGGGATCTGGTCATGTAACTCTCATCCTTGTTGATACTCTCTTGATGAATTCAATCTATGTAGTAAACTCAATTGTGCATCTATTTCATTAGTGTATCGGCCGGTATACTTCTGCCCATTGCATAGTGCAAGAAACCGGTGGGGAGCTAATAACCTCTGTAGTGACAACCAGGGTGAACGAAACCACCATATCTTATAGAATATTGGAATCATCATCCGAGTTAACAAGAATAAGGTTGCATGCTAGTGAACCAATCCTAAGGAGAGAATCCTTCATTATCTTGTACATTTATCCACCACTCTCTCACCGTCATCATTCACACCAACTCAACTATTGCAATCTGTTAGTAAGCCTTTAATAGTAATAGTCCCGCTCGTTCCCTGTGGATTCGATAACCTTGGAATACTCTGAGGGACAAAGAGGTACAACTGTACATCGTCCTCTTGCGGTATATAAGTGGGTGCGTAACTACGACCAACAAGCATCATTTTCTGGCGCCGTTGCCGGGGAATAAGCCAGTTCTTTTACTATTAATATTTTACTAACATCTAATCCTTTTCTTTTCTAGTTGTTTTTGTTTTGTGTTTTATGTGAATTTTTAGGATGAGTACGATGGAACCTTCTCCGACGCTCAGGGAGCTTTCTTTGCCATCTCCAGATGTGCTGGTGCCTCAATCCTCAGATAAGAAGGCCACGGCCTCCTCGTATGTGTTGAACCCCATTATCATTAGCATGGCTGAAGCAAACAAATTCTTTGGAGCGAAGGAGGAGAATCCATATACTCACCTACAAGATTTGGAGGCACTTTGCCAAACATTCCATCATGAAGGAGTGCCTCAGGATCTTTTCAGATGCCTACTTTTCCCATTCTCTTTGGGAGGAAAAGCCAAAGAGTGGCACAAGGCAGCATCTCGAGATGAGAAAGGTAAGTGGAGTGAATTAGTTGGAAATTTTTGTCTCCACTATTTTCCCTTGCCAAAGGTGTAGAAATTGAGAAGAGAAGTGGTGAACTTCTTACAAAAAGATGAAGAATCTCTCGTGGAAGCCTGGACGCGTTTTAAAATATTGTTGAAATAAGGACCTGACCTCGGCATTGATGAGAATATGTGTGCTCAAACCTTCTACATGGCCATAAATAAGGCATCGAGGATGCATTTGGACGGATCGGCCGGAGGAAGTTTTCTGAGGTTGACAGCCAAGGTGGGGATCGAATTGATAGGCAAAATCGCTGAGAATGAAGCTTTGCATAGGCACTGGGAAGAATATCTAGAACCAAATCAGCAATGCCCAGAAGTTATGCAGAAGGAAGAGCCGCCAATTGAACAGATCTGTATGTCTGAGAGTAGGGCAATGAGTATTCTAGAGCATAAATTTGAAGAGATAGGGCCCGTCAGACCCACTTCCATGGATCTGATGAGCGCGCTGATTGGTGCAGTCTCTGAGCCGATCGACGCTGTTGCAACAACAGGGGAACTGATCGCCCTGAGAACTCCGCCAAGCTGCAAAGAATATACCAAGATAGAAGCTACGATTCTGGACAACCACCTGAAGGAATTCGAAGGCAACTTTGCTAAACCAAAGGACGATAGGACATTGGCGAATGCTAAACCACTTGATAAATTTGAGCCAATGGACTGGATTCCTATTGATTTTTTGCAAGAGTTGCTCAATATGAGGAGATCCATCAGTCCTCAAGACGCCTCTGAAGCCGGAATTGAGTATAATTTCCCAAGTAATCGCCTCAAGTCAGAAGTTTTCGATCAAGAAATTATTGAAAGAGTCTTAGGGAAGCATTACAAGGATGATATAGAGCTTGATGGAACAGAGGTGAAACAAGCGAAGAGATTACTAGACAGTTGCTTTGAGCCATCTCCCTACGAAGGATTATGTGGTGTGTATGCTATAGGTCTCACTGAAGAGCAAGAAGAGGAGTCCTACATACCATGTGAGATATCAAGGAAGAAATTTCTGAAAGCCTTGTGTGACTTTGATTCCCGTGTTAGCTTGATGACTTACAATGCGTTCATGAGCATGCCTTATGAAAATCAACAGCGGCTGATGGGGACAGAACTTGAGCTTGTAATGGCAGATGGAAGGAAGACCAAGCCACTGGGAGTGATCAAGATTGTTGAGGTAGAGATTAGATCAAAAACAATACCAGTGGACTTCTTTGTTCTAAATAATGAGGAAACTGGAGTTGAAGACATCATTCTAGGGAGGCCATTTTTGAGATTAGTACAAGCTGTTCTGGATGTTAGGAAAGGTCAAATTACGCTACGCCTGGGTGGTGAAGAAGTGCAATTTCAATTTAATGATCCGTCTCATCAAGACCCTTCTTGCTATCAAGAATTCTACCCAGAGAAGGATGAGAAGATAGGGATGGATGTGGGTGACCCACTAGACCACCTCATGCGCGGAGCTGACAAGGAAACTGCCAGCGCCGATCGACGCGATGCTTGCGCCGATCGGCACAATCAAAAAAATTCTTATTTTGAACCTCTGGGTGAGCTAGATCCAGATGAAACACCAGAAGTAGAACAGAAGGAACTTCCAAAAGAGCTACGCTATGAATATCTAGGGAAAAATAAAACATATCCAGTTATTGTGAATAACGCCCTAACGAAAGAAGAAACAGAAAAGCTGCTTGCTATGCTCAAAAGGTATAAGAAAGCCATTGGTTACACAGTGGACGACATCAAGGGAATCATTCCCACATTTTGCACCCACAAGATTAACTTGGAAGAGAATACTAAACCAGTGGTTGAAGGAACGCGAAGGTTGAAAGAATCAATGAAGCTAGTGGTCAAAAAGGAGATTTTGAAGCTGCTTAATGCAGGTATGATCTACCCTGTTGCTGATAGTGAATGGGTTAGTCCAGTACATTGTGTGCCCAAGAGAGGAGGGTTGACAGTAGTACCTAATGAGAATAATGAGTTGATTCCTCAAAGGACTTTAACTAGATGGAGAATGTGCATAGATTACAGAAGTTTGAACAAGGTGACGAAGAAAGATCATTATCCTCTTCCGTTCATTGATGAGATGCTTGAAAGGTTAGCAAAGAATACATACTTTTGTTATTTGGATGGATATAGTGGTTTCTTTCAGATATCGGTAAGACTAGAAGATCAACAGAAAACTACTTTTACTTGCCCTTTCGGGACATATGCATATAGAAGGATGCCTTTTGGTCTTTGCAACGCACCTGCCACATTTCAAAGATGCATGAATGCAATATTCGCTGAATTCATAGAAGATATTATGGAGGTATTCATGGATGACTTCTCCGTACATGGTGCTGATTTTGATAGTTGTTTGGAGAATTTAGAGAAGGTTTTGAAAAGGTGTGTTGAATGTGACTTGGTTCTTAATTGGTAGAAGTGTCACTTCATGGTGACAGAAGGAATAGTACTTGGTCATGTTATATCGAATAGGGGGATAGAGGTTGATAAGGCAAAGGTATCTACAGTTGAGAAATTGCCTCCCCCTACTGATCGTACAACTTTGAGGAGTTTTCTTGGACATGCCAACTTCTATCATAGATTTGTTAAGGATTATTCGAGGATTGCTAAACCCTTGACAGAATTGTTGAAGTAAGATATAGAATTCATTACGGACGATGAAACACTCTTTGCCTTCAGAAAGTTAAAGGAAGCTCTATGCTCTGCACCCATCATGTAGCCACCTGATTGGAGTTTACCTTTTGAAATTATGTGTGATGCAAGTGATTATGCAGTTGGAGCTATTCTTGGACAACGGAAAGAAGGTAAAGTGCATGCTATCTATTATGCTAGCAAGACTTTGAATGAGGCACAGATCAATTATACAACAACTGAGAAGGAGATGTTAGCTGTTATATTTGCTTTTGAGAAGTTTAGATCTTACATTCTAAATTCTAAAGTGATTGTATATACTGATTATGCTGCTATAAGATATTTGGTTTCAAAAAAGGAATCTAAGCCTCGGTTAATGCGGTGGGTATTGATGTACAAGAATTTGATTTGGAAATAAGAGATAAGAAAGGAGTGGAAAATTCTATAGCAGATCATTTGTCTCGTCTTGAGTCATCATCAACTGAGCCAATAAAAGATGAAATGCAACAAGAGCAGTTGTTCGCCGTATTTGATCGTAGAGAGAGTTGGATGACGGATATTATCAAAGGTTTCAAGGGACAAACTAATATGATGAACAAGAATACAAGGAGAAGAGTTAAGAACGAAATGAGAAAATTCATATGGGCCGACCCATACTTGTATAGGTATTGTCAGGATGGAGCAGTGAGAAGATGTGTACCTAGAGAAGAAAGAACGAGCATTTTGTCAAAATGTCATTCTTTGGATTATGGGGGACATTACGGCTATTTCAGAACATAGGCGACAATATGGGCGAGTGGATTCTATTGGCCTACTATGCATGAAGATGCAAAAAGGTATGTTGCAACATGTGCTCAATGCCAACGAATAAGAAAAGTTAACAGTAGGAATGCAATGCCTCTTAAGTACAATCTTCAAGTTGATATCTTTGATGTATGGGGTATGGATTTTATGGGACCATTTGTGAATTCTCATGGTTGCGGATATATATTGGTTGTTGTTGATTATGTTTCCAAGTGGGTTGAAGCAATGGCATGCAAGTTCAGTACGACAAGAGAATCAAGGAATATACTTCAGGAGCAAGTTTTCCCAAGGTATGGAATACCAAGGATAATAATTACAGATGGAGGATCGCATTTCACAGGACGAAAATTTACTAGGTTTTCAGCAACTTCTGGGGTTGAACACAGAATTGGAACAACTTATCATCCTTAGACAAATGGACAAGCAGAGACGTCAAATAAGCAATTAAAAGGGATTCTGCAGAAGATAGTTATGAAGGAAGCAAAATATTGGGCCGGCTTTATAGCGAACATGATATTGCTACCAAGTATGAACTCCAGCTGCACAAGGAAGCCGAAGAAGCCATGTACCAGTTGGATGCGGAAAAGGATCTTCAAGCTAGACAAGATGAAGCCTTCCCAGGGTTCTTACCGATTGGGAGGGTTTTCAAGAAAACAAGATTCATAGGGATAGTTGCATCGAAGGTTGCAAGTGTCTCTTTTGTGCTAAAGATCTTCAACATAAGGTTGAACTCCAATTGGCAGAAGATCCAACTTTCATACCCAGAGAGGTTGTATATGATGATGGCTATCGCACAGTTCCTGGAGGGAAGACACCTAAGGAGATTAATGATGAAATTTTACGAAGAGAGCAAAACAAGGGGATTTGTGACCGTAACCTGGAACAATTGGCAGAAGCCGCCAGCTGCGCTGATCGGCGCAACGATGGAGCCGATCGGCGTGAACTGAAGATGGTTGAATTCATTGATCTGATGGCTCTGCCAAGTGAAGACGAAGAGCCTACTGCAAAGAAGTGTAAGACTACACCAGAGGTTCGCAAATCTGCTAGACCATCGGGTAAGCCAATTCAAAGGTATTCTGAATGGGATAGCTTCTTTGACATGTTAGATTGTCTGGAAAATTGGGAGAGTGGTCATCCTAGTATGTGTGGATATGTGGGAGATGATTCTGATATGAAGAGAAGGTTTGGAAGTCCTAAGTTTGAAAATTGGGGAACGTTTGCAGAATGTAACAATGACAGGGCGGCAGGAACTTTAGCAAGAGTTAATGGTAATGTAGAGGGAAGCGGAGACAATCGCAGTGAAGAAAGAACACCACTGCGCCGATCGGCTCAGCCACTGCGCCGATCGGCTCAGAGGGGTTTAAATAGTGTCTCCCCCTATAGTGTTGAAAATCATAGTCTGCAACCACCAGTTTGTTGTCCTGTCTGCCGCTGGAATATTGAAAGATTGTATCAAGACAGGGATCGTGCCTATAGGCACCAAAGGGATGTGGATCGAAGAATTCATGATGCAATCAAGATGAATGAAGCGGATTACACTTTTCTTGTAAGAAACATAAGATGGATTTTCTGAGTCTTGAATAGGCATGGTCTCCAAGATTAGTTGAGTTTCTTCTCTTGCAATGAGGACATTGCAAATTTTGAGTGTGGGGGAAGGGCTTCCAATAGTCATGGTCTTTAAGAGTTTTTAAGTTTAATTTTGTTTGTTTTTCTTATAAGGTGTGCTTAAGAGAGTCATGAATGATGTTGAGAGTTGCTTTAAAAGTCTTTATGTAGTTTGAATCATTGCTTTGTCTTTAATAAAGTTAGTGTCGATTGTTGTTTTGAAAGTGCCACATATTATTTATCTTATCTTTTTGATGATTGATAGGTTGATTACTTGAATTAGTTGGTTACCACTTGACTTTTAAGCTTTGAATTTGTGAAAACTTCTTTTGACTCATCCGAAGCCAAAGCAAAAGCAAGGTCTGATATGCCTAGATAAGCCAAGTGAATGAGAGCAACCTACACTTTTGAATTAATTGAATTATAAGTAACTTGTCAACTCTTTGCTCATGATTTTGACCAAATTAGGAAACGATGATCTATTTATTTTCCTCTGTATTTCTAGCCATTCTTATCCATATAAATTCCTTACTATCATGAAAACCATACGTCTTTGCTTCTCCCTCCTCCTTGATATAACCTATATTCTCAATAAAGAGAGGATTCAGAAAATAGTTGCTGCTGGTACAAGACAGAAATTGCCGATCATATCGGGAATAGAATAAAGAGGAAGAAAAAGAAGAAAGAAAAAAAATAAATATATAGACTGCGCCGATCGGCGCAGCTGTGGAACCGATTGGTGTAGATAAAAAAAAGGAAGAAAAAAGAGACAAAGACAAAAATTATTACCTGAGATGTAGCAAGATTATCAAAGAAAGCAGCTTTTTGATTATCTCTTAGTCTTTGCCATTGTTCTCATTGAAACCTTTTTCTTTAAATCTCCTTTGTTCCTCTTCTCCATCATTAAAATTTATTTTCCTAGAAAATCCTTTCCAAGGACAGAGGCCCAGCCCAATACATGTCGAAGTCGGTGGAAGTTGACCTAATCTCACCGGATATAAAAGGAAGACATCTATCAAGAGCCAAAGAGAGAGAAGAGAGAGACAACAATCGCGATATCCAGTTGTTAGAACTAGAGTTTCAGGATATTGGCGGCGACGGTTGGACAACACTGACGAGAACCACCAGAAGGGAGGTCGCGCCGATCGGCGTGATGGTTGCGCCGATCGGCACGTGCGCGTTCCAACGCTATTTCTCGCCCTTCTGCTATGCTTAGCAGGAGGATGAGCGAGTAGTCTCATATTCTCTTCTCTGGTGCGGGGATCTGGTCATGTAACTCTCATACTTGTTGATACTCTCTTGATGAATTCAATCTATGTAGTGAACTCAATTGTGCATCTATTTCATTAGTGTATCGACCGGTATTCTTCTGCCCATTGCATAGTGCAAGAAACCAGTGGGGAGTTAATAACCTCTGTAGTGACAACCGGGGCGAATGAAACCACCATGTCTTGTAGAATATTGGAATCATCATCCGAGTTTTGCATGCTAGTGAACCAATCCTAAGGAGAGAATCCTTCATTATCCTATTATATCTCTAATAACATTCATCCACCACTCTCTCTCCGTCATCATTCACACCAACTCAACTATTGCAATCTGTTAGTAAGCCTTTAATAGTAATAGTCCCGCTCGTTCCCTGTGGATTCGATAACCTTGGAATACTTTGAGGGAAAAGGAGCTACAACTGTACACTGTCCTCTAGCGGTATATAAGTGGGTGTGTAACTACGACCAACAATAGGATTGGAGTTGGTTTGGATAATACCCTATGGATTGATGGTTGGGATGACCCCACTTAGTAATTACGTTGCATAGGACATTAAAAGATCATGCAATAATCCTCATTAAGCCTTCCTTGACTTAGCTCCATGTCATCTTTTCCCCCACTTGCTGAGTACGACACGTACTCACCCTTGCTATACCATATTGCTGCTCAACTACAGCACAATGAAGGTACAACTATGAAGATGATCGAGGAGTCTAGGCATGCGGTCTTTCGGTCGACTTCCTGTGGGAACTGAAGGACGCCAATGCTTAGTTTATTCCGCTGCAATGTAATCTTTTTCTTTTGACCTACGGGTCACCCTTGTAATAATATTATTGATCTAATAAAGATATTTGTTCTTTTATCACAGTAATTGTCCTGTGTGTGTGAAAACTTGTTCCTAGGCACGCATGCAGATGCATTCGGTTTCGGTCGTTGGAACCAGGTATGACACATTGCTTGAATCGCTTTGTCTATACTTCGTGGGTTCTAGCTGGTGATATGTTGGCCAATGAGTATAACGACATTAGATGAGCCATTAGGCGAAGATATGATGTCTCACGGTAGCTCCTTTCCTTGTCCATACTCGATTGCTCCCGCTAATGATACCGTATCAATCAAGCATGATGACATTGAATGGGCATCTCGTAAGGCATCATCTCATAGACGTCACAGTGTGGCCAGATTGCTTGAATCGCTTTATCTATACTACGTTAGTTCTAA
Source organism: Eleusine coracana subsp. coracana (assembly GCA_032690845.1). Lineage (NCBI taxonomy): Eukaryota > Viridiplantae > Streptophyta > Magnoliopsida > Poales > Poaceae > Eleusine > Eleusine coracana. The sequence goes on from CM064422.1 coordinate 32,061,384, forward strand.
CCGGTGATACATTGGCCAATGAGTATAATGACATTGGACGAGCCATTAGGCAATGATATGATTTCTCACGCTAGCTCCTATCCTTGTCCATACTTTATTGCTGTCGCTAGTGATACGGTGTCAATCAAGCATGATGACATGGAATGAGCATCTCGTATGGCCACATCTCATAGACCTTACAGTTTGGCCCGATTGCTTGAATCGCTTTGTCTATACTTCATTCAATATAGCCGGTGATTACATTGGCCAATGAGTATAACGACATTGGATGAGCCATTAGGCGATGATATGATGTCTCACGGTAGCTCCTTTCCTTGCCCATACTCGATTGTTCTCACTAGTGATACCGTGTCAATGAAGCATGATGACATCGAATGAGCATGTCGTAAGGCCTCATCTCAAAGACGTCATACTTTGGCCGGATTGCTTGAATCTCTTTGTCTATACTTTGTTGGTTCTAGCCGGTGATACGTTGGCCAATGAGTTTAACGACATTGGACGAGCCATTAGGCAATACTATGATGTCTCACGGTAGCTCCTTTCCTTTTTCATACTCGATTGCTCTTGCTCGTGATACGGTGTCAATCAAGCATGATGCAATTGAATGTGCATCTCGTAAGGCCTAATCTCATAGACATCATAGTTTGGCCCGATTGCTTCAATCTCCTTGTCTATACTTCGTTGGTTGTAGCCGGTGATACGTTGGCCAATGAGTATAACGACATTGGACGAGCCATTAGAGGATAACATGATGTCTCACGATAGTTCCATTCCTTGTCCATACTCAATTGCTCTTGCTAGTGATGTGGTATCAATCAAGTATGATGACATTGAATGGGCATCTCGTACGGCATCGTCTCATAGACGTCACAGTTTGGCCTGATTGCTTGAATCGCTTTGTCTATATTTCGTTGGTTCTAACCAGTGATACATTGGCCAATGAGTATAACGATATTGGACGAGCCATTAGGCGATGATATGATGTCTCACGGTAGCTCCTTTCCTTGTCCCTACTCGATTTCTCTTGCTAGTGATACGAAGTCAATCAAGCGTCATGACATTGAATGATCATCTCATAAGGCCTCATCTCATTGACGCCACAGTTTGGCCCGATTGCTTGAATCACTTTGTCTATATTTCGTTGGTTCTAGCCGATGATACATTGGCCAATGAGTATAACGATATTGGATGAGTCACTAGATGACGATACGATGACTCACGATAGCTCCATTCCTTGTCATATTTGATTGCTCTTACTAGTTATACTAAGTCAATAAAGCATGATGACTTTGAATGGGCATCTTGTAAGGCCTTATCTTATAGAGGTCACAGTTTGACCTGATTGCTCTTACTGGTTCTAACCGGTGATACGTGGACAATAAGTATAACGACATTGGGCGAGGCATTAGGTGCCGATATGATGTCTCGCGGTAGCACCGTTTTGTGTCCATACTTGATTGCTCTCGCTAGTGATATGGTGTCAATCAAGCATGATCACATTGAATGGGCATCTCGTAAGGCCTCATCTAATAGATGACACACTTTGGCCCGATAGATTCAATTGCCTTGTCTATACTTTGTTGGTTCTAGTCAGTGATACGTTGGCCAATGAGTATAACAACATTGGACGAGCCATTAGGCAACGATATGATGTCTCATGGTAGCTCCTTTCCATGTCCATACTCGATTGCTCTCGCTAGTGATACGGTGTCAATCAAGCATGATCACATTGAATGGGCATCTCATAGACAATATAGTTTGACCCGATTGCTTGAATCGCCTTGTCTATACTTCATTTGTTCCAGCCAGTAATACGTTTTCCAATTATTATAACGACATTGGATGATCCATTAGGCGATGATATGATGTCTCATGGTAGCTCCTTTCCTTTTCCATACTTGATTGCTCTCGCTTGTGATACGGAGTCAATCAAGCATCATGACATTGAATGAGCACCTCGTAAGGCCTCATCTCATTGACGTCACAGTTTGGCCCCATTGTGTCACACCCCAAAATTTCAAATTTTGGTTTGTGACCCAATTCCACTAAATTTCAACATTTTTATAATAGATTAAAATTTTATTATAAATTAGTTAGAGAATTATAATTTATTTTAGGCAAAAGGGCTATTTTCTAAATTAAATAAATCAATTTAGGTTATTAATATTTTGTATGTTGACTCCAAAACTTGTTTTGGATTGATCAAATCACCACCACGAAGGTCATCATCACGACAACAAGAGCAATAAGACAAGCCGCTAAAGACTTTCAATAAGAGAAGTGAAGTACTTCAGCCACAACAAGACACGAAGCAATGGATGTCAGCGTAGACTATTGTTTATAGAGTAATGAGTGATTGTGTGTTATGATTGTTTTAGGTTGTTTGAGCCTATCTTTCCTTGGCGAAAATTTTATCCTTGAACCCTATCTGTAATCCGTGATGCATATAATGTGGTCCTATTTCCATGTTCATAATTGTTTAGTTCATCATTCATTGCCTCTTCCATCATTTCCTTTTGATCTTCCGAAATTATTTCCTTCTATGTTCAAACTCCTGAGCCCCACTATCTCTGAATCTCGAGACGAGATTCCTTTTAAGAGGGGTAGTTTGTCACACCCTATATTTTCTGAATTTGGGTTGTGAATCTTTTTGACACTCAAAAGGCATAACCCTCATAATATTCTCAGCCGAACCCTTCCACACGTCACTTTTTCCCATAACCTTATGATTATCAAAACACTGAGCGGCATTTTTTTTCCCCACACCATGATTTTCCTAGCTTTGCTTAATATCTCTTCCCATCAAGCGTAAACTAACCTAACGATCAATAGCCAGCTCAAAACCTTGTCTGACATGTTGTCCCAATCGAACCCGCACACTACAAAAACTTGTTCATGAATACATCCATCCTTGTGAGTCTATGAGTCTTCTCTTCTTCTTGGTCTTGCTCATTCCAAGTCCAACAAAATCTAGACTATGCTAGTATTCCAACTACACCCAATGTCCAAATTGACAACATCATGTTCATTCACTTCCTCTAGAAGCTTTCATTTGTTCCCATGGGTCATGCACCAAACTAGGCTCATGCTAGTGGTCAAATAAACATCACCCACATACCATTTAATAAGGAATTTTCGTTGGTCACTAGCTCATCTATCAATCCCCACCAAAAAGGAGATGAAACAATCAACATGATGGCCACCATTCATGCCTGGCAGTTTTACTTGCCTCTTCGCCTCTCCCCTCCCTTCCCTACCCTTTCCTCTCCCCATCCTAGGCCTCTAAAGTTACCCCTGGATGTCCTTTGTCCTGGCTCACGAGCTCCCTTGCCCCCTCACCTTCATTCCCATCCATAAGCATCAGGTTCAACTCTTGCCATCGGTCTGTCCAGCCATAATGCCCCAAATTCCAATCCATGTTCCTATTGATCCAGCCAACGAAACATCACAAAGTTTTACCACGAAATGCACCTTGATACAGTCTACAACATATCCAAAATTCATGGCCACAGGAGCAGCTATGTGAGCAGGATGATGTTTTGAATGACGACTGCTCTCTGTTCTGGGCGCATCCAGCACGTGCATCGGTAATTCCCCTTCGATTTCTCACAATTCTGATGTGTCCTTGATACATAATCATATCCGCAATGTGTTCCAGGAAGTAATGATCATTTTTACCAAAGCATATGCTAAGATCTGTTCTGATGCCTCCAGGAACGCGTTTGGCCCAGCATCTATCGTGTCATGACCTTGCCTGTTTTTTCCCCTGCGATCTCCAGATCAGGTGAGCTAACATCGACACCAGCTTACTAGTATTGTGTCCCACAACTTATTCAACATATAGGTTCAAATTGTAGCTTGATTAGTATAGCCAATCAGCGGGAACGCGCAAGTCTTTCGTCGTGCCGTTCTGTCCACAGCAGCAGCCCACTGCGTACCCAGTCCTGGTCCGCCATGGACCTATGAACCAGTGCCCCAGAGCCGGTCCATAAATTCATGAACTTGGTCCACCTGTTTTAAGATTTATTTTAATTCAAATAAATCAAGGAAAATGGCCGTTTTGCACCTAAGCCCCTATGTTTCGTCCAAATTAGTTTTTAAACCTAATTTCTTCACATAAGCTTTAGTTATTTCTGTTTTAGCCCCTAATATTTTTATAAATATTATTTAACCCTATAATTTAATAGAAACACCCCTCCACTTAATTTTAATTATATTTTAGTTCTGTCTTTTTACACATTGGTCCCTGAGCTTATTATAAATTACATTTTAGTCCCTAAACTTTTTATAAACTATATTTTCATCTTGTTATTTTACAATTTAGTCCCTATACTTTTCTAATATTACTTTTAGATCCCTAAACTTATTTGTTTTTACTATTCTAACCATACACCTTTAAACCTTCGTAACTTTTTACTCGTAACTCCGATTTAGATGATTCTTACGCTCATGCGATCGTAGAAATGCGTATCATCTTTTGTGATTGATTTTAAAGTATTTTATTATTGTTTGGTGTACTGTTTCTTAGTTTATTTATATGATTGTATGCATGTCGTGCTTGCGTGACGTTAATTAGAGAATGTGTTGATCCTGGAATCGCAAGAGTTTGAATTGAAGACCTGAGCAGCAATATCCATTTTTAGGCAAGTGTCTTTGATGCATTTTATAACTATTATAATGTTATTGTAGAATTGCATGCTTGTGTCAATTGATTGGGAACCTATTGTTAGGGTTTACTAGCATTGTTTTACCTTGTCCTTGTCGCCTTGAACTAGAGTCTTGGTTATCAATGAGTAGACATGCTTAGTTGCTTATTGGGTGGTTGGGTCCAATTTAATGTTGACTAATGAATAATATCACATGGGGAATGATTGGTAATTCTTTTAGCAACATGGATTAGGGATTTATGCAAGCCGGATGTAATGGATGTGGTGTCGTGGGCACATGGTTGGTGGCGGTAGGCTTGTTGTAGATCCTAGGACCCGGTTCTTGGAGCGGTAACCCAGGACAATAGTACCATCACAAGGCTGCTATGGAACAGCTTGGCTGATTAGTTAGGAGTTCTCCCAGTGTCGGTGCAGCATTTTGGTGGAGCGGGGAACGGAAGTCAAGAGGATTGTCCTTGTATCCGAATGGCTCAAGAGGGGGCTACTGGGGTGATGAGCTGCTTGTTGATGGGCTATCACTTATGGACGGGAGTGGAACCTTAGTGGCTAGCATGTACTGGAAGACCCTTTGTAAAAGCCTCGTAGTGATCTCCTGGCCGCACAACTAAGGAATTGCGCTATTGCTTGGCCGGCGTGGCAACATGGAGACTCTAGTCCACCTGGCAACAGGGGACGAAATCATAACTTGTGGGTAAAGTGGTACAAACTCTGCAGAGTATCAAACTGTCATGATAGCCGTGCTCATGATAAAGAACGGCCTGGAATCCTCACAAGATTAGTTGGTTATGGGTTTGAATGGTTGGGAATGGTTGGTTGGTGGATAGGTGTTGGTGGTTTCTAGCTACCCATTTTATCTACCAAAAAGGGATGTTTTACGTCTTAATTTGGTGGTATTGACCAACAATTCACCTCATATATTGCATATATTTGTAGTTGTTCTGTTTTGGATGTAATTGTAGAAAACAGGTATAAAACAGGGCAATTATGGATAAGGAATCAAAGAGCAACAAGGATGGGCCAGATACAGAGCCACGCGCAGGAGGGTGAAAGACAATGAAAAGCATAATTCGGTCCAAGGACAGAGGCCCAGCCCAATACAAGTCAAAGTCGGGGGAAGTTGACCTAATCTCACCGGATATAAAAGGAAGACATCTATCAAGAGCTAAAGAGAGAGAAGAGAGAGACAGCAATCGCGATATCCAGTTGTTAGAACTTGGGTTTCAGGATACTGGCGGCGACGGTTGGACAACACCGACAAGAACCACCAGAAGGAAGGTCGCGCCGATCGGCGCGACGGTTGCGCCGAGCGGCACGTGCGCGTTCCAGCGCTATTTCTCGCCCTTCTACTATGCTTAGCAGCAGGATGAGCGAGTAATCTCATATTCTCTTCTCTGGTGCCGGGATCTGGTCATGTAACTCTCATACTTGTTGATACTCTCTTGATGAATTCAATCTATGTAGTGAACTCAATTGTGCATCTATTTTATTAGTGTATCGGCTGGTATACTTCTGCCCATTGCATAGTGCAAGAAACCAGTGGGGAGCTAATAACCTCTATAGTGACAACCAGGGCGAACGAAACCACCATGTCTTGTAGAATATTGGAATCATCATCCGAGTTAATAAGAATAAGGTTGCATGCTAGTGAACCAATCCTAAGGAGGGAATCCTTCATTATCCTATACATTCATCCACCACTCTCTCACCATCATCATTCACACCAAATCAACCATTGCAATCTGTTAGTAAGCCTTTAATAGTAGTAGTCCCGCTCATTCCCTGTGGATTCGATAACCTTGGAATACTCTGAGGAAAAAAGAGCTACAACTGTACACCGTCCTCTTGCGGTATATAAGTTGGTGCGTAACTATGACCAACAAGCATCATTTTCTGGCGCCATTGCCGGGGAAAAAGCTAGTTCTTTTACTATTAATATTTTACTAATATCTAATCCTTTTCTTTTCTAGTTGTTTTTGTTTTGTGTTTTGTGTGAATTTTCAGGATGAGTACGATGGAACCTTCTCCGATGCTCAAGGGGCTTTCTTTGCCATCTCCAGGCGTGCTGGTGCCTAAATCCTCAGACGAGAAGACCACGGCCTCCTGGTATGTGTTGAACCCCATTATCATTAGCATGGCTGAAGCAAACAAATTCTTTGGAGCGAAGGAGGAGAATCCATATACTCACCTACAAGATTTGGAGGCACTTTGCCAAACATTCCATCATGAAGGAGTGCCTCAGGATCTTTACAGATGGCTACTTTTCCCATTCTCTTTTGGAGGAAAAGCCAAAGAGTGGCACAAGGCAACATCTCGAGATGCGAAAGGTAAATGCAGTGAATTAGTTGAAAATTTTTGTCTCCACTATTTTCCCTCGCCAAAGGTGTAGAAATTGAGAAGAGAAGTGGTGAACTTCTTACAAAACGATGAAGAATCTCTCGCGGAAGCCTGGACGAGTTTTAAAACATTGTTGAAATAAGGACCTGACCTCATGATGAGAATATGTGTGCTCAAACCTTCTACATGGCCATAAATAAGGCATCGAGGATGCATTTGGACGGATCGGCCGGAGGAAGTTTTCTGAGGTTGACAGCGAAGGTGGGGATCAAATTGATAGGCAAAATCGCTGAGAATAAAGCTTTGCTTAAGCACTGGGAAGAATATCTAGAACCAAATCAGCAATGCCCAGAAGTTATGCAGAAGGAAGAGCCACCGGCTGAACAGATCTGTATGTCCGAGAGTAGGGCAATGAGTATTCCAGAGCATAAATTTGAAGAGATAGGGCCCGTCAGACCCATTTCCATGGATCTGACGCGCGCGCCGATCAGCGCAGTCTTTGAGCCAATCGGCACAGTTGCAACAACAGGGGAACTGATCGCCCTGACAACTCCGCCAAGCTGCAAGGAATATACCAAGATAGAAGTTGTGATTCTGGACAACCACCTGAAGGAATTCGAAGGTAACTTTGCTAAACCAAAGTGGGATAGGACATTGGCGAATGCTAAACCACTTGATGAATTTGAGCCAATGGACTGGATTCCTATTAATTTTTTGCAAGAGTTGCTCAATATGAGGAGATCCTTCAGTCCGCAAGACGCCTCTGAAGCCGGAATTCAGTATAATTTCCCAAGTAATCGCCTCAAGTCAGAAGTTTTTGATCAAGAAATTATTGGAAGAGTCTTAGGGAAGCTTTGTAAGGATGATATAGAGCTTGATGGAACAGAGGTGAAACAAGCGAAGAGATTACTAGACAGTTGCTTTGAGCCATCTCCCTACGAAGGATTATGTGGTGTGTATGCTATAGGTCTCACTGAAGAGCGAGAAGAGGAGTCGTACATACCATGTGAGATATGAAGGAAGAAATTTCTGAAAGCCTTGTGTGACTTTTGTTCCCATGTTAGCTTGATGACTTACAATGTGTTCATGAGCATGCCTTATGAAAATCAACAGCGGCTGATGGGGATGGAACTTGAGCTCGTAATGGCAGATGGAAGGAAGACCAAGCCACTGGGAGTGATCAAGAATGTCGAGGTAGAGGTTAGTTCAAAAACAATACCAAGGAACTTTCAAAAGAGCTACGCTATGAATATCTAGTGAAAAATTAAACATATCTAGTTATTGTGAATAACACCCTAACGAAAGAAGAAACAGAAAAGCTGCTTGCTATCTCAAAAGGTATAAGAAGGTCATTGGTTACACATTGGATGACATCAAGGGAATCAGCCCTGCATTTTGCACCCACAAGATTAACTTGGAAGAGAATACTAAACTAGTGGTTGAAGGAATACGAAGGTTGAAAGAATCAATGAAGCCAGTGGTCAAAAAGGAGATTTTGAAGCTGCTTAATGCAGGTATGATCTACCCTGTTGCTGATAGTGAATGGGTTATTCCAGTACATTGTGTGCCCAAGAGAGGAGGGTTGACAGTAGTACCTAATGAGAATAATGAGTTGATTCCTCAAAGGACTGTAACTGGATGGAGAATGTGCATAGATTACAGAAGTTTGAACAAGGTGACGAAGAAAGATCATTATCCTCTTCTGTTCATTGACGAGATGCTTGAAAGGTTAGCAAAGAATACATACTTTTGTTATTTGGATGGATATAGTCGTTTCTTTCAGATACCGGTAAGACCAGAAGATCAGTAGAAAACTACTTTTACTTGCCCTTTCGGGACATATGCATATAGAAGGATGCCTTTTGGTCTTTGCAATGCACCTGCCACATTTCAAAGATGCATGAATGCAATATTTGCTGAATTCATAGAAGATATTATGGAGGTATTCATGGATGACTTCTCCATACATGGTGCTGATTTTGATAGTTGTTTGGAGAATTTAGAGAAGGTTTTGAAAAGGTGTGTTGAATGTGACTTGGTTCTTAATTGGGAGAAGTGTCACTTCATGGTGACAGAAGGAATAGTACTTGGTCATGTTATATCGAATAGGGGGATAGAGGTTGATAAGGCAAAGGTATCTACAGTTGAGGAATTGCCTCCCCCTACTGATCTTACAACTTTGAGGAGTTTTCTTGGACATGCCAACTTCTATCGTAGATTTGTTAAGGATTATTCGAGGATTGCTAAACCCTTGACATAATTGTTGAAGCAAGATACATAATTCATTACGGACGATGAAAGACTCTTTGCCTTCAGAAAGTTAAAGGAAGCTCTATGCTCTGCACCCATCATGCAGCCACCTGATTGGAGTTTACCTTTTGAAATTATGTGTGATGCAAGTGATTATACAGTTGGAGCTGTTCTTGGACAACGGAAAGAAGGTAAAGTGCATGCTATCTATTATGCTAGCAAGACTTTGAATGAGGCACAGATCAATTATACAATAACTGAGAAGGAGATGTTAGCTGTTATATTTGCTTTTGAGAAGTTTAGATCTTACATTCTAAATTCTAAAGTGATTGTATATACTGATCATGCTGCTATAAGATATTTGGTTTCAAAAAAGGAATCTAAGCCTCGGTTAATGCCGTGGGTATTGATGCTACAAGAATTTGATTTGGAAATAAGAGATAAGAAAGGAGTGGAAAATTCTGTAGCAGATCATTTGTCTCGTCTTGAGTCATTATCAACTGAGCCAATAAAAGATAAAATGCAACAAGAGAAGTTGTTCGCCGTATTTGATCATAGAGAGAGTTGGATGATGGATATTATCAAAGGTTTTAAGGGACAAACTGATATGATGAACAAGAATACAAGGAGAAGAGTTAAGAGTGAAATGAGAAAATTCATATGGGCTGACCCATACTTGTATAGGTATTGTCAGGATGGAGCAGTGAGAAGATGTGTACCCAGAGAAGAAAGAGCGAGCATTTTGTCAAAATGTTATTCTTCAGATTATGGGGGACATTACGACTATTTCAGAACACAGGTGAAAGTATGGGCGAGTGGATTCTATTGGCCTACTATGCATGATTTTGCAAAAAGGTATGTTGCAACATGTGCTCAATGCCAACGAATAAGAAATGTTAACAGTAGGAATGCAATGCCTCTTATGTACAATCTTCAAGTCGATATCTTTGATGTATGGGGTATGGATTTTATGGGACCATTTGTGAATTCTCATGGTTGCGAATATATATTGGTTGCCGTTGATTATGTTTCCAAGTGGGTTGAAGCAATGGCTTGCAAGTTCAATACTACAAGAGAATCAAGGAATATACTTCAGGAGCAAGTTTTCCCAAGGTATGGAATACCAAGGATAATAATTACAGATGGAGGATCGCATTTCACAGGAGGAGAATTTACTAGGTTTTTAGCAACATCTGGGGTTGAACACAAAATTGGAACAGCTTATCATCCTCAGACAAATAGACAAGCAGATACGTCAAATAAGCAATTAAAAGGTATTCTGCATAAGATAGTTACGAAGGAAGGAAAAGATTGGGCTATAAAGCTTAACGGAGCATTATGGACATATAGGACAGCATTCAAGACACCAATTGGTATGACGCCATATCAATTCATCTATGGGAAATCATGTCACCTACCAGTGGAATTGGAACATAAGGCTTATTGGGCTATAAAGGAAATGAATTTGGATCTTAATGCCGCCGGTATGAAAAGGAGAATTCAAATAAGCGAATTGGAAGAGATGCAATTACGTGCATATGAAAATGTGACAATATATAAGGAAAAGACAAAGAAGTGGTATGATAAGAAGCTTTTGAAGAAGGAATTCAAGAAAGGAGATCGGGTACTCCTATTTAATTCGCGATTCAGATTATTTGGTAAAGGCAAACTGCGAAGTAAATGGGAAGGACCTTATCTTGTGAATACGGTGTTACCTTCAGGAGCTGTGATTATAATGGATGGAAAAAGGAACAAGTACACGGTGAATGGACAACGTCTAAAGGTATATCTAGAACCTGAAACTTTCGAATTAAAATCTTTTGATGTGTACTTCACTGCTTAGTGCCCTGTGTGGTCGAGCTTAACGATGTAAAACAAAAGCCCTGTATATATTTTTGATTTTCGTGATTTTTCTATTTTGATTGGGTAAAAATAGTGTACCGCACCGCGCTGATCGGTGTGATGCTGCGCCGATCGGCGCAGCCCTGCACCGATCGGCGTGGCAGTGTCTTTTTGGTTTTTGATTCAGTTTTGGACCTTGCCTTGTTAAGACAGTTGAATTCCGTAAATAAGAGATAGAGTTCTAGTCCAATTGGAAATCAAGGGATATAAATATGAGAGGGCAGCAACCCCACGGATGAACTCGCATTACATACTCACCAGAACAAAGCCCTAAAGGCAGAAGCTATGGAAGGCGGCGCGTTGGGAAGCAATCAAAGCGGCGCCGATCGGCGCGAGAGTGGAGCCGATCGGCACAACAGTGGAGCAGATCGGCGCGACAGTGGAGCCGATCGGCTCGGCGGCGAATTTCCGCAACTTTCTGAAATTTGGTCCTGGGACGAAGTTGACAAAGTATTGACACCAACACGAGATGATCCAGTGGTCTGGTTAGATCTGAGGAAGAAGTTCATGAAGGAAAGCAAAGCTCACGCATGGTACACTGACAAGGTAAAGATGGACAACAAACTTCGGCAGATTATGAGGAGAGTTTTGGTACGCAAAGGAAAATCTATATGACCTATTGGAGGTGAGGTCGTTTCTCAAAGGTATACCATGCAAGGTCTTCTTGATCTTGCTAAGCCTTTGTAATATGAAGATTTCTTGTCTTTTGAAAGATTATTTACTAAGCAAGAGAAAGAGAAACTAGATGAAGAGAGCTCTCTCACAATCCATAAGTGCCGACTTTATAGCGAACATGATATTGCTGCCAAGTACGAACTCCAGCTACACAAGGAAGCCGAAGAAGCCATGTACCAGTTGGATGCGGAAAAGGATCTTCAAGCTAGACAAGATGAAGCCTCTTCCAGGGTTCTTACCGATTGGGAGGGTTTTCAAGAAAACAAGATTCATAGGGATAATTGCATCGATGGTTGCAAGTGTCTCTTTTGTGCTAAAGATCTTCAACATAAGGTTGAACTCCAATTGGCAGAAGATCCAACTTTCATACCCAGAGATGTTATATATGATGACGGCTATCGCGTAGTTCCTGGAGGGAAGACACCTAAGGAGATTAATGATGAAATTTTACGAAGACAGCAAAACAAGGGGATTCGTGACTGTAACCTGGAACAATTGGCAGAAGCCGCCAGCTGCGCCGATCGGCGCAACGATGGAGCCGATCGACGCGAACTGAAGATGGCTGAATTCATTGATCTGACGGCTCTGCCAAGTGAAGACGAAGAGTCTGCTACAAAGAAGTGTAAGACTACACCAGAGGTTCGCAAATCTGCTAGACTATTGGGTAAGCCAATTCAAAGGTATTCTGAATGGGATAGCGACTTTGACACGTTAGATTGTCTGGAAATTTTGGAGAGTGGTCATCCTAGTATGTCTGGATATGCGGGAGATGATTCTGATATGAAGAGAAGGTCTGGAAGTCCTAAGTTTGAAAATTGGGGAACGTTTGCAGAATGTATCAATGACAGGGTGGCAGGAACTTTAGCAAGAGTTAATGGTAATGCAGAGGGAAGTGGAGACAATCGCAATGAAGAAAGAACACCATCGCGCCGATCGGCTCAGCCATTGCGCCGATCGGCTCAGAGGGGTTTAAACAGTGTCTCCCCCTATAGTGTTGAAAATCATAGTCTGCAACCACCAGTTTGTTGTCCTGTCTGCTGCCGGAATATTGAAAGATTGTATCAAGACAGGGATCGTGCCTACAGGCATCAAAGGGATGTGGATCGAAGAATTCATGATGCAATCGACATGAATGAAGCGGATTACACTTTTCTCGTAAGAAACATAAGACATTGCATATTTTCCAAGTCTTGAATAGGCATGGTCTCCATGATTAGTTGAGTTTCTTCTCTTGCAATGAGGACATTGCATATTTTGAGTGTGGGGGAAAGGCTTCCATTAGTCATGGTCTTTAAATGTTTTTAAGTTTAGTTTTGTTTGTTTTTCTTATTAAGTGTGCTTAAGAGAGTCATGAGTGATGTTGAGAGTTGCTTTAAAAGTCTTTATGTAGTTTGAATCATTGCTTTGTCTTTAATAAAGTTAGTGTTGATTGTCAAATTGAAAGTGCCCCATATTATTTATCTTATCTTTTTGATGATTGATCGGTTGATTACTTGAATTAGTTGGTTACCGCTTTACTTTTAAGCTTTGAATTTGTGAAAACTTCTTTTGACTCATCTGAAGCCAAAGCAAAAGCAGGGTCTGATATGCCTAGATAAGCCAAGTGAATGAGAGCAACCTACACTTTTGAATTAATTGAATTATAAGTAACTTGTCAACTCTTTGCCCATGATTTTGACCAAATTAGGAAAGGATGATCTATTTGTTTTCCTCTGTATTTCTAGCCATTCTTATCCATACAAATTCCTTACTATCATGAAAATCATACGTCTTTGCTTCTCCCTCCTTGATATAACCTATATTCTTAATAAAGAGAGGATTCAGAAAACAGTTGCTGCTGGTACAAGATAGAAATTGCCGATCATATCGGGAATAGAATAAAGAGGAAGAAAAAGAAGAAAGAAAAAAATAAATATATAGACTATGCTGATCGGCGCAGCTGTGGAACCTATTGGCGCAGATAAAAAAAGGAAGAAAAAAGAGACAAAGAGAAAAATTATTCCCTGAGATGTAGCAAGAATATCAAAGAAAGCAGCTTTCTGATTATTTCTTACTCTTTGCCATTGTTCTCATTGAAACCTTTTTCTTTAGATCTCCTTTGTTCCTCTTCTCCATCATTAAAATTTCTTTTCCTAGAAAATCCTTTCTTAGTGGGCACGATTGAGCACATTGTTGACATGGTTAACTTTATGGTTTAATTAGTTATATAGCCCTCCAAGATCCATATACAATCATTGATTAGATAGGAGAGGGAAGGAAATACACTTGAGAGATTTAGAGAAGACCAATTGCATGATGCTCAATGCTAAGGATGAGTAAAGAAAACTAAAATTGTTCTTGAAAAGGTTTTGTGGTAATTTGATTAAATTCAAGTATGAAGTACCGATTGGTTTGAAAGAGGGTGAGAGAAAATCTTTGTGGGGCAAGTAAAAATGATAATTGATATTGATTGAAGGAGAGGTGATGTGAAGATTCTTGCTACATATTTGATTTTGTATTGCTCGAGGACTAGCAATGATCTGAGTACGGGGGAACTATTGGTGGTTTCTAGCTACCCATTTTATCTACCAAAAAGGGATGTTTTATGTCTTAATTTGGTGGTATTGACTAACAATTCACCGCATATTTGCATATATTTGTAGTTGTTCTGTTTTGGATGTAATTGCAGAAAACAGGTATAAAACAGGGCAATTATGGATAAGGAATCAAAGAGCAACAAGGATGGGCCAGATACAGAGCCGCGCTGATCGGCGCAAGCCTACGCCGATCGACGTAGGAGGGTGAAAGACAATGAAAAGCATAATTCGGTCCAAGGACAGAGGCCCAGCCCAATACAAGTCAATGTCGGGGGAAGTTGACCTAATCTCGCCGGATATAAAAGGAAGACATCTATCAAGAGCCAAAGAGAGAGAAGAGAGAGACAGCAATCGCGATATCCAGTTGTTAGAACTAGGGTTTCAGGATATTAGCGGCGACGATTGGACAACACCAACGAGAACCACCAGAAGGGAGGTCGCGCCGATCAGCGTGACGGTTGCGCCGATCGGCACGTGCGCGTTCCAGCGCTATTTCTCGCCCTTCTGCTATGCTTAGCAGGAGGATGAGTGAGTAGTGTCATATTCTCTTTTCTGGTGCGGGGATCTGGTCATGTAACTCTCATACTTGTTGATACTCTCTTGATGAATTCAATCTATGTAGTGAACTCAATTGTGTATCTATTTCATTAGTGTATCTGATGAGGACATCACTCCTAAGGATACATGCAATACTCCTCCAATTCTGGACTTGCAAGGTCCAATGACTAGAGCTCGTGCACGACGACTAAATTTAGAGGTGAGCTTGTTCCTATGTTCTTCATTATATGTCACATTTGAGAATGGTTTGCTACCTAATGATTATATTGTAATTAGGAACCATGGAGAGTACCAGGAGATCATGGGAGAAGGACTTAGAGACGTGGAGGACCAGCAAGGACGTGGAAGCCAAGGTGGAGGCCCAACCAATACCAACTTCGAGTCTGTTTCGGGGCTCAGGACCAGCCTGCACTAAAATGGAGGCCCAGGACGCATACGAACTCGGATTTGGACGTTCTACATATGCACGAAAAGATAAGAATAAGACATTTCCAATGCCACTGGTCTCAAATCAAAATTCATCCGGAGTCATCGAGAATCGTCGAAACAAGAGAGGGTCCAGAATCTATTTCGATGCTGCATCGCCTATTTTTGGCCTTTGGCCTTTGTATCTAGTTGAGCCCAATTAGGGGCGCGTCCAGAGGGTCTTGCACGACCCTAGGGTCTTCATATACAGCCGCCGCCGCACCATTAGGTTTCGGGTTTTGCTTAGATTATTCTGTTCATAACAATTTCACCGTCATCACGGTTTGTGAGACCCCAACTTCGTGAGATTCATAATACATCTGCAATTGTGTTGCATCCTTCTTTGTTCTTGCTTATGTTCTTGATTCGCAGGCAGGGATTAGCCTTCTCGGTGAGGTCAATCGTTTTAGGACGGTTGATAACCAGAGGAGACATCGCGCTGCGATTGCTGGGTTTAGAACGTGCTGTTCTGAAGCCGAATCGATTTGTGTGTCGCCTCCGACCAAATCAACGTATCCAGAACCTTTCGGAAGATCGGGAAGCCTTGTCCACATCAAGTGGTAATTAGAGCTTCAGGTGTACCATCAGGTTTGCACTACCCTTAGTTAATTTCGTTTTGTGTTCATCCTATCATCCACAAAAAAGCCCAAAATTTTTTTCCCTCCGCCCATAACCACGTGTGGAGCATAGTTACCGTGTGGACGACGATTGTAGTTATGGAAACCACCCATACCTTGAGTATTATGTTGCAAACAACGTCGTAATCATGTGGTCCTTGTAGCTGACCTATCCACGGTGCCGTCAGCCTTATACACCGTGTCTTCATCATGGACGTCTTCAACATCATTGTTGTTGTTATTGGTGTTTGTATTGTTGGTTTTGGGAGCGGTCTCCAACGCGACAACCTGATCGGTCTGGGGTGTTGATGGTGTGTTTAGGGTTTTGGGTGCTGGAATTAAATTACAAGGTCGCTCATGTCTTGCAACAAAATCTGAGCTTGCTGAAATTTCTGATAATGATGATATTTGCTATGCTTTGATATGCAAAGAAGCTTTGTTTTCACTTGCTGATATTGCTTCTAGTGCTTTGTCTCCTGCTGTCACTAACCTTTTACAGGAGTATGAGGATGTTTTTCCAGCTGAGATAACCCCGGGATTGCCACCTTTGAGAGGGATTGAGCATCAAATTGATTTGATTCCGGATGCTACTTTGCCAAACCGTGCTGCTTATAGGACCAACCCTGAGGAGACTAAGGAGATACAATGACAAGTTCAAGACCTTTTGGATCATGGGTATGTTTGTCAATCACTTAGTCCTTGTGCCGTTCCTGTATTTTTGGTTCCTAAGAAAGATGGTACTTGGCGTATGTGTGTAGATTGTAGAACCATTAATAATATTACTATTAGGTATCGTCATCCTATTCCTCGGCTAGACGACATGCTTGATGAGTTATGTGGTGCTATAATTTTTACTAAAATTGATTTGCGTAGTGGCTACCATCAAATTAGAATGAAACTTGGAGACGAATGGAAAACAGCTTTCAAAACCAAATTTGGATTATATGAGTGGTTAGTAATGCCTTTTGGTTTAACTAATGCACCTAGTACTTTCATGCACTTGATGAATGAGGTTTTAAGTGCTTTCATTGGCAAATTTGTGGTAGTTTACTTTGATGATATATTGATTTATAGCAAATCCATAGATGAACATATGAATCATTTGCGTGCTGTTTTTGATGCTTTACGAGATGCACGTTATTTGGTAACCTTGAGAAGTGCACCTTTTGCATGGATCGAGTCTCTTTTCTTGGCTATGTTGTGACTCCACAGGAAATTGAGGTGGATGCGGCAAAGATTGAAGCCATAAAGAGCTGCCCTGTACCAAAAACTATCACGCAGGTGAGGAGTTTTCTTGGTCTTGCAGGTTTCTACCACCACTTTGTCAAAGATTTTAGCACCATTGCAGCACCTTTGCATGAGTTGACAAAGAAGGGCATTGATTTCCATTGGGGTAAGGTACATCATGAGTCTCTTGATGTTTTGAAGGATAAACTTACACATGCACCATTGCTATAATTACCTAATTTTGATAAGATTTTTGAGCTTGAATGTGATGCTAGTGGTATAGGCATTGGTGGTGTTTTGAGGCAAGATAGTAAACCTGTTGCATACTTTAGTGAGAAAATTACTGGGCCTGTTTTGAATTACTCCACGTATGATAAGGAATTGTATGCACTTGTACGTTGTTTAGAGACGTGGCATCATTATTTGTTGCCCAAAGAATTTGTTATTCATTCTGATCATGAATCACTTAAGTATATTCGTTCTCAGTGTAATTTGAACTGTAGACATGCTAAATGGATTGAGTTTATTGAGTCCTTTCCTTACATTATTAAACATAAGAAAGGAAAGGATAATGTGATCGCTGATGCTTTATCTAGGCGCTATACTTTATTGTCTCAACTTGATTGTAGAATTTTTGGACTTGAGGCAATTAAAGAACAATATGCTGTTGATGTTGATTTTAAAGATGTATTGCTGCATTGTAAAGAAGGTCGTGCATGGAACAAATTTGTGTTGACTGATGGCTTCTTGTTTAGAGCTAACCGCCTATGCATTCCAGTTGGTTCCGTTCGTCTTTTGTTGTTACAGGAGGCGCATGGAGGTGGATTGATGGGTCATTTTGGTGCCAAGAAGACGGAGGATATTTTGGCCACACACTTCTTTTGGCCAAGGATGAGGAAAGATGTTGAGCACTTTGTTGCTCGCTGCACTACATGTCAAAAAGCTAAGTCTCGCTTGAATCCACAAGGTTTATACATGCCACTTCCTGTTCCTTCTATTCCTTGGGTGGATATTTCTATGGACTCTGTTTTAGGACTGCCTAGGACTAAGAGGGGGAGTGATAGTATTTTTGTTGTTGTGGATAGATTTTCTAAGATGGCACACTTTATACCATGTCATAAGACTGATGATGCTAGTTATATTGCTGATCACTTTTTCAAAGAAATTGTACGTTTGCATGGTATGCCTTCTACTATTGTTTCAGATCATGATGCAAAATTCTTGAGTCACTTTTGGCGCACGCTTTGGATTAAGTTGGGTACAAAGTTGTTGTTTTCTACAACTTGTCACCCACAAACTGATGGACAAACTGAGGTGGTGAATCGCACTTTGGGTACTATGTTGAGAGCTATTTTGAAGAAAAATTTGAAGCAATGGGAAGAATGTTTGCCTCATGTTGAGTTTGCATATAATCGGGCAACACATTCTACTACCAAGGTAAGTCCTTTCAAGGTAGTGTATGGTTTTGATCCCCGTACTCCACTTGATATACTTCCTTTACCTATTCATGAGAGAGTTCATGTTGATGCTAAGGAGCGTGCTGAATTTATTTTGAAAATGCATGAGACCACTAGACTTAGCATTGAAAAGATGAATGAAAAGTATAAAATTGCTGGTAGTAAAGGTAGAAAAGAAGTAAAACTTGATGTAGGAGATTTAGTATGGTTACACTTGAGAAAGGATAGATTTCCAGATTTGAGAAAGTCTAAATTAATGCCTAGAGCTGATGGTCCTTTCAAAATAATTGAGAAGATTAATGATAATGCATACAAACTTGAGTTGCCTCCCGAGTTCGGGGTTAGTCCTACTTTTAACATTTCAGATTTGAAACCATACTTGGGAGAAGAGAATGAGCTTGAGTCGAGGACGACTCCATTTCAAGAGGGGGAGGATGATGAGGACATCACTCCTAAGGATACATGCAACACTACTCTAATTCTGGACTTGCAAGGTCCAATGACTAGAGCTCGTGCACGACGACTAAATTTAGAGGTGAGCTCGTTCCTACGTTCTTCATTATATGTCACTTTTGAGAATGGTTTGCTACCTAATGATTATATTGTAATTAGGAACCATGGAGAGGACCAGGAGATGATGGGAGAAGGACTTGGAGACATGGAGGACCAGCAAGGACGTGGAAGCCAAGGTGGAGGCCCAACCAAAACCGACTTCGAGTCTGTTTCGGGGCTCAGGACCAGTCTGCACTAATACAGAGGCCCAGGACGTATACGGACTCGGATTTGGACATTCTAATATGCACGGAAAGATAAGAAGAAGACCTTTCCAATGCCGCAGGTCTCATATCAAAATTCATCCGGAGTCATCGGGAATCGTCGAAACAAGAGAGGGTCCGGAATCTGTTTTAGTGCTACATCACCTGTTTTTGGCCTTTGGGCTTTGTATCTAGTTGAGCCCAATTAGGAGCGCGTCCAGAGGGTCTTGCACGACCCTAGGGTCTAAATATACAGCCATCGCCGCACCATTAGGGTTTGGGTTTTGCTTAGATTATTCTGTTCATAACAGTTTCGCCGTCATAACGGTTTATGAGACCCCAACTTCATGAGATTCATAATACATCTGCAATTGTGTTGCATCCTTCTTTGTTTTTGCTTGTGTTCTTGATTTGCTGGCATGGATTAGCCTTCTTAGTGGGGTCAATCGTTTTTGGTCGGTTGATAACCAGAGGAGACGTCGTGCTGCGATTGCGGGGTTTAGAATGTGTTGTTCTGAAGCCGAATCGATTTGTGTGTCGCCTCCAACCAAATCAACGTATCCAGAACCTTTTGGAAGATCGGGAACCCTTGTCCACATCAGTATCAGCCGGTATACTTCTTCCCATTGCATAGTGCAAGAAACCAGTGGGGAGCTAATAACCTCTGTAGTGACAATCAGGGCGAACGAAACCACCATGTCTTGTAGAATTTTGGAATCATCATCCGAGTTAATAAGAATAAGGTTGCATGCTAGTGAACCAATCCTAAGGAGAGAATCCTTCATTATCCTGTTACATCTCTAATAACATTCATCCACCACTCTCTCTCCGTCATCATTCACACCAACTCAACCATTGCAATCTGTTAGTAAGCCTTTAATAGTAATAGTCCTACTTGTTCCCTGTGGATTCGATAACCTTGGAATACTTTGAGAGAAAAAGAGCTACAACTATACACCGTCCTCTTGCGGTATATAAGTGGGTGCGTAACTACGGCCAACAATAGGATTGGACTTGGTTTGGATAATACCATATGGATTGATGGTTGGGATGACCCCACTTAGTAATTAGGTTGCATAGGACATTAAAAGCTCATGCAATAATCCTCATTAAGCCTTCCTTGACTTAGCCCCATGTCATGTTTTCCCCCACTTGCTGAGTACGACACGTACTCACCCTTGCTATATCATATTGCTGCTCAGCTATAGGACAATGAAGGTACAACTATGAAGACGATGGAGGAGTCTAGGCATGCGGTCTTCCGGTCGACTTCCTGTGGGAACTGAAGGACGTCAATGCTTAGTTTATTCTGCTGCAATGTAATCTTTTTCTTTTGACCTACGGGCCACCCTTGTAATAATATTATCGATCTAATAAAGATATTTGTTCTTTTATCATAGTAATTATCCTGTGTGCGTGAAAATTTGTTCCTGGGCACGCATGCAGATGCATTCGGTTTTGGTCGTTGGAACCGGGTGTGACACATTGCTTGAATCGCATTGTCTATACTTCGTGGGTTCTAGCCGGTGATACGTTGGCCAATGAGTATAACGACATTAGACGAGCCATTAGGCAAAGATATGATGTCTCATGGTAGCTCCTTTCCTTGTCCATACTCGATTGCTCCCGCTAATGATACCATGTCAATCAAGCATGATGACATTGAATGAGCATCTCATAAGGCCTCATCTCATAGACGTCATAGCTTGGCCTAATTGCTTGAATCTCTTTGTCTATACTTCATTGGTTCTAGCCGGTGATACGTAGGCTAATGAGTATAACAATATTGGACGAGCCATTAGACGATGATATGTAGCTCCTTTCCTTGTCCATACTCGATTGCTCTCGCTAGTGATACGGAGTCAATCAAGCATTATGACATTGAATGAGCATCTCATAAGGCCTCATCTCATTGATGTCGCAGTTTGGCCAGATTGCTTGAATCGCTTTGTCTATACTTCGTTTGTTCTAGCCGGTGACACGTTGGCCAATGAGTATAACGACATTGGACGAGCCATTAGGCGATGATATGATGTCTCATGGTAGGTCCTATCCTTTTCCATACTTGACTGCTCTCGCTAGTGATACGGTGTCAATCAAGCATGATGACATGGAATGAGCATCTCGTAAGGCCACATCTCATAGGCCTTACAGTTTGGCCCGATTACTTGAATTTCTTTGTCTATACTTCATTCGTTATAGCCGGTGATATGTTGGCCAATGAGTATAACGACATTGGACGAGCCATTAGGCGATAATATGATGTCTCACGGTAGCTCCTTTCCTTGTCCATACTCGATTGTTCTCGCTAGTGATACCGTGTCAAGCAAGCATGATGACATCGAATGAGCACCTCGTAAGGCCACATCTCATAGACGTCATAGTTTGGCCCGATTGCTTGAATCTCTTTGTCTATACTTTGTTGGTTCTAGCAGGTCATATGTTGGCTAATGAGTATAACGACATTGGACGAGCCATTAGGCGATGATATGATGTCTCACGGTAGCTCCTTTCCTTGTCCATACTCGATTGCTCTCGCTACTGATACAGAGGCAATCAAGCATCGTGACATTAAATGGGCATCTCGTAAGGCCTCATCTTATAGACGTCACAGTTTGTCCTGATTGCTTGAATCGGTTTGTCTATACTTCGTTGGTTCTCGCCGGTGATACAGTGGCCAATGAGTAAACGACATTGGACGAACCATTAGGCGATTGCTCTCTCTATTGATACGATGTCCATATTCGATTGCTCTCACTGGTGTCAATCAAGCATGATGACATTGAATGGGCATCTTATAAGGCATCATCTCATGGACGTCACAGTTTGGCCTGATTGCTTGATTCGCTTTGTCTATACTTCATTGGTTCTAACTGGTGATATGTTGGCCAATGAGTATAACGACATTGGACGAGCCATTAGGCGATAATATGATGTCTCACGGTAGCTCCTTTCCTTGTCCATACTCGATTGTTCTCGCTAGTGATACCGTGTCAAGCAAGCATGATGACATCGAATGAGCACCTCGTAAGGCCACATCTCATAGACGTCATAGTTTGGCCCGATTGCTTGAATCTCTTTGTCTATACTTTGTTGGTTCTAGCAGGTCATATGTTGGCTAATGAGTATAACGACATTGGACGAGCCATTAGGCGATGATATGATGTCTCACGGTAGCTCCTTTCCTTGTCCATACTCGATTGCTCTCGCTACTGATACAGAGGCAATCAAGCATCGTGACATTAAATGGGCATCTCGTAAGGCCTCATCTTATAGACGTCACAGTTTGTCCTGATTGCTTGAATCGGTTTGTCTATACTTCGTTGGTTCTCGCCGGTGATACAGTGGCCAATGAGTAAACGACATTGGACGAACCATTAGGCGATTGCTCTCTCTATTGATACGATGTCCATATTCGATTGCTCTCACTGGTGTCAATCAAGCATGATGACATTGAATGGGCATCTTATAAGGCATCATCTCATAGACGTCACAGTTTGGCCTGATTGCTTGATTCGCTTTGTCTATACTTCATTGGTTCTAACTGGTGATACGTTGGCTTATGAGTATAACGACATTGGACGAGCCATTAGGCGATAATATGATGTCTCACGGTAGCTCCTTTCCTTGTCCATACTCGATTGTTCTCGCTAGTGATACCGTGTCAAGCAAGCATGATGACATCGAATGAGCACCTCGTAAGGCCACATCTCATAGACGTCATAGTTTGGCCCGATTGCTTGAATCTCTTTGTCTATACTTTGTTGGTTCTAGCAGGTCATATGTTGGCTAATGAGTATAACGACATTGGACGAGCCATTAGGCGATGATATGATGTCTCACGGTAGCTCCTTTCCTTGTCCATACTCGATTGCTCTCGCTACTGATACAAAGGCAATCAAGCATCGTGACATTAAATGGGCATCTCGTAAGGCCTCATCTTATAGACGTCACAGTTTGTCCTGATTGCTTGAATCGGTTTGTCTATACTTCGTTGGTTCTCGCCGGTGATACAGTGGCCAATGAGTAAACGACATTGGACGAACCATTAGGCGATTGCTCTCTCTATTGATACGATGTCCATATTCGATTGCTCTCACTGGTGTCAATCAAGCATGATGACATTGAATGGGCATCTTATAAGGCATCATCTCATAGACGTCACAGTTTGGCCTGATTGCTTGATTCGCTTTGTCTATACTTCATTGGTTCTAACTGGTGATACGTTGGCTTATGAGTATAACGACATTGGACGATCCATTAGGCGATGATATGATGTCTTGTGGTAGCTCCTTTCCTTGTCCATACTCTGTTGCTCTCGCTAGTAATACAGAGTCAATCAAGCATCATGACATTGAATGAGCATCTCATAAGGCCTCATCTCGTTGACGTCACAGTTTGGCCCGATTGCTTGAATCGCTTTGTCTATACTTCGTTGGTTCTAGCCGATGATACGTTGGTCAATGAGTATAACGACATTGATCGAGCCATTAGATGATGATACAATTTCTCACGATAGCTCCATTCCTTGTCCATACTTGATTGCTTTTGCTAGTTATACTGCGTCAATCAAGCATGATGACATTGTATGGGCATCTCATAAGGCATCATCTCATAGACGTCACAGTTTGGCCTGATTGCTTGAATCACTTTATCTATACTTCATTGGTTCTAACCAGTGATACGTTGGCCAATGAGTATAACGACATTGGATGAGCCATTAGGCGATGATATGATGTCTCATGGTAGCTCCTTTCCTTGTCTATACTCGATTGCTCTCGCTAGTAATACGGAGTCAATCAAGCATCGTGACATTGAATGAGCATCTCATAAGGCCTCATTTCATTGACGTCACAGTTTGGCCTGATTGCTTGAATCACCTTGTCTATACTTTGATGGTTCTAGCCGGTGATACGTTAGCCAATGAGTATAACGACATTCGACAAGCCATTAGAGGATGATATGATGTCTCACTATAGCTCTGTTCCTTGTCCATACATGATTGCTCTTGCTTGTTATACTGTGTCAATCAAGCATGATGATATTGAATGGGCATCTCCTAAGGCATCATCTCATAGACAACACAGTTTGGTCCGATTGCTTGAATCGCTTTGTCTATACTTTGTTGGTTCTAACCGGTGATACGTTGGCCAATGAGTATAACAAAATTGGACGACCCACTAGGCGATGATATGATGTCTCACAGTAGCTCCTTTCCTTGTTCATACTCGGTTGCTCTCGCTAGTGATACGGAGTCAATCAAGCATCGTGACATTGAATGAGCATCTCGAAAGGCCTCATCTCATTGACATCACAGTTTAGCCTGATTGCTTGAATTGCTTTATCTATACTTTCTTGGTTCTAGCCGGTGACACGTTGGTGAATGAGTATAATGACATTGGATGAGCCATTAGGTGATGATATGATGTCTCACGGTAGCTCCTTTCCTTGTCCATACTCGATTTCTCTCGCTAGTAATACAGAGTCAATCAAGCATCGTGATATTGAATGAGCATCTCGTAAGGCCTCATCTCATTGACATCACAGTTTGGCCCGATTGCTTGACTCGCCTCTATACTTCATAGGTTCTAGCCGGTGATACGTTGGCCAATGAGTATAACGACATTGGACGAGCCACTAGATGACGATACGATATGTCACGATAGATCCATTCCTCGTCCATACTTGATTGATCTTGCTAGTTATACGGTGTCAATAGAGCATGATGACATTGAATGGGCATCTCCTAAGGCATCATCTCATAGACATCATAGTTTGGCCCGATTGCTTGAATCGCTTTGTCTATACTTCGTTGGTTCTAACCGGTGATACGTTGGCCAATGAGTATAACGACATTGGATGAGCCACTAGGTGATGACATGATGTCTCACGGCAGCTCCTTTCCTTGTTCGTACTCGGTTGCTCTCGCTAGTGATACGGAGACAATCAAGCGTCGTGACATTGAATGAGCATCTCGAAAGGTCTCATCTCATTGATGTCACAGTTTGGCCCGATTGCTTGAATTGCTTTGTCTATACTTCGTTGGTTCTAGCCTGTGATACGTTGGCCAATGAGTATAACGACATTGGACGAGCCATTAGGCGATGATATGATGTCTCACGGTAGCTCCTTTCCTTGTCCATACTCGATTGCTCTCGCTAGTGATATGGAGTCAATCAAGCATCATGACATTGAATGAGCATCTCGTAAGGCATCATCTCATAGACGTCACAGTTTGGCTTGATTGCTTGAATCACTTTATCTATACTTCATTGGTTCTAACCAGTGATACGTTGGCCAATGAGTATAACGACATTGGATGAGCCATTAGGCGATGATATGATGTCTCATTGTAGCTCCTTTCCTTGTCCATACTCGATTGCTCTCGCTAGTACGGAGTCAATCAAGCATCGTGACATTGAATGAGCATCTCGTAAGGCCTCATCTCATTGATGTCACAGTTTGGCCTGATTGCTTGAATCACCTTGTCTATACTTTGTTGGTTCTAGCCGGTGATACGTTGGCCAAGGAGTATAGCAACATTGGACGAGCCATTAGAGGATGATACGATGTCTCACTATAGCTCCGTTCCTTGTCCATACTTGATTGCTCTTGCAAGATATACTTTGTCAATCAAGCATGATGACATTGAATGGGCATCTCTTAAGGCATCATCTCATAGACATCGTAGTTTGGTCCGATTGCTTGAATCGCTTTGTCTATTCTTCATTGGTTCTAACCGGTGATACGTTGGCCAATGAGTATAACGAAATTGGACGAGCGACTAGGCGATGATATGATGTCTCACGGTAGCTCCTTTCCTTGTTCATACTCGGTTGCTCTCGCTAGTGATACGGAGTCAATCAAGCATCGTGACATTGAATGAGCATCTCGAATGGCCTCATCTTATTGACATCATAGTTTGGCCTGATTGCTTGAATTGCTTTGTCTATAGTTTGTTGGTTCTAGCCGGTGATACATTGGTGAATGAGTATAATGACACTGGATGAGCCATTAGGTGATGATATGATGTCTCACGGTAGATCCATTCCTTGTCCATACTTGATTGATCTTGCTAGTTATACAGTGTCAATAGAGCATGATGACATTGAATGGGCATCCCCTAAGGCATCATCTCATAGACATCATAGTTTGGCCCGATTGCTTGAACCGCTTTGTCTATACTTCGTTGGTTCTAACCGGTGATACATTGGCCAATGAGTATAATGACATTGGACGAGCCACTAGGTGATGATATGATATCTCACGGTAGCTCCTTTCCTTGTCCATACTCGATTGCTCTAGCTAGTGATATGGAGTCAATCAAGCATCATGACATTGAATGAGCATCTCGTAAGGCCTCATCTCATTGACGTCGCAGTTTGGCCAGGTTGCTTGAATCGCGTTTTCTATACTTTGTTGGTTCTAGCCGGTGATACGTTGGCCAATGAGTATAATGACATTGGACGAGCCATTAGGCGATGATATGATGTCTCACAGTAGCTCCTATCCATGTCCATACTTGATTGCTCTCGCTAGTGATACGGTGTCAATCAAGCATGATGACATGGAATGAGCATCTCGTAAGGCCACATCTCATAGACATTACAGGTTGGCCTGATTGCTTGAATCGCTTTGTCTATACTTTATTTGTTATAGCCGGTGATACATTGGCTAATGAGTGTAACGACATTGGATGAGCCATTAAGCGATGATATGATGTCTCATGGTATCTCCTTTCCTTGTCCATAGTTGATTGTTCTTGCTAGTGATACCGTGTCCATTAAGCATGATGATATCGAATGAAAATCTCGTAAGGCATCATCTCATAGACGTCATAGTTTGGTCCGATTGCTTGAATCTCTTTGTCTATACTTTATTATTTCTAGCCGGTGATACGTTGGCCAATGAGTATAATGACATTGGACGCGCCATTAGGCGATGATATGATGTCTCACGGTAGCTCCGTTCCTTGTCCATACTCGATTGCTCTTGCTAGTAATACAGAGTCAATCAAGCATCATGACATTGATTGAGCATCTCGTAAGGCCTCATCTCGTTGACGTCATAGTTTGCCCCGATTGCTTGAATCGCCTTGTCTATTCTTTGTTGGTTCTAGCCGGTGACACGTTGGCCAATGACTATAACGACATTGGACAAGCCATTTGATGATGATACGATGTCTCACGATAGCTCCATTCCTTGTCCATACTTGATTGCTCTTGCTAGTTATACTCTGTCAACCAAGCATGATGACATTGAATGGGCATCTCTTAAGGCATTATCTCATAGACATCATAGTTTGGTCTGATTGCTTTAATCGCTTTGTCTATTGTTCGTTGGTTCTAACCGGTGATACGTTGGCCAATGAGTATAACGACATTGGACGAGCAATTAGGCGATGATATGATGTCTCATTGTAGCTACTTTCCTTGTCCATACTCTGTTGCTCTCGCTAGTAATACGGAGTCAATCAAGCATCATGACATTGAATGAGCATCTCGTAAGGCCTCATCTCATTGACATCATAGTTTGGCCCGTTTGCTTGAATTGCCTTGTCTATACTTCGTTGGTTCTAGCCGGTGATACGTTGGACAATAAGTATAACGATATTGGACGAGCCGTTAGGTGCCGATATGATGTCTCGTGGTAGCTCCATTTCATGTCCATACTCGATTGCTCTCGCTATTGATACGGTTTCCATATTCAATTGCTCTGGCTGGTGTCAATCAAGCATGATGACATTGAATGGGCATCACATAAGGCATCATCTCATAGACGTCACAGTTTGGCCTAATTGCTTGAATCTCTTTGTCTATACTTCATTGGTTCTAGCCGGTGATACGTTGGCCAATGAGTATAATGACATTCGACGAGCCATTAGGCGATGATATGATGTCTCACCGTAGCTCCTTTCCTTGTCCATACTCGATTGCTCTCCCTAGTGATACAGAGTCAATCAAGCATCATGGCATTGAATGAGCATCTCGTAAGGCCGCATCTCATTGATGTCACAGTTTGGCCTGATTTGTTTGATTTGCTTTGTCTATACTTCGTTGGTTCTAGCCGGTGATATGTTGGCCAATGAGTATAGCAACGTTGGACGAGCCATGAGGTGATGATACAATGTCTCACGATAGCTCCATTCCTTGTCCATACTTGATTGCTCTTGCTAGTTATACTGTGTCATTCTTCAATGATGACATTGAATGGGCATCTCGTAAGGCCTCATTTTATAGTGGTCATAGTTTCACCCGATTGCTTGAATCGCCTTGTCTATACTTTGTTGGTTCTAGCCGGTGATACATTGGCCAATAAGTATAACGACATTGGATGAGCCATTAGGTGTCGATATGATGTCTCGCGGTAGCTCCATTTTGTGTCCATACTTGATTGCCTTCGCTAGTGATATGGTGTCAATCAGGCATGATCACATTGGATCTAACCAGTGATACGTTGGCCAATGAGTATAACGACACTGGATGAGCCATTAGGCGATGCTATGATGTCTCATTGTAGCTTCTTTCCTTGTCCATACTCGATTGCTCTCGCTAGTAATACGGAGTCAATCAAGCATCATGGCATTGAATGAGCATCTCGTTAGGCCTCATCTCATTGATGTCACAGTTTGGCCCGATTGCTTGAATCACCTTGTCTATACTTTGTTGGTTCTAGCCGGTGATACGTTGGCCAATGAGTATAACGACATTGGTCGAGCCATTAGAGGATGATACGATGTCTCACTATAGCTCTGTTCCTTGTCCATACTTGATTGCTCTTGCTAGTTATACTTTGTCAATCAAGCATGATGACATTGAATAGGCATCTCCTAAGGCATCATCTCATAGACATCATAGTTTGGTCCGATTGCTTGAATCGCTTTGTCTATACTTCGTTGGTTCTAACCGGTGATACGTTGGCCAATGAATATAACAAAATTGGACGAGCGACTAGGCGATGATATGATGTCCCATGGTAGCTCCTTTCCTTGTTCATACTCGGTTGCTCTCGCTAGTGATACGGAGTCAATCAAGCATCGTGTTATTGAATGAGCATCTCGAATGGCCTCATCTCATTGACATCATAGTTTGGCCTGATTGCTTGAATTGCCTTGTCTATACTTCGTTGGTTCTAGCCGGTGATACGTTGGCCAATGAGTATAATGACATTGGACGAGCCATTAGATGACGATACGATATCTCATGATAGATCCATTCCTTGTCCATACTTGATTGATCTTGCTAGTTATATGATGTCAATAGAGCATGATGACATTGAATGGGCATCTCCTAAGGCATCATCTCATAGACATCATAGTTTGTCCCGATTGCTTGAATCGCTTTGTCTATACTTCGTTGGTTCTAACCGGTGATACATTGGCCAATGAGTATAATGACATTGGACGAGCCACTAGGTGATGATATGATGTCTCACGGTAGCTCCTTTC
Organism: Eleusine coracana subsp. coracana; assembly: GCA_032690845.1. Taxonomy (NCBI): domain Eukaryota; kingdom Viridiplantae; phylum Streptophyta; class Magnoliopsida; order Poales; family Poaceae; genus Eleusine; species Eleusine coracana. The sequence continues at coordinate 32,091,314 of CM064422.1, forward strand.
CTTGTCCATACTCGATTGCTCTAGCTAGTGATATGGAGTCAATCAAGCATCATGTCATTGAATGAGCATCTCGTAAGGCCTCATCTCATTGATGTCGCAGTTTGGCCAGATTGCTTGAATCGTGTTTTCTATACTTTGTTGGTTCTAGCCGGTGATACGTTGGCCAATGAGTATAATGACATTGGACGAGCCATTAGGCGATGATATGATGTCTCACAGTAGCTCCTATCCTTGTCCACACTTGATTGCTCTCGCTAGTGATACGGTGTCAATCAAGCATGATGACATGGAATGAGCATCTCGTAAGGCCACATCTCATAGACATTACAGTTTGGCCTGATTGCTTGAATCGCTTTGTCTATACTTCATTCGTTAGTCGGTGATACATTGGCTAATGAGTATAATGACATTGGATGAGCCATTAGGCGATGATATGATGTCTCATGGTATCTCCTTTCCTTGTCCATACTCGATTGTTCTTGCTAGTGATACCGTGTCAATCAAGCATGATGATATCAAATGAGCATCTCCTAAGGCATCATCTCATAGACGTCATAGTTTGGCCCGATTGCTTGAATCTCTTTGTCTATACTTTGTTATTTCTAGCCGGTGATACGTTGGCCAATGAGTATAACGACATTGGACGCGCCATTAGGCGATGATATGATGTCTCACGGTAGCTCCGTTCCTTGTCCATACTCGATTGCTCTCGCTAGTAATACAGAGTCAATCAAGCATCATGACATTGAATGAGCATCTCGTAAGGCCTCATCTCATTGACGTCACAGTTTGGCCGGATTGCTTGAATCGCCTTGTCTATACATTGTTGGTTCTAGCCGGTGACACGTTGGCCAATGAGTATAACGACATTGGACAAGCCATTAGATTATGATACGATGTCTCACGATAGCTCCATTCCTTGTCCATACTTGATTGCTCTTGCTAGTTATACTATGTCAACCAAGCATGATGACATTGAATGGGCATCTCCTAAGGCATCATCTCATAGACATCGCAGTTTGGCCCGATTGCTTGAATCGCTTTGTCTATACTTTATTGGTTCTAATCGGTGATACATTGGCCAATGAGTATAACGACATTGGACGAGCAATTAGGCGATGATATGATGTCTCATGGTAGCTACTTTCCTTGTCCATACTCTGTTGCTCTCGCTAGTAATACGGAGTCAATCAAGCATCATGACATTGAATGAGCATCTCGTAAGGCCTCATCTCATTGACATCATAGTTTGGCCCGTTTGCTTGAATTGCCTTGTCTATACTTCGTTGGTTCTAGCCGGTGATACGTTGGACAATAAGTATAACGATATTGGACGTATGATGTCTCATGGTAGCTCCATTTCATGTCCATACTCGATTGCTCTCGCTATTGATACGGTTTCCATATTCAATTGCTCTGGCTAGTGTCAATCAAGCATGATGACATTGAATGGGCATCACATAAGGCATCATCTCATAGACGTCACAGTTTGGCCTAATTGCTTGAATTTCTGTGTCTATGCTTCGTTGGTTCTAACCAGTGATACGTTGGTCAATGAGTATAACGACATTGGACGAGCCACTAGGCGATGATATGATGTCTCATGGTAGCTCCTTTCCTTGTCCATACTCGGTTGATCTCGCTAGTGATACGGAGTCAATCAAGCATCGTGACATTGAATGAGCATCTCATAAGGCCTTATCTCGTTGACGTCATAGTTTGGCCCGATTGCTTGAATCGCCTTGTCTATACTTCATTGGTTCTAGCCAGTGATACGGTGGCCAATGAGTATAACGACATTGGATGAGCCATTAAATGATGACACGATGTCTCACGATAACTCCATTCCTTGTCCATACTTAATTGCTCTTGCTAGTTATACTGTCACAATCATGCATGATGACATTGAATGGGCATCTCCTAAGGCATCATCTCATAGACATCATAGTTTGGCCCGATTGCTTGAATCGCTTTGTCTATACTTCATTGGTTCCAACCGGTGATACGTTGGCCAATGAGTATAACAACACTGGACGAGCCACTAGGCGATGTATTGATGTCTCACGGTAGCTCCTTTCCTTGTTCATACTCGGTTGCTCTCGCTAGTGATACGGAGTCAATCAACCATCGTGACATTCAATGAGCATTTGGTAAGGCCTCATCTCATTGACGTCATAGTTTGGCCCGATTGCTTGAATTGCTTCGTCTATACTTTGTTGGTTCTAGCCGGTGATACATTGGCCAATGAGTATAGTGACATTGGACGAGCCATTAGATGATGATACGATGTCTCACAATAGCTCGATTCCTTATCCGTACTTGATTGCTCTTGCTAGTTATACTATGTCAATCAAGCATGATGACATTGAATGGGCACCTCATAAGGCCTCATTTTATAGAGGTCATAGTTTGACCTGATTGCTTGAATCGCCTTGTCTATACTTTGTTGGTTCTAACCGGTGATACGTTGGCCAATAAGTATAATGACATTGGACGAGCCATTAGGTGTCGATATGATGTCTCGTGGTAGCTCCATTTCGTGTCCATACTCGATTGCTCTCGCTAGTGATATGGTGTCAATCAAGCATGATCACCTTGAATGGGCATCTCGTAAGGCAACATCTCATAGACGTCACAGTTTGGCCCAATTGCTTGAATCGCTTTATCTATACTTCATTGGTTCTAGCCGGTGATACGTTGGCCAATGAGTATAATGACATTCGACGAGCCATTAGGGGATGATATGATGTCTCACCGTAGCTCCTTTCCTTGTCCATACTCGATTGCTCTCGCTAGTGATACAGAGTCAATCAAGCATCATGGCATTGAATGAGAATCTCGTAAGGCCGCATCTCATTGACATCACAGTTTGGCCTGATTTGTTTGATTTCCTTTGTCTATACTTAGTTGGTTCTAGCCGGTGATATGTTGGCCAATGAGTATAGCAACATTGGACGAGCCATTAGGTGATGATACAATGTCTCACGATAGCTCCATTCCTTGTCCATACTTGATTTCTCTTGCTAGTTATACTGTGTCATTCTTCAATGATGACATTGAATGGGCATCTCGTAAGGTCTCATTTTATAGTGGTCATAGTTTCACCCGATTGCTTGAATTGCCTTGCCTATACTTTGTTGGTTCTAGCCGGTGATACATTGGCCAATAAGTATAACGACATTGGATGAGCCATTAGGTGTCGATATGATGTCTCGCGGTAGCTCCATTTTGTGTCCATACTTGATTGCCTTCGCTAGTGATATGGTGTCAATCAAGCATGATCACATTGGATCTAACCAGTGATACGTTGGCCAATGAGTATAACGACATTGGATGAGCCATTAGGCGATGATATGATGTCTCATTGTAGCTTCTTTCCTTGTCCATACTCGATTGCTCTCGCTAGTAATACGGAGTCAATCAAGCATCGTGGCATTGAATGAGCATCTCGTTAGGCCTCATCTCATTGACGTCATAGTTTGGCCCGATTGCTTGAATCACCTTGTCTATACTTTGTTGGTTCTAGCCGGTGATACGTTGGCCAATGAGTATAACGACATTGGTCGAGCCATTAGAGGATGATACGATGTCTCACTATACCTCTGTTCCTTGTCCATACTTGATTGCTCTTGCTAGTTATACTTTGTCAATCAAGCATGATGACATTGAATGGGCATCTCCTAAGGCATCATCTCATAGACATCATAGTTTGGTCCGATTGCTTGAATCGCTTTGTCTATACTTCGTTGGTTCTAACCGGTGATACGTTGGCCAATGAATATAACGAAATTGGACGAGCGACTAGGCGATGATATGATGCCTCATGGTAGCTCCTTTCCTTGTTCATACTCGGTTGCTCTCGCTAGTGATACGGAGTCAATCAAGCATCGTGTTATTGAATGAGCATCTCGAATGGCCTCATCTCATTGACATCATAGTTTGACCTGATTGCTTGAATTGCTTTGTCTATACTTTGTTGGTTCTTGCCGGTGATACATTGGTGAATGAGTATAATGACATTGGACGAGCCATTAGGTGATGATATGACGTCTCACGGTAGCTCCTTTCCTTGTCCATACTCGATTTCTCTCGCTAGTAATACAGAGTCAATCAAGCATCGCGACATTGAATGAGCATCTCGTAAGGGATCATCTCGTTGACACCACAGTTTGGCCCGATTGCTTGAATTGCCTTGTCTATACTTCGTTGGTTCTAGCCGGTGATACGTTGGCCAATGAGTATAACGACATTGGACGAGCCATTAGATGACGATACGATATCTCATGATAGATCCATTCCTTGTCCATACATGATTGATCTTGCTAGTTATATGGTGTCAATAGAGCATGATGACATTGAATGGGCATCTCCTAAGGCATCATCTCATAGACATCATAGTTTGGCCCGATTGCTTGAATCACTTTGTCTATACTTTGTTTGTTCTAACCGGTGATACATTGGCCAATGAGTATAATGACAATGGACGAGCCACTAGGTGATGATATGATGTGTCACAGTAGTTCCTTTCCTTGTCCATACTCGATTGCTCTCGCTAGTGATATGGAGTCAATCAAGCATCATGTCATTGAATGAGCATCTCGTAAGGCCTCATCTCGTTGATGTCGCAGTTTGGCCAGATTGTTTGAATCACGTTTTCTATACTTTGTTGGTTCTAGCCGGTGATACGTTGGGCAATGAGTATAATGACATTGGACGAGCCATTAGGCGATGATATGATGTCTCACAGTAGCTCCTATCCTTGTCCATACTTGATTGCTCTCGCTAGTGATACGGTGTCAATCAAGCATGATGACATGGAATGAGCATCTCGTAAGGCCATATCTCATAGACATTACAGTTTGGCCTGATTGCTTGAATTGCTTTGTCTATACTTCATTCGTTATAGCCGTTGATACATTGGCTAATGAGTATAACGACATTGGATGAGCCATTAGGCAATGATATGATGTCTCACGGTATCTCCTTTCCTTGTCCATACTCGATTGTTCTCGCTATTGATACCGTGTCAATCAAGCATGATGATATCGAATGAGCATCTCGTAAGGCATCATCTCATAGACGTCATAGTTTGGCCCGATTGCTTGAATCTCTTTGTCTATACTTTGTTATTTCTAGCCGGTGATACGTTGTCCAATGAGTATAACGACATTGGACGCGCCATTAGGCGATGATATGATGTCTCACGGTAGCTCTGTTCCTTGTCCATACTCGATTGCTCTCGCTAGTAATACAGAGTCAATCAAGCATCATGACATTGAATGAGCATCTCGTAAGGCCTCATCTCGTTGACGTTACAGTTTGGCCGGATTGCTTGAATCGCCTTGTTTATACTTCGTTGGTTCTAGCCAGTGACGCGTTGGCCAATGAGTATAACGACATTGGACAAGCCATTAGATGATGATATGATGTCTCACGATAGCTCCATTCCTTGTCCATACTTGATTGCTCTTGCTAGTTATACTATGTCAACCAAGCATGATGACATTGAATGGGCATCTCCTAAGGCATCATCTCATAGACATCACAGTTTGGCCCGATTGCTTGAATCGCTTTGTCTATACTTTATTGGTTCTAATCGGTGATACATTGGCCAATGAGTATAACGACATTGGACGAGCAATTAGGCGATATTATGATGTCTCATGGTAGCTACTTTCCTTGTCCATACTCTGTTGCTCTCGCTAGTAATACGGAGTCAATCAAGCATCATGACATTGAATGAGCATCTCGTAAGGCCTCATCTCATTGACATCATAGTTTGGCCCATTTGCTTGAATTGCCTTGTCTATACTTCGTTGGTTCTAGCCGGTGATACGTTGGACAATAAGTATAACGATATTGGACGAGCCTTTAGGTGCCGATATGATGTCTCGTGGTAGCTCCATTTCATGTCCATACTCGATTGCTCTCGCTATTGATACGGTGTCCATATTCAATTGATCTAGCTGGTGTCAATCAAGCATGATGACATTGAAAGGGCATCACATAAGGCATCATCTCATAGACGTCACAGTTTGGCCTGATTTCTTGAATTGCTTTGTCTATACTTTGTTGGTTCTAGCCAGTGACGCGTTGGCCAATGAGTATAACGACATTGGACAAGCCATTAGATGATGATATGATGTCTCACGATAGCTCCATTCCTTGTCCATACTTGATTGCTCTTGCTAGTTATACTATGTCAACCAAGCATGATGACATTGAATGGGCATCTCCTAAGGCATCATCTCATAGACATCACAGTTTGGCCCGATTGCTTGAATCGCTTTGTCTATACTTTATTGGTTCTAATCGGTGATACATTGGCCAATGAGTATAACGACATTGGACGAGCAATTAGGCGATATTATGATGTCTCATGGTAGCTACTTTCCTTGTCCATACTCTGTTGCTCTCGCTAGTAATACGGAGTCAATCAAGCATCATGACATTGAATGAGCATCTCGTAAGGCCTCATCTCATTGACATCATAGTTTGGCCCATTTGCTTGAATTGCCTTGTCTATACTTCGTTGGTTCTAGCCGGTGATGCGTTGGACAATAAGTATAACGATATTGGACGAGCCTTTAGGTGCCGATATGATGTCTCGTGGTAGCTCCATTTCATGTCCATACTCGATTGCTCTCGCTATTGATACGGTGTCCATATTCAATTGATCTAGCTGGTGTCAATCAAGCATGATGACATTGAAAGGGCATCACATAAGGCATCATCTCATAGACGTCACAGTTTGGCCTGATTTCTTGAATTGCTTTGTCTATACTTTGTTGGTTCTAACCAGTGATACGTTGGTCAATGAGTATAACGACATTGGACGAGCCACTAGGCGATGATATGATGTCTCATGGTAGCTCCTTTCCTTGTCCATACTCGGTTGATCTCGCTAGTGATACGGAGTCAATCAAGCATCGTGACATTGAATGAGCATCTCATAAGGCCTTATCTCGTTGACGTCATAGTTTGGCCCGATTGCTTGAATCGCCTTGTCTATACTTCATTGGTTCTAGCCAGTGATACGGTGGCCAATGAGTATAACGACATTGGATGAGCCATTAAATGATGACACGATGTCTCACGATAACTCCATTCCTTGTCCATACTTAATTGCTCTTGCTAGTTATACTGTCACAATCATGCATGATGACATTGAATGGGCATCTCCTAAGGCATCATCTCATAGACATCATAGTTTGGCCCGATTGCTTGAATCGCTTTGTCTATACTTCATTGGTTCCAACCGGTGATACGTTGGCCAATGAGTATAACAACATTGGACGAGCCACTAGGCGATGATATGATGTCTCACGGTAGCTCCTTTCCTTGTTCATACTCGATTGCTCTCGCTAGTGATACGGAGTCAATCAACCATCGTGACATTGAATGAGCATTTGGTAAGGCCTCATCTCATTGACGTCATAGTTTGGCCCGATTGCTTGAATTGCTTCGTCTATACTTTGTTGGTTCTAGCCGGTGATACGTTGGCCAATGAGTATAGTGACATTGGACGAGCCATTAGATGATGATACGATGTCTCACGATAGCTCGATTCCTTATCCGTACTTGATTGCTCTTGCTAGTTATACTATGTCAATCAAGCATGATGACATTGAATGGGCACCTCGTAAGGCCTCATTTTATAGAGGTCACAGTTTGACCTGATTGCTTGAATCGCCTTGTCTATACTTTGTTGGTTCTAACCGGTGATACATTGGCCAATAAGTATAATGACATTGGACGAGCCATTAGGTGTCGATATGATGTCTCGCGGTAGCTCCATTTCATGTCCCTACTCGATTGCTCTCGCTAGTGATATGGTGTCAATCAAGCATGATCACCTTGAATGGGCATCTCGTAAGGCATCATCTCATAGACGTCACAATTTGGCCCGATTGCTTGAATCGCTTTATCTATACTTCATTGGTTCTAACCGGTGATACATTGGCCAATGAGTATAATGACATTTGACGAGCCATTAGGCGATGATATGATGTCTCACCGTAGCTCCTTTCCTTGTCCATACTCGATTGCTCTCGCTATTGATACAGAGTCAATCAAGCATCATGGCATTGAATGAGCATCTCGTAAGGCCGCATCTCTTTGACGTCACAGTTTGGCCTGATTTGTTTGATTTGCTTTGTCTATACTTTGTTGGTTCTAGCCGGTGATATGTTGGCCAATGAGTATAGCAATATTGGACGAGCCATTAGGTGATGATACAATGTCTCACGATAGCTCCATTCCTTGTCCATACTTGATTGCTCTTGCTAGTTATACTGTGTCAATCTTCAATGATGACATTGAATGGGCATCTCGTAAGGCCTCATTTTATAGTGGTCACAGTTTCACCCGATTGCTTGAATCGCCTTGTCTATACTTTGTTGGTTCTAGCCGGTGATACATTGGCCAATAAGTATAACGACATTGGACGAGCCATTAGGTGTCGATATGATGTCTCGTGGTAGCTCCATTTCGTGTCCATACTTCATTGCCCTCGCTAGTGATATGGTGTCAATCAAGCATGATCACATTGAATGGGCATCTCGTAAGGCCTCATCTGATAGATGTCATAGTTTGGCCCGATTGCTTCAATCGCCTTGTCTATACTTTGTTGGTTCTAGCCGGTGATACTTTGGCCAATGAGTATAACGACATTGGACGAGCCATTAGGTGATGATATGATGTCTCACGGTAGCTCCTTTCCTTGTCCATACTCGATTGCTCTCGCCAGTGATATGGAGTCAATCAAGCATCGTGACATTGAATGAGCATCTCATAAGGCCTCCTCTCATTGACGTCACAGTTTGGCCCGATTGCTTGACTCGCTTTGTCTATACTTCGTTGGTTCTAGCCGGTGATACGTTGGCCAATGAATATAACGACATTGGACAAGCTATTAGATGACGATACAATGTCTCATGATAGCTCCATTCCTTGTCCATACTTGATTGCTCTTGCTAGTTATACTGTGTCAATCAAGCATGATGAGATTGAATGGGCATCTCCTAAGGCATCATCTCATAGACGTCACAGTTTGGCCCGATTGCTTGAATCAGTTTGTCCATACTTCATTGGTTCTAACCAGTGATACGTTGGCCAACGAGTATAACAACATTGGACGAGCCACTAGGCGATGATATGATGTCTCACTATAGCTCCTTTCCTTGACCATACTCAATTGCTCTCGCTAGTGATACAGATTCAATCAAGCATCGTGACATTGAATGAGCATCTCGTAAGGCCTCATCGCATTGACGTCACAGTTTGGCCTGATTGCTTGAATTGCTTTTGTCTATACTTCGTTGGTTCTAGGCGATGATACATTGGCCAATGAGTATAATGACATTGGACGAGCCATTAGATGACGATACGATGTCTCATGATTGCTCCATTCCTTGTCTATACTTGATCGCTCTTGCTAGTTATATTGTGTCAATCAAGCATGATGATATTGAATGGGCATCTTGTAAGGCCTCATCTTATAGAGGTCACAGTTTGACCCGATTGCTTGAATCACCTTGTCTATACTTTGTTGGTTCTAGTCAGTGATATGTTGGCCAATATGTATAAGTACATTGGACGAGCCATTAGGTGCCGATATGATGTCTCACGATAGCTCTATTTCGTGTCCATACTCGATTTCTCTCGCTGGTGATACGGTGTCCATACTCGATTGCTCTCGCTAGTGTCAATCAAGCATGATGACATTGAATGGGCATCTCGTAAGGCATCATCTCATAGACGTCACAGTTTGGCCTGATTGCTAGAATCATTTTGTCTATACTTTGTTGGTTCTAACCGGTGATACGTTGGCCAGTGAGTATAACAACATTGGACGAGCCATTAGGCGATGATATGATGTCTCATGGTAGCTCCTTTCCTTGTCTGTACTCGATTGCTCTCGCTAGTGATACGGTGTCAATCAAGCATCATGTCATTGAATGAGCATCTCGTAAGGCCTCATCTCGTTGATGTCATAGTTTGGCCTGATTTCTTGAATAGCTTTGTCTATACTTCATTGGTTCTAGCCGATGATACGTTGGCCAATGAGTATAACTACATTGGACGAGCCATTGGATGATGATACGATTGTTAGCACCAGATTTTGACCGGTCCCATCAATCAGAGACAGGAAATTGAAGTCGGCCGAAGTCAATGATATTCAACAGCTAAAGGAGAATTAAGTGAGCCTTGTAGGGTTCTTTTATTTTCTTTATGTTTTTAGTTTAGATTTTTTATTCTAAAAACTAGTCGGTTTGTTTAGGAGTCGTGACCGAGTCGGGACAAAACCTCTTGCATGAGGTTATGAATATGTAATAGGATCTGTACGAGAAAATATAACACTTTCGTTCAACACAATAAGGCGCATCGCCAAACTTTCCTACTCAACGAAATCCTCGTCTCGTGTGGGCTACATCGGCTCCGATCTCGGCGAGAGACTTGGATTAGTCACCTTTGGTAATTCTATTAATCTCAACTAGTACTTTCATATTGATTTAATATTCTAGTTGCTATCATTAGAATTGCTAGTTATCCGGTAATTAGATCTATATAGTACTTGTTCTATCGACTTTGATTGTGGTATTGTCTTGGTTAGGTCCGATCTATCACGATTTTAGTAGGTTTTGCAGGTATTGTTTAGATCTATTATTCGAGTCACTCTACTGATTTCATTTATAAATAGATTAAATCTACCTATATTTGCCATGTTTGAACACTGTCTCGGTTATGTTCGATCTGTTGAAATCAGCGAGGCTGCATCGACTTTGATCTCTCATTGGGTCGATAGAGTTAGATCTGATCTATTTATAGGTGAAGTTGATAGAGTTCTATCGAGACGTTTAGCCAATAGGTTATCATGTTTCGATCGATTCAAGGTGATTAAACTTGATTATTTACGATATCTAAGAATCGATTGCCCCCGTATTGTGATAAGATAGGTCTTTGATTTAAAGGCATATTTGCAATACCACCTAATAGATCTATCCACTTAGCACTATCGACAGGGTGGGTTTCTTGCGTATACACTATAGTTCTACCGACTCTGCCCTTTCGACTTTGCGCTATCGACTCAGCAAGTATTGGCATGTTGAGTGATGATGCAAAGGCACATGTTAGTCAGAGGATGGCTGAGTATGAAAGTCTTCTGTTAAGTACTTTTAGCAAGACAAGGAACAGACTAAGATCATCCAAAAAGGAAAGCTACCCGTTGCCGCATTGATTGAAGATGCAATAGATGAGTCACATACTAAGAAGCCAATAGAGTTCATTGATGAAGCAACTTTGCATAACATGATTCATACTACTATAGACCATGCATTGATTAACCAATCACCTATGCTGCTTAATACATTGAGGAGCCTGATTATTCAGACTGTGAAGGGAGGAGCCTAATTATTCAGACCGTGGAGGGATGACTATATGAAGATTTAGCTCGTGGGCCGGTGTACTTTCGCATACCAGATAGTGTTCCTCGGCCTGCTAATAAAGCCTCTACTTCACAGCAGCATGGTGAGAATACAGTGCAACCTATGTTAGGGTCAAGTACATCCAATCCTGAAGTGCCCCCAGGTCAGAAGAATGCTGATGGTGGAAGAACACCTCGGAGGATAATACTGCAAAGATCTACACCACAGACACATCCATAGCATTACAGGCAAGAGACTACTGAGCCAAACGTTATGTACAGTACTGCACCTAATGTTGAGCCTAGCATGTTTGGAATCCCGTCATTGTCTGCTCTGCCAGGAGAACTAGGAGGCCAGCATATAGTTGTTAATTTTTGTCCACAACCATCAGCATCTGGTCTTCCATCGATTGTTCTGAATATCAATGGGTCGACCAATGACTGGGCTTTGAAGATTGCTGAGGTATAAGGGAGCAGTTTGGATTGGAACCAAAGCAGCAAACATATGTGTATCGACCGTCGTATCATCGGAGCTATGATTTGATTCCAATGTCGAGTCGATACAGATCCCCAGAATTTACCAAGTTTACAGGACAGGATAGCACTACTACAGTTGAGCATATAAGCCGATTTTCAGTACACTGCGGGGAAGTTGGTAACACTGAAACTTTGAAAATCAGGCTATTTCAGTTATCATTGTCTGGGTTAGCATTTTCTTGGTTGGCATCATTGCCCCCAAATTCAATTGTTACTTAGGCCGATCTCGAACAAAAGTTTCATAAGCATTTCTTTGCCGAAACTAGAGAATTGAGATTGTCTGATTTGATTGCTATGAGATAGAAGGTTGGAGAGTCTGTGCATGATTATGTGCAAAGATTTAGAGATGTATGCAGCAAATGTTTCAGCTTGCAACTGACTGATAATCAAATGGCGGAGATAGCGTTTAACGGTTTAGTTGCGCCATTGAGAGAGAAGTTTCGTTCGGCCGAATTTGAGAGCCTATCCCAGCTGGTGCAGAAGGTGTCGATCCAAGAGAACCTGACTCAGGAGACACAGACAAGGCCAATCCAGATCAATTTTAATCATTATGATTCTAAATCTGATGAAGAAGCTGTCGAAGTCGATATGGCAGAATGGACCAGGAACAAGAATGTGTTGTCGTGCCCGTGGGTGAAACAAAATGAACCTGAGGAAAAATATGATTTTGATGTCATGAAGGCCGACAAGGTATTCGACATGTTGCTACAAGAGAAGCATATTCAGTTGTCGTCTAATCATGTGATTCCTCCTGCTGAAGAATTGAAGAAGATGTGGTATTGCAAGTGGCATAACTCTCTTTCTCATAGTACTAATGATTGCAAAGTTTTCAGGAGACAAATTCAGTTGGCAATTGAACAAGGCAAGATCAGGTTCATCAAGGGTACCATGAAGATCGATGGACATCCTTTCCCTGTAAATGTCAACATGGTCGGTATCGACAATGTAGAAACATTTATAAAGTGGTATCAGAAGTAAAGGGAAAGAGAGGTGAAGGAATCACGATTTGATCCACATTGGGAATGTCCTTTTTTTTAGTATTGCTGGGAAAACAATATGAAGTTGCCATCAATCGACAATTGTCCAAGATGCAGTAGGCGTGCAAATCAGTTGTATAGGGAGGCCGCAATGAGTCATTGGTACCAGTACTGTAGAAACAATTCCAAAGAGTCGATGGTGGGCTTGGCTAGACAACGGTCCAGGGTCTCTGCGTTTGATTGACTTGGGGCAAAGAAGAGTGAAGAAGCCAGATTTGACAAAGAAGTCAATGGAGAGTTATAGCAGCAAGAACAGAATGATCACTGGTGCCCATCTAGTATATTCTCCAGGAGTCAAAAGCGTAGAATTCAGAGGATGCATTGCAGACAAATAAGGGCTAGCAAATATTATTATGAGGAAGAAGACGACCAGCCGCCTAAGAAGGTTTGGAGGCCAAAAGTGAAGTCACGAGCCAAGCAGTTCTATGAATATGGTGATGATTTTGCCTCAGGAGTTTATGGCTATAGAAAGGGAATTAATTGCTGCTGAAGAATGTGAACCTCAGCTTGTTTTCGATGCCGAGCAAGCAGTGTTCAACAAACCAGACAAGTCTAAGCATCAAAACTTAAAGGCTTTGTACCTAAGGGGTTTTATTAATGTGAAGGATTGAGAAGGCGACCAGAGGGGGGGTGAATGGGAGCCAATTCAAATTCTTTTCAAGAACTTGGCCTATGTTCCAACTACAACCCAAACCAACCTCTAACCGAGTCACCAAGATTACACACACTAACTTGTAATGTGTTAACCCTAAGAATGACACAAACCAAAAGGACACATAGCGGAAGCACAAAAGAAACAAAAACTGAAACAAGGAAGGTCCGAAAGGTCACAGAATAGAGCCTGACGGAAGTTTCGTGGTACCCGACGGAAGTTCCGTGATGCCCGACGGAAGTTTCATCAATTATGGAAGTTCCGGGCGACGGGAACACTGTCACTCACAGAAGTTCCGTGGTTCTTGACGGAAGTTCCGTCATGATCACGGAAGTTCCATCATGGTCAAAACAGCAGCTCTGTTCGGGAAAGAAAATTACCAAAACCCTATCAAATGAACTCTAAAAATCATGAAATTTGGACCAGATGATCCTAGATACATTATAACCCTCCTCTAAGGAGATCCACTCCAAAAACACAAGGAATCATCATGAATTTCAGATCTTGTGCCAAGAACACCAAAAAGGGGAAACTTGAGAAATCCTTCAAATTGAAGGTGCTAGAGCTATTGATTCGGTCAAGGATCCATAGAGGATTATTCTAGCTCATCCTAGCAACAAGTTTCTCAAGAAATCTGAACTAAAAACTCATCCAAAAGTGAGATCGAAAATCACCATGAAAATAGTTCTGAAAATAAGAAAAGGGGAATTTTGGGATTCAAGTGAAGAGGGAAATCTTGAGCACGAAAATACTTCTCATATCATAGAAAGGTGCTTACAAGATCCATAGGTACAAGGCTAGAAAGCCACCCTCTTCCTCCCACTATTTGGAAGAGCAAGAGATGTCTCTCACACACCCTTTCCTCTCCTCTAAAATATGAAGTCCTCTCCTAGCACTTTAAATAGAGTTCTAACACAAGGCTAATGGGAAGAGAGGCACCTCTCCCACTAGCCACACCTCTCCTTATATAGGCCTAGGGTCTATTGTCCACATGACCACTCTACCCTTGACCTACATAACACACCCACCTACAACCGGGGGCATAACCGTCCATCCTTTTCCTCATCGCCCGAATGCCATCGGACGCTTCACGTCTTTGCTTCATCTCGAAGCAAGCTCCGTGATGGTGCCATGTGTACCACCAACCACCGCCACCGGTTTTTAGGCCCAAACCAGGAAACCGCCTTGCACGCTTCTCAAAGCATGACTTCTCGATGTTGACACGTGTCACCTAGTCCCGTGATCCTGACCACCGGCAAGTCTCTCCCAGTCCCTGTCCATCGGGCCGCCTTGTCACTTGCACCGGCATCCCGTTCGCCTTGACTTGGTCAACATGCCGTCTTCATCACCACCACGATTTTGAGGCTCAACCGCGAAACTGTCCGTGCTTCTTGCCTCTCCACGTGTACGGTGTGGATCACCCATGACTTCACCCGGTATCCCGATCGTCTGGCCCCAAGTCCCCTACTTGTGCCCGATCCTCTCGCCGTTGACCGCCAAGTTGACTCCAGTGACCTACACATCATGAGACAAGCAAGCACATTTCCCATCTCTTGCAATATCACCAATATCTCCACCAACTCCAGTTAGTCATAACCATGATATGCAAACCCATGCAATCCCTGGATTCCCGCATTTCAACACAAACATCAAGTCCTCTCAAGTCAATTACTCATCACAAATATAGCAAACCATGGCACATATCCACATGGCTTCTCAATCTCCCCCTTGATGAGTACATTGACAACACCAAATGCACAAAGATTAGAGATTGAAATACAAAACCGAATAAGCACATCCAAATGGCCAAACCCAAAGAAAAGGTGAAAACAAGCCATCTAGCAAGTTGGGATCACAAAACCAAGAGTTGGCAAAGAAAGCGACTTGAGACGCAAAGAATATGAAAAGTGCAAGAAACCGCTCAAGATCATGATATGCTCCCCCTCAAGTTGTGGTAGGTCTCATGTAGTGTAAAATGGATCATATGAGTTTCTTAGCATTATTTGTGTATGACCCCAAAATTTTCTCCCCCTTTGGCAATGAACTCATCAAAGAGGCAAAAGAACAAGCAAACATGCAATGCATGAAAATACAAACCTAAGGAGCTTCAACAATTATGCAAACAAGCATTTAACTTTGCTAAGCATAACTATAGTGCTATGAAGTGTAAAAGCAATAGCTCCCAATCATGCAAACATCAAAAATAGATAGCAAGGCATAAACACCATGAGCTATACAAGCTAAGCAGAAAGATTGACTAGCTTAGATAGAATCAAAGTTACTTATCATGAGAAAAACTGCCACCACATGTGTAAGTACTCTCATCCAAGGCAAAACAAGCACCAAGTGAATCATAAGAATCTAGCCAGTTTCAATCTCAACAAGAGCAACAAGCATTCGCAGAAAATGAGCTCTACAAATGCTCACATAAGCAACAGAGACTCAGTTGATCAAGTGATTATTGTTTATCCTCATGTGTCCTCTTATCCATGCGGAGGGTCGCACGACTGGGTACGGCAAACACCCCGAGGCTTCAGGTCACAATGTTTGGATTTAGCATTATTGAGTAATTCTTGATCAAAGCACATAGCAGATTTTTCAAGATTATGCACAAGACAAAAGAGCATGCCTTTGCGGCAAAAGGAACACATGTTCCCACAATGTTATATCATGAGCTAAACATTTGCAAAGCCTTCCAAAAGGTTCCAAAGCCAAGACATCCTCTAGACTAGTCTCAACGCAAGTTTCAACAAGGATAAAAGCAATTATACATATGGTGAGCAAGTTTTAGCAAGATTAGATCATAAGGTTCACAAGAAGCTCAGTTTACCTTTAAGATTAGCAAGTTGCTCACATGAGTTTATAAAAGGCCATCTAGAAAATCTAAGCATGGGAGATTACCATCACATCCACACAACTTAGCTCAAGCTCAATCATAGCAAAGAGAAATGCAAGAAAGCATAAGACTCAAAGCTCATCTACCAATGCATATATTACACATGAGATGCAAAGCGAAAATGGTAAGATACCTATAGACAAGTGAACACCAACTCCCCCTCAAATGATGCCATACGGATGACAAACACCAAGTTCCCCTCGGAGAAAAGCATGTTTCGAAGTATCTAGGGGCTTGGTGAGGATATCAGCTAGTTGGTTCTTGGTATCAATGTATATGAGCTCAACATCCCCCTTCTCAACATTGTCTCTCAGGAAGTGGAATCACACATTGATGTATTTGACCTTACCATGTTGGACTGGGTTTTTGGCTAAGCATATGGCACTGGAGTTATCACACATGAGTGGAACACCCTTAAAAGTCAACCCATAATCTCTCATGGTAGACACAATCCACAGGATTTGTGAGCAGCAGCTAGCAGCAGCTACATACTCAGCCTCTATGGTGGATTGGGCAACACTCGACTGCTTACGAGAAGACCAACAGATCAAAGAAGTACCCAAGAAATGACAAGTACCAGAAGTGCTCTTCCTATCAATTCTACACCCAGCAAAGTCCGCATCCGAATACCCAATGAGATCAAGAGATGAAGATACAGAGTACCAAAGACCAAACTCAAGGGTGTATTTGAGATACCTGAAGATGCGCTTGACAGCCTTGCGATGAGTCACCCTTGGGGAAGCTTGAAAGTGAGCACAAAGACACACCGTAAAGTGTATATCAGGTCTTGTTGCCGCTAGGTACAAGAGGGAGCCAATCATGCTCCTGTACTCCCTTTGATCCACCACTTCACAGTCTTCATCAGGGTCAAGAGCCGTTGTTGTGGACATTGGTATAGACAACGGCTTCATATTAACCATGTCGAACTTCTTCAGGAGATCCTTCATGTACTTGGCTTGATGTATGAAAGTGCCTTGCTTGCACTGCTTGATTTGAAGCCCAAGAAAGAAGGTGAGCTCTCCCATCATCGACATCTGAAATTCACTTTCCATAGCTTCCTGAAACCTGGACACAAGAGCATGAGAGGAACCACCAAAGATGATATCATCCACGTAAATCTGAACCATTAGAAAGTCATTGCTATGCTTGAGAGTGAACAAGATTTTATCAACACACCCCATGACATACCCACGCTCTAGCAAGAAGGTCTTAAGCCTAGCATACCATACCCTAGGTGCTTGCTTTAGCCCATACAAAGCCTTCTGAAGCTTGTACACACACTTTGGGTATTTGTGGTGCTCAAAGCCAGGGGGTTGCCTCACATACACTTCTTCCTCTATGAAACCACTTAGGAAAGCACTCTTGACATCCATTTGATAGAGTCTAATGCCCTTGGAGGCAACAAATGCAAGAAACATCCTAATGGCTTCTATGCGAGCAACAGGAGCAAAGGTTTCACCATAATCTAAACCCTCCACTTGGCTAAAACCTTGACCAACTAGCCTAGCCTTGTTTCTCACAACCTCACCATCCTTACCATGTTTGTTTTTGAACACCCACTTTGTTCCTATGACTTTGACATTTTTGGGAGGCTCTACAAGAGTCCAGACTTTGTTTCTCTCAAAGTTTTCCAACTCCTCATGCATGGCATTAACCCAATGTTCATCAGATAGTGCGTGTCCAATATCTCGGGGTTCAAAGGTTGCAACAAAGAGAGAATTGGTAAAGCAAGCAAGATGTGCATACCTTGACCTTGTTGTCCTCTCATAGAGATTACCGATCATCTGTTGGGGTGGATGTGACGCTGAATGTGGTGAGGAGCCTCTCTCTCAGAGTGTACCTCCCCCTCAACCACAGCTGGAGCTTGGTCAACAGCCGCTGAAGTCGATGTAGAAGCTTCTGAACCCTCTGCTGGAGTAGTGGTAGCAGCAGGAACAAGCTCAAATGAGAGATGAAGTGAATCATCGTCATCATCATCAAAGCCCTGTAGGTCCTCTTCTACAAAGATGCTCTCCTTCATCTCCTTGTCACCTACAGACTCAATCACATTCCTTGCACAAGAGTTTGATTCATCAAAGGTTACATCACAGGATTCTACGATGGTGTTAGTCTCCAAATTCAAAACTCTCTAGGAATGACTATGAAGAGAGTAACCAAGAAAGATTCCATCGAAAGACCTTGACTCAAACTTATCAGATTGCCACGCTTGAGAATAAAGCACTTGCAACCAAAGGCACGCAAATGAGAAACTGAGGGCTTTCTCCCAAAATGCAGCTCATAAGAAGTCACATTAAGAATTGAGCGCAAGAAAATCCAATTGGAAACATAGCAAGCAGTGCTAATGGCCTCAGCCCAGAACCGCCTCGGAGTCCTATGCTCATCGAGCATCGTCCGAGCCATCTCCACTAAGGTTCTGTTCTTTCTTTCAACCACACCGTTCTGTTAGGGAACACGAGGTGTTGAAAACTAATGCTCAATACCATGCTCAAGACAGAAAGCATCAAAGGAGGAGTCCTTGAACTCGGTGCCATTATCACTACAAATCGCTCGTAATGCACCAGGGAGTTCCTTGAACAACCTCAAAGCTAAGCTCCAAAAGTGATGAAACACTTCATCCTTGCTCTCAAGAAAGTAGACCCAAGAGTAGCGAGAATAGTCGTCAACAATCACAAGAACATACCACTTCCCACCCGCCGAACGAACCAGAGAAGGACCAACAGTGTCCATATGAAGCAACTCTCCAGGGCATTTAGTCATCACCAAATTAATTGGTGGATGAGAAGCGACAATCATTTTCCCATGACGACACAGAGCACAAACCAAATCCTTATCAAATTTGAGCTTAGGCAATCCTCGGATCAAAACTAGACCACTCAAGCGACATAGCAAGTCAAAGCTCATGTGACCCAGTCTCCTATGCCATTTCTAGAGCTCAGAAGAAGATTGAGCAAACAAGCACTTATGAGAACTAGGAGAACCAGCGAAATCAGCCTGAAAAACTCTGCCAATACGAGAAATCCCACAAACCAAGGAACCATTCAAATCAGGAACACAAGAAGCATTCGACTTAAAGCGCACTTCCAAACCAACATCAAGAAGCTGAGAGACAGAGAGGAGATTGTACTTGAGATATTCAACCAAACCAACATCCTTGAGAGTGAATTTTTCATTTACCTTTATCGCGCCTCTTGCCTTCACTCTCCCTCTCTTGTCATCTCCAAAGGTCACATACTCCCGCCACTTCAGGGGAGTGAGGCTGGAGAACCACTTTGCATCTTCGGTCATGTGGCGCGAACACCCGGAGTCCATCAACCATTTGTTCTCCAAGCCTCCACCTGCTACCTACAAAGAACGAGAAGGAAAAGTCGATGGCTCAGTGCTGGGGTTAGTCAAAAGAGATTTGGGAATCCAGCACTTAACTATACGACCGGTAGTAGTCATCACAGTTCTTTGCATATTGTCATTTGAACGCATAGGACGAGAACCATGATGGGGAAAACGTGGCCTGTCAAAGCATCTCGACTCAAACCTTGGGTTGTGAGGAAAGAAATCATCGATGTGAAAGCCAAATCCACGCGAATGATGCTCACCACGATAGGGAAAACGTGGGGCACCAAAGCGCTGCTGTGCAAAGCCTCTGTTTCGTGAATCAAAGCCATATGAGGAATGACCCTGTCCACGATAGGCATGAAAAAATAGTGAGGCTGAAAGTCAACAAAATCATTATAAAAAGCATCCCTAGTCAACTCATCTTGCTTCCTCTCAATCCTCTTACGCCTATAACAGAATTCATCCAAGTGACCCTTGCGACCACAAAACATGCAAATGTAGACACCGTTAGGATTAGGCTTGGTTTGCATTGTAGGTTTAGGTTTTGGCTTCTCTGTTTGCTTTGGGTTGAAGGAGGGTTTGGGATTGGGTGGATAGTATGTGTTAGTGGGTTTGATGGTGTTTTCCTCATCCTTGTAGCTGGGGCTAGGTACAAACTTATCCACATTCTCACTCTCCTTGTCACACCTCTCAAATCCCAAGCCCAAGTTATAGGTTGACCTAGAAGCACTCTCCTTCACTCTTGCCAAATCACTCTCAATCTTTTCCTCCCTCACTAGGGTTCTCTGGAGCCTAGAAACAAGATAGTCATTTTCCTGAACTAGGACTTTGTTTTCCTCCCTAGTGATTACTAGCTTGTCCTTGAGGGTGACACACACTTCACACGGATGTGGAAGAACTTTCGAGCGAGTCTCATGAAGCAACTTGGACTCAAACTCTTTGACTTTGAGGGACTGAGCTTTCAACTCATCTGTGAGCTTGGGGCACTTCTGACATGCACCCAAAAGAGTTGGTCTAGTTTTGAACTCATCAAGCTCCTTGAGGGCACTCTCAAGCTGACTGGCAACTTGAGCATGCACACTCTCCCTCTGTGCAAGATCACTCATCACAACTTGACAAGACTCACACTCTACAATCATATCATCCTTAGCAAGCTTAGACCTAAGTGAAGCAATTTCAAAATCAGCACTCTCCAACTTAGACTTAAGCTCTCTACTCTCATGAACAACACTGCAAAGCTTATCATCTTGCAAAAGCAGAACATCACGCAAATGATCAAGTTCAGAAGGGAGGTCATCAAGAGTAGGAGGTACCTCGCTTGTGTCAGAGTCAGATCCAGAGTCAGTGTCGTGGTCGTTCTTTGCCATGAAGCAAAGCTCGGTGAAGTCATCCTTCCTCTTGACTCGTGGCTTTTCAACCTCCTCCTTCAAGCATGTAAGGCCTTCATTTGATGTGAGGTCGATATCGCTCAAGGCGGCAATGTAGGCGCGTGCAATGGCCTTGGCGAACTTCTTGGAGTTCTTGCCCTTCTTGTAGAAGTGGTTCTTCTTCTGCTTGAAGTCTTCAGTGTTGTTGTCGTGGTACCCGGCCTTCTTCTTCTTCTTGGGACAATCAGCGATGAAGTGTCCCGGGTCACCGCACTCGAAGCAGGTTCTTGAACCACCTCCTCTTCTCTCCTTCCGGTTGTTGTAGAACCTCCTAAACTTCCTTGTGAGCAAGGATAGCTCCTCGTCAGGAATACACTCCATCTATTCATCGGAAGCTGCAACAAGAGAAGACAAAGCAAACTCCAAGGAAGATTTGTCAAGTGAGGGGTTAGTTCCATAAGAAGCACAACTGTAATCACCTAAATATTTTCAGTGCTCTATTTTTGATAGGTTTTGTTAGTGTCCCCAACTAGCATATACCTCGATCTCAACGCCGGACAAGAGGCAGATCGTTCCTACAGGTATCATCCATCACTGAATGAAACTTGAGTTGTTTTGTTTAAATATAATCGTGTTAGGTATAAAATATGTTCTTTTTAAATAAACCAACTAATGAGGACTTCGTGCATTTTTTAAACAAAATCAGAATCATTTTGTTTAAAGACAATCATGTTAGGTATGAAATTTGTTATTTTGAAATATACCAACTGAGGACTTCATGCATTTTTTCATTATATTGACAAGAATCGTAGAGGGTTCAGAGTCATTGTTTTGCTGGAGTTATTTCTTCAATGGCCAGTGATGACTGGAGTTGGATCTTATTGCCTTAGTTAGCTGATAGGTGGCTTACAGGATGCGAGAAATTCATTAACGACACATTTGAAGGCAGCTATCCAGGACAGAACACGGCGTGTCCATGTCACGATTGTCATTGCATGGCATATAGAACAAAAGATGAGGTTGAACTACACTTACATGCTAGAGGGTTTGATAAGCAGTTTGTTAATAAGAAGAAACGTCACGGGTGTACACCCATTGTTGTCGATAATGATGATGGTAATTTTGCTGAAGGTGAAGCTGGTGATGGTGGCAGTGTCAATACTTTGCTGAACTCGCTAATTAGGGGTGCTATACTGTGAAGGATTGATACCGAGGTGCCCAATAAGTCAGCAAAGAACTTTTTTGCATTGATGGAAGATGCGTGAAAGGAACTGTACCCAGGTTGCAAGGAGGCTTCAAAAGTTTCTTTTATTGTAAGGTTATTTCAGATTAAGGTCATGCATGGTATTACCAACACTGCTTTAGAGAAAATTCTTCAATTATTCATTCTTGCGCTCCCTGAAGGACATTGCTTTCTAGAAACCATGCCGTAAGTTCGAAAGTTAATTCGAGACCTTGGCCTAGATTACATAAAGATTCATGCTTGTGTGAATGACTGCGTGTTATTTCGTGGACAATATTAAAAGGACAATAAGTGTCCAACATGTCGGGAGAGTAGGTGGAAAAATTTAGAATCTGATGATGTGGATGAGTGTAATGCCTCTATTGGAGCGAAGAAGAAGCTTTTTCCTCAGAAAATACTGAGGTATTTTCCAATTACTCCTCATCTACAAAGATTATATATGAATGAGAGCACTTCCACATTTATGTGTTGGCACAACACAGACTTGGTTCAAGATGGTAAAATAATGCGTCATCCAGTAAACTCAGAGGCATGGAAGCATGTAGATGAAAAGTATCATGAGCACATTGCATATGATCCACGAAATGTGAGGCTAGGACTTGCGTCAGATGGCTTCAATCCTTTTGGTATGTTAAATGTGACTCATACAACCTGGCTAGTAATCCTAATTTTATACAACCTGCCACTTTGGTTGTGTTTGAAACAATCCTATTGGATGATGTCGATGTTGATTCCTGGCCCTATATCTCCTAGAATTAGCATTGATGTTTATTTGCAGCCTCTGAACGATGAGCTAAAGGAACTTTGGATTAAAGGAGTAGAAACTTGGGATGCAAAGGTAAAGAAAAATTTTACTCTCCGAGCTATTCTACTTTGGACAATAAATGATTTTCCTGCATATGCGATGCTCTCTGGATGGAGCACAAAAGGCAACTTTGCTTTCCCTTATTGTGGTTAAAACATGGCAAAAAACATTGTTATTTAGGGCATCGGCGTTTTTTGAGGACATACCACAAGTGGCGAAGGAACAAGGTCATTTTCAATAACATGGTAGAAACAAGGGTGGCTCCAGTACCGCTTAGTGGTGAACAAGTATTGCAACAGTATGAGAGTATGGAACAAGTGACTTTTGGAAATACTTGCACAGGGAAGAGAAAGCAACGTGATGAAGACACTAGATGGCACAACTGGAGGAAGAAGAGTATTTTTTTTTTGAACTTCCTTACTGGGAATCATTGCTTATTCGCCATAATCTAGATGTGATGCATACTGAGAAAAATATATGTGAGAGCTTGCTAGGGACTTTGCTTGCTATAGCAGGGAAATCTAAGGACAGTGAGAAGGCTCGACTTGATCTGCAGGAGTTGAGTATAAGGAAGGATCAACATCCATTGCAAACGAAAGGTAAATACACTCTGCCACCAGCGTTTTATACCTTAGGTAAAAATGAGAAGAAAATTCTATGCAAATTTCTATAGGATATTAAGATGCCCGATGCTTATGCCGCAAATATCAGGAGATGTGTTGATGTCGATGCTTGTAAGATTAAAGGACTTAAAAGTCATGACTACCATGTTATATTACAAAAACTTTTACCCCTGATAGTACGACACATATTGCCTGAAAAAGTAGCGACGCCATTGATCCAGTTCTGCAATTTTTTTAAATCAATATTTTCAAGGGAGCTTGAAGTTTCTGAAATTCAAAAGCTCGGTGATTCAATTGGACAGATCCTTTGCAGCCTTGAGATGATATTTCCTCCAGCATTTTTTGACATTATGATGCACTTACCGGTTCATCTTCCATTGGAGGCTAGACTTGGAGGTCCTGTTTGCTATAGATGGATGTATCTAGTTGAGAGGTACCTACGCACCCTCAAAGGCTATGTGAGGAACAAAGCATCTCCAGAAGGTTCAATAGCAGAGGGATATGTCTTAGAGGAATGTCTTATGTTTTGTTCCCGGTTCTTTGAAGATATGAGTACAAAGCTAAATCGACCTGAACGTCAAGAAAGCAGCACTATCTGTGACCAACCTTCTGGTCTAAGTATATTTGGGAACAGAGACTATGACAAGAATAAAAATTTTCAACTGGAGGTTGCATCTCGTTCTGACTTACAGAGGATGAGGCACTATGTAATAACCAATTGTGATGAGGCCAGTGAATGGATACAGTAAGTTACATGCATGAATGTATTTTGGAAATTTTTATATATATTATGTTGAATATGTGTAGCTCATAGGCTGTGTTTTTTTTTCATTTTTTATGTAGTGAGCATATTGAGGAACTGACTAGACACAGCACACTGAACGTTCAAAAAAGGCACAAGGAACATTTTGTTTCTTGGTTTCAGCGTAAAGTGAGTCATATTTCTGCTAACTTGTGATTTCAGTTTATTTATTTTTCCTAACTACACACTTCTAAGTGCAGATCAAGAAACTACATGTCAAGGGAAAAGTAAATTATATGATATATTCTCTTTCTCGTGGTCCAAATCATCGAATTCGTGTGCTCAACAGGTGCTCCATCAATGGATTTCACTTCTGAACCAAACATGTGGAGAAACATCTAGCCACACAGAACAGTGGTGTTCTCGTCAAGGGCGATGGCATGGAATGGTATGGAGGGATCAATAGAATCATAATGCTTGATACCTCTCGGACTCGCTATCATCATCCTTGCTAACGAAAAGGAAGTCGTGTTGTTTGATTGTGATTGGTTCGATGTTCTGGCACCACCTACATGCCGATCTAGAGGGCACAATAGAGATCAATATCGTATTATCGATATTGATACCTCTCGGACTCGCTATTCAGACGAGCCATACATCATGGCGACTCAAGCTGAACAAGTATGTTATGTGAAAAGTGCAAAGAAAGCTAATTGGTGCAGTGTCCTTAGAATGAAGCCAAGGAATCTATTTGTCATGCCTGAAGGAGAGGAACCTGATAATAATGTCAACATTGATGATGACTCCTTAGTCATAGGATTGGAACATATAAACATTGAAGGACAAGATGATGAATTGCTAAATTGGAGTAGGACTGATGTGGAAGGGTTAAGTGGTGATGTTTCTACACTGGAAGCGGCTCATGCTGCAGCCATACTAGAACCGGAGCATGACGATATTCCAGATGAAGATGATATGGATGACACGTACATTGTCGATGGAGTCGTTCCTCTATTAGAAAGGTCTAAAGAAGATGACAGATGATGATAGTTTTTTTGTATAATTTGGGGAGTTGTTTTTGTATAATTTGGGGTTGCTAAAGTCGATTGGAGCTTATATTTTCTTCATAACAATTGCTGTCAGCTTCTATTTTCTTCATAACAATTGCTGTCGTTATACTCATAACAATTCCCGTTATACTGGATCATGTGCTGCATATTGGTTGTACCAACCAATACTGATTTTAGTATCATTGTATCTGTACTGTTCATGTTGATCCTATTTAAATCGTAGAGAGTATTTTCAATAATAAAAAATCTCAAGGTCCAACAGATGATTTTCAATAATCAAACAATTCAAGTACCACAGCATTTTTGAAGAACCGGAACAATAGATGTTATAATTAGAGAAGACACAAAGAGATAACACATATGATATATCATCAACAATAGATGATCTTGCGAAGCAGATCAAGCAAACACAACACAACAGATGATATAGCTCCAACATAGATACTTAATTAATACTTAGAGGATCCATTACATCTGCATAAAGATAATACTGGGTTGCTGCCTCTCATGTGAGCAAAATAAAGCATCCAGAACATGTCATTACATCACCCATTTCCTATAAGAGAGGCATCCAGAACATGGTATGCGAGTAGGAGCCTCCAACTTGCTTCCGCTCCTCCCTTGCTGCAGCTTTCTTTGCTTTTTCCCATGCTGTAGCTTTGTTCCATATATTGCTCCCTGGTGGCAGCAAGTGCTTGCAGATGCTGCAATAATGGGGGAAGTAGAATTAAAACCTATCAGCATTACAAGTAAATGTAGGTTATTTTATGACAATTAACTCAGTTTAACATAGGCTACAAAAGTAGAGAAAGCGAACGATTAAAGATTCATGTGCCAGACCATATAAAAGAACTTAAAGCAACTACTTAGATCATGTGGTCTGCAAAGTCACAGCTTATCTTAAAATAAAATTTAATTAAAAGCCATACTGTAGGACTTGTTTGTGCATTGTCTTACTCTAACTGTGCTCCCAGTGTAGAAATATGTAACCACAATATAAACAAGTAAACATTAAGCAAGGTAGCATATGGTTCAAAAATGTGGCAAAAGTGTGTCGACCATGCCACCAGAGTATGAATAGCTTATTTCTTACTCTTGGAAGCAGAGCATTCAGATCAGTTGAAAGTGAGAAAAATATAAGGAAGCACACAGACCAGCGAAGGCTAGCCATAAAAGGTAAACTACTATTTTGTGAAATGAGAGCAGCAGCCAGCAAAGGCATCTGGTATTTAGCTTAGGATTATGCATGCATAATAGAGCAACACAAAACCAGGATCATCGCCCTAGCATTCGATACAACTACCAAGATATTAAATAACATTTGCACGAATTTAATACACACTTGAGAAACTCTATGTGCTTACTATGGTGGGGATTTGTGGGCTGATGACAACACTGGTTAGCTTACTACTGTAGGCATGTCGAATTCAACAATATTTCACTCCACTATAAATATGTTCATATTAGTGAATCATATTACTTCTAGATGGCATCTTCGAAGTTCAATTGATACTCCATTCAGGGCCATAGCCAACACTAGGAGAATAGGTATAATGTTCAATTGTTGATTAACTGCAGCTTCTAGATATCACTACTGATAATCCACACATTTTGTCAGTGTTGATTTATCTATGTAATGGACAAAGAACAAGTGCCTAACCTTATAGACAAGTGTGACAGGTGGACCGTCGTCATCATCGCTCTCGATGACGATAACCTGGATGGGAGTAGATGGTCGTCTAGGCTTTGTGGTGGAGGTCGTCGGTCTTGACCCCATGGAGGACGGGCGGCTGGGGCCTGTGCTGGAGGGCGTCAGGCTCAGGCCCTTTGAGGACGGGAGGCCAGAGGCCCTGCTGGAGATCCGGCGGCTGGGGCTTATGCCGGAGGTCGCCCTGCTTATGCCCTTGGACACGATATCCTCGTCGCCCCCCTTCCGTGGGCAGAGGCAGTCGGCATGTGGGAGGATGATGGCACCGAGGTCAGAGGACTCCGTGCGAATCGACCAAACTGGTCCCGCATCTGCCTCCGTTAGATGTGGTTGCAGCGCCGGGAGTGCACGGAGTTGTTTCTTTCACCAGAAATGCTACTTCTGTTCCAACTGACTTGTGGGAAAAGAAGGCCACTTTCTCACGTACGGGTGGGACACAGGTTGGTCACCGGATTATGGTCATCAGTTCGTCCCCTGTTCTGGCTGAACTAGTTTCTTGGTCTTTTTAATCCCACATGTAAAAGAATTCTAGCAGTGTTGGATTTGAAGGAAACATTTGAGTTCAACACATGGGACCATTGTCTTCGGCGCCGAATCGTTCTGTACGCTTTTAGATATCTGACTGACATGTGGGTCCTATATCAGGGCAGGACCAATAATATATGGGCATCCGGGCCCGGAAAATGGGCCTCTCGCTCACCATCGGCGTCGGCTCTTCTCTCGCTCCGCTGCACCGCCCACTCTCTAGCTCCTCACCTCGACGTGAAACACTAGCGCTGCGCCGCTGTTCGTCGCTCGCTTGCCGCCGCTGCTCTCCCGCTCCGCCTTGCCCTCCTCGGCCATCGCACCCGACTCCGCATCGCCCTCCTCCCTCTTCTCTCGACCGCCAACGTCGCTGCTCCTCCGGTCCTCCATCTTCTCTTGGTCACCGGTTCTTGATCTACTGATGCTCGACCAGCCGATGTCGAGGTGCCGATGTTGCCTCCTTGGCAGGCCGCTATGCCACCTGGCTTGCAGGGAAAACAGGCCGCACGACTCGGTTCACGCCAGTCTAGGCCATACCGCGGGCTTGACCCTAAACCCGAAGCACGCTATAGCACGACCTGTCGTGTCTTACCAGGCTGTGCCTAGAAGCAGGTCGTGTCGGGGTGGGCCGGGGAGCCCAGATGCCCAGCTATAGGGTCAATGTTTCTCATTTCCTTCAATATATTTTACATGAAATGAAAAAAAATATCAAACTAGAAAGAAATTTGAAACAAATGGGCAAATAAGTTTACAAGTTTTAGTACCATTATTTTTATCCAAATTTTTAAGTAGGATTATTTTCGTCCAAGTGAGTATGATTATTTTTTAGCACGATTATTTTTCAGTTTTAAGTAGGATTATTTATCAGATTAAACTTCTCTGCAAATTTTCCAACACAGCCCACGTTAAGCACCCTAAAAACCGCCTCGCCATCCTGAAAATTTTCCATAATTGCGCCCCACTTCCCCTTCTGGCACCTATACTCATTAATTATATGCTAAGTATATTCGCTGATCCATGGCAACGTCCACGAAAATTATTCCTTCCAAACCTTTTGTTCCAACTGACTTATGGGCCACGCAGAAAAGTGGGCTATTGTCTCATGGATAGGTGGGACCCATGTTGGTCACGTGATTATGCTCATCAGTTCGTCTGCTGTTCTTGCTGATCTAGTTCCTTTGTCTTTTAAATTCTAAAAAAAACTTTGAACAAGTTTAGATTTGTCATATGTTCTTCGAATCAGGTGCTTTTTATTTCTAAATTCTTACAAAAAAAATATCTATCATATACATTCACTACAAGCACGGTTCTCACGCTTGATTTTGAATCACAAATCAAAGCACTTTTTAATTTTACTATACATTTTTTATTTCAATAATTTTATTGAATTTAGAACTCAAATTTGTTATGCACATGTTTCATGTCCATTCTAATCTTTGCTAACTTTTGTGATTTTTTTTATTATTATTTCAAAGAAGGTGTTTTGGAAATGGGACTATTGAGCTCACATCTTATGAACTCAGTAGGCAAGTTCACGGTTAAATGACACTATGTCAGTCCGAACAATTAAAAAAACAATTGAAACAATTCATGCATATAGATATATATGGCATATGCATCTCTACAATATATTAATTTAGGTGGCGTCATCGACCGGCCGCTATGTTATTCTACCCTTCCTTGCGTAAGCCAATCAATAATTAATTGAAGAAAGAAATGAATTAATATGAACCCATTAGTTTCTAGATTATTAAATATCATATAAGTCTGCTACCTATGTCAATTAAGAAAAGAATCAAGAAAAAAACCGACCACTTCCCAAATTTTATACATGTCAAGTCAATCAATAAAAGAAAGGATTATGGCTCCGAGCATGAGGTGTGGTCCTCGGAGTAACCGGCTGTTGTCCCCCATGTGAGCTCCGTGCGGTGCTTCCTGTCCTCGCACGCTACTCCCACCGGCGCAGAAGGCGCGGTACACGACGCTTGGGCCTGCCTCCTCTCCGGTGGCACCCATGCGTCTAGCTCGGCATCGTAGTCAGCCCATAAACGACAGCACCCAGACACCGCGGCACATCCACTACAACCACTTCGTGTCGAACTAGAACGTTCTGCTTCTGTCCTTCGTGCTTCCCGATGGCAACTCTGTAGAGAAAAAGACGACACGACCATTGTGGTGCATCGGGTGGCACATCACGAACGACGGGTTGAACACATCAAGATCAATGCGAATGTGAAAAATGAGATTACACATGTTTTACAATTATTTCTTTAGAAAATATCTTTTTAATAATTGCACAAAAGTAAAGTTTTAACTAAGAATAAAAAGAAAAAAATATGAAGATAATGCAGAACTGAACTTGAACAGGGAAGAGCATGTTCCCGACATGTGGTCCCGGACTCCCTGTGCGTCATACATCGGATATGCCGCTGACACAAGGACCCACATGAAAAAATTATTTCCTCCAAATCTATTCGGTGAGGCATTGGAAATTTCGCAGATCCCGCCATATTGCCTAACCACCCACGACCGACTCGCCTTCTATATTGTCACCAACAGCGAAATAGGTTTAGGGGTGGGAGGCACGCCGCCGGTTTATCTTCTGCGAAGGAGTTCAGGATCGTGAGGCAGCGAAGAAGACGAGCACCATGTCAGCTGCCACGAAGTCCCGATCAGGTGTAGCTGCTGCACGTCCTGGGGCGATAATCCAGGAGGCCGAGACTGTGATTGACGAAAAGTTGATTGATCCATCAGGCAGCCACAGGTTCGTAACATCCTGAAATGTCTCCAGTGTTTTCTTCAACT
This sequence comes from Eleusine coracana subsp. coracana, assembly GCA_032690845.1. Lineage (NCBI taxonomy): Eukaryota > Viridiplantae > Streptophyta > Magnoliopsida > Poales > Poaceae > Eleusine > Eleusine coracana. Next base: position 32,122,079 of record CM064422.1, read on the forward strand.
CGATTGCACCTAGGATTTGATTTCCCTCCATATCATCTTCTACTTACACTTAGGGTTTCTGCAAATTTATCTCATGTTGCCTCCATGGATGCCATCTATAGGGTTTGTAATATCATATTTACCTATCCCTCGGTTTGTAGGAGGGCATGCATATTTTAGTAAAATAATTGCTCCCATGATCAGCGTGCCGAATCCATTGACTTGATAATAGTCTTGTGCCTCACCATTTTAAAGTACATAATTTACCTTGTGAATTAACCCTGTTAATGTTCCTTGCCAATTTAACCTTGGGAATTCAAACATGTGGATTTTCCTTATGTATTTCTCCTCATTTGGGCCACATACTGTAATATAAAATAATCTTGTGAATTTAAATAATAAATCAGAGTTAGATTATTCTGAATTTTATTGTGAGTCACAAATATTTACTATCATATTGTTCTGCATTTGCCTTGTGAATTAACCACGTGGATTTGCCTTCTGAATTAAACATGTGGATTTGACTTTGTGAATTTGCCTTGTCAAATTGCTTTGTGAAATAACCATGTGAATATGCATTGTGTATTTCTCCCCATTTAGGCTATGTACTGTAATATAAAATTGACCTTGTGAATTTAAATCATAAGTCAGAGCTACATACTTTTGAATTTTATTTCATGTCATAAATATTTACTTGCATACTATTCTCCATTAGCCTTGTGAACCATGTGGATTTGCCTTGTGAATTAAGAATGTGGATTTGCCTTGTGAGATAACCATGTCAATTTGCCTTGTGCATCTAACTTCAAATGGCCTACGTACTGTAATATAAAATTAACCTTGTGAACTTCAAATATAAGTAAAAGCTACATACGTCTAAAATTTATTGCTGAGTCACAAATATTTATTGCCATAAAGTGTTTTGATATATTTTTTGTGCACACATACAGAGGCCCATTGACGGGTGAGATATGGACTGTAACCATCGAATGCAAGAAACCAGGGGAAGAAAATCGTGTCATCTGTGCCCGCCTTGACAAAGCTGACATAACATTTTTCAACCTAACAAATTTCAAAGGGCAGCTTGGGTTTACTATGCAGGATTATTTGTACTACAAAAAGTGATGTGGAGTTGATATAGCTTCTTTTGAGGCAATTGATTTCCCAGCTGATGCTGAAGACATGATTCAGCAGTGTGCTTCAGAAAAGAGGATCAGGTTGCTAATGGCCACAGCTCAAGAAAATGAACGCCATGTCAACATTACACCCCTGAAACGAACCAGGGGGTTTGAGGACAATGATGTCAATGAATATGACAACGATGACGATGATGATGACGATACTGGTGGCATAGATGAATCGATTGATGAATACAAAGAATGGCTTCAGGGTAAAGGACCTGATACTGGTATATATATAGTTTATATTCATTACATTGAGATGACTACACTAATGAATCGATTGATGAATACAAAGAATGACTACACTAACCACATTTACTTGTATTCATTACAGTCATTGTCATAATGTTGACATTAACACGCAGATCTACAGGATGACTATAGGGATGAAACAATAAAGACATACACTACATGGTTAAGGGATCAAGGATTTTTGAAAGAAATTAGTAATCCCTTCTGCCATTGCACTTCTTAGTTGTAAAAATGCTGAAACTACTAAGTGTGTGTGCTTTCTTTTGTAGTTGCTTTTAATGATCATCAGCATACAAACTTGGAAAATAATGGCAATGGTCCACATCGTGAAGAGGCGACACCAACAAAATGGCCTCCTCATGCTAGGAAAATAAAGAAGACCAAAGGTTTTCAAAACTATTTTAATTCTGAAAGTTCACTCTATTGTTTTGCACGAAATAAGAGTTTTTCTATTTTGTGATTGTAATTAGGTGGAAAGAAAGATGGTGTGGTACCTTGAAAGGCATAGCTGCAATGGGCAAAAGGTTGAAGTCATGCACTGAGAAGCTAAGAATCGATTTCTCCCCGAATCTAGGTGGTCCCTGTGGCGATAATAGACGTACTTTTGTGGATGAAGTGGTTATGTATACAAAGTTACATACTCCATTGATTGGAGTAAGACACTGGAAAAATGTGCATCAAGATGTAAAGAATTCAATTGTAGAATCTACACTGGTATATTACACGATGGCCCATCTGTTATGATTTTCAATATTATATTATATTAGTAACTTCATACATTACAATGGAAATTTTATATCTCTTATTTTGATCAGCATGGATGGCTCATGGAGAACAGTGATGAGTCCAAGGAAAAGATCTGGAAGATTGCTAAAGAACGCTATAAAGGATGGCGGTCTGCTTTAAGTGCTACATACAGGGCTTACAGTAGTTATGAGGAGAGGATGACACATAAGCCCGAAGACTTGGACATTGTGGAGTGGCATTATTTAATCACATACTTTGGGACTAAAAAGTTTAAGGTAAAACAGTATTTGCAAAGTTATGAACTGAAGCATATGTCTGCCATCTTGAATTTTAACTTGTTGCCTACCTACAGAAAGTTAATAGCCAAAACTCTATGAATCGGCAACAAATGAAAACCTTGCATGTCATGGGGTCCAAACCTTTCTGTCAATGTAGTTGGGAAAAGGTATATACGAGTTTATTTGTTTTTATTTACGTTTAATTAAACAATGAGCCATACTAATGATGTGTACTATTGCAATTGTAGAGAGACCCGAAAACCGGTGTTGAGCCAGGTGTTTTGGAACTTTTTAAGACTACACATACAAAGCAAGGAAAGTGATCAAATGAGATGGCTGAGACTATTTATGTCAGTATTAATATGATCATAAATGCTTCCATACTATAATCTATTAATTTAGTGTTACAACATAGCATAATTTAATATGTTACTATTAATTCTTTCCTGCAGCATACAACAAATTATCTATGACGAAGTCATGTGAATTAGGAGAAGAAGAATCAAGGAGTGTCACATCTGCAGCTGCTAATGAAAACCAAGTGTTTCAGGCAATATACAAAGAAACAACAGGAGCCAAATCAGCCAAAGTGCGGGGTCATGGATACTTGTCAAATGCAAGTAAGAACCAGCTACTACAAGAGAAACTAGAAGAACAAGAACGTGAAGTTCGGAGAACAACTTGAAAAGGTTACCGCTGAAAAGGAAGCTGAGAAGAAACAACTTATGGCATCACTTAAAGAAGAAATGGTTCAGGAGATGACAAAAATGATGGCACAGAACCAAATTCAGGTATTGCTAGCTGCATGTGTTTTATATTACTACAAATTTGTGATTGTCCATCTCTGACCAAGCTTTTTGAAAAATGCTCAGACGACAACTGAAACAAACAATATACCACAAGATATGATGAGGACATCAACGACATACGAACAACGACGACGGAAGACGGCGCGCCAAACCAAGTTGTCACGCCTCCACCTCTCGTCGTTGCGCCTTCTCAAGTTATGAACCCATCTTTCGACGAGACGACGACGTACAAGGGCCCAATCACTAGAGCTCGAGCCCAGGAATTGAAGATGGTTTTGATGCTAAGGAACGACGGCCCAGGATGACGCCCGCGAAGGCCCAAGTAGCCCAAGTCACGCGACTACCTCTCCACCGCACGCCTCTCTACTTCAGCCGGCCCTAGATGCCGCGCTCCCCCTATTTAGTCAAGGGTTGCGCCCTTATAATCTTTGAGTTTTGTTTTAAGATTAGCTTAGCTATTCATCCGTCTCTCGACGTGAATTCAGAACTCCAACTTCGTGCAATACATCAGATTGCTCGCCTCTAATTCTTGCTCGTTCTTCGATTGCGCGTAAGAATTGATCCTCGTGATCAGGTTGATCTTGTTTACCGCAAGGTTAATATCCTCCGGAAGTTGGTTCAGCGATTGCATTGGCGCTTCGGGCTTGCTCGTCGTAGTCGGATCGTGAGGGTCGACATCCACCGAATCAAAGTTATCTACACTCACCGAAAGATCGGGCACTCTACGCCTATCAAGTGGTATGAGATTCCAATGTTTCTCGGTGAGTTTATCCAAGTCCACATAAACCAAAAACTACAAAAATAATTTTACCCCAGTACGGTTTTGAGCCTCGCACTTTCGTTCAATAATTTGCGTTGTTGAGTTTTTGTGCTATCGCTTTTGATCGTTGCTGGTACACGGTGTTTCATCATTTTCTCCTCATCATCGTCGTATCCTTCCACCACATCGTGTGTTTTCGCCACCACAATTTGCTTTCCGCCGCATCTGTTTTCTCCGCCTCGCTCTCCTACTTGGCCACGCGTAACGAGTCTTACTCAGTTGCGTTTTGGTGAGCCGATCACTTGCCAAGTTTTGCCACCGCACCGTGAGTCCGGGTCAGTCACGTGACTTGTTGAGTCCTACTCGGTTACGTAGTAAACCGCCCCGCCTCGCCTTGTGTTGTGTTCTTTTAATTACCGTTTTACCCCTGCCTCAAAAAAAAAAAGTGTGTATGCATTGTTTTTTTCTTCACACTCCCCTGACATAGGTTAAAAAAAAAGAGGGGCAGAAGTAAAAAAAAAGAAAAGAAAAAAGAAAAGAAAAAGAAAAAGAAAAAAGAGCGCTTGAGCACCATAGGCGACACGTTACTGTTCTTTACCCTTCTTCGGATCCGTTTGTTTCGATTCTTCTTCTTCCTCTTCCACTTGTGCCGGCAGCAATCTTTTCGCGTTTAGCACCTTTATTCAGCTTTGCAGTTATTGTTTGAATTGTGCTAACCCTTGATTGAGTGCAGCCTCCTAACTCCACAAATTTTCTACTACGAGCAGGTTTTTGTTTCACCACGCAATTGCTCCTCCAATCTTTCACCGGTTTTACCTGTGGTTGCAGTTCACACTTGCGTGCTTGGTAAGGACGGGTAAGGATTTGATAACAGCTTTTTGATTGAGCTTTTCATCCACCACTCACCTCTCGTCGTAGGATCTTTTTCTATGTTGCTTGTGTTTCTATGGCAGAAAACAACTCGAAGTCGGAGGAGCTCACCCTCCAAGAAGTCCAGGCGCAGGTTGAAAGTCTACAAAATGACATGAAGACGATGCACGAGAGACTTGACTCCACGATTACTTCGTTGAACGAGCGTTTTGATCAGCTCGACCTTGCTGATACGGCTGCCCACACCACGCTCGCGACGATCATGACTCGTCTTGAGGCCATGTCAACGCAACTTGGGACCATGACGACGCAGCTCACGGAGTTGCAAACTGCACGCGACTACGGCGCCGACACCGAGCAGGATGACGCCAATTGTCATGGTCATGCTCGTAGGGTACGTGTTCCTACTAATGACTCTTTTGCCAGAATTAAATTTCGTATTCCCACTTTTACTGGCAAATATGATCCGGGTGCTTATCTTGATTGGGAATTAGAGGTTGAACAAAAATTTGCATGCCATGATATCCCTGCTAATTTACAAGTTAAGGCTGCTATTAGTGAATTTACTGAATTTGCTTTACTTTAGTGGCGTGAGTATAGACAAAAATATCCTAATAATGTTCCAGCCACTTGGACGGCATTAAAAGCTGCTATGCGTCGTCGTTTTGTGCCGTCATATTATGCTAGAGATTTGCTTAATCAAATGCAGCGCTTTCAACAAGGTTCACAATCTGTAGAGGATTATTATCAAGCTTTGCAAAAGGGTATGATTCGCTATGGTTTAGTTGAACTAGAGGATGCTGCTATGGCTCGCTTTAGGGGTGGGTTAAATCGTGAAATTCAGAACATTCTTGATTATAAGAATTATGATGATATCACCACCTTGTTTGAAAATGCTTGTAAAGCTGAACGTGAAGTACATGATCGACAATCTTCGTCAAGACCTAACACTTTTGCAGGGTCCAAGGCGCCTTCAGCTCCACGATCAGCGCCTCCTTCCACGTCACGCGACCACACTGCGACCTCATCCAAGTCGAGTGCTCCACCCATGGCCAGATCTGTCTCGACCGCGCCGTCCTCCTCGTCGTCTGGACGAGCTCGAGATACTCAGTGTTTCCGTTGCAAAGGATTTGGTCATGTGATACGCGATTGTCCAAACAAACAAACTATGTTGATTCGTGATGACGGTGAGTATTCTTCTGCTAGTGATTCTGAGGATACTCTACATACTATGCTTGCCACTAACCATACAGATAATACGGAGCTTCATGTCGACTCTAGTGCCGCCGACAGGTATGCAACTCTTGTTGTGCAGCGTGTTCTTAGTACACAGGTCGTGCCAGACGAAAAAAATCAGCGCCACAACATTTTTCATATTAAAGGCGTTGTGCAAGAACGAGCGGTCCGTATAATCATCAATGGTGGCAGTTGTAACAATTTGGCTAGTACGACCTTGGTGGAGCAGTTATCATTGCCAACAAGGAAGCATCCACATCCTTATCATGTTCAATGGCTTAATGATGGCGGCAAAATAAAGGTAACGCGCTCGGTACGTGTCCCTTTCTCTCTTGGTGCATATTCTGATTTTGTGGATTGTGATATTGTTCCAATGGAAGCATGCTCTTTGTTGCTTGGACGTTCTTGGCAATATGATGTTGATAGTGTTCATCATGGTCGCTCCAATTATTATTCCTTCATGTTTAAGGGTCAAAAAATTGTTATTCATCCTATGACACCTGAACAAGTTCTAAAAGATGATATTGCTAGAGCGGCAAAAGCTGCAAAATTGATTAAATCACCACCTGTTGCACCTGTTCAACCTGAGATCAAATTGCATAACCCTATATTGCTTGCTACACGTACTGATTTTGATGAGTTACATGATGCTAATCTGCCCTGCTATGCGCTAGTTTGCTCTCGTATGCTTGTTTCATTAGATGAGGCACCTATGTTGCATATTCCTCCTGCTATTGCTAACCTTCTGCAGGACTATAAAGATGTTTTTCCCGCTAAATTGCCACCGGGTCTTCCTCCTATTCGTGGCATAGAACATCAGATTGATTTAATTCCAGGCGCACAACTTCCTAATCGTGCCCCGTACCGTACAAATCCTGAGGAGACAAAAGAAATTCAGCGTCAAGTGCAAGCATTGCTGGATAAAGGTTACATTCGTGAGTCTCTCAGTCCTTGTTCGGTTCCTATTTTGCTTGTTCCTAAGAAAGATGGTTCTTGGCGTATGTGTGTAGATTGTCGTGCAATTAACAATATTACAATTCGTTATCGATATCCTATACCACGACTTGATGATATGCTTGATGAACTTAGTGGTGCCATAATTTTCTCTAAGGTTGATTTGCGTAGTGGTTACCATCAGATAAGAATGAAATTAGGAGATGAATGGAAAACGGCTTTTAAAACTAAATTTGGCTTGTATGAATGGTTGGTTATGCCGTTTGGATTGTCTAATGCTCCTAGCACTTTTATGCGCTTAATGAATGAAGTTCTTCGGCCTTTCATTGGAATATTTGTTGTTGTCTATTTTGATGATATCCTTATATATAGCAAATCCATGAATGAGCATTTAGATCATTTGCATGCTATTTTTGATGCTTTGCGCGCTGCTCGCTTATTTGGGAACATGGAAAAATGCACTTTTTGCATGCAACGTGTTTCGTTTCTTGGCTATGTTGTTACTCCGCAGGGCATTGAGGTGGATAGCAGCAAGGTGGATGCCATTCAGAGTTGGCCACAACCGACGACGGTCACACAGGTTCGCAGTTTTCTTCGTCTTGCAGGCTTCTATCGTCGTTTTGTGCGGGATTTTAGTTCTATTGCTGCACCATTACATGAGCTGACCAAGAAGGGAGCGCCATTTGAGTGGGGTGCACCACAGGACGATGCATTTAACACTTTAAAGGAACGGTTAACTCACGCTCCTCTCTTACAATTGCCTAATTTTGATAAAGTGTTTGAATTGGAATGTGATGCTAGTGGAATTGGTTTGGGTGCTGTTTTGTTACAAGATCATAAACCCATTGCTTATTTTAGTGAGAAGTTAAGTGGTGCTGCCCTTAAATATTCCACTTATGATAAAGAACTTTATGCTTTAGTAAGAACTTTGCAAACATGGCAGCATTATTTATGGCCTCGCGAATTTATTATTCATTCTGATCATGAGGCTTTGAAACATATTAGAACCCAGACTAATCTGAACCGTCGGCATGCTAAATGGGTTGAATTTATTGAATCTTTTCCGTACATCATTAAACATAAAAACGGGAAGGAAAATGTGATTGCCGATGCTTTGTCTCGTCGTTATACAATGCTGTCCCAATTAGACTTTAAAATCTTTGGTTTGCAAGCTTTGAAAGATCAGTATGTGAATGATGCTGATTTTCATGATATTATGATGCATTGTAAGGATGGCAAACCTTGGGGGAAATTTCATATGCAGGATGGGTTCCTGTTTCGTGCTAACAAGCTGTGTATTCCAGCTAGCTCGGTTCGTCTTTTGTTGTTATAGGAGGCGCATGGAGGTGGTCTTATGGGTCATTTTGGCGTTTTCAAGACACATGAGGTGTTGGTCGATCACTTCTTTTGGCCACGGATGCGCCGTGACGTTGAGCGCCTTGTTGCCCGCTGTACTACATGTCAAAAAGCTAAATCCCGTTTGGGTAATCATGGTTTGTATATGCCCTTACCTGTTCCCTCTTCTCCTTGGCATGATATTTCGATGGATTTTGTTTTGGGATTGCCTCGTACTAAGAAGGGAAGGGACAATATTTTTGTGGTGGTTGATCGTTTCTCTAAAATGGCTCACTTTATACCTTGTCATAAAACTGATGATGCCTCCAATGTTGCTGACTTGTTCTTTAGAGAGATTGTTAGACTGCATGGAATTCCTAAAACAATTGTCTCTGATCGTGATGCTAAGTTTCTTAGTCACTTTTGGCGTTCTCTTTGGAATAAATTAGGAACTAAGCTGCTGTTTAGTACTACTTGTCATCCTCAAACTGATGGACAAACAGAGGTAGTAAATAGAACTTTGTCTGCTATGCTTAGAGCTGTTCTAGATAAAAATTTGAGACGTTGGGAAGATTGTTTATCTCATGTTGAATTTGCTTATAATCGTGCTACACATTCTACCACTAAAATGTGTCCTTTTGAGGTTGTTTATGGCTATGTTCCTAGGGCGCCTATTGATTTGTTTGCTATTGATGCTGAAGATGAACCAAATGTTGATGTTATTGCTCATATTGATCACATGAAACAATTGCATGAAGAAACACAACACAACATTGCCGTTGCTAATAAGAAGTATCAAGTTGCTGGTAGTAAAGGTAGAAAACATGTTTCTTTTGAACCTGGTGATTTGGTTTGGTTGCACTTGTGTAAAGATAGATTTCCTACTTTGCGTCGTTCTAAATTAATGCCTCGTGCTACTGGTCCTTTTAAAGTGCTAACCAAGATTAACGATAATGCTTATGTTCTTGACTTGCCCATGGAATTTGGTGTTTCCACTAGTTTTAATGTTGCAGATTTGAGACCATATTTGGGTGAGGATGATGCGTTGCCGTCGAGGACGACTTCGCTTCAAGAAGGGGAGGATGATGAGGACATCAACGACATACGAACAACGACGACGGAAGACGGCGCGCCAAACCAAGTTGTCACGCCTCCACCTCTCGTCGTTGCGCCTTCTCAAGTTATGGACCCATCTTCCGTCGAGACGACGACGTACAAGGGCCCAATCACTAGAGCTCGAGCCTAGGAATTGAAGATGGTTTTGATGCTAAGGAATGACGGCCCAGGATGACGCCCGCGAAGGCCCAAGTAGCCCAAGTCGCGCGACTACCTCTCCACCGCACGCCTCTCTACTTCAGCCGGCCCTAGATGCCGCGCTCCCCCTATTTAGTCAAGGGTTGCGCCCTTGTAATCTTTGAGTTTTGTTTTAAGATTAGCTTAGCTATTCATCCGTCTCTCGACGTGAATTCAGAACTCCAACTTCGTGCAATACATCAGATTGCTCGCCTCTAATTCTTGCTCGTTCTTCGATTGAGCGTAAGAATTGATCCTCGTGATCAGGTTGATCTTGTTTACCGCAAGGTTAATATCCTCCGGAAGTTGGTTCAGCGATTGCATTGGTGCTTCGGGCTTGCTCGTCGTAGTCGGATCGTGAGGGTCGACATCCACCGAATCAAAGTTATCTACACTCGCCGAAAGATCGGGCACTCTACACCTATCAAGATACAGTTAGGAGCACTGAAACCAACAATGAAACAGAACATGTCTCTATGGACACTCAAGTTGATGAAACAACAGAGCATGGAGCTATGCCTACTGAGAAAGACATTCATGGAACACCAATGAATAATGTTGAAACAACAAGCCAGGTAACTGAATTCAATAAGTATTTTAATAATGATTGTTTTAGCATGAAATCCAGCTAATAATCTTCAAACAACTGTATAATCCAGTTGGAGCCAAGAAGCATAATAACAATAGAAAAACAAAAGGCACCGCCTACAGTCAAACCTGGAGCTGCCAAAGTATCAAAGAATTTGTTCAGTGACACACCTAGGAAGGGTGCAGCAGCAGCCAAATACATCACCACACAGCAGCTCTTATCAAGTGGTGCTAAAACAAGAGCAAGCATAATGAAACAAAAGGTGAGAACTAGAATCTTGCAAACCAATTAATTTGAATTTAGAATTCAGTACCATCACAAACTCGACTAGGATCCTCTATGTAACAACTAGAATCTTATCAAATGCATCTCCTTGTGCATTAAAATTGTTTCATTAGATGTGAAATTAAACCAGTGAGTTTATGAATTTAAGTTGCACATTATTGTGTGCTTGTTCCTGATGCTTATTTTTTTCTTAATGTAATTTACGGTCCCTGTACTTTATTGTATGGTTTAATGTAATTTGTTTTCTTAATACATTCACACAATCAGACTATACGAATTGCAATGTAAAAAAAAATTGAATAAAAAGCAATATAATTCCGTGTTGTTGTATAGTCTGACATCATTTTTTATTCATCCATTCTAATGTTAGCCTCCTTTAATGCTTCATTGTTAATTATTATAACACAAATTAGAGGTAAAGACTTCGATTCGCTTTTAGTTCTTACTGTACATGTACATTAACATCAATACAAAAAAAATGGTACAAGCTGTACTTTTATTTTTAATTGAAACAATGTTTATTTTGAACAGGAGCAACGAGATTTGATTAAACAGCTGCAAGAGTGAAGATTGCTCAGTTTCTACAGGTTATCATGAGTGATGGAGGTCATAATAAATGAGGTTGTCATATTATTTCACTATATGGATATGATGATCCAATCAAGAATAGTTCTTAGTTTATTTTTGTGTTCACTTATGTTTTTTAAATTAGACACCACTTCACAATGTTTGGTTATTCATGCCATTGCTATTTGGCTCAGTTGTAAGACTAAATGTTGGATTTCAGTTCTTTATATGAGTGAATGTTGGCGCCACTATTAAAATATGAGTTGCCTTACTTATTGTGCTCTTTACTGTTAGATGTATATGTATTCTTGTAGTTTTCCCCATTGTATAAGGGGTTTTGTGCATATTTATCCACACCTGTACATGTATATATTTGGGCCTAGTGTCCCCATTATGAATACAAGTGCTATTCATAACATGGTAACAGAGCCACGATTAGATTTTTCTCTCTAGTCGTCATTCCTTTTTTTTTCTCCTCCACACGTGCACTTGTGTGTGGACGAATCACGGCTGGAGTTCTTCATCGCCGTCGTCCTTCTTCTCGGGACGGGTGGCTAGACCTCTGCCGCTGGAGCTGTCATCGGTTTCATATGCCCCGACGCCTTCCTAAAGCCGCCGAGGTCGCCAACTTTTGCTTTGCGCCGCCGCTCGATCCACCGGTGCCGTCACTCGATCCACCGGTGTCGTTGATCTATTCGTTGCGCTGGCTCGTTGATTGGTTGCGTCGCCATCTCAATTGGTCGCTGCCTCCGGGAGTTGCCGCCGCTATCACCGAGAGCTACCGTCGCTGTCGGCCCGGTGCTCGAGGAAGAAGATCGATTTCTCGATCCGATCTGAGTCGATCGGCTCGATCTGGTTTTGAGCTGGACATCGGCTCGGCTCGTCGGCTCGTTCGGTTCTAGCTCGGCTCGGCTCGTCGGCTCGTCAGGATTCAGCTCGGCTCGATTCGTTAAAAAAAAAGAGGACTACTATTACTGTTTCGGTTGTTTTTTTTCTATGACTTATCTTGTCGTTTCTTCTAACCGGGATTCTATAGTAGGGTACTCGTAAAAAAAAAACTGCAGCTTACGCCGCCTATCTCTTGTGCTCTTGTCGTCGCCCGCCGCTGCTCCTTCTGCGCTCTCGCCGTCGACATGGCTTCCAGTGGAGTTGCTATTCTTCGTTGTTCGGTGCTTTTCAATGGCACCAACTATTGAGATTGGGTTCCTCGTCTTCGTATTCATATGAAGGGTCTCCGTCTTTGGGGTTTTCTTACTGGCGAGCTTATCTGTCCGCCTTGTCCTACGGCTCCTACTTTGCCTGTGTTTCCAGTTGAGCCCGTTCTTTCAGCAACGGCCACTGCTGCTGAGAAGGTGGAGTATGACAAGATGCTTGCTGGATTTGCTGCTGCTGTGGAGACGTTACGTGGTGATTATGATGATCGTGTGGCGTCTTATGAGACTCAGTATGCTGCCTACATGACATGGATTGATGATGATGCTTGGGCTGCTGCAATACTTGTTGCTAGCATGGCGGATCAGTTCTCTGCTGATATTGTTGATTTTGAGTATGCGCATCAGATGTGGGCTTTTCTTCGTGTGCGCTATGAGCCTTCTGGACAGTCCACTTTTCTTGCTGCCATTCGTCAGGAGCAGCTTGTTCGACAGGGTGACTCCACAGTTGATTAGTCCTACGGTCAGATGTCTGCTATTTGGCGTCAGATTGACATTCTTGGTCCTCAGTTGTCTCCTAGAACGTGTCAGTCCTGCCTGAGTCAGAAGAAGGCCCTGGAGCTTCGTCGCACCTATGACTTCTTGACTCGCCTTCGTGATGAGTATGAGCCATGTCGTGATCAGCTACTTGCTCGCCACCCTTGTGTCACTTTGATAGATGCTCTTGCTGATGTTAGTAATGAGGAGATTTGACTTTGTGAGGCCGGTTTGCTACTGGCCCCCTCAGTGTTGGCTGCTCGTTCTTCAGCTCCCCTCCTCCTGTAGTGCCTTCTTCCATAGCGCCTTCTTCTGGGAGTCGAGGTGGCTCTAGTTCTTTTCTGTGTGACTATTATGGTAAGGATGGACATGTGGAGTCTTACTGTTACAGGAAGAAGAGGGAGAAGAAGGCTCAGACTCGTCGTTCTTCACAGGGTACTTCACAGAGTACTGGTAGTGCTAGTGCTGGAGGTTCTTAGAGGAGTTCTGCTGGTTCAGATACACAGGAGATTCTCATGTTACTATGTCGCCTTGCGCCCTCTGCACCACCTGGAGCTGCTAGTTTTGTGACTCAGTCTGCTGCACTCACGGGCTCTGCTGCTGCTTCTCAGTCTTCCACTGAGGGACCTCGTTCCTCTTCTACTCCAGGTATTTCTCCATGGATTCTTGACTCTGGTGCTTCCTTCCATATGACTCCACACCGCGCTTGTCTTTCTTCCATGGTTTCTCCACCTCCTTCTTATTTTGTTCATACAGCCGATGGATCTCCTCTTCCTGTTGTAGGACAAGGCAGTCTTTTATCAGATTCTTTCTCTGTCCCTAATGTTTCTTATGTACCTGATCTAACCATGCAGCTTATGTCCGATGGTCAACTTACTGATCATGACTGTCGTGTGATTCTTGACCCTAATTTTTGTTATGTTCAGGATCGTTGCACGGGTTAGGTAGGTGGTTCTGGCCCCCGGCGCCGTGATTCATAACATCTTTGGGAGTTGGACTAGCTTCATCTTCCTTCCGCTGCGTCTGCCAGTCTGGTTGGCTCCAGTTTTGTTGCATCATCGACCTCGTCTTTTGCTCAGTGGCATCATCGCTTAGGTCATATTTGTGGCTCTCATTTGTCCACTATGATTCGTCATGGTCTTTTAGGGTCTATTTCAGGTCATGAGTCTTTAGATCAGTGTCAGGGATGTCGGTTAGGAAAGCAGATACAGCTTCCCTACCATTCGAGTGTGTCTGTGTCTCAACATCCTTTTGATCTTGTTCATTCAAATGTATGGGGTCCAGCTCCCTTTGTTTCTACACGGGGGCATCGATATTATATACTTTTTATAGATGATTTTTCTCGCCACACATGGATTTATTTTATGAAACATCGTAGTGAGGCTTTATCCATCTATAAGACTTTTACTGCTATGATTCACACTCATTTTGACACGTCCATTCGTGTTTTTCATGCTGACTCTGTAGGAGAGTATCTTTCTGGAGCTCTTCGCCAGGTTCTTTCTGAGCATGGCACTCTTGCTCAGTTTTCATGTCCTGGTGCTCATCCTCAGAATGGAGATGCTGAGCGCAAGCATCATCATCTTCTTGAGACTGCTCGTGCTCTTATGCTTGCTTCTTGTGTCCCTCCTCATTTTTGGGTTGAGGCTATCTCTACTGCCAATTTTTTGGTTAATATTTAGCCTTCGTCCGCACTTCATGGAGGGATTCCTTATGAGCGCCTTTTTCACCAGTTGACTTTTTGGCTGTGTGTGCTATGTGCTTCTTGCCCCTCGTGAGCGCACTAAGTTGACTGCCCAGTCTGTTCAGTGTGTTTTTCTAGGCTATAGTGCTGAGCATAAGGGATATCGTTGTTGGGATCCTGTTGGTCGTCGGATGCGGGTTTCTCGGGATGTTGTTTTTGATGAGTCACATCCTTATTTTCCGTTTCCATCTTTGGACACCTCCCCAGCATCTTTAGTTGACCCCCTTTCATTCTTGACTTTGCCTGATGCCTCTATTGTCAGCAGTCATCCGGTTCCTTCTTCATTGGCACTGGTACCTTCTTCCCTGGTACCTTCCTCGTTGTTGCCAACTTCTCGTGGGGTGCCTTCATTACCGGTGTCTTCTTCTAGAGAGTCTTCTTCTGGTCCCTCTATGGACCCGAACTATTCTGTGAAGCCACCAGTGACACAGGTCTATACTCGACGGGTTCATTTGTCCTCTATTGAGCCCTCTTCTGCCGATGTGTCATTTTCCTCTGATGAGCCATCTTTTCTACTGGATGCCTCTTCTTTGGAGGATTCTTCACCTGAGCAGCTTCTCAGACGTGGCAATCGTACTCGTCGACGTCCTGATTATTATCCTCCTTCTGCCTATTCTATGATGGTTCTTTCTGAACCCACAATTTATCGTGATGCTATTCTTCATCAAGAATGGCAGCATGCTATGGCTGAGGAGATTGCTGCTCTTGAGCGTACTGGTGCGTGGGATCTTGTTCCCCTTCCAGCACATATTCGTCCTATTACATGTAAGTGGGTCTATAAGGTGAAGACCCGCTCTGATGGTTCTCTTGAGCGCTATAAGGCTCATCTTGTGGCTCGCGGTTTTCAACAGGAGTATGGTCGTGATTATGATGAGACTTTTGCGCCTGTAGTTCACATGACTACTATTCACACTCTTCTTGCTGTGGCCTCTGTTCGTGAGTGGTCTATCTCTCAGCTTGATGTCAAGAATGCCTTTCTTAATGGTGAGTTATGTGAGGAGGTGTATATGCGTCCACCACCTGGGTATTTTGTTCCTGAGGGCATGGTTTGTCGTCTTCATCACTCACTTTATGGCCTAGAGCAAGCCCCTCGTGCTTGGTTTTAGCGCTTTGCTTCTGTAGTCACTACTGCTGGTTTTTCTACCAGTAATCATGATCCAGCCCTTTTTGTTCACACCTCTGCTCGTGGTCGGACTCTTCTCCTTCTTTGCGTTAATGATATGATTATTACTGGAGATGATTCTGATTATATAGCTTTTGTGAAGGCACGTCTCAGTGAGCAGTTTTTGATGTCTGATCTTGGTCCTCTTCGTTATTTTCTTGGGATTGAGATTTCCTCTACACCTGAGGGGTTCTATCTGTCTCAAGAAATGTACATTAGTGACCTTCTTGATCATGCTTCTCTCACTGATCATCGCACTGTTGAGACTCCTATGGAGCTCAATGTTCACCTTCATGCCACTGATGGTGAGCTTCTCCCTGATCCTACTCGCTATCGTCATATTGTGGGGAGTCTTGTCTATCTTGGTGTTACTCGTCCTGATATCTCGCATGCTGTGCATATCCTGAGTTAGTTTGTTTCTGCTCCCACCCAGCTTCACTATACTCACTTGCTTTGAGTTTTGAGTTATCTTCGTTGGACTATGTCTCATCGGTTGTTCTTTCCTCGCTCCAGCTCTTTACAGCTTTGGGCATATTGTGATGCTACCTAGGCTAGTGATTCCTCTGATCGTCGGTCTCTTTCTACTTTTTGTGTTTTTCTTGGCGGTTCCCTTATTGCTTGGAAAACTAAGAAGCAGACAGCAGTTTCCCGTTCGAGTTCAGAGGCTGAGTTGCGTGCTATGGCTCTTGTGACAGCAGAGGTTACTTAGTTACAGTGGTTGCTTGAGGATTTTGGTGTTTCTGTTTCTATGCTGACTTCTCTTTTTTCTGACAGTACAGGTGCTATCAGTATGACTCTTGATCCTGTGAAGCATGAACTCAGTAATCATGTTGGTGTTGATGCTTTTTATACACGATCACAGGTACAAGATGGTATTGTTGCTCCTCAGTATGTGCCTTCAGAGATTTAATTGGCAGATTTGTTCACCAAGGCACAGACTGGAGCTAGGCACATGTTTTATCTCTCCAAACTTAGTGTTCTTGATCCACCCTGAGTTTGAGGGGGGTGTTAGATGTATATGTATTCTTGTAGTTTTCCCCATTATATAAGGGGTTTTGTGTATATTTACCCACACCTGTACATGTATATATTTGGGCCTTATCAATCATATAGCGACGATAGTTATGTGTTGTGTTATACATTAAGCAGATAGCATCGACACATCCATCATGGCAATAATGTTTACCTATATAGCAACGCCTTATCAAATGTTGCAGTATCCTGTATGCATATAGCGATAACAAAAAATGTGTTGCGAGAATTGTAAAAAGTATAGTGACGACTCACTTTGTTGTGATATCCTCTAACCATATCGCAACATCGCAATAGTTATTGCCACCATCATTTATAGTGGCAATATAGGCTATTGCCACGAGCCATATGCATTGTAATAGTGCTTGCTTGCAACACACCTACGTTGTGGCAAATTCCACTATGCCAACAACGACCATTGTTGCTTATACCAACTGGGCAACGCCCATGAGCGTTGCTTCTACAATCCTTGGCCACGCCATCATTCATCGCAACATGGCATTTTTGTTGCAATGCTTCGCAAAGGTGATGCATTACCCTATTGCATCGGACTTTCTTCCAATGCTTCCCAACGCTAGAACTTGGTTGCATATTGTTGGTATTGCAACCAAAATTACCTTTTTGCAACAATTTTTATGTGTTGTGCAAGGCCAGATTTTTAGTAGTGGATCTATTTTTGATTTGTGTGCCACTCACATATATATATTTGGCCTTCCTAGCTCTACATATTTCTTCTGGACAGCACATAGGTTATTTTGTGACCCTTGCAATCATGGAACACACCTCCCTGGTATCCTCAGCTTTGCTTTTTAGAACTTTGTAAGAGCTTTGTAAGGAGTTTCCTTTTGTTGTGTTGAGAGGCACCACTTCTTAGTTGTTTTGTAGGGATAACCTTCACTATTTTTTTCCTATTTTGGTTTTTGTGATGGTAGGAAGTGACGACGGAGAGGTGGCTTAACCCTCACAATTTGCTGAGTGCGTGAGCCAAGAGCAGCTCCAGAAGGCTTTCTAGGCTCCTCAGAGTGATTTGGCAGAGACGATCACCAAAGTCGTTATTGATGCGGTCAGCAAGCTTCACATTGGAGAAAGCATCGAGCGGTTGGAGAAGCAGGTCTGTAAGTTAACCAATCCGGTTGTCGTGTTGGAGACCGCTCCCAAGACCAATGATACGAACACCAATAACAACAATGACGTTAAAGACGACTATGATGACGACACGATGTATAAGGCTGATGGCACCATGGATAGGTCGGCTACAAGGACTACAAGATTACGACGTTGTTTGCAACGTAATACTCAAGGTATGGGTGGTTTCTATAACTACAATAATCGTCCATATGGTAACTATGCTCTAGATGACCCGTATGCTAAAATTAAGTTTTCAATTCCTTCGTTTTCGGGTCAGTACGATGGTGATGTTTATGTTGATTGGGAGATGACTGTAGAACAAAAATTTAATGCCCACCTTGTTCCTGAACAACATAGAGTTAGACAAGCCACTAGTAAGTTTAAGGACTTTGCTATTGTTTGATGGAGTGGTCTAGCTACTGAAACTGATTTGCCTACTACTTGGGAAGAACTTAAGGTAGCAATGCATGATTGTTTTGTTCCTCCTTTTTATAGAGGGATTCGTAATAAACTACAGCGTTTAGAACAAGTAGATAAAACTGTTCAGGAGTACTTTAGTGAGCTTCAGAAGGGTTTGATTCGTTGTACCGTAGTTGAAAAAGTAGATGATTAGATTTGCCGCTTTTATTCTGGTTTGAGAAAAGAAATTCAAGACATCCTTGATTTTAAAGAATATTATACCCTCAACCAGTGTTTCTAGTGTGCTATGCTTGCAGAAAAAGAATCGCAGGGACTTTTCCAGGCTTTTGAGGAGTACAGCAAGTCCAAGAACTTCTACTCTGCACGGTCGATAGGGACTTCGGGGCTGTCCAAGCCATCTTTTTGGCCGCCCGCACCAGCAACTGCCAAGGGAACCAGTGTTGTTTCAGCAGCACCACGATCAGCCCCTACACCTTCTACGCGCTCAGGTAAAAATTCTGTGCAGGTACCAGCTAGTAGTGCCTCCTCTGTTGCTTCGATGGGGCGCAATACAGGGATTCAGTGCCACCGCTGCCATGGAATTGGTCAGGTGCAGAAAGATTACCCAAGTAGGTGTTGTTGGTTTTGAGCTACCCATTTTATCTACCAAAAATGGGTGTTTTACGTCTTAATTTGGTGGTATTGACTAACAATTCACCCCATATTTGCATATATTTGTAGTTATTCTGTTTTGGATGTAATTGCAGAAAACAGGTATAAAACAGGGCATTTATGGATAAGGAATCAAAGAGCAACAAGGATGGGCTAGATACAGAGCCGTGCCAATCGGCACGGGCCTGTGCCGATCGACGCAGGAAGGTAAAAGACAATGAAAAGCATAATTCGGTCCAAGGACAGAGGCCCAGCCCAATACAAGTCGAAGTCGGTGGAAGTTGACCTAATCTCGCCAGATATAAAAGGAAGACATCTATCAAGAGCCAAGAAAGAAAGGCGAGAGACAACAATCGCGATATCCAGTTGTTAGAACTAGGGTTTCAGGATATTGGCAGTGACGGTTGGTCAACACCGATCGGCGCGACGGTTGCACCGCTCGGCTCGTGCTCGTTCCAACGCTATTTCTCACCCTTCTCCTATGCTTAGCAGGAGGATGAGCGAGTAGTCTCATATTCTCTTCTCTGGTGCGGGGATCTGGTCATGTAACTCTCATACTTATTGATACTCTCTTGATGAATTCAATCTATGTAGTGAACTCAATTGTGCATCTATTTCATTAGTGTATCGGTCGGTACACTTTTGCCCATTGCATAGTGCAAGAAACCAGTGGGGAGCTAATAACCTCTGTAGTGACGACCGGGGCGAACGAAACCACCATGTCTTGTAGAATATTGGAATCATCATCCGACTTAATAAGAATAAGGTTGCATGCTAGTGAACCAATCCTAAGGAGAGAATCCTTCATTATCCAGTTACATCTCTAATAACATTCATCCACCACTCTCTCACTGTCATCATTCACACCAACCCAACCATTGCAATCTGTTAGTAAGTCTTTAATAGTAATAGTCCTGCTCATAGCCTGTGGATTTGATAACCTTGGAATACTCTGAGGGAAAAAGAGCTACAACTATACACCGTCCTCTTGCGGTATATAAGTGGGTGTGTAACTACGACCAACAAGCATCATTTTCTGGCGCCGTTGCCGGGGAACAAGCCAGTTCTTTTACTACTAATATTTTACTAACATCTAATCCTTTTCTTTTGTAGTTGTTTTTGTTTTGTGTATTGTGTGAATTTTCAGGATGAGTACGATGAAACCTTCTCCGATGCTCAGGGAGCTTTCTTTGCCATCTCCAGACATGCTGGTGCCTCAATCCTCAGACGAGAAGGCCATGGCCTCCTCGTATGTGTTGAACCCCATTATCATTAGCATGGCTGAAGCAAACAAATTCTTTGGAGTGAAAGAGGAGAATCCATATACTCACCTACAAGATTTGGAGGCACTTTGCCAAACATTCCATCTTGAAGGAGTGCCTCATGATCTTTACAGATGGCTGCTTTTCCCATTCTCTTTGGGAGGAAAAGCCAAAGAGTGGCACAAGGAAGCATCCCGAGATGCGCAAGGTAAGTGGAGTGAATTAGTTGGAAATTTTTGTCTCTACTATTTTCCTTTGCCAAAGCTGCAGAAATTGAGAAGAGAAGTGGTGAACTTCTTACAAAAAGATGAAGAATCTCTCATGAAAGCTTGGATGCATTTTAAAACATTGTTGAAACAAGGACCTGACCTCGACATTGATGATAATATGTGTGCTCAAACCTTCTATATGGCCATTAACAAGGCATCAAGGATGCATTTGGACGGATCGGCCGGAGGAAGTTTTCTGAGGTTGACAGCCAAGGTGGGGATCGAATTGATAGGCAAAATCGCTGAGAATGAAGCTTTGCATAAGCACTGGGAAGAATATCTACAACCGAATCAGCAATGCCCAGAAGTTATGCAGAAGGAAGAGTCACCGGCTGAACAGATTTGTATGTCTGAGAGTAGAGCAATGAGTACTCCAGAGCATGAGTTTGAAGAGATAGGGCCTGTCAGACCCATTTCCATGGATCTAACGTACGCGCCGATCGGTGCAGTCTCTGAGCCAATCGGCGCAGTTGCAACAACAGGGGAACTGATCGCCCTGACAACTCTGTCAAGCTGCAAGGAATATGCCAAGATAGAAGCTGCAATTCTGGACAACCACCTGAAAGAATTCGAAGGTAACTTTGCTAAACCAAAGGGGGATAAGACATTGGCGAATGCTAAACCACTTGATAAATTTGAGCCAATGGACTGGATTCCTATTGATTTTTCACAAGAATTGCTCAATATGAGGAGATCCTTCAGTCCACAAGACGCCTCTGAAGTCAGAATTGAGTATAATTTCCCAAGTAATCGCCTCAAGTCAGAAGTTTTCGATTAAGAAATTATTGGAAGAGTCTTAGCGAAGCTTTACAAGGATGATATAGAGCTTGATGGAACAGAGGTGAAACAAGCAAAGAGATTACTAGACAGTTGCTTTGAGCCATCTCCCTATGAAGGATTATGTGGTGTGTATGCTATAGGTCTCACTGAAGAGCAAGAAGAGGAGCCGTACATACCATGTGAGATATCGGGGAAGAAATTTCTGAAAGCCTGGTGTGACTTTGGTTCTCGTGTTAGCTTGATGACTTACGGTGCATTTATGAGCATGCCTTATGAAACTCAACAGCGGCTGATCGAGACTGAACTTGAGCTCGTCATGGCAGATGGAAGGAAGACCAAGCCACTGGGGTAGATATTAGCTCAAAAACAATACCAGTGGACTTCTTCATTCTAAATAATGAGGAAACTGGAGTTGAAGACATGATTCTAGGGAGGCCATTTTTGAGATTAGTATAAGCTGTTCTGGATGCTGGGAAAGGTCAAATTACGCTACTCCTAGGAGGTGAAGAAGTGCAATTTCAATTTAATGATCTATCTCATCAAGACCCTTCTTGCTATCAAGAATTCTACCCAGAGGAGGATGAGAAGATAGGGATGGATGTGGATGACCCACTAGACCACCTCATGCGCGGAGCTGACAAGGATATTGCTAGCGCCGATCAGCGCGATGCTTACGCCGATCGACTCAACCAGGAAAATTCTTATTTTGAACCTCTGGGTGAGCTAAATCCAAATGAAGCACCAGAAGTAGAATAGAAGGAACTTCTGAAAGAGCTACGCTATGAATATCTAGGGAAAAATAAAACATATCCAGTTATTGTGAATAACGCCTTAATGAAAGAAGAAACAAAAAAGCTGCTTGCTATGCTCAAAAGGTATAAGAAGGCCATTGGTTACACATTGGATGACATCAAGGGAATCAGCCCCGTATTTTGCACCCACAAGATTAACTTGGAAGAGAATACTAAACCAGTGGTTGAAGGAATGTGAAGGTTGAAAGAATCAATGAAGCCAGTGGTCAAAAAGGAGATTTTGAAGCTTCTTAATACAGGTATGATCTACCCTGTTGCTGATAGTGAATGGGTTAGTCCAGTACATTGTGTGCCCAAGAAAGGAGGGTTGACAGTAGTGCCTAATGAGAATAATGAGTTGATTCCTCAAAGGACTATAATTGGATGGAGAATGTGGCGCCCCTTCCCAGAGGATCGAGGTCCCGATGGTGCTGATAACGCAGGCACTTGATAATACAATAATGATTCGAATTTAAGTTGAATATTACATCAATAAGTCGTCAGAGTGCAGCGGAACATTACAAGTTCATAATGTTTTTGAAAACACAGCGGAAGCGAATAACGATAAGGAGCTACGAGCTCGACGATACAACATAGTAATGATTCCTGCCTGAAGAACCATCACTCTAGCAACACACATCAATACTACGGCGGCGAGTCGGACTCCCAGTGGGCAGTCCAACCCTCACGGACTTGCATGTCCCAGGGCAGCACATTCTCAGGCAACTCTACCTCTTCATTACCTGAAAACAACAGTGGCACAAAGCCTGAGTACTAATTACTCAGCAAGACTTACCCATCGGACATCTAGGTATGCAATGGCTCTAATAGGTGGCTTGTTTGAAAAGACTCGCACTAAGCAACCTATTAGTTCTATCAAGTTTTATTCATCAAGTTAATTGGGTAGAGCAGAATGTAACTTTAGTTGCAATAATAAGATAATAAAGCAATACATAATGTAAGTACAACATAAGAGCCATAAGAGTATCGTCAACAATAGCATCATAATCAATTCCCAAGTACCATGTGAAACTACGTGACGACTCAGTGACCAAGTGGTACTTATTACCGCGAGAGACAACAATTGCAATTGATTTACACCAGCTGGGAAAACCCGAGATACACGACACATACGCACCAATTAAGGTCGTATATGGCAACCTTTCGCAAGGACGAAAAACAACTTGGTCCGGGTCCAGTCTCAGCGAGTGGGCATGCCGTTCTGCCAACAGTACTTTGCGGTATGAACCTCCCACTCCAGCAACAGAAGGGTCAATGACCACTGTACTTGGTACCGTCCTCATTGCCGCGCCAATGCTATATCAGTTTACTAGTGCCCATAGACTAGCATGCATTCGATACTGTTCAATACTTGACCAAGGGGCCGACCACGGACGGGTCCTAGGTTCGACAAGGCAGGGCTACCATAGTCAACACCTATGTATTGCTGCAAACCTACACATGAATCTTCCCTGCCCGGTCATAACATTAAATAAACTTCTTTTATAGGTTCCCATTCCAGTGGTCAAGTTCATTCCTTAGTATTAATATCTACCAAGCCTAGTAGTTACTAAGCATAGCGACATAGTACCTATACTACCATGGTTCTAATGATAGTGGCATGGGTAATTTGGGTATCATGCAAGTGGGTTCCAATCTACTCCTATGACCTAATGCAACAATAATTATAGACACTAGTAATATTGATAGCTAGCAACTTTATAAAATGGCGAATGAAAACTGGGGTTTGCTTGGATCGACACTAGTGTTAGCGACTTCAATCTCTTGTTCCTGAGACTCAGTCTCCATCTGATGCTCCTCTTCGGGCTCCTAGTTGTCGTTACCTATACGATGACAAAGGTGTTAACGGTATTGTCGTAATACCGTTATATGCAATGATATGATACATGCAAGCATATCGTGTTTTGATGTCGATAAATTATTATTATGTTCTCGAAGCCATATGCTTCAATGTTCTCGAAGCCATATGCTTCAAAGAAACAAATTAGAGTTTCATCATTTTATGTGTGTTAACCATTTATTTAGGGTTGTTATAGTTTTTCAGAACAATTAAGCAATTAAAATAGTAACCAATCAATTCTGGACTTGAGTGATTTATCATGACCAGGGACATAAATGAATTGCATTTTCACCAAGTTAGAGCCTCTGGATATTATTATTCTATTTACTAGCATTTATTCAAGTTAAAGCATTATATAATTAATAGAGTATTAAATATTGCAGAATTAACTTAACCAAAAATCAGGGTGGTGTATTACCATGAAATAACAGTGCATGCAAAATATTAGAATTAAATTCCATTCCTAGAATTATTAAAGAACTAATTAGTGTTTACACAAGTTATTTAATTAATTAAAATATATTGACAGATACAGCTGGTTGTCATTTTACTAAAATACAGCACATTATTACGAAGCTAACAAAATTGGTTTGGGGTCATTTGGACTAAAAATGAATTTACTATGCATTTTAGAAGTTTTAGCAGTTTTTCTGTAATTTCCAGAGAATTTCGGGTTTAGTTTTTTTTTTAACACATCAGTGCCATGTGGCAACCACGTCAGCGCCACACGGGTTCCAGCTCAGCTGCCAGGAGGATACCAGCGGGCTCCCCGGAGCGGGGTCACGCTCGCCGGAGGGATCGCCGCCGGGCACTACGCAGGTCGGAAACTCGCCGCGCAAGTAGTAAAACAAGGCACGCAGTAAGGCCGAGAGACTGATGGAGGTCGCGGGATCAGGATCTCAACGGAAGATGGTCGTCGGCAAGAGGCGGTGGGAGAGGGAGATCCGACGGGGTCGTGGGAAAGGCTCGGAGCAGAAAAACGGACAAGGCCAACTCCTACAGCTTCACGGCGACTCGGGGAGGATCGGCATCATGTCGGTTCGCGTCGGAGGAGGCCGGAAGTAGGGGTTCATTGTGGAGGCGGCTTCGGTGATCAGCGGCGACGGGTCGGGACCGGAGAAAAGCAGAATGCCGGCGTCCTGGTGCACGAAATCGAAGGAGAAATGAGTCGGGGGGTTGCATTGAGATTTTACGCTTACGAGCGAAAAGGAACGGGACGAGGAGACTCACCGACTACTGTGAATTCCGGTTAACGGTAGAGGACGTCGTCGGGGAATTCACTTCTGGTCTTCCTTTGATTCACTCTAGTTGTGCACGAACTTGGCTAGGCAGGGCCAGAGGAGGGTAGAGGGGGAGTACGCCAGTGTGTTGAAGCTCTCCGCTTGAGTTGGAAGGCAAGGTAGCAGTGGCTGTGAGAGGCCAACTCAGGTTCGGTAATGGCGACTGGTGGGGGAGAGAAGAAATGGAGGAACAGAGGGTTGAAGTGAGAGAGCAGCTCGGTTCCATGTGGCTCACTGGTGCGCTTTAGATGCCGCGGGGAGGTCAGCGTGGTGGTTAAGGCTAGAAGTGGCAAAGGGGGCGGGGGGGGGGGGGGGGGGGGGGGAGAATTGAAAGGTTGCCGGCCGGGTCAGGTTATCGTGCAGAGAGGGAGAAGAGGGAAAAAACAGCCGTTGGTTCGCGCGCTTGGCAGAGGAAGAAGGGCAGAGCGGAGACCGCTATAGCGCGCGCGCATTTCTGAGGCGGGGAGTGAAGACGGGCTGAGTCCCGCACCGGCATTGCCGTGCGGCAGAGCGAAGCCGGCAGGTCCTACGCTAGTGGGAGGGAAGAAGAAAAAGATTTTGCGCTGCAGCCCTCCAGGATTTTGATTTCCTACACCTAGGTCCCTAGTCAACACTGATTTTTAATAAATCAAAATAAAATAGCTAGGGTTTTCCTAAAATGGTGAAATTTGGTGGACTGACTATTTAAATGGTGGAGAACACTCTAGTGAAATTTATTTGTAATTTTCCTAAAAATATTTTTAGAATTTAATAAATGCATTATTTAGTTACTTGAGAATTAATTAATTAATTATGGGTCTTGCTAAACAGATAAAATACCCAATAAATTCATAATATTCTATTTTATTATTACCAAACTGATTATGAATTTATTTGACATGAGTTGTATTGAAAATTTTAAATTGCTTCAATAACTTGGTTGTAGGGTATCTATTTGTCTAGAATTAAATCATATAGATAGGCTCTATCATTTCATGCTATATTTTCCATGATTAGTGCTCCTCATGTTTGTTCAATTAAAGTGAGACACCTGGGGTGTCACAGCCCTCCCTCCTTAAAGAAATCTCGTCCCGAGATTATGAACAAGGCAAACTAGAGGGAAGTGCAGTGGTCAAAACATACCTGTGTATGATGACCAAACCTTCGAGTAGTGGGTACTCAGGAATTCTTCAGATTCCCAAGTGGATTCATCTTTTGAGTGATTACTCCATTGAACTTTATAGAATTTGAGGGTTCTATTACGGGTTGTGTGCTCCTTCTCGTCAAGGATCTTTATTGGTTGTTCGGAGTATGTGAGATCGGGTTGAAGTTGGTCATATTCTTCCAAAATGTTGTCAATGGGTGGCTTGAGACATCGCTTAAGCTGAGAAACGTGGAAGGTGTGATGAACTCCAGATAGGTTAGCGGGTAACTCCAGCTTATAGGCCATGTTTCCACATCATTCCAAAATTTGGAATGGTCCAATATAACGGGGAACTAACTTTCCCTTGACTCCAAACCATTGGATACCCTTCATAGGTGACACTCGGAGATAGATGTAGTCACCCTTGTTGAAATATAGTGGCCTACGTCGTCTGTTTGCATACTTCTCCTGATGGCATTTAGCAGCTTTAAGATTTGCTTGAATGGTATGAACCTTTTCTTCAGCATCCTTGACAAGGTCGGGACCAAAGGTTACCCTTTCTCCAGATTCAGATCAGCTTAACGGTGTTCTACAACTACGACCATAGAGTGCTTCAAATGGTGACATTTTTAGACTCTCTTGGTAACTATTATTGTATGAGACGCATCACAATATACGTTGAATGGCTTGGTGATGTCGGGTTGAGCCAGTACTGGGGCAGTTGTCAATAATTTCTTCAATGCTTAAAATGCTTCGTCACAATTGCTGTTCTAATTAAACTTTTTCTCCTTTTTCAGCAGCTCCGTGATGGGTTTGGTCAGCCGAGAAAAAATTGGTATGAATTTATGATAATATCCGGCTAGTCCGAGGAAACTACGTACTTGGTGAACTGTCTTTGGTGGATTCCAATCTAGCATGTCTTGAACCTTGCTAGGGTCTACCGAGATTCCTTCTGCGGAGACTTGACCAAGGAATGGCACACGGTCCAACCAAAATTCACACTTGCTGAATTTTGCATACAACTTGTGATCTCGTAGACGTTGAAGAACAATGCGAAGATGTTCAGCATGCTCTTCCTTGGACTTAGAATAGACGAGGATGTCGTCACTGGATACTACCACAAATTTGTCCAACTCTGGCATGAATACCAAATTCATCAGATGTCTAGCATGGCTCTATGGGTTTTCATCTAGAAAATGCCCAAAATCAAATCAATTCCTTGGTGGCTAAACATGATAAAATCCGTGGGGCAAATTTTCTTGTTTATTTCCAGAGGAGCTTTGCATACTATTTGATTGGCACTAATTTGCCCAGCGGGGGAACAAATTGTGTAGCATCTTTCTATAGTCTGGGGTTGAAGATTAAGTTTTTGCACACATGCTTGGCTAATGAAATTATGCATAGCACCAGAATCAAAAAGTGCAAGGATAGGCTAGCGATAGAGCGAGAGCGTACTGGTCAGCACGGGTTCGCCCTGAGGGATATCTTCCGCATTGGTGTAGTTCACTTGGGCACCACGTGATGGTGCATTCACATTACTGCTCTGGTTCTAACGCTGGTTGTTGTTGCTGTTATTGTTGCGCCTTGGTGCAGTGCAGTTCTTTGCAAACTGGCCGGTACGACCACAATTGTAGCAAGGGTAGTTGCCTCCATGATCAGCAGTCAGTGGGACACGAGCACTCGGGTTCCCTTGTTGCTGATATGGTGCACGGTACTGAGTGTTCTGCTGTTGGTATGGTGCACGAGGTGGGAAGTTCTGCTTCTGTGATGATCTCGAGTAGTTCGGGCCAAACCGTCGCTGAAGCTGTTGCTGCGGTGCTGCTCGGAAACGTTGTCCGGTGGGTGAAGTATTTATCAGGCGATGCTTCGCCTGTGGAGCAGCAGAGGCAGTAGCAGGGGCCTTTCTCTTGCGGTCTTCTTCTTCAACTTGGCTCATAGCGCCTTCCTGGACAATAGTAGCATTGACCAGATCGTTGTATGTGCCAGTCGTCTGCGAGGTCAGACGTTCCTTGAGCGTGGCATTCATCCCACGCAGGAATGTGTATCTCTTCTTTACCTCAGTATTAACATACTCAGTGGCATACTGAGCAAGGTGATTGAAAGGTTCAGATCCATAAATTCCTGGAACTTTCTCTGCATGAGACCCGCGGGGATGAAATGAGCACGGAAAGCAGCTTTGAAGTCATTCCATTCAACGTGGCGTCCAGCGGGCAGAGAAGCTTCATAGTTGGCCCACCAGGCACTAGCAGAGCCATGGAGTTGTTGGGTGACGAACAACACCTTCTGGTGCTCGGTGCATCCTAGCAGACCGAATTTAGACTCGGTCTGACGCAACCAGTGGTTGGCGTCCAGCGGCTCTCTGGCACGCTCGAAGGTTGGTGGGTGGGTACCTAGGAAATCTGAGTAAGTGCTCTGACAGGGCTGGTTGTTGCGGTTGTTGTAGTTATCTCCACGTCCAGCCAGATGGGTCGTGATGTCGACCAGCCGACGGAGTAGCTCAGAGTCATTCTGCTGCCTGTTGAGTGCAGCGGCCAGGACTTCAGCTAATGAAGGCTCAGCATTCGCTCCTTGCTGAGAGCTCTGAGGATCTTCCTGATTTCGAGTACGCACCATGCTGCAATTTATACGGTTGCACATTAGTTATTTCTCATAATATTCCATAAAATCACATGCGCAAGAATATAAATTTGCAAGAGGCATGGTAAAATCTCAGAAATGACAACCATCTCCATTGATTCAATTCAGTCTACATGGTTGTTAAAGGACATCATCACATGGTGCCTTACATATATGTGCCGACGCCTAGTTACGGTATTGCGGACACAATATGCAAGATTCACACTCCTACATCGAACTAGGGATACATATACTACACGATCGTACACAGGGGTAGCGAATCATCTACTCCTAGCCTAAGTCTTCTGGCTCTTCTGGTTCTTCCTTTTCCATAGGCTCTCCCGCTCGTTCCCTGTGGATTCGATAACCTTGGAATACTCTGAAGGAAAAAGAGCTACAACTATACACTGTCCTCTAGCGGTATATAAGTGGGTGCGTAACTACGACCAACAGTAGGTGGGCATATGTGGCGACAGACGATGGGGGTTACATAAGCACCTCCGATGTGGAGGATGAGGAGGAGGACGTCGCTGCCTCCAGCAGTGACCTCGTCCTTGGAGGCGGAGACACCACGGGATACGTGAACATTATTATTCAGTGTGTCCTTAGCACACAAGTTCAGCAGCCCGAGACGATGCATCACCACAATTTGTTCCAGATTTTCTTCATCATCAAGAACCGTCGAGCACGTGTCATCATTGATGGAGGAAGCTACAATAAGTTGATGAGTTCTAACGTGGTCAACAAGCTTGCTTTGCCCACACGCCCACATCCACATCCGTACTATATTCAGTGGTTAAATGACTCTAGAAAAGCTATGGTAATACAAACTTGCAGAGTTCCTTTTTCCATTGGTTCTTATATGGATTCTGTTGATTGTGATGTCGTACCCATGCAAGCATGTTCACTTTTATTGGGTAGACCATGGGAATTTGATAATGATGTTTTACACCATGGTAGAAGTAATAAGTACACTTTTATGCATAAAGGAACTAAAATTACTTTGTTACCAGTGACCCTTGCTAAAATTATACAAGCTGATTTAGAAAGAGCTGCTAGTTTGAAAAATAAAGGTCCTAAAATTCAACAATCTATTAATTCTGATTCTACATCTAGTAATGTTAATGATTCTTTAAGTTCTAAGGGTGCTGGAATTAAATTACAAGGTCGTTCATGTCTTGCTACAAAATCTGAGCTTGCTGAAATTTCTGCTAATGATGATAGTTGCTATGCTTTGATATGCAAACAAGTTTTGTTTTCGTTTGATGATATTGCTTCTAGTGCTTTGTCTCCTCCTGTCACTAACCTTTTGTAGGAGTATGAGGATGTTTTCCCAGTTGAGATACCCCCGGGATTGCCGCCTTTGAGAGGGATTGAGCATCAAATTGATTTGATTTCGGGTGCTACTTTGCTAAACTGTGCTGCTTATAGGACCAACCCTGAGGAAACTAAGGAGATACAACAACAAGTCCAAGACCTTTTGGATCGTGGGTATGTTCATCAATCACTTAGTCCTTGTGTTGTTCCTGTACTTTTGGTTCCTAAGAAAGATGGTACTTGACGTATTTGTGTAGATTGTAGAGCCATTAATAACATTACTATTAGGTATCGTCATCCTATTCCTAGGCTAGACGACATGTTTGATGAGTTATGTGGTGCTATAGTTTTCACTAAAATTGATTTGCGTAGTGGATACCATCAAATTAGAATGAAACTTGGCGATGAATGGAAAACAACTTTCAAAACCAAATTCGGGTTATATGAGTGGTTAGTAATGCCTTTTGGTTTAACTAAGGCACCTAGTACTTTCATGCTCTTGATGAATGAGGTTTTAAGAGCTTTCATTGGCAAATTTGTGGTTGTTTACTTTGATGATATCTTGATTTATAGCAAATCCATGGATGAACATATGAATCATTTGCGTGCTATTTTTGATGCTTTGCAAGATGCACATTTATTTGGTAACCTTGAGAAGGGCACCTTTTGCACGGATCAAGTCTCTTTTCTTGGCTATGTTGTGACTCCACAGGGAATTGAGGTGGATGAGGCAAAGATTGAAGCCATAAAGAACTGGCCTGTACCAAAAACTATCACACAGGTGAGGAGTTTTCTTGGTCTTGCAGGTTTCTACCGCCGCTTTGTCAAAGATTTCAGCACCATTGCTACACCTTTGCATAAGTTGACAAAGAAGGGCGTTGATTTCCATTGGGGTAAGGTACATCATGAGTCTTTTGATGCTTTGAAGGACAAACTTACACATGCACCATTGCTGCAATTACCTAATTTTGATATGACTTTTGAGCTTGAATGTGATGCTAGTGGTATAGGCATTGGTGGTGTTTTGATGCAAGATGGTAAACCTGTAGCATACTGTAGTGAGAAAATTACTGGGCCTATTTTGAATTACTTCACGTATGATAAGGAATTGTATGCACTTGTACGTTCTTTAGAGACGTGGCATCATTATTTGTTGCCCAAAGAATTTGTTATTCATTCTGATCATGAATCACTTAAGTATATTCGTTCTCAATGTAATTTGAACCATAAACTTGCTAAATGGGTTGAGTTTATTGAGTCTTTTCCTTACATTATTAAACATAAGAAAGGGAAGGATAATGTGATCGCTGATGCTTTATCTAGGCGCTATACTTTGTTGTCTCAACTTGATTGTAGAATTTTTGGACTTGAGGCACTTAAAGAACAATATGCTGCTGATGTTAATTTTAAGGATGTATTGCTGCATTGTAAAGAAGGTCATGCATGGAACAAATTTGTGTTGAATGATGGATTCTAGTTTAGAGCTAACCGCCTATGCATTCCAGTTGGTTCCGTTCGTCTTTTGTTGTTACAGGAGGCACATGGAGGTGGATTGATGGGTCATTTTGGTGCCAAGAAGACGGAGGATATTTTGGCCACACACTTCTTTTGGCCAAGGATGAGGAAAGATGTTGAGCGTTTTGTTGCTCGCTGCACTACATGTCAAAAAGCTAAGTCTCGATTGAATCCACATGGTTTATACATGCCACTTCCTGTTCCTTCTGTTCCTTGGGTGGATATTTCGATGGACTTTGTTTTAGGACTACCAAGGACTAAGAGAGGGAGCGATAGTATTTTTTTTTGTTGTGGACAGATCTTCTAAGATGGCACACTTTATACCATGTCATAAAACTGATGATGCTAGTTATATTGCTGAGCTCTTTTTCAAAGAAATTGTATGTTTGCATGGTATGCCTTCTACTATTGTTTCAGATCGTGATGCAAAATTCTTGAGTCACTTTTGGCGCACACTTTGGAATAAGTTGGGTACAAAGTTGCTATTTTCTACAACTTGTCACCCACAAAATGATGGACAAACTGAGGTTGTGAACTGCACTTTGGGCACTATGTTGAGAGCTATTTTGAAGAAAAATATGAAGCAATGGGAGGAATGTTTGTCTCATGTTGAGTTTGCTTATAATCGGGTAACACATTCTACTACGAAGGTAAGTCCCTTCAAGGTAGTGTATGGTTTTGATCCCCTCACTCCACTTGATATACTTCCTCTACCTATTAATGAGAGAGTTCATGATGATGCTAAGGAGCGTGCTGAATTTATTTTGCAAATGCATGAGACCACTAGACTTAGCATTGAAAAGATGAATGAAAAGTATAAAATTGCTGGTAGTAAAGGTAGAAAGGAAGTAAGCTTGATGTGGGAGATTTAGTGTGGTTACACTTGAGGAAGGATAGATTTCCAGAATTGAGAAAGTCTAAATTAATGCCTAGAGCTAATGGTCCATTCAAAATAATTAAGAAGATTAATGATAATGCATATAAACTTGAGTTGTCTCCCGAGTTCAGGGTTAGTCCTACTTTTAACATTTTAGATTTGAAGCCATACTTGGGAGAAGAGGATGAACTTGAGTCGAGGACGACTCCACTTCAAGAGGTGGAGGATGATGAGGATATCACTCCTATGGATAGACACAACACTCCTCCAATTCTGGATTTCCAAGGTCCAATGACTAGAGCTCGTGCACGATGATTAAATTTAGAGGTGAGCTTGTTCCTACGTCCTTCATTATATGTCACTTTTGAGAATGGTTTGCTACCTAATGATTATATTGTAATTAGGAACCATGGAGAGGACCAGGAGATGATAGGAGAAGGACTTGGAGACGTGGAGGACCAGCAAGGACGTAGAAGCCAAGGTGGAGGCCCAACCAAAACCGACTTCGAGTCTGTTTTGGGGCCCAGGACCAGTCTACATTAAAACGGAAGCCCAGGACGCATACGGACTCGGCTTTGGACGTTCTACATATGCACGGAAAGATAAGAATAATACCTTTCCAATGCCACTGGTCTCATGTCAAATTTCATCCGGAGTCATCAGGAATCGTCGAAACAAGAGAGGGTCCAGAATCTGTTTCGGTGCTACGTCGCATGTTTTTGGCCTTTGTGCTTTGTATGTAGTTGAGCCCAATTAGGGGCGTATCCAGAGGGTCTTGCATGACCCTAGGGTCTTCATATACAGCTGCCACTGCACCATTAGGGTTCAGGTTTTTCTTAGATTATTCTGTTTAGAACAGTTTCGCCGTCATCACGGTTTGTGAGACCCCAACTTCATGAGATTCATAATACATCTGCAATTGTGTTGCATTCTTCTTTGTTCATGCTTGTGTTCTTGATTCATAGGCAGGTAGCCTTCTCGGCAAGGTCAGTCGTTTTAAAACGGTTGATAACCAAAGCAGACGTCGTGCTGTGACTGCGGGGTTTAGAACGTGCTGTTCTCAAGCCGGATCAATTTGTGTGTCACCTTCGACCAAATAAACGTATCCAGAACCTTTCGGAAGATCAGGAACCCTTGTTCACATCAGGTCTAGGAGTGACCGGACAGTCCGGTCATTGGGTCTAGAAAGGCAACTTCATGAGGCAACGACTAGTTTGATGTTGGGAGCCTATATAACTTCGATGCTGGGGTCTTGGAGACCTCTCTTGGCCAGTGGAATACCTGAGAGCATTTGGTAAAGTCCAAGAGGAAATAAGGAGAGCACTAGGAGAGGATATTGGATATCTTGAGAGTGCTAGTTTAGAGTAACTTGAGCATCTTGCACATCTAAGGCTAGGGTGTCCTTGAGGGTGTGATCTAGATTGTTACTCTTGGTCTATGGTGAGACCAAGACCAATTAGGTGTCGGTGATTGAGCCTATCATGATCGGTTGTGAAGGCCGTCACACGTTTGTACACGGTTTGAGCCCGCCGGTGAAAGGGGCATCGCTAGTGAGCGCCCGTGTCAGCTCGGGGAGTCTGACAAGTTCTCGAGGGAGTCGAGTTTGTGCTTTGTGCAGCGGTGATGCACACCGTGTCTTCACTCTAGGAGTGATTACGGGCTCATGGGTGAGAACTCCACTTGGTGGTGGGAGGGACCGGAACTCCGGCGGGAGTGGTCCAACGAGGATATGGGGAAGGTGCCATCCTTCTGAGACCTCGGGAAAAAATCAAGAGCATTCCTTGACCCTCTCTTTAGTATTCCACAATTGTGTGCTCTAGTCACTAGGGTGAATTGTGGCTTGCATAGGCTAGTGTGTTTGGCTTCCACACTTTATCATATCATGAACACTATCATGTGTAGGGTCTTAGCCTACTAGAATTGCTTAGGTTGCTTATCTTGTTAGACTCAAGTAGTGGGATTTGAAGTAATTGGATTCGTGAGCAGATTACAGATTCACCCCCCCTCTCGGTACGCCTTTGGTCCTTACAGGTATGACCACCATAATCTCTTAGAATCATATTAGTATCAATCAAATCATCTTTAGTCTTCCCCAATTTTCTAACAGTGGTGATCGGCATGATATTCACTACAGCGCCTCCATCGATCATCATCTTCCCCGTCAGCATCCCATTAACAAATCCCCCCAGGTATAAGGCCTTTAAGTGCCGATGCTTAGACTCATCTGGCTTGTCAAACACTACTTGCTAGGAATAAAATATAAGTTGTGGTTCATTCTTTTCATCATCAAACAATTCTTCTTCCACAACCATGAATTCTTGCGGTAGCATCATCACCATATTCATAGAAGTACTTGGCGTCTACTCTTGTGATGTAACTTTCAGTCTCCAGACTTTCTTTAGCGGCTGATCATCTTCCTCATAGTATTGGTCCGCTATCATTTGCCTGCAACGCATTCTCTGTATCCTGCGCTTTTGACTCCTAGAGAAAATACCAGATGGGCACCACAGATCAGCCTGCTCTTGTCCCTACTGCATCTCCTCATTGACTTCCTTATCAAATTTAGCCTCGTTGCCTGTCTTCTTGGTTCCGAGTTGATCAAATGCAAAAACCCTGTGATATTGATCGGCTGATCCCATCATCGATTCTTTGGAGCCGTTCACACAATGCTAGTGCCGATGATTTTCTGTAGCCTCTCTATACATCTGTTCTACATACATACTACATCCAGGGCAATTATTGATTGATGGTAATTTCAGATTGTGATCCCAGCAATACTGAAAGAACGGACAACCCCAATGTGGATCAACCTGTGATTCCTTCACTTCCTGTCTCTCTTTTTCTGGTATCTTTTAATAAATGCCTCCACATTGTCGATACCAGCCATGTTGACATTTACAGGGAAAGGATGACCATCAATCTTCATGGTGCCCTTGGTGAACTTGATCTTCCCTTGTTCAATTGCCATCTGAATTTGTCTCCTGAACACCTTGCAATCATTAGTACTATGAGAAGGAGAATTATGCCACTTGAATACCTCATATTCTTCAATTCTTCAGCAGGGGGAATCACATGATTAGACGGCAACTGAATAAGCTTCTCTTGTAACAACATATCGAATATCTTGTTGGCCTTGGTGATATCAAAGTCATACTTTTCCTCAGGTTCATTTTATTTCACCCACGGGCACGACAACACATTCTTGTTCCTAGTCCATTCTACCATATCGACTTCGATAACTTCTTCATCAGATTTAGAGTCTTAATCATTAAAATTTATCTGGATCGGACGTGTCCATGCCCCTCCTGAGTCAGGTTCTCCTGGATCGACACCTTCTGCACCAACTGGGATAGGCTCTCAAATTTGGCCAAAGGAAACTTCTCTCTCAATGGTGCAACTAAACCGTTGAACACTATCTCTGCCATTTGGTAATCAGTCTGTTGCAGGCTGAAACATTTGCTGCGCACATCTCTAAATATTTGCACATAGTCATGCACATACTCTCCAGCCTTCTGTCTCATAGCAATCAAATCAGATAATCTCAATTCTCTAGTTTTAGCAAAAAGTATTTATGAAACTTTTGTTCAAGATCGGCCCAAGTAACAATTGAATTTGGGGGCAACGATGTGAACCAAGAAAATGCTAACCCAGACAAGGATAAAGGGAATAGCCTGATTTTCAAAGCTTCGATGTTACCAGCTTCCCTGCACTATACTGAAAATTGGCTTATATGCTCAATTGTAGTTATGCTATCCTGTCCTATAAACTAGGTGAATTCTGGAGGTCTGTATCGACCCGGCATTGGATTCAAATCATAGCTCGGAGGATACGGCGGTCGATATACGTATGTTTGCTGCTTTGATTTAAACTCAAACTGCTCCCTCATCACCTCAGCAATCTTCAAAGCCCAGTCATCGGTCGACCCATTGATATTCGGAATAGTCGATGGAAGACCAGATGCTGATGGCCATGGGCCAAAATTAACAACTGTATGTTGGCCTCCTAGTTGTCCTGGCAGAGCATACGATGACGACATTCCAAACATGCTAGGCTCAATATTAGGTGCAGTACTGTATGTAATGTTTGGCTCGGTATTCTCTTGCCTGTAATGTTGTGAATGTGTGTGCGGTGTAGATCTTTGCAGTATTATCCTCCGAGACGTTCTTCCACCATCAGCATTCTTCTAGCATGGGGGCACTTCAGAAGTAGATGTACTTGACCCTAAGATGGGTTGCGCTATACTCTCACCATGTTGTTGTGAAGTAGATGCTTTATTTGCAGGTCGAGGAACACTATCTAGTATGCGAAAGTACACTGGCCCACAAGCTGAATCTTCATATAGGCATCCCTCCACAGGTGATTGGTGTAAGGATCATGACCATTGAGGTCACCACAAGATATGGTGTTTTGGTGATGCTTGACAAACATGAAATGTGACTAATATCTACACGAGGGTTGTTCATATAGGAAACCTTTTCTATCTTATGATGATTATCTATGGCGTCCTTGGCGATTGATGACAATGACCACAAGCATGGAGGCTTGTGAACTTGATGGAGTCCATGGGTTGATGGAGATGGATCAAAGCGGAGAACAAGCTACGGTGCAAGTGTTTCGAACACTTGACTAGTTGTTAGGGCTTTGAGTCCATAGGAAAAACTGGACTATCAAGGGGGTCTAGGTCATTCTCTTAGGTCATGTCTAGTCGGTGATGTGCAAGGATGCTCGGTGAAATCACATGCACTAGGTGATAGTGGGGAAGCCAAGGAGCTGTTCGGAGAAGCCGGGAAACGAAGTCAAGCGAGGACGAAAGGTTTCAGCTTCTGAACATAGAGACCAGACAGAGGGGTCAGTGGAGACCGGATTGTACAGTCACTATGGGAGTTGTCCAGGACTTAGAGCAAGAAGCAGGAAGTCTATCAGCAAGAAACCCTATACAGACGGGACAGTCCAGTCTGCTGACCGGACTAGGGATGCAGTAGGGCAGCAAGGAGCTTTGGCGTAAAATGTTTCTGGACTGGAGAGAGAAATGGACCAGACTGTCTGGTCAGTATAGGAAATTGCTGGACACTATTGTGCCAATGGCTAGGAGAGTCGTTACCAGAGTGACCGGACTGTCCGATCAGGCAGTGACCGGACAGTCTGGTCTGGATGTCCAGAAAGGCAATTTCATGGAGCAACGGCTAGTTTGAGGTTGGGAGCCTATATAACTTTGTTGCTGGGGACTTGGAGACCTCTCTTGGCCAGTAGAATACCTAAGAGCATTTGGTAAGGTCCAACATGAAAAGAGGAGAGCACTAGGAGGAGATATTGCATATCTTGAGAGTGCTAGTGGAGAGTAACTTGAGCATCTTGCACATCTAAGGCTAGGGTGTCCTTGAGGGTGTGATCCAGATTGTTACTCTTGCTCTATGGTGAGACCTGGACCGGTTAGGTGTCGGTGATCAAGCCTATCATGATTGGTTGTGAAGGCCGTCACACGTTTGTACACGGTTTGAGCCCGTCATTGAAAGGGCATCGCTAGTGAGCGCCCGTGTCGGCTCAGGGAGTCCGGCAAGCTCTCAAGGGAGGCGAGCTTGAGCTTTGTGCAGCGGTGATGCACACCATGTCTTCACTCTAGGAGTGATTGCGGGCTCATGGGGGAGAACTCCACTTGGTGGCGGGAGGGACCGGGACTCCGGCGGGAGTGGTCCAACTAGGATTAGGGAAAGGCGCCATCCTTCTGAGACCTCGGGAAAAAAATCATGAGCAATCTCCTACTCCTCTCATTACTTTGATGCACTACTTTCCGCATTTACATACCATGCTAATCATGTTTGTGTGTTCTCTTAGTCCTAGTTGACTATCTTATAGACTTGCATGTTTAGGCTCCTTGCTTGCTAGTAGTACTTAAGCTTCCTCATTTGATGACTAGCATGAGTAGGTGTTGCATTGGTGTGCTTGATCACTAGAAGTGCATAGGAGTTGCATTGACTTGTGTGATGATAGTGTGGATGTGCCTTGTATTACTGAGTGCCTAGATCCTTCTAGTATTGACTTGATAGGTTGCTCTACTAGTGTGCCTAATATGTTGATTGATGATGATGCGTCTCTTGATCTAGCTTGTTCTACTAGCATGACTAGTATTGATGATGCTTGTGAGCCTTCTATTGATCATGTTAGTAGTTCTCTTCTTGGGGATTTTTTTGCTTTTCATGCTAATGACAATGAGGACTTACTTGATTCTCTTATTCACTTGCAAGGTATTGTGGACAGGATTAAGGAGACTTCTTTCAAGCTTCCCAAGATCGGGATAGTTGAGAAGATCCTCTCCTTGCTTCCGAGTAGCAAGCTCTTATACATCACCCTTGACCTTCTCATGGAGAAGAATCTCTCCGTAGAGGATGTGATTGAGCTTCTCTTCAAGGATGAGGAGATCACTGCGAGCATGGCGTGGAAGAAGACATCTAAGACAAACCATGAAGCATCTTCAAGCAAAGGGAAAGAAGTAGCTTCGAGCTCAAACATCTTTGATTCCTCCAGATTGTCTTGCAATGACTTCTACAACCTCTTTGGAGCAAGACATTCATCGGATGCTTCGTCAAGCTCTACCTCAAGTGTCATTCCTAGTTCTACTCCAAGCACCTTGGGTGGACCAAGCATTGGCATAGGGGGAGCACCAACAACAATGCTCGCTCGTTCACTGGAAATGATCAATCTTGCGGCTTCGGCTCCGACGCCTCCACCTCCTCCGCTCCCTCCACCATAAGATTACCTTTGACATCTTCGTCGAGCTCACCATCAGGATCTCCTCTTCGAACTTGGTGAATTTGTGAGAAATCCGAATGATGACCTTTGGGAAAATCTATTGAGCATCTATGATCTTGTGTGTAGGATAAACTCTGTCAGGGGACTTCAGAGGATTGCACCACATAAAGTGATTGACAAGTTCCTCCAACAAATCACAACTCCTGAGAGGGGTTTCCTACTTGAGGAGGTAGTCAACAGGAGACATGAGCTCTCAATTGAGAGAGAGATAGAGATGATCCTCGTGCTCCATTCACAAGTGGGGTATTTGCTTGAGCACATCACTGGACTCTATGACCCTCCCCATTACTACATCGACCTTTACAATATGCACATGGGGGATGGCCATAGACATTGGAGGTATCATGCTCCTCACTATCCCATTAGGAGGAGACTACTGGATGGGATTGCAAGAATCCCTATCTATGAGGATGATCTTATTGCTCGACACAATGAGGTTGGTACTAGTCAATCAAGTAATGCTTTGGATACTAACCCTTCTTCCTCTAGTGCTTGTCTTATGGCTACCACCAGGGTCAACTACAAGAGTCGACACACTCATTAGATTCTTGATAGTGGGTGCACTC
The DNA here is from genome assembly GCA_032690845.1 of Eleusine coracana subsp. coracana. Taxonomy (NCBI): domain Eukaryota; kingdom Viridiplantae; phylum Streptophyta; class Magnoliopsida; order Poales; family Poaceae; genus Eleusine; species Eleusine coracana. The sequence goes on from CM064422.1 coordinate 32,162,103, forward strand.
AACATATGACCGGGAACCCAACCATGTTCACCACCATTGATGAACACGAAGATAGTGAGAAGGTTACTTTTGGGGATAACTCAAAAGGGAGAGTTAGAGGCTCGGGCATGGTGGCCATCACGAATGACCTCCATCTCTCCAAGGTCTTTCTTGTGGAAACCCTCAACTTCAACCTTCTATCTATTGGTCATCTTTGTGACATGGGTTTCAAGTGCACATTTGATGAGTATGGTGCAACAATTGAGAATGCCAAGAGAGGGCTAGTATTCCATGGAGTAAGACATGGGAACTTGTATGTCACGGACATCAACTCAAGCAATATGACACCAAGCACTTGCCTATTCACTAAGGCATCCAAGGGATGTTTGTGGCATAGAAGACTGGCACATGTTGGAATGAATCAGCTCAAGAAGATTGTCAAGAGGAATCTAGTTGAAGGAGTCAAGGATGTGGCCTTTGAGAAGGATAGACTGTGCAGCGCTTGTCAGGCGGGAAAACAAGTTGCATCTTCACATCCCACCAAGTCATTCATGTCTACATCTCATCCTCTAGAGCTCTTACATATGGACTTGTTTGGGCCAACACACTACAAGAGTCTAGGAGGCAATCTGTATTGCTTGGTGATTGTTGATGATTTCACAATATATAATTGGACCTTCTTTCTTGTGGACAAATCTCAAGCCAGTGGTATCTTCAGAAAGTTTGCCAAGAGGGCGAAGAATGAATTCAATGCTAGCATTGTGAAGATAAGGAGTGACAATGGGACGAAATTCAAGAACACCACAGTGGAGGAATATTGTGACAAGAAAGGGATGAAACATGAATTCTCCGCTACATATACTCCCGAGCAAAACAGAGTAGTGGAGAGGAAGAACAAGACACTCATCACTCTTGCTCGTGCCATGTTGGATGAATATGGAACTCATGAGAGGTTCTGGGTGGAAGCAATCAACACGGCTTGCTACACTTCCAACCGTGTCTAGCTCCACCGATTATTGAAGAAGACGCCATATGAGCTACTAGTGGGACGGAAACCCAATGTTTCCTATTTCCGAGTCTTTGGATGCATGTGTTACATTCTCAAGAAGAGGAGAAAGCCTGGGAAGTTTGAGAGCAGAACTTATGAAGGCATTCTTGTTGGGTACTCTGGGACTTCTAAAGCTTATAGGGTCTACAACTTAGCCACATGATGTGTGGAAGAATCCTATGATGTGCAATTTGATGAGTCAAATGGGTCTCAAAAGGAGGATGAATTTCATGAAGTGAACATTGGGGATGAGTCTATGAGGGAAGCCTTGAGAAACATGCCCGTGGGCGAGGTTTTACCCCACGAGGCCAATGATGGTGATATTGATGAGCCCTCTACTCCACCACCTTAACCTACCACCTCCTCTGATGTACAATAAACAACCCAAGATGCCACAAATACTCCCATAAGCTCCTCCCAAGATTCATTGAGAGTACACTCACCAAGTGATGAGGAATCCCAAGTGAGAAGTGAGTCACAAACCACTCGATATACCTCACCACAAGCCACTTCTCATAGCTCTTCACAAGATATCCTCCCATCCACCTCAAACTCAATGTCCAAAACAAGAAAGCATAAGAGTGACTCCTCCACCTCTCTTAGGATCCAAGACACTCATATATCGAGAGAGAAAACTATCCATGATACACAAGATACTTCACCTAGAGCTCCTCGCGCTCAAGGAAAACACCATACTAGACCTAAAGCCATCAACAAAGGTCATTCACAAGACTTCATCATTGAGAGTCCATCTCAAGGGATAAAGACAAGGAGAAATACATATAAGCCCAACTATGTGAGTGAAGAGAATGATGACGAGGCCAATATTGAGATTGAGAACTTCTCTTTCATCTCTAGATTGAGCCCACTACCATTGATGAAGCTATGGATGATCACAAGTGGGTTATTGCCATGCAAGAAGAGTTGAACATCTTCAAGAGGTGCAAAGTATGGAAATTGGTTGAGAGGCCCAAGAATCATAATGTGGTTGGCACCAAGTGGGTCTTCAAGAACATGCAAGATGAGAAAGGAGGAATTGTCAAGAACAAGGCTCGCCTAGTGGCTAAGGGATATTCTCAAGTGGCGGGAATTGACTTTGAAAAGACCTTTGCTCCCGTGGCCCGCCTTGAAGCTATTCGGATCTTACTTACCTATGCATCACACAATGGCTTCAAGCTCTTTCAAATGGATATCAAAAGTGCTTTCTTGAATGGAGAGATCAATGAGAAAGTCTATGTGGAACAACCTCCGGGGTTTGAGGACCTGGAACATCCAAGACATGTGTACAAATTAAAGAAAGCTCTCTATGGCCTCAAGCATGTACCGAGGGTATGGTATGAACACTTGAGGAACTTCCTACTCAAAAATGGATTCACCATTGGAACCATTGATAGCACCATGTTCACGAGGCATGTTGGGAAGGATCTCTTTGTATGCCAAATCTATGTGGATGATATCATCTATGGGTCAACCAATGAGAAGTTCAATGAAGAGTTTCGGGAGATGATGGCAAGGGAATTCCAAATGTCAATGATTGGAGAGTTACATATGTTCCTTGGATTCCAAGTCAAGCAATTAAGAGAAGGAAACTTCATCTATCAAGAGAAATATACTAAGGACCTTCTCAAGGGATTCAACATGGAGAATTGCAAGCCTTTGCACACACCTGTGGCTACAAGCAAACCCTTGGATGATGATGTGAAAGGAAAACTGGTGAACCCCAAGCTATATGGATTAATTATTGGGTCTTTGCTCTATCTCACCGCTTCGAGACCGGACATCATGTTTAGTGTGTGCTTGTGTGCATGCTATCAAGTAAATCCAAAAGAGTCACACTTGAAGGTCATGAAGAGAATAATGAGATACCTCAAGTACACACCTACCATAGGCTTATGGTATCCTAGAGGAACACAGTTTGAGATACTTGGGTATTCAGATTCGGACTTCGCGGGTTGCAAAGTGAATAGAAAGAGTACATCGGGAGGTTGCCAATTTCTTAGAAGATTCTCTTGTATCTTGGAGCTCAAAGAAGCTAAACTCGGTGGCACTATCTACCGCTAAAGCGGAATATATGACAGCGGGAGCATGTTGTGCACAACTCCTTTACATGAGGCAAACTCTCTCGGACTATGGCCTCAACTATAGTCAAATGCCACTATATTGTGATAGTGAGGCGGCAATCAAGATGGCCCTCAAGACGGGAGATCATGGTCATGCAAAGCATATTCAAGTGAGGCATCACTTCATAAGAGACCATGTTGAGAAGAAGGACATCGAGTTGGTGAGCGTGCGAACTCATGAACAATTGGCAGACATCTTTACCAAGCCACTCGATGAGAAGACCTTCAACAAGCTAAGAGGAGAACTCAATGTTCTCGGCCTCTCCAACTTCACATGAGTAACCCTTGAGCTTGTTCCTTGTAAATATGTATAGTGTTTTGTTTGTTCTTGTTTGTATCTTTGTTTGTGCTTGTTCCTTTTCTTTTGTAGGTTGACTTCGGACTTTCTTGAGATAGCAATGGACATGGGTTAAGCTTGGGAAGGTGGTTCATGGTGTACCGAAGGCTTTGAAGAATGATCCATTGTGAGCAAGCTTGAGAAGGGAACAACTCGTTGTTGACACTTTGGTTTGTAGTGGTTCTCTCTCTTTTCTGTAGCATCGCATCATGCATTGTATACTTGTTGCAATTGCATCCTTTGCATTTATGCATCCTTGCATTATGATACCATACATGCTACCAAGCATGTCTCTAGGGGAGTTGCTCATTTATAATGTGAGTATATGACTCTTTGGATAATCGAATAGTGATATTTGTGCTTCATGCCCATTGAGTCATGTTAGATCAAGCTCCAAGGTTAAATCTACTCGCACGGCTCAAAGACAAGTGGCTTATACATTCCCACCTCTCTAATAACTAACCCTTGCATATTTGAGAAAATATTTTTAAGTCATAAGTGTAGGGGGAGCTATGATGAAATGGGGAGTTATCCTAACTCTTGCCAGCTATTTTATGCCTCATGGTTTCGTTACATTTTGGTGTGGTTTTTGGTGATAAGTGACAAAGGGGGAGAAGAAACATGAAGATCCAAAAGCCAAGTCTAGATCAAATATGGAGAAGGAACATGAAGATGATCAATATCACAAAGGGAGAGGAGAACATGAAGAAGAAATGTGAAGATTCCAGGAGATGGAACATGAAGATCACATCAAGATGAGAGTCTACACCGACATGAAGAACAACAACGACAGTGTATGTCTACGGCGACAATGTACACCTTCACCGACATGACCATCTACGTCCTTGGTGCGTGTCTACATCAACAAAATTGACTACCACGACACCAATGCGGGCGCAATTTCAGCTCAAGATTGTAATCCAAGTGCACTAAATGAGTGGGTAGTTCTCCCTCAACACCTAGCACATCTCAAGGGAGAGACTACTTCCAAGGTAAGTACCAAGGTATGTCTTTCAATCTTTTCTTTTCCTTTGGTTCGTTCTTGCTCGTCCATTTTGGATCATCATAAGTAGTGGTTGTCATCCATCACCAAAAAGGGGGAGCTTGTAAGGATCATGACCATTAAGGTCACCCCAAGGTATGGTGTTTTGATGATGCATGACAAACATGAAATGTTACTAATATCTACACGAGTGTTGTTCATATAGGAAACCTTGGCTATCTTATGACAATGGTCACAAGCATGGAGGCTTGTGAACTTGATGGAGTCTAAGGGTTGCTTGATGTGGACAAGGGTTCCCCATCTTCCGAAAGGTTCTGGATACGTTGATTTGGTCAGAGGCGACACATAAATCGATCCGGCTTCAGAACAGCATGTTCTTAACCCCGCAATCGCAGCACAACGTCTCCTCTGGTTATCAACCATCCTAAAACGATTGATCTCGCTGAGAAGGCTAATCCCTGCCTGCGAATCAAGAACACATGCAAGAACAAAGAAGAATGCAACACAATTGCAGATGTATTATGAATCTTACGAAGTTGGGGTCTCACAAACCATGATGACGGCAAAACTGTTATGAACAGAATAATCTAAGAAAAATCCATACCCTAATAGTGTGGCAGAGGCTGCATATGAAGACCCTAGGGTCGTGCAAGATCCTCTGGATGCGCCCTTAATTGGGCTAAACTATATACAAAGCCCAATGGCCAAAAACAGGCGATGCAGCATCAAAACAGATTCTGGACCCTCTCTTGTTTCGACCATTCCTGATGACTCCAGATGAATTTTGATATGCGAACGATGGCATTGGAAAGGTCTTATTCTTATCTTTCTGTGCATATGTAGAACGTCCAAATCCGGGTTTGTATGCGTCCTGGGCATCCGTTTTAGTGCAGACTGGTCCTGGGCCCCAAAACAGACTCGAAGTCGGTTTTGGTTGGGCCTCCACCTTGTCTTCCACGTCCTTGCTGGTCCTCCATGTCTCCAAGTCCTTCTCCCATCATCCCTTGGTACTCTCCATGGTTCCTAATTACAATATAATCATTAGGTAGCAAACCATTCTCAAAAGTGACATATGATGAAGAACGTAGGAACGAGCTCACCTCTAAATTTATTCGTCGTGCACGAGCTCTAGTCATTAGACCTTGCAAGTCCAGAATTGGAGAAGTGTTGCATGTATCCTTAGGAGTGATGTCCTCATCATCCTCTCCCTCTTGAAGTGGAGTCGTCCTCGACTCAAGCTCATCCTCTTCTCCCAAGTATGGCTTCAAATCTAAAATGTTAAAAGTAGGACTAACCCTGAACTCGGGAGACAACTCAAGTTTATATGCATTATCATTAATCTTCTTAATTATTTTGAATGGACCATTAGCTCTAGGCATTAATTTAGACTTTCTCAATTCTGGAAATCTATCCTTCCTCAAGTGTAACCACACTAAATCTCCCACATCAAGCTTACTTCCTTTCTACCTTTACTACCAGCAATTTTATACTTTTCATTCATCTTTTCAATGCTAAGTCTAGTGGTCTCATGCATTTGCAAAATAAATTCAGCACGCTCCTTAGCATCATCATGAACTCTCTCATTAATAGGTAGAGGAAGTATATCAAGTGGAGTGAGGGGATCAAAACCATACACTACCTTGAAGGGACTTACCTTCGTAGTAGAATGTGTTACCCGATTATAAGCAAACTCAACATGAGACAAACATTCCTCCCATTGCTTCATATTTTTCTTCAAAATAGCTCTCAACATAGTGCCCAAAGTGCAGTTCACAACCTCAGTTTGTCCATCATTTTGTGGGTGACAAGTTGTAGAAAACAACAACTTTGTACCCAACTTATTCCAAAGCGGGCGCCAAAAGTGACTCAAGAATTTTGCATCACGATCTGAAACAATAGAAGAAGGCATATCATGCAAATGTACAATTTCTTTGAAAAAGAGATCAGCAATATAACTAGCATCACTAGTCTTATGACATGGTATAAAGTGTGCCACCTTAGAAAATCTATCCACAACAACAAAAATACTATCACTCCCCCTCTTAGTCCTAGGCAGACCTAAAACAATGTCCATAGAAATATCCGCCCAAGGAGTAGAAGGAATAGGAAGTGGCATGTATAAACCATGTGGATTCAAGCGAGACTTAGCTTTTAGACATGTAGTGCAGCGAGCAACAAAGCGCTCAACATCTTTCCTCATCCTTGGCCAAAAGATGTGTGTGGCCAAAATATCCTCAGTCTTCTTGGCACCAAAATAACCCATCAATCCACCTCCATGCGCCTCCTGTAACAACAAAAGATGAACGGAACCAACTAGAATGCATAGGTGATTAGCTCTGATGCCACTTGATGTGGACAAGGGTTCCCGATCTTCTGAAAGGTTTTGGATATGTTGATTTGGTCGGAAGCAACACAAATCGATCCGGCTTCAGAACAACACGTTCTAAACCCCGCAATCACAGCACGACGTCTCCTCTGGTTATCAACTGTCCTAAAATGATTGACCTCGCTGAGAAGGCTAATCCCTACCTGTGAATAAAGAACACAAGCAAAAACATAGAAGAATGCAATACAATTGCAGATGTATTATGAATCTCACAAAGTTGGGGTCTCACAAACCGTGATGACGGTGAAACTATTATGAACATAATAATCTAAGTAAAATCCAAACCCTAATGGTGCAGTGGTGGCTGTATATGAAGACCCTAGGATCATGCAAGACCCTCTGGACGTGCTCCTAATTGGGCTCAACTAGATACAAAGCCCAAAGTCCAAAAACTGGCGATGCAGCACCAAAATAGATTCTGGACCCTCTCTTGTTTCGACGATTCCTGATGACTCCAGATGAATATTGATATGAGACCAATTGCATTGGAAAGGTCTTATTCTTATCTTTCCGTGCATATGTAGAACGTCCAAATCCGAGTCCGTATGCATCCTGGGCATCCATTTTTGTGCAGACTGGTCCTGGGCCCCGAAACAGACTCGAAATCGGTTTTGGTTGGGCCTCCACCTTGGCTTCCATGTCCTTACTGGTCCTCCAAGTCTCCAAGTCCTTATCCCATCATGTCCTGGTCCTCTCCATGGTTCCTAATTACAATATAATCATTAGGTAGCAAACCATTCTCAAAAGTGACATATGATGAAGAACATAGGAACGAGCTCACCTCTAAATTTAGTCATCGTGCACAAGCTCTAGTCATTGGACCTTGTAAGTCCAGAATTGGAGGAGTGTTGCATGTATCGTTAGGAGTGATGTCCTCATCATTGATGGAGATGGATCAAAGCGGAGAACAAGCTATGGTGCAAGTGTTTGGAACACTTGACTAGTTGTTAGGTCTTTGAGTCCACAGGAAAAACCGGACTGTCGAGAGGGTCTAGGTCATTCTCTTAGGTCATCTCTAGTCGGTGAAGTGCTAGGTTGCTCGATGAAATCACAGGCACTAGGTGACAGTGGAGAAGCCAAGGAGCTGTTCGAAGAAGCCAGGAAACGAAGTCAAGAGAGGACGACAAGTTTTCGCTTCTAGACATAGAGAACGGACAGAGAGGTCAGTGGAGACGGGACTGTACGGTCACTATAGGAGTTGTCCAGGACTTAGAGCGAGAAGTAGAAAGTCTGTCAGCAGGAAACCCTGTACAGACTAGACAGTCCGGCCTGCTGACCGGACGGTCCGGTCAGTAGGGATGCAACAGGGCAGCAAGGAGCTTCGGGGCAAAATGTTTCTGGACTGGAGAGAAAAACGAACCGGACGGTCCTGTCTACTGATCGGGCTGTCCAGTCAGTACAGGAAATTGCTGGACACTGTTGTGCCAACGGCTAGGAGAGATGTTACTAGAGTGACCGGACGGTCCGGTCAGGCAGTGACCCGACAGTCCGGTCTGGATGTCCAGAAAGGCAATTTCATGGAGCAACGACTAGTTTCAGGTTGGGATCCTATATAACTTTGTTGCTGGGGTCTTGGAGACCTCTCTTGGCCGGTGGAATACCTGAGAGAATTTAGTAAGGTTCAAGAAGAAAAGAGGAGAGCACTAGGAGGAGATATTGCATATCTTGAGAGTGCTAGTGGAGAGTAACTTGAGCATCTTGCACATCTAAGGCTAGGGTGTCCTTGAGGGTGTGATCTAGATTGTTACTCTTAGTCTATGGTGAGACCTAGACCGGTTAGGTGTCGGTGATCTAGCCTATTGTGAGCGGTTGTGAAGGCCGTCACACGTTTGTACACGGTTTGAGCCCGCCTTTGAAAGGGGCATTGCTAGTGAGCACCCGTGTCGGCTCGGGGAGTCTGGCAAGTTCTCGAGGGAGGTGAGCTTGTGGTTTGTGCAGCGGTGACGCATGTTGGCACTTCCTAAGTGCCCCTTTTATATGTGAATATCACCCCAATTAGAGTATAATTGATACTAATTTAGGCCATTTACCTATGGTATTACCTATATATTTATATATGCGTTGTTTTGGAGCTTTTTTGTAGAAACAGGTAAAATTGGCTATTAAAGTGATGCTGGACAAGACAGGAGTCCAGGACCGACGAAAAGCACTAAAGAAGCCCAGTGCACCGATCGGCGCCAGCCCATGAGCCGATTGGCGCAAGGGTATTTTGGCCCACAGAAGTGACCGAGGCCTATTCCGATGGAAGTTTATCTGATGTTTATGGAAGTTTATCTGTGCAAGACACTTGAAGATATTTGCTTAGAAGATTTATGGAACTTCAAGATCTGGACGTGCGGTACAAGACTTTATCTCAAAGGAAAAGGCCCACATGGCAGCTGTGGAAGACAGAGGAACCGACTCGGAGCAGAAACCAGAGAGAACATGGCTTGCGCTGATCGGCGCAATCCTGCACCTATCGGCGCAACCGACTTATTTGCTAGAAACCGAGTCCTTCATGAGTAGAACTCCTATATATACTTGTAATCCCTAGCCGCAATCAGTACTCCGAGGAGGAGGCAACAGAGGGACAACAGATTCATGAGTTAGAGCCACTGGGGCTTGCCCCGTTAGAATAGATCTCTAGTTGAGTTTCAAGAACCATTGGTGTAAGAGTTGATCCATCAAGGTAGGCTATCTCGACGGTGATGAATCTTACTCTATGTATCTCAAGGATGATTGAATATGTTGATGATGGTTTTGGTGATTTGTCTATCTTGATTCTATAATCATGCATGTGCCTATTCTTATTGCTTAGTTCTAGGCTAAGTAAGTTGATATTATCTTAATCATGGTGATTAGGATAGTATTCAGACATTGTATTGATTATGGCTGCTTGATGATGCCGGTAGTGTGGTTTAGCGGTGACAACACTAAACCTGTGCAGCACTATTGGATAGTTGAGTAGGGTAAGATACTCGCGTGATTAAGGGTTTCCTCTCGGTAGCGATAAATCGGGAGCCGCTCGGAAAGCAGGGTGGTGTTATTCATTATAGGTTTTCATTGATCCATGTAATTATCCATTATGATGTTGTTTAATTAGACTATCTGGTTACGATCTCACTAGTAGATATCTGGCTACTCATCGAATAGTTTTAGCTTTGTCTTTAGCTTTGGCCTTGACTTAAACTCTAGTTCAACTTCGCTGGTGAACCGATTCGCTCAACATTTGCGCCGATCGGCTCAACAACTTAGATCCACAACAGTGCCAATCAGCTCAACCCTGTGTCGATCGGCGCAACGACAGAATCGCTGTCTGGCGCACCTTTGCGCTAGCCAGTCTCCCCTTCATACAACCTGAACTTGACAGTAGCCTTGATTAGATCTTTTACTGTTAACTTTGTTTAATTATCCCTATGGTCTCAGTTGTTCGATAATACCTTGGAATACTCTAAGGGAAAAAGTGCTACAGCTGTACACTGTCCTCTTGCGGTATATAAGTGGGTGCGTAGTAACGACCAACAAGCATCATTTTCTGGCGCCATTGCCGGGGACCATAGCAGGTTTTTAAACATTATTTGATGTATTAGTGTTTAGTCATTGTGCTTTACTTGTCTTTTTAGTACATATATGTTGTTAAGTGAAATTAACAGGTATGGACGGTCCTAAGTCAAACAAACCCTCTAATTACACCGATGATCCAGAAAAGCTCTTGTGCAAGAAGAGAATAGCGGAAAATAGGAGCAAGTCACTTGGAGATTTAGCTGGAGAACCAGTCAGTGCCAGCCCTCGATTATTATTCACAGTTGTAGATCCAGAAGCAGGAGCGATGGCAGACCAGCCCTTGGTTAATAGTTTCAAGCCTCAATTGGATAAGGTAGTCAAGACATATTTCCAAGAAGCTCAAGATCATGCTCCATATCAACTAGAGAGGTACGTCGGATTAGTGGCACAATAACCATTCACAGGTTCGGAAGATCCCAATCAGCATCTGTAGCGCTTCCTTGAAGTCTGTAGTACATTCAAAGTAGCAGGATTGACCGGAGATCAAGCACGTGTGCGACTGTTCCCCTTCTCTCTAGTTGGACGCCCTAAGAAATGGTACAATAGCTTGGAAAACGCAGTAAAGACTACATGGGAAACCTTAGCAGTTGCATTCTTAGCCAAATACTTCCCTCCTGGTAAGACTCAAGCTTTGAAGAATAAGATTCTTGGATTTACACAGAATATGGATGAGAGCATTAGAGAAGCTTGGGAAAGATACAATGAATATATGGATGCATGCCCTCATCATGGTCTTACAGTTGGCGAAACTATTGAGAGATTCTATGTGGGATTGAATACCCCTCCCGTCAACACTTAGATGCCTCAGCTGCGGGTTCATTCATGTCAAAGACTCCCACTCAAGCTAAGGAATTGATCAAATTGCTAGTTGAAAATCAATCATGGGATAGTGAAAGAAGTTCAAGGAACCTACAACCTTCTAAAGGAGTGGCAAAGAGTGTGATTGAGTGTGGAGAATTTGTCCATGTGCAGAAAGATTGCCCTGAAGAGATGAAGATGCTAGAATATGTAAAGAATAGTGGCTGGAAACCCCAATATCAGCAACAAAGGAGTTCTTTCTCTCCTAGTTCGTCCATGCAAAACTCTATCCCGCTTCGTCTCTAATTTCATGAGTTCCTTCAAGCTCAAGAAAAGATCAACAAGGACAATCAAGCTAAATTCAAGGAGGTTGATCGTGTTCTTGAAGGGATTAATAAAAAGGTGATAGAAATTGGGAGCTCCAATGAGCAGATTTTGAAGCATACCAAGATTATGGAGCAACAGATGGGATAGTTGTCATAGGCTATTCAAGGCAACAAAGGGGTTATTCCTGGTAATACAATATCTGCAGAGCAGTTAAAAGCAATAGCTACACGGTCAGGAAAGCAAACAGAAGATCCAGAGCACTCTGCAGGAGCAAGAAAGACCCGCACCACTCGGCTCACCACTGGCGCCGATCGCCGTGATGGTAAAATTCTAGGTGACAAGGGATGTTGAGACCTTTCTAAAAAGTGTTTGTATGCCTTATTTGGTTGAGTAAATTAATAGCTATGAATTTTTGAAGTTGGCAGCTAAAAACAGGACAAATTCTTGTTAACCTTGTAATTCAGAACTTTATACTTATCATGCTTAGAAAAATTTTTATTCAGAGGTTGTGAGCAAGGAGAGAACCAATTTTTCGTTTAGTTACATTGGGATGCATGATGCAAAATTTTCATTTTATAATCCTAGCGTTCCTCTCAACACAACGCATATTTTGCCGCTACTTAGCGGCACGAATATTTGGTGACGACTTGCACTCAACACGTAAGTCAATCTAAGTGTTATACTAACGGCGTTAGTGTACCTATAGAAGATCTATTACAGAAACAATACATCAAATTCAAAAGAACCTACAAAAATAAGCACAATTCTACTAGTAATGATCCATGGAAAAGGATCGCCCTGTGATAAGTCACGAGCCAACAGTGTCTCGTATCCGCCTGCGAGCACAGACACCGATATCACGCGTGTCGGTTAAGCACGCACGTACCTTCGTTTGAAGAAGCCGTAGATGCAAGTAATATAAACAGTCATAACCCAGGTTAGCTTTGGCACCACCCTATTATCTACATGGGCAAGGCGCCCCTTCCCAGAGGATCGAGGTCCCGACGGTGCTGATAGCGCAGACACTTGATAATACAACATTGGTCCAAATTTAAGTTTAATATTACATTAATACGATGATTCAGAGTGCAGCGGAATTAATACAAGTTCATAAATGTTTTGAAACAGCGAAAGCAAATACGTAAAGGAACTACGCTCGACGGTACAACCTGGTGGTGATCCATGCCCGAAGGACCATCACCCTAGCAACAAGCAACATCACTTCGGTGGCGAGTCGGACTCCTAGTGGGCGGTCCAACCCTCAGGGACTTGCATGTCCCAGGGCATCACATCTACAGGCAATTCTATTTCTTCATTACCTGAAAAATATAATGGCACAAAGCCTAAGTACTAATTACTCAGCAAGACTTACCCGTCGGACACCTAATCATGCAAAGGCTCTAATAGCTAGCTTGTTAAAAAGGACTCGCACTAAGCAACCTATTAGTTCAAACAAGTTTTTAATTGTCAATTTAAAAGGGTTGAGCCAAAATGTAACTTTAGTTGCAACAAAAGGATAATGTAACAATATATAAAGTTAATATGACATAAGAGCAATAATAATAATAATGATGATCATCATCAATAAGCAACAGAATCCATTCCATGATATTAGGTGCAACTACGTGATTGGCGCGATGACCAAGTGATATTCATTACTACAAGGGACAACAATTGCAATCGATTTACACCAGCTGGGAAAACCCAAGATGCACGACACATACACACCAGTTAAGGTCGTATATGGCAACCTTTCGCAAGAAAAGCTCCTACACCTGAGCCCGGGTGGGGTGACGTCGAGTGGGCATGCCGTTCTGCCAACAGTACTTCATGGTCTGAATTGCCCACTCCAGTAGCAAGAGGGTCAATGACCAACATACCTTAACCGTCCTCAATGCAAGTGATCTTTAATGCTACATCGGTTTACTAGTGCCCATAAGCTAGTATGCATTCGGTACTATTCAATACTTGATCAAGGGGCCGACCATGGACGGGTCCTAGGTTCGACAAGGCAGGGCTACCACAGTCAACACCCATGTGTTGCTACAAACCTACACATGCATTACCCCTGCCCGGTCATAACATAAAAGTAAACTTCTTTTAACAAGTCCCGTTCGAGTGGTCAAGTTCATTCCTTAGTAATAATACTTTATAACGAGACTTAGTGATTACTAAGCATAGCATAACAGTACGGATTCTACCAAGTTCTAAAGACAGTAGCATAGGTCAGTTGGTTATCATGCAAGGTGGGTTTCAATCAACTCCTATGACCTAATGCAACACTAATTATAGACACTAGTATTAATATAAACTAGCAAAATTTTGTAAAAAGGCGAATGTAAACCGGGGCTTGCCTGGATTGATGTTAGTGCTAGCAACTACAACTTCTTGCTCTTTAGGGTCAATTTCCTTCTAGAAATCTTCCTCTTTCTCCTGGTTGTCTTTACCTATATGACGGAATTGAATTAACGGCATTATCGGAATACCGTTGAATGCAATGATATGATGTACACAAGCACAACGTGTTTTTAATGTCAATTAAAAATTATTTTATGTTCTCGAAGCCATATGCTTCAGAGAAGTTGGGTTGTTAATTAAGATTTTAGGTATATACATTCTTTATGTAATTAAACAAGGTAAATGAGTGATGTGAGCAATTAAATTAGTTAGTAAAATAAATTTATGTTTCTGGACATGTGTGATTTACTGTGAGCAGAGTCTTGTATGAGTGATTTTTATGCCAAGTGACAAGGACAAATTATTTACAAAAAAATTACTAGAATTAATTTAAACAAACACACTAAATAAATTCCAGAGCATGAAATAATTCATATTTTACCAAACAAAAATTTGTGGTGGTAGATAATCATGTGGTTACTAAGCATGCCAAAAATCAGGATTTAATATTATACCTAGAATTTCTGGTGAATTATTTGGTGTTTCAACAATTAAATGAATTAATAAAAATACATGTACAGAGGCAGCTATTTATCATTTTACTAAATTAGAGCACTGAAAGATGATTCCAACAAAATTTGTTTGGGCCACATTGAGTTTGAATTTGATTTACTATGAGTTTCCAAAGTTTTAGGCAATTTCTGGTATTTCTGGTTTTTAGGGAAGCCACGTCTGTGCCACAATAGCGACACATCAGCTACATGTCGGATCCAGCTTGGCTGCTAGTAGGCGCTAGTGAACTCGTCGGAGCGGGGTGGCGCACGGCTGGAGGGCTCGCTGCCGGCGGCTGCGGGCAGCGGAAACTCGCTACGGTTGCGGGAAATTGCTGCGCACATCAAGGCGGACGGATCGATGAAGGTTGTGAGGGAGATGGCTCACCGGAGGGGTGCCGACATTGAGAGGCGGCAAAGGTCGAAGGTTCGGCAGCGTCGCGATTCACGCTCGGGGCAGGAAATCGGACGCGGTCTTCTCCTACGGCTTCACGGGGGCGAGGCAAAGATCGGCATCGTGTCGGCGTGCTTCGGGGAGGAGCAGAGGGTAGTGCTCGTCGGCGAGGCGGCTCAGGATTTCCGGCGGAGCAGAGGCGGCTGTCGGGGAAAACAGTGGTGCCGGCGATCTCATGATGAAAACAAGGGAGTGAAGGGTCAGTAGACGCGGGGATGAGTTGTGCGTGCATGAGAGGTGGAAGAGGCTACGAGGCTTACCAGGGACGGGGAATTTTGTCTCGTGGTGGAGGAGGTCGTCGGAGTGGTTCACTTTAGTTTTCCTTTTGATTCAACCAATGCGCTAGAGGAATCGGCCAAGCAGGGGCATGGAAAGGTGTTAGGGGGTGAGGCGCGCGTGATGGGTGTTTTGCTTGCGTGGGGGAAACATCTGAGCTCGAGCTTTGGCTCTACTTAACAATGGCAGAATGGGGAGGGAGAGGAGAAATGGAAGAGAGAGCAGAGGACAAAGAGCGAGAGAGAGTGTGCTTGAACTCGTGGGTTCTCTTTCAAGTTGTGCAGAGGGGAAGGAGTGAGTGGGAGAGTGGGAGCGGCGAGGAGGGGAGGAATTGAAGTCGCCACCGGGTCGCTCGGTGGCATGCACAGAGGAGAAGAGGGGAAGAAGGGAGCCGTTGGTGCGCGTGGCCGGCAAGGCAGAGCGGCAGAGAGCAGGGGGGCAGAGAGGCTGTAGCGCGTGCGGGGTCCCGAGGTGGAGGGGCGAAGGCAGGCCGTGGCGTGCGCCGGTGGTGGAGCTCTGCTCCTGCTGCGCCAATGGAGGAAGAAGGAGAAAGATTTTCCTCTGAACCCCCTGGACTATTTGATTTCTTGCAAACAAGTCCTTGGTCAAAGATATTTCCAAAACAAATAGCTAGGGGCCTTCAAATAAATTGGGATTTTGCACAAAGTCATTTGAGATAATTGTGGTGCTCTGGTAGGGCCCATTTGGTCAGAAAATTTGTAGTTATTTTATAATTAATTCCCCATTATGAAAGTTTTTTATGCTTTAATTAATTATTTGTGGTATTTCCAAATGTGGTAAAATGCTCATTAAATTCATAAAATTATACCTTAATATTACTGATTTGATTATGAATTTAGTTGCCTTATTTTGTATAATAAAATTTCAATTCGCTGACAATTTGTTTTGCAGGGTTTTTAATTACCTAGAATTAATTTAAATAAATGAAGTGAGGCTTCATTATTTTATGCTATATGATTCATGATTTGTGCTTTTCATGCTTGTTAAATAGGAGTGAGACACCTGGGGTGTCACAACATCCCTGAGGCATGGGAGCATTTCCAAGAGTGTACTCCACGTCATGGAATGCAAGATTGGTTGCCAATCTAAAGCTTCTACCATGGGCTCAATTGTCCCGCTCGTGAACACCTAGATGCAGCCGCTGGAGGTTCCTTCTTCTCTCTGAAGGTCAAGGAAGCTCAAAATCTCATAGAAAAGATGGTCGCCAACTACAGTGGCTATGATGAGAGGCAGAACCAACCGCAACCCAACATGAGGGGAGTCCACCAAGTTGATGGTATTGACATGCTAGCAATTAAGATGGACCAACTTTTGAAGAAAATGGATACGCCTCAAACTGCCCAATCCTTAGACTCTTGCATGACTTGCGAAGTCTACGAGAACCTTGAACACATGGGAAGCCACTATCCGGAGACTTATGAAGAAGAAGTGAACTACCTCAACAACAGCAACAGCAACGGGTTTAGGCCCTGTACAAACAACTTCGGATGGGAGTCCAAGCCAAACCTTTCCTTCGACAAGAATATGGGTAACTCTGGCAACTTTACTCGTAATGAACCTTCCTTCCATGATCTTGTTCTAGGACAATCTAAAATAAATGAAAGTATTAGTAGGAAATTTATTGCTACAAATAAAGTCCTAGAAAGCATAGATTCTCGTATGGAAGCATTTAATACCTCTTTGCAAAACCAGCTTAGTCATAATAAAATGCTAGAGACACAAATTGCTCAGCTGGCCGCCTCTATTGTTAAGCCTAACTCGGGCAAGCTCACCGGTCAGCCGGAAGCTAGTCCCAAAGAAAATGTTAATGCGGTCACAACTAGAGGCGAAAAATCTACACATGATCCGCCAAATCCTAACACTACAGGGAAGACCAGGGAAACCGATGAAGAGTCAGAAGGGGAGGAAGAAATTGAGGTTGAGGAGGCAAAAGCACCCCTCAAGAAAGCACCGTATGAGTTCTATGATACCCCGGTGTTGCCATTTCCCTCTCGCCAGACGAAGCCAACAAAGGATGAACAAGTCGGGAAGTTTGTGGAGGTAATAAAGAAATTATATGTCAATATACCACTACTTGATGCTATGCAGGTTCCTACATACTCCAAGTACCTAAAGGACATCCTCAATAGCAAACGCCTAATGCCATCCACGGAGGTTGTTATATTGACGGAGGAATGCAGCGCCGCTATCTTGAACTCTTTTCCAGAAAAGAAGTGAGATCCAGGATGTCCAACCATCCCTTGTTCCATTCGGATGCAGCAATTCAACAACACCCTTTGTGACTAGGGGGCGATCGTGAGCGTCATGCCAAAGGTAGTGTATGACAAACTCGATGTCAATTCATTATCCCCTACGGCAATGTGCTTGCAGCTCACCGAGCAATTAGTCCGCTACCCAGTGGGCATTACGGAAGACGTACCCTTAAGGATAAGGAGCTCTCTTGTTCCCGTCGACTTTGTGGTGCTAGACATGGAGTCCGATGCAAAGACACCTCTTATACTATAAAGGCCGTTCCTTAGCATCGCAAATGCCAACATTGATGTTGGGGCTGGAGAAATCCACATTAACATTAATGGATACGACGAAAAGTTCGCCTTCAAGCCCTGAATGGAACAATGCAATAAGGTACACATCTTTTATGGCAAAAATCCTAACACGGTGCAGAAAATTGAGGTGTATCCAACTCCATCAAAATTGGGTGCACCGGTGTTAAAAGTTAAGAACACACCACCACCGCCCAAGAAGAAGAATGAGCCACAGGAAATGAAGAGAAAGGTCACCGCCAAGCAAAGGAAAATCAAACAAGTATGGCGGAAGAAAGAAGTTGCACCAATCATGGAAAATTCTCCATCCACGATGGTCACCATGAAGAATTAAACGCGGAGAACGTCTTGTTCGAGACGTAAAATCCGGACCCTCGTCGGGAGGTAAACTGATATTTATCCACCTTCTTTTCCTTACCTCTCATTAAATTAGTTTTATTTTCCCTAACCACTAAATTAGGCTATAAAGGAAAAGAAATTAAAAATAAAATTTTGAAAAAAAAATTGGTGATGGCTCGGCCAAACTTACTGGTCAGGAGGTCAAATTTCATCAAAAACGACCACCCGGGTGATAATCTGAGGCTCCTGCTCAGCCAGTCAGTTTTCAGCACCCTGGAGGTCGTATTTCATGAAAACGACCACCCGGCTAGATAATATTCAAGTACCTAGAATCCAACCCAACCAGTCAAATATTAGCACCCGGGAGGTCAAATTTCAGCAAAAATGACCCTCCGGGTGATGGTCTGATCATCCAACCCGGCTAGTCAAATTTCAGCAAACTAGGAGGTCATATTCCATGAAAATGACCACCCGGCTGGGTAAAATTTTGGGAGGTCAGATTCTATCGAATTTCAGCACCCGGGAGGTCATATTTGGTGAAATATGATCACCTGGCTAGCTAATCTTGAGCCACCTAACCTGAAGTAACCCAGTCCAGTTTTAGCACCCTGGGGGTCATTTTTCATGTAAATGACCACCCGACTAGGTCATTTCTGCCGCCCGGCAAGCCATGCCGCCCGGCACAACTTTTTCTCGGATTCTTGGCACTTTTAATGTAGAGATGATGACCATGAGTGGTGGAGGTGCGGCCAGCTTTCCCTTTAGGCAAAATGCTCATAAAAAGGTCCACCATGAGTGAAAACAAGTTAATGAGAGCCACTCAAATCACTCCATCTTTTGATCATCCACTCTCACCTGCCACCCTATTCACCTAGGCACCATAGAGGGCAGAACACTCATTGCAAAATTCTAACTTTGGCCATCCCATCAATCCCTCCTTGCTCCCTATCCTCTCTCCTTTTTTCGGAATAATAGAGGCATGCATTCCACATGGCACCTGTAGAAGCAACTTGGCTACCAATAATGCACCCAAGTGGGAGGAAAAAGTGGTGCCGACCGGCATGGGGTGTCGCCCGGCCTGGCCTCCCGGTTGGCATGGGGCGCCGCCTAGCCTGGCCCGCTGCCCGGCATGGAGCGCCGCCCAGCCGGGCCACTCCTCCCCCCAAGGCTCTTCTTGAGCCTATAAATAGAGGGCTCACTCTCCTTTGCTTCTCCACCCTCAACTAAAAACACTTCTCTCCCTCACAAACTCTCTCCCTTTGCACTCCTTTTCTCACTCCACTAGCTCTCTCTAGTAAGTGCACTTTGCACTTAGCAATAAAAGTGTGCTGCAATAAAACCAACTAGAGAGAATTTGTTGTCAGCCTTGCACGTTTCAATGACTAACACTTGGACTACTTACCCAACGACTAACCGCTAACCATTATCATCATTTTGTCCTTCGGGTACTGTGTGCAAGTAACCCGTTTGCAGGAATGGCAAATATTTGGAGAGGCCTCTACACCAAGTTCAGCAGTAGTAGCGGCTCGAGCCGTGGGAGGCGCACGCCAAGTGAGCGCTCAGAAGACGAGCACTCCGGAGCTTCATATGGGCATGCTCCGAGTTATCTCTCAAACACAATGTCCATATCCGAAGCTCCAACGATACAAAGCATGCAAGATGAAGAGTTTGACAAGTTCATGGAGAGTGAAGAGAATATGGTGTTCAATGACTACGATGAGCGAAGCAAACTCACTGCCATTCGGGACCGGGAGTTCACATCCGTGCGCAAGTTCGACCACAACTCCCTCGAGCGGATTGGCGTCCTCGTTGATTTTGAATACGCGCTCAACACGGCCGGATGGTATGATTTCTACCCCCTTGATGATTATGGTTCTAAATGGCTTACCATTGAATTCCTTTGCACCTTAAAAGTCCACACCACTCCATCCAACAAATTAGGCACCCTCTACGAATTTTGTTGTTTTGGTTAAACCTATGAACTGTCTTTAAAACAAATTAGCACCTACCTTGGTTTTGACCATAAAGCCGCTATAGACATTGACAAACTTAAAGGTTTCACCCCGCAAGGACTTTAGGCTAAGATAGGAAATCCCGTCACGGGGCAGGAGCGCACTAGCGACATTTATAACCCTTCGCTCCGTATAATTAACTGCTTTATCACTCACTACCTCACCCCTCGGGGTGATATACGTCCAGTGAATAGTTTGGATAAAGCCTATCTCTATGTTGTGATAAAGAAAATTAAAACGAATCCCACTTTCTTCCTCATCAACCATTGTCTCACCCTAGCATTCAAGCAGCATGGACCTATCACTTTCACACCTTTTGTCACTAGAATTGCTAGAAAGGTTGGCACACTCCATAGAGCTAGAACAGATCGCCTCCTTAGTGCTCCTTTGCTAGGGAAATATCACTTTTAGCAAGCCTACCTTTTGAAGGAGGAGAACAATAGGTTCTACATGCTTTATCCAGCGCGCAACACTGAGATAGAACTGCCTAACCCCGAGCTCACCATCATCGATAGAAAGAACTTCCTATACAATTGGCAAGCTCCCGTGCAGTGCGCGCGACACAATGTTTCAGGGGATAGGACAGGGACGAGACCACCTCGAACAGGTGCTTCGAGAAGCTCACAATACCATTGGGAGCAACCACAAGTCCCTGGATTTACTAGCTCATCACACTACACTAGTTCCTCCCATGAAGAGTATGAACCGTACAATCCTTATGGGACAGGAAGCTACCACCAACCTCATGGAGGCATAGGCACTTCTCGTTCTGCCCGATTCACAACGTACAACTTTTCGGAGTTAGAAGAAGACATGCAATACTTGGCTGCCAATGCTTATGAAACCAACGAACAAACTCAAGAAATACAAGCAGCCATAAGGGATGGACAAGAATGGTAATAGCAAACGTCAGAACAGCTTCAGACGAACCTCTCCATGATGGACCAACTGTTTGGCCACTTCAACATTGAGTATCAACCGCCACAGTGAAAGTCATCTAAGCTTAAGTGTTGCAAAGACCTATGCTTGGGGAGGTACCCAAACAATGTGCCGCTTGTTCTATCCTCTCTCCCCCTTTCTCTAGTTGAGTTATTTTCGTTTTTGAGAAAATTTAAGAAAACCCAAAAATATTTTTCGCTTTCGAAGAAAAACCTAAAAATTTTTGCATAACCAAAAAGAACAAAAATATTTCCCTTTTTAAATAAAATTTGAGAACTTAGTCTCTACCTTACCTATGGAAATGATGAATAGTTTCTCTATTTGCTCCCTGTGAGTCTCAAGTATACAACCTCTACTCTTCATTTTGGTGGGTAATGGTAGACCGGCATGATGATAAGCTAGTCTCTCTATGTTTTAGTGGGTGCAAAATGGCTAATAAACACCAAGTCTAGTTGTTGGAATTCACGATATAGCATGTTTTGGATGAGTCTATGATCTCCTCATGATTAGAGTCCTATGATTTCTTTCAAAACCATGCTGCAATAAAAAAACCCATACTTGGTGTATGTCTTTCCTATGATAGAAAAATTCCTACCAAGGCCAGATATTAATTATGAACCCACTTTTATGCCATCCATGTATGCATTGAGTTTGGTTAGGATTTCATCCTTATGAGGGACTTGCACTTTAAAAGCCAAACATTTTCCTTCGCGTAATCTTTGAGTTCTCAAATAATCATGCTTGGTTATGCGGTCTCCACATTGGATTCAAGCATCCACTTCACCAAGCATGTTAGCCAAAAATCTCTCCTTGGCGAAAACCTTGATCCTACAAGAAACATTTTGGTCCTCCCAAAATAAATGCTCAGAAAAAGTTGCAAAAATATTTGAACCATTGAACTAGCTTCCCTACACTATGAGAGCTGAAAAAGAAAGAAAGAAAGAAAGAAAGAAAGAAAGAAATGAGAAAAATTATTAGCTCTCATAGATGTACAAATGTCAAGTTTCAAGGTTCATTAAATCCTTTGAGCAAAATAAAGGACCATCCTTTCACTCTAGCACAAAAATCCAATCTTTTGATAAAGATCTTTGCTATTGTGCTAGTCCACTCCTTCGCGTGAGTCCATTCTCTCCCTATCCCCTGGACATTATTTTCAAATGGTTGGAATGAGAAAGTGCAAAATATTTTTGCTAGGACCATCTCTTAACTTAACAAAATATGCATACTAAATGTGCCATCCTACCAAGCCCCATATATAAAACCAAATTTCATAGAGTAGGATGAACACTTGATGAGGAAATACACCTTTTGAGAGACGAGAGTCATAGTGAAAAATTGTACCAAGAGGGAGAAAT
This sequence comes from Eleusine coracana subsp. coracana, assembly GCA_032690845.1. Classification (NCBI taxonomy): domain Eukaryota; kingdom Viridiplantae; phylum Streptophyta; class Magnoliopsida; order Poales; family Poaceae; genus Eleusine; species Eleusine coracana. The sequence goes on from CM064422.1 coordinate 32,184,531, forward strand.
TTCAATCTTACACAACATTACAAAAACTTTGGACTCATCATCATGTAGGAGGTTGAGTGACAAAATCTAAACTAGTTGTTCTGAGTTCCAACCGCTCATGACAGGGTCATAAAATGCCTAAGAGCCCCACATACAATGAGAAAGACTTAGTGATGAACTTGTGCTAGTTTACTATTACCCCTATGTTGTAGGAGTATGTGGTTGTGCACTTGATCCTTGCAGGGCTCTAATATTGAAGCAACTCTTGATCCATCACTTCCAAGTTTTAATTTGCTCGGGAGGAGCAAAGGTTTAAGCTTGGGGAGGTGTTGGTGGCCCTTAAAACCTAATATCGGCCACCAACCTGTTGGGAAATGCAAGGTAAAGACCAAAGTTTCATGAATATTTGTTTAAACTAATAAAGTTCCACAAGTTTTGGTGAAATGTGTGTTTGCAGGTTCAAAAGGGCCAAAATTCAGTAAAAACATGAAGAAACGCCCCGTCGGCCAATCTTGTCATAAAACAGTCGGTCGATAGGGTCGTATGAGGCTGAAATCAGGGCTCGGGCAGGGTCGTGACGGCTGAAATCAGAACCAAGCCAACAGGGTCATATCAGGCTGAAATCAGCCACACGGCTAGTCAAAAGAGAGTCGTCATCAGTCCGATCATCCGACCCGACCGATTCTGCAAAACGTTCCACCATGGAGCTGTTTCCTCCTCCTGGACAATAAGCAATGAAATATGGCTAAGGAAAAAGGGTCCACGAGTGGCCTAACCGGGACAAGTCATGGGGTGACCAGGAGGGGGTTGGCACCCGGCCTAGGCCGCCGCCCGGCCTGGCCTGCCGCCCGGCCTGGGTTGGCCTCCTAGGGTTGCCAGCCCATGAGGCCTACTGACCCCAAAACGGGAAATCTTGCGCAAACCGACCCAGGAACTGTCATCAAGACAAGATCTGAGCCAACCAAAGACAAGTCGGTCGGGAACCGACTTCATCCAACGGCCGCCCGGCTTGGCCTGCCGCCCGGCGGTGCATGCCACCCGGCATGCTCGCCGCCAGGCGTGGCCCGCCGCCCGGCGGGGGAAATTTTGCCCACTGACTCTCCTTCACCTACAAGTACCCGCAACCCTTCACCACCTATAAATAGAGGAGGAATTCGGCAGAAATACATGATCAAGCAAGTGAAGCACATTGAAGTCCATTTCCCACTACTTTTTTTACTAGTAGAATAGGTTAGTTAGTCGGGAGTTAGAGTCTAGTCGAGAGCATCGCTCGGGATTCTGAGAATCGTCTCGGAGTCTTGGTATGAGCTCTCTTGTATCCTTTCTCCTTTTGTGAGACTTATCTTTTATTAAATATAATTATCTTTTCCTTTTTTATCTTGTCAAGTATTCATCGTTACTTAGTCAATTTCCTCAAGTTATAATTATTGGGAAAGAACTTTGAAGCATAGTTTACTAGATTCCCGGCTAGGATTTAATTAAGTTTAGTTCTCAAATAGAACTAAGACTTGGTTATTTCCCGACTATTCTTCCGCTAGGCCAACGGAAGAATATCTAGTGAAGGCGTAGGCGCGGTGCCTAAGTTAACACTAGCTGGATTTGCATTCATCCCCACGGGTTGTGTGGTAGGCGGCAGGTGGTGACAGCCCTGTCCGTCCATTTAGTGTTCGACCACGTCCGGGAAGTCTCAAGCAGGGATGTCTAGCGGTAACGTGCCCACTAGTGCACGAGGTACATTATCGACCCTATTAGTGGATCGTTGTCATGCCCTAAAGTAAGCTTATTGGTGAAAGACTCGAGGCTGTACCATGGATTTGGTGTAAGCGCTCAACCTGAGTAACTATGAATTTTGATGCTTGACTAGATTTTGGAAAGTTTATCTTAGGAATTCTAGACTTAGACTCGCTGTCCTCCCGGCTAGCTTAATCGATCTCTTTTATCTATCTTAGTGTGGATTTCTCTTGTATCACTGCTCCCCTATTTATCATTGAATATCTTACCCCCCCCCCCCCCCCGTCTTTGGTTAGTTGGTATAACTCTTATAGTCATATCTTTGTTAAACCAAGATACTCTTACGCCTAGCTTCCCTAAACCATGGAATACTCCCAGGTGAAATGCTACAATAGATGTTCCGTGCGCTTGCAGATCGGTTCACTCTTCTCTTAAAGCATAACAAACATCAATCAACACTTCGAGCGTTGTTACCAGATAATATTTTGGTGCGACGTTAAGAAGTGCAAACATAGCAAAAATAGGGGAAGCGCAAGGAAGACGAAGGGCTATGCACGAAATGGCGACGTGAACCTAGGGTCAACAGTCGTGTCCCTTTTTATACCTTTGCCTTTTGACCTAGTCGTTTGGGTCCGATGGGCTAGTATGGGCCATATAGTGATAGGCTTTTCCGTTTAACAAAAAGAAATAATAAAAGGCTATATTCTTTGAAAAGAATTATGGCCATCGGACCTTAGAAATAATATTGCGGGCTTCTTTGATGAGAAGCAGTGGCCAATCCACTTAAAAATACTTGCCGTGTCTATATGATTTGATGATCATGTAGCAGCGGACTTGATGGTCGTACGGGTATAAGTTCGAAGATTATGTTATTGATTGATGTCAATAATCAAATTATCAAAATTGAGCTTATGTTAAATCTATATTATGATTGATGTCATATAGCTTAGTACTATTATATGATTGATGTCATATTCCTTTATATGGACTAAACATCATTGATGTCATGAAATTTAGACCAACATGTCACTCGGACAAAAGTGTATATGAAGGACCGAGAAGGCGACCAGAGGGGGGTGAATAGGGGCCAATTAAATTTCTTCACAAGAACTTGGCCTATGTCCCAATTACAACCCAAGCCAACCTCTAAACCGATCACCAAGGCTACACACACCAACTTGTGATGTGCTACCCATAGGAGTGATCAATAACAGTAGTGAAACACAGCGGAAACAAAGAGAACTGAAAAGACTCAAAATAGTCAAGAAGCTCACACAAGTCAGAACTCTATGGACTCCCATTGGCAGTGCCGATTAGGTCCATTGGTAGTGCCGGTTGAGACCATTGGCAGTGCCGGTCACACCAATCGGCAATGTCGGTGCTGGGTTCTCAGGACTCAAAAAAGGAGCGCATTGGCAGTGCTGGTTGTTCCTATTAGCAGTGCCGATGCAAGATTCAGATTTGAGTCACTGGAGTGTTGCTGTGAAATCAGGCTACTGGCAGTGCCGGTCCAGCCATCGGCAGTGCCGATCGACACTTTCCAGAACCAAAACTATGCTCGAAACTTGGCAAGGAAATTACCAAAAACTATCAAAACGAACTCCAAAAATCATGAAACTTGGCAAGGAAATTGCCAAAACCTATCCAAACATACTCCAAGAATTCATCATGAATTTGAACTTTTCGCGAAAGCTCTAGGGTTTGAATGTTCTTGAGGTAATCCATGAAACCGAAGGTGCTCTAGCCTACGAATCAATCAAGGATACATAGAGGAATGTTTAGGCATGTCCTAGCACCAAGATGCCTCAAGAAATTCGTACCGACACCCACTCAGAAATGAGATAAAAAAATCTCCATGAACATAGCTCCGAAAATAGGCAAAAAAGAAATTTGGGATTTAGGGAGTGAGGAAGATCTCGAGCATGAAAATAAATCTCATATCACGGAAACATGCTTACAAGATCCATAGGTACAGGGCTAGGAAGCCACCCTCTTCCTCCCACTATTTGGAAGAGCAAGAGATGTCTCTCACACACCCACTACTCTCCTCTAAATCATGAAGACATCTCCTAGCACTTTGAATGAAGACCTAAGGTAGGGCTAAGGGAAGAGAGGCACCTCTTCCACCAGCCCTATCTCTTCTTCTATATGCCTAGGGTCTATTTTCCACATGACCACTATACCCACGACCAACATAACACACCCACCTACCACCGGGGGCATAACCGTCCATCTCTTTCTTCATCGCCCGAATGCCATCGAGCCATTCACAACTTTGCTTGCCCTCGACGCAAGCTGCGATGGTGCCACGTGCACCTCCAATCGCCACCACTAGTTTTGAGACCTAAACCGGGAAGCCGCCTTCCACGCTTTTCAAAGCACGACTTCTTGATGTTGACGCGTTTCACCTTGTCCCGCGATCCTGACCACCGGCAAGTCTCTAGCGGTCCCTATCCATCGGGCCCCCTTGTCACTTGCAACAGCATCCCGCTTGCCTTGACTTGGTTAACACGCCGTCTTCATCACCACCACGGTTTTGAGGCTCAACTGCGAAACTGTACGTGCTTCTTGCCTCTCTACATGTACAGTGTGGATCACCCTTGACTTCACCCGGCATCCCGATCGTCCAGTCCCAAGTCGACTCCAGTGACCTATACATCGTGAGACAAGCAAACACACTTTCCAACTCCTACAACATCACCAATACCTCCACCAACTCTGGTTAGTCATAACCATGATATGCAAACCCATGCAATATTTGGATTCCCGCATTTCAACTCAAACACCAAATCTGCTCAAGTCAATTACTCATCAGATATATTGCAAACCATGGTACATATCCACATGGTTTCTCAATCTCCCCCTTGATGAGTACATTGACAACATCAAATGCACAAAGATTAGAGAGTGAAATGCGAAACCAAATAAACACATCCAAATGGCCAAACCCAAAGAAAAGGTGAAAACAAGCCATCTAGCAAAGTAGGGATCACAAAACCAAGAGTTGGCAAGAAAGCAACTTGAGACACAAAGAATGGGAAAAGCGTAAGAAAACACTCGAGGTCATGACATTCTCCCCCTCATCTTGTGGTAGGTCTCATGTACTGCAAAATGGATCATATAAAGTTTCTTAGCATTATTTGTGCATGACCCAATATTTTCTCCCCCTTTGGCAATGAACTCATCAAAGAGGCAAAAGAACAAGCAAACATGAAGTGCATGAAAATGCAAACCTAAGGAGCTTGAACAATTATACAAACAAGCATTTAATTGTGCTAATCAGAAACATAGAGCTATGAAGTGTAAAAGCAATGGCGCACAAGCATACAAAGATCAAAAATAGATAGCAAGGCATAAACACCAAGAACTATACGAGCTAAGCAGAAAGATTGACTAGCTTAGATAGAATCAAATTTTGCTTATCCTGAGAAAATTTGCCACCACATGTGTAAGTACTCCCATCCAAGGCAAAACAATCATCAAGTGAATCAAAAGACACTAGCCGGTTTCAATCTCAACTAGGGCAACAAGTATTCGCTGAAAATAAGCTCTACAAACGCTCACATATGCAACAGAGACTCAATTGATCAAGTGATTATTGTTTACCCTCATGTGTCCTCTTATCCATTCGGAGGGTCACACGACAGGTTACGCAAACACCCCGAGGCTTCAAGTCATAGTGTTTGGAATTAGCATTCTAGAATTATTCTTGATCAAAGCAGATTATTTAAGTTTATGCACAAGACAAAAGAGCATGCCTTTGCGGCAAAAGGAACACACATTCTCGAATGTTCCATCGTGAGCTAAACATTTGCAAAGCCTTCCATTTCGCAAACACAAGGTGCCAAAGCCAAGATATCCTTTAGACTAGCCTCAATGCAAGTTTTAACAAGGATAAAAGCAATTATGCACATGGTGAGCAAGTTTTAGCAAGATTAGATCATAAGGTTCACAAAAAGCTTAGTTTACCTTTAACATTAGCAACACATGAGTCTGTAATAGGACATCTAAAAAATCTAAGCATGAGAGATTACCATCGCATCCACACAACTTAGCTCAAGCTCAATCATAGCAAAGAGAAATGCAAAAAAGCATAAGAATCAAAGCTCATCTACCAATGCATATATTACATATGAGATGCAATGCATAAAAGGTAAGATACATATATACAAGAGAACACCAACTCCCCCTCAAATGATGCCATAAGGATGACAAACACCAAGTCCCCACCAAAGAAAAGCATGTCTTGAAGCATCTAGGGGCTTAGTGAGGATATCAGCTAGTTGGTTTCTGGTGTCAATGTATTTGAGCTCAACATCCCCCTGTTCAACATTGACTCTCAAGAAGTGAAATTGCGTGTTGATGTGTTTGACCATACCATGTTGAACTGGGTTTTTGGCTAAGCATATGGCATTGAAGTTATAACACATGAGTGGAACACCCTTAAAAATTAACCCATATTCTCTCATGGTGGATACAATCCATAGGATTTGTGAGCAGCAGCCAGCAGTAGCAACATACTCAGCCTCTTTGGTGGATTGGGCTACACTCGACTGCTTACGAGAAGAGCAACACATCAGAGAAGTACCCAAGAAATGGCAAGTACCAGAAGTTCTCTTACTATCAATTCTACACCCAGAAAAGTCCGCATCTGAATACCCAATGAGATCGAGAGATGAAGATGTAGAGTACCAAAGACCGAACTCAAGGGTGTATTTGAGATACCTGAAGGTGCGCTTGACAGCCTTGTGATGAGTCACCCTTGGGGAAGCTTGAAAGCGAGCACAAAGACACACCGCAAAGTGTATGTCAAGTCTTGTCACCGTCAGGTACAAGAGGAAGCCAATCATGCTCTTGTACTACCTTTGGTCCACTGCTTCATAGTCTTCATCTGGATCAAGTGCCGTTGTAGTGAACATTGGTGTAGACAATGGCTTCAGATTGACCATGTCAAACTTCTTCAGGAGGTCCTTCATGTACTTGGCTTGATGTATGAAAGTGTCTTGCTTGCACTGCTTGATTTGAAGCCAAAGAAAGAAGGTGAGCTCGCCCATCATTGACATCTGAAATTCACTTTCCATTGCTTCCTGAAATCTAGACACAAGAACATGAGAGGAACCACCAACGATGATATCATCCACATAAATCTGAACCATTATAAAGTCATTGCCATGCTTTAGAGTGAACAAGGTTTTATCAACACACCACATGACATACCCGCGCTCTAGCAAGAAGGTCTTAAGCCTAGCATACCATGCCCTAGGTGCTTGCTTTAGCCCGTACAAAGCCTTCTGAAGCTTGTACACACGGTTTGGGTATTTGTGGTGCTCAAAGCCAGGTGGTTGATTTACATAAACCTCTTCCTCTATGAAACCATTTAGGAAAGAACACTTAACATCCATTTGATGAAGTCTAATGCCCTTAGAGGCAACAAATGCAAGCAAGATCCTAATGGCTTCTATGCGTGCAACAGGAGCAAAGGTTTCCCCATAGTCTAAGCCCTCCACGTGACTGAAACCCTGGGCAACAAGCCTAGCCTTGTTTCTAACAACCTCACCATCTTCCTCATGCTTGTTCTTAAACACCCATTTGGTTCCTATGACATTGACCCCAACAGGAGGCTCTACTAGGGTCCATACTTTGTTTCTCTCAAAGTTTTCCAACTCCTCATGCATGGCATTAACCCAATGTTCAATAGATCGTGTGTGTCCAACATCCCAGGGTTCAAAGGTCGCAACAAAGAGAGAATTGGTCAAACAAGTGAGATATGCAGACCTTGACCTTGTTGTCCTCTGATAGAGATTACCGATCATCTGTTGAGGTGGATATTGACGCTGAATGTGGTGAGGGGCCTCCCTCTTAGAGCATACCTCCCCCTCAACCACAGCTGGACCTCGCTCGACAGCTGCTGAAGTAGATATAGAAGCTTCTGGACCCTCTGCTAGAGTGGTGGTAGCAGCAGGAACAAGCTCGGATGTGAGATGGAATGACTCATCATCGTCATCATCCCAGCCCTATAGGTCCTCTTCTACAAAGATGCTCTCCTCCATCTCCTTGGTACCTGTAGTCTCAATCACATTGCTTGCACAAGAGTTTGATTCATCAAAGGTTACATCGCAGGACTCTACAATGGTGTTAGTTTCCAAATTCAAAACTCTATAGGAATGGCCATGAGGGGTGTAGCCAAGAAAGATGCCATCAAAATATCTTGACTCAAATGTATCAAGATTGCCATGCTTGAGAATGAAGCACTTGCAACCAAAGGCATGCAAATGAGAAACAGATGGCTTCCTCCCAAAATGTAGCTCATAAGAGGTCAACATTAAGAATTGAGCACAAGAAAACCGGATTGGAAATATAGCAAGCAGTGCTAATGGCCTCAGCCTATTACCGTCTCGGAGTTCTATGCTCATTGAGCATCGTCCGGGTCATCTCCACCAAAGTTTTGTTCTTTCTTTCGACCACACAATTCTGCTGGGGAACACAAGGTGCTAAAAACTGATGCTCAATACCATGCTCAAGACAGAAAGCATCAAAGGAGAAGTTCTTGAACTTGGTGCCATTATCACTGTGGATTGCTCGTAACACACCAGGGAGTTCCTTGAACAACCTCAAAGCTAAGCTCTAAAAGTGATGAAATACTTCATCCTTGCTCTCAAGAAAGTAAACCTAAGAGTAGCAAGAGTAGTCATCAACAATCGCAAGAACATACCACTTCCCACCTGCTGAACGAACCCGAGAAGGACCAACAGTGTTCATGTGAAGTAGCTCTCCAGGGTGTTCAGTCATCACCAAAATGATTGGTGGATGAGAAGCGGCAATCATTTTCCCATGACGACAAGGAGCACAAACTAAATCCTTATCAAATTTGAGCTTAGGAAATCCTCGGATCAAACCTAGGTCACTCAAGCGACAAAGCAAGTCAAATCTCATGTGACCTAGTCTCTTATGCCATTTCTAGAGCTCAGAAGAAGATTGAGCAAACAAGCACTTGTGAGAACCACGAGAACCAGCAAAATCAGCCTGAAAAACTTTCCCAATGCTAGAAATCCCACAAACCAAAGAGCCATTCGAATCAAGAACACAAGAAGTATTTTTCTTAAAGCGCACTTCCAAACCAACATCAAGCAGCTGAGAAACAGAGAGGAGATTGTACTTGAGATGCTCAACCAAACCAACATCCTTGAGAGTGAATTTTTCATTTACCTTTACCACGCCTCTTGCCTTCAGTCTCCCTCTCTTGTCATCTCCAAAGGTCACATACTCCCAGTGCTTCAAGGGAGTGAGGTTGGAGAACCACTTTGCATGAGAAGAACATCGCACAAATGATCAAGTTCAGAAGAGAGCTCATCAAGAGTGGGAGGTACCTCGCTTGTGTCAGAGTCGGATCTAGAGTCGGTGTCGTGGTCGTTCTTTGTCATGAAGCAAAGCCCGGTGAAGTGATCCTTCCTCTTGACTCATGGCTTCTCAACCTCCTCCTGTGAGCTTGTAAGGCCTTCGCTTGATGTGAGGACTGTGACACCCCAGGTGTCTCACCTTAACTTAGCAAAAATAAGGAGCACAAATCATGGAAATGATGACATAAAATGATAGAGCCTATCTATTAATTTAATTCTAGGCAAATAAATACACTCCAACCAAGTTATTGAAACAACTTAAGAAATTCAATACAACTCATGCCAAATAAATTCATCATCAGTTTGGTAATAATGAAATAAAATATTAGGAATTTATTGGGCATTTTATCTGCATAGCAAGACCCTTAATTAATTAATTGATTCTTAAGTATCTAATTAATGCATTTAATAAAATCTAAAAATAGGGTTATGGAAATTTCAAATAAAATTTACCAGAGTGTGTCCCATCATTTAAATAGTCTTGCCGTTTTATTTTCACCATTTTAGGAAATCTCTAGCTATTTTATTTTGATTTATTAAGAAACTAGTTTGACCAGGGACCTTTTTGTGAGGATCTTGAAAGATCAGGGGGCGCAGTGTAAAATTTCCTTTCTTCTCCCTCCCACTGGCACAGAGCCTGCCGACTCCATCGCCGGCGCACGCCACGGCCCGCCTTCACCCCACCTCGGGACCGCGCGTGCTACAGTCGCCGTTGACCCCCTCTCTGCCTCTGCCCTGTCCCATCCTTCTACTCGGCCGCGCGCCCGCCCAACGGCCTCCGCTTCTCCCTTCTCCTTTCTGCACTCCACCGAGCTGCACGGCAAGCATTTAATCCCCGCTGCTCCTCCCTTTTCTTTCCCCACTCACTTCCTGGACCTCTGCTCCACCTAAACCCGCACCGCAAGCTCACGAGAACATTGCCCTTGCTCTCCCCCTCTTCTCTCTCTCTCTCATTTCCGCTCTCTGTGCTCTGCTACCCCCGCCATTACGGAACCCGAGCTTGAGCTCGCATTGCCACTACTCCCACACCCCGAGCCGACTCAAGAGCCAAACAGATTCACACGAACCCTCTCCCACTTTCCGTACTCTTCACTCAGCAAGCACGAGATCGAATTCGAGTAGATTTGGGAAAAATCCGAAGCGTCCTCCCGGTCGAACCCAATGGCGCCGACTTCAAATTCGCCAAATTAGGTGAGCCTCGCCTTTGTTTCCTTTCTTCCCATGCGCGCAACTTCCTCCCGCGTTTCTCTGACCCCTCTTTTCCTTGTTCCCATCGCGAGATCGCCGGCATAGCTGCTGATCCCCGCCATCGTCTCTGCTCCGCCAAAATCCGAAGCCGCTCCACGACGAGCTCCCATCTTTGGCTTTTCTCGAAGCAAGCCGACTCGACGCTGACGTTCTCCACCTTCCCGTGAAGCTGTAGGAGCCTACCCCGACCGATTCCGTGCCCCAGGCCCCTTCCCCGACGCCATCGAACATCGCCTTCCCGCCACCTCTCGTCGCCGACCAACTTCCGGTGAGAACCACACCTCGCAAACCCCTCTATCCCCTTCGCCAAGTTGTGCACGTCATTTATTTGCTCCCGCGGCGAGCTTTCTTCCCGCGTAGCGCCCGCAGGCGAGCCCTCCAGCGAGGCCAGCCTCTGTTCCGGCGCGCCTACTTGCAGTCCTACTGGCATCCTGCATGGCGCCTATGTGTCGCTGATGTGGCCATGCGTGGCACTGACGTGTCATTAGTTAGAACCAGAAATACCCAGGAAATTCCAGAAAAATGCATAGAACTTTGAAAACTCCTAGTAAATCGAATTTAACTCCAATGAAGCCCAAACAAAATTTGTTAGGTTCACCTTGAAGAGCTCTATTATAGTAAAATGATAGATCTTAGCCTCTGTTCATGTATTTTTGTTAATTCATTAAATTGTGAGAACACAAATTAATTCACCAGGAACTCTAGGAATGGAATTAAATCTTGATTTTTGGCAGGCTTAGCCCCGGGTTACATTCGCCATTTTATAAAGTTGCTAGTTTTCAATATTACTATTGTCTGTAATCATTGTTGCATTAGGTCATAGGAGTTGATTGGAACCCACTTGCATGATACCGAAATGACCTATGCCACTTTCATTAGAACTTTGGTAGTATTGGTACTGTATCGCTATGCTTAGTAATTGCTAGGCCCGGTAGATATCATTACTAAGAAATGAACTTGACCACTGGAACGGGAACCTAAAAAGAAGTTATTTTACTGTTATGACCGGGCAGGAAAGATGCATGTGTAGGTTTGTAGCAACACATGGGTGTTGACTGCGGTAGCCCTGCCTTGTCGAACCTAGGACCCATCCATGGTCGGCCCCTTGGTCAAGTATTGAACAGTATCGAGTACATGCTAGTCTATGGGCACTAGTAAACTGATGTAGCACTAGCGCGGCAATGAGGACGGTACCTAGTACAGTGGTCGTTGACCCTTCTGCTGCTGGAGTGGGCGGTTCATACCGTGAAGTATTGTTGGCAGAACGGCATGCCCACTCGCTAAGACTGGACCCGAACCAAGTTGTTTATCGTCCTTGCGAAAAGTTGCCATATACGACCTTAACCGGTGCGTATGTGTCGTGTATCTCGGGTTATCCCAACTGGTGTAAATCAATTGCAATTGCTGTCCCTCGCAGTAATGAGTACCACTTGGTCATTGCGTTGTCACGTAGTTGAACCTGGTATTGGAAATTAACTATGATGTTTACCATTGATGTTGCAATTATTGCTCTTATGATGCACTTACTTTATGTATTGCTCTATTATCTTGTTATTGCAACTAAAGTTACATTTATGCTCTACCCAGTTAATTTTGAGAAATAAAACTTGATAGAACTAATAGGTTGCTTAGTGCGACTCTTTCCAAACGAGCCACCTATTAAAGCCATTGCATGTCTAGATGTCCGATGGGTAAGACTTGCTGAGTAATTAGTACTGAGGCTTTGTGCCACTGTTGTTTTCAGGTAATGAAGAAGTAGAATTGCCTGTAGATGTCCTGCCCTGGGACATGCAAGTCCCTGAGGGTTGGACTGCCCACTGGGAGTCCGACTTCCCGCCGCAGTGATGATGTGTGATGCTAGAGTGATGGTTCTTCGGGCATGAACCATTACTATGCTGTACCATCAAGCTCATAGCTTTATCGTAATTGCTTCCGCTATGTTTCAAAACATTATGAACTTGTAATATTCCGCTACACTCTGATGACCAATTCATGTAATATTAAATTTAAATTTGAACCAATGTTGTATTATCAAGTGTCTGCGTTATCAGCACCGTCGGAACCTCGATCCTCCGGGGAGGGGCGCCACAGCTGGTATCAGAGCCGTGGTCCATGATAATACAACAAATAAATTATATTTTCAAAAACCACGATGTTGCGAGTGAGGATACATTAGTATTACCCCTATAGATAGTAGGGTGGTGACAAAGCTAACATGGGTTATGATTGTTTACATTATTGCATCTACGGCTTCTTCAAACAAAGGTACGTGCGTGCTTAACCGACACGCTTGATATCCGTGTCTGTGCTCGCAGGCGGATACGATACACTGTTGGCTCGTGACTTATCACGGGGCGATCCTTCTTCCATGGATCATTACTAGTAGAACTGTGCTTCTTTTTCGTAGTTTCTTTTGAATTTGATGTATTGTTTCTGCAATGAATCTTCTGCAGGTACGCTAACACCGTTAGTATAACCTTTATAATGACTTACGTGTTGAGTGCGGGTCGTCACCAAATATTCGTGCCGCTAAGTCTCGGCAAGTTAGGTGTTGTGTTGTGAGGAACGATAGGTTAATAAAATGAAGGTTTTGCACCATGCATCCCATTATAACTAAACTAAAATTTGGTTCTCTCCTTGCTCACCAACCTCTGAATAAAAATTTTCTAAACATAATAAGTATAAAATTCTGAATAACAAGGTTAGCAAGAATCTGTCTTGTTTTTGGTTGCCAACTTCAAAAAATCATAACTAAATATATACTTCGGATTTTTAGGTGTTTAAATACAATCTGGAAAGCCCTAGAAGTCTGTTTTCATCTCCAATAGGTTTCACCATCTTTCCAGTTCTCCCCTATCCAGTAGAGCCAAAACATTAAGCCTATGTCAATCTGAAACTGAATTTGTTTTGAGACCCATTGCCGTATTATTGACCCTTGAGGCTGGAAAATGTGAACAAAAACCTTGTTTCTGTATTTCATAGCACTATATATGAAATGCATTGTTACTCATGGAACATTTTACTCACCACTGGGTTTATGTTCCAGATGGGCGACCACGGTTTTGAGGAGCTTTCACACGATAGGTGGCGCTACACCACCGGACTCCACCACCGTGGCTTTCCACACTATTGTGGGATCTTTTACGCTTGTTGGGCTACGACGAGCCACCCTCCTACAAGGGCCGCGAGGTCCGTCGTCACGGCATGACTCTTGCTGAGGTGCACATCAGCGTGCCCACACACCCACGCAACCTCGACATGGCGGGTATGGAAAGCACGGCGACTTGTGGGAGCCTCTGTGAGGGCTTGGAGAGAGTCACCCACAGGGCTCTCACCCACTTCTACGGGCGCCACACAGCAGTGCTCTCTGGGACTCCGTTTGAGATGATTCCCATCTAGCACCAGGCCAACCCGGTCTGGTAGAGGCGTGTGAGGCGCAATGGTCGCGACGACTACCCGATGTACCACGCAAGGTACCACCGTGTGTCCTACTACTCCGAGTACCTCCTCAACTTGGATGAGGAGGCTAGCAGCCACAACAGTATCATACTAGCTGAGGCCAAGCAGGTCTGGGTTTAGAGGAATGACCTACAGACACAGGTCGACGCACAACAGAGAGAGATTCAGCGGCTTACCGCTGCTCTCGAGGCGAGTGAGACTTGCGTTACTGAGGTGACTGGACAGTGCGACACCCTCGCGTAGGAGGTGGACAGACGTGGCGTGATTATGCAGCAGCGCACCAACCACAACGAGCACCTGCAGCATCAGTTGACAGCTGCACAACATGAGATGGAGCTTATGGGAGAGGATTTGGAGACCCTGGCCCAGGAGAACCAGGGCCTGCAGCAGCAGCTTGAGGCAGCCCTTGCACCACCGGCAGTACCGGAGGAGGAGGACCAACAGGAGGATATGGATGAGGAGTCTAACATGGACTACGAGGCACCCGCCCGAGGCAGGACCGAGGAGGATGAGGGTAGACTAGCCTAGTCTTGGTACTCAAGATCAGTGGGTAGGTAACTTTGGTCGAACCACGTGAGGTTATTGTATTTTGGGGTTGATGCGTGAGATGTTTTTGTAACTCGAGGGCTACATATTCCTAGTCATGTATGGAAACTATGATGATTTGCGCTGTGCATTGGATGTACCATTAGTAGCTATTGTTGTTACAACAAAGTTAATTGTACTCATTGACTCAATCAAAGTACTTTCTTTGTAGATAGCTGAAAACAATGAACAACCACCACAAGGTTGGGAAATTACCGATGGCCCGGAGTTCACAGGGATGGTTCACCTGTTTTAGAGAGTTCTCCAGAGATTCGGATATTCCATTCCTCCCACCTATATTGGCAAGGAATTCTAGGAGCATGGAGTCCCCTCATGTATCATCCATGTGGCGGTTTCCGCCAATTACTCCATCATCCCCGCATAGGAATCTTGGACCCTTAGTGTCACCGGGACCGATCTGCCTTCCACCTGGAATGTAGGTGCATTCAAGGCACTTACTCGGTTCTGTGAAGACCACAAGCATGATGTGGCTAGAACACCCGTTGCCTTGCTACCCATTAATGATGTGACGGATTTCGAATGGATGAGGCATGTGGATTTCATCTTTGATCCAAACCACCGCCAGCATGATCCTATGCTGCCCATAATAGAGTATTATGGTTTGTCCATGTTTGCTTTGTGCACAAACTTGTGGCGGCGATTGGATGTGTTCCATTCTGCACTATGACTTTCTGAGGTGGAAAAACAAGCTAAAGATGAAGAAATTACAGAACTGAACCATCCAAGCCAAGAATGAAGAGATGGAAGCAATTCTAGAAGAACGTGACCAAGCCTTGCAGGATGTAGCAGATTTTGAGCATGACATGATTGAGGCTCAAGATGACCTGAACGCATTCAAGGCTGCCCATCTTCCTATTGAAGGGAACTGGGATGAGGTCTTCATAGAGTATGGAGAACAAGACGATGTGGAGATGGCACCTGCTGGTGTTGATGACGATGAAATGATGGATCTGGAGGAACCAGGAGAACCTATGGAACAGGAAGAACCGGAAGAGCCGGAAGACTTAGGCCAGGAGTAGATGATTCGCTACCCCTGTGTATGGTCGTGTAGTATATGTATCCCTAGTTTGATGTAAAAGTGTGAGTCTTGTATGTTGTGTCCGCAATACCGTAATTAGGCGACGGCACATATATGCAAGGAATCGTGTGATGATGTCCTTAAAAGCCATGTAGACTGGATTGAATCAATGAAGATGGATGTCATTCTGAGAATTTATCGTACCACTTGCAAATTTACGTTTTGTGCATGTGATTTTATGGAATGTTATGAGAACCAACTAATATGCAATCGTATAAATTGCAGCATGGTGTGAACTCGGAACCAGGAAGGTTCGGAGAGCTCTCAGCAAGGTGCAAATGCTAAGCCTTCCTTGGCTGAAGTCCTGGCCGCTGCACTCAATAGGCAGCAGAATGAATCCGAGCTGCTCCGTCGGTTGGTCGACATCACGACTCAACTGGCTGGACGTGGAGGTAACCACAACAACTGCAACAACCAGCCCCGTCAGAGCACTTACTTAGAATTCCTGGGTACCCATCCACCCACCTTCGAGCGTGCCAGAGAACCGCTGGACGCTGACCACTAGTTGCGCCAGACCGAGTCTAAGTTCGGTCTGCTGGAGTGCACCGAGCACTAGAAGGTGCTATTCTCCGCCCAACAACTCCATGGCTCTGCTAGTGCCTGGTGGGCCAACTATGAAGCTTCTCTGCCCACTGGATGCCACATGGAATGGAATGACTTGAAGGCTGCTTTTCATGCTCATTTCATCCCCGCTGGTCTCATGTAAAGAAAGTTCCAGGAATTTATAGATCTAAAACAAGGAGGGAGGTATGTCCTCCAATATTCCAAAGCTTTCAATCATCTCGCTTAGTACGCCGCAGAGTATGTTAATACTCAGGAAAAGAAGAGATACGCATTCTTGAGTGGGATGAATGCCATGCTCAAGGAACGTCTAACTTGGCAGACGACTAGCACATACACTGAGCTGGTCAATGCTGCTCTTGTCCAGGAAGGCGCTATTCGCCAAGTTGAACAAGAAAACCGCAAGAGAAAGGCCCCTGCTACGGCCTCTGCTGCCCCGCAGGCGAAGCATCGCCTGTACTTCACCCACCGGACAACGTTTTCGGGCAGCACCGCAGCAACAGTTTCAGCGATGATTTGGCCCGAACTACTCAAGATCATCACCGTAGCAGAACTTTCCACCTCGTGCACCTTATCAACAGCAGAACATTCAGCACCGTGCATCGTATCAGCAACAAGGGAGCCCGAGTGCTCGTGCCCCACTGCCTGCTGATCATGGAGGCAACTACCCCTGCTACAATTGTGGTCGTACCGGCCACTTTGCAAAGAACTGCACTGCACCAAGGAGCAACAACAACAACAACAACAACAACCAGCGCCAGAACTAGAGCAGGAATGTGAATGCACCATCACGTGGTGCCCAAGTGAACTACACCAATGCGGAAGATATCCCTCAGGGCGAACCCATGCTGACCGGTACACTCTCGCTCTATTGCCAGCCTGTCCTTGCGCTTTTTGATTCTGGTGCTACGCATAATTTCATTAGCGAAGCGTGTGTGCAAAAACGTAATCTTCAACCCCAGAGTATAGAAAGATGCTACACAATTCGTTCCCCCGTTGGGCAAATTAGTGCCAATCAAATAGTATGCAAAGCCCCTTTGGAAATAAACAAGAAAATCTACCCCACGGATTTTATCATGCTTAGCCACCAGGGAATTGACTTGATCTTGGGCATGTTCTGGATGAAAACCCATAGAGCCATGCTAGACATCGAGCCCTGTATCATTCACCTCAACTCCCCTTTGCATGGAAAGGAAAAATTTTCTCTAAACATCAATTCATCGAAAGCCTTGATTGTCGATCACTTGGAAGGGCAGTCGCTCGAGAATATCCCTGTTGTTTGCGAGTATCCGGACATATTCCCCGAAGATATCTCTGGCCTACCACCTGACCATGAAGTGGAATTTAAGATAGAGCTACAGCCAGGAACTTCTCCGATATCTTGCTGACCTTATAAAATGGCCCCGAATGAGTTGGCCGAAATGAAAAAGCAGTTGAATGAGTTATTGGAAAAGGGATTCATTCGCCCAAGCACTTCACCTTGGAGCTGCCCTGCTATCTTTGTGAAGAAGAAGGACAAATCTCTGTGTCTCGTTGTTGACTATCGACCTCTTAACGAAGTTACCATCAAGAATAATTACCAATTACCACGAATTGATATCCTTTTTGATCAATTGGTTGGTGTTAAGGTATTTTCAAAAATTGACCTCCATTTGGGTTATCATCAAATCAAAATCAGAGCAGAAGATATTCCGAAAACTGCCTTTTCTACTAGATACGGATTATTCGAGTATCTAGTAATGTCATTTGGATTGACAAACGCCCCAGCTCATTTCATGTATCTCATGAATTCGGTATTCATGCCAGAGTTGGACAAATTTGTGGTAGTATTCATTGACGACATCCTCGTCTATTCTAAGTCCAAGGAAGAGCATGCTGAACATCTTCGCATTGTTCTTCAACGTCTACGAGATCACAAGTTGTATGCAAAATTCAGCAAGTGTGAATTTTGGTTGGATCGTGTGCCATTCCTTGGTCACATAGTCTCTGTAGAAGGAATCTCGATAGACCCTAGCAAAGTTCAAGACGTGCTAGATTGGAAGCCACCAAAAACAGTTCACCAAGTGCGCAGTTTCCTCGGGTTAGCCGGATATTATCGTAGGTTCATACCAAATTTTTCTCGGCTGACCAAACCCATCACGGAGATGCTGAAGAAGGAGAAAAAGTGTAATTAGAACAACAATTGTGAAGAAGCATTTCAAGCACTGAAGAAAT
Organism: Eleusine coracana subsp. coracana; assembly: GCA_032690845.1. Classification (NCBI taxonomy): domain Eukaryota; kingdom Viridiplantae; phylum Streptophyta; class Magnoliopsida; order Poales; family Poaceae; genus Eleusine; species Eleusine coracana. The sequence goes on from CM064422.1 coordinate 32,202,804, forward strand.
TATTGACAACTGCCCCAGTACTGGCTCAACCCGACATCACCAAGCCATTCGATGTATATTGTGATGCGTCTGGGACAGGACTTGGATGTGTACTCATGCAAGAAGGTCGTGTCATAGCCTATGCATCTCGACAGTTAATGAAGCATGAAGAGCACTATCCAACTCATGATTTGGAGATAGCTGCAGTTGTACTTGTACTAAAAATATGGAGGCATTATTTACTCGGCAACTTAGTGCACGTCAACACAGACCATAAGAGCTTGAAATATATATTCACCCAGACTGATCTAAACATGAGATAGCGTCGGTGGCTGGAACTAATTAAGGATTATAACCTAGAGATTCATTATTATCCAGGCAAGGCTAATGTAGTCGCGGATGCGTTAAGCAGAAAGGTCCACTGCAACAACTTAGAACTGGAAGTTCAGGACCGAATTGACCACGAAACTAATTCAGAACCCAGCCTTCACATTTTACCTGTTGTAGTGGTTAGCAACCTAAGTGTGCATTCTACCATCCGTGAAGAAATTGTTGCTGCACAGAAAAATGACGTTGGTATGAATCATATCAGACAAAACATTAAGGATGGCAAAGCAAAATGCTACACCCAAGACTCGAACGGTAATCTGTGGTTCAATAACCGTTCAGTAGTACCAAAGGACTTTGAACTTCGATGGAAGATCTTGGATGAAGCACACCACTCCAAATATTCTATCCATCTGGGTAGTAATAAAATGTACCAAGACTTGAAGAAGAATTTCTGGTGGACAAGGATGAAGAGAGAAATTGCTCGGTATGTCATGGAATGCGATACGTGTCAGAGGGTTAAGGCTGATCATTTGAAACAGGCCGGATTACTTCAAGCATTGAGTATCCCCGCTTGGAAATGGGAAGACATCATCATGGATTTTGTTGTTGGTCTCCCTCTCACTTCTCGAAAGCATGATTCAATTTGGGTCATTGTGGACAGACTCACCAAATCTGCCCACTTCCTGCCAGTCAACAATAGACATAATGTACGACAATATGCAGAGCTATACATAGCCAGAATTCTATGTCTCCATGGAGTGCCCAAGACCATTGTTACAGATTGTGGCTCATAGTTTATTGCTCATTTTTGGGAACAACTGCATGCATCTTTAGGTACCAAGCTGATCCGGAGTTCTGCTTACCATGCCACCACAGATGGACAAACTGAGCGTGTCAACCAAATTTTGGAACATATGCTTAGAGCATGTGTTTTAACTCATGGTGGTAATTGGGATACGTATTTTCCTTATGCAGAATTCTCATACAACAACAGTTACCAGGAGAGTCTAAAAATGTCGCCATTTAAAGCACTCTATGGTCGCAGTTGTAGAACGCCGCTGAACTGGTCTGAATCTGGAGAAAGAGTAACCTTTGGTCCTGACCATGTCAAGGATGCTGAAGAAAAAGTACGTACCATCCAAGCCAATCTTAAAGCCGCTAAATGCCATCAAGAGAAGTATGCAAACAGACGACGCAGACCACTATACTTCAACAAGGGCGACTACGTCTATCTCAAGGTGTCGCCTATGAAGGGTATCCAATGGTTCGGAGTCAAAGGAAAGTTAGCTCCCCGTTATATTGGACCAAATCAAAATCTGGAACGATGTGGAAACGTGGCCTATAAGCTAGAGTTACCCACTAAACTAACCGGAGTTCATGACACCTTCCATGTCTCTCAGCTTAAGCGATGTCTCAAGCCACCCATCGACAAAATTTTGGAAGAATATGACCAACTCCAACCCGATCTCACGTATTCCGAACAACCCGTGAAGATCCTCGACGAGAAGGAACGCACGACCCGTAATAGAACCCTCAATTTCTACAAAGTTCAACGGACTAACCACTCAGAAGATGAGTCTACTTGGGAATCGGAAGAGTTTCTGAGAACTCACTACCTGAAATTTTGGTTGTCATACACAAGTATGCTTTGACCACCGCACTTCCCTCTAGTTTGCCTTGATTCTTAATCTCGGGATGAGATTTCTTTAAGGAGGGAGGGCTGTGACACCCCAGGTGTCTCACCTTAACTTAGCAAACATGAGGAGCACAAATCATGGAAATGATGACATAAAATGATAGAGCCTATCTATTAATTTAATTCTAGGCAAATAAATACACTCCAACCAAGTTATTGAAACAACTTAAGAAATTCAATACAACTCATGCCAAATAAATTCATCATCAGTTTGGTAATAATGAAATAAAATATTAGGAATTTATTGGGCATTTTATCTGCATGGCAAGACCCTTAATTAATTAATTGATTCTTAAGTAACTAATTAATGCATTTAATAAAATCTAAAAATATGGTTATAGAAATTTCAAATAAAATTTACGAAAGTGTGTCCCACCATTTAAATAATCAGCCCACCAATTTTCACCATTTTAGGAAATCTCTAGCTATTTTATTTTGATTTATTAAAAAACTAGTTTGACCAGGGACCTTTTTCTGAGGATCTTGAAAGATCAAGGGGTGCAGTGTAAAAATTCCTTTCTTCTCCCTCCCACTAGCGCAGAGCCTGCCGACTCCATCGCCAGCGCACGCCACGGCCCGCCTTCACCCCACCTCGGGACCGCGCGTGCTACAGTCGCTGTTGACCCCCTCTCTGCCTCCGCCCTGTCCCATCCTTCTGCTCGGCCTCCGCTTCTCCCTTCTCCTTTCTGCACTCCACCGAGCCGTACGGCAAGCATTCAATCCCCGCTGCTCCTCCCTTTCCCTTCCCCAGTCACTTTGTGGACCTCTGCTCCACCTTAACCTGCACCGCAAGCTCACGAGAACATTGCCCTCGCTCTCCTCCTCTTTTCTCTCTCTCATTTCCGCTCTCTGTGCTCTGCTTCCCCCGCCATTACGGAACCCGAGCTTGAGCTTGCATTGCCACTACTCCCACACCCCGAGCCAAGTCGAGAGCCAAACAGATCCACACGAACCCTCTTCCACTTTCCGTACTCTTCACTCAGCAAGCACGCGATCGAATTCGAATTGATTTGGGAAAAATCCGAAGCGTGCTCTCGGTCGAACCTAATGGCGCCGACATCAAATTCGCCAAATTAGGTGAGCCTCGGCCTTTGTTTCCTTTCTTCCCACGCGCACAACTTCCTCCCACGTTTCTCTGACCCCTCTTTTCCTTGTTCCCATCGCGAGATCGCCGGCATAGCTACTGATACCCGCCGTCGTCTCTGCTCCGCCAAAATCCGAAGCCGCTCCACGACGAGCTCCCACCTCCGGCTTTTCTCGAAGCAAGCCAACTTGACGTCGACGTTCTCCACCTTCTCGTGAAGCTGTAGGAGCCAACCCCGACCAATTTCGTGCCCCAGGCCCCCTCCCCGTCGCCGCCGAACATCGCCTTCCCTCCACCTCTCGTCGCAGACCAACTTCCGGTGAGAACCACACCTCGTGCACCCCTCCATCCCCTCCGCCTCGTTGCGGACGTCATTTATTTGCTCCCGCGGCGAGCTTTCTTCCCGCGTAGCGCCCATCGGCGAGCCCTCCGCCGAGGCTAGCCTTTGTTCCGGCGCGCCTATTGGCAGTCCTACTGGCATCCTGCATGGTGCCTACGTGTCACTGACGTGGCCATGCGTGGTACTGACGTGTCATTAGTAAGAGCCAGAAGTACCCAGGAAATTCTAGAAAATGCATAAAACTTTAAAAACTCCTAGTAAATCGAATTTAACTCAAATGAAGCCCAAACAAAATTTGTTAGGTTCACCTTGAAGAGCTCTATTTTAGTAAAATGATAGATCTTAGCCTCTGTTCACGTATTTTTGTTAATTCATTAAATTGTGAGAACACAAATTAATTCACCAGGAACTCGAGGAATGGAATTAAATCTTGATTTTTGGCATGCTTAGTAAATACATAATTATCTATCACCACAAATTTTCGTCTGGCAAAATATGAATTATTTTAGGCTCTAGAAATTATTTAGTGTGGTCAATTAAATCAATTCTAGTAATTATTTTATAATTAATTGACCCCTGCCACTTGGCACAAAAATCACTCCCACAAGCCTCTGGGCCCAGTAATTCACACAAGTCCAGAAACCTAAGTTTACTTAATTAAATTCAATTAATTACCTAAGTTTACTTAATTAAATTCAATTAATTGCTCATACCACTATTTTACTTTAATAAATGCTAGTAATTAGAATAATTATATCCAGAGGCTGTAAATTGGTAAAAATACAATTCATCTATGCCCCTGTTCATGATAAATCACTCAAGATCAGAATCGATTGGTTACTATTGCAATTGCTAAATTATTCTAAAGGACTATAACGACCCTAAATACATGATTAACACACAAAAATTAATGAAACTCTAATTTGTTTCGTTGAAGCATATGGCTTCGAGAACATTGAAGCATATGGCTTTGAGAACATAATAATAATCAACATTTGAAGATGTTGAGCATCATATCATTGCATTCTACGGTATTTTGATAATACCGACAATTCAATTCTATCATATAGGCAACAACAACCCGGAGCAGGAAGAAGAGGATCTACAGAAGGACCTTGATCCCCAAGAGCAAGACGTTGTAGTTGCTAGCACTAACATCGATCCAGGCAAGCCCCGGTTTATATTCTCCCTTTTATAAAGTTGCTAGTTTTCAATATTACTAGTGTCTGTAATCATTGTTGCATTAGGTCATAGGAGTTGATTGGAACCCACTTGCATGATACCCAAATGACCTACGCCACTTTCATTAGAACTTAAGTAGTATCGGTACTATGCCGCTATGCTTAGTAATTGCTGGGCCCAGTAGATATCATTACTAAGAAATGAACTTGACCACATGAACGGGAACCTAACATGAAGTTATTTTACTGTTATGACCGGGCAGGGAAGATGCATGTGTAGGTTTGCAGCAACACATGGGTGTTGACTGTGGTAGCCCTGCCTTGTCGAACCTAGGACCCATCCATGGTCGGTCCCTTGGTCAAGTATTGAACAGTACCGAATACGTGCTAGTCTATGGGCACTAGTAAACTGATATAGCACTGGCACGGCAATGAGGACGGTACCTAGAACAGTGGTCGTTGACCCTTCTGCTGCTGGAGTGGGCGGTTCATACCGCCAAGTACTGTTGGCAGAACGGCATGCCCACTCGCTGAGACTAGACCCGGACCAAGTTGTTTATCGTCCTTGCGAAAAGTTGCCATATACGACCTTAACCGGTACGTATGTGTCGTGTATCTCGAGTTATCCTAGCTGGTATAAATCAATTGCAATTGCTGTCCCTCGTAGTAATGAGTACCACTTGGTCATTGCATCATCACGTAGTTGAACCTGGTATTGGAAATTAACAATGATGTTTACCATTGATGTTGCAATTATTGCTCTTATGATGCACTTACTTTATATATTGCTCTATTATCTTGTTATAGCAACTAAAGTTACATTTCTACTCTACCCAGTTAATTTTGAGAAATAAAACTTGATAGAACTAATAGATTGCTTAGTGCGAGTCTTTCCAAATGAGCCACCTATTAGAGCCATTGCATGTCTAGACGTCCGACGGGTAAGACTTGCTGAGTAATTAGTACTCGGGCTTTGTGCCACTGTTGTTTTCAGGTAATGAAGAAGTAGAATTGCCTGTAGATGTGCTGCCCTAGGACATGCAAGTCCCTGAGGGTTGGACTGCCCACTGGGAGTCTGACTTCCTGCCGCAGTGATGATGTGTGATGCTAGAGTGATGGTTCTTCGGGCATGAACCATTACTATGCTGTACCATTGAGCTTGTAGCTTTATCGTAATTGCTTCCGCTGTGTTTCAAAGCATTATGAACTTGTAATATTCCGCTGCACTCTGATGACCAATTGATGTAATATTAAATTTAAATTTGAACCAATGTTGTATTATCAAGTGTCTGGGTTATCAGCACCGTCGGGACCTCGATCCTTCGGGGAGGGGCGCCACAAACATCGCTCAAGGCGGCAACGCAGGCGTGTGCAATGGCCTTGGTGAACTTCTTGGAATTCTTGCCCTTCTTGTAAAAGCGGTTCTTCTTCTGCTTCAAGTCTTTAGTGTTGTTGTCGTGGTACCCGGCCTTCTTCTTCTTCTTGGGACAATCAACAATGAAGTGTCCCGGGCCACCGCACTCAAAGCAGGTTCTTGAACCAGCTTCTCTTCTCCCCTTGCGGTTGTTGTAGAACTTTCTGAACTTCCTTGTGAGCAAGGACAGCTCCTCGTAAGGAATGCACTCCATCTATTTATCGGAAGTTGCAACAAGAGAAGACAGAGCAAAGTCCAAGGAAGACTTGTCAAGTGAGGGGTTAGTTCCATAAGAAGCATCACTGTGACTACCCTTCTGAAGGACCGAGAAGGCGATCAGAGGGGGGGGGTGAATGGAAGCCAATCAATATTCTCTAAGAGAACTTGGCCTATATCCCAAAAACAATCCAAGCCAACCTCCGAACCGATCACCAAGACTACACACACCAACTAGTGGTGTACTAGCCCTAGGAGTGATCAACCACAACAAAGAAACACAGCGGAAACAAAAAGGAATAAGGAGCGCTCAAAACAAGTCAATTCTAGACTCTCATCAGTAGTGTTGACCACAGCCATCGGCAGTGCCGGTCACTTCCATCGACAGTGCCGGTGCGGAAATCTCAGGACTTAAAGAAAATCGACTCAGAGCGCATCGGCCATGCCGGTATTGGCCGTCAGCAGTGCTGGTGTGGGTTTCTCAGAATTCAAAAATAACCAGTCAAACCACATTGGTAGTGCCGGTCCTAGACATCGACAGTGCCGGTCGACCGCCGACAGAACTGGAAAACTTTCAGGATTTTGTCAAATCTTCTCCAAAACTTATACAAACGAACTCCAAATGATGCGATTTTTGGACCAGTGAATCCTCAACACATCACGACCCTAATCCTAGAAGATCAACTCAAGTGGCTCAAGAAATCATCATGAATTTCAGATCTTGTGCCAAGAACACCAAAAAGGGGAAACTTGAGAAATCCTTCAAATTGAAAGTGCTAGAGCTATTGATTCGATCAAGCATCCATAGAGGATTGTTCTAGCTCATCCTAGCAACAAGTTTCTCAAGAAATCTGGGCCAATAATGCGTCCAAAAATGAGATCGAAAATCACTACGAAAATAGCTCCAAAAATAGGAAAAAGGGAATTTCGGGATTCAAGTGAAGAGGGAAATCTTGAGCACGAAAATACTTCTCATATCATAGAAAGGTGCTTACAAGATCCATGGTTACAAGGCTAGGAAGCCACCCTATTCCTCCCACTATTTGGAAGAGCAAGAGATGTCTCTCACACACCCACTACTCTCCTCTCAAACTTGAAGTCCTCTCCTAGCACTTTGAATAGAGTCCTAACACAAGGCTAATGGAAAGAGACGAACCTCTCCCACTAGCCACACCTCTCCTTATATAGGCCTAGGGTCTATTGTCCATATGACCACTCTACCCTTGACCTATATAACACACCCACCTACCATATTCGATGAAGCTAAATCCTAAGAAATGTGTTTTTAGGGTTCCTTCAGGAAAGCTACTCAGCTACATCGTTTCAAAACAAGGTATAGAGGCCAACCCGGATAAAATCAAGGCGATCCTTGATATGAGGCCACCTAATTCTCAAAGGGACATTCAGAAGCTGACCGGGTGCATGGCGTCCCTGAGTTTCTTTATTTCCCGACTGGGGGTTAGAGGGTTACCACTTTTCTGACTGCTTAAAAAGAAGGAGGACTTTGTTTGGACCGAAGAGGCGCAGTCGGCATTGGACGAGTTGAAGATTTACCTCAGCAGCATTCCAGTATTGGTGCCTCTGGAGCCAGGAGAAAAACTTCAACTTTACATATTGGCTAGAACTCAGGTTGTGAGTATTGTTTTAACAGTCGACCGAGAAGAGGAGGGACATATACGAAAAGTACAACACCTGGTCTATTTTGTGAGTGAGGTCCTCGGAGGTTGTTGTATGCATTGTTGGTCACCTCTAGGAAGTTGAAGCATTATTTTCAAGCTCATCCAATAGAAATCCAGACTTCCTTCGTACTCGGCACAGTGCTGCACAATCAAGAAGCCAAAGGAAAAATTGCCAAGTGGGCAGTCAAACTCGGTCAATATACCATTACGTTCATGCCTTGGTCGGCTATAAAGGGACAAGCGTTAGCTAATTTCGTTGCCGAGTGGACAAAGATTCAAAATCTACCTACTGCACAAGATGTTGAGTATTGGAAAATGTACTTCGATGGATCTCTTCAATTACAAGGAGCTGGTGCGGGAGTCGTGTTTGTCTCACCCATTGGAGAGAAGCTTTGATATGTCCTTCATGTGATGTTTTGCGCGTCCAATAACGCTATAGAGTATGAAGCCCTTCTACATGGTCTGCGCATTGCCGCGTCACTCGGCATCAAGTGCCTTGACATCTTTGGTGACTCGGATATGGTCATTAATCAGGTCACTAAGGATTGGAACTATGTGGATGACAATATGAGTGCTTACTGTCAAGAAGTAAGGAAACTCGAAGACAAATTCAATGGATTGAAGTTCACGCATGTTCTTCGAGACAATAACCAAGCGACAAATGCATTGGCCAAGATAGGATCATCTCGGTTTGCGGTCCCGCCAGGTGTTTTCTTACACACTCTGGATTCCCCCATGATTTCTCCTCTATTGGATGAATTAATGAGTGTTGTCACTGATCTTGTTGGTGATGAGCACATGGAGACCGATTGGCGCGACCCACTCATCCAATATTTGGACAAGGGAACACTACCTTCGGATCCTAATGAGCAATGGAGGTTAGACACCCGATGCCGAGGATATTTGTTGGTGGGAGACCAACTCTATAAAAGAGGAGGTTCAAACATCTTGATGAGATGCTTTTCGATACCGGAAGGCCAAAAGTTGGTAGAAGAAATTCATTCCGGGATATGTGATAATCATGCGGCTTCCAAGACTTTGGTCGGCAAAGCTTTCTGGCAAGGGTTTTATTGGCCCACGGTGGTCAAAGATGCACACCAGGTCATTCGGAAGTGTGAAGGTTGTCAATTCTTCTCTCAACAAATGCATGTGCCTTCACAGCAACTTCAGATGATACCTTTGACTTGGCCCTTTTCTGTCTAGGGGATTGATATTGTTGGTCCTTTTAAGATAGCGCCAGGCGGGTTCACTTATCTGTTCGTTGCTATTGATAAATTCACCAAGTGGATCGAAGCAAAGCCGGTCGGCAATATAACATCAAAGAAGGCAATCAAATTTGTCAAGGATATCTTCACTCGGTTTGGGGTTCCTCATGATATCATCACCGATAATGGCACTCAATTCACGTCAGCGGAGTTCCGTGACTTTGCGGATGAGATGGGAATAAAAATCCACTTTACATCAGCGGCTCATCCTCAAAGCAATGGGCAAGTCGAACGGGCCAATGGTATGATTCTTCAAGGATTGAAACCACGGATATTCGACAGACTTAAGCCTTATGTCGGGCGGTGGGTCAAAGAATTGCCTTCAGTTCATTGGGGGCTTCGCACAAACACCAGTCGGGCAACTGGTCAGTCACCTTTCTCATTGGTCTGTGGCTCAGATGCTATGCTGCCGACCGAGGTCAGTCTTGTTTCGGCACGGGTTCAGACATATGATGAACAACTTTCTGAGGAGAATCGAGAGATTGATTTGATTGTAGCAGAGGAGTTGTGTGATCGCGCTCTATTTTGGTCGGCACTTTACGAGCAAGGCTTGCGTCGATATTATGATAAAAACGTATGTAATCGCCACTTCCAAGTTGGAGATTTAGTGCTTCGTCGAGTGCAGTCAACGAAGAACCAGCATAAGCTTTCTCCAAAGTGGGAAGGACCATATGTGGTGGAAGGAAGTCACTCGCCCGGGGGCTTACCAACTGATGTACGAAGAAGCAAATTCCTGGAACATAAATCAGCTACGTCATTTCTATACTTAGTTATTCTTTTGTATACTTATACATTATTTATGAATGAAACTTCAGTCTTTTTAATAAAAGATTTTTTTGATGATTTTCATTCTACATTGTCTCGATTCCTTAATTTATTTTACTAAACAATTGAGCCAGGGGGCTGGTAATAATGTCCCACCTTGGTCTAACCTTAATTTGGTTTTGGACTATTTTTTGACCACTTCCTTATCTTTGAATACGGTCTTTACTTTTTTGGTCTAATGTCTATACATCATGGTTATACACTTTATACCGCACATCAGACTACCACTACACTAAACCCAGAGCCAAAGTGTGAGAGGTCATGTGTTGATTGGTCGACTCTGCTTGTTACGCGGTTACGAGTCACAACCTAATATGTTAAGGCAGACCGATGCAATTTCTGTTTCTCAATGATAGAAACATATTTATGATATTTTTATCAGTCTTTTAAGCTATTAAGCAGGAAATTAATTTACACATAGCAAACATCGTATCAGATCATAGATACTACTAATGTTCTTGAGCATTGCAGGATTTACAGCTCCTTTGAAGGAGAGGAAGAGTCAGCTCGTAGCTCAACTTCTGGAGTTGCTGGAGGAGTAGGCACAGTCGGATTGATCTCTATGTTGTCGACCAAGGCTCGGGAAGTCTCCAGGATGGAATCCAAGAGCAGCTGGCATTGGTCGTCGGTCAAGTCTGGGTTGAAGCCCTCCTTGATCTTGTCCAATGGTAGAGCAGGAGACCAAGATTGGCAAATCACCAGAACCTGACTCCCGGCCTCGGTCACCACTCGCCGAGTGTTATAAGCGATAGCTTCCGATGCATGCTCCAGCAAGTAATCTAAGGAATGGCCAGTCTGCTCCACTCGGTCGGCATGAACATAGTTCATTGCCTTCCGAGCAGCGTAAGATAGAGCTATGAGTGATGAGTTTTGGTCAGTATGATCAAAAGAGGATTCAAGCAGATGTGAGAAATAAAGAAGGGCTTACTGGCAAGATTACATTTGAAGGATTTGGACACGCTCTTGGCATTCTCTATCTTGGCTTCAGCCTCCTTTAGCTCCTTCTGTAGCCGAGTGATCTCAGCCTTCTGGTCCTCGACCGACTTGGAGATATTTTCCATCTCAGCATTCAAGGCATCAACAAACCTTTGCTGATTGGGAGTCAACCTTTCTAGGTCGGCAATCTTCTGATCACGAGCTAAAGACAAACATTTGAACTTTTAGCGCTACAGTGATTAGTTGATAATTTAAACACAGATGGTAAGTGATCTTACTAGTTATATCTGCACAGCTTGGTCTAAGGCCTTGGTCATCTCTTGTCGGTTGGTCTGCATCTTATCAATCTCCTTTTGAGCTTTGGAGAGTCGCTGACCGGTGACTGGCATAACACCAACAATATGTTAGTCTTGAACATAAAGACATAAAGGCTGAAGAATTTAGGGCATAGCAAAGGTTTCGGCTTCAAGGTATTCCACTCTAGCCTGTTTCCTCTCCACAAGAGCATATATTTTCTGCATATAGAAGATGATTAAGCTTAACGATGAGATTGAGACAAAGCTAAAACAAGGTATTGAAGTACCTTGTTGGCTTCTCGATGTTGATATATTATCTCCGCATCCTCCACTTCGGGCCGACCAAGTGTATCTGCAGACAATGTCGCCTTACCTTTGTCAAGAGGTGAAGGGACGATGACTGGAGCAGGTTGGGGTGCAGGCGCCGGAATGGAGGCAGGAATTGTCTTATCAGATGGCTTATTCACCTCGATCAGCGTATTTAAAGACTTGTCGACTAGTTTAGGTAGATCAGTCGGACGAGGAGGAAGAACCGACCAAGTGTCCTCGGACCCTTGAGCGCTCTGACAACCGCTCGTCCGACTACTGTCAAAACAAAGATGGAGGAGATTAAAATGTGTTATGGTTGGCCATAAGAGACAAGGAGTATAAGGTTAAATAATTAACCTGGGGGCCTTCTTAAGCTTGATTCGGCTCATCCTCTTCTTCGAAGAAGTTGACTGAGAATCAGTCTCCTTCCTCTTCTGGGAAGATTTGCCTGCCTTGTCGGTCTGTTCCACTACCCCAGCATCACTCTGAGTTTGGCTTGGAGGCTCTAACTTGCTTTACGCGTTTCCTCATACTAGACCAAGTCGGTGGCCAACCAGGTACTTCGTCAACAAGGAAGCCGACCGAGTCGGCTTGGAGCACAAGGCATTTAGAGATAGACTTCCTATGTAAATCCTTTAGGGTTACAACTAGGACTCTTCATGTACCCCCCTGCCGACCGGATATATAAGGCGGCAGGGTACCCCCCATCGGGGGACATGCGATACACCAAATTACAATCAATACACAGAATACAGGATGTAGGATTTTTACTCTCATCGAGAGGGCCCAAACCTGTATAACTCGGTGTCTTGTGTATCCATCGTAGTTCTTAGTCTCGACGTAGCCCTATATATTTACTGCCGATCTCAAGCTTTGATAGAAGCAGCGCACAACCCATAAAAGAACCATCAAATTCTATAAAGTTCAGTGGAGTAACTGAAAGTTGCCTAGAGGGGGGGGGGGGGTGAATAGGCAATCTAAAAATAATCCTAAAAAAGCACTAAAGAATTATCAAATAAACAGGAATGACAAAACTTCTGTCAGTGGTGATGGAACTTCTATCGCCACCGAAGTTCTATCAAGTGACTGAACTTCTCACTAACCTTCCTCTAAACAATGAATATAACACGGATAACAAAGAGAAGGAAATACTAAATTGGTAGAAGTGAAGCTAATGCAATGTAAACCTAGAGTTCTTGAATGAATGACTAGCCACACAAATAACAAGTGATACAAGCACAATAGTACGAAAGAAATGAGCAAGGACAAATATAAAAGCGGGAAAGTAAAGGGAGACACAAGAATTAACCCGAGGTTCGACAACCACACTAAGTAGTTCCTACATCCTTGTTGAGGAGCCACACAAAGTGGTCGGGTCTCTCTCAACCCTTTTCCCCGCCAAGCAATCACAAAGATCGTGCTTGGATTTCTTTCTCCACTTGATTCATTTCCTCTGTAGGCGAATCATACCTTCACAAACGTCCCCAACTCACCACATGAAGTTGGGAGCTCAAGGGCGACGCCTAGCCGTCTAGGAGACCAAGTCTCCAAGAGTAACAAGCAAATCAAATCTTGATGGGGAGGGAAAGATGTGCTCAAGCTTTTGAGTGGATGGATTCAATGTTTTTATGGTTGGATCTCTCTCACTTGGATTTGAATCTCAAGAACAAGCCTATAAGTGAGAGGGGAGAGCTCTAGCTGAAGAGTGAGTGAAATGGCAAGGAAACACAAGGACGACGGAACTTTCATGGAGGCACCCATGGAACTTCCGTAGCTCTCGGGTTGGCTAAAGGGTGGAGCAGGGCAATGGCGGAACTTCCGTGCTTTGCACCATGGAACTTCCGTGAGTCTCTGTTTAGCTCAAATAGATTGGTTTAGGTCGTCATTGCTTTGGCTAAAGAATCCTAAACTATTTAGAAGGCTTGAGCACATAAATTCCCTCTTAAGCAAGATTGGTTTACCCCCCTTAATAGTTCGACATGCCTATGACTCAACATAAATAAAAGAACTACTCTTTGAAGCACTTTGAGTCCATTTTCTTTTCTTCTTTTGGGAGTAAAAAAAACATCTTGCACATGTGGGTTTGTTCAACTATTTTCATTATCTGCACATTTACTTCAAGGATAGGTTAGCACAATTTGAATCTTTTGTCATCGTACACCAAAACCCACTAGGGGATCCTAGATGCATCTTCAATCTCCCCCTTTTTGGTGATTGATGACAATCGATTAAAAAGGATATAAAGAGGATAATCAAAGAAGACAAAGAGCAACATATAGCGGAGCTCCCCCTAAAGATATGCATGATTCACAAAAAAAAAATGTGAGGGAGCTCCCCCTATATTTATCAATGAGTGGGGTGCCTAAAAGTGTGCAAGAGTGAGGCAACATGATGAAGCAATAACCAAGCAACACAACCTTGACACAATCAATCTACAAAACTAAGAGACACAAGCACCATACATAACATAGGAACAATAGAGGTATTACAATAGGGTTCACAAATAGTTTTCACACACAAAGAAAATAGAAGGGAAACTTGTTCACAAGTTCATCACTATCCTATTACAAAAGAGAGGAACACCGATACATAAACATCCAACATCCTTTTTCTCACTTCTTTCCCCCTTTGGCATCAACGCACCAAAAAGGAACAAAAAAGAGAGTGTGACATCCCATGTCACAAAATGGTAATTTAACTAAACCTAATACTAAATTGAGGGCTAATGAGAAATATAATTAATTAAGGTGCCAGAGAATAAAGGAGGAAATTAATTAATTAAATCCAAGAATATCCAAATGAGAGCCATTCTCAATCATCACCAAAACCGATGGGAGTGCACCAATGTTTTTGCATATTCTGGATCGCCATACTAAAATAGAATTTTGAGAATTTTACCAGAATTTTTGGTAAGCATTTCATACCCTTTAAACTTCCCTAAAGGCAAAGAAAAGCATTTCTGTTCTGGATTTTTCATAAATTAATCTAGGCCGAATTAGATCATATCGCCAAAAGAAAAGTTGGAGAGTATGATTTCCTGGACTCGCACAAAAATCTGCTTGAAGTTTGGATCAATGGAACCTGGACAATTCTAGCAAAACCCGACCGCTGTTCAGAGTCAAGGCAAGTCAATTCCTCTCTGTTTCCTGACCACTCCCCGATCGACACCAGCGCCTGCCGTACCGCCACTGCCGATTACTGCAGCGCTAGGACGCCCACTGCAGCTCCATTCCAGACACTGTACTTCCCAACCCCTCCTATGTCACCGGACGGGAGTGAAGGTGGCACCCCCCCCCCCCCCTCCATTCCTCTGTCGACAGGTCGACCATCCTCTGCTCTCTGCCTCGCTCTCTTCCGCCGATCGGCTAAAAGTAATGGCAGCTCACCTCGGCCCTCATCCTCTCGCTCTACCTGCTCGCACACAATTCTCGCACCCTCCAGAGTGACCTCAAGCACCGGTGCCCTTTCCTTTCCCCTCTTCGGCGAAATTGAGCTCACGAGCCCTACTCCAAACTGCCATGGCCGCCGCAACGCGCAGCTCCACCGAGGCAGCTCCTTCCCTCCCATTTTCTTCTCAAATTGGCACGCAAGGCAATCACCTCGCCCTTCCCTAACATGCTGTCTTCGCCGTGCAGCAGCCTCGCCGGAATTGAAGAAGATCCGAGCCGCCGTCGTCCACCACGCGGAGGAGGCCCATGGTGACAACCCCCCTCTCGGCCACCCCGACCCTAGCCAACCCTTCGGCGAGCACCGCGGCACCAAGGTGATGCTTCTGGACCCTCTTCCTCGCCGGCTTAGCCCCTGTGCGCGCCTGTCGTCGTCGGCGGCCGCTGCGCATCGCCGTCGCTCGTCATCGGCAACACTGATCACGTAGAGCAACACAAAGTCCCAAGTACCGCCGCTGATCACCAGCGGCAAGCCAGCCAAGCCGCAGCGACGCCGCACGCGCGGGGATATTTGAAAATTGCCAGTAGCAATTTTGTAATTAGCACTAAACTTGGTTTAAATATCAAAATTCCATAACTCCAGAATTAAAAGTCCAAAAATTATGAAACCAATTTTGTTCAACTCCTAAAATCACCCTTTACCAGGAAAATAAGTTGAGGACCAGGTTTATGTAGCACAAAAATATATTTAAATCCCTAAAGTTAGAACCCTAATTTGCTTAATAAATTCATAAGTAAATATATATATACTAGCAAAGTGTCCGTGCGTTGCTACGGACTTTAAAAAACAAAACATTCTTTATAATTTAAATATAAATTATTTACACAATATAATTATTAGATATATACAATATTATTGACAATTTTTTATATGAAAGATTATATTTGTATTATCGTTGGTGCTTCTTAGTATATCATTTTATATGTCAAAAGTAACAATTTTATCATATTTTTTTACGATATACTAGAAGCTTTATCCGGAAGAAAAAATCAATTCATGGAGTCCAGAAATAGCATTGCATTACAACGCGATTTTGAAATTAAAGACTTGCTCTAATGGAAAAAGTTAAAACACAAAAGTTGTAAATTTCGTTGAGACCTTTTTGAAACATATATGGATCATATTATTTGGACTACGGAGCTACGAGATATGGGCTCTGCACAGAGACCTACGCAGAGGAGTCTGAATTAGAACAAATATTTTTGCATCGCATATTTGGAAATCAAAACTGTGGGATCTGGACTTCTATTGAATATCAAAGTTGTAGAACTTTTCGAGAGCTACGCGATAGAGTCCGAGTTTAACTCATTTGAGTTCCGCATGTGGGAGTTATGATTTTTGAAATTCGGTACATGATATAGAAGTTACGAAACTGATTTGGATTCAATCTCTAACTTTGTGGACACGAAGTGGACGATCGTACCTCAATTAATAGATTGTAGAGATAAGTGGTAAATTCATGAAACTTGTTCAGTGATCATCTCTTGGAATATCTAAACATTCGCAAAAGCACATTTCCATTTATATGCATATTTTTAGTATTATTGCATAATCTTCATTTTCAGTAAATGAATTTATATGAATTATGTACTTGGAATTTATTTCTGAAATTTGGTATCCCTGTTCCTTATGCATTTGTACATCCCTATAAAAGTCCATGTAAAAATTTCAGCACCCTAAGTATGCTTTTTGCTGTCGAATTGATTACTCAATAATTAACTTAGAAAAATTCCATGTGAATATTGTCTTATATGTACATATAGTTTGAATTAGTGATAAATTCATCTCTAGAGCTGTTCATGCAGAATATTAATCTTGACTTACAGAAGAAGTTCTCATTTTCCATCATATGCTCATGGTTCCTAATTAGTTATATGTACCTAGAGCTAGTTATGTACTTCAACTTTGTTCATCTCACATATGGCTAGTCACTTGCATATTACCACTTTAACTAAATTGCGTAAAAATCAACTTTTTGAAGTTTAGGCCCTAGTACTACATTTTCATGTCACCATCATCATGTAATGCCATGTAGTCCTCATCTATGTCATGCTCATATTTAGAGTAGACATACACTAAGTTTTCAATGAATGAAAACCATACTCTTTTAATTAGAAGTTTGTCCCCTGCAATTAAGTGGTTGCCATGTCATACATAGGTGTACATACACATTCATGCATGAGTATCAGTTTCATTAACTTTATTTGTTGAGGAAGTGCCATGAATCATCATGCCATTCATCTCATCTTTAATTAAGGAACTCCATGAACCCTTGTGTATTCTTCTGTATTTATGCATGTTCATTTCATATAGGGACCGAGACCGAGGAGATCACACCAGAACAGCCAGGATCTGAAGTGGACTTTGGTGAAGACACTAACTACGATCACTCCCAAGGCAAGCCCTGGTGCATACCCAATTAATTTTTGAGTCCTTTTTACTTTGTCACAAGATAGAAATATTGTATTGTGCATTACGTATAGGACATGGATGGAACCCACCTGCATACCCAAGCAAATGACCTATAATTAGTTTAGGATAGTAAGCTTTTCCGTTAGCAAATGCTATGCTTAAGCTAGTTGAGTCGATGGTAGGTTATGGATTCAATTATGGTCCACCTGATTAATGAACTTGGTAAAATGGAGCACCTATCGTTGCAACTCCACGGACAAGTATTGAACAGTACCAAGTACATACCTTTATATAGGAATTGGTAAACCTAGTAACTTGGGCGCCGTATCATGGGATGGCCATACTCATCGATCCAGAGGTGATGTGAACAACATGGTGGTTGCACGGGTTTGAGGACCACTGAAGAGTGCATGGGTTAAGCCTCGGATACGAAGTACTGTATCGCGGGGAGGACATGGGATCGATGGCCCCGGATCGACTTTATAGCAATCTTGTGAACGGTGGCCATACATATTCTTAAGTCATGCGTATGTCGTGTATTTGGGTTTTCTCCTGCAGGATGTAAATCAATTCGAATGGTTGTCCCTCGCGGTTATGAGTACCTCTTGTTCGAGCAGCGGCAATGATATGTTAAGTAGTAAAGTTGTGGTTATGTTTCTGAAATTTACTTATGCTATGGCTACATATTGCTATGTTGTATTGCTCTTTACTTGTGATCAAGTCTTAGCAGCTAGCTAGACTCACCGTAGCTGTTTTCTACAATAAGCAAAGTAAAATCTTGATTTAAGAAAATGAAAGTGCAGCATAGAACTAATAGGAGCTTTTTATGCAATTATCAAATAAACCCGGTCAGCCCCCTGCATACTAGGGTTGTCGCAGCTGGTATCAGAGCTATCTCGGGATAAGCTACACATAAATGAACATTTTAAAACATAAACAAGCCATTTTTACGCCATACGGTGAGGTACGAACTAGTAGTGCCCATATAAGAGTCTTGTAGTAGGTGGCAACGCTAACGCTGGGTTATGTTTGTTTAAATTACTTGCAACTACGGATTCTTCAACGAAGGTACGTCATTTTGTGCGGATCGGTTGCGCTGTAAATACCGAACACCTTCCGGGTGGGCAAAGACCTGGGCTTTGATTGATGCACGGACCGAATGTGTTTAAACGTCGGCTGCCTTCCGGGTGGGCAAATACCTGGGCATAAACTGTCATTGTTATTTTGGCTTGTTTCTTTTGAATTTGATGTATTGTTTCTGAAATGAGTCTCTTGCAGGTACACTAACCACGTGTACTTCATTAGAAAACGTGTGAGAGGTGTGTGTGCCACCGAAAGGATCGAGCTATATATTCGATCAAGTTTTCTTTTTGTGAGGATGTAGGAGTCATCATATTGAGCATTGACATTCATGCATATCATATGCATTCCTCCTTACCAAATCATGTAAAAAGGTCACTACTATTGCAAACATGTGGAATGACTAAGCTTTGGGCAATTTTGAATCCCTATGGTACCTAAACCAAAAATTTGAACTCAACCGATAAGAACCAAATTCTGCAAGAAAAGTCAGTGTCACTAAAATGAGCATAACTTCCTCAATTTTAATTCAATGAAGGTGAATAAGTACTCGTTGGAAACATGAGGTTTTGATCTACAAGTTTATTTGAGGAAGTTTTTCCTAGAAAAATCTGAAACTGAGTCGAATTTTGCAAAAACAGTAACCTTTTCTGGATGTTCAGCAATTGCTTCATTTCTGTCCACTGTCTTTGGACGATCATAACTCCTAGAGACTTTATTGGATGGATATGTGTGAGTATGCGTACAAAGATTTTTATTTTGTCTAGGAGCTAGGTGTTTTCACTCATTTCTACAGGTTACTCCATCAACCGCAGGAATTGTCGTTACCAGTCGTTAAATGGATTGGGAACCTCGTGTCTTTTCTTTTACCAATCATTCCTTCTGCTACTTTGAGCATGTATGCTTAGTGAGATATTATGTTTTGACTCACCCTTGCAAAACTTTATTCCGGCAGATGGATATTGGCAAACTCATGAAGGACCCCGAGTACCTTGCCGCCCGCATTCTTGAGTTGGAACGAGAGCGCGAGGCGCTGCAGTCCACACTTGTTGCCCGTGATGCCCAGGTCGCGGAGCGTGACGCTAAGGTTGCAGTTCTCGAGGACAAGCTGCACACTAGCGAGTTGGAGCAGGTCGACCTTTTCGAGCAACTCCATGATGTTCAGCTCATCATCGAGGGCGATGCAAGCGATCAGTTGTAGGAACAACTGAACCAACGCAATGCCCAGCTCACCGCTGCCCAAGAGGAGATTTACTCTCTTCATGGGCAGGTTACCGCTCTCTTGGAGGAGCGAAGTGAGCTACAGGCTCAACGCGAAGAAGCTCAAGATGCACGTGATGTCATGGAAGGGAACCTCAATGATGCTCACGCCATCATCGCGTAGCAAGAGCAGCTCATTGGGCATCTCCAAGCTGCTAATGGCCAGCTGAATGCCATCCTTAACGATCAGCCACCTATTCCACTCGCAGTGATTCCTCCCGATGACGCTGATTTGAGTGAGAACGGTGATTCCGGCATTGACTACAAAGCACCCCCTGGACCGGGTGATATGGACGTGGAGTCCGATGGTGGTATCCACGCCGAGTGACTGAGTTAGTACTTGTGTAGGGTGAAAAATCTCGTGAGACCCCGTGCTTGTATGTGGATAGTGTTAGTAATGCTAAGTTAAGTGCTAACCAAAAGCTCTCCGAGATCGTGTGCTGTCGTGTTTCGAGTGATGTAACCTAAGACTTGCCATGTATCAAAAGTTGCATCACATGTATCTATGGGTTTTATCATAAGTATGTTGCATATGGTGTGGGAAATAAATATGGAATTGCGGTTATATCTTATGTCCACACCATTTATTTGTCAGCATTTCAATTTATGAACAATCTTAAATTTTATTTCGTTGTCATGTCATAGCCTTGTTATCATATTGTCTCATGTGATGATTGGGCTAACATGCTTGTTCATATGGCAGCTGGTGCAAACTCGCCGCGGTGGAGAACACGTCGGTGATGCTCCCGACGCCTCGAACATCGGTGGAAACGGGCCGCTGCCCAACGCACCACCCATGATGGCTATGGAGCAGCTCATCCATAACCAGAATGAGATGTTCCGCATGTTCATGGAGAACATGAACTGCCAAGGAGCTACCGGACCACCAACGTTGCAGCCTCGTGAATCCTCCTACAACGACTTCTGGGCGACTCATCCGCCCACCTTCGGAGAAGCTGGTGATCCGCTAGAAGCGGATAATTTTATTCGCACTCTGGAGTCGAAGTTCGCTCTCCTTCACTGCACCGAACAGCAGAAGCCCCTCTTCGCCGTGCAGTAGCTCCGTGGCTCCGCAAGTGCTTGGTGGGCCAGTTTCACCGTCGCTCTCGCCGCTGGTCACCAAGTCACGTGGGCGGAATTATACACAACATTCCATGCGCACCACATCCCCGCTGGACTCATGAAGCGTAAGTTGTAGGAGTTCCTCAACTTGAAGCAAGGCTCTGGAACCGTGCAAGAGTATGCACGGAAATTCCACTACTTGGCACGAGAAGAAGAAGGACTGTTTTCGTTTGGGTCTTACCCTGAAGCTACAAGACCGCTTGGCACAAGTCACCGCCGGCGCATTCAACGACTTGATGAGTGCCACCATCATGCAAAAAGACGCCATTCGTGCCAACCAGGAAGACAAGAAGCGGAAATGTGCGATGGGAAGTTCATCCGACTCTGCACCGCCCAAGTACAAGCTATCCATCACCTCCCCGACTGGATAGAAATTCCGGGTTGCGGTACCGTCGGGAGGAGGATCTCGTCCATCCTTCCCACAACAGCACTCTCGATTCCATGGAGGCAACCAGCAGCAATCTTCTGGTTCTCGCCCTCCATAGCAAAGTAACCAAGTGATGAAGACCAACTCCTCGCAGCCATGTTACAACTACGGCCGCACC
Source organism: Eleusine coracana subsp. coracana (assembly GCA_032690845.1). NCBI lineage: Eukaryota > Viridiplantae > Streptophyta > Magnoliopsida > Poales > Poaceae > Eleusine > Eleusine coracana. The sequence goes on from CM064422.1 coordinate 32,224,220, forward strand.
GGTCATTTTGCTAAGGAGTGTCGATTCCCGAAGCGCAACCCGAGCAACAACAACAACTCCAAGACTTCCGGGAACAACAACAACCACAGCAGCGGCAACAACAATGGCAGCAATGGAAGTCGTCCCCAGTCTTCTACCCCCACACACAAGAATGGCCGAGTCAACTATACCACGGTCGAGGAAACCCAAGTTGGAGAACCCGTTCTCGCGGGTACGTTCTCAATCAATCAACATGCTGCCATGGTTCTTTTTGATTCAGGAGCATGATTTTATTAGTCAAGCATGTGCGAATTAGTTGAAAATCACGCCCACCACTATGGGAACACTGTACATCATCACATCTCCCGGTGAAAAAATAAGGGCTCATCTTGAGTTAAGAAAAGTGCCACTTAAGTTAGCAAGCAACATATACCCCACTTCCCTAATCATCTTAGATGGCCAAAGCATCGACATAATTCTTGGTATGAAATGGATGACTAGTCATAAAGCAGTATTGCACATTGAGAACCGGGAAATCCATTTGAACTCACCCTTACATGGCCCGTCTATTATCCGATTGCCATATCCCAAGTTGTCCACTTCTCAAGTGTGTCATGTTGAAGGAAAAGAGCTAGAAAATATTCCGGTGGTATGTGAATTCTCCGATGTATTTCTAGATGATTTACCGGGATTGCCTCCGGACAGGGATGTCGAATTTAAGATTGAACTCATACCCGGTACAACGCCTATCTCTCGTAGGCCGTACAAAATGGCTCCTAATGAGTTGGCGGAATTAAAAGAGCAATTGCAAGGGCTTATGGACAAGGGTTACATCCGACCAAGTTCATCTCCCTGGAGCTGTCCCGCTCTATTTGTGAAGAAGAAAGACAAGTCCCTACGCCTATGTGTTGACTATAGGCCGTTGAATGCCGTAACCATCAAGAACAAGTACCCCCTACCTCGAATTGATATTCTCTTTGACCAATTAGTGGGTGCTAAAGTCTTTTCCAAGATTGATCTCCGATCCAGTTATCATCAAATAAAGATCCGAGCCAAAGATATTCCAAAAATAGCTTTCTCCAATCATAATGGTCTTTTCGAATATCTTGTCATGTCCTTTGGTCTCACCAATGCTCCAGCCCACTTCATGTATTTGATGAATTCCGTGTTCATGCCCGAGTTGGATAAGTTTGTGGTTGTGTTCATTGACGACATCCTTATGTACTCCATGTCCGAGGAAGAACACGCCGAACATCTCCGCATTGTTCTATAACGACTCCGAGATCATCAACTTTATGCCAAGTTTAGCAAATGTGAATTTTGGCTAAAGCAAGTTCCATTCATGGGTCAAGTCATATCAGCAGAAGGAGTAGCCATTGATCCTAGCAAAGTAGAGGATGTGCTGAATTGGAAAGCTCCAAAATTGGTCAAGCAAATTCGCAGATTCCTTGGTCATGCCGGTTATTATCGGAAATTCATTCCCAACTTCTCAAGTATTGCCAAGCCTATGACCAAGTTGCTGGAAAAGGATGCTAAGTTCAAGTGGAGTAGTGCATATGAAGAAGCTTTTTAGTCGCTCAAGAAGCATTTGACAACCGCTCCGGTATTGGCTCAATCCGATATCACCAAATTATTCGATGTTTACTACGATGCCTCCGGCGCCGGATTGGGTGGTGTGCTTATGCAGGAAGGCCATGTCGTTGCCTATGCCTCACGACAGCTCCAGAGGCATGAGCAAAATTATCCCACTCATGATTTGGAATTGGCCTCCGTTGTCCTAGCCTTAAAAACCTGGTGCCACTACTTGCTCGGTAATCTTGTTAATCTCTACACCGATCACAAAAGCCTCAAATATATCTTTACTCAACAAGAACTGAACATGAGGTAGCGTAGATGGTTAGAACTGATCAAGGACTATGAATTGGAAATTCATTATCACCTCGGAAAAGCCAACGTGGTTGCCGACGCCTTGAGTCGAAGGGACCAATGCAATCATGAAATCGTTTGCTCTATGGAAGCTCGCCCAATTTCAGATTCTAGAGAACCAAGTCTTCGTGTCATTCCCTATGGATCCTTGTATAATTTGGCTCTTATTCCTACCCTTCGGGAAGAAATCGTAGAAGCACAAAAGAAGGACAAGGGAATGGAATATATCCGCCAGAAGATAGGGAAGAAGGAAGCTACATGTTTCCGACAGGACGAAGATGGAGTGCTATGGTTCAACAATCGTCTTGTTGTTCCAAAGAACGAGGAGCTAAGAAAGAAAATTTTGGATGAGGCTCACTTGTCCAAATACTCCATACACCCCGGCAGCAACAAGATGTACCGTGGGTTAAGGGAAAAGTTTTGGTGGACGCGCATGAAATGAGAGGTTGCTTGTTATGTCTCCGAATGTGACACTTGCCAACGTGTGAAGCCCGATCACTTAAGAACAGCCGGTCTTTTGCACCCATTAAAAATCCCCACGTGGAAATGGGAGGACATTGCTATGGATTTTATCGTTGGGTTGCCACTCACACATAAGAAGCATGATTCGATATGGGATATTGTGGATAGGTTGACCAAATCTACTCACTTTATTCCCGTCCATACAACCTACTCTACCAACCAGTATGCCAAGCTCTACATCATCCGAGTCCTATGTTTGCACGGTGTGCCCAAGACGATCATCTCTGATCGAGGTCCCCAATTTATTGCTCGATTTTGGGAGCAACTACATGCTTGTCTTGGCACCACTCTTATCCGAAGTTCCACTTATCATCCACAAACTGATGGTCAAACCGAGAGACTAAATCAATATTTAGAGGACCTATTGAGAGCATGTGTTCTGGACAATCGTGGAAATTGGGAATCTTGTCTCCTGTTCACCGAATTCTCCTACAACAACAGCTACCAAGAGAGTTCAGGAATGTCGCCATTTGAAGCCTTGTATGGTCACTCATGTCGAACCCCGCTGAACTGGTTGGAATTGGGAGAAAGAATTACCTTTGGTCCAGATCTGGTCACACAAGCCGAAGAGAAGGTGCGGCAAATCCAAGCTAACATGAAGGCCGCACAATCCCGTCAAATAAGTTATTCCAACAAAAGAAGACGTCCATTAGAATTCGAAAAGGGAGATCATGTCTATCTTTGGGTTTCTCCCAACAAAGGTGTATCTCGCTTTGGAATCAAGAGAAAGTTAGCACCCCGCTATATCGGACCTTTTCTGATCACGGAAAAGCATAGCATCGTTGCTTATCGTTTGCAACTACCAAAAAATCTCGAGCGGGTGCACAATGTTTTCCATGTATCCCAACTCAAGAAGTGTTTAAAGCCTCCGATCGACGTGGTTATCTCCGACACCGAGCAATTGGAAGAAGATCTCTCATACCCCGAATACCCCGTCTGAATCATTAATCAAAAAGACCGGGTAACTCGCAGCCGCACTATCACCTTCTACAAAGTGCAATGGAGTAACCATACTGAATACAAAGCTACGTGGGAACAAGAAGAGTTTCTGAAAACCAACTTCCCAGAATTCTTGGCCTCGCAAATACGGTAAACGCCCACGCCCCCTCTCTTTTGTTCATCCATTTGCAAATCTCAGGGCGAGATTTCTTTTAAGGGGGGTGTGCTGTGACATCCCATGTCACAAAATGGTAATTTAACTAAACCTAATTCTAAATTGAGGGCTAATGAAAAATAGAATTAATTAAGGTGCCAGATATTAAAGGAGGAAATTAATCAATTAAATCCAAGAATATCCAAATGAGAGCCATTCTCAATCGTCACCAAAACCCATGGGAGTGCACCAATGTTTTTGCATATTCTGGATGACCATACTATAATGGAATTTTGAGAATTTTACCAGAATTGTTGGTAAGCATTTCATACCCTTAAAAATTCCCTAAATTCAAAGAAAAGCATTTCTGTTCTGGATTTTTCACAATTTAATCTAGGCAAAGTTGGAGAGTATGATTTCCTGGACTCGCACAAAAATCTGCTTGAAATTGGCAGCAATGGAACCTGGCCAATTCTAGCAAAACCCGAGCGCTGTTCAGAGTCAAGGTAAGTCAATTCCTCTCTGTTTCCCTGACGACTCCCTGATCGACACCAGCGCCTGCCGTACCGCCACCGCCGATTACTGCAGCGCCAGGACGCCCACTGCAGCTCCATTCCGGCCACTGCACTGCCCAACCCCTCCTGTGTCACTGGCCAAGAGTGAAGGCGGCAACCCCCCCCCCCCCCTCCATTCCTCTGCCGACAGCTCGACCGTTCTCTGCTCTCTGTCTTGCTCTCTTCCGTTCATCGGCTAAAAGTAATGGCAGCTCACCTCGGCCCTCATCCTCTCGCTCTACCTGCTCGCACACAACTCTCGCACCCTCCAGAGTGACCTCAAGCAACGGTGCCCTTTCCTTTCCCCTCTCCGGCGAAATTGAGCTCACGAGCCCTACTCCAAACAGCCATGGCCGCCGCAACGCGCAGCTCCACCGAGGCATCTCCTTCCCTCCCATTTTCTTCTCAAATTGGCACGCAAGGCAATCACCTCGCCCATCCCTAACATGCTGTCTTCGCCGTGCAGCAGCCTCGCCGGAATTGAAGAAGATCCGAGCCGCCGTCGTCCACCACGCGGAGGAGGCCCATGGTGACAACCCCCCTCCCGGCCACCTCGACCCCAGCCAACCCTTCGACGAGCACCGTGGCACCAAGGTGATGCTTCTGGACCCTCTTCCTCGCCGGCTTAGCCCCTGTGCGCGCCTGTCGCCGTCGGCCACCGCCGCGCATCGCCCCCGCTCGTCGTCGGCAGCGCTCCGGCCATCCTAGCTCCGACCACCACCACCCACGTGACCCTCTTGAGTCACTGATCACGTAGAGAAGCACAAAGTCCCAAGTCCTGCCGCCGATCACCGCCGGCAAGCCAGCCAAGCCGCAGCACCGCCGTGCGCGTGCGGAGAGATTTGAAAATTGCCAGTGGCAATTTTGTAATTAGTACTGAACTTCGGTTTAAACTTCACAATTCCATAACTCGAGAATTAAAAGTCCCAAAATTGTGAAACCAATTTTGTTCAACTCCTAAAATCCCCCTTTGCCAGGAAAATAAGTTGAGGACCAGGGTTATGCCACACAAAAATATATTTACATCTCTAAAGTTAGAACCCAAATTTTGCTTAATAAATTCATAAGTAAATATATATAAGTGGTAAATTCATGAAACTTGTTCAGTTATAATCTCTTGGCATATCTAAACATTCTGCAAAAGCACATTTCCATTTATATGTATATTTTTAGTATTATTGCATAATCTTCATTTTCAGTAAATGAATTTATATAAATTATGTACTTCAAATTTATTTCTAAAATTTGGTATCCCTGTTCCTTATGCATTTGTACATCCCTATAAAAGTCCATGTAAAAATTTGAGCAACCTAAGTATGCTTTTTGCTGTCGAATTGATTACTCAATAATTAACTTAGGAAAATTCCATGTGAATATTGTCTTATATGTACATATAGTTTGAATTAGTGATAAATTCATCTCTAGAGCTGTTCATGCAGAATATTAATCTTGACTTATAGAAGAAGTTCTCATTTTCCATTATATGCTCATGGTTCCTAATTAGTTATATGTACCTAGAGCTAGTTATGAACTTCAACTTTGTTCATCTCACATATGGCTAGTCACTTGCATATTACCACTTTAACTAAATTGCGTAAAAATCAACTTTCTGAAGTTTAGGCCCTAGTACTACATTTTCATGTCACCATCATCATGTAATGCCATGTAGTCCTCATCTATGTCATGCTCATGTTTAGAGTAGGGATACACTAAGTTTTCAATGAATGAAAACCATACTCTTTTAATTAGAAGTTTGTCCCCTTCAATTAAGTGGTTGCCATGTCATACATAGGTGTACATACACATTCATGCATGAGTATCAGTTTCATTAACTTTATTTGTTGAGGAAGTGCCATGAATCATCATGCCATTCATCTCATCTTTAATTAAGGAACTCCACGAACCCTTGTGTATTCCTCCGTATTTATGCATGTTCATTTCATATAGGGACCGAGGAGATCACACCGGAACAGCCGGGATCTGAAGTGAACTTTGGTGAACACACTAACTACGATCACTCCCAAGGCAAGCCTCGGTGCATACCCAATTAATTTTTGAGTCCTTTTTACTTTGTCACAAGATAGAAATATAGTATTGTGCATTACGTATAGGACTTGGATGGAACCCACATGCATACCCCAGCAAATGACCTATGATTAGTTTAGGATAGTAAGCTTTTCCGTTAGCAAATGCTATGCTTAAGCTAGTGGAGTCGACGGTAGGTTATGGATTCAATTATGGTCCACCTGATTAATGAAATTGGTAAAATGGAGCATCTATCGTTGCAACTCCGCTGACAAGTATTGAACAGTACCAAGTACATACCTTTATATGGGAATTGGTAAACCTAGTAACTTGGGCGCCGTATTATTGGACGGCCATACTCATCGATCCAGAGGTGATGTGAACAGCACGGTGGTTGCACGGGTTTGAGGACCACTAGAGTGTGCATGGGTTAAGCCTCGAATACGAAGTACTGTATCGCGGGGAGGACGTGTACTTGGGATCGATGGCCCCGGATCGACTTTATAGCAATCTTGTGAGCGATGGCCATACGTGTTCTTAAGTGATGCGTATGTCGTGTACTTGGGTTTTCTCCTGCAGGATGTAAATCAATTCGAATTGCCGTCCCTCGCAGTTATGAGTACCTCTTGTTCGAGCAGCGGCAATGATATGTTAAGTAGTAAAGTTGTGGTTATGTTTCTGAAATTTACTTATGCTATGGCTACATATTGCTATGATGTATTGCTCTTTACTTGTGATCAAGTCTTAGCAGCTAGCTAGACTCACCGTTGTTGTTTTCTGCAATAAGCAAAGTAAAATCTTGATTTAAGGAAATGAAAGTGCAGCATAGAACTAATTGGAGCTTTTTATGCAATTATCAAATAAACCCAGTCTGCCCCCTGCATACTAGGAGTCGGTTTTAGTAAACCTTTTGACGGGTAAGTCCTGCAGAGTATGTTAGATACTCAGGCTTTGTGATGATGTTGTTTTTCAGGTTTTCCTCATGATACTTATTGTGATTGCTGTAATAAGGTGGTTTAGGAAGGGGAGGAGCCTCAGAATTGGACCATTGAATGGGTCCCTAGCTCTCCTGACCGTGATGAGTGAGCCATCGCCATAAGGCTGGCATGGTTCACGTAGGTGATCGACATCGTGTTTTGTCGTTGTATCGCTTCCGCACATTTATGTAATATAAACCAAGGACATATGTATTGTATTGTAATCTGAACTTGCTTCCGCTGAAACTCTCGAACTTGTAATATTATGCATTCAGTAATGTAACTTTGTAAATGATGAATGTTCATGTGTGAATGTTGTGTATGGTTACTTCGTTAATCATCTCCTGAGACGATCCTGTGCGACATACTCTACTTTTCGGAGTAGGGTTGTCACAGAGAGATAGGGAGGAAATGAAATGACTCATCGGCCTCCTCGGACTCGCCATCCTTATCTTCATCTTGAGCGTCATCTTCATCTTCTTCCTCATCTTCATGAGGTGGAGAAGCTGCGGATGGACCGGCCGAAAGATCATTCCAATCATAGGCAGCTATAGGGTCGGCAAAGACCGGGGGCTCACCATCGGGCTCACACTCAGAGCCATCAGGAGACAGTTCATGGCCTTGAGCCTGTTGATCCCTCTTATAGCGCCTCACTTGCTTCTTGATGCGCCGCTTGTTCTCCCAGTTCTCCCTAGCATTGAAGCAACAGGCACCAAAGATGCCTTTAAGAAATGCAAGAATAGGGGAAGAAGGGTGGCGCTGTCTATCTTGGGCTGAGGAGGAGGCCCCTGCTACTGCTGCTGCTGCTTCTTGCTCGGCGGCTTGCTCAGCATAGAACCTGCTTATGCCAACTCTCTCAGAAGATGAAACACCTGGAGGAGGAGCAAACATGGTTTTAACCTCAGATTGTTAGTGTCAATGGATGCGAGATGGATTTCATTTGTGATGAAGTCCATGACACAGAAGGGTCTTGCTTGGCGATTGAACCTAGCAAGAATGTTCCTGGAACTCTCCACAATAGCAGTAGCATACCCTCCTTTAGGAGCAATGGTCACTCTAAGCATCCTGTTGAGTGTGAAGTAGTAGTTGTGGAGACCATTTGTTGAACCAAAAAAGCGCTTGCTTGGGTCATAATACATGAAAGCCATGTCCTTATCCTTCATCATGGGCTCATTTGAGATGAGCTCCCTAGTGTGATCATCACTCCCTAGGCAGAGACAGAGTATTCCACACCCTGAGTCCTCCAGTGAAGAACACCCTTGCCATCCAGGTATAGAGTTGCATAGAATTGACAAATGACTTCTTCATTCCATCCATAGTTGAATCCCATCAACTCATACACACCTCTGTCCTTCCAAGAGCAAGCAATGTCATCAAACACTTGGTTTTCCTTGGATTCCATGTAGGTCCAGTCAATCCATTGGTGAGAGGCTAGTCTATTCTTCCGGTTCTTGTCAATGAACATAGACACGCAGTAATCCTGCTGGAACCAAGTGTAGAACCTAGGATTGGTGGCCTCTTGCTCACCGAGCAACATAGGGTTGATTTTCCTTGCTTCAATGAGTGCATCCAGATCTTTCTTATAGTCCTTGTAGACATAGTCATCAGGGTATACTGGTGCATGAACCTTAAGTCCCGTAATGGGTGCTGCAGGACCAGCTCTTGTAGCTTTCGAGGCGGCCTTGGACTTGGTAGTCCTCTTTTCCTTCATCGGCTGCTTCCCTTTGTCAAGAGACCTTCCTGGGGGAAGGGATCCTCCTGGCTGTACATACACAGTTTGAGCATCCCCGCTCAAACCTTGTTCAGCCGAGCCATGTTCCCGAACAGCAGCGGCTTTCCTCCTCTTAGAAACTGGCACAAGGTCCTCACTGGAAGAGGAGGAGGATGAGGTGGCATCTCGTGCCTCGAACTGAACAGTGGTCCCTTGCTTGACTCTCGTCATGATGAGCTGCCATGTGCATAGAAAGCGACCAGAGTGAGACACATGCGAGAGTGAACATTAGTGCACTAAACTACACACGACGGAAGTTCCGTGATTATTCATGGAAGTTCTGTCATGATGGAAGTTATGACGGAACTTCCATCACTTGCAGTTTGCACCAAAATCCAAACTACTTGTAGATCCTACCACTACATGGCAAATGCTTCTAACAAAGAGTAGACTAACCCCTGAGGAGTCTATCTATCAAAGCAACATGAAGATATTTGAACTTTTGACCAAAAAGTGGATTTTAGGTCAAAGTCACATACCTAGATCATTATTCCAAGAAAAACGAGGAAGATTGCGCAACTTCCGCGGGGAAGGAGTTGATTCCCCACCAAATCCAAGGGAACTGCTGGATAGAACTCCAAATCACCACCAAATCGCCTCCTAAGGTTTGAGTTGAGAAGAGAGAAAAGGAAAGAAGGAAATGACCGGTTGGACAGGGAAGAAAAGGAGCGTCGGGCTCTTTAACCTGGGAGTGACGAAAGTTCCATCATTGGGTGATGGAAGTTCCGTCGCTCTCGAGTTTGGGCAAACTATCGCACGGATGTTCCGGTGGAACTCCCACGATACGACGGAAGTTCCATCATTGAGTGACGGATGTTCTATCGTTCTCTATTTCAGACAGAAAACTCTCTCTCCAGTTTGAACTTTTGGACAAGATACATAGGGAATATACAAGATTTGTCTCAATTTGTGAATAGCACCAATCCATCAATCAAAACTATATTCACAAGTGTCAACAATATGATCTAATGACCAAAACTTTTGTTTGAAAACAAAGACAATATGAAATTTTAAAAATTTTTGCTTTCAAGACATTTTGCATGAACAATACATCAATCAAAGCACAAGATTCTACTCCAAGTTGGATGAGTCAAGAATATTGAGTTCACTCCTAAGTTCACAAAACCACTTCTCATCTAAGGATTTGGTGAATATATCGGCTAGTTGTTTGTCAGTTCTAACATAGCTAATATCAATATCCCCCTTTATAGAATAATCTCTCAAGAAGTGGTGGCAGATATCTATATGCTTAGTTCTATTATGATCAATGGGGTTATATGCAATCATGATGGCACTCTCATTGTCACATAGGAGTGGAACTTTGGTCATAGTGTATCCAAAGTCCTTTAGAGTTTGTCGCATCCAAAGTAGTTGTGCACAACAACTTTCGGCTGCAACATACTCCGCTTCGGCTGTGGATAAGGCAATGGAATTTTGTTTCTTGGATGACCATGACACAAGGGACCTACCCAAGAATTGGCACGTCTCGGAGGTACTTTTCCTATCCACTTTACATCCAGCATAGTCGGCATCGGAATAACCGACCAACTTGAACTTGGAACCCTTGGGATACCACAATCCTAAGTTTGGGATGTGAACTAGATATCTTAAGGTTCTTTTTACCGCCACGAGGTGAATTTCCTTTGGAGCACTTTGGAATCTTGCACGCATGCACACACTAAGCATGATATCGGGCCTAGATGCACAAAGATAAAGCAAGGAGCAAATTATGGATCGATATACCTTTTGATCCACGGGTTTACCATTTACATCTAGCCCAAGGTGTCCATTTTTCTTCATGGGAGTCTTGTTAGGCTTAGCATTCTCCATGTCAAACTTCTTGAGTATATCTTGAGTGTACTTGGTTTGACTTATGAATGTTCCTTCTTCAAGTTGCTTGACTTGAAAACCTAGAAATAACTTCAACTCCCCCATCATGGACATCTCAAATTTCCTAGTCATAATCTTGGCAAACTCATCACAAAAAGATTGATTAGTAGAACCAAATATAATGTCATTGACATATATTTGGCACACAAATAAATCATTATCAACTTTTCTTCTGAAGAGAGTAGGATCGGCCTTGCTAATTGTGAAGCCTTTGTTGATCAAGTATCACTTGAGGTGTTCATACCAAGCTCTAGGAGCTTGCTTGAGGCCGTAGAGAGCTTTGTGAAGCTTGTACACATGGTTTGGTTTCTTTGGGTCTTCAAACCCCGGAGGTTATTGTACATATACCTCTTCTTGAATGGGGCCATTAAGAAATGCACTTTTCACATCCATTTGAAAAAGCTTAAAGCCATGGTGAGTAGCATAGGCAAGTAAAATATGAATTGACTCAAGCCTAGCTATGAGTGCAAAAGTTTCACCAAGTCCAAACCTTCTACTTGTGAGTAGCCTTTTGCAACAAGTCTTGCCTTGTTTCTCACCACCACACCACACTCATCTTGCTTGTTGCGGATGAATTGGCCTAGATCCTTTTGAATGCTTTGTCGTACTCGTGGATGAATTGGCCTAGATGCATCTTCTTCTTCTTGATTGATATGATCTTGAGTGTCTCTATCCCCACCATCTTGAGCTTTATCTTGGTTGTTACCTTGACCATGATCATCACCATGATCTTCGTCTCTCCCTCGATCTTGTTCATCATGTGGCTCTTGTGGAGACGGATCATCTTGTCTTGAAGAAGATGGTTCATTTTGACTTGAGTTTGGGTCTTGTGGTCTTATCTCTTCTATTGCCATATTCCTTATTTCATCACAAGGAGCTTCATCGCCTACATCACTTGGATTAACTTGCTCTACTTGAGAGCCATTATATTCATCAAATTGCACATCCCGGGTGATTTCAACAACACCGGTGTCTTTGTTAAAGACTCGATATGCATAGATGTTAGTTCCATATCCAAGGAGAAAACCTTCATGTGTCTTAGGAGAAAACTTAGAGTATTTAGGTTTCTTGGTAAGAATAAAACATTTGCTCCCAAAGACATGAAAGTATGAAACATTTGGAAGGTTACCAGTGAGAAGCTCATATGGTGTTTTCTTCAAGATCTTGTGAAGATATAATCTATTTGATGCATGGCATGTGGTGTTGATGGCTTTGGCCCAAAAGGTGTCTAGTATCTTGTACTCATCAAGCATTGTTCTTGCCATCTCTATGAGAATTCATGCTTGATGCCTTCTTCATCAAGATATTCTTCAACTTGTGTGTTCTTGAACTCGGTTCCATTGTCACTCCTTATTTTCTTGATCTTCACTTTATACTTATTTTGGGCTCTCCTCAAGAACTTCTTTAGGATACCCTATGTTTCACTTTTGTCCTTCAAAAAGAATACCCAACTGAAACGAGAATAATCATCAACAATTACAAGGCCTTATTTGTTACCGCCAATGCTTATGTAGGTGACCGGTCCAAATAGGTCCATGTGGAGCATTTCCAATAGTCTTGTCATTGTCATCATTGTCTTGGATGGATGTGCCGCTCCTACTTGCTTTCCGGCTTTACATGCGCTACATATTTTGTCCTTATCAAAAGCAACATCATTTAGTCCAACGACATGGCCACCTTTAAGGAGTTTAGAAAGATTTCTCATCCCAACATGAGCTAGCCGGCGATGCCATAGCCAACCCAAGGTAGTTTTAGTGACCAAACAAGTACTTAGGTTAGATCCTTCTTTGTTGGTGAAATCAACAAGATATTTCTTGTCCACTAGATACCGTTTGAAAGCTATTGAGGAATCTTTCTTCCTAAAGACGGTCACACCATTATCGTCAAAGAGACAACTATAGCCCATCTCACAAAGTTGTGATACAGACATTAAGTTGTATCCTAGACCATTTACAAGATAAGCATTACTAATTGAATGGTCATGGGTGACATCAATCCGTCCATGACCAATTACCTTTCCCTTGTTGTCATTTCCAAGTGATATGCCTCCACTCGGTAGATTGTCATGATCAAGTGTAGAGAACATTGATCTCTCTCCGGTCATATGATTTGAGCATCCACTATCAAGTACCCATATTGCACCACCGGAGGAGTATTCCTACAAGGGAAATCAAGCACGTGTTTTAGGTACCCAAGTTGGTTTGAGTCCCTTAACACTAGATAGAAGAACTTTGGGCACCCACACACGAGGTTTCCACCTTGCATCATATGGCCCAACAAACTTGGCAACTACTCTACCATAAGCATTACGGGTTAGCACATAAGAGGTATCAAAATCATCAAAGGATATGGTAGAGTTCTTGGTGTTCTTGTTGACTTGGGAATCATTCTTGGGCTTGATGATGCTTTCTTGTGCCACTTGCTTTCCCTTGTTCTCATGCACAAAGTTGATTCTCTTGTTGTGCCTTCTTTTGGGTGCACTCTTGTTGTACCCCAATCCTCTCTTGTCATGAGAGGCTCTTGGCTCACCAACTATTTTTGTTGTGGTCTCCACTTGAGCTTTCTTCTTAGGCTCATTGACTTGGTTGGTTAACTTCTCAAGGATTGCATCTTGCTTGGCAATCATATCAACATCAATGTTGTGGCACCTTCCACAACCCTTGCTTGTTGAAGCTTGAGAGGATTCAAGCTTCTTCAACAATGAGCGTGAATTTGTCTTGAGATCTTCAATGGCCTTTGTTAAGGCCTTGTTCTCCTCTTGCAAGGAGTTGCACCTTTCTTGATACTTCTTGGTCATTGAGGTGCATGATTCACTTGTCTCATTGGCCTTTATAAGGTACTTGGTTAAAGCCTCGTTCTTCTCCTTCTCTTGCTCAAGTTGCTTGGTGAGCTCAAGATTCTTGATTCTTTCTTCATCAAACAACTCTTCTTGTCTATCAATGATTCTTTCTTGATTGTCCAACTCCCTTTGTAGCTTATCTAGCATTTTCCCCAGTTCATGCATAGAGGGGACCAAATCCTCCTCTTCATCACTACAATAAGAAGGATTGAAATTGGCGTGAGGAGCTACCTTGCTTTCCTTGTCCATGAAGCATCAAGGGGCATCATCTTCATCATCGGTGAGGTTGTTGAAGAGTGACTTCTTGACCGGGGATAGACCAATGGCAATATTAGCAATACCACCTTCATCATCTTCATCATCATCATCGGAGATGTATTCTTGGCCAATGTGAGCATGTCCCTTGTTGTATGGCTTCTTATTAGGCTTTGTCTTGTTGTTGTACTTTTCATTTTTCTCGCCCTTGCCATTTAATCTTGGACTATCGGCAATCATCTGTCCTTGTTCATGACACTCATAGCATCTTTTATTTGTTCTTCTAGCTTTTGCCTTCTCAAAGCTTCTTTTGGTGAAATCATTCTTGATCATGTATTTGCCAAATTTCTTGATAAATAAGGCAAATTCTTCATCATCATTCTCTTCATCATCATCATCATCATCATCATCATGAGTCTTCTTGGCTTTGAGCGCCAAGTCCTTCTTGCTTGTGCTCTCATCTCCTATAAGCACGTTCACTCTCTTGCCCTCACCATCACGACTCTTGTGGGCATTTATTCTTTCCAATGACTTATCTGTTGTGAAGCTCTCAAAACCATTCTTCTCTTCAATGATAGTGCAAAGTGTGGAATTCCACATTCTAAGAGCCATGAGGCGCTTATAGTTGACTTCCTCATCTTTGATGTTGTCTCCATAGGATCTTCTCTCATTTACAATGTCCATGAGTTTGTTGAGGCTCTTCTCCCTTATTCATGATGTAGAAGTTGAATTAATTCTAGAGAACATGAAGTCTTGACTTCTTCACGACATCCACTCCCTCATGGGCACATATAAGCTTCTTCCACATTTTCCGGGCATTCTCAATTCCAGCAACTCTTGAATATTCCTTAGGATTCAAGGAAGAGAGAATGGCCAACACCGCTTGAGCATTGCGATATATGTTGAGTTGGTCCATAGTTGTAGGATTGTCCTTGTCTTCCAAGGTGTATCCTTTCTCCATAATTTCCCAAATTGGTGGACCAATTGACATGAGATACATCTTCATGCGATGCTTGTACCAACTAAAATCCTTGCCTTCAAAGTAAAGCAATCTTCCACTTCCACTTCCATGGATATTTGCCACATCGGCATAATTGAAGGGGACGGATGTCTGCAACTCATTTCCCTTACTTGTTGAAGTAAGACCTTGAGGCTTGCCACCTTCTCCCGGCTTCGACATCTTTTAATCTTCAAGCTTTCAAGCCTTGTAGAAGATTCCGGCTCTGATACCAATTAAAAGTTGCATAGAGGGGGGGGGGTGAATAGGTAATCTAAAAATAATCCTGAATAAGCACTAAAGAATTATCAAATAAATAGGAATGATGGAACTTCCGTCAGTGGTGACGGAACTTCCGTCGCCATGGAAGTTCTGTCAAGTGACAGAACTTCTCACTAACCTTCCTCTAAACAATGAATATAACACGGATAACAAAGAGAAGGAAATACTAACTTGGCAGAAGTGAAGCTAATGCAATGTAAACCTAGAGTTCGACGAAAGGTGCTTCAACCCAATGGTTGAGACTCTGAGTAGCATCTCCTCAGGTCTCGAGTTCAATTCCCGTGGGAAGCGAATTTGGGGATTTGTGGTTAAAAAAAATCCCCTCGCCCTCCCAGTGCCAAAGCACATGGTAAAGACACGTGCCACAGCTCACAGGCCAGCTGAGTCCTGGTGTATGACCTGGGAGTGTGGTTCGGGGGTTTTCTCGACCAGCGTGAGAAGGTCTTCTTCTTACAAAAGCCCAGGGGCCGTCATACCCCCCACAGGTCGAGTTTTTTTTTGTAAACCTAGAGTTCTTGAATGAATGACTAGCCACACAAATAACAAGTGATACAAGCACAATAGTATGAAAGAAATGAGCAAGCACAAATATAAAAGCGGGAAAGTAATGGGAGACACAAGACTTAACCCGAGGTTCGGCAACCACACTAAGTAGTTCCTACGTCCTCATTGAGGAGCCACACAAAGTGGGCAGGTCTCTCTCAACCCTTTTCCCCGCCAAGCAATCACAAAGATCGTGCTTGGATTTCTTTCTCCACTTAATTCTTTCCCTCCAGAGGCGAATCACACCTTCACAAACGTCCCCGACTCACCACACGAAGTTGGGAGCTCAAGGGCGACGCCTAGCCATCTAGTAGACCAAGTCTCCAAGAGTGACAAGCAAATCAAATCTTGATAGGGAGGGAAAGATGTGCTCAAGCTTTTGAGTGGATGGATTCAATGTTTTTGTGGTTAGATCTCTCTCACTTGGATTTGAATCTCATGAACAAGCCTAGGAGTGAGAGAGGAGAGCTCTAGCTGAACAGTGAGTGAAATGGCAAGGAATCCAATGCTTCCCACGGGGGAAGGGGTAAGCTATAAATAGGGGCTCTCCAAAAACTACCTGTTACACAATTTTTCTGGGTCTGACAGAACTTCCGTAGTTACCCACGGACCTTCCATCATTTCAAATTTAGTTGTTGCATGAGCTAGTTTACAACTAGGTCAGAGACGACGGAACTTCCGTGGAAGAGTCCATGGAACTTCCGTGAGTCTCGGGTGGCTAGAGAAAGGAAACTCGTGGACAACGAAACTTCCATGGAGGCACCCACGGAACTTCCGTAGCTCTCGGGATGGCTGAAGGGTGGAGCAGGGTAATAACGGAACTTCCGTGGTTTGCACCATGGAACTTCCGTGAGTCTCTGTTTAGCTCAAAATGATTGGTTTAGGTCGGCATTGCTTTGGATAAAGAATCCTAAACTTTTTAGAAGGCTTGAGCACATAAATTTCCTCTTAAGCAAGATTGGTTCACCCCCCTTACAACATAAATAAAAGAACTACTCTTTGAAGCACTTTGAGTCCATTTTCTTTTCTTCTTTTGGGAGTAAAAAAAAACATCTTGCACATGTGGGTTTGTTCAACTATTTTGATTATCTCCACATTTACTTCAAGGATAGGTTAGCATAATTTTAATCTTTTGTCATCGTACATCAAAACCCACTAGAGGATCCTAGATGCATCTTCAGTAATCACTCGGAAGATGAATCCACTTGGGAATCCGAAGAATTTCTGAGTACACATTACCCAGAATTTTGATCGTCATACGCAGGTATAACCTTGACCACTGTACTTCCCTCTAGTTTGCCTTGTTCATAATCTCGGGACAAGATTTCTTTAAGGAGAGAGGGCTGTGACACCCAGGTGTCTCACTTCTACTTAACAAGCATGAAGAGCACAGATTATAAATAATATAGCATGAAATGATAGAGCCCCAATTCATTTGAATTAATTCTAGGTAATTAAAAACCCTGCAAACAAATTGTAAGGCAAATAATTTTTTTATATATATAACATATGCCAAATAAATTTATAATCAGTTTGGTAATAATAAAATAGAATTTTATGAATTTTATGACCATTTTTCCATATTTGGAAACACCCCAAATAATTAATTTAAGCTTAAGAACCTATTTAATGCAAATATTAATTCTCAAATAATTTTAATGCAATTTGAATTTTGTCTTACTAAGTGGTTACAAATATCATAAATGGCCAGTGTACCAAATTTCATGATTTTTGAATGTTTCTAGCTATTTTAAACTGAATTTATACTGAACCAGGGGCTAAGGTGTGAGAATCAAATTGAATAGGGGGTTCTTTGCGAAATTTGCGTCATCTTCTTCCTCCATTGGGCAAGCCAGCACGGTGCGAGCACGCCAGTGCCTCTGGTGCACGCCATCGCCCAGCCTCGGAACTCGGAGCTGCTACAGGGCGTCAATGCCATCTAGTCCCATCCGCCCTTCCCCCGTTTCCCGTTTCTCCCCCATCTGCCTGGACCAGCACTGCCATGGCCATTGGCGTGAGCCATGATTCCCGGTCGCCCCGATCGTGCATGCTTCCCCTTGCGCGACCACTGAATCCCGTGCACCTCCTCTGTCACCGTGAGCGACCTGGCCCAAGCTGCTGCTTTTAAAACAGTTTCCTCTCAGCTCCCTTCCTCCATTACCGCCCGCCATGGCCACACTGAGCTCAAGCTCATCGCCCAGCTTTGCCTTGGCCTGTTAGCACTAATCCCCCCAGTCTAGTGCGTGCGCACGTGATCCCTGAAGCCTTTAGTAGCCTCGCTTGCCTCTTTTCCCTTGAGAATCAAACCAATCGAAAGGATCCATCCCATCTCTGTATTGTAAGCTTCCGTCAGTCAAGGCCAAATTCTCTCTGCTGGGTGAGTAGTAGTCAGATTCCTTGTAGGAATGCATGCTAGACCCATGTACGAAGGTATATAACCCATTTACCTATTCTTTCTACGAGCAAGGTGCTGGCAGAATGGAATTTCCCCACCGCTAGTTTCCTGCCCCGTCGGTCTCCATTGCCTCATCGATGAATTCAAGCTTCCGGCTCTCCTCGTCCAAAGCCAACTTGATGCCGATCTTCAGGTCGCCTCCTTGAAGCGAGCAAGCCGCATTCAATTTGCTGCCTCCTGGCCATCTTCGGTAGGTTCCTGACCACGCCTTTCCCTTCGCTGTGATGTGCGCTTTATTTTTTCGCAACCGCGGCGAGCTTCCGTCCTTCGTAGTCACCGGCAGCGACGACTCTGGCAAACCCCGGCCGCGCGCCGCCGCACTCAGACAAAGCTTCCCGGCTGCTGAGCTGGCGTCTACTGGCAGCACACGTGGCTCCAACGTTGCGCTGACTTGTCACCCACATATTATTTGAATAAGTCAGAAATATCCAGGAAAGTGCAGTAAATCAATTAAATCTTCTAAAAATCCTAGTAAATAAACTAAATATCCAATGAGGCCCAAACAAATTTTGTTAGGTTCATCATGAAGTGATCTATTTTACTAAAATGATAAATAAATGTCTTTGTGTATCCATTTTTATTAATACATTTAATTGTCAAAATACTAAACAATTCACCAGAAATTCTAAGAACAAAATTAAATCCTGATTTTTGGCAAGCTTAGTAAAACCATGATTATATACTATCACAAATTTTGGCTTGGTAAAATATGAATTATTCTATGCTATAGAATTTATTTAGTGTGTTTGCTTAGATTAATACTAGTAAATAATTTATAAATAATTTGCCCATGCCACTTGGCATAAAAATCACTTATATATGCCTCTGTCCAGAGTAAATAACCCAGAAACATAAATTTACTATACTAATTAATTTAATTACTCATATCACTATTTTTACTCTATTTAAATGCATAGATATATCCATACATAAAATGGTGAAACTCTAATGGCTTCTTTGAAGCATATGTCCACCAGAACATGTTAATGAAATTAATTATCACATTTACTTGCATTGCATATCTGTGCATGTTATGGTGTTGGTTTAATACCGTTAATGCATCTTTCACCATATAGGTAACGACAACCAGGAGCCCGAGGAGGATATTCAGAAGGATCTTGATTATCAGGAACAAGAAGTTGTAGTTGTTAACACTAATGTCGATCAAGGCAAGCCCCGGTTTGCATTCACCTTTTATAAAGTTTTGCTAGTTTATAATATTGCTAGTGTCTACGATTATTGATGCATTAGGTCATAGGAGTTCATTGAAACCCACCTTGCATGATACCCTAAATGACCTATGCTTCTGTCATTAGAACTTGGTAGTATCGGTATTATGTTACTATGCTTAGTAAATATTAGTCTCGGTAGATATTATTACTAAGAAAAAACTTGATCACTGGAATGGAAATTAATAAAAGAAGTTTACTTTTGATGCTATGACCATGCAGGGATTATGCATGGGTAGGTTTACAGCAACACATGGGTGTTGACTGCGGTAGCCCTGCCTTGTCAAACCTAGAACCCGTCCGTGGTCGGCCCCTTGATCAAGTATTGAACAGTACCGAATGCATGGTAGTTTATGGACACTAGTAAACCGTTGTAGCGTTAAAGGTCACTTGCATTAAGGACGGTTAAGGTGCGTTGGTCGTTGACCCTTCTGCTGCTGGAGTGGGCGGTTCATACCATGAAGTACTGTTGGCAGAACGACATGCCCACTCGATGTCACCACACCCGGTCCAAGGTGTGGGTGCTTTTCTTGCGAAAGGTTGCCATATACGACCTTAATTGGTATGTATGTGTCGTGTATCTCTTGTTTTCCCAGCTGGTGTAAATCGATTACAATTGCTATCCCTCGTAGTAATGAGTACCACTTGGTCACCGCGCCAATCACGTAGCTGCACTTGATACCTGGAAATTGATTATGTTGCTTATTTTTGCTTATTATCATTATTTTTGCATTTATGTTGTACTGACTTTATGTGTTGTTTTATTACCTTATGATGCTTCACTGAAGTTACATTCTGCACTACTCAATTAAATGGAGATAATAACACTTGATAGAACTAATAGATTGCTTAGTGTGAGTCCTTTTAAATAAGCCACCTATTAGAGCCATTGCATACCTAGGTATTCGACGGGTAAGTCTTGCCGAGTAATTAGTACTCAGGCTTTGTGCCATTGTTGTTTTTCAGGTAATGAAGAAATAAAATTGCATGTAGATATGATGCCTTAGGACATGCAAGTCCCTGAGGGTTGGACTGCCCACTGTGAGTCCGACTTGCCGCCACAGTGATGTGTGTGATGCTAGAGTGATGGTTCTTCGGGCATGGATCATCACTATGCTGTATCATCGAGCTCGTAGTTTCTTAATGTTATTTGCTTCCGCTGTTTACAAAACATTATGAACCTGTATTATTCCGCTGCACTTTGATCACCTTAATGATGTAATATTCAACTTAAATTTGGACCAATGTTGTATTATCAAGTGTCTGCGTTATCAGCACCTTCCGGACCTCGATCCCTCGGGAAGGGGAGCCACATGTTGTATTAATATTTTTAAGTTGCTTCAATATCTTGGTTGTAGTGTTTTTAATTGCCTAGAATTAATTCAAATGAATTGGGGCTCTATCATTTATGTTACTTTTAACTATAATTTGTGCCCTTCATGCTTGTTAAGTAGAAGTGAGACAACTGGGTGTCACAACAATCTCTCCCTTTTTGGTGATTGATGACAACCACTACTTATCATAAACTTAGCAAGAAACCACAGGGCTAAAAAGGGATACACTACGATTGAGAGGAACCACCATAGCATAAGAGAGAAATACACAAGGTCCTACTCAATCAATCATCGTCAAGAGCTAAAAGGAAGAGAGAGAAAAGCACACTCTAAATGATAATGCATGCATGTCACGATAGAATATTAAAGAAAGCAAGACATGCAATGCAATACATATATGATGAAATTCAACAGAGGTTAGCATGGCAATGCATAAGAATTAAGAGCAAACAATCATCTTCATGGCATCATATACAGGCAAACTGGATAAATTAGGAAAAACTAGCACTGCGTATGAAAATAAACCAAGTGAGATCAAGATGAGTCAATCACATGCGAATGAAAAACCATGACTCATTAAAATCCACAAACATCTCGATAAATCCATCAAAATAAGATCCAAATGTATCTAACTCCCAAAAACAATGTACAAGAATGCGTATGCTCCCCCTAGATACAAGCTACTCTCAGTCACACAGGATCACACTCCCACTCCCCACTCCCCTAGACCTATGACAACAACTTCTCCCCCTTTGGCAACAAGCACAAGAAAGACAAGAAGAAGTCAACATCCAAGTGCTCGTGGTTGACGAAAGTGGTGCAGCGACGTCCTCTAAGGGTTCTACTCCTGGCTGCTCTGGTGCGGGATCCTGCTGTCCTCCCTGAGCCTATGCCGCTTGAGCATCCATCTACTCGAAGAAGTCAAGGTCTACAGGAGACTCAGATCCTCTGTCCGGCTCTGCTGGTGTGACTGTGGCGGTCTCTTGAGCAACTGAAGCCTGGATAAGAGCGAGATCTGCCACATCCTGCTGATAGAAGCCTTCGTGGACTAGATCGTCTGCTACCTGAGGTGTGAGCGTGCTGACTGTAGCAGTGGAAGGAGGATCTGTAGTTGTCTCTGGAGCTAACTCTGCTCATGTCATATGCACTATCTCTGAGAATAGGCTCCTGACTGGTAAGTGCTGAGAGGTGGAGGGTCCGCCTATTTGTGAAGTCGAAGAGTGTGTCGGTGAGGTAAACAACGCAGAAACTGAAAAGGCTGACACGGGGGAGAACTGTGTCACTGGTGAGAAAGTCTGTGGAACTCCCCCTGTCAGTAACACCCCTCAGTGTGAAAACTCACTGGATTAAGCTATCATCAAGGCTGTGAAAGGTCCTGGGTGTGTCGGCAGTGGCTGAAACTGTGGTACTGAAGACTGACCCTACTACTGACTAGCCTGCCTCTAAGTCATCTCTGCCATCTGTGCCATCAGGGTGGTCAAGATTGTCATCTGCTGTCTCTGAAGCTCTGCCTGTCCCCTGATGACCTCCAACATCTGACGCCTATCCTCAGCTGAGCTGTGAATAAACTCACTCATGCATCCTACTAGTGCTGCTAGAGTAATAGCATCTCCTGACTGTGAACCTGTAGGCTGGGGAGGTGCTCCTATACTGGCTGACTCCGGAACCACTGTCTTTGGATGAGTTGTCTTCTCGTGAGTGACTGGCGGTGACTCCTGCTCCTCCTCTCCCATCTGCAAACTTGAGGCTGACTATGATCCCCAGGAGACTCAAGGTGCCTAGCTGGTGGTCACCTCAGGGAATGCCTCGTACTGCTCCTCTATCACAAGGCCCATCCTCCTTAGAAGATAACAAATATAGGGAGCATGGACCAAGTGACGTCCTCCAACCCTCTAAAAAATAACCTCCTCCATCTCTCCAATAAGTAAGTCTACCAAGTCAAACAGCTGCCTCCTTAGAATAGCTGCTACAATCCACTGGTGAAGTAGTGTGAACTCCTCTCTGTAGCCAGACCTAGGGATGATAGTCGTGGTGACTATCGCTCTAACCACCTTAGCCTCTACGGCGAGTCTTGCAGGACCTGTCTCAAAGCCTAGGGTGTGTCGTGGTGGGAAGGCAATCGACACCATGTCGTCTAGGGGTAGCTTCCCTCCCTGTGGACTGCAAGGTGGTGCAAGAGTCCCATAGGCACTCCTATAAAGCTGGAAGTCTGAAGCCACGAGTCCTAGGTTAGCTATCAAATCCTCTCGAGTCACACGCTATGGCTGCCCTCTGAACAGGAACCAGAACTCTGAGCGGTCTCTGGCAACCCACAGTGTAGCATAAAACTTGAGGACTATGTCCTCTTTGTACCTGTATGGAGCAGTAACTAGCTCTGCTTGCCCTGGCAATTATGTGAAGTACTGCTCCAACCCAGTGCTGATGGCTCTCGTCAAAACCTTGTAAGTGGTGTACTACTACGACACGAACAGTCAGTCCTTGCCCTTCAGGCCAAGGTAACATCTCAGACCATCTCCAATCCTCCTCTAGAGCCCTGTCCACTACCTCTCTCCTGCAACGGGATCCTTGGGGACTGGAACCCATTGCTTGAAGGAGACAAGACACAGTGCCTTAAGGTCCTTTGTAGGAACCTTAAGTATGTCCGGCTCTCCGGCTGCTCTACAAGTCTCTACAACCTACTCGTGAACACTTCACAGGTGCACCTCGGGTCTCCTGCCCGGTGAGATGTTCTCTGGGGTTCAGTCTGCTCTGGCTATGCTGGCAGCTCCTCCTCAAGCTCCTCAGACTCCTGAGACTCTGATTCTGATGTCTCCTCCTCTCACTCCTCCTGCTGCTGCATGGAGGATCCCTGCTCTGCAGGTCTCGATGACCACTCCTGATGAGAAGCCGGAGTACACTACGACCACAGTGGTGGAACAACTCCTACAGCCAGAGGCGCAGTCCTCTGCCTGGTACTCCTCCGCAGTCCCTGTGACTCAGTGTTTGGCTGTTTGATGATCAACTGTGAACCAGGTGTCCTGCGTGACTGCTTCATAGCACCTAGGTGTTGTGCTAGCTGCTTGGCCCTCTCTGGCTCTAGGTCTAACCTGGTCGTCTTCTTGCCTCTAGGCCTCTGGCATCTTTCCCTTACCCTTGCCAGAACCTGCCATCCTGTTGCTACTGACTGCTGTCACTGCACGCACGTAGGTATAGATAGGATAAGCATAGAACCTATATAAATCTACAAGCAAAGCACCGCTAGGAAAGAATGCGCAATAGAAATCCTAGCACTGAATGAAGGACATGATCACTAGGCAAATAAAGCAATGTATCAATAGTGATCATAGACTATAAGTGGCTGGTTCGAATCATCTAGTGTGCAGTCAAATAATAGGTAATAAATCTAACAGCAGACTAAATAAGGAAACAACCCTAGATATGCAATTAACAGATAAGCATTGAATTTAAATGCATCCTTGGTTGAGCTAATCATCCAATTTATGCAACTAATGTTTGGAAATTTATCTAAATGCAATAGTTGAGATAATTGCTCGTAATTCAGGGCATAATTGATGAAAGGAAGATAGCTCAATACCCTGGGGGGAGAATTGAAGCCGAAGATGAGGGAAACTCGCAGCTGATCACCTAAAAGGTGAGATTTTGATGTTGCCGGCAATAGAGGAGGGAGAAGGGGAAAAGGGAAAAACTCTGCCCTATTGCTTGCGGTGGAGCTCAGTGAGGTGGACTGGGCGTGCACGTGTAGAGCAGATGCAGCGCTGGTGTGGAATACTTACCTTCCAGGTATCCATAACTAAGTTTAAGTCGGCGACCGACCGGATAGTCCTCCAACAAGGAAAACGACCGAGTCGGCTTGGAGCACAAGGCAATTAGAGATAGACTTTCTACGTTAATCCTTGTAGACTACGAGTAGGATTCTTCATGTACCCCCTGCCGACCGGATATATAAGGCGACAGGGTACCACCATCGAGGGACACGAAACACACATCAGATTAGAAGCAATACAAACCACAGAACACATGACGTAGGGTTTTTACTCTCATGAAGAGGGCCCAAACCTGTATAACGCGGCGTCTTGTGTCTTTCACCATCATAGTTCTTAGTCCCAACGTAGCGCTATAATTGTATTGTCGAGATTAAGTCTCGACAGTGGGCGCACTAGGAAGGGGACAAGGCTCCCCGGGATTCACCGGCAACTTCGATGGCCGAAATACCAACCATCCAGCACTCGCCAGACTTCAAGGTCTCCTTCGGGTCGCTCGACTTCACCGCCAACTCCAACAGAGTGCTCGTACTCGACAAACATCAATCCAACTCAACCGCAGCCAATCCCATGGAGCGATCACTGAGTTTGTCAGATCTGATCCCCGTGTTTGTTCCATTCAGACTCGGTGACATAGATCTACCCGTTGGGTACGACTCTAAGTTGGTCTATTCCTTTGATGAGGATTGAAAGGATCGAGTCACCGAGAGGGGGGGGGGGTGAATCGGGAACTCACACTATGTACCAAATTCGCCAACTCACACTATGCAATCATAGTGGTGATCACACTAGAAAGATAATGACCCTATGAAAGGAACAACATCCTAAGCATACTAGTGAATCACACAAAAGCAATGCAACTCCTAAAAATGCTAGTGATCAAATACGGAAGCTCAAACACTACTAGCAAGCATGGAGCCTATTCATGCAAATCTACAAGGAAATCAACTAAAACAAAACAAGCACATAAGCATGAATAGCACGGTATGTAAATGCAGAAAGTAATGCATCAAAGTCAGTAGAGTAAGAGATGACTCATGATTTTTTCCCGAGGTATCCGAAGGATGGCGCCTTCCCCTACTCCTCGTTGGACCACTCCTGCCTGAGTTCTGGTCCCTCCCGCCACCAAGTGGAGTTCTCGCCCATGAGCCCGCAATCACTCCTAGAGTGAAGACACGGTGTGCGTCATCGCTGCACAAAGCATAAGTTCGCCTCCCTCGAGAACTTGCCAGACACCCCGAGCCGACATGGGTGCTCACTAGCAATGCCGCTTTCAACGGCAGGCTCAAACCGTGTACAAACGTGTGACGGCCTTCACAACCAATCACTATAGACTCAATCACCGACACCAAACCGGTCTAGGTCTCACCATAGACCAAGAGTAACAATCTAGATCACACCCTCAAGGACACCCAAGCCTTAGATGTGCAAGATGCTCAAGTTACTCTCCACTGGCCAAGAGAGGTCTCCAAGACCCCAGCAACAAAGTTATATAGGCTCCCAACCTCAAACTAATCGTTGCCTCATGAAATCAGCTTTCTGGGCCTTCTGACCGGACAGTCTGGTCACTGCAGCACAGTGTATAGAACATTCTGACCCTGCTGAAACCTGTACTGACCGGACCGTCCGGTCATTTCTCTCTCAAGTCCAAAAACATTTTGCGCAATCAGCTTCCTCACTGCCCAGAGCATGTCATAGTGACCGGACCGTCCGGTCTCTATGGCTCCATGCTCTAACAGTTTCCTCACTTCTTCGCTGTAGCCTCCGAACACAACCACATAGTGACCATACAGTCCGATCTTTATAGACCCCTCTGTCCAGTCTGTATGTTTAGAAGCTGAAACTCGTCGTCCTCGCTTGACTTCATTTCCCGACTTCTCCGAACAGCTCCTTGGCTTCTCCACTGTCACCTAGTGCCTGTGATTTCACTGAGCAACCTTGCACATCACTGACTAGACATGACCTAAGAGAATGACCTAGACCCCCTTGATAGTTCAGTTTTTCCTATGGACTCAAAGCCCTAACAACTAGGCAAGTGTACCAAACACTTGCACCATAACATGTTCTCCACTTTGATCAATCTCCATCAGCCCTTGGACTCCATCAAGTTCACAAGCCTCCATGCTTGTGTTCATTGTCATCAATCGCCAAGGACGCTGTTGACAATCATCATAAGATACAAGAGGTTCCCTACATGAACAACACTCGTGTAGATATTAGTCGCATTTCATGTTTGTCATTCATCACCAAAACATCATACCTTAGAGTGACCTCAATGGTCATGATCCTTACAAGGATTCAGATGGATCTTCGTGCCCGTATCCTTTAGCCATCAATATGGCCGAGCGCCAAAACCCGTCCAACAATAGGGAAGATGACGAGGAAGAAGATGTTGCCGATGCCAACGATGGACGTGACAGAGAAGGCCACCGGGATGACGACCTCGAAGAGGCACCGTCTTTGCATGGTCACTGACGTCGACCGGGAGGATCTCGTGGATCCCGACTGGTGCGACAGTTAGACCTCGGAGAGTTGGAAATTGAAGTAGATGGCGTTAAGGTCTATGACACCCCCCGTAATAACATCACCTGAGCAAAGACATTATTGGATAGCTTGATGGCTGATGCAGCATACCAAACTCCAATGATGTGAAAGGTGGTGGCTACGCTCAAAGCAGCTGCCGTACAAGATAAGGCTAGGGACGAATCACAATCAGTGGCAAGTTCCAGCCATGCAACTCCTCGTGGTAGGAGACGCAACAATCAACGCAGTGATATGTGGGATTCTATGTAGCAACGTGATGGTTGGGATACTATCAACTCCCATACTCAAGAGTGGGTTCGAGATGACCAACGCCACGAGGAGGAGCGCCATAACCGGAGGACAGATGACCGACAGGATGATCGATGGGATGACCGATGGAACAATCGGCGTTGCAACACACCTCCAAGAGATAGCCACAACGACCGACATCGAAGAGACGATCAGGACCGGCGTGAGAACCAAGATGAAGACAACAGGCGTCGTCATCACAGTGACGACATAGGCCCACGCCATAACTCGCCATAACTGAGAATGACGGAGGTCGACTACCCCCAATGAAGAGGAATTCGATGGGATCAAGGCTTATGTACCAGAGCTTCGCATAGCTCGATGGCCAAAAGGCTTCAAGCTGGTCCCCATCAAGAAGTATGATTGTCAGACTAACCCTCGGGAGTGGCTGCAACTCTATAACATGGTGATTCGGTCGGCTGGAGGCGACTCCTTTGTGATGGCCAACTATTTGCCGGTCTGCCTTGAGCCAGCCGTTCGGATCTCACTCATATCACTTCCGGAGAAGTCGATCACTTCATGGGGTGACCTCAATAAGAAGTTCATCGTGAGCTTCCAAGTCACCTACAATCAATCGGGAACCACTTCAACCTTACTCGGATCAAGCAGAAGGCTGCTAAGCCCTTGCGTGACTTCATCAAGAGGTTTTGCGCGAAGATGACTGAGATCACCAATGTTCTGGACCAGCAAATCATCGCAGCCTTCCAAGGAGGAGTCCAGAGCGATGAGCTAGTTCGGGAGATCGGTCGGAGGAATCACGACCTCAAGTTGACCGCCCGGGAGTGCTTTGAGATTCCTGACAAATTCGCATCTGGAGAGTCAGCGTTGTGCGACATCTGAGGCAAAGGCAAGGAGAAGCGCTCGGACAAGCCGAAGTCCTCCAAGAAGGACAAAAAGCGGAAGACTGATAACGTGGTTGCTGTAGTACCGATCGAGGAAGAATCGTTAAACGAGCCAACAGACCATGGACAACTTGCTGAGTGGCCCGTGCCTATGGCACCCAAAGGGGAACCACAAGGCAAAAGATTGCTACATATTGAAAGGCTTCATGATCGCCGCGCTAAAGGTGGCCAAAGATCCGCCAAGACGTGCCGTCAAGGACAAGCCCAATGACAGTGACGACAAGGATGATGATGGAGAGTTCCAGGAGCCCCGAAAAGAAGTGAACTTCATCTTCAGAGGCCCGGATGCCTACACGTCCAAAGGCAAGCAAAAGCTAGAACTGTTTGAGATCAACTCTGTAGAACCCGCTACGCCCGAGTACATGTGGTGGTCGAAAGTGCCGATTACCTTTGATCGGTCGGACCACCCCAGACACTTGCCGAAGCCCGGCGCTATCCTCTAGTGCTTGTAGCAACAGCAAAGGGGGTCAAGTTAAACAAGGTGCTCATCGGCAGGGGAATCAGTCTGCACTTGATCTTCACCAAGACCCTCACGGAGTTAGGCTTAACGGTCAATGACTTACAACCGAGTTCCTCTCCCTTTCATGGGATCGTGTCGTGCATGACCTCTGTTCCACTTGGATAGATCACTTTGCCTGTCACCTTTAGGACCCGTGAGACTTTGAGTCCACTTACCATGCTATCCTTGGTAGACCGGCAATGGTGAAATTCATGGTGATCCCGCACTACCCATATCTTACCCTCAAGATGCCAGACCCTAAGGGAATCATCTCCATCGATTCTGATCTTTTGAATTCTTTTGATTGTGATGTGCAGACTTATGAGATGACTGACCGATAGTTGATGTTGTTCGACTGGCTGGAGATCCAGAAGGCAGTCAGCAACAAGGTACAGACCGATGCGGAGATCCCCAGGAAGAAGCCTACCAAGGACATGATTCAGACGGATGACATCCCCAACAAAAGAGATCGCGCTCGACCCATCATACCCCACAAAGGTCAGTTATGCAAGGGCTGATCTTGACGAGAAATAGGAACTCGCGCTCACTCTTTTCTTCCAGGAAAATAGGGACATATTTGCATGGAAGCCCTCTAACATGCCGGGAGTTCCTAGGAAAAAGATTGAGCATGAGCTAAGGGTGCCTCCTAGGGCCACCCCCGTCAAGCAAAGACTTAGAAGATTTGTGCAAGACCACAAGGACGCCATGAAGAAGGAGATAGCTAGACTGTTAGATGCTAAGTTTATAAAAGAAGTGTATCATCCAGATTGGCTGGCAAATCCAGTCCTTGTACCAAAGAAGAATAAAGAATGGCGGATGTGTGTTGATTATACCGATCTAAACAAGGTCTGTCCTAAGGACCCATTCGCTCTGCCACATATTGATCAGATCATAGACTCAACGGACTGGAGTGAGCTTTTATGCAGGTACACTAACACCGTTAGTATGACACTTAGAATGACTTACGTGTTGAGTGCAGGTCATCACCAAATAATCGTGCCACTAAGCATCGGCAAAATATGTGTTGTGTTGTGAGAAACGATAGGCTAATAAAATGGAAATTTTGCATCATGCATCCCTGTATAACTAAACTAAAATTTTGTTCTCATCTTGCTCACCAACCTCTAGATACAAAAATTTCTAAGCTTGATTGAGCATATAAATTTCAAAATACAAGTCCCATTGTCAAGTTAACAAGAATCTGTCCTGTTTTTAGCTGCCAACTTCAAAAATTCATAGCTATTAAGTTACTCAACCAAATAAGGCATACAAATACTTTTTAGAAAGGTCTAAACACCCTCTATTTCCCAATGTTTAATTTAATTAGTGATCAAAACAGTAACAAACTCAATACAAGGAGCAAGTATAATCTGCCAACACACTATTTCCAGCATAACCCTTAACTTAAAAATTTCATAACTGGAGTTGTACTTCGAAATTTTAGGTGTTTGAAACCAATCTGGAAAGCCCTTGTTTCACCTCCAATAGGTTTCATAATTTACTAGTTTTCCCCTGTCCAGTAGAGCCAAAACACTAAGACTCTGTCATTCAGAAACAGGATCTGCCAACCTGAACTTGCAAAATTCAAAGGTCCAGATTTACTTGGAAATTTTGGGAGTATAAATATAATCTGGAAAGCTGTGAAAGTCTACTGTAACATTGTTCCAATCCCCAATTTTGAAGGCTTTGTCTTCTGGTTGAAATACCCACTTTTCTGACTGCTGTACAGTTAAGACAGAATCGGTTTTAAAACCCCTTGCCGTATTATTACCCCTTGAGACTGGAAAATGTAAACTAAAACTTTATCTCTGTATTTCATAGCACTTCATATGAAATGAATTTTTACTGTAAGGAACGTTTGACTCAATAAAAAAATACTTTCCTTGTAGATGGCTGAAAACAATGAACAAGCCCCACCGGGTTGGGAGATAACCGACGGTCTGGAATTCACTGGGATGGTTCATCTATTTTGGAGAGTTCTCTAGAGTTTCGGATATCACATTCCTCCCACTTATGTTGGCAAGGAATTTCAGAAGCATGGAGTCCCCTCTTGTGTCATCCATGTGGCAGTTTCCACCAACTACTCGGTCACTCCCGCATGGGAATCCTGGACCATTAGCATCACTGGGACAGATTTGCCTTCCACTTGGGAATGTTGCTGTTTTCAAGGCACTCACTCGATTCTGCAAAGACTGCAAGCATGATGTTGCTGGAACACCCGTCGCCTTGCTACCCATCAATGATATGACAGATTTTGAGTGGATTAGGCGGGAGGATTTCATCTTTGATCCAAACCATCTCCACCATGATCCAAGTAAAGAATGATGAGATGGATACGATTATAGAAGAACATGACCAAGCCTTGCAGGATGCAGCAGATTTTGAGCATGGCATAATTGGGGCTCAAGATGACTTGGACGCATTCAAGGCTGCCCACCTTCCTATTGAAGGAAATTGGGATGAGATCATCATGGAATATGTAGAACAAGAGGATATGGATATGGCACCTGCCGGTATTAATGATGTGGAAATGATGGATTCGGAGGAACTGGATGAACCAGAAGAGCCGGAAGATATAGACTAGGAGTAGATGGTTTGCTGGACCCTGTGTACGATCGTGTAGCATATGTATCTCTAGTTCGATGTAGGATTGTGAATCTTCCATAATGTGTCCGCAATACCGTAGCTAGGCGTTAGCACATATGTGTAAGAAATCGTGTGACGATGTCCTTTAACAACCATGTAGTCTGAATTGAATTAATGGGGATGGTTGTCACTTCTGAAATTTTATTTACGCCTCTTGCAAATTTATATTCTTGCACATGTGTTTTAAGGATTATTTTGAGAAATAACTAATGTGCAACCGTATAATTTGCAGCATGGTGTATACTAGGAATTAGGATGATCCAGAGAGCTCTCAGCGGGGAGCTAATGCTCAGCCCTCACTGGCAGAAATACTAGCTGTCGTGATCAACCAGAAACAGAATGATTCTGATCTGCTCCATCAGCTGGTGGAGAATACGTCCAACTTGGGTGGACATGGAGGCAACCGCAACAACAACAACCAGCCCCGACAGAGCACCTACTCAGACTTTCTGGGTAATCATCCGCCGACATTCGAGCGTGCCAGAGAACCACTGGACGCCGATCACAGGCTGCGCTAGACTAAGTCTAAATTCAAACTACTGGAATGCACTGGGCACCAGAAGGTGTTGTTCGCCGCCCAACAACTCTAGGGCCCTGCTACTGAGTATGTTAATACTGAGGAGAAGAAAAGATACGTATTCTTGCATGGAATGAATGCCACGCTCAAGGAACATCTGACTTGGCAGGTGACTGGCACGTATAATGACTTGTTCAATGCTACTATTATCCAGGAAGGCGCTATGCGCCAAGTTGAAGAAGAAGATCGCAAGAGGAAGGCCACTGCTAGTGCCTCCGCTGCCCCACAGGCGAAGCATCGCCTGATTTACACTTCACCCACCAGACAGCGTTTCCGGGCATCCCCGCAGCAGCAATACTAGCGACAGTTTGGCCAGAACTACTCGAGGCCGCCACAGCAGCAGAACTTCCCATCTCATGCACCGTACCAACATCAGAACAACCAGTACCATGCACCATATCAGCAGCAAGGAAACCAGAATGCTCGTGCCCCATAGCCTGCTGATCGTGGAAGCAACTATCCATGCTATAACTGTGGTCGCATCGGCCACTTTGCTAAGAATTGCACTGCACCTAGGCGCAACAACAACAACAACAACAACCAGTGTCAAAACCCGAACAGGAATGTGAATGCACCATCTCATGGTGCCCAAGTGAACTACACCAATGGTGAAGACATTCCCCAGGGCGAACCCATTCAAACCTGTACGCTCTCACTCCATCGCCAGCCTGTCCTCGCACTTTTTGATTCTGGTGCTACGCATAATTTTGTTAGCAAAGCTTGTGTGCAAAAATATAATCTCCACACTACCACCATAAATAGATGCTACACCGTCCGCTCTCCTGCTAGACAAATTTTTGCTAACAAAGTGGTATGTAAAGCCCCACTAGAAATAAATCAAAAGATCTACCCCACCGATTTCATCATGCTCAAGAATAAAAAAATCAACCTAATCCTAGGAATGATCTAGATGAAAACCCACAGAGCAATGCTAGACATCGAGCCTCGTATCGTTCACATCAGCTCTCCCTTGCATGGACAAGACACCCTTTCTCTAAACACCGATTCATCGAAAGCCCTGGTTGTCCATCACTTGGAAGGACAATCACTCGAGAACATTCCCATTGTTTGTGAGTATCCGGACGTGTTCCCTAAAGATATCTCAAGCCTTCTGCCTAACCGTGAAGTGGAATTTAAGATAGAACTATAGCCAGGAACTTCTCCAATATCCCGGCATCCGTATAAAATGGCCCCAAAAGAGCTGGCTGAATTGAAAAAGCAATTGAATGAGTTATTGGAAAAGGGATTCATTCGCCCAAGTACTTCACCTTGGGGTTGCCCTACTATTTTTGTGAAGAAGAAGGACAAATCTCTGCATCTCGTCATTGATTATCGGCCTCTCAATGAAGTTACCATCAAAAACAAATATTCACTACCCCGTATTGACATCCTTTTTGACCAATTGATTGGTGCCAAGGTCTTTTCAAAAATTGACCTCTGTTTGGGTTATCATCAAATCAAGATCAGAGTAGAAGACATTCCTAAGACCGCCTTTTCTACTATATATGGATTATTTGAGTATCTAGTAACGTCATTCGGATTAACAAATGCCCCTGCCCATTTCATGTACCTCATGAATTCGGTATTCATGCCAAAGCTGGAAAAATTTATGGTAGTATTCATTGATGATATCCTCATTTATTCTAAGTCCGAGGAAGAGCATGCCGAACATCTTTGCTTTGTTCTTCAATGTCTCCGAGATCACAAGTTGTATGCAAAATTCAGAAAGTGTGAATTTTGGTTGGACCGTATGCCGTTTCTCGGCCACATAGTTTCAGCAGAAGGAATCTCAGTAGATCCCAGTAAAGTTCAAGATGTGCTAGATTGGAAGCCACCAAAAACAGTTCATCATGTTCATAGTTTTCTCGGATTAGCTGGATATTATCATAGGTTCATTCCTAATTTTTCCCAGTTATCCAAGCCTATCACAAGATTACTGAAAAACGATGTGAAGTTCGAATGGAGTGACAAATGTGAAGAAGCATTTCAGAAGTTGAAGGAACTATTAACCACTGCCCCAGTATTGGCTCAGCCGGACATCACCAAACCGTTTGACGTGTATTGTGATGCATCTGGGACAGGACTTGGTTGTGTGCTTATGCAAAGTGGTCGTGTCATTGCCTATGCATCGTGACAACTACGGAAGCATGAAGAACATTATCCAACTCATGATTTAGAACTAGCTGCAGTTGTGGTGGCACTAAAAATTTAGAGGCATTACATACTCGGGAATTTAGTGCATATCTACACAGATCATAAGAGCTTGAAATACATTTTCACTCAGACCGATCTGAACATGAGACAACGTCGATCGCTGGAATTAATCAAGAATTACAACCTAGAGATTCATTATCATCCAGGAAAGACCAATGTAGTCGCCGACGCGCTAAGCAGAAAATCCACTGCAATAACTTGGTGCTAGAATGTCAGGACAGCAGCAACCACGTAATTATTTCAAAACCTAGCCTTCGTGTTTTGCCTGCTATAGTGATCAGCATCCTTAGTATACACTCCACCATCTGCAAAGAAATCATTGCTGCACAGAAGAATGACATTGGTATGAATTATATCCATCAAAAAATTAAAAATGGTAAAGCAAAATGTTTCATACAAGACTTGGACGGTACCCTATGGTTCAATAACCGTCTAGTGGTACCAAAGGACTTTGAACTTCGGCAGAAAATCTTGGATGAAGCACATCACTCCAAATACTCTATCCATCCGGGTAGTAATAAAATGTACCAAGACTTGAAGAAGAATTTTTGGTGGACAAGAATGAAGGGAGAAGTTGCCCGATATGTTGCAGAGTGTGATACTTGTCAGAGAGTGAAGGCTGACCATTTGAAACAGGCCGGATTACTTCAACCCTCGAGTATCCCCACCTGGAAATGGGAAGACATCAGCATGGACTTTAGTTTTGGTCTCTCTCTCACCTCTCGAAAGCATGATTCGATTTGGGTCATCATGGACAGAATCACAAAATCTGCTTACTTCCTTCTCGTCAACAGTAGATACAACATACGGCAATATGCAAAGCTATACATCGCAAGAATTTTGTGTCATCATGGAATACCCAAGACCATAATCTTAGATCGTGGTTCGTAGTTTGTCGCCTGTTTCTGGGGATAGCTGCATGCATCTTTGGGTACATGTTTAATTTGTAGTTCTGCTTACCATCCCGCTACCGATGGACAAACAGAGCGTGTCAACCATATTTTGGAAGATATGCTTAGAGCATGTGTTTTAGCACATGGTGGTAACTGGGATGAGTACTTACCATATGCGGAATTCTCATACAATAATAGTTAACAAGAGAGTCTAAAAATGTCCCCATTTGAAGCACTCTACGGTCGGAGTTGTAGAACACCGTTAAACTGGTCTGAATCTGGAGAAAGAGTAACCTTTTGTCCTGACCTTGTCAAGAATGTAGAAGAAAAAGTTCATACCATTTAGGCAAATCTTAAAGCTGCTAAATGCCATCAGGAGAAGTATGCAAATAGACGATGTAGACCACTATATTTCAATAAAGGTGATTATGTCAATCTTCGAGTGTCGCCTGTAAAGGGTATCCAACGGTTTGGAGTCAAAGGAAAGTTAGCTCCCCATTATATTGGACCGTTCCAAATCCTGGAATGATGTGGAAACATAGCCTACAAGCTGGAGTTACCTGCTAAGTTGTCTGGAGTTCATAACACCTTTCACGTCTCTCAGCTAAAGCGGTGTCTCAAACCATCCATTGACAAGATCTTGGACGAGTATGACCAACTTCAACCAGACCTCACATACTCCGAACAACCAATAAAGATCCTCGACGAGAAAGAGCGCACAACCCGTAAAAGAACACTCAAATTCTATAAAGTTCAATGGAGTAATCACTCAGAAGACGAATCTACTTGGGAATATGAAGAATTTCTGAGTACGCATTACTTGAAATTTTGGTTGTCATACGCATGTATACTTTGACCACCATACTTCCCTCTAGTTTGCCTTGTTCATTATCTCGGGACGAGATTTCGTTAAGGAGGGAGGGTTGTGACACCCAGGTGTCTCATTTGACCTAACTAGCATGAAGAACACAAATCATAGCTAAGTGTAACATGAAATGATAGAGCCTCACTCAACTTTTAATTAATTTTAGGCAATTCAAAAACCCTACAACCAAAATATTGAAGTAACTTAAAAATTTCAATATAACATATGCCAAATAAATTCATAATCAGATTGATAATAATAACATATGCCAAATTAATATAACATATGCCAAATAAACTCTCCCCGGCGCACACCTTCTCTCCCGGCCACAACACCATCTGCACCTCCACCTCGGGACTCCTCATGCGCACAGTGCCGCCTGCCCCTCTGCTCACCCCGTCCTGTCCCCTCAGCCGCGGTGCCGCCCAATAGCTTTCTCTTCTCTCCTTCTCCCGCCTGCACGCCACCGTTGGCTGATCAGCAAAACTTCAATGCCGAGCGCTCTTACCGCTCTTTCCCCCCAACCATTCCTGCCCCTCTGCACGACTTGAAAGCGCACCCGCGAGCTCCCGATCACACTCCATCACTGCCCACTGCTCTATACTCTCTCCCAATTCTCATTTCTCACCACCTCTTCGCCATTACAGAGCACCATCTCGAGCTGAGTCCCACCTTTTCCGCGACTCTCCTCACAAGTTGAACTCCAAAACCCCTGCATCTCACCCTCCTACGTCTTTCCTTGCCCCCACCAGTTCAAACCAGCGCGCGCATTTGGCCGAATCGAAGAAATTCTGAATCAAGCACCTCCGACGATCTTCCCTGCCGCTGGCCAAAATTGGCTACACCTGGTGAGTCTCATTCCCTGGTTCCTCATCGCTCGCGTGCGTGACTCAATGCTGAATGCTCCTAACTTTTCCTCCTCTGGTTTTCAACGCGAGATCGTCGGCACCCTTGCTTTTCCTCGGCTGCTCTCGCCTCCGCCGGCAAAACAGAGCCGCCTCCATGGTGAGCCCCACCCTCCGGTCCTCATTGACGCCAGCGAACTCGATGTCGATGGTCGCCCGGTCACCGTGAAGCTCTAGGGCTTGACCGTGATAGATTTGGTGCCCCAGACCTCCTCCATGACATCGCCAAACCCCTCCCATCCACCACCTCTCGCCGATGGCCAGCTCCGGTGAGATACTCCTCCCCCGACCCCCCTGCCATGTTCGCCTCATCGCGCTCATACTCCCGCACTAACGCGGCGAGCTTCCACCGCTCACAGCCGCAGACAGCGAGCTTTGACCGACTCCAGCTAAGTCTCTGGTGCCACTGACCCCATGCACACTGGCATCCCACTGGCTTCTATGTGGCCTGACATGGCACTGAGCTGTCGCTGACATGGCGCATACGTGGCAACCCCTAAAACCAGAAATATCAGGAAATTGCCAGAAATTGCTTAAATCTTTGAAAAACCATAGTAAATCAAATTCAAATCCAATGAGGCTCAAACAAATTTTGTTAGGTTTGTTTTGAAATGCTCTATTTTAGTAAAATAATAAAAAGATATCTCTATACATGTATTTTTATTAATTCATTTAATTGTCAAAACTCTAAATAATTCACCAGAAATTCTAGGAATAAAAATTATATCCTGATTTTTGGCATGCTCAGTAAACCCATGATTATCTACCACCACAAATTTTGGCTTGGTTATGAATTATTTTAGGCTCTGGAAATTATTTAGTGTGTTTGCTTAGATTAATCCTAGTAAATAATATATAAGCAATTTATCTTTGAGACTTGGCATAAAAATCACTCATATAAGCCTCTTTCCACAGTAAATCACACCTGTTCAGAAACATAAATTTACTTTACTAATTAATTTAATTGCCACATTGCTCATTTACTCTATTTAATTGCATAAAGAATATATATACTTAAAATCTTAAATAACAACTTCACTTCTCTGAAGCATATGGTTTCGAGAACATAATGATAATTTTGTTAACATTAAAACATTAATAAGCTTGCATGCATCATACCATTGCATTAAACGATGTTCCGACAATGCTGTTAATTCAATTCCCTCATATAGGTAATGACAACCAGGAGCAAGAAGAGGACTTTCAGAAGGACGTTGACCCTCAAGAGCAAGAAGTTCTAGTTGCTAGCACTAACATTGATCCAGGCAAGTTCTGGTTTGCATTCACATTTTTATAAGTTTTGCTAGTTTACGTCATTATTAGTGTCTATGATTATTGTGGCATTAGGTCATAGGAGTTGATTGAAACCCACTTGCATGATACCCCAAATGACCTATGCTACTATTTTTAGAACATTGGTAGTATCGGTACTGTGTTGCTATGCTTAGTAATATTAGTCTCGGTAGATATTATTACTAAAAAAAGACTTGGCCACTGGAACGGGACTTAATAAAAGACGTTTACTTTTGATGCTATGATCGGGCAGGGATGATGCATGTGTAGGTTTGCAGCAACACATAGGTGTTGACTGCGGTAGACCTGCCTTGTCGAACCTAGGCCCTATCCGTCGGACCCTTGATCAAGTATTAAACAGTACCGAATGCATACTAGTTGATGGGCCCTAGTAAACCGATGTAGCACTAATGGTCACTCACATTGAGGACGGTTAAGGTGCGCTGGTCATTGACCCTCCTGCTGCTAGAGTGGGCGGTTCGTACCATGAAGTACTGTTGGCAGAACGGCATGCCGACTTGATGTCACCAAACCCGGTCTAAGGTGTAAGTGCTTTTCTTGCAAAAGGTTGCCATATAAGACCTTAATTGGTGCATATGTGTCGTGTATTTCGGGTTTTCCCAGCTGGTGTAAATTGATTGCAATTGTTGTCCCTCGCAGTAATGAGTACCACTTGGTCACCGCGCCAATCACGTAGTGGCACATGATACATGGAAATTCGTTATGATGATTATTGTTGATATTATTGTTATTGCTCTTATGTTGTACTTACTTTATGCACTGCTTATGTCCTCATGATGTCTCACTAAAGTTACTCTTCTGCTCTCCCCAATTAAATTGAGATAATAAAACTTGATAGAACTAATAGGTTGCTTAGTGCGAGTCCTTTCAAACAAGCCACCTATTAGAGCCTTTGTATGTCTAGGTGTTCGACGGGTAAGTCTTGCTGAGTAATTAGTACTCGGTCTTTGTGCCATTGTTGTTTTTGAGGTAATAAAGAAATAGAATTGCCTGTAGATGTGCTGCCTTGGGACATGCAAGTCCCCGAGGGTTGGACTGCCCACTGGGAGTCCAACTTGCCACTGCAGTGATGTTGTGTGCTGCTAGAGTGATGGTTCTTCGGGCATGAATCATTACTACACTGTATCATCGATCTCGTAGTTTCTCAACATTATTTTCTTCTGTTGTTTTCAAAACATTCAAGAACTTGTATTATTCCGCTGCACTCTGATCACCTTAATGATGTAATATTCAACATAAATTTGGACCAATGTTGTATTATCAAGTGTCTGCGTTATCAGCACCTTCGGGACCTCGATTCTCTAGGAAGGTGTGCCACACAAACCTCGATGGGATGGGACGAAAAGACCCGAAGCAGGACCGGAAATAGCGGGACAGAGAGAACTTGGTTGCCCTGTCAGGACGGGACATATCCCAACCCCAAGAGGGCCCAGGAGGATGAGGCCTCGCATCCTAACCCCGACTGAAGAGGCATGACCGGGTCGGTGGTCATCAACCGTTAGCCGCTCAGACTTATATGTTGTACCCACTGCGCCTGCACAGTATTAGGGGGTCAAATCCCCCTATACGCCACACTACACCCAGCATCACCCACGCCTGCTGACGAAAGGAGACGAGGCAGGGCACTCGATGATGCCATCACCCGAGGACACCCTCAACAGTGGTGGTGCAGGATGGCCGATGGACAACAATGATGATCACCCTGCCAGATAACATGACAACGCCCATGATGCATCGCGCCGCGCCCTGCGAAGCACGCCACCAACAGTGACGGGGAGGACGTGGCCTAACGACGGAAGATGGGGCATGCCTGGAGCACGGTGCCACCTCCTGTCACATGATTGCCCGATGGGCTTGCCA
The DNA here is from genome assembly GCA_032690845.1 of Eleusine coracana subsp. coracana. Classification (NCBI taxonomy): domain Eukaryota; kingdom Viridiplantae; phylum Streptophyta; class Magnoliopsida; order Poales; family Poaceae; genus Eleusine; species Eleusine coracana. The sequence goes on from CM064422.1 coordinate 32,264,159, forward strand.
AGACCGAAAACCATGCCATCGACTAGTGGCTTTGCCTTCTCCAGCTCGCCTTCAACAACTCCGCACGTGTAGAGCGCCGTCTCTCCCTGTCTCTCTCCTCCTCTCTCTCTCTGTAAATGGGCCTATCCCCTCAGAATATAAACGAGAATCCCATCTTCTTCTTCCTTGCCTTCAATGAACACAACACCAGAAACAACCGGCCACCCTCACTGGCAGCCGAGGCTTGGGGCACCCATCCTCTCTCACCACCACTGTACTCAACTCCAGAGCAAGTAACATGAGCATGCTCAAGAACTAGATGTAGGGGCTTACCCCGAACCAGTATAATCCCCCGTGTCCTCTAGCTAAGCCATTACCGATCCTAAAGCATGCACCCCTAGAACAAATTCTACTAGTCGGTGATCGAAACACCGACAGTTGGCGTGCCAGGTAGGGGACTTTTGCGCGTTTTGCTTCACCACTTTCTGATTTGGATGGCTATTCTCCCCCCTTTCTGGGCTCTCAGCAGCAGCGTGTTCTTTGGTAGTCTCGAGTTTGTTGCTACTGCTGATCGGAAGCTGCTGTGCATCAGCGTTCTGTTGTCCTCGCCACCTTTGGCCCCGATGACCACAAATAAGGTGGCACGGCCGTGCTAGCTGGAGGACTCGAACAGCACTTGGCTTCAGGGTCACAGAGGATGGGACATTAAGGCTCGTCGATGAGTCGCTCCGGACCCCATCTTGACGACCGTCGCCATCACCACTGAAGCGATGCGCGTGGTTTAGCTCGAGCCCACCGTGCCGCGCATCGCCAATTGCCGCGCGGCATTACCCGAGCACAACGACCAGTTGTGGCTCCACTTGGAGTGTGACCTAGGCCCCACACCCAGCCATGACGATCTCCGCTACTTCGCCTTCGCCTTGGCGAACATTCACGGGCAGCTCCTTGGTGGAGAACCTCTCTGTCCGAGCCACCTTGCCGAACCCCCCTCCCCCCTGAAGGGCTACCCGAACGACGTGCAGAACACCGCGGGGTGTTTCCAAGACTTAGCCCTCAGATCCGCGGCCTCTGATCTCATGGATCAGGGCTTCGTCGGCGTGATCGACCACCCCGATGACTCCCTCTTCGACCTTCTCGACATCGGGTCGCTGGAGGATTGCGACTCTGTTGGTCGTAACTACGCACCCTCTTATATACCGCAAGAGGATGGTGTACGATTGTAGCACTTTTTCCCTTGAATTGAGTATTCCAAGGTTGATCGAATCCACTGGGACCTTAGGGATAATTAAACAAAGTTAACAATAAAAGATCTAATCAAAGCTACTGTCGAGTTTAGGTTGCATGAGGGAAGACTAGCCAATGCAAAGGTGTGTCAGACAACAAATCTATTGTTGCCTCGATCGACGCAAGGGTTGAGCTGATCGGCACACTAGTGAATCTAAGCCAAAGTGCGCCAGATACCTTGTAAGCCTATGTTGTTAAGTGAGTAGCCAAATATCTAATAGTGAGATTTTAACCAGAAAGTCTAATTAATTAGCATCATAATGGGTAATTACATAGATCAATGAAAACCTATAATGAATAAGACCACCCTGCTTTACAAGCGGCTCCTGATTTATCGTTGCCGAGAGGAAACCCTTAATCACGCGAGTATCTTACCCTACTCAACTATCCAATAGTGTTGCACAGGCTTAGTGTTGTCACCACTAAACCACACTACTAGCATCATCAAGCAACCATAATCAATACAATGTCCAAATACTATCCTAATCACCACGATCAAGTTAATATCTACTTACTTAGCCTAGAACTAAGCAATTGGAATAAGCATATGCATGATTATAGAACCAAGATAGACAAATCACCAAAACCATCATCAACATATTCAATCATCCTTGAGATACATAGAGTAAGATTCATCCCCGTCGAGATGGCCTACCTTGATGGATCAACTCTTAACACCAATTGTTCTTGAAACTCAACTAGAGATCTATTCTAACGGGGCAAGCCCCGGTGGCTCTAACTCACGGATCTGTTGTCCCTTTGTCACCTCTATCCGCTCTATCCGCGGCCAGGGTTTACAAGCATTTATAGAGGTTCTACTAATAAGGGACTTGGTTTCTAGCAAATAAGGCAACCCGTGTCTTCTCTTGTTTCTTCTCCGAGTCGGTTCCTCTATCTTCCACAGCTGCCATGTGGGTCTTTTCCTTTCAGATAAAGTCTTGTATTGCACATCGAGATCTTGAAGTTCCATAAATCTTCTAGGCAAATATCTTCAAGTGACTTGTGCAGACAAACTTCCATAAACATGTGGAATGGGCCTCGGTCACTTCTGTGGGCCAAAACACCCATGTGCCGACCGGCTCCTGGACTGCGCCGATCAGCGCACTGGGCTTTTTCAGCCCTTTTCGTCAGTTCTAGATTCCTGTCCTCTCCAGCATCACTTTAATCACTAATTTTATCTGTTTGTACAATAAAGCTCCAAAACAACGCATATACAAATATATAGACAATATCATAGGTAAATGGCCTAAATTAGTATTAGTTATGCTCTAATTGGGGTGATATTCACATATAAAAGGGGCACTTAGGGAGTGCCAACAGACTCTAGCTCTGAGAGCTCTGCGGGGAGCTATGAAATCCCGCGCGAATGACACATGTTATGACTCGTGCCCATGACCACGGCGTGAGACCCCGGCACCTCGGCCGCTGGGGCTCAACCAGATCACGGGACGCCCGCTACCGCAAAACCGACAACGGGTGCAAGGGCGGGAGAAGCGCTCATCAACATCCACTTCATTGGCGCAGGCAAACCTCCAACGGTGGACCACCACGAGGACATCCAGCAGTGGCTGGAGGCCCGATGAACAGAGTTGGAGGAGACCCGACGCCAGCTGGAGCACGAGAAGGCTGAGATAGACCGCGAGCTGACCCGTGCCACCACGGGCGGACGGGCTCGCGCTATGGCTCAAGACGTCCAATAACGCATCGTTGCTGACGACCAGGGGTCCCCACAGTTCACCCACACGAGACAGAACATAGCAACGACCGTCATGCTACTCAAGACTCTTCCTGAGCCCGCTACGCTAAAGGCTCAGCGAGCCTAACGTGAAGATGCGGTGCTCCTGGCCAAGGCCGCTGAGCTTCAGGCCGAGAGCTCACTATGGTGAGCCGCCCAGTCCAGCTAGCAGATCGCCACGTCCCAGCACGTCGAAGATGCTAGCGCTGCCGGGTCATAGCAGAAGTCGGTCCGGCAACCAGCTCCAGTAGGGGGCGCACCCAAGAGAGCCTCGGTCCACGACCAGGTCAGGTCGAAGTGGGACGTGCGCCACGCCCTCAAAGTACATGAGCAGGAGAGGGAGCGACCCAATAGGCCGGTACGATGACACCGACGAGGAGCGAAGCCGGAGCCCATGCCCCCCTGGGCCGCGGGTCTTTAGTCAATGCATGCACAGTGCTAAGTTCCCTCAGCGTTTCCAGGCCCCCGCGACCATCACCAAGTGCGATGCCCCTTCCCAAAGGATCGAGGTCCCGATGGTGCTGATAGCGCAGACACTTGATAATACAACATTGGATCGAATTTAAGTTGAATATTACATCATTAAGTCATCAGAGTGCAACAGAATATTACAAGTTCATAATATTTTTGAAAACACATCGGAAGCAAATAATGATAAGGAGCTACGAGCTCGACGATACAACATAGTAATGGTTCCTGCCCGAAGAACCACTACTCTAGCAACACACATCAATACTACGGCGGCGAGTCGGACTCCCAGTGGGCAGTCCAACTCTCAGGGACTTGCATGTCCTAGGGCAGCACATTCTCAGGCAACTCTACCTCTTCATTACCCGAAAACAACAGTGGCACAAAGTCTGAGTACTAATTACTCAGCAAGACTTACCCGTCGGACATCTAGGCATGCAATGGCTCGAATAGGTGGCTTGTTTGAAATGACTCACACTAATCCACCTATTAGTTCTAGCAAGTTTTATTCATCAAGTTAATTGGGTAGTTGCAAAAACAAGATAATAAAGCAATACATAAGGTAACTACAACATAAGAGCCATAAGAGTAACATCAACAATAAGCATCATAATCAATTCCCATGTACCATGTGAAACTACGTGATGACTCAGTGACCAAGTGGTACTCATTACTGCGAGGGACAACAATTGAAATTGATTTACACCAGCTGGGATAACCCGAGATACACGACACATACATACCAATTAAGGTCGTATATAGCAACCTTTCGCAAGGACGAAAAACAACTCGGTCCGGGTCCAGTCTCACCGAGTGGGCATGCCATCCTGCCAACAGTACTTCGCGGTATGAACCGCCCACTCCAGCAGCAGAAGGGTCAACGACCATTGTACTAGGTACCGTCCTCATTGCCGCGTCAATGCTACATCAGTTTACTAGTGCCCATAGACTAGCATGCATTCAGTACTGTTCAATACTTGACCAAGGGGCCGACCACGGACGGGTCCTAGGTTCGACAAGCCAGGGCTACCGCAGTCAACACCCATGTATTGCTGCATGCTTACACATGCATCATCCCTGCCCGGTCATGACATCAAAATAAACTTCTTTTATAAGTCCCGTTCCAGTGGTCAAGTTCATTCTTAGTAATGATATCTATCACGCCTAGTAGTTATTAAGCGAAGTGACACAGTACCGATACTACCAAAGTTCTAATGACAGTGGTATAGGTCATTTGGGTATCATGCAAGTGGGTTCCAATCAACTCCTATGACCTAATGCAACAATAATCATAAACACTAGTAATAATTATAACTAGCAACTTTATAAAATGGTGAATGGAAACCGGGGCTTGCCTGGATCGATGTTAGTACTAGCAACTACCACGTCTTGCTCTGGGGAATCAAGGTCCTTCTGAATGTTCTCCTCTTCCTGCTCTTGGTTGTCGTTGCCTATATGATAGAATTGAATTAACGGTATATCAAAATACTGTTGAATGCAATGATATGATGCATAATGCTTTTTAAAAGTCGATAAAAATTATTGTTATGTTCTCGAAGCCATATGCTTCAAAGAAACATATGTGTGTTAAAGTTTTATCATTTTATGTGTGTTACTCATTTATTTAGGTTTGTTATAGTTTTTCAGGACAATCAAGCAATTAAAATAGTAACCAATTGATTCTGGATTTGAGTAATTTATTATGAACAGAGACATAGGTGAATTGCATTTTTACCAATTTACAGCCTCGGGATATTATTATTCTAATTACTAGCATTTATTAAAGTAAAATAGTGATTTGAGCAAATCAATTTAGTTAATTAAGTAAATTTAGGTTTCTGGACTTGTGTGATTTACTGGGTACAGGGCCTTCTAAGAGTGATTTTTGTGCCAAGTGGCAAGGGACAATTAATTACAGAATAATTACTATAATTAATTTAAGAAAATACACTAATTAAATTCCAGAGACTAAAATAATGCATATTTTTCCTAACCAAAATTTATGGTGGTAGATAATCATATTTTTACTAAGCATGCCAACAATCGAGATTTAATTCCATTCCTAGAATTTCTGGTGAATTATTTTGTGTTTTCACAATTTAATGAATTAACAAAAATGCATGAATAGAGGCTATGATTTATCATTTTACTAAAATAGATCTGTTCAAGATGAACCTAACAAATTTTGTTTGAGCTTCATTGGAGTTGAATTCGATTTACTATGAATTTTGGAAGTTTTAACATTTTTCTGGCATTTCCGGGGTATTTTCGGTTTTATCTAATTACACGTCAGTGCCACGCGTGCGACACATAGGATCCACATAGACGCCATGTAATGGCCACGTAGGTGCCAGAAGGACAGCCAATAGGCTCGTCGGAACGGGGTGGCGCGCGGCCGGAGGCTCGCTGCCGCGGCTCTGCGCGGGGCGAAAGCTCGCCGCAAGGGCAGAAGGATGATGCGCACGTCTGGGCGGAAGCAGGGTGGGGTTCGCGAGGATGAGGTCTCACCGGAAAGCGGTCGGCGGCGAGGAGCAGCGGAAAACGAACTTCGGCGAGGTCGCATTCGGGCTAGGGGGCAGCAACCCGGACTCCGTCTTCTCCGAGAGCTTCAGCGGGGCACAGGGAAGAGCGGCGTCACCTCAGCTTGCGTCGGGGAGGGCCAGAGATAGGAGCTCGTTATGGAGCGGCTTCAGTGATTGGCGGTGGAGGGGAAAATGTTGCTGCGTGCAAACGGTTTATCAAACACAGTGCTAGGGGTCTGGGAGTTACGTCGAGGGGGTGAGAACTTGCATGAGCAAGAGTTAGGCCGCGAGACTCACCGTGCTTGGGTTAATTTGGCCGCGGCATTGTCGGAGCTCGAGGGAAGGCTTCCTGGTTCTTGGCTTTGATTGGTTTGATTTAGGCAAGGAATGGCCGAGCGAAGAACATGGGAGTGGGAGAGGAGTTGCGCGCAGCTGTCTGCGTGTTTGGCTCGATTCAGGAGGCAGTGGAGCGGGCAGGGCTCGGGTTTGTGCATCGAGCGGCAATGGTGCTCGGTGGTGGAGAAACAGAGAGGGAGGAAATGAGGGAGCAGAGAATGAGAGTGAGCGGGCTGGTGCTCGTGGGTGCGCTTCAAGGTCACGCAAAGGACAGAGGCGGTTTGGGGGGGTTGAGAGCGGCGGGGGCGCTCAGAATTGAAGTGTGCAGAGAGAAGAAGAGGGGAAAACGGACATTGGGCGGGCACGCGGCTGAGGGGACAGGGCGGAGGAACAGGGGATGGCAGGCGGCACTGTTGCGCGTGCTAGGTTTCGAGGTGGAGGGGTGAAGGCGGCCCGGGCGGTGCGCCGGCGTCGACAGGGAGGGCTCTGCGCCAGTGAGGAGGAAGGAGAAGGAGATTTTGCACTGCACCCCCTCGAGTTTTAGATTTCTTACAAACAGGTCCTCGATCAACATTGGTTTTCAATAAATCAAAATAAAATAGCTAGGGATTTCCTAAAATGGTGAAATTTGGTGGACTGACTATTTAAATGGTGGAGAACACTCTGGTAAATTTTATTTGAAAATTTTCATAAATGTATTTTTAGAATTTATTAAATGCATTAATTAGTTACTTAAGAATCAATTAATTAATAAAGGGTCTTGCCAAGCAGATAAAATGCTCAATAATTTCATAAAATTCTATTTTTTTCTTACCAAACTGATTATGAATTTATTTGGCATATGTTATATAATAAATTTTTATTTAGCTTACAATTTTGGTTGTAGGGTTTTGATTTGCCTGGATTTAATTCAAAAGGAAGTGAGTCTTATTATTTCATGCTATGTTGTTCATGATCTATGCTCTTCATGTTGGTTAAATGAAAGTGAGACAATTGGGGTGTCACAGCCCTTCCTCCTTAAAGAAATCTCATCCCGAGATTATGAACAAGGCAAACTAAAGGGAAGTACGGTGGTCAAAACATACCTATGTATGACGACCAAAAGTTCGGGTAGTGAGTACTCAGGAATTCTTCAGATTCCCACGTAGACTCGTCCTCTAAGTGGTTACTCCATTGCACCTTGTAGAATTTGAGGGTTCTATTACGAGTTGTGCGCTCTTTCTCGTCGAGGATCTTTATGGGTTGTTCGGAGTATGTGAGATCGGGTTGGAGTTGGTCATATTCTTCCAAAATCTTGTCGATGGGTGGCTTGAGACATCGCTTAAGCTGAGAGACATGGAAGGTGTGATGAACTCCAGATAGATTAGTGGGTAACTCCAGCTTATAGGCCACGTTTCCACATCGCTCCTGAATTTGGAATGGTCCAATATAACGGGGAGCTAACTTCCCTTTGACTCCAAACCGTTGGATACCCTAAATAGGCGACACCCTGAGATAGACGTAATCACCCTTGTTGAAGCATAGTGGCCTATGTCGTCTATTTGCATACTTCTCTTGTCGGCATTTAGCGGCTTTAAGATTGGCTTGAATGATATGAACCTTTTCTTCAGCATCCTTGACAAGGTCGGGACCAAAGGTTACCCTTTCTCCACATTCAGACCAATTTAGCGGTGTTCTACAACTGCGACCATAAAGTGCCTCAAATGGCGACATTTTTAAACTCTCCTGGTAACTATTGTTGTATCAGAATTCTGCATAAGGCAAATACTCATCCCAATTACCACCATGTGTTAAAAGACATGCTCTAAGCATATCTTCCAAAATCTGGTTGACACGCTCTGTTTGTCCGTCAGTGGTGGCATGTTAAGCGGAACTCTGAATCAGCTTGGTACCCAGTGATGCATGCAGTTGTTCCCAAAAACGAGTGATAATCTGCGCGCCACGATTTGTAACAATGGTCTTGGGTACTCCATGAAGACATAGAATTCTTGCTATGTGTAGTTTTGCATATTGATTTATCTTGTAGGTGTTATTGATCGGTAGGAAATGGGCAGATTTCGTGAGTCGGTCCACAACGACCCAAATCGAATGATGCTTCCGAGAGGTGAGAGGGAGACCAACAATAAAATCTATGCTGATGTCTTCCCATTTCCATGCGGGAATACTAAATGGTTGAAGTAATCCGGCTTGTTTCAAATGATCAGCCTTAACTCTCTGACAGATACGCATTCTGTGACATACCGAGCAACTTCTCGCTTCATCCTTGTCCACCAGAAATTCTTGTTCAAGTCTTGATACATTTTATTACTACCCGGATGGATGGAGTACTTGGAGTGATGTGGTTCATCCAAGATTTTCCATCGAAGTTCAAAGTCTTGTGGTACTACTAAACGGCTATCGAACCACAGAGTACCGTCCGAGTCTTGGGTAAAGCATTTTGCTTTACCATCTTCAATGTTTTGACGGATATGATTCATACCAATGTCATTTTTCTATGCAGCAATGATTTCTTTATGAAGAGTAGATTGTACACTTAGGTTGCTAATCACTACAGCAGGTAAAACGTGAAGGCTGGGTTCTGAATTAGTTTCGCAGTCATTTCTATCCTGAACTTTCAGCTCTAAGTTGTTGCAATGGACCTTTCTGCTTAATGCATCAGCGACTACATTAGCCTTGCCTGGATGATAATGAATCTCCAGGTTATAATCCTTAATCAGTTTGAGCCACCGATGTTGTCTCATGTTCAGATCAGTCTGGGTGAAGATATATTTCAAGCTCTTATGGTCTGTGTAGATGTGCACTAAGTTTCTGAGAAAATAATGCCTCCATATTTTGAGTGCAAGTACAACTACAGCTAGCTCCAAATCATGAGTTGGATAGTGCTCTTCATGCTTCCATAGCTGTCGAGATGCATAGGCTATGACATGACCTTCTTGCATGAGTACACATCCATGTTCTATCCCAGATGCATCACAATATACGTCGAATGGCTTGGTGATGTCGGGTTGAGCCAGTACTGGGGTAGTTGTCAATAATTTCTTCAATGCTTGAAATGCTTCTTCATAATTTCTGTTCCAATTAAACTTTTTCTCCTTTTTCAGCAGTTCCGTGATGGGTTTGGTCAGCCGAGAAAAATTTGGTATGAACCTACGATAATATCCGGCTAGCCTGAGAAAACTGCGCACTTGGTGTACTGTCTTTGGTGGCTTCCAATCTAGCACATCTTGAACCTTGCTAGGGTCTACCGAGATTCCTTCTGTAGAGACTATGTGACCAAGGAATGGCACACGATCCAACCAAAATTCACACTTGCTGAATTTTGCATACAACTTGTGGTCTCGTAGACGTTGAAGAACAATGCCAAGATGTTCAACATGCTCTTCCTTGGACTTAGAATAGACGAGGATGTCGTCAATGAATACTACCATAAATTTGTCCAACTCTGGCATGAATACCGAATTCATGAGATACATGAAATGAGCTGGAGCGTTTGTCAATCCGAATGACATTACTAGATACTTGAATAATCCGTATCTAGTAGAAAAGGCGGTCTTCGGAATATCTTCTGCTCTGATTTTGATTTGATGATAACCCGAACGGAGGTCAATTTTTGAAAATACCTTAGCACCAACTAATTGATGAAAAAGGATATCAATTCGGGGTAACGGGTATTTATTTTTGATGGTAACTTCGTTGAGAGGTCGATAATCAACAACGAGACACAGAGATTTGTCCTTCTTCTTCACAAAAATAGCAGGGCAGCCCCAACGTGAAGTGCTTGGGCGAATGAATCCCTTTTCCAATAACTCATTCAATTGCTTTTCCAATTCGGCCAACTCATTCGGGGCCATCTTATAAGGTCGACGAGATATCGGAGAAGTTCCTGGCTGTAGCTCTATCTTAAATTCCACTTCACGGTCAGGTGGTAGGCCAGAGATATCCTCGAGAAATATGTCCGGATACTCACAAACAACGGGGATGTTCTCGAGCGATTGCCCTTCCAAGTGATGGACAATCAAGGCTTTCGATGAATTGATGTTTAGAGAAAATGTGTCTTTTCCATGCAAAGGGGAATTGATGTGAACAATACAGGGCTCGATGTCTAGCATTGCTCTATGGGTTTTCATCCAGAACATACCCAAAATCAAATCAATTCCTTGGTGGCTATGCATGATAAAATCAATTCGACGCTTTAGCAAGAAGTGCAACGAGCTTCCCAATGTGGGCGATGCGGACATCATCGGGGCCTTCATCTCCAGCACCACCTCGGAGCAGCTCATCCATGAGCTAGGACGGAAGGGCCCGTGCACGGCTCGTGAGCTCCTAGACATCTCCATGAGCTTTGCCTCCGGTGAGGAGTGCGTTGGAGCGGTCCTCCAGCGAGCGCTGGAGGGGAATGGAAAAGGCAAGCATGAAGAGGTGGCCGCTGACGGCACACCCGACCACCCGAGGAAAAAGAAGAACAAGTCACGGGCGACGTGCGGCCCGGTCGTGGCCACCGCCGACCACAAACTGCCAAAACCCACGGTAGGGGAGACTCCGAACCACTTCGAGAAGAAGTGGAACGGCCTGTGCCCTAACCATGGGTTCCCCATCAAGCACCTCCTCAAGGACTGCTCCCTGATGAAGAAATTCATCCGAGAGGAAGCAAAGAAAGGAGACGTGGAGAAAGTACCCGAGCCTGGGGTGCAAGACCCCACGGGTGATGACGACGACGAGCAAGGGGGACCGGTTTTTCCTAACCCTAAGGCCTGCCATATGATCTCCATGGGGCACGTCAAATATCAAGTGGCGTGTGGTCTTCGCGCCAGAGCCCACCACTCCGGCCTTCCTCAAGTGGTCGGACTTGCCGATCACCTTCGACCGGTTAGACCATCATCAACACGTGCCATGACCGGGTCGATACCCACTCGTGGTCGGCCCCATCATCACGGAGGTTCGACTCACCAAGGTAACGATGGATGGCGGCAGCTGCATCAATATCCTGTACGGCGACACACTTGATCTACTCGGCATCGACCGAACATGCCATGAGCCACCAGGCAGACCTTTCCATGGAATCATCCTGGGACGGCAGGCCATGCCCCTCGAGCGGATCATCCTCTGTATCACCTTCGGGACTCCGTCAAACTTCTGGACTGAAACCCTCATCTTCGAGGTCGTGGATTTCCTGGGGGTATATCTTTCCCTTTTGGGGCGTTCTTGTTATGCCAAGTTCATGGCTGTCCCCAACTACACCTAACTAAAGCTCAAGATGCCGAGCCCTAAAGGGGTCATCACCATTAGCGCATCCCTCCAACACGCCTTCCTGTGTGAGATGGAGAACGGCGACCTCGCCGCGTCAGCTGTGGCTTCTGGAGAGCTTGAGGTGATTCGAGTTTGCCTCGACGAAGGAGCCCCTGACACCAGCTAGAAGAACGCTACATTCAAGCCTACGGAAGACACCAAAGAGGTGTCGGTCGGCCCCGACGGCGACAAGGACAAGAAGGTGAGAGTGGGGACCTCCCTCACCCCCAAATAGGAAGACGCGCTCATCGACTCCCTGCGCGCCAATGTCGACGTCTTTGCGTGGAGACCCTCAGACATGCTCAACATACTGAGGGAAGTTGACGAGCACTACTTGAACGTCAGGCCAGGCTCCAGACCGGTGAAGCAACGTCTGTGCCGCTTCGACAAGGAGAAGCGCAGAGCAATCGATGAGGAGATCGCGAAGCTCACTGCGGCTAGCTTCATCAAGGAGGTGTATCACCCTGAATGGTTAGCTAATCCTGTGCTTGTAAGAAAGAATAATGGGAAATGGAGAATGTGTGTTGACTGTACAAGCCTGAATAAGGCATACCCAAATGGAGAATGTGTGTTGACTATACAAGCCACGCATAGACCAGATAGTTGACTCAACGACGGGGTGCAAAACCCTCTCTTTCCTCGATGCGTACTCTGGATACCATCAAATCATGATGAAAGAATCCGACCAGCTCATGACATCTTTCATCACACCGTTTGGCTCTTACTGTTACGTAACGATGCCCTTCAGGCTCAAGAACACCAGTGCAACTTTCCAACGCTGTATGTAGCGGTGTTTCGATCACTTGATCGTCCACACCGTCGAAGCCCTACATGGACGACATCATTGTCAAGTCTATGAAGGCCGACACTCTCGTAGCCGACCTTGAGCACGTCTTTGCCAAAACTACACGCGAATGGCATCAAACTCAACCCCGAGAAATGTGTTTTTGGGGTTCCTACGAGGATGCTTCTCGGGTTCATAGTCTCCGAGCGAGGCATCGAGGCCAATACTGGGAAGATCTCTGCGATTGAGCGTATGGCCCCGGTTCAGAACCCCAAGGGGTTACAACGTCTCACATGCTGTCTTGGCGAGAGGGTGCTCCCGCTATACAAGCTCCTCATGAAATCCGACCGCTTCGAGTGGACCCCCGAGGCGTAGTCCGCCCTCGACGAGGTCAAGCATGTCTTGAGCAACACCCCGGTGCTGACTCCTCCGACTCCGGGAGAAGTTCTGCTACTGTACGTGGCCGTGATGACTCAAGTTCTGAGCTCGGTACATGTAGTCGAGCGAGAAAGGAGGGTCATGCACTCAAAGTCCAACACCCCGTCTACTACGTTAGAGATGTCCTGTCCGACTCAAAAACCTGGTACCCACAAATTCTCAAGATCCTCTATGCCATGATGGTGGCAAGGCGCAAGCTCCGGCCACTACTTCAACTCTCACCCAATACACATTGTGAGTTCCTTCCCCCTTCGAGAAATTATTCAGAACAGGGACTCGACGGGCATGGTCGCTAAGTGGGCACTCGAGCTAATGGGGCACGATGTCATGTACCAACCACAAGCGGCATTCAAGTCGAAGGCGCTCATCGAGTTCATGGAGGAATGGACCGAGGCGCAACTCCCGCCAGCCCCTATCGATAAGGAGTACTGGGTCCTGTACTTTGATGGATCACTCATGCGCACGGGGGCAGGGATCGGCCTCGTTTTTGTCTCTCCACTCGGGGTACATAAGAGATACGCCATTCATTTATATTTCCCTGCTTCAAATAACATCGTCGACTATGAGGCGCTCATCAACGGGCTCAAGATCACCGTCGAACTAGGCATCCGACATCTTGAGATCCGGTTTGACTCCCAGCTCGTGGTCGACCAGATCATGAAAGAGTCTATCTACCGGACGAACACTATGGCACTCTACTGCCAAGAGGTCCGTAAGCTCGAGGGCCGGTTTGGCCACATATCCCACAATGCCTCAATGAGGCGGCCAACACATTGGCCAAGATGGCATCTGGTCATGTGCAGATCCCATCGGGCGTCTTTGAGAATGACCAGCACCACCCCTTGGTCCGGCCTAAGGAGTCTGCACTGCTCCATGATGGGCAGGGTGGCCCCGAGGGGCTCGGACGGTTGATCAAAAAATCGCCCCCAGAGGCTTCGCCACTCACGGACATGATGGAGATCGACGGGCTAGACGACTCGCATGAGTCGGATGACTCGGGGGTCGAGCGAATCGATCCCCAGGTCAACCAAGACGCACTCCCTCATGATCGGTGAATTCCGTACATTGAGTTCCTGGCTCACGGCCTGCTTCCCGTCAATGGGACTGAGGCTAAACGGCTCTATCACCGTGCCAAGTCATTCACCTTGATCGACGGAGAACTTTACAAGCACAACGTCACGAAAGTCATGCAACATTGTATCCCTATCAATGAGGGCATTTAGCTTCTCATCGACATCCACCGGGGGGACGAGGGGTCTGTGGCCATCCCGCGGTGCCTCGAACCCTCGTGGGCAACGCCTGCCGCCAAGGCTTCTACTGGCTGACTACTGTGGGTGACGCAACCCGCACAATCAAGTGGATCGAAGCCCTTCATACGATCCCCCTCACATGGCCCTTCGTAGTCTGGGGCTTGGATTTGGTCGGTGCACTCAAAAAAGCGCCCGGGGACTACACCCACTTGCTTGTCACGATCGACAAGTTCACCAAGTGGATCAAAGCACGCCCATTAGTGAAGATCCGGTCTCAGGAGGCGGTCGAGTTCTTCCTCGACATCATCCACCAATTTGGTGTCCCGAACTCCATAATCACTGATAATGGGACGCAATTCACGGGGAAGAAATTCCTGAAGTTTTGCGATGATTATCACATCCGCGTCGACTGGGTCACCGTCACTCACCCCAAGACAAATGGCGAGCGAGCCAACGGCATGATACTCCAAGGGTTAAAGTCGTGAATCTTTGACCCGACCATCGTCTTCAACCGCCTCAAGCAGTTTAGTGGTCGGTGGGCAGCCAAGCTCCACGCCGTGCTCTAGAGCCTGTGCACGACCCAGAGTCGCGCAACGGGCTTCATGCCCTTCTTCATGGTCTACGGGTCCAAGGCAATACTGCCCACTGACTTTGAATATGGGACGCCGCGAGTGCGCGCGTACAACAAGCAAGGAAACGAGGCGGCGCTCCAAGACGCACTGGACCAAATAGACGAGGCGGGAGACATTGCGTTCCTCCATTCGCCCAAGTACCAACAAGCACTCTGGCGCTACGATGACCAAAACGTGCGGGACAGAGGCCTACTTGTGGATGATCTTGTTTTGTGCTGGGTTCAAGACAACAGGGGTTGGCACAAGCTCTCGCCACCTTGGGAAGAACTGTACGTCGTCTCCCGAGTCCTTTGGCCCGGCACCTACGAGCTAAAGACCATGGACGGCGAGCTCTAGAACGCGTGGAACATTTCACAGCTACATAAATTCTATCCCTATCTCTCCATTTTGTGCACCCCTCGGATGCCTCGCTCGCTCTTAAGTGACACTCGATCCTTCCAAAAGGGGTCGAGCATCACTCGGGGGCTATAGAGCACATGGCACTGCACTTTTTTGTTTCTTTTAAGAAAAAGTCATAGTTGCGTTGGACCTCAAAATTCACTATGGCGATAAGCGAGGTAAGTCGTGGGTCACGCAGTTTCACGATCGAGTCGGTCGGACGGCGCAACATCGTGCTAGCACCAGCGGCCACGACAACGATGATCACCGACGAGACCAAACCTCGGAGGGCTCGGGGGCTCAAACTTCGTGGATCAGAAAAGGAGAGGCAAAGGGCCTACACTTCAATCAAACTAAATACGAACTAAAATTGTTTAGGGCCACCACGGGCCAATGGAACTAAGCAAGAACTAGTTCAAATTTAAATTATTACATGTGCATGATGACCCACCAGAACGATCAAGACAACCAAAAACAATCACTAACTAATTCTCCTTCCCAGCTCTAGGAAGCACCTCCTCCTCGTGCATGCGGGCCAAGTTGTCGGCGTGGGGGGAAGTGCGTACCCGGATCGCCTCCATCTGCTCGGGTGTGTGGTCTTCAACATGGCCCGTGCTCAGGGCCTCAAACTCATCCTTGACTAGGTCGAAGTGAGTGGCAAACACACTGAAGGCAAGGCGCACACCGAAGTGCATGCCCCGCTGAATCCACTCACGCCCCGCCTTCACCAGCCCCCCGACTAGATCAACAGGGGCGACATCAGGGGGAAGATCCACTTGAAGCTCTCACGTGGCCCGACCCATCAGAGAATGAAGCGCGCCTCCTACCTCGACTTCCTGATAGAGCGAGCCCTTGGCTGCCGCCAGTCTCGGCCCGAGGTCTGCACAAATCCGCCGAAGTCAACAAAGCAAAAGAAAATGGAACAAGGGGATGTAAGGAAACGCGAAAAAGATCTTACCTTCCTCCCTCTTATGAGAATTCTACAGATGCGACAGATGACCAGCGGTGGCCGTGGTGGAGTCTTAGGCCTCTTTCTCCACCTCCTCGCGGTGTTGCTTCTCCTGCTGCAGAGCCAGCTACAACCTACTGATCTCCTCAGCGCCGGATGCAGCTCGCGCCACAGCCTCACCCCACTCCCTTCAAACAAGGGCGAGATCGTCTGTCGGTCTGTTCCAGAGAAGCCTCCAGCTCAGACACCCACGTCCCAAGGTCCTCCCTGAGCCGGTGATGCTCCTCCAGCTCTCGACGGGCACCGACTAGGGCCCGTTGGGACGCTCTGGCCGAGGCCTCACACTCGAGTCGCAGCGCCCGACAGACGGCGAGGACGCAATGTTTGGCAGGGCTGCATAAGTTTTCCATCAATCAGAGCTCGCCCTCCTGTAGTGCGCGCTCCTCTGCTGTCAGAGGCGAGGCCCCCTGACCGAGGGCGTCCGCAGCGAGCCCCGCGCCAATCACTCACATTGGAGCGGGCCGAGGCAGCAGCCCCTTCACCACTGAATGCCGCCGCGCCCGCCATCGCCGCTCCTAATGGAATAGCACCACCGACACCTCAGTCGCCACCGAAGCCGCAGCCACCTCCAAGCCCGCTTCGGTCGCATCAATAGTAGCGGTGTCATGCGCTCGTGCCTCCTCCGTAGCAGCGGCCATGGCATTACGAGCCCACGCCTCCTTCACAGCAGCGGCCGCAGCATCACGTGCTCGCACTTCCTCGGCGACGCCCACCTTCAATCGCTTCATGATGGTCAGCTTCGGATAGCAAAGATCCTGGCCCAGGGCCCGATGTTTCTCAATAGGCATTTCATCACCCCCTTGCTCCTCTCGAGGACGCTTCTCCATGGCCACAGCTGGGGACGCGGTCTTGGCCGCGTCGGCCATGACCGGCGCCTCGACTTGTGTCGACTCAACCACCCCCTGGATGCGAGAGCCGGCCGCCAGGGTCGATGCATCGGTGATGTTCCCGGCCGATGCCGGCGGACGTAGGCTCTCGACCGACCTAGACTGACTCAGCGGACCCGAGCCAACGGAGGTCGATGAGACCAGAAACGACCCCATCCCCAGAGTCGGCCACGTAAAGGGCACGTAGCCAAGGCTGGCCACCAGACCGGCATCACCGCCAAGGACATCGTCATCGTCGTTGTCGTCATCGCTGTCGCTGTCGCCATCATCGCCGACTTACTCCTCGTCGTCGGCACCATCACACCCGGTGGAGTCCTTGAACCTGCTTAGACCCTTTGAGTCGTTGGAGTCCTCCTCCTCAGTCGACTCAGTCGACGAGGTGTTCGGGTTCTCACCCCGCCGCTCCCTCTCCTCTCGTAGTGCCTAGCACCGTTGCAACCTCTCCTCCTTCTCGAGCTTGGCTCGAATGTCAGCATCCTTCTTCTTCCTTGCCTCCCGCCTAGCCTCACGTTGCTCCATGTCCCTGAAACAGTTAGCGGTCCGATCCACCACCTCCTCCAGTAGCCGGAGGGAGGGTGTCCGAATGAGGCACACCCATTGGGACTAAAGGCAAGGAAGTGAGAAGAAGACAATGGAATCAAACCACAATCACAATGAAGAAGAGGATATGAGAACAAATCCTTACCACATTGACAACCTGTGGGTCGAGGCGCATCGGCGCATCACCCAGAATAGGCCAGGCTAGCGTGAATGGGCCCAGCGCCGCCTTCACCCGCCTCGCCACTTCAGTGTTGGGCAGCAACTCCTCCGCCATCATGTTGCCCGACACTGCGCGGCTGTTGCCATCGACGAGGAGCATTAGGAGATTGCGATGGCGCAACGGAGCAAACCGCCTCTTGTGGTACCACCCGACAACCCCTACGCCATCGAGCCCGGACCACTTCAGGTGGGCGATGGCAGCGAGCGCGCTCCCGATCCACTTCTTCCCTTTCTTCCCTTTCCCCCACTACCAGCAGCCCGGGGCCTTGGTGATGTTGCGCTTGGTGTACTCGGGGAGGGGACGCAGCTCTTTGTTGCACAGGTAGAACCACCTCCTGTGCCACCCAGAGTGTGTGGTCGGAGTGGGCATCTGGATGTACTCACCCGAGTAGTCATTGCGAAGCCGAATCCCCATGCACCCGATGGTGCAGGGGAGTGAATTGGCGCCGGTGGTCTTGCACCAGATGCAGACGGTGAGGAAGAAGTGGCACCACAGGTCGAAGTTGGGTGTGATGCTGAGGAACCCCTCGCACAAGGCCACGAAGGCCAAGATGTGCTAGACCCCATTGGGATTAAGATGCTGCAGTTCTGCCCCATAGTGGTAGAGCAGGGCCCTAAGGAAGTCATGCGCCAGCCTTCCTAGCACCTGCTCATGAAAGGGGATGAACGAAACAACGTACCCCGTCGGGGGCTCCGACCATGGCTCATTCCCCGGCATGATCCATTCCACCGCCACGGTGAGGGGTGCAAGGAGCCTGGCCTGGAAGAGCCCCTCCAACTCCTTCATCACCGTGGACCGAGAGAAGACAGACATGGTGGCGGTGAGACGGCAGCAGGAAAAAGAGAAAGTGATGCGGGGTGCTTCTCGATCTTCTCATCGTAGGATCTAGGGATAACTGACCCATGAAGCCTGATGAAACGAGTTCACCCAACAACACGTTTTGGCCGATAAATGACCCATGAAACCTAACGAATTGTGGCACCAATATCTGCTAGAACAACCACCTGTGATAAAGATTTTGCCCAATAACATGCTTTGGTCGATGCCTAACCTGAACCAAGTAAAGGAGAGGCGATTCTCTTGCAAATCACAAGGAAACACAAGAACAAGTGGTAGAGAAATCTCTCAATCCTCAAGGGGGCACTTATGGCACAAACCCGAAGGATAAGAGCAATATGCTTCTTTATTTTTCTGAGTTCAATTCATGGTTAGGGTTTCCACAAGGTGTACAAGGGTTATTTATACTAGGAACAACCCTCCTAGCTGGGCCAAACTAAAGTTCCATGGGCTTGTTGCGAACAGGCAAATAAAAGTAACACCCGTTTAGATCGGACAAGTCTGAACTAGAAAAAGGAACACCCGCTAAGAAAAAGTAACATGCCCGGTGAAAAAGTAACATCCATTCAGATCAGACAAGTCCAAACTGAAAAGGAACACTCCCGAAGAAATGTAACACGCCCCAAGAAAAAGTAACAGCCATTCGGGCTCGGACAAGTCTGAACTAGAAATAGGAACACTTCTGGTGTAAAAGTAACATACCCTGAGCAAAAGCAACACGCTCAAAAGTCTGGAGCAGTCTTCACTAAAAAAGGCATAACTCTCTCTGTATATATCCAATGGATGCGTCGTTTGTTGCATGTGAAAGTAGACTTCAAGACCTTTCGATCCATGTATGATACTTAGGGTGGTACCTCTTTGAAATACAGAATTCATCATGAAGTTGAAGTACAAAATTAGGACATCGGCACATCGACTTCAACTTGCTCTCTTGGTCATCCAGTGGCCACATGTCTTGAACCTGTGCTTCAAACCTGACGACAAGTAATGCACCTTCATTAGGTAGTACATGACTCTTGTGAGATGCATGTTCATAATCGTTAAGGAAAAGATTCACCTTATGTTGCAATTGCTTTGCTTGTGCTCGAGTTATTGGTCTCTCATAGGTGTAGTCGCGAGGGATGTCCTCATCATCCTCCCCTTCTTCAAAAAGAGTCGACCTCGACTCTGATTCTTCATGACCATGTGAAGGACCGAGAAGGCGACCAGAGTGGGGGGGGGGGGGGGGTGAATGGGAACCAATTAAAATTCTTCTCAAGAACTTGGCCTATGTCCCAACTACAACCCGAACCAACTTCTAATCAAGTCACCAAGATTACACACACCAACTTGTGATGTGCTAACAATAGGAATGACTCAAACCAAAAGGACACATAGAGGAAGCACAAAGGAAACAAAAAGGGAATCAAGGAAGATCTGAAAGATCACAAAACTGAGCCTGACGGAAGTTCTGTGGTGCCCGACGGAAGTTCCAAAGCCCCCGATGGAAGTTCTGTCAATCACGGAAGTTCCAAGCGACGGGAGAACTGTCACTCATGGAGTTCCATGGTTTTTGATGGAACTTCCGTCATGCTCACGGAAGTTCTGTCCTGGCCACAGAAGTTCTGCACTGGGCAAAATAGCAGCTCCATTCGGGAAAGAAAATAACCAAAACCCTATCAAACGAACTCCAAAAATCATGAAATTTGGACCAGATGATCCTCAATACATCATGGCCCTCCTCTAAAGAGATCCACTCTAAAAACACAAGGAATCATCATGAATTTCAGATCTTGTGCCAAGAACACCAAAAAGGGAAAACTTGAGAAATCCTTCAAATCAAAGGTGCTAGAGCTATTGATTCAGTCAAGGATCCATAGAGGATTGTTCTAGCTCATCCTAGCAACAGTATTCTCAAGAAATACGAACCAAAAACTCATCCAAAAGTGAGATCGAAAATCACCACGAAAATAGCTCTGAAAATAAGAAAAAGGGAATTTCGGGATTCAAGTGAAGAGGGAAATCTTGAGCACGAAAATACTTCTCATATCATAGAAAGTTGCTTACAAGATCCATAGGTACAAGACTAGGAAGCCACCCTCTTCCTCCCACTGTTTGGAAGAGCAAGATTTGTCTCTCACGCACCCTTTCCTCTCCTCTAAAACCTGAAGTCCTCTCCTAGCACTTTGAATAGAATCCTAACACAAGGCTAATGGGAAGAGAGGCACCTCTCCCACTAGCCACACCTCTCCTTATATAGGCCTAGGGTCTATTGTCCATATGACCACTCTACCCTTGACCTACATAACACACCCACCTACCACCGCGGGCATACACGTCCATCTTTTTCCTCATCGCCCGAATGCCATTGGACGCTTCACGTCTTTGCTTCATCTTGAAGCAAGCTCCGTGATGGTGCCACGTGCACCACCAACCACCACCACCAGTTTTAAGGCCCAAACCAGGAAACCGCCTTGCACGCTTCTCAAAGTGCGACTTCTCGATGTTGACGCGTGTCACCTTGTCCCGCGATCCTGACCACCGGCAAGTCTCTCCCAGTCCCTGTCCATCGGGCCCCCTTGTCACTTGCACTGGCATCCCATTCACCTTAACTTGGTCAACACGCCGTCTTCATCACCACCACGGTTTTGAGTCTCAACCGCGAAACCGTCCGTGCTTCTTGCCTCTCCACGTGTACGGTGTGGATCACCCTTGACTTCACCCAACATCCTGATCGTCTGGCCCCAAGTCCCCTACTTGTGCCCAATCCTCTTGTCGTTGACCACCAAGTCGACTCCAGTGACTTACACATCATGAGACAAGCAAACACATTTCCCATCTCCTGCAACATCACCAATATCTCCACCAACTCCGGTTAGTCATAACCATGATATGCAAACCCATGCAATCCCTAGATTCCCGCATTTCAACTCAAACACCAAATCCGCTCAAGTCAATTACTCATCACAAATATAGCAAACCATGGCACATATCCACGTGGTTTCTCAATCTCCCCCTTGATGAGTACATTGACAACACCAAATACACAAAGATTAGAGATTGAAATGCGAAGCCGAATAAGCACATCCAAATGGCCAAACCCAAAGAAAAGGTGAAAACAAGCCATCTAGCAAGTAGGGATCACAAAACCAAGAGTTGGCAAAGAAAGCGACTTGAGACGCAAAGAATGTGAAAAGTGCAAGAAACCACTCAAGATCATGATATGCTCCCCCACAAGTTGTGGTAGGCCTCATGTAGTGCAAAATGGATCATATGAATTTCTTAGCATTATTTGAGAATGACCAAAAAATTTTCTCCCCCTTTGGCAATGAACTCATCAAAGAGGCAAAAGAACAAGCAAACATGCAATGTGTGAAAATGCAAACCTAAGGAGCTTCAACAATTATGCAAATAAGCATTTAACTTTGCTAACCATAACCATAGTGCCATGAAGTGTAAAGGCAATATCTCCCAATCATGCAAAGATCAAAAATAGATAGCAAGGCATAAACACCATGAGCTATACAGGCTAAGCAGAAAGATTGACTAGCTTAGATAGAATCAAATTTTGCTTATCATGAGAAAATATGCCACCACATGTGTAAGTACTCTCATCCAAGGCAAAACAAGCACCAAGTGAATCATAAGAATGTAGCCAGTTTCAATCTCAACAAGGGCAACAAGCACTCACATAAAATGAGCTCTACAAACGCTCATATATGCAATAGAGACTCAGTTTGATCAAGTGATTATTGTTTATACTCATGTGTCCTCTTATCCATGCGGAGGGTCGCACGACTGGGTACGACAAACACCCCGAGGCTTCAAGTCATAATGTTTGGATTTAGCATTATTGAGTAATTCTTGATCAAAGCACTTAGCAGATTTTTCAGGATTATGCACAAGACAAAAGAGCATGCCTTTGCGGCAAAAGGAACACATGTTCCCACAATGTTACATCATGAGCTAAACATTTGCAAAGCCCTCCATTTTGCAAACACAAGGTGCCAAAGCCAAGACATCCTCTAGACTAGCCTCAATGCAAGATTCAACAAGGATAAAAGCAATTATACACATGGTGAGCAAGTTTTAGCAAGATTAGATCATAAGGTTCACAAGAAGCTCAGTTTACCTTTAAGATTAGCAAGTTGCTCACATGAGTTTATAACAAGCCATCTAGAAAATCTAAGCATGAGAGATTACCATCACATCCACACAACTTAGCTCAGCTCAATCATAGCAAGGAGAAATGCAAGGAAGCATAAGAATCAAAGCTCATCTACCAATGCATATATTACATATGAGATGCAATGCAAAAATGGTAAGATACATATATACAAGAGAAAACCAACTCCCCCACAAATGATGCCATAGGGATGACAAACACCAAGTTCCCCCAAAGAAAAGCATGTCTCGAAGCATCTAGGGGCTTGGTGAGGATATCAGCTAGTTGGTTTTTGGTATCAATGTATTTGAGCTCAACATCCCCCTTCTCAACATTGTCTCTCAGGATGTGGAGTCGCACATTGATGTGTTTGATCTTACCATGTTGGACTAGGTTTTTGGCTAAGCATATGGCGCTGGAGTTATCACGCATGAGTGGAACACCCTTAAAAGTCAACCCATAGTCTCTCATGGTAGATACAATCCATAGGATTTGTGAGCAGCAGCTAGCAGCAGCTACATACTCAGCCTCTGTGGTGGATTGGGCAACACTCAACTGCTTTGCGATGAGTCAACTGCTTTGTAGTGGACATTGGTGTAGACAACGACTTCACATTGACCATGTCGAACTTCTTTAGGAGATCCTTCGTGTACTTGGCTTGATGTATGAAAGTGCCTTTCTTGCACTGCTTGATTTGAAGCCCAAGAAAGAAGGTGAGCTCTCCCATCACCGACATCTGAAATTCACTTTCCATAGCTTCCTGAAACCTGGACACAAGAGCATGAGAGGAACCACCAAAGATGATATCATCCACGTAAATCTGAACCATTAGAAAGTTATTGCCATGCTTTAGAGTGAACAAGGTTTTATCAACACACCCCATGACATACCCACGCTCTAGCAAGAAGGTCTTAAGCCTAGCATACCATGCCCTAGGTGCTTGCTTTAGCCCGTACAAAGCCTTCTGAAGCTTGTACACACGGTTTGGGTATTTGTGGTGCTCAAAGACAGGGGGTTACCTCACATACACTTCTTCCTCTATGAAACCATTTAGGAAAGCACTCTTGACATCCATTTGATAGAGTCTAATGCCCTTGGAGGCAGCAAATGCAGGCAAGATCCTAATGGCTTCTATGCGAGCAACAGGAGCAAAGGTTTCACTATAATCTAAGCCCTCCACTTGGCTAAAACCCTGAGCAACTAGCCTAGCCTTGTTTTTCACAACGTCACCATCCTCCCCATGTTTGTTTCTGAACACCCACTTGGTTCCTATGACATTGACATTTTTGGGAGGCTCTACAAGGGTCCAGACTTTGTTTCTCTCAAAGTTTTCCAACTCCTCATGCATGGCATTAACCCAATGTTCATCAGATAGTGCGTGTCCAACATCCCGGGTTCAAAGGTTGCAACATAGAGGGAATTGGTAAAGCAAGCAAGATGTGCAGACCTTGACCTTGTTGTCCTCTCATAGAGATTACCGATTATCTGTTGAGGTGGGTGTCAATGCTGAATGTTGTGAGAAGCCTCTCTCTCAGAGTGTACCTCCCCCTCAACCACAGCTGGAGCTCGCTTGATAGCTACTGAAGTCGATGTAGAAGCTTTTGGACCCTCTGCTGGAGTAGTGGTAGCAGCAGGAACAAGCTCAGATGAGAGATGAAGTGAATCATCATCATCATCATCAAAGCCCTATAGGTCCTCTTCTACAAAGATGCTCTCCTTCATCTCCTTGTCACCTACAAACTCAATTACGTTCCTTGCACAAGAGTTTGATTCATCAAAGGTTACATTGCAGGATTCTATGATGGTGTTAGTCTCCAAATTCAGAACTCTATAGGAATGACCATGAAGAGAGTAACCAAGAAAGATTCCATCGGAAGACCTTAACTCAAACTTATCAAGATTGTCACGCTTGAGAATAAAGCACTTGCAACCAAAGGCACGCAAATGAGAAACTGATGGCTTTCTCCCAAAATGCAGCTCATAAGAAGTCACATCAAGAATTGAGTGCAAGAAGATCTGATTGGAAACATAGCAAACAGTGCTAATGGCCTTATCCCAGAACCGCCTCGGAGTCCTATGCTCATCGAGCATCATCCGGGCCATCTCCACTAAGGTTCTGTTCTTTCTTTCAACCACACCGTTCTGCTGGGGAACACGAGGTGCTGAAAACTGATGCTCAATACCATGCTCAAGACAGAAAGCATCAAAGGAGAAGTTCTTGAACTCAGTGCCATTATCACTACAAATCGCTCGTAGTGCACCAGGGAGTTCCTTGAACAACCTCAAAGCTAGGCTCCGAAAGTGATGAAACACTTCATCCTTGCTCTCAAGAAAGTAGACCCAAGAGTAGCGAGAATAGTCATCAACAATCACAAGAACATACCACTTCCCACCCGTCGAACGAACCTGAGAAGGACCAACAGTGTCCATATGAAGCAACTCTCCAGGGCATTCAGTCATCACCAAATTAATTGGTGGATGAGAAGCGGCAATCATTTTCCCATGACGATAAGGAGCACAAACCAAATCCTTATCAAATTTGAGCTTAGGCAATCCTTGGATCAAACCCAGGCCACTCAAGCAACACAGCAAGTCAAAGCTCAAGTGACCCAGTCTCCTATGCCATTTCCAGAGCTCAAAAGAAGATTGAGCAAACAAGCACTTGTGAGAACCAGGAGAACCAGCAAAATCAGCCTGAAAAACTCTGCGCGAGAAATCCCACAAACCAAGGAACCACTCGAATCAAGAACACAAGAAATATTCGGCTTAAAGTGCACTTCCAAACCAACATCAAGAAGCTGAGAGACAGAGAGGAGATTGTACTTGAGAAACTCAACCAAACCAACATCATTGAGAGTGAAGTTCTCATTTACCTTTACCACGCCCCTTCTCTTCACTCTTCCTCTCTTGTCATCTCCAAAGCTCACATACTCCCGACGCTTCAAGGGAGTGAGGCTGGAGAACCACTTTGCATTTCCGATCATGTGGCGCGAGCACCCGGAATCCATCAACCACTTGTTCTCCAAGCCTCCACCTGCTGCCTCCAAGGAACGAGAAGTGAAAGTCGATGGCTCAGTGCTGGGGTTAGTCAAAAAGCATTTGAGAATCCAACACTTAACCATACGACCGGTAGTAGTCATAACAGCTCTTTGCACTTTATCATTCGAACGCTTGGGACGAGAACCACAATGGGCAAAACGTGGCCTGTCAAGGCGTCTCAACTCAAACCTTGGGTTGTGAGGAAAGAAATTATCTGTGTGAAAGCCAAATCCACGCGACTGACGATCACCACTATGGGGAAAATGTGGGGCGCCAAAGCGCTGCTGCACAAAGCCTATGTTTTGTGAATCAAAGCCATACGAGGAATGACCCTGTTCACGATAGGCATGAGAAAAAGAGCAAGGCTAAAAGTCAACAAAATCATCATAAAAAGCATCCCTAGTCAACTCAGCTTGCTTCCTCTCAATCCTCTTACGCCTATAACAGAATTCATCCAAGTGGCCCTTGCGACCACAAAACATGCAAATGTAGACACCCTTAGGATTAGGCTTGGTTTACATTGCAGGTTTGGGTTTTGGCTTCTCTATTTGCTTTGGGTTGAAGGAGGGTTTTGGATTGGGTAGATAGTATGTGTCAGTGGGTTTAATGGTATTTTCCTCATCCTTGTAGCTGGAGCTAGGTACAAACTTACCCACATTCTCACTCTCGTTGTCACACCTCTCAAATCCCAAACCCAAGTTATAGGTTGATCTAGAAGCACTCTCCTTCACTCTTGCCAAATCACTCTCAATCTTCTCTTCACTCACTAGGGTTCTCTGGAGCCTAGACACAAGATAATCATTTTCTTGAACTAGGGCTTTGTTTTCCTCCCTAGTGATTACAAGCTTGTCCTTAAGAGAGACACACACCTCACAAGGTGGTGGAAGGACCTTAGAGCGAGTCTCAAGAAGCAATTTGGACTCAAGCTCTTTGACTTTGAGAGACTGAGCGTCCAACTCATCTGTGAGTTTGGGGCACTTCTGACATGCACCCAAAATAGTTGTTCTAGCTTTGAACTCATCAAGCTCCTTGAGGGCACTCTCAAGCTGACTGGCAACTTGAGCATGCACACTCTCCCTCTGTGCAAGATCACTCATCACAACTTGACAAGACTTACATTCAATAACAATGTCCTCATGAGCAAGCTTGGACCTAAGCGAAGCAATTTCAAAATCAGCACTCTCCAACTTGGACTTAAACTCTCTACTCTCACGAACAGCACTGCGAAGCTTATCATCTTGCATGAGCAGAACATCGCGCAAATGATCAAGTTCAGAAGAGAGCTCATCGAGAGTGGGAGGTACCTCGCTTGTGTTGGAGTCGGATCCGGAGTCGGTGTCGTGGTCGTTCTTTGCCATGAAGCAAAGCCCGGTGAAGTCATCCTTCCTCTTGACTCATGGCTTTTCAACCTCCTCCTCCGAGCTTGTAAAGCCTTCACTTGATGTGAGGTCAACATCGCTCAAGGCAGCAACACAGGTGTGTGCAATGGCCTTGGCAAACTTCTTGGAGTTCTTGCCCTTCTAGTAGAAGCGGTTCTTTTTCTGCTTGAAGTCTTTAGTATTGTTGTCATGGTACCCGGCCTTCATCTTCTTCTTGGGACAATCAGCTATGAAGTGTCCTGGGTCACCGCACTTGAAGTAGGTTCTTGAACCACCTCCTCTTCTCTCCTTCCGGTTGTTGTAGAACTTCCTGAACTTCCTTGTGAGAAAGGATAACTCCTCGTCAGGAATGCACTCCATCTGTTCATCCGAAGCTGCAACAAGAGAAGAAAACTCCAAGGAAGACTTATCAAGTGAGGGGTTAGTTCCATAAGAAGCACAACTATGATCACCCTTCTGAGAACTAGAAAGCAAAGCCATGCTAGAAGCAGGAATAGCAAGATTAGGACGAGATTTCCTAGACAGTTCATGAGATTTTAGCTTGCTATACAGTTGCTCACAATTCAGGGTATTGAATTCAGTAGTTTCTTCTAGAGCAGCAATTTTAACCCCCCAAACATTTTCATCAAGTGAGTACAGCAGTTGCTTAGCTCTATCATTGTCATTGTACACAAGGGTACCACAAGCCCGCAAGTTGCACACAATTGCCTCAAACCTACAAAAAGTGTCTTCTAGTGACTCGCCCGATTTTTTAGCAAAGGTTTGGTACTGTCTATTGTAAGAATCCTTACTCATAGACTTGACCTGGTTGGTACCCTCATGGTAAGGGCAGAGCTTAACCCAAATAGCATGAGCAGTGTCAAGGTGTGCAACCCTATCATGTTCACTCCTACCAAGTGCAGAAAGCAGAATATTGACAGCTTTGGAGTTGTTCTTATACCTGACTAACTCACCTGTAGAAGCAGTGTTCATGTCTTGTGGTATAGCATACTCCTGATCAACAATCTCCCAAATTGCACATCCTTGACTCAGTAGATACGCCTTGGTCCATGACTTCCAGTAGGGGAAGTCCTCTCCATTGAAGATCCACAGCTTGACAGCACGCTTCTCTATGTCGCCTTTGGATCACAAAGACGCTGAAGGATAACTAGTGATCAAACTGGCTCTGATATCGATTGAAGGACCGAGAAGGCGACCAGAGTGGGGGGGGGGGGGGGAGGGTGAATGGGAGCCAATTAAAATTCTTCTCAAGAACTTGGCCTATGTCCCAACTATAACCCGAACCAACCTCTAACCAAGTCACCAAGATTACACACACCAAATTGTGATGTGCTAACACTAGGAATGACTCAAACCAAAAGTACACATAGCGGAAGCACAAGAGAAATGAAAAGGGAATCAAGGAAGATCCAAAAGATCACAAAACTGAGTCTGACGGATGTTCCGTGGTACCCGACGGAAGTTCCGAAGCCCCCGACGGAAGTTCTATCAATCATGGAAGTTCCGGGCAACAGGAGAACTGTCACTCACGGAAGTTCTGTGGTTTTTTACGGAACTTTTGTCATGCTCACGGAAGTTCTGTCCTAGGCAAAACAGCAGCTCCGTTCGGGAAAGAAAATAACCAAAACCCTATCAAACGAACTCCAAAAATTATGAAATTTGTACCAGATGATCCTCAATACATCATGACCCTCCTCTAAAGAGATCCACTCTAAAAATACAAGGAATCATCATGAATTTCAGATCTTGTGCCAAGAACACCAAAAAGGGGAAACTTGAGAAATCCTTCAAATCAAAGGTGCTAGAGCTATTGATTCGGTCAAGGATCCATACAGGTTTGTTCTAGCTCATCCTAGCAACAAGATTCTCAAGAAATCCGAACCAAAAACTCATCCAAAAGTGAGATAAAAAATCACCACGAAAATAGCTCCGAAAATAAGAAAACGGGAATTTCGGGATTCAAGTGAAGAGGGAAATCTTGAGCACGAAAATACTTCTCATATCATAGAAAGGTGCTTACAAGATCCATAGGTACAAGGCTAGGAAGCCACCCTCTTCCTCCCACTAGCCACACCTCTCCTTATATAGGCCTAGGGTCTATTGTCCGTATGACCACTCTACCCTTGACCTACATAACACACCCACCTACCACTGGGGGCATAACCGTCCATCTTTTTCCTCATCGCCCGAATGTCATCGGACGCTTCACATCTTTGCTTCATCTTGAAGAAAGCTTCATGATGGTGCCACGTGCACCACCAACCACCGCCACCGGTTTTGAGGCCCAAACTGGGAAACCACCTTGCACGCTTCTCAAAGCGCGACTTCTCGATGTCGACGCGTGTCACCTTGTCCCGTGATCCTGACCACCGGCATGTCTCTCCCAGTCCCTGTCCATGGGGGCCCCTTGTCACTTGCACCGGCATCCTATTCGCCTTGACTTGGTCAACATGCCGTCTTCATCACCACCACGATTTTGAGGCTCAACCGCGAAATCGTCCGTGCTTCTTGCCTCTCCACGTGTACAGTGTGGATCACCTTTGCTTCACTCGGCATTTTGATCGTCTGGCCCCAAGTCCCCTACTTGTGCTCGATCCTCTCGCTGTTGACCGCCAAGTCGACTCCAATGACCTACACATCATGAGACAAGCAAACACATTTCCCATCTCCTGCAACATCACCAACTCCGGTTAGTCATAACCATGATATGCAAACCCATGCAATCCCTGGATTCCCGCATTTCAAGTCAAACACCAAATCCGCTCAAGTCAATTACTCATCACAAATATAGCAAACCATGGCACATATCCACATGGTTTCTCACCATGGAATGGAGACAAATCAGCAACATTGAAAGTGCTGCTAGCTGCATATTCATCTCCCGGAAGCTCAATCTTGTAGGCATTGTCATTTATTCTTACAAGGACCTTGAATAGGCCATCACCTCGGGGAAGCAACTTGGACTTTTGTTTTTCTGAAAATCTATCCTTCCTAAGGTGAACCCAAACTAAGTCACCGGGCTCAAAGATCAACTTCTTACGATTCTTGTTGGCCTTTGCAGCATAGTACTCTAATTTCTTTTCAATCTCTTGCTTGGTCTTCATGTGGATTTTCTTCACATAGTCAGCCCTCGTGGAGGCCTCCATGTTTGCACATTCTTGAAGTGGAAGTGGCAGCAAGTCGAGTGGTGTAATGGGTTTGAAACCATACACAACTTCAAATGGACACAACTTCGTTGTGGAGTGGACTGCCCTATTATATGCAAACTCAACATGTGGCAAGCAATCCTTCCACTCCTTTAGCTTCTTGTTGATCATGATTCACAGCAGCATGGAGAGTGTATGGTTAACCACCTCCGTTTGCCCATCAGTTTGTGGGTGACAAGTTGTTGAAAATAACAACTTTGTGCCAAGCTTGCCCCACAATGTCTTCCAAAAGTAGCTCATGAACTTCACGTCTCGGTCTGAAACAATGGTCTTGGGCACACCATGTAATCTTACAATTTCCCTAAAAAACAAGTCAGCTATATGCGACGCATCGTCGCTCTTATGACAAGGAATAAAATGTGCCATTTTAGAGAACCTATCCACAACAACAAAAACTGAATCCCTCCCCTTCTTAGTTCTTGGTAATCCTAAAACAAAGTACATGCTTATGTCTTCCCAAGGAGCATTTTGGGTGGGAGTGGAGTATACAAACTGTTGGGGTTCAGTTTTGATTTAGCCTTGTGGCAAGTTGTACACCGCTGCACAAACCTCTCCACATCACGTCTCATCTTTGGCCAATAGAAATGATCATTCAGCAGCAAGTAGGTCTTTTCTCTCCCAAAGTGGCCCATCAAACCACCCGTGTGTGATTCCTGCAATAAAAGCAAATGAATAGACAAATCTGGAATACACAATTTGTTAGCTCGAAACAAGAATCCATCATGCAAATGGTACTTGTCCCACCCTTTTCCTTCTTTACATTTCAAGTATGGATCTGCAAAAACAAGGTCAGCAACATACAACTCCTTTATGTTTTCTAATCCTGGGACCTTGACCTCCAATTGATTAAGCAAAACGCTTTTTCGCGATAAACCATCAGCAACAACATTTTCTTTCCCCTTCTTGTACTTAACAATATAGGGAAATGACTCAATGAACTCAACCCATTTGGCATGCCTCATGATCAGAATTAATGATAAATTCTTTAGGCCAAAGATGATGTTGCCAAGTTTCAAGAACACGAACAAGAGCATATAATTCTTTGTCATAAACCGGATAATTCAGTTGAGCACCACCAAGTTTCTCACTGAAATATGCTATGGGTTTGCCTTCTTGCATGAAGACACCTCCTATGCCTATCCCACTAGCATCACATTCTATCTCAAAGGATTTATTAAAATCAGGTAAAGAAAGCAATGGGGTTGAAGTTAAACAATTCTTTAACTCTTGAAAAGTAGCTTCTTGTGACTTACCCCATACAAATTCAACACCCTTCTTAGTTAGCTCGTTCAATGGGGCTGCAATTGTGCTGAAATTCTTCACAAAGCGCCGGTAGAAGCTGGCAAGACCATGGAAACTTCTCACTTGGCTCACATTGATAGGAGTTGGCCAATTCTTGATAGCTTCAACCTTGGATTCATCCACCTCAACCCCCTGTGCTGAAACAACAAAGCCCAAGAGCACAACCTTGTCAGTGCAAAAGGTGCACTTTTCTAGGTTAGCATACAATTTTTCAGTTCTAAGCACCTCCAACACCATTTTGATTTGTTCAACATGTTCTTCTATGGTGCGGCTATATATCAATATGTCATCAAAATAAACCACCACAAATTTTCCAATGAAAGCCCTCAAAACATGATTCATTAAGCGCATAAAAGTGCTAGGTGCATTAGTTAAACCAAAAGGCATCACTAGCCACTCATACAACCCAAATTTTATTTCAAAGGTTGTCTTCCATTCATCTCCTTCCTTTATTCTAATCTAATGGTATCCACAATGTAGGTCAATTTTAGAGAAAATAACAGCACCACTAAGTTCATCAAGCATGTCATCAAGCCTAGGAATAGGATGACGATATCGGATAGTGATATTGTTAATAGCTCTACAATCAACACATTCTCCAAGTACCATCTTTCTTTGGAACAAGAATAACTGGGACAGCGCAAGGACTAAGGCTCTCACGTACATATCCTTTGTCAAGTAGTTCTTGCACTTGCCGCTGAATTTCCTTTGTTTCTTCTGGGTTTGTGCGGTACGGTGGCCGGTTTGGAAGAGAAGCTCCAGGAATGAGATCAATTTGATTCTCAATCCCATGAAGTGGGGGTAGGCCAGCAGGTACCTCCTCTAGAAAAACATCATTGAATGCCTACAACACATTAGAAATAACACTAGGAAGATAGGTCATGTCGTTAGTAGAAAGAATTGCATCTTTGTACAAGAGTACAAAATGCGTTATGTTAGGGTTTTCTCTCATTTCTTTCATCTCAGATTTTGTGGCTATAGCAACCATACTTTTTTCTCTCGTGATCTCTTTTTCCACTCATGTTTGGCTTGTGGGCTCACCCACCGATTTGTGGACAGCACTAGTGTTTTTCTTTTCTCTCTCACTCTCACTCATTTTCTTTTGCATGTTGGCTGCTATGATTTGAGTGGGAGTCATGGGCAGCAGCTTGACACCTTTTCCTTGCCATTTGAAAGCAAATGTATTGTCACGGCCATCATGTAAAGCATGCCTATCAAATTGCCATGGCCTTCCCAACAGCAAGTGACAAACCGTCATGGGCACAACATCACACTCAATGGTGTCGGTGTAATCATGTATGCTGAAAGTGACCCTCACCATATAGTGCACTTTGACATCTCCACAACCACTGAACCATTGCACATGATAGGGATGAGGATGTTTTATCATGGTCAGCCCCAATTTATCACACATTTCTTTGCTAGCAAGGTTGTGGCAGCTACCACCATCAATGATCAATTTTACCAACTTGTTGTTTACCTTGGCTTGGGTCTGAAATAAATTAAACTTCTGTTCTTGTTCTTCATCTTTCAGTTGAACACTTAATGATTTGGTGACCACGACGGTGTTACCAGCTTCAAAAGTATAGTTCTTGTAGTCATCTTCTTCAGATTCTTGTACATTATCAGACTTGTCATTTTCAGCAGCAGTTTCACACTCATCTTCACTAGCTGAACCATATTCTCCACCTTCTGTAACAATCACAACACGATTGTTTGGACAGTTCTTGATGACATGGCCTCGACCCAAGCACTTGAAACATTGAACTCCACTACTCTTAGAGCTGGAACCCACTGAACTATTGACTTTTAATGAGGTTGGCCTAGCAGATTTCTCCACATTTGGAGATGCGTTAGATTTTTCAGCAGCATTGGAACAAGAGTAGTTGTTGGAGTTTGATTCGGATGAAAACATGCCTCGCCCCAAACCAAACCTTGCTGTTTTTGGAGCATTTGATGATGACCTTGAGCTGAAGGTTGAAGTCTTACTTGGCTTAGCATCATCATTCAATTGTCTCTCAGCCTTTTGTGTAATATGGACTAGCTCCACTACATTGTTGTAGGTCTGAAATACTACAACACGTTTGATTGGCTTGTTCAAACCGAAAAGAAAGCATGCCATGGACTGCTCTTCATCCTCATGCACCTCCTTGCCTCCTTGCCTCAAATTCTGTAGCTTGTCGAAGAGATCATGTTTATAATGTTTTGGAACAAAATGTGCTCTCACTTCTCTCTTCATTTCAGCCCATGTGGCCACTGGAAGTGCACCACTCTCCTCTCTTTGGTTCTGAATTTGTTCCCACCAAATGAGAGCATATCCATCAAAGTCAAGTGCAGCCATATGCACCTTCTTTTCCTCCGAATAATTATGCACACGGAATATTTTATCAACCTTTAACTCCCTTGTGAGATATGCATCGGGATCCGATGTGCCTTCAAATTTTGGCATGCTGAATTTGAGCTTTCCAAACTTCTCTTCATTGGGCTGTTCATTGTTGACATTGCGATGACAATAAAAATGATCATTGCGATGTAATCTGAATGTATCTTGAGTTATTTCAGCTGGACCATCATCAACACGCCCGTGGCCTCTTCCTCGACCGAAAGCATCACCACCTCTTCCTCCACCACGCCCCCACCCATGGGCATTCTTTCTTGCTTGCTCTTCCCGCTGCAACTGGGTTGCATATTCCTCATTGGTTTCATCTAGCTCTTCTTCATAAGCACCTGCAGCACCTTGTGCCTTCAATTCTTTCACAACTTCAGCAACCATGCTTATTTGGATAGTAGTCATGTTCTCATTGAGTTGTGCATTGAAGTCTTGCACTAGCTTTTGTAGTTGCTCTTGTGTGACATAGCTCGGTTGATCTCCTTTTCCACCTGTCATGGTTAGTTGGCAATACAAAAGGACTAATTCAAGTTATGTGGCTGTTTGAAAATCACTCAACCTCACCTTCTCCTACCACCAAAGTTCTTATGAATCCTTGCTGAAATTGCGAGCTGCAAACAAACCTTGGTGATAGTCGGCACAACAAAGGTGATATATCAAGCGAAATCAAAGTCATAGTGCATTCTAAATAGAAGTTTATTTGTGGAGCTTGGAGGGTTATTTATGTGGTATGCAAACTGAAACTTCAAGCTATTGTCAAGTTAAGTAACAATCCATCCAAGATAACAAAGTTGAGTTGCTGAACTGAAAACAAATGGAATGTCAAATGTGTTTAGCAACTCACGCACAAAGATGATGGAACTTGATGAGGACATCACCATGCTGGATACGCGCATATCATGGCCTTCCCCAAGTTACAAGTCGTCACCAACTCGGTCGCCGCGTTTGTCTCGGATTCAGCCGACACCCCTTCACGGTTTTGATGATATCTTTCACATCCGACGTCCAAACGAGGCGTTCTTTGATGCGTTGGAAAGGGGATGACGACGCCGTCGTTTTGGTTCTGGTCCTAGCTTCAGAAGGGTCGTGAGTCATAATATGTGACCATGACAAGGTGTTGTGCCACCTATTTTGGGCCAACTTGGCCATGTATCATGTCGGGCCTTAAGCCCATGTTGTGGACGCCCCCCCTGGTCGCCCCCAACCCTAGGACGTCCTTGTTTCCTACATAAACTCAGTAGCCGCCGTCTTTTAGTTTTGGGTTTTGTTTAGTTCAGTTTTCCAAAGAGAAACTAGATCGAATTATTATAACTGTGGCGACAAGTCCTTTTATAGTAATCCAGGGCCCCTGTTCTTGTTCTGCACCACTGTGGCGATTAGTCCTTTTGTGTTCAGAGCTTGAACCTTTTCTTGTGATTCACTTCATCCATATTTGCAATTTCAGATTACGTGTTTATCCTCTCTTGCTTGTGTTCTCGATTTCGCTTGCAGGAACAATCAAGTTGTGCTTGGTGTAACGGTTGCGGGGTTGGATCTTGTCTGATTCAAGCCGGGTCATCGACACCGAGTTCCCCAAATTCGAGTTTATCCCCTTACCTCTCGGAAGATCGGGCCATATTTACATCAGAACTTGTTGCAGCCAAGGAAACAAGCTAAACTAAATATTTAACTCAAAAACAATGCTCAATGCTACACAAGTTATGGAGAGACGCTAGCTGATTGCTTACATAATTGAGAGGGCTACAAGATTTGCACAAGTGCTGAATATATGATAAACTGAAACAATAACAAGCAAGTCAGTCAATGTGGTGATCTCGGCACACAACTTATTTTTTTAATGCTTTTCTTGCACTCTTCTTTGTTCTCCCTTTTTGTTCTTCTTGCTACTGAAATCAGCACATCAGACTGTATATAACGATGTTCAACTAATGTTCAGTTTCAGTAAAGTGCAAAGCCCTTAAGCAACAACCTACAACTAGTCTCAATAGGTTCAAAGTGTTCATAAAGGATGGCCTGGTATACCACTAATATGTACTACACTTGGTGTACACAAAGAATGAGCCGACACACAAGATTTCAGTTTCAGCACAATCTGAAATTTTAATAGCAGTTGTAACTGAAACTTTTCGAGCTCAAATAAATATTCCACTTTATGATTCACATCTTGAGCACCTAATATTCTAATAGTACTTCAAATTATCTTTCCAACGAGCTCAAGAACACCAAAAACGGATTTCAGATGCAAAAGTTATGCTTGTTTTGGAGTATGGTGTTCAAATTTCAGATCTGAGCGTGAAAATATTTCAGGTTGAAACTTGACCGGAAGAACACAAAAACGAAGGGGAAACACAAATCCTGATGGGGAACTAATGGGTAACACGAATCAGAGGCGGAAAACAATGGGAAACACAAAGATTCAGCAACTAAACTCGATCTATTGGACTGAAATTTAACAAAACTCACTGAAATTTTAGATAGGGTTTTGGGTAGTAGAAATTTTTGGTATTTTCAGTTTAGGATGGTGAACAACAGGGAAAACAAATGGGGATACAAAGGGTAAAGATCCTACCGAGGAAACCGCAGCTCTGAATACGAAGATGATGCAGGGTGCTGCCCGATCATCTCGTCGTAGGATCTAGGGATAACTGACACATGAAGCCTGACGAAACGAGTTCGCCCAACAACACGCTTTGGCCGATAAATGACCCGTGAAACCTGATGAATTGTGGCACCAACAGCTGCTAGAACAACCACCTGTGACAAAGATTTCGTCCAACAACATGCTTTGGTTGATGCCTAACCTGAACCACGTAAAGGAGAGGCGATGCTCTTGCAAATCACAAGAAAACACAAGAACAAGTGGTACAAAAAACTCCCAATCCTCAAGGGGGCACTTATGGCACAAACCCTAAGGACAAGAGCAATATGCTTCTCTATTTTTCTGAGTTCAATTCGTGGTTAGGGTTTTCACAAGGTGTACAAGGGTTATTTATACTAGGAACAACCCTCCTAGCTGGGCCAAACTGAAGTTACATGGGCCTGTTGTGAAACAGGAAAATAAAAGTAACACCCGTTCAGATCGGACAAGTCTGAACTAGAAAAAGGAACACCTGCTAAGAAAAAGTAACACATCCGGTGAAAAAGTAACATCCGTTCAGATCGTACATGTCCGAACTGAAAAGGAACACTCCCGAAGAAACACAAAACGCCCCAAGAAAAAGTAACAGCCGTTCAGTTCGGACAAGTCCGAACTGGAAAAAGTAACACTTCGGGTGTAAAAGTAACATACCCTGAGCAAAAGCAACACGCTCGAATGTCTGGAGCAGTCTTCACTAAAACAGGTCATAACTCTCTCTATTCATATCCAATGGATGTGTCGTTTGTCGCATGTGAAAGTAGACTTCAAGACCTTTCCATCCATGTATGATACTTAGGGTGGTACCTCTTAGGATGATACAAAATTTATCATGAATTTGAAGTACAAATCTGGACATCGGCACATCGATTTAAACTTGCTCTCTTGGGCATCAAGTGGCCACCATGTCTTGAACCTGTGCTTGAAACCTGAGGACAAGTAATGCACCTCCATTAGGTAGTACATGACTCTTGTGAGATGCATGTTCATAATCATTAAGGAAAAGATTCACCTGATGTTGCAATTGCTTTGCTTGGGCTCGAGTTATTGGTCTCTCAGAGGTGTAGTCGCGAGGGATGTCCTCATCAGAATGGGAAGCAGAAAGGAAGGCGAAAGCGTGAAAGCGAAACGAGCGGAAGGAAGATGGAGGGTTGTTGACGGTCCTTCAATGCTAAATCTGACCATCAAATCCTTGCATAAACAACATAAAAGGAATAAACAAAATAGTGATAGCAGTTTATTGTTAACCATTTCCACGAGTTTTGGTGAGACATGTGTTTGCAGGTATAAAAGAGCCAAAATATGTAAAAAAAATGAAGAAATGCCCCGTCGGTCGATACTGCTGTAAAACAGCCCGCCAACAGGGTCGTAAGAGGCTGAAATCAGGGCCCGGCAGGGTCGTGATGGCTGAAATCAGAACTCAACCGAAAGGGTCATATCAGGCTGAAATCAGCCACCCGGCGGGTTAAAACAGAGTCTCATTAGGATGAACCAAGTGACCTAGCCGACCCTGAAAAACACTCCACCATGAGGCCGTTTTCCATCCCCGGACTAGGGTTTTCCCCCCAGAGTGTCCAGCCCACTCGGCCCATCATGCCAACCGACGCCAAGTGGATAAGGCGGTTGAAAACCGACTCAACAATCGTCATCTGGACCAAATCTGTGCCATCCGAGGGAAGGCGGTCGGAAACCGACTCAATCGTGTGGCCGCCCGGCATGGGATGCCGCCCGGTGCGGGAACTTTTGCCCACCGACCCTCCTTCATCTACAAATACCCGCCAGCACTTTGCCACCTATAAATAGAGATGGAAATTCTGATTTCAGCCACTTCAGAAGGCTTTAGCATTGCCAAAGTGCTTAGAAAATAGAGAGAGAGTGAGGGAGAGTTTGGGGAAGGGCCAGGTTTGTTGGCGATCTTCCCCACGCTTGTACCTTGATAGATGCTTTCTTTTTCAAGTAAGTGTTCGTGTTTCCTCTTTGATATTTAAGTTTCCTATGTAAGTAAGTTTTTTCTTTATTACTTATGGGATCATCGCTCTATTTAATTAGAGTATCTAAGTCTTCTATAAGCGTGGATCCGAGACTATGATAGTAATTGATAGCGTAGATGTGGTGTCTAGGCTAGAGGTTACCTTTGTTTGCTGTGTGCCCCACGGTTTGTTAGAGGTAGTCGGTAGGTGGTGACAGCCCTATCCGGCCATAGTAATCCTCCACGTTCGGGTACGTCGTAGAGCTGTTGGCCAGAGTCACCTGTGGATACAGGGGTAAGCCGGTGCCCGAAGTAAGCAGTAATAGACTGAACATATCTTATTATAGGATCCTTGACCATAGGAATCCTCTCTACCCTCTGCCTACCATATTCTTGTTGTCCTTCGACGGATTAGTTTAGAAGAATAATATATAGACGTTCCTTGAGATTTGATAACCTGGAATAGTCCTAGGTGAAATGCTACATCGACATCCGTGCGCTTGTGGATTTATCTATGATCGTAAGAAATACCAACAAGCATTTCTGGCGTCGTTGCCGAGGATAGTAATATTTCTGGTGCGACGCTAAGAAGTGTCAACAAGCATTTTTGGTGCTGTTGCCGGGGAACGGTTGGTGTATCATCTTTGAACCTTGTTCGT
This sequence comes from Eleusine coracana subsp. coracana, assembly GCA_032690845.1. Taxonomy (NCBI): domain Eukaryota; kingdom Viridiplantae; phylum Streptophyta; class Magnoliopsida; order Poales; family Poaceae; genus Eleusine; species Eleusine coracana. Next base: position 32,303,466 of record CM064422.1, read on the forward strand.
CCTCGTATCTTTCCTTTTCCTTTTATTTCTTTTCTTTTTCCACCGTGGACCAAACTTCTATCCTATCATTTTCTGCTCCGAAGGGCGAGTTCTTTGAGCCACCACCGTCTACGGACCCAATTCACACATCCGGCTATGTACTCCACCCAATGGCACTTTAGTTTATTTCCCCTTTTTTATTTCTATTCAATTCAATTTTATAGTGTACCTAAAAAAGAAAAAAATAATAATAAATAAAGTTGTGACTCTATTTGGCCCATAAAGCCAGTAGAGTCCCTTTTTCTTTTCACTCTTTTTGTTTTTGTTTTTGTTCTTCTTCAAATAAAGCAGCCAGGTACAAAATCAAGTGTGGGGGAGGCCTTCAAGATTTTCAACGCACAAACAGTGCAAGGCCTCCCACTGACACATTCCACATTGTCGCTTAAACAAACACGTCAAAAGTCGAGGCGACCGGTCTCCAAGCAACATCGACCAACCTACAAGGACAATCGACACAAGGCTAGTGTTCCTAAGATTCCACACCTTCCATAGCGATGGTTTGCACACTCTATCCCTTTCCTCCTAGTTTCCAAGTTAAATCAATCTTATCTTGAATCAGTCATAAAAATTTAACTAGAAAATTAAAATGAACCTTGTGGAAGCCCCATTTTGTTTCATGCTTCTTTTTGGTTGGCTTGCATGCTCCTTATTCCTAATTCATAAACTTGTTGCTTATGAACTACATCTTTAGGAAAGCATGCCACCTAGGTAGTTGATGCATGAGATATGGTTTGACGAAATGAATCTTTCTCTTATGCTTGATGTGCTTGAGAATTTTTCTTACAAAAAAAATTAAAATCAATAGCTTGACTCCTCAATGATTATATCTTCCTACCAAAGCCATATGATGAACTCATTGAAAATCTTATGCATATGCTACTTGTTGTTTCATTGAACTTTGTCAAATTGTTGTGACCCTTGTGAGTTACTATTTATAACTTTTTGATCACGATTTTGTGCACACCACTTTGCTGATACTTCTTCACTGGAAGTTAGCACCACCATATCCGTCATCCATGTGCTATTTCTTCTACACAGGAAGATAGCACGTCCATGTCAACATCCATCCATTAAATAAAGTACTCCATCATATTTTGATAGACTCCCTCTCCAAATATCCTTGTAAAAGTGACATAGGCTATTCATGATAAAAAAAAGGTGAAAAAATAGAGAAAGAATTAGCCCATGTTCTAAAACACCTATCCAATAGAAGGGAGGGAGCATCTGAAAAGAAAAGGGAGTATTCACATTCAGTCATTTTCCATCCACATATCCACATGTGCACATGCTTGATCAAAAGTTCATGAATTGTTCTCCATGGATCTAGTTTTTGACTTAGTAATATATGAGACACAAGTATGCCTCCCTTTTATCCCTACCTTGAGCTCCACATAAAGCCGTATTTAGAAGTAGGATGAAAAGAGGCAATGTCCTGGTGACGAACCATACACATCGAGCGATTTGAGAGAATCATTTGAGGGGTACAACTATGATTTGTTTTGAAAATCTTTTCGAAAACCCAAGCTACATAGCAGAATAAGTGAAGAAGATTAGAGTCAGGACCATTCCATCCTTTAACCACCCAAGGTAAGATGATGGACACTTTAAAAGTTCCTAGGTACAAGTATGACTTGGAATAATTTGCATGCTACCATCATACCAATTAAAGTTATGATTCACCTTGGTCTCTATTCCTTTACTCGAGGACGAGCAAAGACAAATCCTTGCATAAACAACATAAAAGGAATAAATAAAATAGTGATAGCAGTTTATTATTAATCATTTCCATGAGTTTTGGTGAGACATATGTTTATAGGTATGAAAGAGCGAAAATATGCAAAAAACATGAAGAAACGCCCCGTTGGCCGATACTGTCGTAAAACAGCCGGCCGACAGGGTCGTAAGAGGCTGAAATCAGGGCCCGGCAGGGTCGTGATGGCTGAAATCAGAACTCAGCCGACAGGGTCATATCAGGCTAAAATCAGCCACCCAGCGGGTTAAAACAGAGTCTCAGCAGGCTGAACCATCTGACCCAGCCGACCCTGAAAAACACTCCACCATGAGGCCATTTTCCATCCCCGGACTAAGAAGGGTAAAAAGTGAAGAAGTAAAGGAGGCATCCACGTGGCACAACTTGGACAAGTGAAAACATGACCCGGAGGGGGTCGGCACCAAAAATGGGCCACCGCCCGGCACAGGCCGCCGCCCGTCCTGGGGTTCCCCCCCCCCCCCCCCCCTAGGGTGTCCAGCCCACTCGGCCTATCATGCCAACCGACGCCAAGTGGATAAGGCAGTTGAAAATTGACTCAACAACCGTCATCTGGACCAAATCTGAGCCGTCCGAGGGAAGGCGGTCGGAAACCGACTCAATCGTGTGGCCGCCCGGCGGTGCATGCCGCCCGGCGGGGGAAATTTGGGCCACCGACCCTCCTTCACCTACAAATACCCGCCAGCACTTTGCCACCTATAAATAGAGGGGAAATTTGGTAGAAAAGACAACACACAAGAAGCAGAATATAGAGCTCCTCTTCAAAAGGCTTTAGCACTGCCAAAGTGCTTAGAAAATAGGGAGAGAGTGAGGGCGAGTTTGGGGAAGCGCCGGGTTTGTCGGCGATCTTCCCCACGCTTGTACCTCGACGGATGCTTTCTTTTTCAAGTAAGTGTTCGTGTTTCCTCTTTGATATTTAAGTTTCCTATGTAAGTAAGTTCTTTCTTTATTACTTATGGGATCATCGCTCTATTTAATTAGAGTATCTTAGTCTTCTATAAGCGTGGATCCAAGACTAGGATAGTAATTGATAGCGTAGACGTGATGTCTAGGCTAGAGGTTACCTTTGTTTGCCGCGTGCCCCACGATTTGTTAGAGGTAGTCGGTAGGTGGTGATAGCTCTATCCAGCCTTAGTAATCCTCCACATTCGGGTACGTCGTAGACCTATTGGCTGGAGTCGCCTGTGGATGCAGGGGTAAGCCTGTGCCCAAAGTAAGCAGTAATAGACCGAACCTATCTTATTATAGGATCCTTGACCATAGGAATCCTCTCTACCCTCTTCCTACCATATTCTTGTTGTCCTTGGACGGATTAGTTTAGAAGAATAATACACAGACATTCCCTGAGATTCGATAAACTGGAATACTCCTAGGTGAAGTGCTACATTGGTATCCGTGTGCTTGCGGATTTATCTGCGATTGTAAGAAATACCAACAAGCATTTCTGGCGCCGTTGCCAGGGATAGTAATATTTCTGGTGCGACACTAAGAAGTGTCAACAAGGGCTCAGCGTCGGACGGCTTAAATTGATATCCGCACCTAGCGCACGATCGAAATGGACTATGAGAAATCCGCCCGTCGCCCACCAGGTGAAGAGTCTCTTAACTTCCCACTCCGCACCGCATGCGGGCTCGGTGTCCCACACCGCTCTGAAAACTCCTCGGCTTCCACGAATGGCCCCATATACCACGGACCCCACCACTGCTTCCACTACGGTAGAAAAAACGCTCCCTCGACTACCGTGACACGAAAGATGGAGCGTTTTCATCCAACCTCTTCCTATCTACTCGAGGACTGGGGCCGGACATGCAAGGCCTATTGAAGCACCACGCCGCGCTCCAAGCTCTAAAATAGGTAAGACATGTGGTCCCACTGACCATACCACATCGCGTCGAGTTCCCTGGCGAGCAAGGACAAAGGAAGCACGAGTCGAGTTGTACAACCCCGTCACAGGACGGGCGACGTATGTAAGACGGGATAAGGGGCTGAATACTGCCTCGACGGCCCGGTGTAACATCCCGAATTTCAAATTTGGGTTGTGAATAAAATTTCACTAAACCTTAAAACTTTTTTTTGTAGATTCAAAATTTAATATTAATTATTCAGTTATCATTTTTCTTTAAGAAAAAGACATATTTTCTAAAAATGATAAATTAATTTAGGATATATTTGTATTGTTGCATTCAAGCCGCGTAGTTTGCATTAGGATTTCATTGTGTGAAAAATCTATTCAAAATTTGAGTAGATATCATTGTAGTGTTAGAAATTAGCAATAGAAATAATGGGAAAACAAAATTAGAAAGAGTCTCCAGTGGTCTACTAGGCCAATTTCCCACCACGAATCCCATTGTTCTTTTCCCCCTCCTTCTCTCGTTTGGCCCAGCCACCAGCAGCAACCTGGCTCAGCGTAGCCCACCAGCTGTCCCAACCCAACAAGCACCCAACTCAGCCCAGCCTGCCCTTGCCGATGCCTTTGTCTTCGTTCTGCTAACATCGCATCAAGAATATCACTATCCTGGTACGACGCCAGAAATGATTTGATGTTTGTTATGCTTTTAGAGAAATATGAATTAATCTGCAAGCGCACGGAACATCTATTATAGCATTTCACCCGAGAGTATTCCAAGGTATCGTATTTATTTTCCACAGGGAAGCTAGGCGTAAGAGTATCTTGGTTTAACAAAGATATAACTATATGAATTATACCAACTGACCAAAGATGGGGGTAAGGATGTTCGATAATGATAGTTGAGGGAGCAGTGACATAGGAGAAATCCACACTAAGATAAATAAAGAGATCGTTTAAGCTAGCCGGGAGGACAACGAGTCTAAGTCTAGAATTCCTAAGATTATATCTTCCTATTTTATCTAAGTCAAGTGTCAAAATTCCTAGTTACTCGGGTTGAGTGCTTACACCAAATTCATGGTATAGCCTCGAGTCTTTCACCAATAACTTTACTTCGGGGCACGACAATGATCCACTAATAGGGTCGGTAACTAACCTCATACACTAGTGGACACGTTCCCGCTAGACAACCCTGCTTGAGACTTCCCGAACGTGGTGGAATACTAAATGGACGGACAGGGCTATCACCACCTGCTGCCTACCACACAGCCCGCGGGGACGAATGCAAAACCAGCTAGTGCTAACTTAGGCAGCACGCCTACGCTTTCACTAGATATTCTTCCGTTGGCCTAGCAGAAGAATAGCCGGGAAATAACTAAGTCTAAGTTCTATTCAAGAACTAAACTTAATTAAATCCTAGCCGGGAATCCCATAAACTATGCTTCAAAGTTCTTTCCCGATATTTGTAACTTAAGGAAATTGACTAAGTAAAGATAAATAAGAAAATATAATTATATTGATAAGGGATAAGTCTTACAAAAAGAGAAAAGATACAAGAGAGCTCATATCAAGACTCCGAGACGACTTCCGGAATCCCGAGCGATGCTCTCGACAAGACTCTAACTCCCGACTAACTAACCTACTCTACTAGTAAGAAAAGTAGTGGGAAATGGACTCCAATATGTTTCACTTGCTTTCTTCTTATTTTCTGCCAAATTCCCCCTCTATTTATAGGTGGCGGATACTTGGCGGGTACTTTAAGGTGGAGGAGAGTCGGTGGGCAAAAATTCTCCCGCCGGGTGGCAGGCCACGTCGGGCAGCCACGTGTGCCGGGCGGTCAGGCATGCAGGGCGGCATGCACCGCCGGGAGGCAGGCCAGGCCGGGCGGCCACTGGATTTGGTCGGTTTCCAACCAACTTTCTTTGGACGGCTCAGATCTTGTCCCGATGGTGGTTACTTGGTCGGTTTCCACCGAAATCTCCATTTTGGGGCCGGTAGAAGTTGTGGGCCTCATGGGCATCCCTGGCCGGGCGGCAAGCCAGGCCGGACAGCAAGCCCTGCCGAGCGGCAAGCCAGGCCAGGCGGCGGCCCATCTTTGGTGCCGACCCCCCCCCCCCCCCCGGGTCACATCTTGACTTGTCCATGTTGTGCCACGTGAATTCCTCTTTATTTGTCCACTTTTTACCCTCCTTAGTCCGGCAATGGAAAATGGCTTCATTTTGGAGTGTTTTGCAGTTTCGGCTGGGTCGGATGGTTAGCGTCATGACAACTCTGTTTTGACCCGCCGGGTGGCTGATTTTAGCCTGATATGACCCTGTCAGCTGGGTTCGGATTTATGCCATCACGACCCTGTCGGGCCCTGATTTCAGCCTCATATGACCCTGTCGGCCTGCTATTTTAAGGCAGAATCGGCCGACGGGGTGTTTCTTCATGTTTTTACATGATTTTAACCCTTTTTACCCTGCAAACACGTAACACATATTTCACCAAAACTCGTGGAACTTTATTAGTTTAAACAAATATTCATGAAACTTTGGTCTTTACCTTGTATTTCTCGACCGGTTGGTGGCCAATATTGGGTTTTAAGGGCCACCAACACCTCCCCAAGCTTAAACCTTTGCTCGTCCCGAGCAAATTAAAACTTGGAAGTGATGGATCAGGAGTTGCTTCAATATTAGAGCCCTACAAGGATCAAGTGCACAAAGACATACTCCTACAACATAGGGGTAATAGTAAACCAGCACAAATTGATCACTAAGTCTTTCTCATTGCAAGTGGGGCTCTTAGGCATTTTATAACCTTGTCATGAGCGGTTGGAACTCAGAACAACTAGTTTAGATTTTTGTCACTCAACCTCCTACATGATCATTAGTCCAAAGTTATTGAAATGCTGCATAAGATTGAAAATTTTCCCTCTTGGTGCAATTTTTCACTATGACACTCATCTATCAAAAAGTGTATTTCCTCACCAAGTGCTCATCATACTCTATGAAATTTGGCTTTATATGTGGAGCTTGGTGGGATGGTACATCTAACGTGCAGATATTGTTAAGAGATGGTCCTCGCGAAAAGACTTTGCACTTGGAAATAATGTCCAGGGGAGAGAGAGAGAATGGACTCACATGAAGTAGTGGACTAGCACAATAGAAAAAATCTTTAACAAAGATTGGATTTTTGTGCTAGAGAGAAAGGATGGTCCTTTATTTTGCTCAAAGAATGAACCTTGAAACTTGACATTTGTACATCTATGAGAGCTGAAAATTTTTCTCATTTTTTTTCTTTCTTCTTTTTATTTCTTTCTTTTTAGCTCTCATAGTGTAGGGAAGCTAGTTCAATGGTTCAAATATCTTTGCAAACTTTTTTGAGCATTTATTTTGGGAGGACCAAAATCTTTCTTGTAGGATCAAGGTTTTCGCAAAGGAGAGATTTTTGGCTATCGTGCTTGGTGAAGTGGACGCTTGAATCCAATGTGGAAACCACGTAACCAAGTATGATTGTTTGAGAACTCAAAGATAACGCGAAGGAAAATGGTTGGCTTTGAAAGTGCAAGTCCGTCATAAGGATCAAATCCTAACCAAATTCAATGCATACATGGATGGCATACAAGTGGGTTTACAATTAATATCTGGCCTTGGTAGGAATTTTTTCTATCATAGGGAAGAACTACACCAAGTAGGAGGTTTTATTGCAGCATGGTTTTGAAAGAATTCATTAGACTCTAATCATGAGGAGATCATAGACTCATCAAAACATGCTATATCATGAATTCCAACAACTATACTTGGTGTTTATTAGCCATTTTGCTCCCACTAAAACATAGAGAGACTAGCGTTATCATCGTGCCGGTCTACCATTACCCACCAAAATGAAGAGTAGAGGTTGTGTACTTGAGACTCACAGGGAGCTAACAGAGCAACTATTCATCATTTCCATAGGAAAGGTAGAGACCAAGTTCTCAATTTTATTTGGAAAGGGAAATCTTTTTGTTCCTTTTAGTTTTGCAATTTTTTATGGTTTTCCTTGAAAATGAAAAATATTTTTGGGTTTTCTTAAACTTTATCGAAACTGAAAATCTTTTTTGGATTTTTTTTATAATGTATAAGGGAAATAAAACAACTTAACTAAAAAAAATAGGAAGAGAGGGTACGACAATTGGCGTACCTTGCTTCACGTACCTCCCCAAGCTTAGGTCTTTGCAAGACTTAAGCTTGGATGACATTCACTGCGGCGGTTGATAGTCGATGTTGATGTGGCCGAACAGTTGATCCATCATGGAGAGGTTTGTCTGAAGTTGTTCCAATGTTTGTTGCTGCCATTCTTGCCTATCCCTTATGGCTGCTCGTATTTCTTGGGTTCGCATGTTGGTCTCATAAGCGTTTGCAGCCAAGTATTGCATGTCACCTTCTAACTCCGGAAAGTTGTATGATGTGAATCGGGCAGAATGTGAAGTTCCTATGCCTCCATGGGGTTGATAGTAACTTCCCATCCCATAAGGATTGGATGGTTCAAACTCTTCATGGGATGAGCTAGTGTAGTGTGTTGACGAGCTAGTAAATTCAGGGTACTATGGTTGCTCCCAATGGTATTGAGTGCTTCCCGGAGCACCCGTTCGTGGAGCTCTTGATCGTGGTCTATCCCCTGAAACACTATGTCGTGCAAGCTGCACAGGACCTTGCCAATTGTACAAAAAGTTCTTTTTACCAATGATTGTGAGCTTGGGGTTAGGCAATTCTAACTCTGCATCTTGCGCCGGATAAATCATGTAGAACCTATTGTTTTCTTCTTTCAAAAGGTGGGCTTGCCAAAAGTGATCTTTCCCTAGCAAGAAGCACTAGGGAGACGATCTGTTCTAGCTCTATGGAGCGCGCCCACCTTTCTAGCAATTCTAGTGACAAAAGGTGTGAAAGTGATATGTCCATGTTGCTTGAATGCTAGGGTGAGCCAATGGTTGATGAGAAAGAAAGTGGGGTTCGTTTTAATTTTCTTTATCACAGCATAAAGATAGGCCTTGTCCAAACTATTCACTGAACGTACATCACCCGAGGGGTGAGGTAGTGAGTGATGAAACGGTGAATTATACGGAGCGAAGGGTTATGAATGTCGCTAGTGCGCTCCTGCCTCATGACGGGACTTCCTATCTTGGCCCATAGTCCTTCAGGGGTGAAACCTTTAAGTTTATTAATGTCTACAGCGGCCTTACGGTCAAAACCAAGGTAGGTACTAATTTGTTTTAAAGACCGTTCATAGGTTTCACCAAAAAGACGGAATGTGTAGAGAGTGCCTAATTTGTCTGACGGAGTGGTGAGGATTTTTAAGGTGCAAAGGAATTAAATGGTAAGCCATTTGGAACCGTAATCATCGAGGTGGTAGAAATCATACCATCCGGCCGTGTTGAGTGCGTACTCAAAATCTATGAAGACGCCAATTTGCTCGAGGAAGTTGTGGTCGAACTTGCGCACGGATGTGAACTCCCGGTCCCGAATGGCGGTGAACTTGCTTCGCTCGTCGTAATCATTGAACACCATATTTTCTTCACTCTCGATGAACTTGTCAAACTCTTCATTTTGCACACTTTGCTCCATTGGAGCTTGAGGTATGGACATTGAATCCGAGAGATAACTCGGAGTATGCCCATGTGAAGCTCTGAAGTGCTCTTCTTCCGAACGCTCACTTGGTGTGCGCCTCCCACGGCTTGAGCTGCTGCTGTTGCTGAACTTGGTGTAGATGCCTCTCCAAATATTTGCCATTCCTACAAAAGGGTTACTTGGACACAATACCCGAAGACAATGTGATGATAATGGTCAGTGGTTAGTCGTTCGGTTAGTAGTCCAAGTGTTAGTCTTTCGAACGTGTGAGGGTGACAACAAATTCTCTCTAGTTGGTTTTAGTGCAGCACACTTTTATTGCTAAGTACAAAGTGCACTAACTAGTTGAGTGAGAAAAGAAGTGCAAAGAGAGAGAGTTTGTGAGGGAGAGACGAAGTTTTCAGCCGAATGCTTTGGGTGGAGAAGCAAAGGAGAGTGTGCCCTCTATTTATAAGCTCAAGAAGAGCATTGGGGGAGAAATTTTTATGCCGGGCGGTAGGACACACCGGGCGGCAGCCCATGCCAGCTGGCAGGTCATTTCCCTCCATTTGCTCAATTATTGCACTAGTGGTGATGGGAGAAGGCTAGGTCCAAGCGCCATGTGATCCACTTGCTCAATTTGTCCAAAAATTTGCTTAGAGTGTAGGGAGCAAGGATAGAGTGATGGGATGGCCAAAGTTGTTTGTTTTCAATAAGTGAGTTGCCACTCATGAAGCGTAGGTAAGTAGGGTGGCAGGTGAGTGTGAGTGGTAAAAGAGTGAGGTGACATGTGTGGCTCTCATTCATTCACTTTCACTCATGGTGGGGCTTTAGATGAGTATTTGTTTTCTTCAAGGTTAGGCTGGCCACGCCTCCACCACTCATGGCCATCATCTTTGCATTAAAAGGGTCAAGAATCCGATGAAAAGTTGTGTCGGGCGGCATGGCTTGCCGGGCGGCAGAAATGACCCAGTCGGGGGTCGTTTTTCATGAAAAATGACCTCCCAGGTGCTGAAATCTGGGTTATTTCAGGCTGCGTTACAGCCCTGAATCAGCACCCCGGATGGTCGTTTTGACTCGAAAACGACCTCCTGGCAAGAGACTTGGCCAAAACATTACCAAAAATTTTCAAATTTTAATTTCTTTTATATCCTACTTTAATGGTTAAAGAAAGAGGAATAAAATCAACCTAATCTAATGCTATGAAGGGGGATAAATATCGGTTACCTTCCAACGAGGGTTCGAATTTTATGTCTCGAACAAGACATTCTCCGCGCTCAATTTTGCATGGTGCCCATCGTGGATGGAGAATTTTCCATGATTGGTGCAACTTCTTTCTTCCGCCATACTTGTTTGATTTTCTTTGGCTTGGCGGTGACCTTTTTCTTCATTTCTTGTGGCTCGTTCTTCTTCTTGGGCAGCGGTGGTATGCTTTGAATTTTAACCGCCGATGCACCCATTTTTGGTGGGATTGGATACACCTCAATTTTCTGCACCGTGTTAGGATTTTTGCCATAAAAGATGCGTACCTGATTGCATTGTTCCGTTCGGGGCTTGAAGGCGAACTTTTCATCGTGCCCATTAATGTTAAGGTGGATTTCTCTAGCCCCAACATCAATGTTGGCATTTACAGTGCTAAAGAACGGCCTTCCTAGTATAAGGGGTGTCTTTGCATCGGCCTCCATATCTAGTACCACAAAGTCGACTGGCACAAGACACTTCCTTATCCTTACGGGGACGTCCTCCACAATGCCCGCCGGGTAGCGGACTGATTGGTCGATGAGATGCAAGAACATTGCTATAGGGGATAATGAATTGACATCGAGTTTGTCATACACTACCTTTGGCATGACGCTCACGCTCGCCCCCAAGTCACAAAGGGCGATGTTGAATTGTTTCCTCCCGATGGAACATGGGATGGTTGGGCATCCCGGATCTCGCTTCTTTTCTGGGAAGGAGTTCAAGATAGCGGTGTTGCATTCTTCGATTAATTTGACAACCTCCATGGATGGCATTGGGCGTTTGTTGTTGAGGATGTCCTTTAGGTACTTGGAGTATATAGGAACCTGCATAGCATTAAGTAGCAGTATGTTGACGTATAATTTCTTTATTACCTCCACAAACTTCCCAAATTGTTCATCCACCGTTGGCTTCCTCTGTCGAGGGGGGAATGGCAACACCGGGGTATCATAGAACTCATGTGGCGCCTTCCTGAGAGGTGCCTTTGCCTCCTCAACTTCAATTTCCTCCTCTCGTTCTAATTCTTCATTGGTTTCCCCAGTCTTCCCTGCAATGTTAGGATTTGGCGGATCTTGTGTAGATTTTCCACCTCTAGTTGTGACCGCACTAACATTTTCTTTGGGACTATCTTCCGGCTGACCGGGGAGCTTGCCCGAGTTAGGCTTAACAATAGAAGCGGCCAGCTGAGCAATTTGTGTTTCTAACATTTTATTATGACTAAGCTGGTTTTGCAGAGAGGTATTGAAGGCTTCCATACGAGAATCTATGCTTTCTAGGACTTTATCAGTAGCAATAAATTTCCTACTAGTACTTTCATTAATTTTAGATTGTCCTAGAACAAGATCACAGAAGGAGGGTTCATTACGAGTAAAGTTTCTAGAGTTACCCATGTTCTTGTTGAAGGAGAGGTTTGGCTTGGACTCCCATCCGAAGTTGTTTGTATGGGGCCTAAACCCGTTGTTGTTGTTGGTGGTGTTGTTGAGGTAGTTCACTTCTTCTTGAGTCTCTAGGCAATGGCTTCCCATGTGTCCAAGGTTTCCATAGACTTCGCAAGTCATGCGAGAGTCCAAGGATTGGACAGTCTGAGGTCAGTCTATTTTCTTCAAAAGTTGATCCATTTTAATTGCTAACAAGTCAATACCATCAACTTGCTGGACTCCCCTTATCTTGGGTTGAGGCTAGTTCTGTCTCTCATCATAGCCACTGTAATTGGCGACCATCTTTTCTATGAGAGTTTGAGCTTCTTTGACCTTCAGAGAGAAGAAGGAACCTCCAGCGGCTGCATCTAGGTGCTCACAAGCGGGGTGGTTGAGCCCATGGTAAAAGCTTTTGGATCAGCAACCAATCTTGCATTCCATGATGTGGGCATGCCAGAGTGTATTATTGGAAACGTTCCCATGCCTCAGGAATGCTCTCGTCAGTTAGCTTTTGAAAACTTGAAATCTTCTTCCGCAGGGCATTGGTTTTGCCTAGCGGGAAGAACTTGGCAAGGAAGGTGTTGGAGCACTTGTCCCATGTGGTGAGCTCTTCTTGATTGCTATAGAACCACTGCTTCGCCTTCCCCAAGAGTGAAAATGGGAATAGGCGAAGGCGAATGGCCTCAGGGGTCACATCCCTCATGGTGAAAGTGCTGCACACTGCCAAAAACTGTTGGAGGTGGGCGTTTGTGTCTTCTGATGCCTTGCCACAAAAAGGACTGGCCAGAACCATGTTGATTAAGGCCAGCTCTTCAGCTCATAGCTTCCGTTCTTCATGATCGGGTTCGGACCGGTGCGGATGTTGTCTGCAGACGGGGCGGAGTACTCACGGATCGTCTTTTCAGCCATGATTGGTTGAGCGGACGGAGACGACACTTGCAGCTGAGCTTGAGTGATCGGAGGTGCTGCAAGAGCAAGCACGGGCCAAGGAGGGGTGAGTCTTTGACGCACTCTCCTCAACAACGCCTCCGGATCGTTGTGGTAGTTGTCTGGTAGGTCGAAATTAGTCATAAAGCATCCTGTTTACACCATAAATAAACAAAACAAGGGTAAGCCCGCAAAGGAAAGCGGTAACCTCTTAATACAAATATCAATGTTAAAATTCCGATATCTTAGCCTATTGCTTCCACGGCAACGGTGCCACAAATGCTTGTTGGCATTTCTTAACGTCACATCAAGAATATCACTATCCCTGGTACGATGCCAGAAATGATTTGATGTTTGTTATGCTTTTAGAGAAATATGAATTAATCCGCAAGCGCACGGAACATCTATTGTAGCATTTCACATGGGAGTATTCCAAGCTATCGTATTTTAGCATTTCACATGGGAGTATTCCAAGCTATCGTATTTATTTTCCGCAGGGAAGCTAGGCGTAAGAGTATCTTGGTTTAACAAAGATATAACTATAAGAATTATACCAACTGACCAAAGACGGGGGTAAGGAAATTCAATAATGATAGTTGGGGGAGCAGTGATACAGGAGAAATCCACACTAAGATAAATAAAGAGATCGGTTAAGCTAGCCGGGAGGACAGCGAGTCTATGTCTAGAATTCCTAACATTATATCTTCCTATTTTATCTAAGTCAAGTGTCAAAATTCCTAGTTACTCGGGTTGAGTGTTTACACCAAATTCATGGTACAGCCTCGAGTCTTTCACCAATAAGTTTACTTCGGCGCACGACAATGATCCACTAATAGGGTCGTTAACTAACCTCGTACACTAGTGGGCACGTTCCCGCTAGACAACCCTGCTTGAGACTTCCCGAACGTGGTGGAATATTAAATGGATGGACAGGGCTATCACCACCTACCGCCTACCACACAGCCTGTGGGGACGAATGCAAAACCAGCTAGTGCTAACTTAGGCACCACGCCTACGCTTTCACTAGATATTCTTCCGTTGGCCTAGCGGAAGAATAACCGGGAAATAACCATGTATAAGTTCTATTCAAGAACTAAACTTAATTAAATCATAGCCGGGAATACCGTAAACTATGCTTCAAAGTTCTTTCCCGATATTTGTAACTTAAGGAAGTTGACTAAGTAAAGATAAATACTTGACAAGATAAATAAGAAAATATAATTATATTGATAAGGGATAAGTCCTACAAAAAGAGAAAAGATACAAGAGAGCTCATACCAAGACTCCGAGATGACTTCCGGAATCCCGAGCGATGCTGTCGACTAGACTTTAACTCCCGACTAACTAACCTACTCTACTAGTAAGAAAAATAGTGGGAAATGGACTCCAATGTGTTTCACTTGCTTTCTTCTTGTTTTCTGCCAAATTCCCCCTCTATTTATAGGTGGCGGATACTTGGTTGGTACTACAAGGTGGAGGAGAGTCGGTGGGAAAAAATTCCCGCGCCGGGCAGCGGGCCACGCCGGGCGGCCACGTGTGCCTGGCGGCAGGCCAGGCCGGGCGGCCACTGGATTTGGTCGGTTTCCAACCGAGTTTCTGTAGATGGCTCAGGTCTTGTCCCGATGGCGGTTACTTGGTTGGTTTACACCGAAATCTCTGCTTTGGGGTCGGTAGAAGTTCAGGGCCTGATGGGCAGCCCAGGCCGGGCGGCGGCTTGTGCCGGGCGGTGGCCCATCTTTGGTGCCAACCCCCCCCCCCCCCTCCCGGGTCTCGTGTTGACTTGTCCGGAAATGGAAAATGACTTCATTTTGGAGTGTTTTGCAGGGTCGGTTGGGTCGGATGGTTAGCCTCATGACGACTCTGTTTTGACCCGCCAGGTGGCTGATTTCAGCCTGATATGACCCTGTCGGCTGGGTTCGGATTTCAGCCATCACGACCTTGCCGGGCCCTGATTTCAGCCTCATATGACCCTGTCGGCCTGCTGTTTTAAGGCAGAATCGGCCGACGGGGTGTTTCTTCATGTTTTTACATAATTTTAGCCCTTTTTACCTTGTATTTCCCGACGGGTGGAACTTTATTAGTTTAAACAAATATTCACAAAACTTTGGTCTTTACCTTGTATTTCCCGACCAGTTGGTGGCCAATATTGGGTTTTAAGGGCCACCAACAACAAGCACCACCGACGCCAGGAAACCGACCACTGCCGTCTGTGCTCCACCTCCACGTCTCCCCGACTTCATGAACCCGCGCACCAAGCACTCAAACAGATGTGCCGGCCTCTGCTCTTCCAATTCCATCCGTTTCCCCCATCTATTGTGCAACATAGAGCTCAATTGGTCATCAAAGGCGCCTCCGGCCACTAAACATCTGGTGACGCCTCCCCACCCTATAAAACGATGCTTAGACACCCCTTGCCTTGTAAGCCGATGCCCCCTACCTTCCCTCGCTCTTTTCCAACTTGTGGAGTCGAGTTTCTTCGCCGTTTCCTCTACTCCCATCGCATCCAGCAACCTAGCACAAAGTAGGCATAGGCGTTCCCAGTGATCCGCTGCACCAAACAACATGAAACTTCACCAGGTCGTGTTCCATGTTCCCCTCTCCAACATGTACAAAAAACAATCAGAGAGAAAAGAGCAGCGGTGAGACCTGAATCATGTTCGCCATGGCCGCTAGTTCATGGCAATTCGGTCTGCGCATGACATGGTAAACTCGAACCTCTCTATGATCAATTCCTAGCATTATAAGCTACAAACCTTGATCCACATCGTGTTCTAGGAAGTGCTCTACGTCATTGCAGGAGCCCTTCTCATGATCTTACCCGATGACTCCAGGAACGCATTTGGCCCATGAACTATCGCACCACGACCTTGCCATCTTTCAACCTTGTGATCACCCAATCAGGTGATCAATGTGCTAAACCATATTTATAGTATTGTGTTCCACAACGCTTGCAACGTATAGGTTCAAGTTATAGATCGATTAGTGTAACCAACGAACGGGAATGCGCAATCCAAGATCCATGCTGTTCTGTTCACAGAAGCAGCCGAGTTGCATGTCAGCCTCGCGGCCGTTCCGTTGACCCGTGGCCCTATAAAACCCAGCGCAAGAACTCCTAAGCCAATGCTAGAATTTTTAGAGACTTTTGGCCCTCAATCCCCTAAGGAAGCGCCATCCCGGCCATATTTGTCCCAACTCCGGTAAGCAGCGCCACCGTCCTCCATTCTTTCTAATTCTCAGTCATATGGAGCCCCCCCCCCCCTCTCTTCTGTGTTGGCCTATCTCCACCCATGGCCTAGCTCGTAGCACGGTTAACTAGCACGCCCGACCCAGCTTGCTAGGCACATCAGCCTAACGCAAGCCACCCTACCCGTCATTCCCCACCTCTAGCATGCCGCCGCCGCTAGGAAACCACCATCGCCGCATCCTCACCTCCCCGGATTCAAAACCGACCCACCGAACTCGCAAATGGTTTCCCCCGTTTCCCCTCCCCCACTCCCCTACCTTAGTTGCCTTAATTGACTAATCACAAGAACTATTGCACATCGATGGCCACGGCTGCCATTGATTTCTGGTGAGCTCCGCTCACGTCCTCCTCGTTTTCCATCGACTCCTATAAAATCCAATGTTTGTGCCCTCCCCCTCGGCTACATTGTCCTTACCAGACGTAGAAACACCTCCCTGAACACCGTCTTCCCCTATAAGTTGCACCATCGTGCATCGTTCCTTCTTCCTGGCCACCTCAACCCTCGTCAGCTAGTTTGCCCATGCATAGGATCTCCACGAGCATGCCTTGATCCTTGGAGATGAGCTGTGACCCTAGGAGCCCCATACCCGATGGGTAGTATCGTACACCGGTGCCACCCTTCGATGTCAACCGCCTCCAAGCACCTCCCAGCCTCGCTCAACCACCAGGTTAGGCTCCCATAAATCTCCGTATCTGTTTAGGATAGGAACTATAGCAAACATAGCCCTAGAGTGACTCCTCAGTGAGCTCGTAGACATAGCTGGTCCACGAAAACCGTAGACTTAGTCCACCAAATTTAACATTTATTTTAATTCGTGTAAATCCCAGTAACTGACTCTTTTGCGCTTAAATCCTTAATTCTAAAGGAAATACACTATAGGTCCTTCATTTTGCACAAAAACCCCTATACTTTTAAAAAATTATAAAGCTGCCCCTTTGTTTCCTATACGTTACTAAAGTTGCATTTTACTCCCTAGCCTTTTACTATTTAATTAAGATATATGTTTTCTAAATAAAAATCTATTTTTTAGGATTAGATTGCAAAATAAGTATTCATAACATCTCTTTTTAACAAAACTAATCTTTACTTTATTTCTAATCTATAAAATCCAATTAAATTAATTATTTTCCGCACATGTAATTTTGCTAACAAACCCTTAATCTTCAAACTAGCATAACTTTTCAACCGTAACTCCGATTTAGGTGATTTTTGTGCTCACCGAATTGTAGGAACGCGTACTATCTCTTGGTACTGTTTTCATAGTCATTAGGTAATGTTTGGTATACTGTTCCTTATTTGTTTGTGTTTTACTATTCTGGTAATGTTCGATATTAGAGGAAGAGCAACTCCAGAATTTCCAAGATCTTGAGCTTGAGTAGCAGCTAGCAGGAGAACAAGGCAAGTGTCGTTGACCATATTGCACCTATTATGGATTAGTTTATTTTCATGCATGTTTGTCTAAATTTGAATCCCGTGTCATTTATCCTTTCTTATTATTCCTTGTCGCCTCTGTTATGGTATAGTGTACGGGATTTTGGGTACGTCATGCTAGTGCAGTACTTTGTGGGATTAAAATTGAATAATAATAACTTGACTAATATTCACTTGAAACTAATTATCCTTTGGGTACTTTAGATGACCCAAGCAGGAAGATGTTGAGGATGGTGTGGGTATGCACAAGTGCGGGTAATGTACTATTTGGTTTGTGATAGTGCCTGCTTGTGGTCATACAAACCAAATTCATGGAGCAGCCACCCAGGAAAACAGCGCAAAGCACATGGCTGATATGGGTAGGCGTGGTTTAGTATTAGATGTCTTGCCAGTTTTGTGGGCGTTTGAGGAAGGAGGACGAGAGGGTTACTTTCGGCCTCAGGTGCTGAAGGGTTACTTCTAGCCACGGCGCCAGAGGGGGCTTCTGTAGGGATGGTTAATTTCATGCCGGTGAAACCTTAGCGTGGACGTTTTGCAAGCTGGAGAGAGCGCTTTGGAAGATCATGTGGTGATCTCGTGGCCTCACACCTACAGGGAGACTTTAGTCACTGAATAGTGATGGAATCATCAACCTGTGGATAAAGTTGTGCAACCTCTACAGAGTGTAAAACTATTATAACAGCCGTGCTCACGGTTACGAGCGCCCTGGATCCTCACACGATAAGATGGATACTTGGGTGAATCTAGTGGGTAACTAGATTTTGGTTGGTAGCTGCAAGTGGGTAACCTGTAGTGTTCTAGTATAGTGGTTAACCTGTTGGGATACTTTCACCTAGTAAATAAGATGCTTGTATAATTGAGTCATAGGATGCATAGTGCAGTAAACCTGTGTCAAGCCTATTCTTGTTTTAGCCAGCATGTCATTACTTTCCCCAACTTGTTGAGTACGGTATGTACTCACGTGTTATAGTTTTCCGTTTTTTTGTTGTTGCTATATTACTGTTGCTCAGATGATGCTGGCAAGATGGACTACGCCGACGAGGACTACTTCGACTAGGAGTGCGACCCCCGATTGACTGCTTGTGGCATTATGGAGCCTTCCGCTGTTTTCTTTTATGCATTGATGTAATCCATGCTATGTAATAATGATTCGAGGTATTAATAATAATGACATTGGTTGCATTGTTACTTCACTTTTGTCTTGTGTGCATGAAAACTTGATCCTGGGCACGCATGCAGATGCATTAGGTTTCAGCTTTAAAACCGGGTGTGACAGAGTGGTATCAGAGCCATGTCGACCGTAGGACACAAGCCTAGTTAGAATGGTTGTGCCATATGTCCTATTTTCAAAATTAGTATATTGAAAAAAAATGCTTCTATAAAATAATTCTACTTTCTCTTCTTATTTTATCCTTGTCTATTTTCAAATGTTAAATGTATTTATTTTCATGATTTATTTTCAAGATTTCTTCACAAAATGAAAAGCATTGAACATCACTCTATGTCAGCATGGAGAAAGACTTTTCCTGGAAGTTTAATTTGGGATCCATCCCTTTTGATAACAAAATCGCTAGAAAAATGTTAATTGTATTGCTCTGTGTTGTTTGTGATGTGCTATGTTTGAGTTGGTTCTTTGATTGTGTGCTGGTGTGCTTGCAGAGCCTTTTGCTTTGTTAACATATCACTAGGTTGTTCTAGATTTAGTTTAGTTGGGTTACCTATCCTCTATTCTTTGTCATCCCATTCTCTATCTTTGACCCTACATTGAAGCTTGGCCAAAGAAGGATATGATTAGCACAAACTCGAGTGTGAACCTAAGGGGGGTAGCGATCATCGCCAGTCATATGGATATGGAAACTGAAGGATTGAGAAACTAAGGTTGAGGCATATATGGACAAAAGAACATGAAATTAGCGTTTGGAGAAGTTGCTGGAGTGAATACCAACAATCAATCAAGTGAACCAGACCATGGATGAAGAGTGAAAATCTACATTACCTCAACTCCTTTCTTGCTAGCCACACTGAATCTCGGATCGAGATTCCTGTTAAGGGGTAGTTTTGTAACATCCCGAATTTCAAATTTGGGTTGTGAATAAAATTTCACTAAATCATAAAACTTTTTTTTATAAATTTGAAATTTAATATTAATTATTCAGTTATCATTTTTCTTTACGCAAAAGACATATTTTCTAAAAATAACAAATTAATTTAGGATATATTTGTATTGTTGCATTCAAGCCGTGTAGTTTGCATTAGGGTTTCACTGTGTGAAAAGTCTATTCAAAATTTGAGTATATAGCGTTTTAGTGTTGGAAATTAGCATTAGAAATAATGGGAAAACAAAATTAGAAAGAGTCTCCAGTGGTCTACTAGGCCAATTTTACTTTTCCCCCTCCATCTCTCATTTGGCCCAACCACCAGCAACAACCTGGCTCAGTGCAGCCCACCAGCAGTCCCAGCCCAACAAGCGCCCAACTCAGCCCAGCCTGCCCTTGCCGATGCCTCTATCTTCGTTCTGCTGCACGAGCGCCGCCGACGCCAGGAAACAGACCGCTGTCGTCTATGCTCCGCCTCCACATCTCCCGGACTTCAAGAACCGGCGCACCAAGCACTCAAATGGATGTGCCGCCCTCTGATCTTCCAATTCCATCCATTTTCCCCATCTATTGTGCACCATAGAGCTCGGTTGGTCATCAATGAAGCCTCCAGCCATTAAACATCTGGTGATGCCATTTCGTCTACCCTCCACCGCCTCCCCACCCTATAAATGATGCCTAGATACCCCTTGTCTTGTAAGCCGACGCTCCCTACCTTCCCTCGCTCTATCCCAACCTGTGGAGTCGAATTTCATCGATGTTTCCTCTGCTCCCATCATGTCCAGCAACCTAGCACAAAGTCGGCATAGGCGTTCCCAGCGATCCGCTGCACCAAACAACACGAAACTTCACCAGGTCATGTTCCATGTTCCCCTCTCCAACATATCCAAAAAAATCAGAGAGAGAAGAGCAGCGGTGAGAGCTGAATCATGTTCGCCATGGCCGCTGGTTCATGGCAATTCGGTCTACGCACGACATGGTAAACTCGAACCTCTCTATGATCAATTCCTAGCGTTATAAGCTACAAACCTTGATCCACATCGTGTTCCAGGAAGTCCCCTACATCGAGGCAGGGGCCCTTCTCATGATCTTACCCGATGACTACAGCAACGTGTTTGGCCCATGAACTATCACACCACGACCTTGCCATTTTTCAACCTTGCAATCTCCCAATCAGGTGAGCAATGTTCTAAACCATATTTATAGTATTGTGTTCCACCACGCTTGCAACATATAGTTTCAAGTTGTAGATCGATTAGTGTAACCAATGAACAGGAACACGCAAGCCAAGATCTATGCTGTTCTGTTCACAGCAGCAGCCGAGTTGCATGTCAGCCTCGCAGCTGTTCCGTTGACTTGTGGCCCTATAAAACCCAGCGCAAGAACTCCTCAGCCAATGCTAGAATTTTTTGAGATTTTTGGCCCTCGATCCCCTAAGGAAGTGCCATCCCGGCCATTTTTTCCCAACTCCAGTAAGCAGCGCCACCGTCCTCCATTCATTTTAATTCCCAGTAATATGGAGCCCCCACCTCTCCTCTGTCTTGTGTCGGCCTATCTCCACCCTAGACCGATTCCCTCCCTTAGCCTAGCTTGTAGCATGGTTAACTAGCACGCCCGACCTAGCTCGCTATGCACATCAGCCTAGCGCAAGCCACCCTACCCGTCGTCCCCCACCTCTAGCATGCCGCCGCCGCCCGGAAACCACCATCACCACATCCTCACCTCCCGGGTTTCAAAACCGAACTGGCAAATGGTTTCCCCCGTTTCCCCTCCCCCACTCCCCTACCTTAGTTGCCTTAATTGACCAACCACAAGAACTATTGCACATCAATGGCCACGGCTGCCATTGATTTCTGGTGAGCTCCACTCATGTCCTCCCCGTTTTCACTCAACTCCTATAAAATCCAATGTGTGTCCCCCCCCCCCCCTCGGCTACATTTTCCTTACCCGACATAGAAACACCTCCCCGAACACCGTCTTCACTACTCACAAAGTCGTTCCTTCTTCCCGGCCACCTCGATCCTCGTCAACTAGTTTGCCCATGCACAGGATCTCCACGAGCATGCCTTGATCCTTGGAGACGAGCTGCAACCCTATGAGCCCAATACCTGATGGGTAGTATCATATACCGGCACCAAGCACCTCCCAGCCTCACTCAACCACCTGGTTAGACTCTCCTCAATCTTCGTATCCATTTAGGACAGGAACCGTAGCAAACAGAGCCCTAGAGTAACTCCTCAGTGAGCTTCGGCTTGGTTGCCCATGGTGTCGTGTTTTCACCACTGCCGTTCGCGCCCACCTCGTCTGAACCTTTTCCCTACGTCGGTAATCAACGAACATGATTAGAAAAGCCCGGTCCACAATGGAGTTGTGAATCGTAGACATAGCTGGTCCATGAAAACCATAGACTTAGTCCACCAAATTTAACATTTGTTTTAATTCATGTAAATCCCGTTAATTGCCTCTTCTGCGCTTAAATCCTTGATTCTAAAGGAAATACAGTATAGGTCCTTTGTTTTGCACAAAAACCCCTATACTTTTTAGAAATTATAAATCAGCCCCTTTGTTTTACACTTTTTTTCTTGTACTTTACTAAAGTTGCATTTTACTCCCTAGTCTTTTATTATTTAAGTAAGATATATGTTTTCTAAATAAAAATCTATTTCTTTTATGATTAGATTGCGAAATAAGTATTCATAACATCTCTTTTTAACAAAACTAATATTTACTTTATTTCTAATCTATAAAATCCAATTAAATTAATATTTTCTGCACATGTAATTTTTCTAGCAAACCCTTAACCTTTAAACTAGCATAGCTTTTCAAGCGTAACTTCGATTTAGGTGATTTTTGCACTCTCGAAATTGTAGGAACACATACTATCTCTTGGTACTGTTTTCATAGTCATTAGGTAATGTTTGGTGTATTGTTCCTTATTTGTTTGTATGTTACTTTTTTGGTAATTATCGATATTAGAGGAAGAGCAACACCAGAATTTCCAAGATGTTGAGTTTGACTAGCAGCTAGCAGGAGAACAAGCAAGTGTCCTTGACCATGTTGCACATATTAAGGATTAGTTTATTTTCATGCATGTTTGTCTAAATTTGAATCCCGTGTTATTTATCTTTCCTTATTATTCCTTGTCGCATGTGTTATGGTATAGTGTAGGGAATTTTGGGTACATCATGCTAGTGCAGTACTTTGGGGAATTAAAATTGAATAATAATAACTTGACTAATATTCACTTGAACCTAATTATCATTTGGGTAATTTAGATGACCCAAGCAGGAGGATGTTGAGGATGGTGCGGGTATGCACAAGTACGGGTAGTGTACTGCTTGGTTTGTAGTAGTGCCTGCTTGTGGTCATACAAACCAAATTCGTGGAGCGGCCACCCAAGAAAATAGCGCAAAACACAGGGCTGATATGGGTAGGCGTGGTTTAGTATTAGATGTCTTCCCAGTTTTGAGAGCGTTTTCGAGGAAGGAGGACGAGAGGGTTACTTTCAGCCTCAGGTGATGAAGGGTTACTTGTAGCCACGACGCCAAAGGGGGCTTCTGTAGGGCTGGTTAATCCCGGTGAAACCTTAGCATGGACGTTTTGCAAGCTGGGGAGCGCGTTGAAAGATCATGTGGTGATCTCTTGGTCTCACACCTATGGTAGTGTGTTGGCAATAGGGAGACTTTAGTCACTGAATACTGATGGAATCACCAACCTGTGGGTAAAGTTGTGCAACCTCTGTAGAGTGTAGAGCTGTTATAATAGTCGTGCTCACGGTTATGAGCGGCCTGGATCCTCACACGATTAGATGGATACTTGAGTGAATCTGGTGGGTAACCAGATTTTGGGTGGTAGCTGTAGGTGGGTAGCCTGTAGTGTTCTGGTATGAGTGGGTAACTTATAGTTTTTGCTATTAGTGGGCAACCGATAGTGTTGGACAGGTGGTTAACCTGTTGGGATACTTTCACCTAGTAACTAGGATGCTTGTATAATTGAGTCATAGGATGCGTAGTGCAGTAAACCTGTGTCAAGCCTATTCTTGTTTTAGCCTACATGTCATTACTTTCCCCCACTTGCTGAGTATGGTATGTACTCACGCATTATAGTTTTCCCTTTTTTTGTTGTTGTTGCTATATTACTGCTGCTAAAACGATGCAGCGAGATGGACTACACTGACGAGGACTACTTTGACAAGGAGTGCGACCCCCAATTGACTATCTATGGCGTTATGGAGCCTTTCGTTGTTTTCTTTTATGCTTTGATGTAATCCATTCTATGTAATAATGATTAGAGGTATTAATAATAATGACATTGGTTGTACTATGACTTCACTTTTGTCCTGTGTGCACGAAAACTTGATCCTGGGCACGTATGCAGATGCATTCGGTTTTGGCCTTAATACGGAGTGTGACACCCGGTGGCACCATGGTTCTAAGGCTGGTCCCGTGAGGGTGTTCAACAATCGCCGAGAGCGCAAGACAGAGCGAGGGGCACGAGCGATGGGCACACCCAGCAGCCAATACCCTGACGCCCGAGGGTCATGGGCATCGCAGAGTAGCGCTTGAGTCCAATTCCGACTCGTCCTTTGGTATCTCCCTAGAGAGAGGCAGCTAGCCATCGTGACCTATCGAATGGTCAAGACAGCTAGTCGAGTAAGAAAGATGGATTTATGAGATCGACCACCAGCTGGTCTGCTGGGACCCCATCGACGGGGAACCGGGGTTCTCACTCGAACGAACCCGATAGCAGCTCACTGAGCAACCGTGTTTCAGCCACCGAGGCAAAAATATGGCCTGGCTCTATCCTCTATCTCTGTTGGCACTTCTTAACGTCGCACCAAAATGTTATCTGGTAACAACGCTCAAAGTGTTGATTGATGTTTGTTATGCTTTAAGAGAAGAGTGAACCAATCCGCAAGCGCACGGAACATCTATTGTAGCATTTTACCCGGGAGTATTCCAAGGTATCGTATTTATTTCTCCTCAGGGAAGCTTGGCATAAGAGTATATTGGTTTAACAAAGATATGACTATAAGAGTTATACCAACTGACCAAAGACGGGCGTAAAGATATTCAATGATAAACAGGGGAGCAGTGACACAGGAGAAATCCACACTAAGATAGATAAAAGAGATGGATTAATCTAGCTGGGAGGATAGCGAGTTTACGTCTAAAATTCCTATAATAAACTTTTCTAAATCTAGTCAAGCGTCAAAATTCCTAGGTACTCGGGTTGAGCGCTTACACCAAATCTATGGTACAGCCTCGAGTCTTTCACCAATAAGCTTACTTCGGGGCACGACAACGATCCACTAATAGGGTCGGTAACTAATCTCATGCACTAGTGGGCACGTTACCGCTAGACAACCCTGCTTGAGACTTCCTGAATGTGGTGGATTACTAAAGGGACAGACATGGCTGTCACCACCTGCCGCCTACCACACAGCCTGTGGGGACAAATGCAAATCCAGGTAGTGTTAACTTAGACACCGCGCCTACGCCTTCACTAGATATTCATCCGTTGGTCTAGCGGAAGAATAGCCGGGGAATAACCAAGTCTAAGTTCTATTCGAGAACTAAACTTAATTAAATCCTAGCTAGGAATCTGGTAAACTATGCTTCAAAGTTCTTTCCCGATAATTGTAACTTTAAGAAATTGACTAAGTAAAGATAAATACTTGACAAGGTAAATAAAGAAAAGATAATTGTATTTAATAAAAGATAAGTCTCACAAAAGGAGAAAAGATACAAGAGAGCTCATACCAAGACTCCGAGATGAAATCCGGAATCCCGAGCTAAGCTCCCGACTAGACTCTAACTCCCGACTAACTAACCTACTCTACTAGTGAGAAAAGTAGTGGGAAATGGACTTCAATGTGCTTCACCTACTTTCCCCTTTCATTTCTGCCGAATTCCCCCTCTATTTATAGGTGGTGAAGGCTTGGCGGGTACTTCATGGCGGAGGAGAGTCGGTGGGCAAAAATTCCCCCGCCGGGCGGCCGCACATGCCGGGCGGCGTGGCAGGCCGGGCAGCAGGGAGTGCTGGGCGGCCCTTAGATTTGGACGGTTTCTGACCGCCTTCCCTCGGACGGGCTCAGAATCGGTCCGGATGACGGTTGTTGGGTCGGTTCCTGACCGCCTTATCCACTTGGCATCGGTTGGCATAATGGGTAGAGTGGACTGGACACCCCGGGACGAAAATCCCAGGTCGGGCGGCGGCTACTTTTGTGTGATGACCCCCTCCGGGTCATATTTTCACTTATCCATGTTGTGCCACGTGGATGCCACCTTTACTTCTCCACTTTTTACCCTCCTTGGTCCGAGGATGGAAAACGGCCTTATCTTGGAGTGTTTTACAGGGTCGGTTGGGTCGGATGATCGGCCTGATGACGACTCCGGTTTGATCAGCCGGGTGGCTGATTTCAGCCTGATATGACCCTGTCGGCTGGGTTCTGATTTCAGCCGCCATGACCCTGTCTAGGTCCTGATTTCAGCCTCAAACGACCCTGTTGGCCGGCTGTTTTATGGTAGGATCGGCCAATGGGGCATTTCTTCATTTTTTTATATAATTTTGGCCCTTTTGAACCTGCAAACACATATTCTACCAAAACTCATGAAACTTCATTAGTTTAAGCAAGTTTTTATTTAGACCTTAGTCTTTACCTTGCAATTCCTGATCGGTTGGTGGCTTATATTCGGTTTTAAGAGCCACCAACACCTCCCCAAGCTTAAACCTTTGCTCATCCCGAGGAAATTAAAACTTGGAAGTGATGGATCAGGAGTTGCTTCAATATTAGAGCCTTGCAAGGATCAAGTGCACAAACACATACTCCTACAACATAGGGGTAATAGTAAACCAGCACAAGTTGATCACTAAGTCTTTCTCATTGTAAGTGGGGATCTTAGCCATTTTATGACCTTGTCATGAGCGGTTGGAACTTAGAACAACTAGTTTAGATTTTGTCACTCAACCTCCTACATGATCATGAGTCCAAAGTTTTTTTTGTAATGCTGCATAAGATTGAAAATTTTTCCTCTTGGTGCAATTTTTCACTATGACTCTCATCTCTCAAAAGGTGTATTTCCTCACCAAGTTCTCATCATTCTCTCTGAAATTTGGCTTTATATGTGGAGCTTGGTAGGATGGCACATTTAATATGCATATTTCGTTAAGTTAAGAGATGGTCCTAGTGAAAACACTTTGCACTTTATCATTCCAACCATTTGGAAATATTGTCCAGGGGAGAGGGAGAGAATGGACTCACGCGCAGGAGTGGACTAGCACAATAGAAAAAATCTTTATGAAAGACTGGATTTTTGTGCTAGAGTGAAAGGATGGTCCTTTATTTTGCCCAAAGGATTTGTTTAATGAACCTTGAAACTTGACATTTGTACATCCGTGAGAGCTGATAATATTTTCTCATTTTTCTCTTTCTTTCTTCTTTTTCTTTCTTTCTTTTTCAGCTCTCATAGTGTAGGGAAGCTAGTTCAATGGTTCAATATTTTTACAATCTTTTTCTGGGCATTTATTTTGGGAGGACCAAAATCTTTCTTGTAGGATCAAGGTTTTCGCAAAGGAGAGATTTGTGGCTAACATGCTTGGTGAAGTGGATGCTTGAATCCAATGTGGAAACCACATAACCAAGCATGATTATTTGAGAACTCAAAGATAAAGTGAAGGAAAATGATTAGCTTTGAAAGTGCAGGTCCCTCATAAGGATCAAATCCTAAACAAACTCAATGCATACATGGATGGCATAAAAGTGGGTTCACAATGAATATCTGGCCTTGGTAGGAATTTTTCTATCATAGGAAAGACATACACCAAGTAGGGAGGTCGTTATTGCAGCATGGTTTTTGAAAGAAATCATTGGACTCTAATCATGAGGAGATCATAGACTCATCCAAAACATGCTATATCATGAATTCCAACAACTAGACTTGGTGTTTATGAGCCATTTTGCACCCACTAAAATATAGAGAGACTAGCTTATCATCATGCCAGTCTACCATTACCCACCAAAACGAAGAGTAGAGGTTGTATACTTGAGACTCACAGGGAGCTAACGGAGCAACTATTCATCATTTCCATAGGCAAGGTAGAGACTAAGTTCTCAAATATTTGTGTTCTTTTTTGATTATGCAGATTTTTATGGTTTTCCTTGAAAGCAAAAAATATTTTTGGGTTTTCTTAAATTTTCTCAAAAATGAAAACAACTCAACTAGAGAAAGGGGGAGAGAGGATAGAACAAGCCGCACACCTTGGTTTGGGTACCTCCCCAAGCTTAGGTCTTTGCAAGACTTAAGCTTAGATGGCTTTCACTACGACGATTGATACTCGATGTTGAAGTGGCCGAACAATTGGTCCATGATGGAAATGTTTGCCTGAAGTGGTTCTGACGTTTGCTACTACCATTCTTGTTCCCTCCTTATGGCTGCTTGTATTTCTTGAGTTCGCATGTTGGTCTCATAAGCATTTGCAGCCGGGTATTGCATGTCATCTTCCAACTTTGAAAAGTTGTACGATGTGAATCTGGCAGAACGTGAAGTTCCTATGCCTCCATGAGGTTGATGGTAACTTCCCATCCCATAGGGATTGGACGGTTCATACTCTTTTTGGGATGAAGTAGTGTTGTGTGTTGATGAACTAGTAAATCCAGGGAACTGTGGTTGCTCCCAATGGTATTGGGAGCTTCTCGAAGCACCTGTTCGAGGTGCTCTTGTCCCTGGCCTATCCCCTGAAACACTGTGTCATGCATGCTGCACGGGAGCTTGCCATTTGTATAGAAATTTCTTTCTACCGATGATGGTAAGCTCGGGGTTAGGTAGTTCTATCTCTGTGTTGTGCGCTAGATAAAGCATGTAGAACCTATTGTTCTCCTCCTTCAAAAGGTGGGCTTGCCAAAAGTGATCTTTCCCTAGCAAAGGAGCACTAGGGAGACAATCTGTTCTAGCTCTATGGAGCACGCCAACCTTTCTAGCAATTCTAGTGACAAAAGGTGTGAAAGTGATAGGTCCATGCTGCTTGAATGCTGGGTGAGCCAATGGTTGATGAGGAAGAATGTGGGGTTCGTTTTAAATTTCTTTATCACAGCATAGCGATAGGCTTTATCCAAACTATTCACGGAACGTACATCACCCCGAGGGGTGAGGTAGTGAGTGATAAAGCGGTGAATTATACAGAGCGACGGGTTATAAATGTCGTTAGTGTGCTCCTACCCTATGATGGGATTTCCTATCTTAGCCCAAAGTCCTTGCTGTTTGAAACCTTTTAGTTTATCAATGTCTATGGCGGCCTTATGGTCAAAACCAAGGTAGGTACTAATTTGTTTTAAAGATCATTCATAGATTTCACCAAAAAGACGAAATTCATAAAGAGTGCCTAATTTGTTAGACGGAGTGGTATGAACCTTTAGGGTACAAAGGAATTCAATGGTGAGCCATTTAGAACCATAACTATCGAGGCGGTAGAAATCATACCATCCGTCTGTGTTGAGTGCGTACTCGAAATCAGTGAAGATGCCTATTCGCTCGAGGAAGTTGTGGTCAAACTTGCGTATGGACGTGAATTCCCGGTCTCGAATGGCGGTGAATTTGCTTTGCTCGTCGTAGTCATTGAACACCATATTCTCTTCACTCTCCATGAACTTCTCAAACTCTTCATCTTGCATGCTTTACACCGTTGGGGCTTCGGATATGGACATTGTGTCTAAGAGATAACTTGGGGCATACCCATGTGAAGCTCCGGAGTGCTCGGCTTCTGAGTGCACACTTGGTGTGCGCCTCCCACGGCTTGAGCTGCTGCTGCTGAACTTGGTGTAGAGGCCTCTCCAAATATTTGCCATCCCTGCAAAAGGGTTATTTTGACACAATATCCGAAGGACAAAATGATTATAATGGATAGCGGTTAGTCGTTCGGTTAGTAGTCCAAGTGTTAGTTGTTCAAAGGTGCAAGGGCAGTGGAAATTTTGTGCTAATAGGCTTTAGTTCAGCATGCTTTTATCTAGGTTCAAAGTGTTGTTACTAAGGAATGCGGTGAAAAGGTGAGAGGAGGAGGGAGAGCAAAGTGAGTGAGTAGGAAATGTTCAGCCGAAGGGATGGTGGTGGGGAACCAAAGAGAGTGAGCCCTCTATTTATAGGCTCAAGAGGAGCCTTGGGAGGAGAGTGGCCAGGCCGGGCGATGACCCATGCCAGGCGGCAGGCCTGGCCAGGCGGCACCCCATGCCGGCCGACACCCCTTTTTCCTCCCACTTGGGTGCATTATTGGTGGCCAAGTTGCTTGTACAGGTGTCATGTGAAATGTATGCCTCCATTATTCCGAAAAAGGAGAGAGGATAGGGACAAGGAGGGATTGATGGGACGACCAAAGTTAGAATTTTGCAATGAGTGTTCTGCCCTCTATGGTGCCTAGGTGAATAGAGTGGCAGGTGAGAGTGGATGATCAAATAATGGAGTGATTTGTGTGGCTCTCATTCACTTGTTTTTGGCATGGTGGGGACTTTAGGTGAGCATTTTGTAAAAACGAGAAGCTGGCCACGCCTCTATCATTCATGGCCATCATATTTGCATTAAAAGTGCCAAGAATCCGA
Organism: Eleusine coracana subsp. coracana; assembly: GCA_032690845.1. NCBI lineage: Eukaryota > Viridiplantae > Streptophyta > Magnoliopsida > Poales > Poaceae > Eleusine > Eleusine coracana. Next base: position 32,333,627 of record CM064422.1, read on the forward strand.
GAAACAATTGTGCCAGGCAGCAGAAATGACCCAGCCGGGATGTCATGTTCATGAAAAATGACCCCCAGGGTGCTAAAACTGGATTGGGTTATTTTTGCTTAGGTGGCTCAAGATTAGCTAGCCGAGTGATTATATTTCGCCAAATATGACCTCCTGGGTGCTAGAATTTGATAGAATCTGACCTCCCGAAATTTACGCAGTCGGGTGGTTATTTTCATGGAATATGACCTCTTGGTTTAGTGAAATCCGACTAGCCGGGTTGGATGATCAGATCATCATCCGAAGGGTCGTTTCTGATGAAATTTGACCTCCCGGGTGCTAATATTTGACTGGTCGGGTTGGATTCTAGCTACTTGAATATTACCCAGCCGGGTGGTCGTTTTTCATGAAATATGACCTCCAGGGTGCTAAAAACTAACTGGCTGGGTTGGAGCCTCAAATTATCACCCGGGTGGTCGTTTTTGATTAAATTTGACCTTCGGCTAGTAAATTTGGCTGAGCCATCACCAATTTTTTTTTATTTTTCTTTATTTTTTGAGCCTAATTTAGTGGTTAAGGAAAATAAAACTAATTTAATGGGGTAAGGAAGAGAAGGGGGATAAATATCGGTTTACCTCTCGACGAGGGTCCGAATTTTACATCTCGAACAAGACATTCTCCGCGTTTAACTCTTCGTGGTTCCCGTCATGGATGGAGAATTTTCCATGATCGGTGCAACTTCTTTCTTCTGCCATGCTTGTTTGATTTTCTTTGGCTTGGCGGCGACCTTTCTCTTCATTTCCTGTGGCTCGTTCTTCTCCTTGAGCACCGTGTCAGGATTTTTACCGTAGAATATGCGTATCTATTTGCATTGTTCCGTTCGGGGCATGAAGGCGAACTTCTCGTCATGCCCATTAATGTTGAGGTGGATTTCTCTGGCCCCAACGTCAATATTGGCATTTGCGGTGCTAAGGAACGGTCTTCATAGTATGAGAGGCGTCTTCACATCAGCCTCCATGTCTAGCACCACAAAATCGACGGGGACGAGACAAATTCTTATCCTTATGGGTATGTCCTCCGTGATGCCCGCCGGTAGAGAACTGATTGGTCGGCGAGCTGCAAGCACATTGCTGTGGGGGATTATGAATTGACATTAAGTTTATCATATACCACCTTTGGCATGACGCTCACACTCGCCCCCAAGTCACAAAGGGCGTTGTTGAATTGTTGCATCCCGATGGAACAAGGGATGGTTGGGCACCTCGAATCTTGCTTCTTTTCTGGAAGAGAGTTCAAGATAGCGGCGCTGCATTCCTCTGTCAATTTAATGATCTCCATGGATGGAATTGGGCGTTTGTTGTTGAGGATGTCCTTTAAATACTTGTAGTAGGTGGGAACCTGCATCGCATCAAGTAGAGGTATGTTGACATATAATTTTTTTCTTACCTCAACAAACTTCCCAAATTGCTCGTCCACTGTTGGATTCCTCTATCGAGGGGGAAATGGCAGCACCGGGGTATCATAGAACTCGTGCGGTGGTTTTGCCTCCTCAACCTCAGTTTCTTCCTCCCCTTCTGACTCTTCATCGGGTGCTCTGTCCTTCCCTGCATTTTAGGATTTGGCGATTCTTGCATGGATTTTCCGCCTCTAGTTGTGACGGCATTCACATTTTCCTTTGGGCTAGCTTCCGGCTGACCGGGGAGCTTGCCCGAGTTAGGCTTAACAACAGAAGCGGCCAGCTGAGCAATTTGCGTCTCTAGCATTTTGTTATGGCTAAGCTAGTTTTGTAGAGAGGTATTAATTGCTTCCATACGAGAATCTATGCTTTATAGGACTTTATCAATAGCGATAAATTTTCTACTAATACTTTCCTTAATTTTAGATTGTCCTAGAACAATATCATAGAAGGAAGGTTCATTACGAGTAACTTTCCTAGAGTTACCCATGTTCTTATCAAAGGCGAGGTTTGGCTTGGACTCCCAACCAAAGTTGTTCCAACGGGGCCTAAACCCATTGTTGTTGTTGTTGTTGTTGTTAAGGTAATTCACTTCTTCTTCTTGAATCTCGGGGCTGCGGCTTCCCATGTGTCCAACATTTCCACAGTCTTCGCAAGTCATGCAAGAGTCTAAGGGTTGGGCAGTTTGAGGCGAATCCATCTTCTTCAAAAGTTGATCCATCTTGATTACTAGCATGTCAATACCATCAAATTGGTGGACTCCCCTCATCCTGGGTTGCGACTGGTTCTGCCTCTCATCATAGCCACTATAGTTGGTGACCATCTTTTCTATGAGAGTTTGAGCTACTTTGACCTTCAGAGAGAAGAAGGAAGCTCCAACGGCTGCATCTAGGTGCTCATGAGCGGGGGATTAAGCCAATGGTAAAAGCTCTGGATTAGCAACCAATCTTGCATTAATGATGTGGGCATGCCAGAGTATACTCTTGGAAAAGCTCACATGCCTTAGGGATGCTTTCATCGGTTAGCTGCTGGAAACTTGAAATCTTATTCCGCAGGGCGTTGGTTTTGCCGAGCGGGAAGAACTTGGCAAGGAAGGCGTTGGAGCACTTGTCCCTTGTGGTCAGATCGTCTTGGTTGCTATAGAACCACTGCTTGACCTTCCCCATTAGTGAAAATGGAAAAAGGCAAAGGCAGATAGCTTAAGGAGTCACATCCCTCATGGTGAAGGTGCTGCACACCGCCAAAAACTATTGGAGGTGGGCATTTGCGTCTTCTGATGCCTTGCCACAGAAAGGACTGGCCAAAACCATGTTGATTAGGGCTAGTTTCAGCTCATAACCTCCGTTCCCCATCTTCGGGTTCAGACTGGTGCGGATGTTATCTGCAGACGGGGCGGAATAGTCATAGATTGTCTTCTCAGCCATGGTTGGTTGAGCGGACATGGAAGGGTCTTGCTGTTGAGCTACTGGGATCGGAGGTGCTTCAAGAGCAAGTCTAGGTCGAGGAGGGGTGAGTCATTGTTGCACTCTCCTCAACAAAGCCTCCGGATCATTGTGGTAGTTGTCCGGTAGGTCAAAACCAGTCATAAAGCGTCCTGTTTACACCACAAATAAACAGAACAAGGGTAAGCCCGCTAAGGAAAACGGTAACTCCTTAATAGAAATATCAATGTTAAAATTACGATATCTTAGCCTATTACTTTCCCGGCAACGACGCTAGAAATGCTTGTTGGCACTTCTTAACGTCGCACCAAAATGTTATCTGGTAACAACGCTCGAAGTGTTGATTGATGTTTGTTATGCTTTAAGAGAAGAGTGAGCCAATCCGCAAGCGCACAAAACATCTATTGTAGCATTTCACCCAGGAGTTGAGCGTTGATTGATGTTTGTTAAGCTTCGATATAAGTGGAACTCCCTATTCTTTCAAGTTATCATTTTTTACTAAATCTTAAAACTTTTTTTATAGATTCAAAATTTAATATTAATTATTCAGTTATCATTTTTCTTTAAGCAAAAGACATATTCTATAAAATGATAAATTAATTTAGGATATATTTGTATTGTTGCATTCAAGCCGCGTAGTTTGCATTAGGGTTTCATTGTGTGAAAAATCTATTCAAAATTCGAGTAGATATCATTTTAGTGTTAGAAATTAGCAATAGAAATAATGGGAAAACAAAATTAGAAAGAGTCTCCAGTGGTCTACTAGGCCAATTTCCAACCACGAAGCCCATTTTACTTTTCCCCCTCCTTCTATCATTTGGCCCAGCCACCAGCAGCAACCTGGCCCAGCGCAGCCCACCAGCAGTCCTAGCCCAACAAGCACCCAACTCAGCCCAGCCTGCCCTCGCTCTTTTCCAACCTGTGGAGTCGAGTTTCTTTGCCGTTTCCTTTGCTCCCATCGCGTCCAGGAACCTAGCACAAAGTAGGCATAGGCGTTCCCAGCAATCCGCTGCACCAAACAGCACGAAACTTCACCAGGTCGTGTTCCATGTTCCCCTCTCCAACATATCCAAAAAAATTAGAGAGAGAAGAGCAGCAGTGAGACATGAATCATGTTCGCCATGGCCGCTGGTTCATGGCAGTTTGGTCTGCCCACGACATGGTAAACTCAAATCTCTCGATGATCAATTCCTAGCGTTATAAGCTGCAAACCTTGATCCATATCGTGTTCCAGGAAGTCCTCTACATCATTGCAGGAGCCCTTCTCATGATCTTACCCGATGACTCTAGGAACGCGTTTGACCAATGAACTATCGCACCACAACCTTTCCATCTTTCAACATTGTGATCTCCCAATCAGGTGAGCAATGTTCTAAACCATATTTATAGTATTGTGTTCCACAATGCTTGCAACATATAGGTTCAAGTTGTAGATCGATTAGTGTAACTAATGAACGGGAACGTGCAAGCCAAGATCCATGCTCTTCTGTTCATAACAGCAGCCGAGTTGCATGTCAGCCTCGTGGCCATTTCGTTGACCCATGGCCCTATATAACCCAATGCAAGAACTGCTAAGCCAATGCTAGAATTTTTTGAGACTTTTGGCCCTTAATCCCCTAAGGAAGCACCATCCCGGCCAGTTTTTCCCAACTCCGGTAAGCAGCTACCGTCCTCCATTCTTTATAATTCTCAGTCATATGGAGCCCCCACCCCTCCTCTCTTCTGTGTTGGCCGATCTCCACCCTAGACCGATTCCCTCCCTTGGCCTAGCTTGTAGCTCGGTTAACTACCATGCTCGACCCAGCTCACTAGGCACATTAGCCTAGCGTAAGCCACCCTACCCATCGTCCCCCACCTCTAGCATGCCGCCGCCACCCGGAAACCACCATCGCCGCATCCTCACCTCCTCGGTTTCAGAACCGACCCACCGAACTCGCAAACGGTTTCCCCCGTTTCCCCTCCCCCACTCCCCTCCCATAGTTGCCTTAATTGACCAATGACAAGAACTATTGCACATCGATGGCCACGGCTGCCTGTTGGTCATAACTACGCACCCACTTATATACCGCAAGAGGACGGTGTACGATTGTAGCACTTTTTTCCCTTGAAATGAGTATTACCAGGTTTATCGTATCCACTGGGACCTTAGGGATTATTAAACAAAGTTAACAATAAAAGATCTAGTCAAGGCTACTGTCGAGTTCTAGTTGCATGAGGGGAGGCTGGCAAGCGCAAAGGTGCGCTAGATAGCAAATCTGTCATTGAGCCGATCGGCGTGGGGTTGAGCCGATCAGCGCACTACCGAATCTGTGATTGCGCCGATTGGCGCTGGTGTTGAGCCGATTGGCACACAAACAAATCTAAGCCAAAGTGCATCAGATACCTTGTGAGCCTAAGCTGTTAAGTGAGTAGCCAGATATCTACTAGTGAGATCGTAACCAGATAGTCTAATGAAATAGCATCGTAATGGTAATTACATGGATCAATAAAAACCTATAATGAATAAGACCACCCACCTTTCCGAGCGTCTTCTGGTTTATCGCTACCGAGAGAAAACGCTTAATCGCGTAAGTATCTTACCCTACTCAACTATCCAATAGTGCTACGCAGGTTTAGTGTTGTCACCACTAAACCACACTACTAGCATCATCAAGCAACCATAATCAATACAATGTCCGAATACTATCCTGATTACCACGATCAAGATAATATCTACTTACTTAGCCTAGAACTAAGCAATTGGAATAAGCACATGCATGATTATAGAATCAAGATAGACAAATCACCAAAACCATCATCAACATATTCAATCATCCTTGAGATACATAGAGTGAGATTCGTCACCGCCGAGATTGCCTACCTTGACGGATCAACTCTTACTCCAATGGTTCTTGAAACTCAACTAGCGATCTATTCTAACGGGGCGAACCCCGGTGGCTCTAACTCACGGATCTGTTGTCCCTCCGACGCCTCCTTGGTGTATTCTTGTGATAAGGGGTTTACAAGTATTTATATGGGTTCTACTCGTAAAGGACTCGGTTTCTAGCAAATAAGTCGGTTGCGCCAATCAGCACAGGATTTTGCCGATCGGCGCAAACCGTGTCTTCTCTGGTTTCTTTTCCAAGTCGGTTTCTCTATCTTCCACAGCTGCCATTTGGGCCTTTTCCTTCGAGATAAAGTCTTGCACTGCAAATCAAGATCTTGAAGTTCCATAAATCTTCAAGGCAAATATCTTCAAGTATCTTGCATAGATAAACTTCCGTAAGCATGTGGAATGGGCCTCGGTCACTTCTTTAGTGCTTTTTGTTGCTTCTGGACTCCGGTCCTCTTCCAGCATCACTTTAATCACCAATTTCACCTGTTTTTGCAATATAGCTCCAAAACAACGCATATACAAATATAAAGGCAAAATCACAGGTAAATGGCCTAATTTGGCATCAATTATGCTCTAATTGGGGTTATATTCACATATAAAAGGGGCACTTAAGTAGTGCCAACACTGCAGTGATTTCCGGTGAGCTCCGCTCATGTCCTCGTTGTTTTCCCTCGACTCCTATAGAATCCAATGTGTGTCCCCGCCCCTCGGCTACATTTTCCTTACCCGACATAGAAACACATCCCCAAACACCGTCTTCCCCCATAAGTTGCACCATCCTGCGTCGTTCCTTCTTCCTGGCCACCTCGACCCTCGTCAACTAGTTTGCCCATGCGCAGGATCTCCATGAGCATGCCTCAATCCTTGGAGATGAGCTGCGACCCTAGGAGCCCCATACCCCATGGGTAGTATCAGACACCGGCGCCACCCTTCGATGTCAACCGCCTCCAAGCACCTCCCAACCTCGCTAAACCACCTGGTTAGGCTCCCCTCAATCTCCGTATCCGTTTAGGACAGGAACCTTAGCAAACGGAGCCCTAGAGTGAATGCTCAGTGAGTTCTGGCTTAGTTGCCCATGGTGTCGTGTTTTCACCACTACCGTTCGCCGCCCACCTCGTCGGAACCTTTTCCCTCGGTCGGTAATCAACAATCATGATTAGAAAAGCCTGGTCCATAATAGAGTTGTGAACTCGTAGACATAGCTGGTCCATGAAAACCGTATACTTAGTCCACCAAATTTAACATTTATTTTAATTCATGTAAATCCCGGTAATTGCCTCTTTTGCGCTTAAATCCTTGATTCTAAAGGAAATACAATATAGGTCCTTCGTTTTGCACAAAAACCCCTATACTTTTTAGAAATTAAAAATCAGCCCATTTGTTTTACACTTTGTTTCCTATACTTTACTAAAGATGCATTTTACTCCCTAGCCTTTTACTATTTAAGTAAGATATATGTTTTCTAAATAAAAATCTATTTCTTTTATGATTAGATTGCAATATAAGTATTCATGGCATATCTTTTTAACCAAACTAATCTTTACTTTATTTCCGATCTATAAAATCCAATTAAATTAATTATTTTCTGCACATATAATTTTGATAACAAACCCTTAATCTTTAAACTAGAATAACTTTTCAACCGTAACTCCGATTTAGGTTATTTTTGTGCTCACGGAATTTAGGTTATTTTGATAACTATCTCTTGGTACTGTTTTCATAGTCATTGGGTAATGTTTGGTGTACTGTTCCTTATTTGTTTGTGTTTTACTTTTCGAGTAATTATCGATATTAGAGGAAGAGCAACTCCAGAATTTCCAAGATCTTGAGTTTGAGTAGCAGGTAGCAGGAGAACAAGGCAAGTGTCCTTGACCATATTGCACCTATTAAGGATTAGTTTATTTTCATGCATGTTTGTCTAAATTTGAATACCGTGTCATTTATCCTTCCTTATTATTCCTTGTCGCCTCTGTTATGGTATAGTGTACGGGATTTTGGGTACCTCATGCTAGTGCAGTACTTTGGGGAATTAAAATTGAATAATAATAACTTGACTAATATTCACTTGAACCTAATTATCATTTGGGTAATTTAGATGACCCAAGCAGGAGGATGTTTTGGATGATGCGGGTACGCACAAGTACAGGTAATGTAGTGTTTGGTTTGTGGTAGTGCCTGCTTGTGGTCATATAAACCAAATTCGTGAAGCGGCCACTCAAGAAAACAGCGCAAAGCACAGGGCTGATATGGGTAGGCGTGGTTTAGTATTAGATGTCTTCTCAATTTTGTGGGCATTCGAGGAAGGAGGACGAGGGGGTTACTTTCGGCCTCAGGGGATGAAGGGTTACTTGTAGCCACGGTGCTAGAGGGGGCTTCTGTAGGGATGGTTAATCCCGTGCCAGTGAAACCTTAGCATGGACGTTTTACAAGCTGGGGAGTGCTTTGAAAGATCATGTGGTGATCTCTTGGCCTCACACCTACTGTAGTGTGTTAGCAACAGGGAGACTTTAGTCACTAAATAGTGATGGAATCACCAACCCATGGGTAAAGTTGTGCAACCTCTGTAGAGTGTAAAACTGTTATATCAGCTATGCTCATAGTTATGAGCGGCCTGGATCCTCACACGATTAGATGGATACTTGGGTGAATCTGGTGGGTAACCAAATTTTGGGTGGTACTACAAGTGGGTAACCTGTAGTGTTCTGGTATAGTGGGTAACTTATAGTTTTTGCTATCGGTGGGCAACTCATAGTTATGGACAGGTGGTTAACCTGTTGGGATACTTTCACCTAGTAAATAGGATGCTTGTATAATTGAGTCATAGGATGCGTAGTGCAGTAAACCTGTCTCAAGCCTATTCTTGTATTAGCCTGCATGTCATTACTTTCCCCCACTTGCTGAGGACGGTATGTACTCACACGTTATAGTTTTCCCTATTTTTGTTGTTGCTATATTATTGTTGCTCAGACGATGCTGGCGAGATGGACTACGCCGACGAGGACTACTTCGAGTAGGAGTGCGACCCCCGGTTGACTACTTGTGGCATTATGGAGCCTTCCTCTATTTTCTTTTATGCTTTGATATAATCCATGCTATGGAATAATGATTCAAGGTATTAATAATAATGACATTGGTTGTACTGTTACTTCACTTTTATCCTGTGTACATGAAAACTTGATCTTGGGCACGCATACAGATGCATTCGGTTTTAGCCTTAAAATCGAGTGTGACAGAGTGGTATCAGAGCCATGTCGAGCGTAGGATGCAAGTCTAGTTAGAATGGTTGTGCCATATGTCCTATTTTCAAAATTAGTACTTGAAAAAAATGCTTCTATAAAATAATTCTACTTTCTCTTCTTATTTTATCCTTACTTGTCTATTTTCAAATGTCAAATGTATTTATTTTCATGATTTTGAAAATACTAGTCTGGTCAGTTTGAGCAATTATGAGCAAGATGAATGATCTAAAGATTTCACAAGCTGACTCCACAACATACGAAGGTGATATAGTTGAAGATTTCTTCACAAAATGAAAAGCATTGAACATCACTCTACGTCAGCATGGAGAAAGACTTTTCCTGGAAGTTTAATTTAGGATCCCTCCCTTATGATAACAGAATCACTAGAAAAACGTTAATTGTATTCCTCTGTGTTGTTTGTGATGTGCTATGTTTGAGTTGGTTCTTTGATTGTGTGCTGGTGTGCTTGCAGAGCATTTTGCTTTGTTAACACATCACTAGGTTGTTCTAGATCTAGTTTAGTTGGGGTACCTATCCTCTATTCCTTGTCATCCTATTCTCTATCTTTGACCCGTAGAGCCACTACATTGAAGCTTGGCCAAAGAAGGATATGATTAGTACAAACTCGAGTGTGAACCTAAGGGGGATAGTGATCATCGCCAGTCATATGGATATGGAAACTGAAGGATTGAGAAACTAAGGTTGAGGCATATATGGACAAAAGAACATGAAATTAGCTTTTGGAGAAGTTGCTGGAGTGAATACCAACAATAAATAAAGTGAACCAGACCCAGGATGAAGAGTGAAAATCTAAATTACCTCCACTCCTCTCTCGCTAGCCACGCTGAATCTCGGGCCGAGATTCTTGTTAAGGAGGGTAGTTTTGTAACATCCCGAGTTTCAAATTTGGGTTGTGAATAAAATTTCACTAAATCTAAAAACTTTTTTTTATAAATTCAAAATTTAATATTAATTATTCAATTATCATTTCTTCTTTAGGCAAAAGTCATATTTCTAAAAAAGATAAATTAATTTAGGATATATTTGTATTGTTGCATTCAAGCTGTGAAGTTTGCATTAGGGTTTCATTCTTTGAAAAATATATTCAAAATTCAAGTAGATATCATTTTAGTGTTAGAAATTAGCAATAGAAATAATGGGCAAACAACATTAGAAAGAGTCTCCAGTGGTCTACTAGGCCAATTTCCCACCACGAAGCCCATTGTACTTTTCCCCCTCCTTCTATTGTTTGGCCCAGCCACCAGCAGCAACCTGGCCCAGCGCAACCCACCAGCAGTCCTAGCCCAACAAGCGCCCAACTCAGCCCAGGCTGCCCTTGCTGATGCCTTTGTCTTTGTTTTGCTGCACGAGCACCGTCGACACCAGGAAACCGACCACTATCGTCTGTGCTCCGCCTCGATGTCTCCCCGACTTCAAGAACCGGTGCACCAAGCACTCAAATGGATGCGCCGCCCTCTACTCTTCCAATTCCATCCATTTCCCCCATCTAGTGTGCACCATAGAGCTCGGTTGGTCATCAATGGCGCCTCCAGCCATTAAACATCTGGTGACGCCATTTCCTCTACCCTCCACCGCCTCCCCACCCTATAAAATGATGCCTAGATACCCCTTGTTTTGTAAGCCGACGCCCCCTACCTTCCCTCGCTCTTTTCCAACCTGTGGAGTCGAGTTTCTTCGCCGTTTCCTCTGCTCCCATCGCGTCCAGGAACCTAGCACAAAGTAGGCATAGGCGTTCCCAGCAATCCGCTGCACCAAACAGCATGAAACTTCACCAGGTCGTGTTCCATGTTCCCCTCTCCAACATATCCAAAAAAAATCAGAGAGAGAAGAGCAGCAGTGAGACCTGAATCATGTTCGCCATGGCCGCTGGTTCATGGCAGTTTGGTCTGCCCACGACATGGTAAACTCAAATCTCTCGATGATCAATTCCTAGCGTTATAAGCTGCAAACCTTGATCCATATCGTGTTCCAAGATGTCCTCTACATCGTTGCAGGAGCCCTTCTCATGATCTTACCCGATGACTACAGGAACACATTTGGTCCTTGAACTATCGCACCACGACCTTGCCATCTTTCAACCTTGCGATCTCCCAATCAGGTGAGCAATGTTCTAAACCATATTTATAGTATTGTGTTCCACAACACTTGCAACATATAGGTTGAAGTTGAGATTGATTAGTGTAACCAATGAACGGAAACACGCAAGCCAAGCCCCATGATGTTCTGTTCACAGCAGCAACCGAGTTGCATGTCAGCCTCGCGGCTGTTCTGTTGACCCGTGGCCCTATAAAACCCAGCACAAGAACTCCTCAGCCAATGCTAGAATTTTTTGAGACTTTTGGCTCTCAATTCCCTACGGAAGCACCATCCCGGCCATTTTTTTCCCAACTCCGGTAAGCAGCGCCACCGTCCTCCATTCTTTTTAATTCCCAGTCATATGGAGCCCCCACCCCTCCTCTCTTCTGTGTTGGCCTATCTCCACCCTAGACCGATTCCCTCACTTGGCCTAGCTTGTAGCATGGTTAACAGGCACGCCTGACCCAGCTTGCTAGGCACATCAGCCTAGCGCAAGCCACCCTACCCATCATCCCCCACCTCTAGCAAGCCGTAGCCACCCGAAAACCACCATCACCGCATCCTCACATCCCCGATTTCAATACCGACCCACTGAACTGGCAAACGGTTTCCTCGTTTCCCCTCCCCCACTCCCCTACCTTAGTTGCCTTAATTGACCAATCACAAGAACTATTGCACATCGATGGTCACAGCTGCCATTGATTTCTGGTGAGCTTCACTCGCGCCCTCCCCGTTTTCCCACGACTCCTATAAAATCCAATGTGTGTCCCCCCCCCCCCCCACCCCCCCCCCCCGGCTACATTTTCCTTACCCGACATAGAAACACCTCCCTGAACACAGTCTTCCCCTATAAGTTGCACCATCATGCGTTGTTTCTTCTTCCTAGCCACCTCGACCCTCGTCAACTAGTTTGCCCATGCGCAGGATCTCCACGAGCATGCCTCGATCCTTGGAGATGAGCTGTGACCCTAGGAGCCCTATACCCAATGGGTAGTATCATACACTGGTGCCACCCTTCGATGTCAACCGCCTCCAATCACCTCCCAGCCTCGTTGAACCACCTGGTTAGGCTCTCCTCAATCTCCCTATCCGTTTAGGATAGGAACCGTAGCAAACGGAGCCCTAGAGTGACTCCTTACTAAGCTCCGGGTTGGCTGCCCATGGTGTCGTGTTTTCACCACTGCCGTTTGCCGCCCACCTCGTCGGAACCTTTTCCCTCCGTCGGTAATCAATGATCATGATTAGAAAAGCCCAGTCCATAATGGAGTTGTGAACTCATAGACATAGCAGGTCCACGAAAACCGTAGACTTAGTCCACCAAATTTAACATTTATTTTAATTCGTTTAAATCCAATTAATTGCCTCTTTTGCGCTTTAATCCTTGATTCTAAAGGAAATACAGTATAGGTCCTTTGTTTTGCACAAAAACCCCTATACTTTTTAGAAATTACAAATCAGCCCCTTTGTTTTACACTTTTTTTCTTGTACTTTACTAAAGTTGTATTTTACTCCCTAGCCTTTTACTATTTAAGTAAGATATATGTTTTCTAAATAAAAATCTATTTCTTTTATGATTAGATTGTGAAATAAGTATTCATAACATCTCTTTTTAACAAAAATAATATTTACTTTATTTCCAATCTATAAAATCCAATTAAATCAATAATTTTCCATGCATGTAATTTTTCTAACAAACCCTTAATCTTTAAACTAGCATAACTTTTCAACCGTAACTCCGATTTAGGTGATTTTTGCACTCACGGAATTGTAGGAATGCGTACTATCTCTTGGTATTGTTTTCACAGTCATTAGGTAATGTTTGGTGTACTATTCCTTATTTTCTTGTGTTTTACTTTTTTGATAATTATAGATATTAGAGGAAGATCAACTCCAGAATTTCCAAGATCTTGAGTTTGAGTAGCAGGTAGCAGGAGAACAAGCAAGTGTCCTTGACCATATTGCACCTATTATGGATTATTTTATTTTCATGCATGTTTGTCTAAATTTAAATCCCGTGTCATTAATCCTTCCTTATTATCCCTTGTCGCCTGGGTTATGTTATAGTGTACGAGATTTTGGGTACATCATGCTAGTGCAGTACTTTGGGGGATTAAAATTGAATAATAATAACTTGACTAGTATTCACTTGAGCCTAATTATCATTTGGGTAATTTAGATGACCCAAGCAGAAGGATGTTGAGGATGGTGCGGGTATGCACAAGTACGGGTAATGTACTGTTTGGTTTGTGGTAGTGCCTGCTCATGGTCATACAAACCAAATTTGTGGAGCGGCCACCTAGGAAAATAGCGCAAAGCCAAGGGATATGGGTAGGCGTGGTTTAGTATTAGATGTCTTCCCAGTTTTGCGTATGTTCAAGGAAGGAGGACGAGAGGGTTACTTTCGGCCTCAGGTGATGAAGGGTAACTTGTAGCCACAGCGCCAGAGGGGACTTCTGTAGGGATGGTTAATCCCACGGCAGTGAAACCTTAGCGTGGACGTTTTGCAAGCTGGGGAGCGCTTTAAAAGATCATGTGGTGATCTCTTGGCCTCACACCTACAGTAGTGTGTTGGAACAGGGAGACTTTAGTCACTGAATAGTGATGGAATCACTAACCTGTGGGTAAAGTTGTGCAACCTCTGCAGAGTGTAAAACTGTTATAACAGCCGAGCTCACGGTTTTGAGCGGCCTAGATCCTCACACGATTAGATGGATACTTGGGTGAATCTGGTGGGTAACTAGATTTTTGGTGGTAGCTGTAGGTGGGTAACCTATAGTGTTCTGGTATGAGTGGGTAACTTATAGTTTTTGCTATCGGTGGGCAACCGATAGTGTTGGATAGGTGGTTAACTTGTTGGGATATTTTCACCTAGTAAATAGGATGCTTGTATAATTGAGTCATAGGATGTAGGACTGGGCACAAGAACCGAAGATCAAACCCAAAAAACCCAACCCGATTTACCTCTGGTGCCCGAAATACCCGATTTACCTGAAATATCATCGATCCACTTCTTTTTAAGTTCCTTTCATCCAATACTATAGGTGAAACCACCCATACAACCGTAACCAACAAAGTTGAAAGGTTGTTGAATCAATTGTATTTTTTTATTATTAAATAAAAACTAAAGACATATCTCTTTTTACATAAAAGTGTCATAGAAACTTTATTTTCTACATGATACTGTATGTATTATGTTCAGGTTATTCGGGTAACCCGAAACCTGAATCCAAATTTTCGGGTACCCAAAATTCAAAATTTTAAGGTAATTTCAGATATTGTTTCTAGGAACCCGAATTTTCAAAACCCGAAATACCCGACCCGAATGCCCAGTGCTAATAGGATGCGTAGTGCAGTAAACCTGTGTCAAGCCTATTCTTGTTTTAGCCTACATGTCACTACTTTCCCCCACTTGCTGAGTACGGTATGTACTCACTCGTTATAGTTTTCCCTTTTTTTTGTTGTTGCTATATTACTGCTGCCCAGACGACACTGGCCAGATGGACTACGCCGACGAGGACTACTTCTCTGACACCCCAGATATCTCACTTGAATTTAACAAACATGAAGAGCATAGATCATGAATATGATAGCATGAAGTAATAAAGACTCACTCCCATATTTACTTAATTCTAGGCATTTAAAAACCCTACAAACCAATTCTTAGCAAAATAAAAATTTTATTATATAACATATGCCAAATAAATTCATAATCATGTTAGTAATGTTAAAATAGAATTTTATGAATTTAATGAGTATTTTACCATGTTTGGAAATACCCCAAATAATTAATTGAAACCTAGGAACCCTTCAAATTTGAATTTAAATACAAAAATCTCCAGAAAATTTATGATCAAATGGGTCCCACCAGAGCACCAGGAATATCTCTAAGGACCTATGTGCAAAATCCCATAATTTTAGGAGCTCCCTAGCTATTTTATAAGGAAATATCTTTGACCAAGGACTTGTTTGTAAGAAATCAATTAGTCTAGGGGGCGCAGCGCAAAATCTTTTTCTCTCTCCTTCCACTGGCGCAGAGCTCCCCCGGTGCAGCGGCTCTTCTCCGGCACATGCCACCGCCTGCACCTCTCCGCCTCGGGACCTCGTGAGCAACAGCGCTGCTGACCTCCCCCTCTGCCCCTGTGTTGTCCCATCACTTCCCTCCACCGCGAGCTCGTCCAATGGTTTCTCCTCCCTCTCTGCACGCCATCGCCATGACCGGTAAACCTTCAATTCCCGCTGCTTCTCTCACTCTCGGTCTGCAACCACCTCGCCCCCTCTACATGACTTGAAAGCGCACCCAGAGTCTCATCATCACTCTCCAACCGCCCTCTCTGCTCTTCGCTCTTCCCATTTCTCCTCTCCCTCCCCCATTCTTCCATCGTTGAATATAGCTAAACCTCGAGCTCGGCTGCTGCTGCCCCGCTGCTTCCCCCACATGAGCAAAACCCCCAACACGCGCGCCTCATCCCCCCTACACCTTCCCATGCCCGTGCCTGGCCGATTCCTCTCGTGCATTGGATGAATTGCAAGGAAATCAGAAGCAACCCCCTCTGGCGACCTCCTCCGCCACAAGTCAAAATTTCTAGTCTCTGGTACGCCTCATCCCTCCCCTCCTTGTTGTGCGTGTGCGCAACCAATCCGCGAACGCCTCTGACCTTTTTCCTCTCTAATGCTTGGTGCGAGCTAGGCACATTTCCATTTTTCCCCAGCTGCTTCCCCTCTGCCAATGAAACCAAGCCGCCTCGTCGATGAGCTCTATGCTCTGGCCCTCCTCTGTGGACATCGACTCGACGCCGGTGATCTACACCTCCCCGTGAAGCTATAGGAGAAGACAGCTCCTGGTTTCGTGCCCTATACCGTTCCCTCATCGCCACCGAACATCGCCTTTCCACCGCCTCTTGCCGACGGCCAGCTCCGGTGAGTTGCCCACCTCGTAAACCCAACCAAGTGCTTCACATAGTCTAGCTCATCGTTCTCGAACTCCCGCGGCGAGGTTATGCCCTAGCACGGCCGCGGTAGCGAGCTTTCGGCCGAGCGCCGCCTAGCTCCGGTGTGCCTATTGGCCATCTTACTGGTAGCTTATAGCTTACGTGACCACTACGTGGCTCTGACCTGGCATCCACGTAGCTCTAACGTGGCACTCCCCTAAAGCCCAAAATACCCAGAAATTCCCAGAAAATACCTAAAACATTGAATACTCATAGTAAATCGAATTCAAATCCAATGAAGCCCAAACAAAATTTGTTAGATTCATCTTGAAGAGCTCTAGTTTAGTAAATTGATAAATCATAGCCTCTGTACAGGTATTTTTAATAATACATTAAATTGTGAAAACACTAAATAATTCATTAGAGATTCTAGGAGTAAAATTAAATCCTGATTTTTGGCATGCTTAGTAAAAGCATGATTATCTACAACCCCAAATTTTGGTTTGGTAAAATATGAACTATTTCAGGCTCTGGAATTTATTTTATGTGCATGCTTAAATTAATTCTAGTAATTATTCTATAAATAATTGGCCCTTGCCACTTGGCCTAAAAATCACTTATATAAGTCTCTGTACACAGTAAACCACACATGTCCAGAAACATAAATTTACTTAAATAATTAATTTAATTGCTCATATGACTCATTTACTTTGTTTAATTGCATAAAGAATATATATACCTAAAATCTTAATTAACAACCCAACTTCTCTGAAGCATATGGCTTCAAGAACATAATATAATTTTAATTGACACTAAAACACAATATGCTTGCATGCATCATATGATTGCATTCAACTGTATTTCGATACTGCCATTAATTTAATTCTATCATATAGGCAGTGACAACCAGGAGCAAGAAGAGGATTTTCAGAAGGACGTTGGCCCTCAAGAGTAGGAAGTTGTAGTTGCTAGCACTAACATCGATCTAGGCAAGCCGCGGTTTACATTCGCCTCTTTACAAATTTTTGCTAGTTTATAATAATACTAGTGTCTATTTAATGTTACATTAGGTCATAGGAGTTGATTGAAACCCACCTTGCATGCTATCCAAATGACCTATGCTATTGTCTTAGAACTTGGTAGAATCGGTACTGCTATCCAAATGACAAATGCATTCTAGCTTATGGGCACTAGTAAACCGATGTAGCATTAAAGGTCACTTACATTGAGGACGATTAAGGTGCGTTGGTCATTGACCCTCCTGCTGCTGGAGTGGGCGGTTCAAACCACGAAGTACTGTTGGCAGAACGGCATGCCCACTCGACGTCACCACACCCGGGCTGAGGTGTAGGTGCCTTTCTTGTGAAAGGTTTCCATATACGACCTTTATTGGTGCGTATGTGTCGTGCATCTCGGGTTTTCCCAGCTGGTGTAAATCGATTGCAATTGTTGTCCCTTGCAGTAATGAGTACCACTTGGTCACCGCGCCAATCGCGTAGTTGCACCTAATATTATGGAATGGATCATGTTGCTTACTGATGTTGACGATTATTATTATTATTATTGTTCTTATGTCGTATTAATTTTATATATTGTTTTATTATCCTTGTTGCAACTAAAGTTACATTTCAGCTCAACCCATTTAAATTGACAATTAAAACTTGATAGAACTAATAGGTTCCTTAGTGCGAGTCCTTTTAAACAAGCCAACCAATTAGAGTCTCTGCATGTGTAGGTGTCCAACGGGTAAGTCTTGCTGAGTAATTAGTATTCAGGCTTTGTGCCATTATGCGATGCCCTGGGACATGCAAGTCCCCGAGGGTTGGACCGCCCACTGGGAGTTTGACTCGCTGCCGCAGTGATGTTGCTTGTTTCTAGGGTGATGGTCCTTCAGGCATGGATCACCACTAGGCTGTACCATCGAGCGTAGTTTCTTTACGTATTTGCTTCCGCTGTCTCAAAATATTTATGAACTTGTATTAATTCCGCTGCACTCTAAATCATCGTATTAATGTAATATTCAACTTAAATTTGGACCAATATTGTATTATCAAGTGTCTGCGCTATCAGCACCGTCGGGACCTCGATCCTCCGGGAAGGGGCGCCACAGCTGGTATTAGAACCGTGGTCCATGCTAATACAACAAATAAATAGTATTTTCAAAAACTACAATGTTTTGCGAGTGAGGATACGTTAGTATTGCCCATGTAGACAATAGGGTGGTGACAAAGCTAACCTGTGTTATGATTGTTTATATTACTTACATCTACGACTTCTTCAAATGAAGGTACGTGCGTGCTTAACCGACACACGTGATATCGGTGTCTGTGTTCGCTGGCAGATACAAGACACCGTTGGCTCGTGACTTATCATGGGGTGATCCTTTTTCATGGATCGTTACTAGTAGAAATATGTTTCTTTTTGTAGTTTCTTTTAAATTTGATGTATTGTTTCTAGAATGGATTTTCTGTAGGTACACTAACGCCGTTAGTATAACATTTAGATTGACTTACGTGTTGAGTGTGGGTCGTCACCAAGTATCCATGCTGCTAAGTATGGGCAAAGATAGGCGTTGTGTTGTGAGGAACGATAGGTTAATAAAATGAAAGTTTTGCATCATGCATCCCATTATAACTAAAGTAAAACTTGTTCTCCTCTTGCTCACCAACCTCTGAATAAAAATATTCATAACTATTGATTACTCAACCAAATAAGGCATACAAATACTTTTCGGAAAGGTCTCAACATCCCCTGTCACCTAGAATTTAAATTAAAATTTGATCATAACAGTAACAACCTCAGAAACAGAGAACAAGTACAATCTGTCAACTCACTGTTTTCAGCATGACCCTGAACTTAAAAATTTCATAACTAAAGTTGTACTTCGAATTTGCAAGAGTTTAAACCCAATCTGGAAATCCCTTGAAGTCTATTTTCATCTTCAATAGGTTTCATAATTTTTTTGTTTTCCCTGTGTCCAGTAGAGCCAAAACACTCAGCCTCTGTCATCCTGAAACAGAATCTGCCAACCTGAACTTGCAAAATTCATAAGTCCAGATTTACATGGTATTTTTGAGAATATAAATACAATAAGGAAAACTATGAAAGTGAGGTATAACCTGGTTCCAACCCCCAATTTTTAAGACCTTGTTTTCCATTCAAAATACCCACTTTTCTGACTGTGGTACAGTCAAGACAGAATCCGTTTTAAAACCCATCACCGTATTATTGCCCCTTGAGGCTGGAAAATGTGAACTAAAAACTTGGTTTCTGTAATTCATAGCACTTTATATGAAATGCATCTTTACTGTAGGGAAAGTTTGACTCAATCAAATTGTTGTGATGTAGTTTTTCTATCATTACCAGCACCATGACAGTTGTTAGTGATATGCATTTTGCCTATGGAACACTGTACTCACCATTGGGTTTTTATTCCAGATGGGTGATCACGGTTTTGAGGAGCTCTCACATGACGGGTGGCGCTACACCCTCGGTCTCCACCACCATGGCTTTCCTACACTTTTGTGGGATCTACTACACTTGTTGGGTTACGACGAGCCGCCTCCTACAAGGGCCGCGAGATCCACTGCCACGGGGTGACTTTTGCTGAGGTGCACATCAGCGTGCCCACTCACCCGCGCAACCTCGACATGGCGGGGATGGAGAGCACGGCGACTTGTGGGAGCCTCCGTGAGGGCTTGGAGAGAGTCGCCCACAGGGCCCTCACTCACTTCTGTGGGCGCCACACAGCAGCGCTCTCTGGGACTCCGTTTGAGATGATTCCCATCTGGCACCAGGACAACCTGGTCTGGCAGAGGCACGTGAAGCGCATCGCCCGCGACGACTACCCAGAGTATCACCCAGGGTACCACCGTGTGTCTCACTACTCCGAGTACCTCCTCAACTTGGATGAGGAGGCTAGCAGCCACAGCAGGATTCTACTGGCTGAAACTGAGCAGGCCTGGGTACAGAGGAATGATTTCCAGACATAGGTTGACGCACAGTAGAGGGAGATTCAGCGGCTGACCGCTGCTCTTGAGGCGAGTGAGACTCGCGTTACTGAGGTCACTGGACAGCGCGACACCCTCGCGTAGGAGGTTGACAGACGTGGCGTGATTATGCAGCAGCGCGCCAACCACAATGAGCACCTGCAGCATCAGTTGATGGCTGCACAGCACGAGATGGAGCTCATGGGAGAGGATGTAGAGACCCTGGCTCACGAGAACCAGGGCCTACAACAGCAGCTAGAGGCGGTCTTGGCGCCACCGGCATCACCCGAGGAGGAGGATCCGGACGAGGACATGGACGAGGAGTCTGGCATGGACTACGAGGCACCAGCCAGAGACAGGACTTAGGGGATCGTGATAGACCGGACTAGGTCGTGTAGGCAGGACAAGTTGGGTAGGTAGCTTTTGTTGACCACGCGAGGTTGTGGTATTTTGGGGGATCACTATGTGAGATGCTTTTTTAACTCGATGGTCACATATTCCGAGTTCATGTACTTATGACTATGTTGACTTATGATGTGTATTGGTTGTACCCTTTTCAGCTACCATTGTTGCAACAGAGTTTCATAAGAATTCCAGCTTGATCATACTCTTTGACTCAATGAAGTACTTTCCTTGTAGATGGCTGAAAACACCAATCAAACGCCACCAGGTTGGAAGATCACCAACGGCCTGGAGTTCACAGGGATGGTTCACCTATTTTGGAGAGTTCTCTAGAGATTCGGATATTCCATTCCTCCCACCTATGTTGGCATGGAATTTCAGGAGCATGGAGTCCCCTCATGTGTCATCCATGTGGCAGTTCCCGCCAATTACTCGATCATTCCCGTATGGAAATCCTGGACCATTAGCATTACCAGGACAGTTTTGCCTTCCACCTGGAATATGGCTGCATTCAAGGCACTTACTCGATTCTGTGAAGACCACCAAGCATGATGTCGCTAGAACACCCGTCGCCTTGCTGCCCATTAATGATGTGATGGACTTCGAGTGAATTAGGCATGTGGATTTCATCTTTGATCCAAACCATAGCCACCACGATCCTATGCTGCCCATAATAGAGTATTATGGCTTATCCACTTTCGCCTTATGCACAAACTTGTGCCGGTGTCTGAATGTGTTTCATGCTGCACTTTGACTTTCTGAAGTCGAAAAAACAAGCTAAAGATGAGGAAATTGCAGAACTGAACCAATAAATTCAAGCAAAGAATGAGGAGATGGATGCAATTATAAAAGAACGTGACCAAGCCTTGCTACATGCAGCAGATCTTGAGCATGACATGATTGAGGCTCAAGATGACTTAGATGCATTCAAGGCTGCCCACCTTCCTATTGAAGGAAATTGGGACGAGATCATCAAAGAGTATGGAGAACAAGCGGATGTAGAGATGACGCCGGTGTGGCGCCCCTTCTCGGAGGATCGAGGTGCCGATGGTGCTAATAATGCAGACACTTGATAATACAACATTGGTTCAAATTTAAGTTGAATATTATATCAATAAGTCCTCAGAGTGCAGCGGAATATTACAAGTTCTTAATATTTTTGAAAACACAGTGGAAGCAATTAATGATAAGGAGCTACGAGCTCGACGATACAGCATAGCAATGATTCCTGCCCGAAGAACCATCACTCTAGCATCACACATCAATACTGCGGCGGCGAGTCAGACTCCCAGTGGGCAGTCCAACCCTCAGGGACTTGCATGTCCTAGGGCAACACATTCTCAGGCAACTCTACCTCTTCATTACCTGAAAACAACAGTGGCACAAAACCTGAGTACTAATTACTCAGCAAGACTTACCCATCGGACTTCTAAGAATGCAATGGTTCTATTAGGTGGCTTGTTAGAAAAGACTCGCACTATGCAACCTATTAGTTCTATTAGGTTTTATTCATCAAGTTAATTGGTTAGAGCAGAATGTAACTTTAGTTGCAACAATAAGATAATAAAGCAATACATAAGTAAGTACAACATAAGAGCCATAAGAGTATTGTCAACAATAAGCATCATAATCAATTCCCAAGTACCATGTGCAATGACGTGACGACTCAGTGACCAAGTGGTACTCATTACTGCGAGAGACAACAATTGCAATTGATTTTTCACCAGCTAGGATAACCCGAGATACACGACAAATATGCACCAATTAAGGTCGTATATGGCAACCTTTCGCAAGGACGAAAAACAACTTGGTCCGGGTCCAGTCTTAGTGAGTGGGCATGCCGTCCTGCCATCAGTACTTCACAATATGAACCGCCCACTCTAGCAGCAGAAGGGTCAACGACCATTGTACTAGGTATCGTCCTCATTGTCGCGTCAATGCTACATCGGTTTACTAGTGCCCATAGACTAGCATGCATTTGGTACTGTTCAATACTTGACCAAGGGGCCGACCACGGACGGGTCCTAGGTTCGACAAGGCAAGGCTACCGCAGTCAACACCCATGTATTGCTGCAAACCTACACATGCATCTTCCCTGCCCGGTCATAACATCAAAATAAACTTCTTTTATAGATCCCGTTCCAGTGGTCAAGTTCATTCCTTAGTAATAATAATGCTCAATGAGCCTATTCATTACTAAGCTTAGCATAACAGTACCGATACTACCAAAGTTCTAATGACAGTGGTATAGGTCATCTGGGTATCATGCAAGGTGGGTTCCAATCAACTCCTATGACCTAATGCAACAATAATCACAGACACTAGTAATATTGAAAACTAGGAACTTTATAAAATGGCGAATGAAAACCGGGGCTTGCCTGGATTGACACTAGTGTTAGCGACTTCAACCTCTTGTTCCTAAGACTCAGTCTCCTTCTGATCCTCTTCGGGCTCCTGGTTGTCGTTGCCTATATGATGACAAAGGTGTTAACGGTATTGTCGTAACACCGTTATATGCAATGATATGATACATGCAAGCACATTGTGTTTTGATATCAATAAATTATTATTATGTTCTCGAAGCCATATGCTTCAATGTTCTCAAAGTCATATGCTTCAAAGAAACAAATTAGAGTTTCAACATTTTATGTGTGTTAATCATTTATTTAGGGTTGTTATAGTCTTTCAGAATAATTAAGCAATTAAAATAGTAACCAATCGATTCTGGACTTGAGTGATTTATCATGAACAGGGACATAGATGAATTGCATTTTTATCAATTTACATCCTCTGGATATAATTACTCTAATTACTAGCATTTATTAAAGTAAAATAGTGGTAAGAGAAATTAATTAAATTTAATTAAGTAAATTTAGGTTTCTGGACTTGTGTGATTTACTGAGCACAGAGACTTGTGTGAGTGATTTGTGTGCCAAGTGGCAGGGGCCAATTAATTATAAAATAATTACTAGAATTAATTTAAGTAAACATACAAATTAAATTCCAGAGCCTAAAATAATTCATATTTTGCCAAACCAAAATTTGTGGTGGTAGATAATCATAGTTTTACTAAGCACGCCAAAAATCACACGTCTTGAAACTACGTACTTGGTGAACTGTCTTGGTGGCTTCCAATCTAGCACGTCTTGAACCTTGGTAGGGTCTACCGAGATTCCTTCTGCAGAGACTATGTGACCAAGGAATGGCACACGGTCCAACCTAAATTCACACTTACTGAATTTTGCATACAACTTGTGATCTCGTAAACATTGAAGAACAATGCGAAGATGTTCAGCATGCTCTTCCTTGGACTTAGAATAGACGAGGATGTCGTCAATGAATACTACCACAAATTTGTCCAACTCTGGCATGAATACCGAATTCATGAGATACATGAAATAAGCTGGGGCGTTTGTCAATCCGAATGATATTACTAGATACTCGAATAATCCGTATCTAGTAGAAAAGGCGGTCTTCGGAATATTTTCTGCTCTGATTTTGATTTGATGATAACCCGAACGGAGGTCAATTTTTGAAAATACCTTAGCACCAACTAATTGATCAAAAAGGATATCAATTCGTGGTAATGGGTATTTATTCTTGAAGGTAACTTCGTTGAGAGGTCGATAATCAACAACAAGACGTAGAGATTTGTCCTTCTTCTTCACAAAAATAGCAGGGCAGCCCCAAGGTGAAGTGCTTGGGCGAATGAATCCCTATTCCAATAACTCATTCAATTGCTTTTTCAATTCAGCCAACTCATTCGGGGCCATCTTATAAGGTCGACGAGATATCGGAGAAGTTCCTGGCTGTAGCTCTATCTTAAATTCCACTTCACGGTCAGGTGGTAGGCCAGAGATATCTTCAGGAAATACGTACAGATACTCTCAAACAATGGGGATGTTCTCGAGGGACGGCCCTTCCAAGTGATGGACAATCAAGGCTTTCGATGAATTGATGTTTAGAGAAAATATGTCCTTTCCATGCAAAGGGGAGTTGATGTGAACGATAGGGGGCTCGATGTCTAACATTTCTCTATGGGTTTTCATCCAGAACATACCCAAAATCAAATCAATTCCTTGGTGGCTAAGCATGATAAAATCCGTGGGGTAGATTTTCTTGTTTATTTCCAGAGGGGCTTTACATACTATTTGGTTGGCACTAATTTGCCCCGCGGGGGAATGAATTGTGTAGCATCTTTCTATAGTCTGGGGTTGAAGATTAAGTTTTTGCACACATGCTTGGCTAATGAAATTATGTGTAGCACCAGAATCAAAAAGTGCATGGACAGGCTAGCGATAGAGCGAGAGCGTACCGGTCAGCACGGGTTCGCCCTGAGGGATATCTTCCGTATTGGTGTAGTTCACTTGGGCACCACGTGATGGTGCATTCGCATTCCTGCTCTGGTTCTGACGCTGGTTGTTGTTGTTGTTGTTGTTGTTGTGCCTTGGTGCAGTGCAGTTCTTCGCAAAGTGGCCGGTACGACCACAATTGTAGGAAGGGTAGTTGCCTCCATGATCAGCAGTCAGTGGAACATGAGCACTCGGGTTCCCTTGTTGATGATACGGTGCACAGTACTGAGTGTTCTGCTGTTGGTACGATGCACAAGGTGGGAAGTTCTGCTGCTGTGATGACCTTGAGTAGTTCGGGCCAAACCATCGCTGAAGCTGTTGCTGCGGTGCTGCCCGAAAACGTTATTCGGTATGTGAAGTATATATCAGGCGATGTTTCACCTGTGGGGCAGCGGAGGCAGTAGCAGGGGCCTTTCTCTTGCGGTCTTCTTCTTCAACTTGGCACATAGCGCCTTCCTGGATAATAGCAGCATTGACTAGATCATTGTATATGCCAGTCGTCTGCCAAGTCAGACGCTCCTTGAGCGTGGAATTCATCCCACGCAAGAATGCGTATCTCTTCTTTGCCTCAGTATTAACATACTTAGTGATGTACTGAGCAAGATGATTGAAAGCTTCAGAATATTGGAGGACACTCCTCCCTCCTTGTTTTAGATCCATAAATTCCTGGAACTTTCTCTGCATGAGACCAGTGAGAATGAAATGAGCACGAAAAGCAGCTTTGAAGTAATTCCATTCAACGCGGCGTCCAGCGGGCAGAGAAGCTTCATAGTTGGCCCACCAGGCACTAGCAGAGCCCTGGAGTTGTTGGGCAGTGAACAGCACCTTCTGGCGCTCAATGCATTCTAGCAGACCGAATTTAGACTCGATCTGACGCAACCAGTGATTGGCTTCCAGCGGCTCTCTGGCACGCTTGAAGGTGGGTGGGTGGGTACCCAAGAAATCTGAGTAAGTGCTCTGACGGGGCTGATTGTTGCGGTTGTTGTGATTATCTCCACTCCAGCCAGATGGGTCATTATGTCGACCAGTCGACGAAGCAGCTCGGAGTCATTCTGCTGCCTGTTGACTCCAGCGGCCAGGACTTCAGCTAATGAAGGCTCAGCATTCGCTCCTCGCTGAGAGCTCTCAGGATCATCCTGGTTCCGCGTACGCACCATGCTGCAATTTATACGGTTGCACATTAGTTGTTTCTCATAATATTCCATAAAATCGCATGCGCAAGAATATAAATTTGCATGGTAAAATCTCAGAATGACAACCATCTCCATTGATTTAGTTCAGTCTACATGGTTGTTAAAGGACATCATCACCCGGTTCCTTACATACATGTGCCGACGCCTAGTTACGGTATTGCGGGCACAATATGCAAGATTCACGCTCCTACATCGAACTAGGGATACATATACTACATGACCATACACAGGGGTAGCGAATCAGCTACTCCTGGCCTAAGTCTTTCGGCTCTTCTGGTTCTTCCTGTTCCATAGGCTCTCCTGGTTCTTCCAAATCCATCATTTCCTCGTCATCAACACCGGCAAGTGCCATCTCCACATCGTCTGGTTCTCCATACTCTATGAAGATCTCATCCTAATTCCCTTTAATAGGAAGATGAGCAGCCTTGATTGCGTTCAAGTCATCTTGAGCCTCAATCATGTCATGCTCAAAATCCGCTGCATCCTGCAAGGCTTGGTCACGTTCTTCTAGAATTGCATCCATCTCTTTATTCTTGGCTTGGATTTGTTGGTTCAGTTCTGCAATTTCTTCATGCTTAGCTTGTTTTTTGACCTCAGAAAGTTGAAGTGCAGAATGGAACACATCCAAACACCGGCTCAAGTTTGTGCACAAAGCAAAAGTCGACAAACCATAATACTCTATTATGGGCAACATAGGGTCATGGTGGCGATGGTTTGAGTCAAAGATGAAATCCACACGCCTCATCCACTCGAAGTCCTAGGGTTTAGGGTTTAGGGTACCATCCTCATTGTCACGTCCTCATTGTCACGTCAATGCTACATCGGTTTACTAGTGCCCATAGACTAGCATGCATTTGGTACCGTTCAATACTTGACCAAGGGGCCGACCACGGACGGGTCCTAGGTTCGACAAGGCAAGGCTACCGCAGTCGACACCCATGTATTGCTGCAAACCTACACATGCATCTTTCCTGCCCGGTCATAACATCAAAATAAACTTCTTTTATAGATCCCGTTCCAGTGGTCAAGTTCATTCCTTAGTAATAATAATGCTCAACGAGCCTATTCATTACTAAGCTTAGCATAACACTACCGATACTACTAAAGTTCTAATGACAGTGGTATAGGTCATCTGGGTATCATGCAAGGTCGGTTCCAATCAACTCCTATGACCTAATGCAACAATAATCACATACACTAGTAATGTTGAAAACTAGCAACTTTATAAAATGGCGAATGAAAACCGGGCTTGCCTGGATTGACACTAGTGTTAGCGACTTCAACCTCTTGTTCCTGAGACTCAGTCTCCTTTTGATCCTCTTCGGGCTCCTGGTTGTCGTTGCCTATATGATGCCAAAGGTGTTAACGGTATTGTCGTAACACCGTTATATGCAATGATATGATACATGCAAGCACATTGTGTTTTGATGTTGATAAATTATTATTATGTGTTCGAAGCCATATGCTTCAATGTTCTCGAAGCCATATGCTTCAAAGAAACAAATTAGAGTTTCATCATTTTATGTGTGTTAA
Source organism: Eleusine coracana subsp. coracana (assembly GCA_032690845.1). Taxonomy (NCBI): domain Eukaryota; kingdom Viridiplantae; phylum Streptophyta; class Magnoliopsida; order Poales; family Poaceae; genus Eleusine; species Eleusine coracana. The sequence goes on from CM064422.1 coordinate 32,361,112, forward strand.
TCATTTATTTAGGGTTGTTATAGTCTTTCAGAATAATTAAGCAATTAGAATAGTAACCAATCGATTCTGGACATGAGTGATTTATCATGAACAGGGACATAGATAAATTGCATTTTTACCAATTTACAGCCTCTAGATATAATTACTCTAATTACTAGCACTTATTAAAGTAAAATAGTGGTAAGAGCAATTAATTAAATTTAATTAAGTAAATTTAGGTTTTTGGACTTGTGTAATTTACTGAGCATAGAGACTTGTGTGAGTGATTTTTGTGCCAAGTGGCAGGGGCCAATTCATTATAAAATAATTACTAGAATTAATTTAAGTAAACACACTAATTACATTCCAGAGCCTAAAATAATTGATATTTTGCCAAACCAAAATTTGTGGTGGTGGATAATTATAGTTTTACTAAGCATGCCAAAAATCAAGATTTAATTCCATTCCTAGAATATCTAATGAATTAATTATTGTTTCACAATTTAATGAATTAACAAAAATACATGAACAGAGGCTATGATTTATCATTTTTGTAAAATAGAGCTCTTCAAGATGAACCTAACAAATTTTGTTTGAGCTTTATTGGAGTTGTATTCGATTTACTATGAATTTTGGAAGTTTTAACATTTTCTGGCATTTTCCTGGGTATTTTCAGTTTTAACTAATGACACGTCGATGCCATGTGGCAACCATGTTAGCGCCACGTGGGTCCCAGCCAGCTGCCAGGAGGATGCCAGTCAGCCCACTGGAGCTGGGCGGCGCGCTGCCGGAGAGCTCACCGCCGGCGGCTGCGTGGGGCGAAAGCTCGCCATGGGGGCAAAAAGATGACGCGCACGTTGGGTGGACAGCAGGGTGGGGTTCGCTAGGACGGAATCTCACCGGAAGAGGTCGGTGATGAGAGGTCGCGGGAGCGGTACAGGGCACCAACTCGGTCGCTGTCGACTCGTAGAGCTTCAGTGGTTGAAGGCGAACGGCGGTGTTGATGATGTCGTCGAGGAAACAGGCCGGAGCTGGGAGCTCGTCGGCGAGGCGGCTCGGTTTTGACGCAGCAGAGATGGTGGCCAGGGAAGACAGGAACTGCTCCGAACTCAAGCCAAGAAACAAAAGCACATCGACTTAGTTTGGTTCGGGCATGGGTAAGGAACTTGTGTGTGCATAAATTGAAGAATTGCTCATCGTGGCTCAAGAATTCCTGGCCGGCGGCAGGGGAACTCGCTGGAGGTCCTCTTCCTGGTTTCCTTCAAATTAGCTCTAGCTCACACGGGGATTTGTCGAGCGAAAGGCATGGGGATGCGAAGGTGGACGCGTGCGCGCGGTTGGTGGTGTGGGTTGAGTCCTGGTGGCAATGGGAGGGCAGAACCTGAGCTCGAGCATAGGTTGGGAATGGCGGGGAGAAGCAGAGCGCAAAGAGCCGAAATGATAGAAAGAGAGAAGAGGGTGAGAGCGAGGGCAATGTACTCGGGAGCTTGTGGTGCGGTTTTAGGCGGAGCAAAGGGCCAGGAAGTGAGCGGGGGAAGAGAGCGAGAGAACAGCGGGAATTGAAGGCTTGCCGTGCGGCTCAGCGGCGTGCAGAGAGGAGAAGAGGAGGTTGGGCGAGCTCGTGGTGAGGGGACAGAGCGGAGGAGCAGAGGTGCAGGCGTTGACGCACTGTTATGCACGCATGGTTTCGAGGTGGAGGGGTGAAGGCGGTCCGGACGGTGCACCGGCGGCAGAGAGGAGCCGGCAGGCGCTGTGTCAGTGAGAGGGAGAAGAAAGGGATTTTTACACTGCGCCTCCTGATCTTTCAAGATCCTCACAAAAAGGTCCCTGGTCAAACTAGTTTTTTAATAAATCAAAATAAAATAGCTAGAGATTTCCTAAAATGGTGAAAATTGGTGGACTGACTATTTAAATGGTGGGAAACACTCTGGTGAATTTTATTGGAAATTTCCATAAACATATTTTTGGAATTTATTAAATGCATTAATTAGTTACTTAAGAATCAATTAATTAATTAAGGGTCTTGCCAAGCAGATAAAATGCCCAAAAAATTCCTAATATTCGATTTTATTATTACCAAATTGATGATGAATTTATTTGGCATGAGTTGTATTGAAATTCTTAAGTTGTTTCAATAACTTGGTTGCAGGGTATTTATTTGCCTAGAATTAATTAATAGATAGGCTCTATCATTTTATGTCATCATTTCCATGATTTGTGCTCCTCATTTTTGCTAGGTTAAGGTGATACACCTGGGGTGTCACAGCCGGTCGGTATTAATGAGGTGGAAATGATGGATCCGGAGGAACTAGAGGAGCCGGAAGACATAGACCAGGAGTAGATGGATCGCTACACCCCAGTGTATGGTCGTGTAATATAAGTATCCTAGTTCGATTTAGGAGTGTGAACCTTGCATTATGTGTCCGCAATACCGTAGCTAGACTTTGGCACATATATGCATGAAGTCGTGTGACGGTGTCCTTCTGACAACCATGTAGTCTAAATTGAATTAATGAAGATGGTTGTTACTTGTGAAATCTATCCATGCCCTTGCAAATTTATATTCTTGCATATGTGTTTTTATGGATTATTTTGGGGAATAACTAATGTGCAACTGTATAAATTGCAGCATGGTGCATACTCAGAATCAGGATGATCCTAAAAGCTCCCAGCAAGGAGCTAATGCTTAGCCTTCACTAGCTGAGGTATTTGCTGCGGCTCTCAACTGGCAGCAAAATAACTCTGAGATTCTTCGTCGGCTAGTGGATATCACGTCCCATCTAGCTGGACAGGGAGGCCACCATAACAACAACAATCAGCCTCGATAGAGCACCTACTCAGATTTTCTAGGTACTCATCCGCCAACCTTCGAGCGCGCCAGAGAACCTCTGGATGCCGATCACTGGCTGCGCCAGACCGAGTTAAAGTTCGGTCTGCTGGAATGCACCGAGCACCAGAAGGTGGTATTCGCCGCCCAACAACTACAGGGCTCTGCTAGCGCCTGGTGGGCAAACTATGAAGCTTCTCTGTCCGCTGGACGCCGTGTTGAATGGAATGAGTTCAAGACTGCATTTCATGCTCATTTCATCCCAGCCGGCCTAATGCAGAGGAAATTCGAGGAATTTATGGATCTGAAACAAGGAGGGAGAGATGTCCTCCAATATTTTGAAGCTTTTAATCATCTGGCTCAGTATGCTACTGAGTATGTCAATACTGAGGATAAAAAGAGACATGCATTTCTGCGTGGTATGAATGCCACCATTAAGGAGCATCTGACTTGGCAAACAACCGGCACATACAACGACTTGGTCAATGCTGCTATTGTCCAGGAAGGCGCTATGCGCCAAGTTGAAGAAGAAGATCGCAAAAGAAAGGCCCCTGCTAGTGCCTTTGCTGCCCCACAGGTGAAGCACTGCCTGATTTACACTTCACCTACCGTACAGCGTTTCCGGGCATCTCCGCAGCAGTAGTATCAGCGGCGATATGGTCAGAACTACTCGAGGCCACCCCAGCAGCAGAACTTTCCACCCCATGCACCATACCAACAGCAGAACACTAAGTACCGTGCACCATACCACAAGCAAGGAAATCAGACTGCTCGTGCCCCACAGCCTGTTGATCGTGGAAGCAGTTATCCGTGCTACAACTACGGTCGTACCAGCCACTTTGACAAGAACTGCACCGCACCGAGGCGCAATAACAATAACCACAACAACAACCAGCGTCAGAACCAGAGTAGGAATGTGAATGCACTGTCTCTTGGTGCCCAAGTGAACTACACCACTGCTGAAGATATTCCTCAGGGTGAACCCGTGCTAACCGGTACACTCTCGCTCTATCACCAGCCTGTCCTTGCACTTTTTGATTCTGGTGCTATGCATAACTTCATTAGCAAAGCTTGTGTGCAAAAACATAAACTCCACACCACCGTCATAAATAGATGCTACACCATCCGCTCTCCGACTGGACAAATTTTTGCTAACGAGGTAGTGTGTAAGGCTCCACTAGAAATTAATTAAAAGATCTACCCCACTGATTTTATCATGCTCAAGGACCAAGATATCAACCTGATCATAGGTATGATCTAGATGAAAACCCATAGAGCCATACTAGACATTGAACCTCGCATCGTTCACATCAACTCTCCCTTGCATGGAAAGGACACACTTTCTCTAAATGCCAATTCATCGAAAGCCTTGGTTGTCCATCACTTGGAAGGGCAATCACTCGAGAGTATTCCTGTCGTTCGTGAGTATCCGGATGTGTTTCCCAAGGACATCTCTGGTCTACCGCCTGACTGTGACATGGAATTTAAGATAGATCTACAGCCAGGGACTTCTCCGATATCCCGTCGCCCGTATAAAATGGCCCCGAATGAGCTGGCTGAGTTGAAAAAGCAATTGAATGAGTTATTGGAAAAGGGATTCATTCACCCAAGCACTTCACCTTGGGGCTGGCCTGCTATTTTTGTGAAGAAGAAGGACAAGTCCTTGCGCCTTGTCGTTGACTATCGGCCTCTTAACGAAGTTACCATCAAGAACAAATACCCATTACCCCATATAGATATCCTCTTCCACCAATTGGTTGGTGCTAAGGTATTTTCAAAGATTAACCTCCGTTCCGGCTATCATCAAATCAAGATCAGAGCCGAAGACATTCCGAAGATCGCCTTCTCTATTAGATATGGATTGTTTGAGTATCTAGTAATGTCATTCGGATTGACAAATGCCCCTGCCCATTTCATGTACCTCATGAATTCGGTATTCATACCCAAGTTGGACAAATTTGTGGTAGTATTTATTGATGACATCCTCATCTATTCTAAGTCCAAGGAAGAGCATGATGAACATCTTTGCATTGTTCTTCAACGCCTCTGAGATCACAAGTTGTATGCAAAATTCAGCAAGTGTGAATTTTGGTTGGACCGTGTGCCATTTCTTGGTCACTTAGTCTCTGCGGAAGGTATCTCGGTAGATCCTAGCAAAGTTCAAGACGTGTTAGATTGGAAATCACCAAAGACGGTTCATCAAGTGCGCAGTTTCCTCGGGCTAGCTGGATATTATCGTAGGTTCGTTCCAAATTTTTCTCGGCTGACCAAACCCATCACGGAGCTGTTGAAAAAGGATAAGAAATTCAGTTGGAACAACAGTTGTGAAGAAGCATTTCAAGCATTCAAGAAATTATTGACCACTACCCCAGTAATGGCTCAACCAGACATCACCAAGCCATTCGACGTGTATTGTGATGCATCTGGGATAGGACTTGGATGTGTGCTCATGCAGGAAGGTCGTGTCATTGCCTATGCATCTCGACAACTACGAAAGCATGAAGAGCACGTCTACACGGATCATAAGAGCCAAAAATATATCTTTACCTAGACTGATCTGAACCTAAGGCAGCGTCGGTGGCTAGAGCTGATTAAGGATTATGACCTGGAGATTCATTATCATCCGGGCAAGGCCAACGTGGTCGCTGATGCGTTGAGTAGGAAGATACACTGCCATCACATAGTACTGGAATATCATAACAATAGCAACCACGTCATTGCTTCAGAACCCAGCCTTTACGTTTTGCCTGCCATAGTGATTAGCAACCTTAGTGTACATTCTGCTATTCGTGAAAAAATCATTGCTGCATAGAAAAATGACATTGGTATGAATCATATCCGTCAAAACATTAAGAAGGGTAAAGCGAAATGCTTCACTCAAGACTCCGACAGTACCTTATGGTTCAATAACTGTTTGGTAGTACCAAAAGACTTTGAACTTAGACGGAAAATCTTGGACGAAGCACATCACTCCAAGTACTCCATCCATCCAGGTAGTAATAAAATGTACCAAGATCTAAAGAAGAATTTTTGGTGGACAAGAATGAAGCGAGAAGTGGCTCGATATGTTGTAGAATGTGATACTTGTCAGAGAGTTAAGGCTGACCATTTGAAACAAGCCGGATTGCTTCAACCATCGAGTATTCTCGCTTGGAAATGGGAGGACATCAGTATGGACTTTATTGTTGGCCTACCTCTCACTTCGCGTAAGCATGATTCTATTTGGGTCATTGTGGATCGACTCACCAAATCTGCTCACTTCTTGCCGGTCAACAATAGATATAGCATACGACAATACGCAGAGCTATACATTGCAAGAATTATGTGTTGTCATGGAGTACCCAAGACCATCATCTCAGATCATGGTTTGTCGTTTGTCGCTCGTTTCTGGGAACAGCTGCATGCATCTTTGGGTATAGGCCTAATTCATTGTTCTGCTTACCATCCTGCCACCAATGGATAGACAGAGCGTGTCAACCAAATTTTGGAAGATATGCTTAGAGCATGTGTTTTAACACATGGTGGTAACTGGGATGAATATCTACCCTACGCTGAATTCTCGTATAACAACAGTTACTAGGAGAGTCTAAAAATGTCACCATTTGAAGCACTCTATGGTCGCAGTTGTAGAACATCGTTAAACTGGTATGAATCTGGAGAAAGAGTAAAATTTGGTCCTGGCCTTGTCAAGGATGCAGAAGAAAAAGTTTGTACCATTTAGGAAAATCTTAAAGCTGCTAAATGTCATCAAGAGAAGTATGCCAACAGATGACGTAGGCCCTTATGTTTCAATAAAGATGACTACGTCTATCTCCGAGTGTCGCCTATGAAGGGTATACAACGGTTTGGAGTCAAGGGAAAGTCATTCCAAATTTTGGAACGATGTGGAAACATAGCCTATAAGCTTGAGTTACCCGCTAATCTGGAGTTCATCACACCTTTCATGTCTCTCAGCTAAAGCGGTGTCTCAAACCACCCATTGACAAGATCTTGGAAGAGTATGACCAACTTCAAACCGATCTCACATACTCTGAAAAACCAATAAGGATCCTCGATGAGAAAGAGCACACAACCCGTAAAAGAACACTCAAATTCTACAAAGTTCAATGGAGTAATCACTCAGAAGACGAATTCACTTGGAAATCTGAAGAATTTCGGAGTACCCATTACCTGAAATTTTGGTCGTCACGCAGGTATGTCTTGACCACCGTACTTCCCTCTAGTTTGCCTTGTTCATAATCTCGGGACAAGATTTATTTAAGGAGGGAGGGCTGTGACACCCCAGATATCTCACTTCTATTTAACAAACATGAAGAGCACAGATCATGAATATGATAGCATGAAATAATAAAGACTCACTCCCATATTTACTTAATTCCAGGCAATTAAAAACCCTACAAACCAATTGTGAGCAAAATAAAAATTTTATTATATAACATATGCCAAATAAATTCATAATCATGTTAGTAATATTAAAATAGAATTTTATGAATTTAATGAGTATTTTACCATGTTTGTAAATACCCCAAATAATTAATTGAAACCTAGGAACCCTTCAAATTTGAATTTAAATACAAAAATCTCTAGAACATTTCTGACCAAATGGGTCCCACCAGAGCACCAGGAGTATCTCTATGGACCTATGTGCAAAATCCCATAATTTTAGGAGCTCCCTAGCTATTTTATTGGGAAATATCTTTGACCAAGGACTTGTTTGTAAGAAATCAATAAGTCCAGGGGGCGCAGCTGATGTAGATATGGCCCGATATTCCGAGAGGTAAGGGGATAAAATCAAATTTGGGGAACTAGGCGTCGACAACCCCTTTCCAACGCATCAAAGAACGCCTCGTTTGGACGTCGGATGTGGGAGATATCATCAAAACCGTGAAGGGGTGTCGACTGAATCCAAGACGAACGTGGCGACTGAGTTGGTAACTTGGGGAAGGCCACGATATGCGCGTATCCATCTCAGTATCAATCTCCTGCAAATGGTTAGTACTAGCAGAATGCAAAGTACAAGATACATGATCATCGATAGAAGATATATCATGACAAAGCATAGTATAGCAAGGTGCATCATGATTGTCACAAATATCAGTAACAGTAGATGTCATAGCAAGAAAAGCACCTCTCTTTAACTGAATAGCCTTATGTTTAACATCAGAAAGTTGTTTGTTATCATATTTATTCTCAGTATTTTTAGCAAGCAGTTTAAAATGATTTCTAATATCAGCAGGCAATAACGAACGTAAAGTAATATTCCTGTCCTTATGCATGAATTTATATGTATTTGTTCTACCATGGTGGGCAGCATCTGTATCATATTCCCATGGACGGGCTAATAAAAGCGAACATGCTTGCATAGGTACAACATAAAAATCAGCAAAGTCTTGATAAGAACCTACTGAAAAGTGTATGCGTGCTGATCAAGTTACCTGTGCCGTACCACTATTGTTGAACCATTTGATGTGGTAGGGCTGATGTAGTGCATGCGTGGTCAAGCCAAGTTTGCTTACCAAATCAGAACTTACCAAGTTGTTACAGCTCCCAGTATCAATGATGGTGAGAACACGGTGGTCCGCAACAATGAGGTACATGTAGAATAAATTGTTGCGTTGTTGTTCTTCCTCTTGTCCCACCCGAGTGGTCAACACACGCTGTACAATGAGGCTAGGAAAGCCCGTGGTGGCAGCAATAGAATCAATGGCGGTAGTCTCCTGCTCCTCCGTCGAATCTGCAACAAGGTTAGACATACGAGCAAATTCATCTTCAACATCACTAGAACTTTCATACCCATCAGCGGTAGCGATGAAAGCACGACGACTAGGGCAATCCTTCATGACATGTCCCATGCCCTTGCAGCGGTGGCAAATAATGGTGGTGGAGGAGCCACTCCTAGTACCGGAAGTAGTAAACCTTCTTCTGGTGTTGGTGCTGCACACTAGACGATTGCGCTGCAGAAGTAGGCGCAAGTGGAAAAGTTGTTGCTGGTGTCTTAGCAACATGACTCTTCAAGTTCTCTACTCCAGTGCGTTGCTGGAGATATTGCTCAGTGTTGGACCTGCAAGATTGTTGTAGAAGGCGTCCCTGTACTTCTCGTTCAGCCTTAAGAGCAATATGATACAATTGGCTGAACATATTCCACTCTTTATAGTCAACAATATTCTGGATATCACGGTTCAAACCACCAAAAAATCTAGCACTAGTTTCAAGATCATCTTCATGTATATCACAACGTGCTAAACCAATAAGCAATTCCTAATAATATTCCTCTACTGTTTTACTACCTTGTGTTAAAGATTGTAATTTCAAACGTAAATCACGTTGGTAATAAGGAGGAACAAAACGAGATTTCATGTGTTGTTTCAAAACAGGCCAAGTGGTAGGTATAGCAGCATTAGTATTGCAAAGATCATTCCACCAAAAGAGAGCAAAATCTGTAAACTCACTAGTAGCAAGTCTAACTCTATGCTCAGCAGGAACTAAATGAGAATTAAATTTCTGTTCAACAGCAAGTTCCCAATCTAAGTATGCTTCAAGGTCAGCACTACCGGCAAAAGGTGGTATGTTAAATTTGGGCTTAACAAAAGTATCAGTATTACCACGATTGTTATTACCTCCCATACCGTGTCGATTATGGTGAAGACGGTCTGCATCACGGTCAAAATCATCATCAACAGCAGCTCGTTGAGGTGGAGGTCATCGTTCAACATCCTCAATGCGGTGGACAACAGTGTTGATGTGACCCATCAACTCGGCAAACTTCATTTCCCTGAGATCCGCGCCCGCCACTCCATCTCAGGCGCGCCCCTTCCAATAGGGCGTGCTATGAGGAGCCAAATAGCGGCAAGCCGTGGGGTTCCCACATCACCAACACCGTCGGCATTCGTGCCACGCTCGGTGGAGGAGGGCTTCACCCTCCAAAGCACGGAGGGGCAGCAGCACTACCTCGCAGTTAGAGGAAGGTTCATCCCCAACTTCGACTTGGACGAGACCTTCCTCACCTCAATCGGCATGTGGGGGGACATAAGGAGGATGCTCAACAATCTTGGCTGGGAGGACTTCCGCCTCCTCCCTATGGACTACAACCTCGACGTCAACACCAAGGTTGCCTCTACGATGAGGCTCGGCACCGACGAAGCCAGCAACGAGGTCGTCAACTTCCGTGTCTGTGACATCAGCTACATAGTGACCATGGAGGCAGCGGCTCAAGCCTTCGGCTTCGATGCCGATGCCGACGTCGTCGGCATCTTGGGACGTGGGGAGTTGGACTCCTTTTGGAGGTGGCTCTTGTTCGTGGAGGAGATGAAGCGCAGCAACATCCGCAACCCGACCATTCAAGTCTTCCATCGATGGTTGGCGGCGCACACATGCGAGAAGGTCAACTCCAGCAATGTCAACGATGCGGACTTGCGGTGGCTCTATGTAACATCTAAAATTTCAATTTTGGAGTGTTAATAAAATTTCACTAAAATTTAAAACTTTTTATAATAGTTTAAAAATTAACTTCAATTAATTAGGTTGCTATCATTTTCTTAGGCAAAATACATATTATTTAAACTAAATAAATTTAACTAGGTTGCTATTGTTTTTGTTTTTTGCATTCATGTTAGAGTAGTATGCATTAGGGATTTTTATTGTGTGAAAATGTATTTTGAAATTCGAGTAGAAATTCAAATTAGTATTAGCAATAGAATAGTGGAATCAAAAATTAGAAATTAAAAAAAAAACTCACGTGACCTCTGAGGCCTAATTTGCACTTGCACAGCCTACTGCCTCTTTTTCCCTGTTATCTCTCTCTTGGCCATCTAGTGCTACTTGGCCCAGTAGCACGCATAGCCCAAGGCCAGCTATCCACCGATCTCACGCCATGTTCTTCTTCCCCTGAGACGAACACTGCCACCAGGAAAACAAACGCCACCGCCGGCCATTGAACTGCCTCCCCTCGTGAGTAACTGAAGCCCTTACCCCTCAAATGGATGCACCGTCCCCTACCCTTCCAATTCCATCCGTTTCCCCCATCAATTGCACAATATAGAGCTCTGTTGGACATTAATGACGCCAAAGCCTTGATGAAGCAGTTCTTCCACCTTCCACCTCCTCCCCCGCCTATAAAAGCTGGCCGAGATGCCCCTTGTGATGTGTACCGACCCTCTCTGCCTCCCATCTCTCTGTCCCAACCATTGGAGTCTAATTTCTTGCCATATCCCCCATCCCCGTCGCATCCAGCCACGCAGTGCCGTGTTGGCCTCAACGTTCCTGGCAATCCACAGCACCAATCGACGTGAAACTTCTATAGAAGGTGCGCCTGGTAATCCTCCACAACATAACCATAGTTCGCGTCAATTGGAGCCCCGAAGAACGAAGATCTTGTTCGCCATGGATGCTATTCCCTATCAATTCAACAACTGTGCGCGACAAGGTAAACTTGAACCTCGTTGTTATCAATTCCTAGCGCTATAAACTACAAACCTTGATCCATATCGTGTTCCAGGAAGACATTTGTGTTCATGACTTCAAGAACGCGTTCGGCCCGCCAACTATTGCACCGCGACCAAGCCTGCTTTCTACCCTGCGATCTCCAGTTCAGGTGACCAAACGTCTCGAGCATCATGTCAATATCGTGTTCCACAACTCTAGTGACATATAGAATCAAGTTGTTGATTAATTGAGGTACCCAGCCCGCGGGAACACGCATGTCTTTGCGTCGTGCTGTTCTGTTCACAGCAGCAAGTGAGTTGCCTATCACCCTCGCGGTCCACCATGGACCATGGACCGGAGCCACAGCCTGACCCATTGACCCATGGACCTAGTCCATGATTTTGGATTTTATTTATTTTAATTACTTCTAAATAAATGGTTCTTTTCATATTTAGGCCCCTATCTTTAATTTAAATATTGTTTAGACTCAATCCCTAGCCCGGGGCGTGCGTAGCCCAGCAGCCCACGCCGCCATCTCTTTCCCACTTGGCTTGATTAGCCTATTCACCACTCCCGTAGCACCCCCGCCCATCAGTGCAGCAAGGTCCAGCAAGTCAATTGCAAGTGTCTTCGTCTTCCTCCTGCAGGAACGACACCACCGCCAAAACCCGTCGTTGTCGCCGCTTCGATTCCCCGCCTCCCCTAGCTCTCGAACCGACCCCAAACGAGCACCACTTGCGACCTCTCCGCTTTTCCTCCAAATCATTTAAAATCTAGTTTGAGTTCCTCCTTGGCGAGATTTGCCTTCTGCGATGTTTTTGGCCTCTGATCCCCTATAGAAACACCTCCCCAGACGTCGTCTTCCCGTGTGAGTTGCACTGCCATACGTCGTACCTTCTTCCCGGCCATCTTGACCCCCAACCCAATTGCGCATGATCAGGAGCTCCAGGAGCATGCCTTGATCCTTGCAGACTAGCTACGACCTAGGGAGCCCCGTCCCCAACCAGCTGCATCATTCACCAGCTCCAAGCCCTTGCCAGCCTCACGACCGTTTCGATGACCCCTGGCCGCTTTAAAACCCATCGCAAGCACCTCTCGGCCACTACTAAAATTTCCTAAGACATTTATCCCTCAATTCACTATGAATGCGCCGCCTCGTCCATCATCCCCCACCTCCGGCCGTTGTTGTACCACCGCCAGCAGTCGGCATCGATTGTCCGCATCCACCTCCCCAGCTTCCAAGATGACCCACCGAGCTCACAGCGTGTCGTCTAGCCTCCCCTTCCCACTCCTCGACCATTGTTGGCTTTTATAGATCGTCGGTTTGCGCTTGTGTGCATCAATGGCACACCCACCATTGAAGGTCGGTGACCTTGCACTCGTTTGCATATGCCCCTCTCCCTTGACCTATAAAATGGCCCCACACATTGCCCTTTCCCACTACTACCTTCATGTGCTCACGCTTCATCCCTAGGAAACCTAGGAGCCAGTTCCCGTCAAGCTTCCACCAACCATTGCCGGCACCTCCCTAGATGTCATCTTCCCCGATGAGTTGCACTGCGGTGAGCCGTTCCTTCTTCCTGGACACCCCGACCCCTCTCAACATATTTTCCCATGCATAGGAGTTCTAGGAGCGCGTCTCAATCCTCGAAGATGTGCTGCAGCCCTATGAGCCCCATCCCCGATGAATTGCATCATCCACTTCCACCACCCTTCAACGCCGACTGCTTCCAAGCCCCTTCTAGCCTAGCATGACAGCCTGGTAAACCTCCCCTCATTCCTGATTTAGTTTGGGCCAAGAACCATAGCAAACGAAACCCCAAAGCGATTCCCAAAGAGCTCCACCACCGCTACCCATGGCGTCATCGTTTCTGCTGTCGTCGTCTACCGCCCGCCTCGCTGGAACCCTTCCCCTCCGTAAGTTTTGTAATCAACGACCAGGATAAGAAGACCTCGAAGGGTTATAAACCCAGTCTATGATGGACGAGTGAACCCTCATGCTTAGCTGGTCCACGAAAACCGTGGACTTAGTCCACCAAATTTAGCTTTTATGTTAATTCATGTAAATATCTTTAAATGCAGTTTAGATCCTTTGTTTTTGCTCAAAAGCCCCTACACTTTTTATAAAATATAACTTATCCCTTATGTGTTTACACTTTATTTCCTAAAGTTTCATTTAACTCCCTAGACTTTATTATTTAAGTCAAATATATATTTTATAAAATAAAATCTATTTATCTTTGCTTAATAAAACTAATTTTTATTTGCTTTATGATTTATAAAACTAATTAAATAATTAATTTTTCTCATTAGGTAATTTTGCTAATAAACCCTTAGTACTTAAACCTTCATAACTTTTTATCCGTAATTTGGATTAAGGTGATTTTTGCGCTCACAAAATCGTAGGAACGAGTACTATCTTTTAGTACTGTTTTTATAATCATTAGGTAATGCTTGGTGTACTGTTTCTTATTTGTTTATATATGCTTTTTCGGTATTTATCGATATTAGCGGACGGGCAAGACGAGAAGTTTAAAGAATATTGAGCAACAGTTAGCAGGGAAACAGGCAAGTGTCCTTGACCATATTGCACCTATTAAGGATTAGTTTATTTTCATGCATGCTTGTCTAAATTAGAAACCCGTGTCATTTGTCCTTCCTGATTATTCCATGTCGCCTGGGTTATGATTGAGTGTACGGGTTTTTGGGTATGTCATGCTAGTGTAGTACTTGGGGGACTAAAAATGAATAATAATAAACTTGACTAATATTCACTTAAACCTAATTATCATTTAGGTAATTTAGATGACCCAAGTAGGAGGATGTTGAGGATGGTGCAGGTATGCATGAGTACGGGTAATGTACTGTTTGGTTTGTGGTAGTACCTGCTTGTGGTCATACGAACCAAATTCATGGAGCGACCACCCAGGAAAATAGCGCAAAGCACATGGCTGATATGGGTAGGCATGGTTTAGTATTAGATGTCTTCCTAGTTTTGCGGGCGTTCAAGGAAGGAGGACGAGAGGGTTACTTTCGGCCTCAGGTGATGAAGGGTTACTTCTAGCCACGGCACTAGAGGGAGCTTCTGTAGGGATGGTTAATCCCACGGCGGTGATACCTTAGCGTGGGTGTTTTGCAAGCTGGTGAGTGCTTTGAAAGACCATGTGGTGATCTCTTGGCCTCACACCTACGGTAGTGTGTTGACAACAGGGAGACTTTAGTCACCGACGGGTGACGGAATCACCAACCTGTGCGTAAAGTTGTGCAACCTCTATAGAGTGTAAAACTGTTATAACAGCTGTGCTCACGGTCAAGAGCGGCCTGGATCCTCGCACGATTAGATAGATACTTGGGGTGAATCTGGTGGGTAACCACATTAGGGTGGTGCTGCAGGTGGGTAACCTGTAGTGTTCTGGTATGAGCGGTTAACTAATAGTTTTTCTATCGGTGGGTAACCTATAGTGTTGGATAGGTGGTTAACTTGTTGGGTTACTTTTCACCTAGTAAATAGGATGCTTGTATAATTGAGTCGTAGGATGCATAGTGCACTAAACCCGTGTCAAGCCTATTCTTGTTTTAGCTTGCATGTCATTACTTTCCCCCACTTGCTGAGTACTTTATGTACTCACGTGTTTTAGTTTTCCCTGTTTTGTTGTTGAGATATTACTGCTGCTCAGACGATGCTGGCGAGATGGATTACGTGGATGAGGACTATTATGACTAGGTGTACGACCCCCGGTGGACTGCCTGTGGCGTTATGGAGTCTTCCACTATTTTCTTTTATGCTTTGATGTAATCCATGCTATGTAATAATGATTCAACATATTAATAATAATGAAATTGGTTTTACTGTTATTTCACTTTTGTCCTGTATACGTGAAAACTTGATCCTGGGCACGTATACAGAAGCATTCGGTTTTGACCTGAAAACCGGGTGTGACAGAGTGGTATCAGAGCCATATCGATCGTAGGACGTAAGCCTAGTTAGAATGATCCTGTGTCTTATTTTTAAAATTAGTATTTGGAAAAATAAAACTTTACTTCTATATTTTTTCTCTCTTCATATTTTCTTCTTCCTTGTCTATGCTCAAATGTATTTTTTTCTATTTTTTTTGAAATATTAGTTTGATCAGTTTGAGCAATCATGAGCAAGATGAATGATCCAGAAGATTTCACAAGCAGATTCCACTACGTATGAAGGTTCACAGTTGAAGATTCTTCACAAAATGGAATGCATTGGATATTACTCTACGTCAACATGAAGAGAGACTTGTCCTATAAGCTTAATTTAGGATCCCTCCCTTTCGATAAAAGAATCATTAGAGAAAACATTAATTGTATGCACTGTGTTGCTTGTGGTGTGCTATGTTTGAGTTTGTTCTTTGATTGTGTGCTGGTGTGCTTGCAGAGCATTTGTGCTTTATTACCATGTCACTAGATTGTCCTAGATTTAGTATAGTTGGGGTAAATATCCTCTATTCTTTGTCATCCTATTCTTCATCTTTGATCCGTAGAATCACTACTCTCAAGCTTTTCTTGCGAAAGAAGGATTTGATTAGTACAAACCCACGTGAGAACCTAAGAGGGGTAGAGATCATCGCCAACTATATGGATATGGAATCTGAAGGATTGAGAAACTAAAGTTAAAATATATATGGACGAGAAAACATGGAGTTGCCTTTTGGAGAAGTTGCTGGAGTGAATACCAACAAACAATCAATTGAACCCGATCCAGGATGAAGAGTGAAAACCCAAATTACCTTAACCCCTTTCTTGCTAGCCACGCTGAATCTCGGGACGAGATTCCTGTTAAGGGGGTAGTTTTGTAACATCTAAAATTTCAATTTTGGAGTATTAATAAAATTTCACTAAAATTTAAAACTTTTTGTAATAGTTTAAAAATTAACTTCAATTAATTAGGTTGCCATCATTTTTTTAGGCAAAATACATATTTTTAAATTAAATAAATATAACTAGGTTGCTATTATTTTTGTTTGCTATATTCATGTTGGAGTAGTATGCATTAGGGATTTTTATTGTGTGAAAATGTATTTTGAAATTCGAGTAGAAATTCGAGTTAGTATTAGCAATAGAATAGTGGAATCAAAAATTAGAAATGGAAAAAAAAACCACGTGACCTCTTAGGCCTAATTTCCACTTGCACAGCCTACTGCCTCTTTTTCCCTGTCATCTCTCTCTTGGCCATCTAGTGCTACTTGGCCCAGTACCACGCATAGCCCAAGGCCAGCTATCCACCGATCCCACGCCACGTTCTTCTTCCCCTGCGACAAACACTGCCGCCAGGAAAACAAACGCCGCTGCCGGCCATTGAACTGCCTCCCCTCGCGAGTAACTGAAGCCCTTACCCCTCAAATGGATGTGCCGTCCCCTGCCCTTCCAATTCCACCAGTTTCCCCCCATCAATTGCGCACTATAGAACCCTGTTGGACATTAATGATGCCACCAGCCATTGAAGCCCTGATGAAGCCGTTCTTCCACCTCCTCCCCCGCCTATAAAAGCTGGCCGAGATGCCCCTTGTGATCTGTACCGACCCTCCCTGCCTCCCATCTCTCTGTCCCAACCATTGGAGTCTAATTTCTTGCCATCTCCCCCTGTCCCCGTCGCGTCCAGCCATGCAGTGCCGTGTTGGCATCGACGTTCCCGGCAATCCACAGCACCAATCGACGTGAAACTTCTACAGAAGGTGCGCCTGGTACTCCTCCACAACATAACCATAGCTCGCGTCAATTGGAGCCCCGAAGAAACGAAGATCTTGTTCGCCATGGATGCTGTTCCCTGTCAGTTCAACAACTGTGCGCGACATGGTAAACTTGAACCTCACTGTTATCAATTCCTAGCGCTATAAACTACAAACCTTGGTACATATCGTGTTCCAGGAAGACATCTTCGTGTTCCTAGGAGCCCTTCCCGAGATCTATGCTCAAGACTTTAGGAACGCATTCGGCCCGTCAACTGTTGCTTCTCGACCTAGCCTGCTTTCTACCCCGCGATCTCCAGTTCAGGTGACCAAACGTCTCGAGCATCATGTCAATTTCGTGTTTCACAACTCTAGTGACGTATAGAATCAAGTTGTTGATTAATTGAGGTACCCAGCCCGCGGGAACGCGCATCTCTTTGTGTTGTGCTGTTCTGTTCACAGCAGCAACTGAGTTGCCTGTCACCCTCGCGGTCCATCATGGACCATGGACCGGAGCCGCAGCCTGACCCATTGACCCATGGACCTAGTCCATGATTTTGGATTTTATTTATTTTAATTACTTCAAAATAAATGGTTCTTTTCATATTTAGGCCCCTGTCTTTAATTTAAATATTGTTTAGACCCAATCACTAGCCCAGCGCGCGCGTAGCCCAGTAGCCCACGCCGGCATCTTTTTCCCACTTGGCTTGCGTAGCCTAGTCACCACTCCCGTAGCACCCTGGCCCATCAGTGCAGCGAAGTCCAGCAAGTATCCTGCAAGCGTCTTCCTCTTCCTCCTGCAGGAACGACACCGCCGCCAAAACCCATCATCATCGCCGCTTCGATTCCCCGCCTCCCCTGGTTCCCGAACCTACCACAAACGAGCTCCACTTGCGACTTCTCCGCTTTTCCCCCAAATCCTTTAAAATGTAGTTTCTTCCTCGGCGGGATTTGCCTTGTCCGATGTTTTTGGCCTCCGGTCCCCTATAGAAACACCTCCCCGAACATCGTCTTCCCGTGTGAGTTGCACTACCATACGTTGTACCTTCTTCCCGGCCATCTCGACCCCCAACCCAGTTGCCCATGATTAGGAGCTCTAGGAGTGTGCCTCGATCCTTGAAGACTAGCTACAACCTTGGGAGCCCCGTCCCCAACCAGCTGCATCATTCACCACCTCCAATCCCTTGCCAGCCTCACGACCATTTTGATGACCTGTGGCCACTTTAAAACCCATAGCAAGTACCTCTCGGCCACAACAAAAATTTCCTGAGACTTTTCTCCCTCAATTCACTACGGATGCGCCGCCTCGTCCATCATCCCCCACTTTCGACCATTGTTGTACCACCGCCAGAAGTCGGCGTCGATTGTCCGCATCCCACCTCCCCGGCTTCCGAGATGACCCACCGAGCTCATTGTGTGTCGTCCAGCCTCCCCTTCCCACTCCCCGACCATTGTTGGCTTTTATAGATCGTCGATTTGCGCTTGTGCACATCAATGGCACACCCACCATTGAAGGTCGGTGACCTTGCACTCGCTGGCAAATGCCCCTCTCCCTTGACCTATAAAATGGCCTCACACGTTGCCCCTCCCCACCACTACCTTCATGTGCTTACGCCTCGTCCCCAGGAACCAGGAGCCACTCCCCGTCAACCTTCCACCAATCGTTTTTGGCACCTCCCTAGATGTCATCTTCCCCGACGAGTTGCACCACGGTGAGCCATTCCTTCTTCCTAGCCACCCCAACCCCTCTCAACCTATTTTCCCATGCATAGGAGTTCTAGGAGCGCATCTCAATCCTCGAAGATGTGCTACAGCACTACGAGCCCCATCCCCGATGAGTTGCATCATCCACTGCCACCACCCTTCAATGCCGACCGCTTCCAAGCCCCTTCTAGCCTAGCATGATAGCCTGGTAAACCTCCCCTCATTCCTGTTTTAGTTTGGGCCAAGAACCATAGCAAACAAAACCCCGAAGCGATTCCCCAAAGAGCTCCACCACCGCTACCCATGGCGTCATTGTTTCTACTGCCGTCGTCTGTCGCCCGCCTCGCTGGAACCCTTCCCCTCCATTAGTTTTGTAATCAACGACCAGGATTAGAAGACCTCGAAGGGTTATAAGCCTGGTCTACGATGGACAAGTGAACCCTCACGCTTAGCTAGTCCACGAAAACCGTGGACTTAGTCCACAAAATTTAGCTTTTATGTTAATTCATGTAAATCTCATTAAATGCAGATTAGATCCTTCATTTTTGCACAAAAGCCCCTACATTTTTGATAAAATATAACTTAGCCCTTATATTTTTACACTTTGTTTCCTAAAGTTTCATTTAACTCCCTAGACTTTATTATTTAAGTCAAATATATATTTTATAAAATAAAATCTATTTATCTTTGCTTAATAAAACTAATTTTTATTTGCTTTATGATTTATAAAACTAATTAAATAATTAATTTCTCTTGTTAGGTAATTTTGCTAATAAACCCTTAGTACTTAAACCTTCATAACTTTTTATCCGTAATTTGAATTAAGGTGATTTTTGTGCTCACGAAATCGTAGGAACGAGTACTATCTTTTAGTACTATTTTTATAGTCATTAGGTAATGCTTGGTGTACTGTTTCTTAATCTTTTATATATGCTTTTTCAGTATGTATCGATATTAGTGGACGAGCAAGAAGAGAAGTTTCAAGACTATTGAGCAGCAGTTAGCAGGAAACAGGCAAGTGTCTTTGACCATATTGTACCTATTAAGGATTAGTTTATTTTCATGCATGCTTGTCTAAATTTGAAACCCGTGTCATTTATCCTTCCTGATTATTCCTTGTCGCCTGGGTTATGGTTGAGTGTACGGGTTTTTGGGTATGTCATGCTAGTGCAGTACTTGGGGGATTAAAAATGAATAATAATAAACTTGACTAATATTCATTTGAACCTAATTATCATTTGGGTAATTTAGATGACCCAAGCAGGAGGATGTTGAGGATGGTGCGGGTATGCACGAGTATGGGTAATGTACTGTTTGGTTTGTGGTAGTACCTGCTTGTGGTCATACGAACCAAATTTGTGGAGCGGCCACCTAGGAAAACAGCGCAAAGCACAAGGCTGATATGGGTAGGCGTGGTTTAGTATTAGATGTCTTTCCAGTTTTGCGGGCGTTCGAGGAAGGAGGACGAGAGGGTTACTTTCGGCCTCAGGTGATGAAGGGTTACTTCTAGCCACGGCGCCAGAGGGGGCTTCTGTAGAGATGGTTAATCCGGCGGCAGTGAAACCTTAGCATATGCATTTTGCAAGCTGGGGAGCGCTTTGAAAGACAATATGGTGATCTCTTGGCCTCACACCTTCGGTAGTGTGTTGCCAACAGGGAGACTTTAGTCACCGACGGGTGATGGAATCATCAACCTGTGGGTAAAGTTGTGCAACCTCTGCAGAGTGTAAAACTATTATAACAACCGTGCTCACAGTCAAGAGCGGCCTGGATCCTCACACGATTAGATGGATACTTTGGGGTGAATATGGTGGGTAACCAGATTAGGGTAGTACTGCAGGTGGGTAACCTATAGTGTTCTGGTATGAGTGGTTAACTCATAGTGTTGCTATCGGTGGGTAACCGATAGTGTTGGATAGGTGGTTAACCTGTTGGGTTACTTTTCACCTAGTAAATAGGATGCTTGTATCATTGAGTCATAGGATGCATAGTGCAGTAGACCCGTGTCAAGCCTATTCTTGTTTTAGCCTGCATGTCATTACTTTCCCCCACTTGCTGAGTACTTTATATAATCAAGCATTTTAGTTTTCCCTGTTTTGTTGTTGTTACATTACTGCTACTCAGACGATGCTGGCGAGATAGACTACGTGGATGAGGACTACTACGACTAGGCATGCGACCCCCGTTGGACTGCATATGGCGTTATGGAGTCTTCTGATGTTTTCTTTTATGCTCTGATGTAATCCATGCTATATAATAATGATTCAAGATATTAATAATAATGAAATTGGTTTTACTATTATTTCACTTTTGTCCTATATACGCGAAAAATTGATCCTAGGCACGTATACAGAAGCATTCGGTTTTGACCTTAAAACCGGGCGTGACACTCTACAACGCCATCGTGAGTCCGTCTCATTGCAACCCCATATCCGTGATGGTGCGAGGTTGGCTCGACAAGAGGGGCAAGGCGAGCAAGAAGTTGGCTTTCAGGGCCTATCTTCAACGCCTAGCAACCCTCGTCTGCAACGATGATGGACCAGGAGGGCGCCACAACAAGTGGGAGTGCGCAATGGAGATCGACAAGAATATGACTCCTGACAATATTGTCACGGGAAGTGTTCGCGCCGGCTTCCATGTCGGCGGCACCAACGTCAAGCTCCGGTGTGCGGAGCTAGGAGTTTTCCTCCATCACAAGCTGGAGGGAGGAAATTGTCTTGTGGATGGTCTCCTGGAGGGGGGCTGAGTTCTCAAGGACCGCCGTGGGTGAGTTCGACAAACATCTACAGCAGCTGGCGGTGAGTGGGACTCCTGGAATTCATGCCAGGAGCCTCAGTAGTACCAGACAAGGTGGAGCGACGCAGCAGGCGATTCACAGCCCTCTGCGCCGGTCGGCGTAGGCAATGCGTCGGTTGGCGCTCCCCACTTTAGCGTAGGTATCAACTACAGGTACAAAGGACGTGTACCCGTGGTGCCTCCTGTGCCCGGTGCAGACTTTTTCGTGCCCATGCAAGGGTACATCGACAACTACATGCACTACATCGAGCGCGTGGAGGAC
Organism: Eleusine coracana subsp. coracana; assembly: GCA_032690845.1. Taxonomy (NCBI): domain Eukaryota; kingdom Viridiplantae; phylum Streptophyta; class Magnoliopsida; order Poales; family Poaceae; genus Eleusine; species Eleusine coracana. The sequence continues at coordinate 32,382,800 of CM064422.1, forward strand.
GCCACGTCCCAATGGAGGAACAACCACGAAGCAATGGTGGAGGAGATCGAGCGACTCAAGGCGCGGTGCTATGGCTTCGATCAGACACCGTCTCCACCTTCATTTGACTAGAGTGCCTAGGAGTTGGCACGTGTATCGGTTTCCCGATTTGCGTTTTCTCTTTTTTTTTACAATCTTTTTCTTTATTTGCTTATGTGTGTGTGAGCGGGTTGTTCAATTTGTGATGATAACTTAGTACCAATCTTTTCATAAATAAATTTTCATGTTGTGAACTTTGGAACTTATTCTTTTCAAGATCCTTACCTACCAATACCATATTTTGAGCAATTGTCATGAACCTTTGATTTGTACATAAACATTAAATTGATGGTTGAGTTCGGTTAGGATTTAATTCTTTTTGGTATGAACTTTACTAAGATGGCAAATCTTTGTGTATCTTTTTCTAGCCTTGAATTACTCATGTAAAAATTCAATTCCGCTGAGTATCCTACCATAAACCCAAAATATCTTATTGAGTATCATTCCTTGACCACATCCTATATTCGTGGCTATATTTAATTCTTGAATAAATATTAAAGCCAGATGAATCAAATACCAACAAATGTTGGTGAATTCGGATTGAGAGCCGATCGGTGCACACTGAACCGATCAGCGTAGCAAAGAGTAAAATAAAAAAAGGGAGAACAAAAAGTGATAAAAAAGAAAAGCTCTGCTATTTTCTAAGAGACTAGCAAAATTTTAAGTGTGGGGGGATGGTATATGACATGCTTATTCTCAAAATTCATTCTAATATAGCCATGAATCATTCCAACCATGTGCAATCTGATAATGAGAGTTCTTTTTCTTCCAAGATCAAATTTTTCCTATGTGCATGTCCACATATCCAAAGTGTGAGTCCTTTCTTAAATTTGTCTTTCTTAATGGCCATCTTGATAAAGTTTCTATAATTCCAATGAAGAATAATCTCCTAGCTTTACAATATATTGCTGATTTATGTTTGCAATCCTTAAATTACCTCACCTAGCTACTCATCCTTACAAAAATATTATTTGATCATTATGATGTAGAATATAGGTTGAGTGATTTGAAAGATGAGTTGTTGCCTTGGATTATTTGGAAGATAGATTCTTTATGTTGACAACAATATTTTAAGTGGTTTACATGTGTGGAAAAGTTATAATTTGTGAGTTGGACATGATTTGTTACTTTGGGGAGAAACTTTAAGCTTTATGCCCATATTTGAACTATTTTGCTTAACCAATATGAAATACACCATAATAGAACAATGCTCAACATTTGCTGATTTGAGATATCTTTTATGATAGAAAGAGTATGTTCTTCGATTTTTCTTTCTTTTACATTACTCGGGATGAGCAAAGGTTTAAGTGTGGGGGGAACATTTGGCACTCCCCAAGTGCCCCTTTTATATGTGAATATTACCCCAATTAGAGCATAATTGATACTAATTTAGGCCATTTACCTATGATATTGTCTATATATTTGTATATGCATTGTTTTGGAGCTTTATTGTAGAAACAGGTAAAATTGGTGATTAAAGTGATGCTGGAGAGGACAGGAATCCAGAACTGACGAAAAGCACTGAAGAAGCCCAGTGCGCCGATCGGCGCAGTCCATGAGCCGGTCGGCGCAAGGGTGTTTTGGCCCACAGAAGTGACCGAGGCCCATTCCACATGTTTATGGAAGTTTATCTGCGCAAGACACTTGAAGATATTTGCCTAAAAGATTTATGGAACTTCAAGATCTCGACGAGCAGTACAAGACTTTATCTCGAAGGATAAGGCCCACATGGCAGCTGTGGAAGATAGAGGAACTGACTCGGAGAAGAAACCAGAGAAGACACGGCTTGCGCCGATTGGCCCAGCCGCCTTATTTGCTAGAAACGGAGTCCTTTACGAGTAGAACCCCTATAAATACTTGTAAACCCTGGTCGAGGTGGACAGAGGCGATAGAGGGACAATAGATCCGTGAGTTAGAGCTATCGGGGCTTGCCCCGTTAGAATAGATCTCTAGTTGAGTTTCGAGAACCATTGGTGTTAAGAGTTGATCCGTCAAGGTTGGCCATCTCGACGGGGATGAATCTTACTCTATGTATCTCAAGGATGACTGAATATGTTGATGATGGTTTTGGTGATTTGTCTATCTTGATTCTATAATCATGCATGTGCTTATTCCAATTGCTTAGTTCTAGGCTAAGTAAGTAGATATTATCTTGATCGTGGTGATTAGGATAGTGTTCGGACATTGTATTGATTATGGTTGCTTGATGATGCTAGTAGTGTGGTTTAGCGGTGACAGCACTAAGCCTGCGCAACATTATTGGATAGTTGAGTAGGTAAGATACTCGCGCAGTTAAGGGTTTCTCTCGGCAGCGATAAATCAAGAGCCGCTCGAAAAGCAGGGTGGTCTTATTCATTATAGGTTTTCATTGATCCATGTAATTACCCATTATGATGCTATTTAATTAGACTTGTTGGTTACGATCTCACTAGTAGATATCTAGTTACTCACTTAACAGCATAGGCTTACAAGGTATCTGGCGCACTTTGGCTTAGATTCATTAGTGTGCCGATCGGCTCAACGCCTGCGCCGATCGACACAACAACAGATTTACTGTCTGGCGCACTTTTGCGTTGTCCAGTCTCCCCTCATGCAACCTGAACTCGACAGTAGCTATGACTAGATCTTTTACTGTTAACTTTGTTCAATTACACCTATGGTCCCAGTGGATTCAATAAACCTTGGAATACTCAATTCAAGGGAAAAAGTGCTACAATCGTACACCGTCCTCTTGCGCTATATAAGTGGGTGCATAGTTACGACCAACAGCGACGACATACCAAACTCATGGAACATCAATCAGCTACATCGCTTCTATACTTAGTCTATGTTTGTATTTTAATACATTATTGTTGAATAAAGCTTCGATCTTATTTGCCTCGATTCCTTAATACATAGTATTAAACAATCGAGCCAGGGGGCTAGTAATAATGTCCCACTACTCCTTAACCTTGATAAAATCTGGTTTTGGATTTTTCTGACCGAGTTCTCATAATTTGATACGGTCTTGTGGTCTTTTGATCTTTGGTCTAACGCTGGAACATCATAATTATATAATTTATACTGCACAATAGACTGCCACTATACTAAACCTAGAGCCAAAGAGCGAGAGGTCATGTGTCAATTTGTCGATTCTGCCTTGTCACGCGGTTATAAATTACAACTTATGATGCTAAGGCAGACCGGTGCAACTTCTGTTTTATCTCTAAAGACTTAGAGCGAAAAGGTCTAAGTACTATAGCGCGACTAACGCTGCTTGCTACCGACTAGTTTGCCCTAAGTAACAGGAGATTGCCGTTTGACCATTTAGTCGCTCTTTCCAGACTTGTTTAGTAACTAAGCAAGCATAAGGATTGCTACTTATATTTACATAGAGACATAATTGTTCTTCTATTTACAAATACTACTAATGTTCATTAAATATTATGGATCCTAAATCTCCTTTGAAGGAGAGGACGCATCAGACTGCTGCTCTAACTCCAGGGAAGCTAGAGGGGTCAGCGGAATGGGATCGACTTCAACATTTTCAACCAAGGCTCGGGAAGTCTCCAGCATGGAATCCATCAGCAATCAGCACTGGTCAACTATCAAGTTTGGGTTGAAGCCCTCCTTGATTTTGTCCAGTGGCAATGCGGGAGACCAAGACCGACAAATGGCCAGCACTTGGCTTCTAGCCTCATTTGCCACCCTCCTGGTGTTGCTTGCGATCGCCTCTGCAGCATGCTCTAGCAAGTAGTTTGGGGTATCCCCGGTCTACGGCACTTGCTGGGCATAAATACAGTCTAGCGCCTTCCGAGTGCTGAAAGAGAATACTGCAGACAGATGCCAAATATTAGAAGACAAAACTCAGGAATGAGGATTCATGAGAAGAAATAACGGAAGCTTACAAGTCAGATCACGCTTATGTTGAGTGACGCTGGCCTTAGCCGCCTTCAGGGACTCCTCGGTCTCCTATAGTTTCTCCTTCAACTGCGCCAGCTCAACGTCCCGCTCGCCGAGTGACTTGGAGAGAATATCCTTTTCGGTAGACAGAGCATCTAAAAATCTCTATTGATTGGAAGTTAATTTCTCCAAGTCGGCCACCTTCTTCTCATGAGCTGATGATAAAGGTCAGAAGCATTAGAGTGAACAAATGAAGGATGACCGATGAATTGGTTTGCAATCATACCAGCATTATCAAGTCGGTAGCACTCATCAGCCTCCTTGATGTCGGTCTGCAGCCTTTCAACTTGCTTCTTGACCTAGGATAGCTGCTCGCCAGTTACTACAACAATTTCAAGAAACAAGTTAGAAACTTGGTGAATTCATGGAAAACATGTTTAATACTTACCAAAAGTTTCAGCTTCGAGATACTCGACTCTGGCTTGCTTCTTCTCCACAAGAGAGTATAATCTCTGAAAAAAGGTGAGTGGCATAGTTAGATGAAAGAGTGACGTAAGAAGGAAAAGAACTCGGTATTGATGTACCTTGTTGGCCTCTCAGTACTGATGCAGAACCTCCATGTCCTCTGCCCCAGGATAGGCTAAAGCATCCTCGACCAGTACGGCCTTACCCTTAAAAAGTAGGGAAGGGACACCGGTCGAAGATGGAACAGCGGTCTGAGGGGTCAGTGCTGGTGTCGGGGCAGGAGTTGGAGCGTGGGGAGCCTTCTTCGGTTTGGTCTGAACGCTTGATGGCGTGCTGGCCAGCCAAGGAGTGTTGGTCGGAACAAAAATAGGAGTCGACAGAGTGTCTTGAGCCCCTTGGGCGCTCTATATAGTTTCCGACCGACTGCTTCAATAAGCAAGAAATCAAGTCAGCAGATAAACAATTCTCAGCATACTAAATAATCAAAAATATGAAGGAGTACCTGGAGGCTTGTTTGATCTTGATTTCACACACTCTCTTCTTCAAAGAAGTGGTCTGCGAGTGGGTCCCTTTCCTCTTCAGGGAAGCTTTGGCAACTTCATCGGTCTTCGCCACCACCTTTGCATCACTCGCCAATTTGCTCGGGGGCTCCGACTGGCTTAATGGTCGGTCGAAGTGTGCAGACCAATGAACTCTGCGATGGCTTGTCAACATAGTCCGGTCCCTCGGAATCAGTCGGAGGGAGCGGAGGGTGAGACACAAAGGTGTCCAGAACCTGCAAAAAGCATCAAGACATCAAGCATGACATCAAAACAATGGGAAGCAAATTCATCTAATAACCGAGGCTTACTCGGGCCCGTTAATTTTCTCCAAGAAGAAAAGCATACATGGAACGAATGGTAAGCTTTTTCGGTGTACTCCTCAAAGGTCTTCAACTCGGCTAGTTCTGCCGACTCATCAAATCCTACAATTGCAAATTTACCGATATGGTATACCGACCTAGCAGGCGGGGCATCTTCTGGAATGCCTTCTTTCACCACTCGGTGAGTGGGAGTAGGCGTGATGTTTTCCTCTAGACCGATGGGATATTCGTAAGCAGCTTCTGGCATCTTCTCAAATACCAACGATGGTTCTTCTGGTTCGGTGGAAGTAGGAGTACTAGCAGCAGTGGCCATCTCCGTAGCATTTAGGTCTGGAACAGTGGGGGTCTTAGAATGGCTGGCCTTCGGTTGAGTATACTTTGGAGCATTCCTCGAATCACTCGGCTTCATTGCCGAGTGCTTCGAAACATCATCTCTAGATGTCTTGTCAGATGGAGCAGCCTGGTCTTTTTCAAGAACTGAGCTTTGAGGCGGGGTTTCATGAGATGACGATGTCCCTGTTGACCTACCAAACAAATAAGGGTTACACAGGCAGCTACTGGAAGGCTAAGAATCAAGTTATCCTGCTTTGCTTACCTTAGGCGGCGTTTAAATTTTAAGCCTGACACCTTTGGTGGGGGGCTAGTCGGCCTTGGGGTTTCTGTCGTGCTCGTAGGCTCCTTAGTGGCACATGTCTTGCTCTTCTCACTCGGACGGACTTGTTCTTCTATAGGCTTTGCCTTATTATCTTCTTTCATGGTCCGCCGAGTGGCGGAGGTCTTTTCTGCAGCTATCTTCTTCGCTTCTTCTTGCAGTCTAGCTGTCCTTTCAGCCAGAGACTCTTCTTCATCAGAATCTTCAATGTGTGCCTTGCGATGCTTGGGGGCTGATGGTCATGTGGGTGATCTTCCTTGAGGCGTCGGAGGCAATAGTGGATTGGACACATAAATATCCAGGTTCTGGAATATGTATAAAATATTAATCACTGCTAAAGACAGAGGATATAGTATCAACTGTCGAAGAGGTGAACAGATAACTTACAGGTCTTCTGTCAGTTTTGGCATGATGTCCGCATTTCGCGTTCCCTGGGGCCCAGTTAAGCAGCGACGAGAATATATTCTCTAAACGTAGAGTTAATTCCCTATCTGATAATTCTTCTGGCACTTCCATTGTGGGATCTGAACCCATTTAAAACTTCCATGCAGGAATGTGCCGTTTCTTCTTGGGCTGCACGTGACGATATATGAAGCTTGCGGTAACATGTACTCAAGTATATCCTTTGGACTTAAGAGATGCAATTTCCTTCAGTATGGCATCCACTTGAGATTGCTTGTTTGGAGCGGCTTTTTCTGACCACTCGGGACGTGGCATAGGGGTTTCAGCTATCGTTTCCGACAGAGGCGGGGCATGGTTCCCGTGATAGAACCAGTCTGCATGCCAACCTTTGTTTGTGGAGGGGAGGGGTACTTCGATGTACTTGGATTTATTCCTTAACTGGAAGGCAGCCCCTCTGATCACACTGTTGTTGTTTGATTTCAAGACAAACAATTCCTTGAAAGTATCAAAATAGGGATGAATCCCCAGGAATACTTCACAAAGATGGATAAAAATGGCAATATGCAGGATTGTGTTGATGTTCAGGTTGATGAGGTTGATGCCATAAAAGAAGAGTAGACCACGGAAGAATTCGCAACAGGGAGTTCCAAATCCGCGGTAGAAAAAGGAGGAGAAAACAGTGATTTGGTCGACCGGAGGTTGGGGAAATTTCTGACCTATAGCTTCGATCCATCCACCGGTTTGTTGATCTTGAAGCACTCTGTCAATCACCATCTTGTTGATCTTTTCCACATCCATGGCCGATGCCGGGAATTCTTGGATGGCGGCGGGGATGCCATACACGGCTTCTTCCTTGCCTTTCTCAAGAGATGATTGCTTCTTGGACTGGGCTCTGGTGCTTTGGCGGGTTCACTTTGGTGCCATTAAGGCAAGCAAGCAGCTGTGTAGAGATGTTGGGGGAAATGGAGCTTCAAGATCTAGGGTTTCAGTGTCTCTGATGGCAGCGGCTGCAAAATAAAGACAAAGGGATGCGACTGTTTCGGCGGCACCTTTATAAGGGAAGGATAACCTAACAGATCGCGGGTTCTCATAACCCGATATTCTAGTCTCATGATTCGGTAGGTGCCTTTATTGTGCTATTGACAATCATTTCAGCATTAACCTTGGACGTTGTGGGTATTGATGTTAGTGATAAATCACTCGAATTGTCACGGTTTCAACATTGGAAGTTGTACCTTTTGATATTTTGTGGCAAATCACTCGGATTGCTACGGTTGCAACCTTGGTAGTTGTACCTTTCGAGATTTTGCGGCAAATCACTCGGATTGCTACGGTTTCAACCTTGGAAGTTGTACCTTTTGAGATTTTGCGACAAATCACTCGGAGTGTTACGGTTTCAACCTTGGAAGTTATACCTTTCGAGATTTTGTGTTCAATCAATCGGATTATCTCAGCACCAATCTTGGGGGCTGTATTTTTTGTGTGTTAAAATACTCCATCAGAATCATCACTAATCTTGGGGGCTGTGGAATTTCAATTTTGCGATAAATCACTCAGATGGAGGTAGCATCAATATTGGGATTGTAGTTTGTAAATTGATGATGCATCACTGGGTTTATGATGATTAAGCTTTGAGGATTATTATGATTCAATCTGGATATCGGATATTTATTTTTCAAAAGAACTCACAAGTTGCTTCGGTAAAGACTCAACACCTTCTGAGTTGGGGGCTGTAATCATAGTGTATGCCTTTTTTTTTCAGACGTACATGAAGAAAAGTTATCAGCTACAACAAAAGAAGCACTTTCCAATCTCAAAAGATGTCGAGATGAATCCAGGCGACATTTTCAAGATTGAAAAGTTCTTGGGGGCTACTGTGGGACATATGTACCTAGGATACCTAACCACTCGGCTATATGGCTGAGTGGGCTGGGGGCTCGGTTATGATGTATTTGGCCCAGGAGATATTTACTTAGATATTTGTTTGAGTAAGCAGCAAGTTAGGTTAGCAAATATGTTGATAGATAGAGTCTGTTATAACCGGCTAAAAGATTACCATGTAAACCTCTGCCCTTCGGATATATAAGGAGGGCAGAAGGTTATCGACAAACAGAGAGACTCGTATTGGAACCCTAATTCCAGTGCGAACCCTAGCAATACAGAAACACCAAACAGGACGTAGGGTTGTTATCCTTCGAGAGGCCCGAACCTGTATAAACTCTGTGTCTTGTGTCCATCGATCTTTTATACTCATACGCATACCTAGATCTACTATCGAGAATATCTCTCGACACTATGTTTATATGTGATTGAATAAAGTGTTATTTTGTTGCTTGGATAATAATTATTGCATTGGTTGGCAAGTACATGACTTGTTGTGAAACTCATAGTTCTTTCATGATATTATCCTAAATGATCCCTAGTTCCTTATCACTATGTGGAACAATGATGATTCATGGACTAGCACATGTATTGGTTGATGATCATGTTACATAGATCATAGATATGGAGATGTCAATCAATAATGTGGACACATATTGGAGAACATGGTGTTGGATTGGTCCACTAATAGACTCTGCTGAGATGTTATTGTTGTGCCATCAATTATTGTCTTGTATGATGTACCTTCGGGATCCTTAGACCTGAGATCATCATTGATTCCCAGAATGTGCAATACCACACTTAGGAGTTACCAAACGCTATTTCGTAACTGGGTAGTTATAAAGGTAATTTTTGGATATGCTATGAAACATGTCGTGGGGTGTGAGCGATCAAGATGGAATTTTCCCCTCCTAATAACAGGAGAGATTTCTTTGGGCCCATCGAGTTAGATGGATTTGGAAGTACATGGCCATACCAATGTGATTAAAAGTTAATCACGATGACCAAGAGTTAGTCATGATAAATATACTAGACATTGAGTGAATGGTTGAGCTATCATAAGGATTGCACGTATCTCGGCTTGAGCTTGACTAATATTGTGAGGCAAAGGGATCGATGAATATGTATGTCAAAGGTTCAGCCTATATGAATTTTATATGTACACGGGACTCACCTGCTAGGTGCCGCTATTGATTTATGATTTAAAAATGATTTTCACATTATTGTCGTGTGCATCTGAACATAACAGGTCACACACTTATCGGGTTGAAACATCGCTTGGATATGTGATTATCTCTAGTGCAAGTGGGAGATTGTTGGAGATATGCCCAAAAGATAATACAGATTTAATCCGTATGTGAGGGCTATATGGATATCCGTAAGAGATTAGTCCACTAATAGGCCAACTAGTCGAGGCCTATTAGAAAAGTCTATTTAAGTGGAGAAGGAGCTTAAGGCGCAGCTGTAACATCCAGTCTAAAAAACGCTGGCCGCCGCCACTTCCCTCTCTCTCTTCCACTTCACTCTAAGCCGTGCCACTGATGCTAGCACACCGCGCACGGCCTTTCGGCCCTGTACGTGTGGATATATCGTTCACTACGTCAGGTTAGCCTTCTAGCAATACTTTTATGTGTTACTAGAGGTAGAAAAAAATGTTACTAAGATCTATAGTAACGTATTTAATAAGTGATCTAGGTTGTGCTGTTACTAGAGTATTTTCTATAGGAACACAATTATGTGTTACTTATTGTGACAAAATATGTAACAAACTAATTCTTTTGTAACAAATATATATGTTACTATTTATGGGAAACAATGATACAAATAAAGCCTATTGTAACACATATATGTGTTACTACTCAACAAAAGTCTTACACTTATGGTATACAAAAAATAACATTAAATATAAAATAATGTCTTCCACTAGGAATCAAACTCTGGTGGCATACTTCAAGATTGATGGCAACACCAGCCAGGCTAGGTCACGGTTATGATTATGATTCCTATACAGAGAATTTATAATATTAAGAAGGACAAGTAGTGTATATTGTAACACATATATGTGTTACTACATGAGAGAGTGTGTTACAATATCCTTGTTTGGTTGTAGTGAATATTGAATCATATTACTATTGTTAAAAAAGTCCAATAATATTGCTTAACACGTGGATATATAAATGTGTTTTGATATTCAGTTGTTTGCCATCGAAACATATGTTGTTTTTGTAGTGCTAAACAAATATAACTTGTAATGTAAAAACTGAATAATGCATTGTTCATAAAAACTTGAACATAGCTGTTTAGTTTTCAAACTTGTGTCATTTTCACCTCTCTACTAAGGTAAAATTTTGATTAACATACGCATATAGTGATTTTATAATCATTAGAGAGGATGGAGTTTTATTCTAACATGAAATCACTAACAAATGATTCAAAAAATATTTTGCATATGGAGCTAAAGTTATTAAAAAATAATAAATGCAAGCAAGAGATTATGAGGCTCCACCTGTAACATTTTTGTTGCACCACTATTTTGTGTTACAACAAGATTTTTCTTATAATACTTATACTAGATATGTTACTATGAGTAATAATATTTGTAACACTTTTAATGTAGCATTATTTTTTTGTTACTAAACTGTTTCTTGCAACATATTTTTAAAAATAAAAATTATGTGTTATAAAGTTATTTATAACACATAATTTTATGTTGCTATAAAATCTATTGTAATACCAATGCCTAAGTGTTATAAGCATGTGTTACTATATGTATGTTCTATAGTAGTGAGGTGCTACAACTGTGGTGCTTTGACTAGACTAGAAATAGACGGTTGTTATGAACGACTATATCCTTTACATCGACACGCGGCTATGTTGAACATCGCTTTTCCAACCTTATTTTTGCTCCGACTGTATGTCTAATGGTAATGATTTATGATCCTCTTTTACAAGGTTTTCTGATGATCAGTATGCACCTACATGCGTACCATCACTCCGTAGCGCAAAGGTAAGCGGCGCGGCACGAGGCGTTATTGCCGCGCGCAGCAGCCTGCGCACGCCGGCTGATATTCTTCGAGAGTTGTCGCGATCAATGTACTGAATTGCGACCGGTTTCACCGTTCCAAAGAAATGAAACGAAGAAGAAACTAAGGACGGAAAGCAGCAGGCCACGGGAATTCCAGCAAGAAAAACTCATTAGAAAGCAGCGCGCTTTAATAATGAAGTCTCTACAATGCAGCAGCTAGCCCAACAAGAAAGAGAGGACTTGCGCGAATGTACGTATCCGGCATGGATTCCATGGGGCCTTGCATGCTACTTTTCCTATAGCCAGAGGACGGGAATGGGCGCCGCGCTAGCAATTGCCGAGGGGGCAACCATATATTCGTCGAAGAGGCACGGGCTGCAAGTTGATGATGCTGGAGGAATCATGCCGCAAGGTTCGATTCATCAATTATTGTGCCCTAAGGGCCAATGGCACCTCCTTTTCTGCTTTCCAAGGGGAGAAGTCAGAAGCAGTGTCCATGGAGATATACGGCTGCAGGTGCAAGATGTCGTTGCAACCATCCAACACGGTACTAGTATGTTGTTTTGAGAGAATTACAGATTTAGAAACAGCGGCGAAAAATCCTTATTTTTTTTGGCAATTGCACGCCCTCGAGGTAGGAAGCAGATCCACTGATGTACGGTGCTCTGGCTGGCGAGCGGGCCAGAGGTCACACATGGCCCACATGCAGTGACGGAGTCCCACGGACGTACGGCTTCTCAACTCCCTCTATACTCAAAAAACAAGGTTGTCCTAAATCAAACATTTTAAACATTAATTATAAAAAAAATTCTTACATGTTAAGCTTGGACATGTGAAAAAGGTACATTCCTCTCAAAATATGGTTTCATAAAAGTATATTTTAAATATTTTTTATACATATTTTATAGCAAAAAGTAGTAGTCAAAATTGAATTTTGAAGACTGGATGTTCAAAACGACTTTGGTTTTTTGAGTGTGAAGGGAGTACCAGTCGACAAGGATCCCACTTCTAATGTAACCAATGTGCCTTATGGATGCACCTGTACATTAGAATTGTGCTCCCAACATAATAACAGCAATAAATAAGCACATCAAAATTAATCAAACGTAACACTAAATAATGGTACCAAAATATACAATCAGCTCGAACATCAAATGTTTCCCGAGAGTTCAAATTCAACACACTACTATATGAGACGCCAGATTTGGATACCGGCATTGATGTTGGTCAACTAAAGTAATTGACATCACCATGTGGGAAGTACAGAACCTCTAACCATCTGACCGAACTCAGAACCTCTAACCATCTGACGCACTACTGAGGAGCGGTCAATGCCTTGGGCTTCGGCTTTACTTCAACTTCATTCACCGCCCGGATAAAAATTGCGTCAGGGTCATGGCTGAAAAGCACAAAAGCAGAAGTCACCACTGTTTTCTTAATCCAATTATAGAAAGCTGTGCTAAAAAAGGTTCAGTCATACGATTTCTCTCCCTCTTCGTAAGTGTAGCTGGATGCCACAGCAAGTAGATGGCCATCCTTACTGAATGACAGAGCAGCGATGCTTGAAGCGTACTTCGAGTACTGTAATCAAGATAAGGAGATGAAAACATTACAGACTAGATACGAGATGCTAAAAGACGAAACAAAACAATCACTTGGTTACCTGATATAGTCTCTTCTTGTTAGTGCCATCCCATACATTCACAAATCCATCACATCCTCCAGTGGCAAATGTACCATATCTGCAGACAGAACAATAATATAAGAAATAAGCAATCCAGTAAGTTATGAATGGGAAAAAAAATTAAGCAAGAAGACTCTACATTGGATGAAATGCAATTGCATTTACTGGATAAACAGTGTCCCTCCCAGCCTCAGATTTCCGGTGACATTTGAAAGCATACCTGAATGAAAAAATGATACAAGAATCACACAAGTACTTAAGGTTAAATGTAATTGGGATCACTGTTCATTCTCAGGGAAGGTGGCTGAACAGTAGCTACATTGCACATAGTGGGTTTCTACAGCGAGACAAGAACACTATAGCACGATTTGAATGTACAGCTGCTAGTTAAGTACTAACAGTCTAGTTTGTCTGTAAGGTCACAGTTCTCAATTTTGAGAAAACCATATCATAGTATGAAGCAAACATCATGTTACGATGTTCCAAAATAGTGCAAACCATATCGATTGTATGAAACCAAAAAGTGTTCAATGGACAACATCCATAACTTTCACTAGTGCTACATTTTGTCATGGTTATACTGAACGGGGTCCTCTACCGTAAACCGAGGAATAATAGAGGTCACCTAATGACAACTCCATTTTCAGGAGACCTTTTTCTGAGCATTTTAGTAATGTGATAGTTTGTACTTAGGGACAGTCAACACAAACTCAGTGCGATGACACAAATGATTTTATCTAGCAAACAAAACAACAAGCAAATTTTTCTATTTAGCAATGTTTATGAAATTATGGCCTCAGATCATCTCTGTAGGGAGATCTGGCGAAGAGAGATGTCTCAAAAAATAAAGATAGCAAGATAAACAATTGACAATGTAAACTTTGTTTTTCTTTTCTTCTGACAACTCTACAAGTCTACATATATTGCCCAAAAATTAAAAAAGATAAAACGATGGCACAGGTGTGCACCATGTATATCATTTGTAAGCATCATTATTCCAAATTGTTACAAGCGGCTAAACATGACCTATAATAAGCTTTTGTATATTAGCAAACAAAATAAGGGGGAAAAGGAAGGGGATAAAATAAGAGTCAATGTGCTAAAACTGTGGTTGCTACAAATGAATTTACATCGATACATCATTCACAATCTCAAACGTTGCTACAGAAAACAAAAATAAAATCACACAAGTAATTATCTTGTAGGAAATCATTGCAAAACATTAATCATTGGGAAAAAAGGATGCAGAAATCATACTTTTTCGATTGAGCAGAATCAGATAGATCAAAGAATTCCATGGAAACTCGTCCTTCGACAGAACTTAGGGCATACCCTGAAGCAAGAAAAAGAACACCGAGGTTATCATAGAAAATATAGAAGTATACAAACATTACCCAAAAGCACAAAAGTAGAAAATCAATGGACAAATATAGAATAGGCAGTATCCCAAATGAAGCCTGGTAATGTTACATAATCATTAGCACCCACCAGTTCACTATGGCAGCCAGCATGAAACAACACCAAACCAGTGGTTCAATAAAAAAGAATCCTAATCCTAAAACTAAATTAGCATCCAGGCCAGCATGCATGCATCAAATTAGTGGTCAGACTACTACAAACAAGATAGCCCTGCAAATATATAGCAGTTAAATCAGCTAACTGAATTGGCCAGTCAGTTTAGGATGAAAAGTGTACATGAGGCATCTAAATCTAAATTCATGAAAAATGTAGTACCTCATCATTCACTTATAGTTATAGGCAGATATTTTGTTTCCAGTTATTTGCCTTTTCTCTCAACAGAATATTTTTAAGTTAGGATGCAAAGCGTCAGAATTTGAGTTCATCAAATTCAAAGTACAATGGTTAGATCGTGTTTCCTTGAATAAAATAATCACGTGCTACATATCTTGCTTCAGCTATGGGGCATGCGTAGCCATACATAATTTCAGGAAATAAGTGTGTGGCAGAACTTCAATACTTGGAGCCTTCTTTTTCTTGTCTGACAGATGTACCAGGGTATCACCTCTATTGGGCATGCTTTCAAGTAGCAACTAGGTCGCAAGCAAAGAGACATTGCATCCACACTTTTATAGTGGACTGTCGAGTTTACATGCTTTCAAGTAGCAACTAGTTTACCTTACTTTCCATTACTATTAAAAGGCTAAGGGATGTTATGTGATTTTTAGCTTTCGGGAAGTTTATGAAGATAGCACATAAATCATCTATACAATAATACAAAAATTGGTTACGCAGGGACTGGTCATAAATTTATAATAGCTCCTAAATTGCAGACAAATGTTCAAACTCTAGTAGGTCAACGTAACAGAAATTGATATATCCAACCTGGATTATCATCTACATACTCCTACTGACTTTGTGGATTGATCATGACCAGGGTTTTTGTAACCGGTGGAAACTTGCCAGTTAACCTGGTTAATTGGGAAACTGGTCCAGGCCGGTTGTAGCGCCTGACCGGTTAGTCGGGGAAACCCAGAACTCTATACTGTAGCAAAACGGGTAACCGCCGGTTTTCCCAGTTAACAGGCCGGTCTTCCATCAACTCGAGCCAGTCGGTTCGACCGACTATTTAAACCTTGATCATGACAAACTCAATATTAAAAAAATTAACTAGCAAAAAGAAAAGTGAAAGAGATCTGATAGATATAGCATGAACATGGAATCAGTATCTACAGAAGTGATATCTCTACAGATATAAATTGTTGTAGTCCACTTAATGTGTGACAACAAAAGTAGTAAAAGGTTCCTGCATCATTCATGTCACAAAACAACTGAAAGGGCAATATTATTTATGATCAACGTTCAAATATTAATTTAAATAAACAAGCACAAATAAATAAAAAGCCTATATGAAGAAGCATTACCGAATAATTCTCGATAATGCAAACAACGTAGGTTGTTTTCATGCAACCTTGAGATGTACCATGGAAATAAGACCAAGCACAAATTGATAAGCTCAAACAAGAGAATCATAGCATCTCTGTTTTTATGGCGTCGCCTAGGCGTTAAGGCGCTAAAAATTTTAGGGCGTCCTCGTCGCCTTACTAGGATTCAGCCAAGGTGAGGGTAGAAGGGAGGAGGAAAGGGTGGGAGTGGTCGAAAAGGCCAGAAATCGGTCACCAGAGCCGTCCCAGTCGGCTTCCATGTTGGTAGCTTCTGCAGGATATCTTAGGCGGCCGGCGCAGTGGAGAGAAGAAGAGGGGAGGAGGAGGAGCGACAGCAAAGGAGAGGGAAGGAGCGGCAACAAGGGAGGTGCAAGGAGGGGAAGGAGCTGCGGTGGGGGAGGAGCACTGCCGGCTGGGAAGGAGCTGCGGCGGCAGCGGGAAAGATGTGTTGCGGCATGAGGAGTTGCGGCGGCGGGGGAGAACAGAGGAGCCCTGCAGCGTGTTCGATTTGGCTTGGGTGGCTGTAGGTGTAGGGTTAAAAGGTGTGAGAGGAAGCAATAGTGGGCCTGTTAGTGGGCTGGGCCAAGCGCCCTCTCAATTCTGTCTTTTTCTCCTTTTCATTCCCCTTTTTCTTTTCTATTTCCCCTTCCTGCCTTCTATTTTTCTATTTCTTAAGGCTGGTAAGGCGTCGCCTTGGTTCGCCTTATCATCGCCTAGGCGTCGCCTAGGTGTCTGGAAGGGTGCATAGCGCCTCGCCTCGCCTTACCGCCTTAAAAACATAGCATAGCATGCCAACAAGATCTAGAAACCAATCCATGACTAAAACTCTTTATAGGTGCAGAGACCTAGAAATAACCTGAGCCACCTCATTCAAGTTCATATGCAAATAACTGTATGGAGTAGAGGCCTCCAAATAGGCTGAGCCTCCTCAACCAGAATCATGCATTTTCTCACAAAAACTGACTATGCCAAAAAAAAAAAAATCTGACTGCTATATGATACAAAATGTTCTTCTATGTCCTAAAATGTACAACTGCTGAGCACTGGCTATCTAATCAAGAACGATAGCAGTTACCTGTTCCATTGGGATAGCATCGAACACATCGTGTTTGATATTTCAAAGAAGAGTCTCTTTTTTGCTCAGGTTGAGACATATTGCGCAGATCATAAATGTTGACATGCCTTCCTGCTGTTGCAACAACTAGCCTATTTCCTACCAGTGACATAGAATAAACACGTTCAGGTTGAGCATATGTCCCAACAAGTGTATGCTCTGGTCCGCTCACTCCTCTTGGATCCCAGCATTTAACAGTTTTATCCCAGCTGCCAGTGATGACTTGACCTAAGTAGACAAACATAAAGAAACAAATAATTTAGTACAGTCCTGTTATGTGGTGACTGATGAAGCATAACAGGCCAAGTAAAATTAGTAAAAGCATGCCAAAATTATCAAAGGTGTGTTTAGAATACTAGTTCATATCAACTGTATAAATATTAGAAGCTATTTCAAAACAAAATCTGCAATGTGAACTGCTCCCAAAAACCAGACATGTTAAATCAGTTTTAGCAACTGAAAGGTCAACAGAACTCGTTAGTATGGTAGTTAGCACAATTTAAAATGTACAAATAAATAATAACAGAGAAAGAGAAACCATATGATTTACTCTTTAGTCTTTATTATAAATATATATAAATAAATAACAATAATTCATAAAACTTCAAACCTCAGCACACTACAGAACAAAAAAGAAAACCCAACTAGGTACCTCAGATGTCATTGTGACAGAGAGATCTGCACAATGCTCAACCAAATGGACAGCGAACTGGTCTAGTGCAGTGACACTGTACCAATGTAAATTGTGTTGGCCGAAATTCTCATGAGGTGTTCCAATTACTAGGAAAAATAACTTCTATTCTAGACGAGTAAAATGCTTTTAAAACATTTAATTGCGCATTGGAATTCAGGTATTGAGACTGTTAGCAATGTGCTTTTCCCCTGAAATATAATAAAACAAATTGCATCCTAAACCATAGTTAGATATGCTGAAGACTTGTTGTTTGCCTGTACCATGTTACAAAAACAAAATCAAAAATTATTTCAATAAGACCACAGGTACCTGCAGCGTAAGAGTATTCAACACAGTGAACTGGACCATCATGGCGCCCCAAAACATCTTCCTTTGATGAACTAAAGACTAACCTGAAATAGATCATTTGGGCAAACAGGATCACAGCTGTACTCTAATCCCCATATAAATGCATAATATTCACACAACTCATAAGCAGCCAATTAGTATGATGGAACTAGTAGCATTTAATGTATGAAACATGAGAATATTGTTACACCACAAATATTTTCCAAGTCTCACAAAAACGGATGAGTGGACAGCTCACATCACCTAACAGCCCAATAAAACACAGGAACATATATATAAAAATATTTTTTTGCAACGGATCACTCTATCTCCACATCCCATACCCAACCCCCAAATCAATGCTGAACAAGTTTCAAAATAAAGCGGGAGTGTAAAAGAAACACGAACCTACGCACGGTGTGGTCAGCGCCGGCGCTGAAACCGGAGGAGTCGTCATGGAAGCAACAGTCGAGGACAGCCCCTGGGTGCACGAAGTCCCCCTTCAGCAGGTTGGCATCGGCGTCGTAGAGCCGCACCGTCTGCAACCGGCCAAATCAGATCAGATGAATCGGATCAAAGAGCTAGGGTTTGACCAGTGGAGGAAAAAGGGGGGCGGGGGAAATGTCCACCTTGTCCCATGAGGAGACGAGAAGGTTGTTGCTGTGGTTGGAAAAGCGGAGATTGGAGATCCCGTCGGACGGCGGATCGGCGAGCTCCCTGCCGCTGCCCATGGCGGCTGAAGCGGCGGCGGCGGCGGCGCTCATGGTGGGGGAAAGTAGGTTTCTCGTCAGTACGTGGTTCGTTAGGGGTCGGGGTAGTCGGAGAAGGAGGAATTCGAAATTTGAAGTCGCAACGGCCGGTGTGAGCACGAGGGAGGGAGGTTGACGAGGAGCGGAGGGTTTAAAGAAGAGTTGGGAAATATTTTGGATTCATTCAAAACGGGAAGAGCACGAAGGAGGGAGTCAGGAGAGAGAGAGTGTGAGGCGAGAAGATTCCATTCATGGCGTGGCCTTCCTGTTCTCGGCGTAGGCAGCAACGGTCTGTTTTTGTTGGGCTGAACTGGCCCATGTTTCTTTCTTCTGGGACTGTCAAGGGTAAAGTAACTAGTCCCTCCGGATTTTAATTGTTGGTATTGTTAATTTTTTTAGCTATATTTTACTATTTATTTTATTTAAAATATTTGTTTAAATATAAAAAATTTATAAGATAAATTAAAACTTTCTTTAATAATAAAATAAATCATAACAATATATTTGATAATTTTTAAATTTTTTGAATAAAATGAATGATCAAACGTAACTAAAAAAATTAATTGCATCAATAATTTAAATTCGGAGGGAGTATTTGCATCCCTCAATAAGGTAGAGCAGTTTGCCTCTCTCACCTGTAAAACTGGGTATATACCTGGCCAAGTGGACCGCCTATTTTGGCCCGATCCGAGCACGGCACGGCCCAAAGTTACACGGGCTATGCCGGCCCGTGGCCCGTCACGGGCCATGCCTGGGCCTAGCCGCAGGCCCGCCATGCCGGACCGAGCACAGCCTGTTTAGCATAGCCTACTTAGCCCGTGAGGTGGCCCGTTTAGCCGTGAAGCACGGCCCGGCCCGGCACGGCACGTCAAATAAAATAATTAATATTTCAATATTTATATTAAGAATCATATTTTTATATTTAAATTTATTTATAAAAAATATTTTATCTACTAAAAATATTATTTTTTTAAGAAAAATTAGATATATAAAATTTAAATGGGTTCCGGGCTAGCCCGGGCCCGTGTAAGACGAGCCGTGCCGTGCTTGGGCTTCGACGCAGGCCTGTCGGGCCGGCATGGCACAACCCGTTAATTAGAAGGGCCGTCACGGGCTCGTATCGTGCCGGTCCGGCACGGCCCGTTGGCCAGGTATAACCAGGTATTTGACATCCTCAACTCTTGTAATGGGTTCACTTCAACTCCCTAACCAGTATTGACCTGGTCAGCATCTGGCACGGGTCTTGTGTTGAGTCAGTAGATGAGATGCATGGGGCCTATTATTTTTTCTTTTCTTTTTGTCCTTTCTCTTTCTTTTCTCCTCTCCTTCTTTGTCTCTCCCTCCCCCGCTAGAGCACACGACGGCCCGTATGCCCAGCTCCCCACTCGCGAGTGGCGCGCCGCCTCCAAGTCCCGCTCGTGTGACCAGCGGCCGCCGAGGCCCGAATGCCTGCCGTCACCCCGCTCATGTCTCCAGCCGCTGTTGAGGCCTTTCGCCCGCTCGTCTCCGCCATCAAGTGTCCGCTTGTGCCAGTCATCCGCTCACACCCGTCGCCCCACTCGTGCCCCCAACTGCCACCGATTTACATGAAGATTTACACGAGGAGGGAGCAGAGCACGAGGGGGGGAGGGGGCAGCTCCCTGGCGCGCGTAGGAGGCAGCACGATGCACGCCACCTCGTCGCCGCCCCATGCTTCCGTCATGGCCTGCTAGGAGTCCCCATCGCTCCGATGCTGGTCCAGCGATGGGGACTGGGAAGAGGTCGTCGCTACGCCTCACTTAGGCGAAGAGGTGACGGATGAGTACAAGGTAGCGTTTGGGGCATCACCCACCGATGCCGAGGTCTGCACCGCAGTCGACGCTTCGAGCCTCCCCACATCGAGCATTGGTAGAGGCAGGGAATCTCCAAGGTCAAGGTCGGTGAAAGAGAAAAGAGGAAGAAGAAGAAGAGAGAAAAAAATGACATGTCATTTGACACGTGAGACCCAATGTGGCACGATAGACAAAACCGTTGTTGCAAAACGCTCAGGGAGGAAAATTAAATCAGAGTCAATAGTTCAAGGTGTCAGATACCTGATTTTATAGATGAGAGAGTCAAAGTGTCCTACCCCTTATAGTTAAGGGAGAAAAATAGAACTTTACTCGACTATCAACTAGTGGTGGCAAACAGGCCGCAGCACGGCCCAGACTAGGCATGTTAGATTTTGGGCTGACATGACACGAAACTTAATTCAGGCCGTATCATGCCTCTTGACCCAAGGCACGGCCATATATGCTAAAATGATGTGAAAATAGAGGTGTAATGGAGCCTTGTGGGATTCAAATCGTGAACCTCATGCCTGTGAGGAGGCGGCCTTACCATTGTCAATCTTGTTCTTTTGTTTTAACATTGAACATATATGCTATTTAACTTAGGATTAGTTGGACCGTGTCTAATTGGACTTCTTTAATGCTTGACCAGGCCACAGCTAAACGGCCGTGCCCGTGCCGCCCGTCGAGCTGACCTCTTGCCCCATAGCTTCGGGTCGAGCTGACCTCTTGCCCCATAGCTTCGGGTCTAGCCTGTTCGACATGAGACTAAACAGACCGTTCTTGAACCAGGCTGAAAAATCAGGCCAGCCCACTTGACATGGCCCGTTTAGACAGCACTACTGTCAAGTTGACAATTTGCAAAGGCGCATCAAATGCGGGCAGATTTGGGCCAATAAAATTAACCGTTTATTGGAAATATTATAGTCAGTTTTCCAGGTTCATTCAAGTTGCATGTATTTCTTTGTCTATGCCAATCCTTTATTCTTTGTTTGTCGTGAACAATGTGTCAAAAATTGAAAAATAGGCTCGATAAAGCATCATTAATTCTACATGAGAATGAGTGGAAGAGTAACAAAAATGTCTAGTTTCATCATCATTGTCTGTCTTCCTAAGGGAAGCTAAAGAATCTAGGCCTGAAACTGAAGTTTTGGTAATTTATGAAAATTCATATTCATGGATCATTCTATAACAAGTTTGATATATCTATATATATATATATATATATATATATATATATATATATATATATATATATAAGTGAAGAAGGCAGCTCAAGGCAAAGGTATAAAATAGGTTTTCTATTTTACCGGTCATAAGAAGCTTAGAGAGGGAAATGACCGGATTGCTAGAATAGGTGCCACACTATTAAGAGGGGTTGATGTTATACTACTTGATGCGCTCTTAGTTGCCACCTTGTGAAAATCCTAATAGAATACCTTGTTAAATCTATTCCTTGTTAAAATACTCTCCAAATATTCGTTGAAGATCCTATGAGGAAAATGCCCCAAAATATCCCTTGAATATCCTATGTTGAAAAAGCTCCAGCATTCCTTGAAAATTCCTTGTTGGAAGACCCCATAAAATTTCCTTGCAAAATCCCTGACGAGGGGGCAGTGGCGGTCTGACTGTCGATAGAGGCAGTCTGACCGCGGACCACTAGCGGTCTGACCGTGGCCTAGTGGCGGTCTGACCGCCCGAGTCCAGGGAGATCCAAAAATTATGCATGTGACGGTCTGACCACCTGAAGGGGCCGGTATAAGGACCGAAGGCATACTGAGAGGGGGGGGGTTGAATCGGTAAGCCGCTCACGATTCCAATTACTTCAAATTCCACTACTTGAGTCTAACAAGATAAGAAACCTAAGCAATTCTAGAAGACCAAGACCCTACACATGCTAGTGTTCATGATATGATAAAGAGCGAAAGCCAATCACACTAGCCTATGCAAGCCACAATTCACCCTACTCACTAGAGCAAACAATTGTGGAAAAGTAAAGAGAGGGTCAAGGAATGCTCATGATTTTTCCCGAGGTCTCGGAAGGATGGCGCCTTCCCCTAATCCTTGTTGGACCACTCCCGCCAGAGTCCCGGTCCCTCCCGCCACCAAGTGGAGTTCTTACCCACGAGTCTGCAATCACTCCTAGAGTGAAGACACGGTGTGCATCACCGTTGCACAAGCTCGCCTCCCTCGATAACTTGCCGGACTCCCGAGCCATGGGCGCTCACTAGCGATGTCCCTTTCACTGGCGGGCTCAAACCGTATACAAACGTGTGACGGCCTTCACAACTGATCACAATAGGCTCGATCACCGACACCTAACCGGTCTAGGTCTCACCATTGACCAAGAGTAACAATCTAGATCACACCCTCATGGACACCCTAGCCTTAGATATGTAAGATGCTCAAGTTACTCTAACTAGCACTCTCAAGATATGCAATATCTCCTCCTAGTGCTCTCCTCTTTTCCTCTTGGACCTTACCAAATGCTCTCAGGTATTCCACTAGCCAAGAGAGGTCTCCAAGACCCCAGCAATGAAGTTATATAGGCTCCCAACCTTAAACTAGCCGTTGCTCCATGGAATTGTCTTTCTGGACATCCAGACCGGACCGTACGGTCACTGTCTAACCAGACCGTCCGGTCCATTTCTCTCTCCAGTCCAAAAACATTCTGCTCCGAAGCTCCTTTTGCCACCCTTGCACTCCTACTGACCGGACCGTCCGGTTAGCAGACCGGACCATCTGGTCTATACAGGATCTCCTACTGACAGTCTCCCTGCTCCTCGCTTTAAGTCCTGGACAGTCTACCATACAGTCCGGTCTTCACTGACCCCTCTGTCCAGTCTCTATGTCCAGAAGCTGAAACTTGTCATCCTCGCTTGACTTCGTTTCCCGGCTTCTCCGAACAGCTCCTTGGCTTCTCCACTGTCACCTAGTGCATGTGATTTCACCGAGCAACCTTGCATATCACTGACTAGACATGACCTAAGAGAATGACCTAGACCCCCGTGATAGTTCGGTTTTTCCTATGGACCCAAAGCCCTAACAACTACTCAAGTGTTCTAAACACTTGCACCATAGCTTATTCTCCGCTTTAATCCATCTCCATCAACCCTTGGACTCCATCAAGTTCAGAAGCCTCCATGCTTGTGGTCATTCTCATCAATCGCCAAGGACACCATCATCCATATGATTTGCAATAGAGTTAAGAGATGATTCCTACATAGACAACACTCGTTTTAGATATTAGCCCACAATTTCATAGTTGTCATCTATCACCAAACATCCATACCTCGGGGATCCAATCATCAATGGTCATGAAGCTTACAATCTCCCCCCTTTTAGTGATTGATGACAACCACTACTTAATCAAAACATTTAATCAATAGACAACCAGGTTAAATAATCTACACAAAGATCGAGAGGAACCATAACAACATATAAGAGAAACGCATAAGGTCCTACTCAATCAAGCATCATATAGAGATACAAGGAAAAGAGTGAAGAGCATACTCTAGATGAAAAATGCATGCATGTCATGGCAATATATTGAATGAAAGCATAAGGACATGCTATGGAAGACATGAATGATGAGATGCAACAAGTTAGCATGGCAATACATAAGAATTAAGAACAAGCATTCATCATCATGATATCATACACAGGCATACAAGATAATAAATGAAAACAGGCACTGCATATGAAAAAGGAAATAAACCAAGTGAGATCAAAATGAGTCAATCACAAGTGAATGAAATCCATGACTCATCAAAATCCACAAACAACGAATAACTCCTCAAAATAAGAACCAAATGATCTATCTCCCAAAAACTCGTAGCTCCCCCTAGATATAAGCTACTCTCGATCGCAACAGGATCACGCTCCCACTCCCCCTAGACCTAGTATCTTCTCCCCCTTTGGCAACAAGCACCAAAAAGTAGAAAAGATGAACATCTATGCACTCGTGGTCGAAGGAAGTGGTGCAGCGATGTCCTCTATAGGCTCTGCTCCGGGCTGCTCCTGAGGTGGATCCTACTGTGCTCCCTGAGCCTGTGCTGCCTGAGCATCTAGCTGCTCAAAGAAATCAAGGTCTATAGGCGACTCAGACCCACTGTCCTGTGCTGCTGGTGTGACCATGGCAATCTCCTAAACTGAAGTCTAGAGTAGTAGGAGATCTGACACGTTCTACTATGAGAAGTCTCCATGGACAAGATCCTCTACTACCTAAGGAGTAAGAGAGGTAACAGTGGCAGTAAGAGGTGAAGCTGAAGCTGTAGCTGTCTCTAGGGCAGTCTGGGAGTCTACACGAGTAGTGTGCACGATGTCTAAAAACAGACTCCTGACCGGTACATGCTGGGAGCTGGAGTGTCCTGCCATCTACGAGGTCGAAGAGTGTGACGGTGAGACGAACAACACAAACACAGAGAAGGCTGACATAGGGGAGAGCTGTGCTGAAGAGAAAGTTTGTCCTGCTCCCCCTATCGGTAAGACCCCTAAAAGTGACAGTCCGCTGGACTGAGCTGTCATCAAAGCTGTGAAGGGTCCAGTCTGAGTCGGTAGCTACTGGAACTGAGGCTGTGTTGAAGCCCTGGCTGCTGACCTGCCTATTTCACCTCTGCCATCTGAGTCATCAGAGCGGAAACAAGTGCCATATGCTGACATTGAAGCTCTGCCTATCCTCTGATGACCTCCATCATCTGACGTCTGTCCTCTGACACACTCTGTATAAACTCTCCCAGCCATCCTGCTAGTGCTGCCACTGTGATAGTGTCCTCAGACTACAAACCTATCTGCTGGGGAGGTGCCCCTGTACTGGCTGACTCGGGAATCACCGTATCTAGCTGAGCTGCCTGCTCGTGAAGTACCGGTGACTCCTGCTCCTCCTCTCCTGTGTGCTGGCTAGAGGTAGACTACGATCCCCTGGGGACTCAAGGTGCATAGCTGGTGGTCACCTCAGGGAAAGCCTCGTACTGCTCCTCCATCACTGGGCCCATCCTCCTCTGGAGATAGCAGATGTAGGGGCCTTAGACCAAGTGATGTCCTCCAACTCTCTTAGAGATGACCTCCTCCATCTCTCCAATGAGAAGGTCCGCCAAGTCAAAAGTCTGCCTCCTCAGAATGGCTGCTACAGTCCACTGGTGTAAGAGTGTAAACTCATCTCTATTGCCAGACCTGGGAATGATAGTCCTAGTGATTATCGCTCTCACCACCTTGGCCTCTGCAGTGAGTCTCGTAGGGCCTCTCTCAAAGCTCGGGGTATGCGGAGGTGAGAAAGCAATCGACACTAGGTCATCTAAAGGCAGCTTCCCTCCCTGAGGTCTGCGGGGTGGCTCCGATGTACCATAGGCACTCCTGTAAAGCTGGAAGTCTAAAGCCAGGAGTCCTAGGTTGGCGATCAAGTCCTGTCTGGTGACTCGCTGTGGCTGCCCTCTGAATAGGAACTAGAACTCTGAGCAGTCTCTGGCAACCCACAACATCACGTAGAACTCGAGAACCATGTCCTCCCTGCACCTGTGTGGAGCAGTGACTAGCTCTGCTAGTCCTGGCAAGTACGAGAAGTACTGCTCCATGTCTATGCCTGTGGCCCTCCTCATGGTCTGGTAGGTGGTGTACTGCTGTAGTACAAACACCTTGTCTCTCGTCCTCATGGCCAGACAGCGTCTCAGGCCCTCTCCAATCCTCCTCTGGAGGGTTGTCCAGTACCTCTCTCCAATAGCGGGGTCTCTGGGGACTGGCACCCACTGCTCGAAAGGTACCAAGCGAAGTACCTTAAGGTTGTTTGTAGGAACCTTAAGGATATCTGACTCTCCGGCTGCCTGAACTAGTCTCTGTAGCCTCCTAGTGCACACCTCACAGGTGCACCTCGGGTCTCCTGCCCGGTTAGTTGTCCTCTGGGGAACAGTCTGCTCAGTCTCCTCCTCTGACTCCTCGGCCTCCTCCTCAACTAGCTCCCCGGACTCAGACTCTGAGGTCTCCTCCTCTATGGTCTCCTCCTCCTCAGACTCCTCCTCCTGCTGCTTGGAGGATCCCTGCTTCGTAGTTCTCAATGATCTCCCCTGACGGGAATCCGGAGTACGCTGCGGCCACGGCGGTGGCACAACTCTGACTGCCAGAGGTGCAGTCCTCTGTCTGGTGCTCCTACTCAAACACTAGTCCTTAGCCGACTGGCTGATCCTCAGATGTGAGCCAGGTGTCCTGCGAGACTGCTCCATGGCCTCTAGGTGCCTAGCAACTCTCCTGGCTCTCTCATACTCTGGGTCCAGTCTCGGTCTCTTCTTGGTCTTGGGCTTCTCAGGCATCTTTCCCTTTCCCTTGTCCTGACCTGAATCTGCCATCTCTGCTGACTGCTCTGCTGTCACTGCACACACATAGGTGTATATGGGATAAGCATAGACCCTAATACATCTACAAGCAAAGAACCGCTAGGAAAGAATGCGCAATAGAAATCCTAGCACTGAATGAAGGACATGATCACTAGGCAATTATGCAAAGTAACAACAGTGATCATCGACTATATGTGGCTGGTGCGAGTCATCTAGTGTATAGTCAAATAACAGGCAATTAATCTAACTGCAGACTAAACAGGAGACAAACCCTAGAATTGCAATTAACAGATAATCAATGGAATAAATTGCATCTAGGTTGAGCCAACTAATTAATTAATGCAACTAATGATGAGAATTAGTACTAATTCCATCAATTAACTAATTACTCGGAATTTAGGGCATTGTTGGTCGTAGTTACGCACCCACTTATATACCGCAAGAGGACAATGTACAGTTGTAGCTCTTTTTCCTTCAAGTATTCCAAGGTTATCGAATCCACAGGGAACGAGTGAAACTATTACTATTTAAAGGGTTACTAACAAATTGCAATGATTGGGTTGGTGTGAATGGTGACGGTGAGAGAGTGGTGGATGAATGTTATTGGAGATGTAACAGGATAATGAAGGATTCTCTCCTTAGGATTGGTTCACTAGCATGTAACCTTATTCTTATCAACTCGAGTGATGACCCTAATATTCTACAAGACATGGTGGTTTCGTTCACCCCGGCTGTCACTACAGAGGTTATTAGCTCCCCACTGGTTTCTTACACTATGCAATGGGCAGAAGTGTATTGGCCTATACACTAATAGAAAGGGATAAATAGATGCGCAATTAAGTTCATCACATACATTAAATTCATCAAGAGAGTATCAATGAGTATGAGAGTTACATGACCAGATCCCCGCACAAGAGAAGAGAATATGAGACTACTCGCTCATCCTCCTGCTAAACATAGCAGAGGGATGAGAAATAGTGCTGGAATGTGAACGAGCCGATCGGCGCAAGCCTCGCGCTGATCGACACGACCTCCCATCTAGTGGTTCTCGTCGGTGTTGACCAACCGCCTCCGCCAATATCCTGGAATCCTAGTTCTAACAACTCAATATCGTGATTGCCGTGTCTCCCTTCTCTCTTCTTGGCTCGGCCCTTGATAATTATCTTCCTTTTATACTCGTCGGGATTAGGTCAACTTCCACCGACTCCAACTTGTATTGGACTGTGCCTTCATCCTTCTTCGACCGGGTTATGCCACAGGGGGTAAAGATGACGAAAGGCATAACCTGGTCGAAGAAGGACGAAGGCCGCGCTGATCGGCGCGGCTCTGTATCTGGCCCATCTTCGTTGCTCTTTGGTTCCTTATCCATATTTACCCTATTTTACACCTGTTTTCTGCAATTACATCCAAAATAGAACAACTATAAATACATCCAAACCACCAAATAAGGACGTAAAATGTCCCTTTTTGGTAGATAAAATGGGTAGCTAGAAACCACCAATAGTTCCCCAACACTCAAATCATTGCTAGTCCTCGAGCAATACAAAATCAAATATGTAGCAAGAATCTTCACATCATCTCTCATGCAATCAATCTCAATCATCATTTTTACTTGTTATTCCACCACAAAGATTTTTCTCTCATCTTCTTTTTAACCAATCAGCATTTCATACTTGAACTTAATCGTATTACCACAAAACCTTTTCAAAAACAATTTTAGTTTTCTTCAACTCATCTTTAGCATCAAACATCAAGCATTTGGTCTTCTCTAAATCTCTCAAGTGTATTTCCTTCCCTCTCCTATCTAATCAATGATTGTATATGGATCTTGGAGGGCTATATAACTAATTAAACCATAAGCTTAACCATGTCAACATTATGCTCAATCATGCCTACTAAGAAAGGATTTTCTTGGAAAAAGAATTTTTTTTAATGGAGAAGAGGAATCATAAGAGATTTAAAGGAAAATGCTTCAATGAGAACAATGGCAAAGAATCAGAAATAATTAGAAAGCTGCTTTCTTGGATAACTTTGTTGCTTCTTAGGGAATAATTTTTTCTCTTTTCTTTATCTCTTTTTTTATTTTTCTTTCTTTATCTTTTTGCATCGGCACCGATCGGCGCAACAGCCACGCCGGTCGGCGTGGTCTATATTTTTTTTTCTTTCATTCTTTTTCTATTCCTAATATGATCAGCAATTTCTGCCTTGTACCAGCAGCGAAAGTTTTCTGAATTCCCTTTTATTGAGAATATAGGTTGTATCAAGGAGGAGGGAGAAGCAAAGACGTATGGTTTTCATAATAGCAAGGAATTTAAATGGATAAGAATGTCTAGAAATATAGAGATAAACAAATATATCATCCTTTCCTAATTTGGTCAAAATCATGAGCCAAAAGTTGACAAAGTTACTTATAATCCAATTAGTTCAAAGGTGTAGCTTGCTCTCATTCACTTGGCTATGTAGGCATATTAGACCTTGCTTTTGCTTTACCTTCTGATGAGTCAAAGGAAATTTTCACAAATACAAAGCTTAAAAGTTAAGTGGTAACCAACTAATTCAAGTGATCGACCGATCGATCATCAAAAAGATTAGATAAATAATATAGGGTACCTTCAATTTGACAATCGACACTAACTTCATTGAAGACAATGCAATGATTCAAACTACATAAAAGACTTTGAGGCAACTCTCAATATTACTCATGACTCTCTTAAGCACACACACAAACTTAAATAAACACTAATAAGAAAAACAAGCAAGAAACTAGACTCAAAAACACTTAAAAACTATGACTAATGCAAAGCCCTTCCCCCACACTCAAAATTTGCAATGTTCTCATTGCAAGAGAAGAAACTCAACACACTAATCAAGCAAATCATGCCTATTCAAGACTCGGAAAATTCATCTTATATTCCTTATGAGAAAAGTGTAGTCCGCTTCATTCATCTCGATTGTATCCTGGATTCCCCGATCCACATCCCTTTGATGCCTGTAGGTATGATCCCTGTCTAGATACAAGCGCTCAATATTCCTTCGGTAGACAAGACATCAACCGGGTGGTTGCAGATTATGATTTTTTACACTGTAGGGAGAGACACTGTTCAAACTCCTCTGAGCCGATCGGCATAGTGGCTGAGCCGATCGGCACGGTGGTGTTCTTTCATCACTGTGACTGCCTCCACTTCCCTCTGCATTACCATTAACTCTTGTTGAAGTTCCTGCTGCCCTGTCATTGTTACATTCTGCAGGTGTTCCCCAATTCTCAATCTTAGGACTACCAAAGCTTCTTCACATATCAAAATCATCACTAAGGTCTCCAGGCACACTAGGATCACCGCTTTCCAAAGTTTCCAAATAGTACGATGTATCAAAATTTCTATCCCACTCAGAGTACCTTTGAATTGGCTTACCCGATAGCCTAGCAGATCTGCGAACCTCTGGTATAGTCTTGCACTTGTTTATAGTAGGCTCTTTGTTTTCACTTGGCAAAGTCATCAGATCAATAAATTTAGCCATCTTTAGTTCGTGCTGATCGGCTTCATTGTCGTGCTGATCAGCTCCGCGCCGATTGGCTCCAGTGTCGCACCGATCGATGCAGCTGGCGGCTTCCTTCATATAGTCAGCCAACTGTTCCAGATTATGCTCACGGATCGCCTTGTTTTGCTGCCTTCGTAAAATCTCATCGTTAATCTCCTTAGGCGTGTTCCCTCTAGGAACTACGCGATAGCCACCATCATATAAAACATCTCTAGGTATGAAGGTTGGATCTTCCGCCACTTGGAGTTCAACCCTATGTTGAAGATCTTTAGCACAAAAGAAACACTTGCAACCTTCGATGCAACTGTTCCTATGAATCTTGTTTTCTTGAAAACCCTCCCAATCAGTAAGAACCCTGGGAGAGGCTCCATCCTTTCTAGCCTAAAGATCCTTTTCCGCATCCAGCTGGTTCATGGCTTCTTCGGCTTCCTCTTGCAGCTTGAGTTCATACTTGGTGGCAATATCATGTTCACTATAAAGCCGACACTTATGGATTATGAGAGCGCTCTCTTCATCTAGTTCCTCCTTCTCTTGCTTAGTCAATGATCTTTCAAAAGATAGGAAATCTTCATATGATAAGGGCTTAGCAAGAACAAGAAGGCCTTCCATGGTGTACCTTTGAGAAACAGCTTCACTTTCAATAGGTGCTATAGATTTTCTCTTGCGCACCAATACTCTCTTCATCATCTACTGAAGTTCATTGTCCATCTTCACCTTGTCTGTGTTCCACACGTCAGCTTCGCTTTTCTTCATGAATTTCTTCCTTAGATTTGACCAGACGACAGGATCATCTCTTGTTGGTGCCAACACCTCGTCTATTTCGTCCCAGGGCCAAACGGCAGAGAGCTGCGGAAATCCGTCACCGAGCCGATCGACGCTAGAGTCACGCCGATCGGCACAAGTGTCACGCCGATCGGCACCGCCTTGGTTGCTTCCCGAAGCGCCGCCTTCCATTGCTTCTACCCTTAGGGTTTTCTTCTGGTGATTACATAATGCGAGATGATCCATTTGTTGCTACTCTCTCATATTTATATCCCTTGATTTTCAATTGGACTAGGACTCTATCTCTTATTTGTGCAATTCAATGAGTCTTAACAAGGCAAGGTCCAAAACCGACTCAAAAACCAAAAAGATTCTGCCGTGCCGATCGGTGCAGGGCTGCGCCGATCGACGTGGTACACTAATTTACCGAATCAAAAATAGAAAAATCATGAAAATCAAAAACACATACAGAGCTTTTGTTTTACATCGTTAAGCTTGACCACACAAGGCACTAAGCAGTGAAGTACACATCAAAAGATTTTAATTCAAATGTGTCGGGTTCTAGATATACCTTTAGACGTTGTCCATTCACCGTGTACTTGTTTCTCTTGCCATCCATTATGATTACAGCTCTCGAAGGTAACACCGTGTTCACAAGATTAGGCCCTTCCCATTTACTTCACAGTTTGCCTTTACCAAATAATCTGAATTGCGAATTAAATAGGAGTACCCGATCTCCTTCCTTGAATTCCTTCTTCAAAAGCTTCTTATCATACCACTTCTTTGTCTTTTCCTTGTATATTGCTACATTTTCATATGCACTCAATCGCATCTCTTCTAACTCACTTATTTGTATCTTCCTTTTCACGCCGACGGCATCAAGATCTAAATTCATTTCCTTAATTGCCCAATAAGCCTTATGTTCCAATTCCACCGGTAGGTGAGATGATTTCCCATAGACAAATTGATATGGTGTCATGCCAATTGGTGTCTTGAATGCCGTACTATATGCCCATAATGCTCCATTAAGCTTTGTGGCCCAATCCTTTCCTTCCTTTGTAACAATCTTCTGCAGAATCCCTTTTAATTGCTTATTTGATGTTTCTGCTTATCCATTTGTCTAGGAATGATAGGCTGTTCCAACTCTATGTTCAACCCCAGATTTAGCCAAAAACCTAGTAAATTCTCCTCCTATAAAATAGGATCCTCCATCTGTAATTATTATCCTTGGGAATCCATACCTAGGGAATATTTGCTCTTAAAGTATACTCCTTGATTCTCTTGTGGTATTGGCCTTGCAAGCCATTGGTTCGACCCACTTTGAGACATAATCAATGGCAACCAATATATACTCGCAACCATGAGAATTCACAAATGATCCCATAAAATCCATACCCCAAACATCAAAGATATCAACTTGAAGATTATACTTAAGAGGCATTGCATTCCTACTGTTAACATTCCCTATTCGTTGGCATTGAGCACATGTTGCAACATACCTTTTTGCATCTTCATGCATAGTAGGCCAATAGAAACCACTCGTCCATACTTTTGCCTATGTTCTGAAGTAGCCATAATGTCCCCCATAATCCGAAGAGTGTCATTTTGCCAAAATGCTCGCTCTTTCTTCTCTGGGTACACATCTTCGTACTGCTCCATCCTGGCAATACCTATACAAGTATGGGTCGGCCCATATAAATTTTCTCATTTCACTTTAACTCTTGTCCCTTGAAACCTTTGATAATATCCATCATCCAACTCTCTCTATGATCAAATGTGGCAAACAACTTCTCTTGTTGCATTTCATCTTTTATTGGCTCAGTTGATGATGATTCAAGACGGGACAAATGATCTGCTATAGAATTTTCTACCCCTTTCTTATCTCTTATCTCCAAATCAAATTCTTGCAGCATCAATACCCATCACATTAACCGAGGCTTAGACTCTTTCTTTGAAACCAAGTATCTTATAGTGGCATGATCAGTATATACAATCACCTTAGAATTTTGAATGTAGGATCTAAACTTCTCAAAAGCAAATATAACAGCTAACATCTCATTCTCAGTTGTTGTATAATTGATCTGTGCCTCATTCAAAGTTTTGCTAGCGTAATAAATAGCATGCACTTTACCTCCCTTTCGTTGTCCAAGAACAACTCCAACTACATAGTCACTTGTATCACACATAATTTCAAAAGGTAAACTCTAATCAGGTGGCTGCATAATTTGTGCAGAGCCTAGAGCTTCCTTTAATCTTCTGAAGGCAAAGAGTCTTTCATCATCCATGACAAATTCTGTATCTTGCTTCAATAATCCTATCAGGGGCTTAGCTAACCTTGAATAATCCTTGATAAATTTGCGATTGAAGTTGGCATGTCCAAGAAAACTCCTCAAGGTTGTAAGATCAGTAGGAGGAGGTAATTTCTCAACTGTAGATACTTTTGCTTTATCAACCTCTATCCCTCTGTTAGATATGACATGACCAAGTACTATCCCTTCTGTTACCATGAAATGACACTTCTCCCAATTAAGAACTAAGTCGCATTCAACACACCTTTTCAAAACCTTTTCCAAATTCTCCAAGGAACTATCAAAATCAGCACCGTGAACTGAGAAGTCATCCATAAATACCTCCATAATGTCTTCTATGAATTCAGCGAATATTGCATTCATGCATCTTTGAAATGTGGCGGGTGCATTGCAAAGACCAAATAGTATCCTTCTATATGCATATGCCCCGAAAGGGCAAGTAAAAGTAGTTTTCTGCTGATCCTCTGGTCTTACCGGTATTTGAAAGAAACCACTGTATCCATCCAAATAACAAAAGTATGAACTCTTTGCTAGCCTTTCAAGCATCTCATCAATGAACAGAAGAGGATACTGATCTTTCTTCGTCACCTTGTTCAAACTTCTGTAATCTATGCACATTCTCCATCTAGTTACAGTCCTTTGAGGGATCAACTCATTGTTCTCATTAGGCACTACTGTCAACCCTCCTTTCTTGGGCACACAATATACTGGACTAACCCATTCACTATCAGTAATAGGGTAGATCATACCTGCATTAAGCAGCTTTGAAATCTCCTTTTTAACCACTGGCTTCATTGATTCCTTCAACCTTCACATCCCTTCAACCACTGGTATAGCATTCTCTTCCAAGTTAATCTTGTGGGTGCAGAATATGGGGCTGATTCCTTTGATTTCATCCAATGTGTAACCAATAGCCTTCTTATACCTTTTGAGCATAGTAAGCAGCTTCACTATTTCTTCCTTCGTTAGGGCGTTGTTCACGATAACTAGATATGTTTTATTCTTCCCTAGATATTCATAGCGTAGCTTCTTCAGAAGTTCCTTCTGTTCCACTTCTGGTGCTTCACCTGGATCCAGCTCTCCCAGAGGTTCAAAATCAGGATTTTCCTGGTTGAGCCGATTAGCGCAAGCATCACGCCAATCGATGCTGGTAGTATCCTTGTCAGTTTCATGCATGATGTGGTCAAGTGGGTCTCCCATATCCATCCCTATCTTCTCGTCTTCCTCTGGGTAGATTTCCTGATAGCAAGAAGGGTCTTGTTGAGACGGATCGTTAAATTGAAATTGCACTTCTTCACCTCCTAGGTGTAGCGTAATTTGACCTTTCCCATCATCGAGAACAGCTTGTACTAATCTTAAGAACAACCTTCTCAGAATGATTTCTTCAACCGGTATTATTTTTGAGCTGACCTTAATTTCAACATTTTTTATCATCCCTTGTGGCTTGGTCTTCCTTCCATCTGCCATGATGAGCTCAAGTTCAGTCCCTATCAGCCGCCGTCGAGTTCCATAAGGCATGCTCATAAATGCATCATAAGTCATCAAGCTGACACGGGAACCAAAGTCACACACAACTTTCGGAAATTTCTTCCCTGATATCTCGCATGGCATGTATGCTTCTTCTTCTTCTTCATCAGTGACACCTACAACATACACATCACACAATCCTTCATAGGGGGATGGCTCAAAGCAACTGTCTAGTAATCTCTTTGCTTGTTTCACCTCTGTTCCTTCAAGATCTATATTATCCTTGTAAAGCTTCCCTAAAACTCTCCCAATAATCTCTTGATCGAAAACTTTCGACTTAAGGCGATTACTCAGGAAATTGTACTCAATTCCAGCTTTGGAAGCATCTTGCGGGCTGAAGGATCTTCTCATATTGAGCAACTCTTGTGAAAAATCAATAGGAATCCAGTCCATTGGTTCAAATTCGTCGAGTGGTTTAGCATTCACCAATGTCCTATCCCCCTTTGGTTTAGCAAAGTTACCTTCAAATTCCTTGAGGTGGCTGTCCAGAATCGCAGCTTCTATCTTGGTATATTCCTTGCAACTTGACGGAGTTGTCAAGGTGATCAGTTCTCCTGTTGTTGCAACTACGCCGATCGGTTCAGAGACTGCGCCGATCGGCGCACACATTAGACCCATAGAGGTGGGTCTGACGGGCTCTATCTCTTCGAAGTTATGCTCTGAAGTAATCATTGATCTACTCTCAGACATAAAGATCTGTTCAGCCGACGACTCTTCCTTTTGCTTAACTTCTGGGCATTACCGGCTTGGTTCTAGGTATTTTTCCCAATGCTTGTGCAAAGCTTCATTCTCGGCAATTTTGTCTAACAATTCGATCCCTGTCTTGGCTGTCAATCTCAGAAAACTTCCTCCGGCCGATCCATCCAAATGCATCCTCGATGCCTTGTTTATGGCCATGTAAAAGGTTTGAGAACACATATTCTCATCAATGCCGAGGTCGGGTCCTTGTTTCAATAATGTTTGAAAACGTGTCCAGGCTTCCGTGAGAGATTCTCCATCTTCTTGTAAGAAGTTCACCACTTCTCTTCTTAATGTCTGCATCTTTGGCAAAGGGCAATAGTGGAGACAAAAATTTCCAACTAATTCACTCCACTCTTTGGCTTTTCCTCCCAAAGAGAATGGGAAAAGCAACCATCGATAAATATCCCGAGGCACTCCTTCATGATGGAATGTTTGGCAAAGTGCCTCCAAGTCTTGTAAGTGAGTATACGGGTTCTCTTCTTTTGCTCCAAAGAATTATTTGCTTCAGCCATGCTAATGATAATGGGGTTCAACACATACGAGGGGGTCGTGGCTTTCTCATCTGAGGATTGAGGCACCAGCACGTCTGGAGATGGCAAAGAAAGCTCCCTAAGCGTCGAAGAAGGTTCTGTCGTACTCATCCTGAAAATTCACACAAAACACAAAAACAAAAACAACTAGAAAAGAAAGGATTAGACATTAGTAAAATATTAATAGTAAAAGAACTGGCTTGTTCCCCGGCAATGGCACTAGAAAATGAGCTTGTTGGTCGTAGTTACGCACCCACTTATATACCGCAAGAGGACGGTGTACAGTTGTAGCTCTTTTTCCCTCAGAGTATTCCAAGGTTATTAAATCCATAGGGAACGAGCGGAACTATTACTATTTAAAGGGTTACTAACAGATTGCAATGGTTGGGTTGGTGTGAATGGTGACAGTGAGAGAGTGGTGGATGAATGTTATTGGAGATGTAACAGGATAATGAAGGATTCTCTCCTTAGGATTGGTTCACTAGCATGTAACCTTATTCTTATCAACTCGAGTGATGACCCTAATATTCTACAAGACATGGTGGTTTCGTTCACCCCGGCTGTCACTACAGTGGTTATTAGCTCCCCACTGGTTTCTTGCACTATGCAATGGGTAGAAGTGTATTGGCCTATACACTAATGGAAAGGGATAAATAGATGCGCAATTAAGTTTATCACATAGATTAAATTCATCAAGAGAGTATCAATGAGCATGAGAGTTACATGACCAGATCCCCGCACCAGAGAAGAGAATATGAGACTACTTGCTCATCCTCCCACTAAACATAGCAGTGGGATGAGAAATAGCGCTGGAACGCGCACGAGCCGATCAGCGCAAGCCTCGCTCCGATCGGCGTGACCTCCCTTCTGGTGGTTCTCATCGGTGTTGACCAACCGTCGCCGCAAATATCCTAGAACCCTAGTTCTAACAACTCAATATCACGATTGCCATCTCTCCCTTCTCTCTTCTCGGCTCGGACCTTGATAATTATCTTCCTTTTATACTCGTGGGGATTGGGTCAACTTCCACCGTCTCCAACTTGTATTGGGCTGGGCCTTCATCCTTCTTAGACTGGGTTATGCCTTTTGTCATCTTTACCCCCTGCGTCGATCGGCGTAGGCCCATGCCGATCGGCGCCACTCTATATCTAGCCCATCTTCGTTGCTCTTTGGTTCCTTATCCATATTTGCCATATTTTACACCTGTTTTTTGCAATTACATCCAAAACAGAACAACTACAAATATATGCAAATATGGGGTTAATTGTTAGTCCAAACAACCAAATAACGCTGTAAAATGTCCCTTTTTGGTAGATAAAATGGATAGCTAGAAACCACTGACATGCATCAATTGATGAAAGGAGTGAATCGCACAATACCCTGGATGAAAGTCGACACACAGAGATCAACTCACACGATGGAACACGCTCCAAACACCGAACAAAAATCAAGACTTGGGGTTTTTGGCTATGGAGAGCGAGGTGGGAAGTCCCTATGCTTGCGCGCGTGCGAGAGAGAGGGGGGAAGCTGGCGGCGCTGGAGCGACGTCAGTGGCGAGGGGGCTGCGGGGGCAGCACAGGAGGCACGTAGCGGCGAGGCGAGGCGGCGGCGGTTCGGCTGCTCTGCAGCTTCGGCGGGCGCTGCGGCGCACAGCTTGCGTGCGGGCGGAGACGATGGCGCACGGCAGCGGCACTGCTAAGGGCGCGAGCGGCAGGCGTGCGCGTGAGTGAGGGCGAGCGGGCGGGAGCGAAGATGGCAACTACGGTGAGGAACTGGCGGCATCAGTGAGGCGGGGCGAGAGCGAGAACTCGGTGTCAATGAAGAACAAGGAAATGTCCAACCGATTTTGACCTAGGTCAAATAGGCATCAAAGGCCGAGATTGAGAAGGAGTCAATCGATAGCTCGGATCGGGATTCGCATCACGCGATCAACTCGAGTGACCGGACGGTACGGTCTCTGGACCGGATGGTCGGGTCTGCTCTAGGTCTGCTGGCATACCATACAGACTGGATGGTCCAGTCACTAGGACTGTTCTGTCCGGTCTCTACGACCAGACTCTCCAGAACACTATACCCGTGGGCACTGATCGGACAGTACAGTCCGTAGATCGAACTATATGGTCACTATCAGATTTTTTGCTTAAACAAGGAATTTCTCTATTTTCCAAGTGTCCTTGCCAAACACACAAATAAACACCGCACTTGGAATATAGAGGGAATGTGGCGCCCCTTCCCGGAGGATCGAGGTCCCGACGGTGCTAATAACGCAGGCACTTGATAATACAACAATGGTTCGAATTTAAGTTGAATATTACATCAATAAGTCATGAGAGTGCAGCAGAATATTACAAGTTCATAATGTTTTTTAAAACATAGCAGAAGCGAATAACAATAAGGAGCTACGAGCTCGACGATACATGATAGTAATTATTCCTGCCCGAAGAACCATCACTCTAGCAACACACATCAATACTGCGGCAACGAGTCGGACTCCCAGTGGGCAGTCCAACCCTCAGGGACTTGCATGTCCCAGGGCAGGACATTCTCAGGCAACTCTACCTCTTCATTACCTGAAAACAACAGTGGCACAAAGCCTGAGTACTAATTACTCAGCAAGACTTACCCGTCAGACTTCTAGGTATGCAATGGCTCTAATAGGTGGCTTGTTTGAAAAGACTCGCACTAAGCAACCTATTAGTTCTATCAAGTTTTATTCATCAAGTTAATTAGGTAGAACAGAATGTAACTTTAGTTGTAACAATAAGATAATAAATCAATACATAATGTAAGTACAATATAAGAGCCATAAGAGTATCGTCAACAATAGCATCATAATCGATTCCCAAGTACCATGTGCAACTACGTGACGACTCAGTGACCAAGTGGTACTCATTACTGCGAGGGACAACAATTACAATTAATTTACAACAGCTGGGAAAACCCGAGATACATGACACATACGCACCAATTAGGGTCGTATATGGCAACCTTTCGCAAGGACGAAAAACAACTTGGTCCGGGTCTAGTCTCAGCGAGTGGGCATGCCGTTCTGCCGACAGTACTTCGCGGTATGAACAGCCCACTCCAGCAGCAGAAGGGTCACTGACCACTGTACTAGATACCATCCTCATTGCCGCGCCAATGCTACATCAGTTTACTAGTGCCCATAGACTAGCATGTATTCGGTACTGTTCAATACTTGACAAAGGGGCCGACCACGGACGGGTCCTAGGTTCGACAAGGCAGGGCTACCACAGCCAACACCGATGTATTGCTGCAAACCTACATATGCATCTTCCCTGCCCGGTCATAATATTAAATAAACTTCTTTTATAGGTTCCCGTTCCAGTGGTCAAGTTCATTCCTTAGTATTGATATCTACCGAGCCTAGTAGTTACTAAGCATAGCGACACAGTACCGATACTACCATGGTTCTAATGACAGTGGCATGGGTCATTTGGGTATCATGCAAGTGGGTTCCAATCTACTCCTATGACTTAATGCAACAATAATCATAGACACTAGTAATATTGATAGCTAGCAACTTTATAAAATGGCGAATGAAAATCGGGGTTTGCCTGGATCGACACTAGTGTTAGCGACTTCAATCTCTTGTTCCTGAGACTCAGTCTCCTTCTGATGATCCTCTTCGGGCTCCTGGTTGTCATTACCTATATGATGACAAAGGTGTTAACAGTATTGTCGTAATACCGTTATATGCAATGATATGATACATGCAAGCGCATCGTATTTTGATGTCGATGAATTATTATTATGTTCTCGAAATCATATGCTTCAATGTTCTCGAAGCCATATGCTTCAACGAAACAAATTGGAGTTTCATCATTTTATGTGTGTTAATCATTTATTTAGGATTGTTATAGTTTTTCAGAACAATTAAGCAATTAAAATAGTAACCAATCGATTCTGGACTTGAGTGATTTATCATGAACAGGGACATAGATGAATTGCATTTTCACCAAGTTACAACCTCTGGATATTATTATTCTATTTACTAGCATTTATTCAAGTTAAATCATTACATAATTAATAGAGTATTAAATACTGCAGAATTAGCTTAACCAAAAATCAGGGTGGTGTATTACCATGAAATAACAGTACATGCAAAATATTAGAATTAAATTCCATTCCTAGAATTATTAAGGAATTAATTAGTGTTTACACAATTTATTTAATTAATTAAAATATGTTGACAGAGACAGCTGGTTATCATTTTACTAAAATGCAACACATTATTATGAAGCTAACAAATTTAGTTTGGGGTCATTTGGACTAAAAATGAATTTACTATGTATTTTAGAAGTTTCAGCAGTTTTCTGTAATTTCCAGAGAATTTCGGGTTTAGTTTGTTTAACACGTCAGTGCCATGTGGCAACCACGTCAGCGCCACGCGGGTTCTAGCTCAGCTGCCAGGAGGATGCCAGAGTGCTTGCCGGAGCGGGTCGCGCTCGCCGGAGGGCTCGCCGCCGGGCATTATGCGGGTGGGAAACTCGCCGCGGAAGCAGTAAAACAAGGCACGCACTAAGGCGGAGAGACTAGTGGAGATCGCGGGATTGGGATCTCATCGGAAGGTGGTCGTCGGCGAGAGGCGGCGGGAGAGGGAGATCCGGCGGGGTCGCGGGAACGGCTCGGAGTAGAAAAACGGACGGGGTCTACTCCTACAGCTTCACGGCAACTCGGGGAGGCTCGGCATCACGTCGGTTCACGTCGGAGGAGAACGGAAGTAGGGGCTCGTCGTGGAGGCGGCTTCGGTGATCGGCGATGACAGGTCGAGACCGGGGAAAAGCAGAATGCCGGCGTCCTGGTGCACGAAATCGAAGGAGAAATGAGTCAGGGGGTTGCGTTGAGATTTTGCGCTTACGAGCGAAAAGGAACAGGACGAGGAGGCTCACCGACTGCTGCGAATTCCGGTTAACAGCAGAGGATGTCTCCGGGGAATTCACTTCTGGTCTTCCTTCGATTCACTCTAGTTGTGCACGAACTTGGCTAGACAGGGCCAGAGGAGGGTAGAGGGGGAGTACGCGAGTGCGTTGAAGCTCTCCGCTCGAGTTGGAAGGCAAGGAAGCAGTGGCTACGAGAGGCTGACTTAGGTTCGGTAATGGCGACTGGTGGGGGAGAGAAGAATTGGAAGAAGAGAGGGTTGAAGTGAGAGAGCAGCTCGGTTCCGCGTGGCTCACCGGTGTGCTTTAGATGCCGCGGGGAGGTTAGCGAGGTGGTTGAGGCCAGAAGCGGCAAAGGGGGGAGAGAATTGAAAGGTTGCCGGCAGAGTTGGATCTTGCTAAATAGATAAAATGCCCAATAAATTCATAATATTCTATTTTATTATTACCAAACTGATTATGAATTATTTGACATGAGTTGTATTGAAATTTTTAAATTGCTTCAATAACTTGGTTGCCAAAGGTTAGCGATGTTCTACAAGGTCGGGACCAAAGGTTACCCTTTCTCCAGATTCAGACCAGTTTAGCGATGTTCTACAACTATGACCATAGAGTGCTTCAAATGGTGACATTTTTAGACTCTCTTGGTAACTATTGTTGTACGAGAATTCCGCATAAGGCAAATACTCATCCCAATTACCACCATGTGTTAAAACACATGCTCTAAGCATATCTTCCAAAATCTGGTTGACATGCTCTATTTGTCCGTCAGTGGGGGCATGGTAAGCGGAACTCCGAATCAGCTTGGTACCCAGTGATGCAAGCAGTTGTTCCAAAAAATGAGCGACAAACTGCGAGCCTCGATCTGTAACAATGGTCTTGGGTACTCCATGAAGACATAGAATTCTTGCTATGTATAGCTCTGCATATTGCTTTATCTTGTTGGTGTTATTGATCGGTAGGAAGTGGGTAGATTTTGTGAGTCGGTCCACAATGACCCAAATCGAATCATGCTCCCGAGAGGTGAGAGGGAGACCAACAATAAAATCCATGCTGATGTCTTCCCATTTCCACGCGGGAATACTCAATGGTTGCAGTAATCCGGCTTGTT
Source organism: Eleusine coracana subsp. coracana (assembly GCA_032690845.1). Taxonomy (NCBI): domain Eukaryota; kingdom Viridiplantae; phylum Streptophyta; class Magnoliopsida; order Poales; family Poaceae; genus Eleusine; species Eleusine coracana. Next base: position 32,425,067 of record CM064422.1, read on the forward strand.
TCAAATAATCAGCCTTAACTCTTTGACAGGTATCGCATTTTGCGACGTACCGAGCAATTTCCCGCTTCATCCTTGTCCACCAGAAATACTTCTTCAAGTCTTGGTACATTTTGTTACTACCCGGATGGATGGAGTACTTGGAGTGATGCGCTTCATCCACGATTTTCCGTCGAAGTTCAAAGTCTTTTGGTACTACTAAATGGTTATTGAACCATAGAGTACCGTCCGAGTCTTGGGTAAAGTATTTTGCTTTACCATCTTCAATGTTTTGTCGGATATGATTCATACCAACGTCATTTTTCTGTGCAGCAATGATTTCTTCATGAAGAGTAGATTGCACACTTAGGTTGCTAATCACTACAGCAGGTAAAATGTGAACGCTGGGTTCTAAATTAGTTTCACGGTCATTTCTATCCTGAACTTCCAGCTCTAAGTTGTTGCAGTGGACCTTTCTGCTTAACGCATCGGCGACTACATTAGCTGCCTGAATGATAATGAATCTTCAGGTTATAATCCTTAATCAGTTCTAGCCACCGACGCTGTCTCATGTTCAGATCAGTCTGGGTGAAGATATATTTCAAGATTTTATGGTCTGTGTAAATGTGCACTAAGTTGCCGAGCAAATAATGCCTCCATATTTTTAGTGCAAGTATAACTGCAACTAGCTCCAAATCATTATTTGGATAGTGCCCTTCATGCTTCCTTAACTGTCGAGATGCATAGGCTATGACACGACCTTCCTGCATGAGTACACATCCAAGTCCTGTCCCAGACGCATCACAATATACATCGAATGGCGTGGTGATGTCTGTTCGAGCCAGTACTGGGGCAGTTGTCAATAATTTCTTCAATTCTTCAAATGCTTCTTCACAATTGCTGTTGCAATTAAACTTTTTCTCCTTTTTCAGCAGCTCCATGATGGGTTTGGTTAGCCGAGAAAAATTTGGTATGAACCTACGATAATATTCGGCTAGTCCGAGGAAACTGCGTACTTGGTGAACTGTCTTTGGTGGCTTCCAATCTAGCACGTCTTGAACCTTGCTAGGGTCTACCGAGATTCCTTCTACGGAGACTATGTGACCAAGGAATGGCACATGGTCCAACAAAAATTCACACTTGCTAAATTTTGCATACAACTTGTGATCTCGTAGACGTTGAAGAACAATGCGAAGATGTTCAACATGCTCTTCCTTGGACTTAGAATAGATGAGGATGTCGTCAATGAATACTACCACAAATTTATCCAACTCTGGCATGAATACCAAATTCATGAGATCCATGAAATGAGCTGGAGCGTTTGTCAATCCGAATAACATTACTAGATACTCAAATAATCCGTATCTAGTAGAAAAGGCAGTCTTCGGAATATCTTCTGCTCTGATTTTGATTTGATGATAACCCGAACGGAGGTAAATTTTTGAAAATACCTTAGCACCAACTAATTGATCAAAAATGATATCAATTCGTGGTAACGGGTATTTATTCTTTATGCTAACTTCGTTGAGAGGTCGATAATCAACAACGAGACGTAGAGATTTGTCCTTCTTCTTCACAAAAATAGCAGGGCAGCCCCAAGGTGAAGTGCTTGGGCGAATGAACCCCTTTTCCAATAACTCATTCAATTGCTTTTTCAATTCGGCCAACTCATTCGGGGCCATCTTATAAGGTCGACGAGATATCGGAGAAGTTCCTGGCTGTAGCTCTATCTTGAATTCCACTTCACGGTCAGGTGGTAGGCCAGAGATATCCTCGAGAAATACATCCAGATACCCACAAACAACTAGGATGTTCCCAAGCGATTGTCCTTCCTAGTGATGGACAATCAAGGCTTTTGATGAATTAATGTTTAGAGAAAATGTGTCTTTTCCATGCAAAGGGGAGTTGATGTGAACGATACAGGGCTCGATGTGTAGCATGGCTCTATGGATTTTCATCCAGAACATGCCCAAAATCAAATCAATTCCTTGGTGGCTAAGCATGATAAAATCCGTGGGGTAGATTTTCTTGCTTATTTCCAGAGGAGCTTTGCGTACTATTTGATTGGCACTAATTTGCCCAGCGGGGGAACGAATTGTGTAGCATCTTTCTATAGTCTGGGGTTGAAGATTATGTTTTTGCACACATACTTGGCTAATGAAATTATGCGTAGCACCAGAATCAAAAAGTGCAAGGACAGGCTGGCGATAGAGCGAGAGCGTACCGGTCAGCACGGGTTTGCCCTGAGGGATATCTTCCGCATTGGTGTAGTTCACTTAGGCACCACGTGATGGTGCATTCACATTCCTACTCTGGTTCTGGCGCTAGTTGTTGCGCCTTGGTGCAGTGCAGTTTTTTGCAAAGTGGCCGGTACGGCCATAATTGTAGCAAGGGTAGTTGCCTCCACGATCAGCAGTCAGTGGGGCACGAGCACTCGGGTTCCCTTGTTGCTGATACAGTGCACGGTACTGAGTGTTCTGCTATTGGTACGGTGCACGAGGTGGGAAGTTCTGCTGCTGTGATGATCTCGAGTTGTTCGGGCCAAACCATCGCTGAAGCAGTTGCTGCGGTGCTGCCCGGAAATGTTGTTCGGTGGGTGAAGTATATATCAGGCGATGCTTCGCCTGTGGGGCAGCAGAGGCAGTAGCAGGAGCCTTTCTCTTGCGGTCTTCTTCTTCAACTTGGCGCATAGCTCCTTCCTGGACAATAGCAGCATTGACCAGATCGTTGTATGTGCCAGTCGTCTGCCAAGTCAGACGTTCCTTGAGCGTGGCATTCATCCCACACAGGAATGTGTATCTCTTCTTTTCCTCAGTATTAACATACTCAGTGACATACTAAGCAAGGTGATTGAAAGCTTCAGAATATTGGAGGACATTCCTCCCTCCTTGTTTTAGATCCATAAATTCCTGGAACTTTCTTTGCATGAGACCCGCGAGGATGAAATGAGCACGAAAAGCAGCTTTGAAGTCATTCCATTCAACACAGAGTCCAGCGGACAAAGAAGCTTCATAGTTGGCCCAACAGGCACTAGCAGAGCCATGGAGTTGTTGGGCGATGAACATCACCTTATGGTGCTTGGTGCATTCCAGCAGACCGAATTTAGACTCGGTCTGATGCAACTAGTGGTCGGCGTCCAGCGGCTCTCTGGCACACTCGAAGGTGGGTGGGTGGGTACCCAGGAAATCTGAGTAAGTGCTCCAACGGGGCTGGTTGTTGTGGTTGTTGTAGTTATCTCCACGTCCAGCCAGATGGGTCGTGATGTCGACCAGCCGACAGAGCAACTCGGAGTCATTCTGCTGCCTTTTGAGTGCAGCGGCCAGAACTTCAGCTAATGAAGGCTCAACATTCGCTCCTTGCTGAGAGCTCTCAAGATCTTCCTGATTCCGAGTACGCACCATGCTGCAATTTATACGGTTGCACATTAGTTATTTCTCATAATATTCCATAATATCACATGCGCAAGAATATAAATTTGCAAGAGGCACGGTAAAATCTCAAAAATGACAACCATCTCCATTGATTCAATTCAGTCTACATGGTTGTTAAAGGACATCATCACACGGTGCCTTACCTATATGTGTCGACGCCTAGTTATGGTATTGTGGACACAATATGCAAGATTCACTCTCCTACATCAAACTAGGGATACATATACTACACGGCCGTACACAGGGGTAGTGAATCATCTACTCCTGGCCTAAGTCTTCCGGCTCTTCTGGTTCTTCCTGTTCCATAGGCTCTCCTGGTTCCTCCAGATCCATCATTTCCTCATCATCAACACCGGTAGGTGCCATCTCCACATCGTCTTGTTCCCCATACTCTATGAAGATCTCATCCCAATTCCCTTCAATAGGAAGATGGGCAGCCTTAAATGCGTTCAAGTCATCTTGAGCCTCAATCATGTCATGCTCAAAATCTGCTGCATCCTGCAAGGCTTGGTCACGTTCTTCTAGAATCACATCCATCTCTTTATTCTTGGCTTGGATTTGCTGGTTCGGTTCTGCAATTTCTTCATCCTTAGCTTGTTTTTTGACCTCAGAAAGTCGAAGCGTAGAATGGAACACATCCAAATGCCAGCACAAGTTTGTGCACAAAGAGAAAGTGGACAAACCATAATACTCTATTATGGGCAGCATAGGATCATGGTGGCGATGGTTTAGGTTAATGATGAAATCCACACGCTTCATCCACTCGAAGTCCGTCACATCATTAATGGGTAGCAAGGCGACGGGTGTTCTAGCAACATCATGCTTCTGGTCTTCACAGAATCGAGTAAGTGCCCTGAATGCAGCTACATTCCAGGTGGAAGGTAGATCTGTCCCGGTGACGCTAAGGGTCCAAGATTCCCATGCGGGGATGACGGAGTAATTGGCGGGAACCGCCACATGGATGACACATGAGGGGACTCCATGCTCCTGGAATTCCTTGCCAACATAGATGGGAGGAATGGAATATCTGAATCTCTGGAGAACTCTCCAAAATAAGTGAATCATCCCTGTGAACTCCAGGCCATCGGTAATTTCCCAACCCTATGGTGGTTGTTCTTTGTTTTCAGCCATCTACGAAGAAAGTACTTTGATTGAGTCAATGAGTACGATTAAACTTTGTTGCAACAATAATAGCTACTAAGGGTACATGATGTGGACAAGGGTTCCCGATCTTCCGAAAGGTTCTAGATACGTTGATTTGGTCGGAGGCGACACACAAATCGATCCGGCTTCAGAACAGCACGTTCTAAACCCCGCAATCATAGCACGACGTCTCCTCTGGTTATCAACCGTCCTAAAATGATTGACCTCGCCGAGAAGGCTAATCCCTGCCTGCGAATCAAGAACACAAGCAAGAACAAAGAAGAAAACAACACAATTGCAGATGTATTATGAATCTCACGAAGTTGGGGTCTCACAAACCGTGATGACGGTGAAACTGTTATGAGCAGAATAATCTAAGAAAAACCCAAAACCCTAATGGTGCGACGGCGGCTGTATATAAAGACCCTAGGGTCGTGCAAGACCCTCTGGACGCACCCCTACTTGGGCTCAACTAGATACAAAGCCCAAAGGCCAAAAACAGGCGACACAGCACCAAAACAGATTCTGAACTCTCTCTTGTTTCGACGATTCCCGATGACTCCGGACGAATTTTGATATGAGACCGGCGGCATTGGAAATGTCGTCTTCTTATCTTTCCGTGCATATGTAGAACGTCCAAATCCGAGTCTGTATGCGTCTTGGGCATCCGTTTTAGTGCAGACTGGTACTGAGCCCCAAAACAGACTCGAAGTCGGTTTTGGTTGGGCCTCCACCTTGGCTTCCACGTCCTTGCTGGTCTTCCACATCTCCAAGTCCTTCTCCCATCATCTCCTAGTCCTCTCCATGGTTCCTAATTACAATATAATCATTAGATAGCAAACCATTCTCAAAAGTGACATATAATAAAGAATGTAGGAACGAGCTCACCTCTAAATTTAGTCGTCGTGCACGAGCTCTAGTCATTGGACCTTGCAAGTCCAGAATTGGAGGAGTGTTGCATGTATCCTTAGGAGTGATGTCCTCATCATCCTCCCCCTCTTGAAGTGGAGTCATCGTCGACTCAAGCTTATTCTCTTCTCCCAAGTATGGTTTCAAATCTGAAATGTTAAAAGTAGGACTAACCCCAAACTCGGGAGGCAACTCAAGTTTGTATGCATTATCATTAATCTTCTCAATTATTTTGAAAGGACCATCAGATCTAGGCATTAATTTAGACTTTCTCAAATCTGGAAATCTATCTTTTCTCAAGTGTAACCATACTAAATCTCCTACATCAAGTTTTACTTCTTTTCTACCTTTACTACCAGCAATTTTATACTTGTCATTCATCTTTTCAATGCTAAGTCTAGTGGTCTCATGTATTTTCAAAATAAATTCAGCACGTTCCTTAGCATCAACATGAACTCTCTCATGAATAGGTAGAGGAAGTATATCAAGTGGAGTACGGGGATCAAAACCATACACTACTTTGAAAGGACTTACCTTGGTAGTAGAATGTTTTGCCCGATTATATGCAAACTCAACATGAGGCAAACATTCTTCCCATTGCTTCAAATTTTTCTTCAAAATAGCTCTCAACATAGTACCCAAAGTGCGGTTCACCACCTCAGTTTGTCCATTAGTTTGTGGGTGACAAGTTGTAGAAAACAACAACTTTGTACCCAACTTATTCCAAAGCGTGCGCCAAAAGTGACTCAAGAATTTTGCATCACGATCTGAAACAATAGTAGAAGGCATACCATGCAAACGAACAATTTCTTTGAAAAAGAGATCAGCAATATAACTAGCATCATCAGTCTTATGACATGGTATAAAGTGTGCCATCTTAGAAAATCTATCCACAACAACAAAAATACTATCACTCCCCCTCTTAGTCCTAGGCAGTCCTAAAACAAAGTCCATAGAAATATCTGCCCAAGGAATAGAAGGAACAGGAAGTGGCATGTATAAACCATGTGGATTCAAGCGAGACTTAGCTTTTTGACATGTAGTGCAGCGAGCAACAAAGCGCTCAACATCTTTCCTCATCCTTGGCCAAAAGAAGTGTGTGGCCAAAATATCCTCCGTCTTCTTGACACCAAAATGACCCATCAATCCACCTCCATGCGCCTCCTGTAACAACAAAAGACGAACGGAACCAACTGGAATGCATAGGCGGTTAGCTCTAAACAAGAATCCATCATTCAACACAAATTTATTCCATGCACGACCTTCTTTACAATGCAGCAATACATCCTTAAAATCAACATCAGCAGCATATTATTCTTTAATTGCCTCAAGTCCAAAAATTCTACAATCAAGTTGAGACAATAAAGTATAGCGCCTAGATAAAGCATCAGCGATCACATTATCCTTCCCTTTCTTATGTTTAATAATGTAAGGAAAAGACTCAATAAATTCAATCCATTTAGCATGTCTACGGTTCAAATTACATTGAGAATGAATATACTTAAGTAATTCATGATCAGAATGAATAACAAATTCTTTGGGCAACAAATAATGACGCCACGTCTGTAAACAACGTACAAGTGCATACAATTCCTTATCATACGTGGAGTAATTCAAAACAGGCCCAGTAATTTTCTCACTAAAGTATGCAATAGGTTTACTATCTTGCATCAAAACACCACCAATGCCTATACCACTAGCATCACATTCAAGCTCAAAAATCTTATCAAAATTAGGTAATTGCAGTAATGGTGCATGTGTAAGTTTATCCTTCAAAGCATCAAAAGACTCATGATGTACCTTACCCCAATGGAAATCAATGCCCTTCTTTGTCAACTCATGCAAAGGTGCAGCAATGGTGCTGAAATTTTTGACAAAACGGCGGTAGAAACCTGCAAGACCAAGAAAACTCCTCACCTGTGTGATAGTTTTTGGTACAGGCCAGCTCTTTATGGCTTCAATCTTCACCTCATCCACCACAATTCCCTATGGAGTCACAACATAGCCAAGAAAAGAGACTCGATCCGTGCAAAAGATGCACTTCTCAAGGTTACCAAATAAACGTGCATCTCGTAAAGCATCAAAAACAGCACGCAAATGATTCATATGTTCATCTATAGATTTGCTATAAATCAAGATATCATCAAAGTAAACTACCACAAATTTGCCAATGAAAGCTCTTAAAACCTCATTCATCAAGCGCATGAAAGTACTAGGTGCATTAGTTAACCCAAAAGGCATTACTAACCACTCATATAATCCAAATTTGGTTTTGAAAGCTGTTTTCCATTTGTCTCCAAGTTTCATTCTAATTTGATGGTAGCCACTACGCAAATCAATTTTAGTAAAAATTATAGCACCACATAACTCATCAAGCATGTCGTCTAGCCTAGGAATAGGATGACGATACCTAATAGTAATATTATTAATGGCTCTACAATCTACACACATACGCCAAGTACCATCTTTCTTAGGAACCAAAAGTACAGGAACAACACAAGGACTAAGTGATTGACGAACATACCCACGATCCAAAAGGTCTTGAACTTGTCGTTGTATCTCCTTAGTCTCCTCAGGGTTGGTCCTATAAGCACCACGGTTTGGCAAAGTAGCACCCGGAATCAAATCAATTTGATGCTCAATCCCTCTCAAAGGTGGCAATCCCGGGGGTATCTCAGCTGGAAAAACATCCTCATACTCCTGCAAAAGGTTAGTGATAGCAGGAGACACAGCACTAGAAGCAATATCATCAAGCGAAAACAAAGCTTCTTTGCATATCAAAGCATAGCAAATATCATCATTATCAGAAATTTCAGCAAGCTCAGATTTTGTTGCAAGACATGAACGACCTTGTAATTTAATTCCAGCACCCTTAGAACTTGAAGAATCATTAACATTACTAGGTGTAGAATTAGAATTAACAGGTTGTTGAATTTCAGGACCTTTATTTTTCAAACTAGCAGCTCTTTCTAAATCAGCTTGTACAATTTTAGCAGGGGTCATTGGTAACAAAGTAATTTTAGTTCCTTTATGCATAAAAGTGTACTTATTACTTCTACCATGGTGTACAACATCATTATCAAATTCCCAAGGTCTACCCAATAAAAGTGAACATGCTTGCATGGGTACGACATCACAATCAACAGAATCCACATAAGAACCAATGGAAAAAGGAACTCTACAAGTTTGTATTACCTTAGCTTTGCCAGAGTCGTTTAACCACTGAATGTAGTACGGATGTGGATGTGGACGTGTGGTCAAAGCAAGCTTGTTGACCAGATCAGAACTCACCAAGTTATTGCAGCTCCCTCCATCAATGATGACATGTGCACGGCGGTTCTTGATGACGAAGAAAATCTGGAACAAGTTGTGGCGCTGCATCGTCTCGGGCTGATGAACTTGTGTGCTAAGGACATGTTGAACAATAATGTTCATGTATCCTGTGGTGTCTCCGCCTCCAAGGACGAGGTCACTGCCGGTGGCAGCGATGTCCTCCTCCTCATCCTCCACATCGGAGGTGCTCATGTAACCGCCATCGTCTGTCGCCACATATGCCCGCCTACTTGGACAATCTTTCTGCACATGATCAAGTCCATGACAGCGGTGGCATTGAATCCCTGTAGTGCGCCCTGTTGAAGCAATAGAGGAGGCACTACTAGCTGGTACCTACACAGAAAGTTTACCTGAGCGCGTAGAAGGTGCAGGGGCTGATCTTGGAGCTGCAGAAACAACACTGATTCCCTTGGTAGCTGCTGGTGGAGGCGGCCGGAAAGATGGTCTGGGCAGCCCCGAAGTCCCCGTCGAGCGTGGGGGGTAGGAGTTCCTTGACTTGCTGTACTCCTCAAAAGCCTGGAAAAGTCCCTATGATTCTTTCTCTGCAAGCATAGCATACTGGAAACACTAGGTGAGGGTATAATATTCTTTATAATCAAGGATGTCCTGAATTTCTTTTCTTAAACCAGAATAAAAGCGACAAATCTGATCCTCTACTTTTTCAACTACAGCACAACGAATCAAACCCTTCTGAAGCTCACTAAAATACTCCTGAATAGTTTTATCTCCTTGGTCTAAACGTTGCAGTTTATTACGAATCTCTCTATAAAAAGAAGGGGGAACAAAACGATCACGCATTGCTACCTTAAGTTCTTCCCAAGTAGTAGGCAAATCAGTTTCAGCAGCTAGACCACTCCACCAAACAATAGCAAAGTCCTTAAACTCACTAGTAGCTTGTCTAACTCTATGTTGTTCAGGAACAAGGTGGGCATTAAATTTTTATTCTACAGTCATCTCCCAATCAAGATAAACATCACCATCATACAGACCCGAAAACGAAGGAATTGAAAACTTAATTTTAGCATACGGGTCATCTGGAGCATAGTTACCGTGTGGACGACGATTGTAGTTATGGAAACCATCCATACCTTGAGTATTATGTTGCAAACGACGTCGTAATCGTGCGGTCCTTGTAGCTGACCTATCCACGGTGCCATCAGCCTTATACACCGTGTCTTCATCATGGACGTCTTCAACATCGTTGTTGTTGTTATTGGTGTTCGTATTATTGGTTTTAGGAGCGGTCTCCAACGCAACAACCTGATCGGTTAACTTAGAGACCCGCTTCTCTAACCGCTCGATGCTTTCTCCAATGTGAAGCTTGCTGACCGTATCAGTAACAGCTCTGGTGATCGTCTCTGCCAAATCACTCTGAGCAGCCTGCAAAGCCTTCTGGAGCTGCTCTTGGCTCACGCACTCAGCAAATTGTGAGGGTGAAGCCATCTCTCCGTCGTCACTTCCTGCCATCACAAACACCAAAACAGGAAACAAACAGTGAAGGTTATCCCTATAAAACAGCTAAGCAGTGGTGCCTCTCAACACAACAAAAGGAAACTCTTTACAAAGCTCTTACAAAGTTCTGAAAAGCAAAGCAAAGGATACCAGAGAGATGTGTTCCATGATTGCAAGGGTCACAAAATAACCCGTGTGCTGTCCAGAAGAAATATGTAGAGCTAGGAAGGCCAAATATATATATGTGAGTGGCACACAAATCAAAAACAGATAGTAAAGCTGAATAAGTGCCCAAGTAACTTGTCCCTAGTTTCTGGTCTAAGTATGTCCTAGAACAGTAGTGATAGCAAAGTAGAAACATGGAGACAAAGGCACAACAGGCGATAGCAGGAGGCTAAGTGCAAAACAGCCAAATCCAGAAATTTCAGTGGGCTAGATGTGGCACTAGTAGAAATCCGAAATTTCTTTTATTTTATTTTATTTTTTTGATATTTTTCTCCAACTCACTAACAATGGATGAGAATCCACAAAAAATTTCAGCTCAAACAGAGGTAGGATGTGGCCTACAGAAAATCTTGAAATTGCAGAAAACATCGGGTTTAAACTTAAATCAATTTTTTCTTTATCTTCCCGATTTTTTTTGAATTTTTTGAAGAGGGCACACAGGGCGTAGCCGAGTGTGGGTATGCCCAAATTTGAGTCAAGAATCTCCTGTAAAAATTTCAGCCAAAACGGACAACCGAGCGAAAAGTTATGCCCGTTTTACCGAAGGGGGGTCAGAGTCGGTTAGGGGTCGAGTTTGGAATTGGGTAAGATTTTTTTTGGCGGCGTGGATGCAGCGGAAAGTGGAAATTGTGGGAATTGGTCCGAGGTGTTGATGGTGTGTTCAGGGTGGGATTAGGGTGGGACTAGGCTAGGTGTGTTGATCAATCAACCCTAGCACAAAAAGTCAACAAAGCAGAGGATGGTGAAGGGGATGGCGGCTAGGGTTGCAAGGGAAACACTACTGATGAGAAAAACACAAACTAAACCAGCGACTAAACAAGAACTAGGGCACAAACTCAACACTACGGACTCTGAAATTGAAATATGCAAAGGCTAAACACGTGGTTATGGGCGGAGGGAAAATTTTTTTTTTTGGGCTTTTCTGTGGACGATAGAATGAACACAAAACGAAATTAACTAAGGGTAGTATGAACCTGACAGTGCACCTGAAGCTCTGATTACCACTTGATGTGGACAAGGGTTCCCGATCTTCCGAAAGGTTGTGGATACGTTGATTTGGTTGGAGGCGACACACAAATCGATCCGGCTTCAGAACAGCATGTTCTAAACCCCGCAATCGTAGCACGACGTCTCCTCTGGTTATCAACCGTCCTAAAACGATTGACCTCACCGAGAAGGCTAATCCCTGCCTGCGAATGAAGAACACAAGCAAGAACAAAGAAGAAAGCAACACAATTGCAGATGTATTATGAATCTCACGATGTTGGGGTCTCACAAACCGTGATGACGGCGAAACTGTTATGAACAGAATAATCTAAGTAAAACCCAAAACCCTAATGGTGCCACGGCGGCTGTATATGAAGACCCTAGGGTTGTGCAAGACCCTCTGGACGCACCCCTACTTGGGCTCAACTATATACAAAGCCCAAAGGCCAAAAACAGGCGGCACAGCACCGAAACAGATTCTGGACTCTCTCTTGTTTCGACGATTCCTGATGACTCCGGACGAATTTTGATATGAGACCGGTGGCATTGGAAAGGTCTTCTTCTTATCTTTCCGTGCATATGTAGAACGTCCAAATCCAAGTCTGTATGCGTCTTGGGTATCCGTTTTAGTGCGACTAGTCCTGAGCCCCGAAACAGACTCGAAGTCGGTTTTGGTTGGGCCTCCACCTTGGCTTCCACGTCCTTGCTGGTCCTCCACGTCTCCAAGTCCTTCTCCCATCATCTCCTAGTCCTCTCCATGGTTCCTAATTACAATATAATCATTAGATAGCAAACCATTCTCAAAAGTGACATACAATAAAGAATGTAGGAACGAGCTCACCTCTAAATTTAGTCGTCGTGCACAAGCTCTAGTCATTGGACCTTGCAAGTCCAGAATTGGAGGAGTGTTGCATGTATCCTTAGGAGTGATGTTCTCATCAGTACAACCAATGCATAGCGCAAATCATCATAGTTTCAATACATGGCTCAGAAAATGTGGCCCTTAAGTTAAAAAAGCATCTCACGCATCAACCCCAAAATACAACAACCTCACGAGGTTCGACAAAAGTTACCTACCCAACTGATCCTGACTACCGAGACTAGTCTAGGCTACCACTATCCTCCTAGGTCCTGCCTCGAGCTGGTGCCTCGTAGTCTATGTCAGACTCCTCGTCCATATCCTCTTGCGGGTCCTCCTCCTCCGGTGCTACCGGTGGTGCAAGGGCTGCCTCAAGCTACTGCTGTAGGCCCTAGTTCTCCTGAGCCAGGGTCTCTAAATCCTCTCCCATAAGCTCCATCTTGTGTTGTGCAGCCGTCAACTGATGCTGCAGGTGCTCGTTGTGGTTGGCGCATTGCTGCGTAATCACACCATGTCTGTCAACCTCCTACCCGAGGGTGTCGCGCTGTCCTGTCACCTCAGAAACGCGAGTCTCACTCGCCTCAAGAGCAGCGGTCAGTCGCTGAATCTCTATCTGCTGTGCGTCAACCTGTGTCTGCAGGTCATTCCTCTAAACCCAGACTTGCTCAGCCTCAGCCAGTATGATCCTGCTGTGGCTGCTAGCCTCCTCATCCAAGTTGAGGAGGTACTCGGAGTCGTAGGACACACGGTGGTATCCCGCGTGGTATGTCGGGTAGTCGTCACGGTCGATGCGCCTCACGCGCCTCTGCCAGACCGGGTTGGCCTAGTGCCAGTTGGGGATCATCTCAAATGGAGTCCCAGAGAGCGCTGTCGTGTGGCGCCCGCAGAAGTGGTGAGAGCCCTGTGGGCGACTCTCTCCAAACCCTCACGGAGGCTCCCACAAGTCGCCGTGCTCTCCATACCCGCCATGTCGAGGTTGCGCGGGTGTGTGGGCACGCTGATGTGCACCTCAGCAAGAGTCATGCCGTGACGACGAACCTCGTGGCCCTTGTAGGAGGGCGGCTTATCGTAGCCCAGCAAGCGTAGGAGATCTCACAAAAGTGTAGAAAAGCCACGGTGGTGGAGACCGGTGGTGTAGCGCCACCCGTCGTGTGAAAGCTCCTCAAAACCGTGGTCACCCATCTGGAACATAAACCCAATGGTGATTACAGTGTTCCATGAGTAACAATGCATTTCATATAAGTGCTATGAAATATAGAAACAAAGTTTTAGTTCTCATTTTCCAGCCTCAAGGGTCAATAATACGACAACGGGTTTTAAAACAAATTCTGTCTTTACTGTACAATAATCAGGAAAGTGGGTATTTCGAACAGAAAACAAGGTCTAAAAAATTTGGGCTTGGATCCATGTTATAGTACACTTTCATAGCTTTCCATATTGTACTTACATTCTCAAAAATTCCAAGTAAATCTGGAGTTATTAATTTTGCAATCTCAGGTTGGCAGATTCTGTTTCAGGATGACAGAGGCTTAACGTTTTAGCTCTACTGGACAGAGGAAAACTGGTAAAATGCTGAAAACTATTGGGGATGAAAATAGACTTCAAGAGCTTTTCAGATTGTGTTTAAGCACCTAAAATTCTGATGTATAACTTTAGTTATGAATTTTTGAAGTTGGCAGCTAAAAACAGGAAAGATTCTAGTTAACCTTGTTGTTCAGAATTTTATACTTATCATGTTAGAAAATTCTTATTCAAGGTTGGTGAGCAAGGAGAGAACCAAATTTTAATTTAGATATAATGGGATGCATGATGCAAAACCTTCATTTTATTAACCTATCGTTCCTCACAACACAACGCCTATCATTGCCGATACTTAGCGGCACGAATATGTGGTGACGACCCGCACTCAACACGTAAGTCATTCTAAGTGTTATACTAATGGCATTAGCGTACCTGTAGAAGATCCATTGCAGAAAAAATACATCAAATTCAAAAGAAACTATGAAAAGAAGCACAATTCTACTAGTAATGATCCATGGAAAAGGATCGCCCCGTGATAAGTCACGAGCCAATAGTGTCTCGTATCCGCCTACGAGCACAGACACCGATGTCACGCGTGTCGGTTAAGCATGCACGTACCTTCATTTGAAGAAGCCGTAGATGCAAGTAATATAAACAATCATAACCTAGGTTAGCTTTGTCACCACCCTATTATCTACTAGGGGCAATACTAATGTATCCTCACTCGTAACATCGTAGTTTTCAAAAAATACGATTTATTTGTTGTATTATCATGGATTACGGCTCTGATACCAGCTATGGCGCCCCTTCCCGGAGGATCGAGGTCCCGACGGTGCTGATAACACAAACACTTGATAATACAACAATGGTTCAAATTTAAGTTGAATACTACATCAATGAGTCATCAGAGTGCAGCGGAATATTACAAGTTCATAATGTTTTTGAAAACACAGCGGAAGCGAATAATGATAAGGAGCTACGAGCTCGACGATACAACATAGTAATGATTTCTGCCCGAAGAACCATCACTCTAGCAACACATATCAATACTGTGGCGACGAGTCGGACTCCCAGTGGGCAGTCCAACCCTCAGGGACTTGCATGTCCTAGGGCAGGACATTCTCAGGCAACTCTACCTCTTCATTACCTGAAAACAACAGTGGCACAAAGCCTGAGTACTAATTAATCAGCAAGACTTACCCGTCGGACTTCAAGGTATGCAATGGCTCTAATAGGTGGCTTGTTTGAAAAGACTCGCACTAAGCAACCTATTAGTTCTATCAAGTTTTATTCATCAAGTTAATTGGGTAGAGTAGAATGTAACTTTAGTTGCAACAATAAGATAATAAAGCAATACATAATGTAAGTACAACATAAGAGCCATAAGAGTATCGTCAACAATAGCATCATAATCAATTCCTTAGTACCATGTGCAACTACGTGATGACCCAGTGACCAAGTGGTACTCATTACTACGAGGGACAGCAATTGCAATTGATTTACACCAGCTGGGAAAACCCGAGATACACGACACATACGCACCAATTAAGGTCGTATATGGAAACCTTTCGCAAGGACGAAAAACAACTAGGTCCGGGTCCAGTCTTAGCGAGTGGGCATGCCGTTCTGCCGACAGTACTTCACGGTATGAACCGCCCACTCCAGCAGCAGAAGGGTCAACGACCACTATACTAGGTACCGCCCTCATTGTCGTGCCAATGCTATATCAGTTTACTAGTGCCCATAGACTAGCATGTATTCGGTAATGTTCAATACTTGACCAAGGGGCCGACCACGGATGGGTCCTAGGTTCGACAAGGTAGGGCTACCGCAGTCAACACCCATGTATTGCTGCAAACCTACACATGCATCTTTCCTGCCCGGTCATAACATTAAATAAACTTCTTTTACAGGTTCCTGTTCTAGTGGTCAAGTTCATTCCTTAGTATTAATATCTACCGAGCCTAGTAGTTACTAAGCATAGAGACACAATACTCTTACTACCATGGTTCTAATGACAGTGGCATGGGTCATTTGGGTAGCATGCAAGTGGGTTTCAATTAACTCCTATGACCTAATGCAACAATAATCATAGACACTAGTAATATTGATAGCTAGCAACTTTATAAAATGGCGAATGAAAACCGGGGTTTGCCTGGGTCGACACTACTGTTAGCGACTTCAATCTCTTGAAAGGTTGCCGGCCGGGTCAGGTTATCGTGCAGAGAGGGAGAAGAGGGAAAAAACGGCCGTTGGTTCGCGCGCTCGGCAGAGGTAGAAGGGCAGAGCGGAGACCGCTGTAGCGCGCACGTGTTACCGAGGCGGGGAGTGAAGACGGTCCGAGTCACGCGCCGGCGTTGCCGTGTGGCAGAGCGAAGCCGGCAGGTCCTGCGCCAGTGGGAGGGAAGAAGAAAAAGATTTTGCGCTGCAGCCCTCCAGGATTTTGATTTCTTACACCTAGGTCCCTGGTCTTCACTGGTTTTTAATAAATCAAAATAAAATAGCTAGGGTTTTCCTAAAATGGTGAAATTTGGTGGACTGACTATTTAAATGGTGGAGAACACTCTAGTGAAATTTATTTGTAATTTTCCTAAAAATATTTTCAGAATTTAATAACTGCATTATTTAGTTACTTGAGATTGAATTAATTAATCATGGGTCTTGCTAAACAGATAAAATGCCCAATAAATTCATAATATTCTATTTTATTATTACCAAACTGATTATGAATTTATTTGACATGAGTTGTATTGAAATTTTTAAATTGCTTCAATAACTTGGTTGCAGGGTATTTATTTGTCTAGAATTAAATCATATAGATAGGCTCTATCATTTCATGCTATATTTTCCATGGTTAGTGCTCCTCATGTTTGTTCAATTAAAGTGAGACACCTGGGGTGTCACAACCCTCCCTCCTTAAAGAAATCTCGTCCCGAGATTATGAACAAGGCAAACTAGAGGGAAGTGCAGTGGTCAAAACATACCTGTGTATGATTACCAAAACTTCGAGTAGTGGGTACTCAGGAATGCTTCAGATTCCGACATGGATTCATCTTCTGAGTGATTACTCCATTGAACATTATAGAATTTGAGGGTTCTATTATGGGTTGTGCACTCCTTCTCGTCAAGGATCTTTATTGGTTGTTTGGAGTATGTGAGATCGGGTTGAAGTTGGTCATATTCTTCCAAAATCTTGTCAATGGGTGGCTTGAGACATCGCTTAAGCTAAGAGACGTGGAAGGTGTGATGAACTCCAGATAGGTTAGCGGGTAACTCCAGCTTATAGGCCATGTTTCCACCTCGTTCCAAAATTTGGAATGGTCCAATATAACGGGGAGCTAACTTTCCCTTGACTCCAAACCGTTGGATACCCTTCATAGGTGACACTCAGAGATAGACGTAGTCACCCTTGTTGAAATATAGTGGCCTACGTTGTCTGTTTGCATACTTCTCCGGATGGCAGCTTTAAGATTTGCTTGAATGGTATGAACCTTTTCTTCAGCATCCTTGACAAGGTCGGGACCAAAGGTTACCCTTTCTCCAGATTCAGACCAGTTTAGCGATGTTCTACAACTATGACCATAGAGTGCTTCAAATGGTGACATTTTTAGACTCTCTTGGTAACTATTGTTGTACGAGAATTCCGCATAAGGCAAATACTCATCCCAATTACCACCATGTGTTAAAACACATGCTCTAAGCATATCTTCCAAAATCTGGTTGACATGCTCTATTTGTCCGTCAGTGGGGGCATGGTAAGCGAAACTCCGAATCAGCTTGGTACCCAGTGATGCAAGCAGTTGTTCCAAAAAATGAGCGACAAACTGCGAGCCTCGATCTGTAACAATGGTCTTGGGTACTCCATGAAGACATAGAATTCTTGCTATGTATAGCTCTGCATATTGCTTTATCTTGTTGGTGTTATTGATCGGTAGGAAGTGGGTAGATTTTGTGAGTCGGTCCACAATGACCCAAATCGAATCATGCTCCCGAGAGGTGAGAGGGAGACCAACAATAAAATCCATGCTGATGTCTTCCCATTTCCACGCGGGAATACTCAATGGTTGCAGTAATCCAGCTTGTTTCAAATAATCAGCCTTAACTCTTTGACAGGTATCGCATTTTGCGACGTACCGAGCAATTTCCCGCTTCATCCTTGTCCACCAGAAATACTTCTTCAAGTCTTGGTACATTTTGTTACTACCCGGATGGATGGAGTACATGGAGTGATGCGCTTCATCCACGATTTTCCGTCGAAGTTCAAAGTCTTTTGGTACTACTAAATGGTTATTGAACCATAGAGTACCGTCCGAGTCTTGGGTAAAGTATTTTGCTTTACCATCTTCAATGTTTTGTCGGATATGATTCATACCAACGTCATTTTTCTGTGCAGCAATGATTTCTTCATGAAGAGTAGATTGCACACTTAGGTTGCTAATCACTACAGCAGGTAAAATGTGAACGCTGGGTTCTAAATTAGTTTCACGGTCATTTCTATCCTGAACTTCCAGCTCTAAGTTGTTGCAGTGGACCTTTCTGCTTAACGCATCGGCGACTACATTAGCTGCCTGAATGATAATGAATCTTCAGGTTATAATCCTTAATCAGTTCTAGCCACCGACGCTGTCTCATGTTCAGATCAGTCTGGGTGAAGATATATTTCAAGATTTTATGGTCTGTGTAAATGTGCACTAAGTTGCCGAGCAAATAATGCCTCCATATTTTTAGTGCAAGTATAACTGCAACTAGCTCCAAATCATTATTTGGATAGTGCCCTTCATGCTTCCTTAACTGTCGAGATGCATAGGCTATGACACGACCTTCCTGCATGAGTACACATCCAAGTCCTGTCCCAGACGCATCACAATATACATCGAATGGCGTGGTGATGTCTGTTCGAGCTAGTACTGGGGCAGTTGTCAATAATTTCTTCAATTCTTCAAATGCTTCTTCACAATTGCTGTTGCAATTAAACTTTTTCTCCTTTTTCAGCAGCTCCATGATGGGTTTGGTTAGCCGAGAAAAATTTGGTATGAACCTACGATAATATTCGGCTAGTCCGAGGAAACTGCGTACTTGGTGAACTGTCTTTGGTGGCTTCCAATCTAGCACGTCTTGAACCTTGCTAGGGTCTACCGAGATTCCTTCTACGGAGACTATGTGACCAAGGAATGGCACATGGTCCAACAAAAATTCACACTTGCTAAATTTTGCATACAACTTGTGATCTCATAGACGTTGAAGAACAATGCGAAGATGTTCAACATGCTCTTCCTTGGACTTAGAATAGATGAGGATGTCGTCAATGAATACTACCACAAATTTATCCAACTCTGGCATGAATACCAAATTCATGAGATCCATGAAATGAGCTGGAGCGTTTGTCAATCCGAATAACATTACTAGATACTCAAATAATCCGTATCTAGTAGAAAAGGCAGTCTTCGGAATATCTTCTGCTCTGATTTTGATTTGATGATAACCCGAACGGAGGTAAATTTTTGAAAATACCTTAGCACCAACTAATTGATCAAAAATGGTATCAATTCGTGGTAACGGGTATTTATTCTTTATGCTAACTTCGTTGAGAGGTCGATAATCAACAACGAGACGTAGAGATTTGTCCTTCTTCTTCACAAAAATAGCAGGGCAGCCCCAAGGTGAAGTGCTTGGGCGAATGAACCCCTTTTCCAATAACTCATTCAATTGCTTTTTCAATTCGGCCAACTCATTCGGGGCCATCTTATAAGGTCGACGAGATATCGGAGAAGTTCCTGGCTGTAGCTCTATCTTGAATTCCACTTCACGGTCAGGTGGTAGGCCAGAGATATCCTCGGGAAATACATCCAGATACCCACAAACAACTAGGATGTTCCCAAGCGATTGTCCTTCCTAGTGATGGACAATCAAGGCTTTTGATGAATTAATGTTTAGAGAAAATGTGTCTTTTCCATGCAAAGGGGAGTTGATGTGAACGATACAGGGCTCGATGTGTAGCATGGCTCTATGGATTTTCATCCAGAACATGCCCAAAATCAAATCAATTCCTTGGTGGCTAAGCATGATAAAATCCCTGGGGTAGATTTTCTTGCTTATTTCCAGAGGAGCTTTGCGTACTATTTGATTGGCACTAATTTGCCCAGCGGGGGAACGAATTGTGTAGCATCTTTCTATAGTCTGGGGTTGAAGATTATGTTTTTGCACACATACTTGGCTAATGAAATTATGCGTAGCACCAGAATCAAAAAGTGCAAGGACAGGCTGGCGATAGAGCGAGAGCGTACCGGTCAGCACGGGTTCGCCCTGAGGGATATCTTCCGCATTGGTGTAGTTCACTTAGGCACCACGTGATGGTGCATTCACATTCCTACTCTGGTTCTGGCGCTGGTTGTTGCGCCTTGGTGCAGTGCAGTTTTTTGCAAAGTGGCCGGTACGGCCATAATTGTAGCAAGGGTAGTTGCCTCCACGATCAGCAGTCAGTGGGACACAAGCACTCGGGTTCCCTTGTTGCTGATACAGTGCACGGTACTGAGTGTTCTGCTATTGGTACGGTGCACGAGGTGGGAAGTTCTGCTGCTGTGATGATCTCGAGTTGTTCGGGCCAAACCATCGCTGAAGCAGTTGCTGCGGTGCTGCCCGGAAATGTTGTTCGGTGGGTGAAGTATATATCAGGCGATGCTTCGCCTGTGGGGCAGCAGAGGCAGTAGCAGGAGCCTTTCTCTTGCGGTCTTCTTCTTCAACTTGGCGCATAGCTCCTTCCTGGACAATAGCAGCATTGACCAGATCGTTGTATGTGCCAGTCGTCTGCCAAGTCAGACGTTCCTTGAGCGTGGCATTCATCCCACACAGGAATGTGTATCTCTTCTTTTCCTCAGTATTAACATACTCAGTGACATACTAAGCAAGGTGATTGAAAGCTTCAGAATATTGGAGGACATTCCTCCCTCCTTGTTTTAGATCCATAAATTCCTGGAACTTTCTTTGCATGAGACCCGCGAGGATGAAATGAGCACGAAAAGCAGCTTTGAAGTCATTCCATTCAACACAGAGTCCAGCGGACAAAGAAGCTTCATAGTTGGCCCAACAGGCACTAGCAGAGCCATGGAGTTGTTGGGCGATGAACATCACCTTATGGTGCTTGGTGCATTCCAGCAGACCGAATTTAGACTCGATCTGACACAACTAGTGGTCGGCGTCCAGCGGCTCTCTGGCACACTCGAAGGTGGGTGGGTGGGTACCTAGGAAATCTGAGTAAGTGCTCCAACGGGGCTGGTTGTTGTGGTTGTTGTAGTTATCTCCACGTCCAGCCAGATGGGTCGTGATGTCGACCAGCCGACAGAGCAACTCGGAGTCATTCTGCTGCCTTTTGAGTGCAGCGGCCAGGACTTCAGCTAATGAAGGCTCAGCATTCGCTCCTTGCTGAGAGCTCTCAGGATCTTCCTGATTCCGAGTACGCACCATGCTGCAATTTATACGGTTGCACATTAGTTATTTCTCATAATATTCCATAAAATCACATGCGCAAGAATATAAATTTGCAAGAGGCACGGTAAAATCTCAGAAATGACAACCATCTCCATTGATTCAATTCGGTCTACATGGTTGTTAAAGGATATCATCACATGGTGCCTTACATATATGTGCCGACGCCTAGTTATGGTATTGCGGACACAATATGCAAGATTCACACTCCTACATCAAACTAGGGATACATATACTACACGACCATACACAGGGGTAGCGAATCATCTACTCGTGGCCTAAGTCTTCTGGCTCTTCTGGTTCTTCCTGTTCCATAGGCTCTCCTGGTTCCTCTAGATCCATCATTTCCTCATCATCAACACCGGCAGGAGCCATCTCCACATCATCTTGTTCTCCATACTCTATGAAGATCTCATCCCAATTTCCTTCAATAGGAAGATGGGCAGCCTTGAATGCGTTCAAGTCATCTTGAGCCTCAATCATGTCATGCTCAAAATCTGCTGCATCCTACAAGGCTTGGTCACGTTCTTCTAGAATCACATCCATCTCTTCATTCTTGGCTTGGATTTGCTGGTTCGGTTCTGCAATTTCTTCATCCTTAGCTTGTTTTTTGACCTCAGAAAGTTGAAGCATAGAATGGAACACATCCAAATGCCGGCACAAGTTTGTGCATAAAGCAAAAGTGGACAAACCATAATACTCTATTATGGGCAGCATAGGATCATGGTGGCGATGGTTTGGGTCAAAGATGAAATCCACACGCCTCATCCACTCGAAGTCCATCACATCATTAATGGGTAGCAAGGCGATGGGTGTTCCAGCAACATCATGCTTGTGGTCTTCATAGAATCGAGTAAGTGCCCTAAATGCAGCTACATTTCTGGTGGAAGGCAGATCTGTCCCGGTGATGCTAAGGGTCCAAGATTCCCATGCGGGGATGACGGAGTAATTGGTGGGAACCGCCACATGGATGACACATGAGGGGACTCCATGCTCCTGGAATTCCTTGCCATCATAGGTGGGAGGAATGGAATATCCGAATCTCTAGAGAACTCTCCAAAATAGGTGAATCATCCCTGTGAACTCCAGGCCATCGGTAATTTCCCAACCCTGTGGTGGTTGTTCTTTGTTTTCAGCCATCTACAAAGAAAGTACTTTGATTGAGTCAATGAGTACGATTAAACTTTGTGCAACAATAATAGCTACTAAGTGTACAACCAATGCATAGCGCAAATCATCATAGTTTCAATACATGGCTCGGAATATGTGGCCCTTGAGTTACAAAAGCAACTCACGCATCAACCCCAAAATACAACAACCACTCGTGGTTCGACAAAAGTTACCTACCCAACTGATCCTGACTACCGAGACTAGTCTAGGCTACCACTATCCTCCTAGGTCCTGCCTCGAGTTGGTGCCTCGTAGTCTACGTTAGACTCCTCGTCCATATCCTCCTGCGGGTCCTCCTCCTCCGGTGCTACCGATGGTGCAAGGGCTGCCTCAAGATGCTGCTGTAGGCCCTGGTTCTCCTGAGCCAGGGTCTCTAAATCCTCTCCCATAAGCTCCATCTTGTGCTGTGCAGGCGTCAACTGATGCTGCAGGTGCTCATTATGGTTGGCGCGCTGCTGCATAATCACACCACGTCTGTCAACCTCCTGCGCGAGGGTGTTGTGCTATCCAGTCACCTTAGTAATGCGAGTCTCACTCGCCTCAAGAGCAGCGGTCAGTCGCTGAATCTCTCTCTGCTGTGCGTCAACCTATGTCTGCAGGTAATTCCCCTGAACCCAGACCTGCTCGGCCTCAGCCAGTATGATCCTGCTATGGCTGCTAGCCTCCTCATCCAAGTTGAGGAGGTACTCGGAGTAGTAGGACACACGGTGGTATCCCGCGTGGTACGTCGGGTAGTCGTTGCGGCCGATGCGCCTCACGCGCCTCTACCAGACCGGGTTGGCTTGGTGCCAGATGGGGATCATCTCAAACGGAGTCCCAGAGTGCGCTGTCGTGTCGTTCCCGCAGAAGTGGGTGAGAGCCCTATGGATGACTCTCTCCAAGTCGTCACGGAGGCTCCCATAAGTCGTCATGCTCTCCATACCCGCCATGTCGAGGTTGCACGGGTGTGTGGGCACGCTGATGTGCACCTCAGCAAGAGTCACGCCGTGACGACGGACCTCGCAGCCCTTGTAGGAGGGCGGCTCATCGTAGCCCAGCATGCGTAGGAGATCCCACAAAAGCATAGGAAAGCCACGGTGGTGGAGACCGGTGGTGTAGTGCCACCCGTCGTGTAAAAGCTCCTCAAATCCGTGGTCACCCATCAGGAACATAAACCCAATGGTGATTACAGTGTTCCATGAGTAACAATGCATTTCATATAAGTGCTCTGAAATACAAAAACAAAGTTTTAGTTCACATTTTCCAGCCTCAAGGGTCAATAATACGGCAACGGGTTTTAAAACAAATTCTGTCTTGACTGTACAACAGTCAGGAAAGTGGGTATTTCGAACAGAAAATGAGGTCTAAAAAATTTGGGCTTGGATCCATTTTATAGTACACTTTCATAGCTTTCCAGATTGTACTTACATTCTCAAAAATTCTAAGTAAATCTGGAGTTATTAATTTTGTAATCTCAGGTTGGCAGATTCTGTTTTAGGATGATAGAGGCTTAACGTTTTAGCTCTACTGGACAGAGGAAAACTGGTAAAATGGTGAAACCTATTGGGGATGAAAATAGACTTCAAGACCTTTCCAGATTGGGTTTAAGCACCTAAAAATCCGAAGTATAGCTTTAGTTATGAATTTTTGAAGTTGACAGCTAAAAACAGGACAGATTCTTGTTAACCTTATTGTTCATAATTTTATACTTATCATGTTTAGAAAATTTTTGTTCAGAGGTTGGTGAGCAAGGAGAGAACCAAATTTTAGTTTAGTTTTAATGGGATGCATGATGCAAAACCTTCATTTTATTAACCCATCGTTCCTCACAACACAACGCCTATCATTGCCGATACTTAGCGGCATGAATATGTGGTGACGATCCGCACTCAACACGTAAGTCATTCTAAGTGTTATACTAACGGCGTTAGCGTACCTGCAGAAGATCCATTGCAGAAAAAATACATCAAATTCAAAAGAAACTACGAAAAGAAGCACAATTCTACTAGTAACGATCCATGGAAAAGGATCGCCCCGTGATAAGTCACGAGCCAACAGTGTCTCGTATCCACCTGCGAGCACAAACACCGATATCACGCGTGTCGGTTAAGCACGCACGTACCTTCGTTTGAAGAAGCCGTAGATGCAAGTAATATAAACAATCATAACCTAGGTTAGCTTTGTCACCACCCTATTATCTACTAGGGGCAATACTAACTTATCCTCACTTGTAACATCGTAGTTTTCAAAAATACGATTTATTTGTTGTATTATCATGGACTACGGCTCTGATACCAGCTATGGCGCCCCTTCCCGGAGGATCGAGGTCCCGACGGTGCTGATAATGCAGACACTTGATAATACAACAATGGTTTGTATTTAAGTTGAATATTACATCAATAGGTCATCAGAGTGCAGCGGAATATTACAAGTTTATAATGTTTTTGAAAACACAGCAAAAGCGAATAACAATAAGGAGCTACCAGCTCGATGATACAGCATAGTAATGATTCCTACCCGAAGAACCATCACTCTAGCAACACACATCAATACTACGGTGGCGAGTCAGACTCCCAGTGGGCAGTCCAACCCTCAGGGACTTGCATGTCCCAGGGCAGGACATTCTCAGGCAACTCTACCTCTTCATTACCTGAAAACAACAGTGGCACAAAGCCTGAGTACTAATTACTCAGCAAGACTTACCCGTCGGACTTCTAGGTATGCAATGGCTCTAATAGGTGGCTTGTTTGAAAAGACTCGCACTAAGCAACCTATTAGTTCTATCAAGTTTTATTCATCAAGTTAATTGGGTAGAGCAGAATGTAACTTTAGTTGCAACAATAAGATAATACAGCAATACATAATGTAAGTACAACATAAGAGCCATAAGAGTATCGTCAATAATAGCATCATAATCAATTCCCAAGTACCATGTGCAACTACGTGATGACTCAGTGACCAAGTGGTACTCATTACTGCGAGGGACAGGAATTGCAATTGATTTACACCAGCTGGGAAAACCCGAGATACACGACACATACGCATCAATTAAGGTCGTATATGGCAACCTTTCGCAAGGATGAAAAATAACTTGGTCCGGGTCCAGTCTCAGCGAGTGGGCATGCCATTCTGCCGATAGTACTTTGCGGTATGAACCGCCCACTCTAGTTGCAGAAGGATCAACGACCACTATACTAGATACCGTCCTCATTGCCGCACTAATGCTACATCAGTTTACTAGTGCCCATAGACTAGCATGCATTCTGTAATGTTCAATACTTGACCAAGGGGCCGACCACGGACGGGTCCTAGGTTTGACAAGGCAGGGCTACCACAGTCAACACCCATGTATTGCTGCAAACCTACACATGCATCTTCCCTGCCCGGTCATAACATTAAATAAACTTCTTTTATAGGTTCCCTTTCTAGTGGTCAAGTTCATTCCATAGTATTAATATCTCCCGAGCCTAGTAGTTACTAAGCATAGCGACACAGTACCGATACTACCATGATTCTAATGACAGTGGCATGGGTCATTTGGGTACCATGCAAGTGGGTTCCAATCAACTCCTATGACCTAATGCAACAATAATCATAGACACTAGTAATATTGATAGCTAGCAACTTTATAAAATGGTGAATGAAAACCGGGGTTTGCCTGGATCGACACTAATGTTAGCGACTTCAATCTCTTGTTCCTGAGACTCAGTCTCCTTCTGATGATCCTCTTTGGGCTCCTGGTTGTTGTTACCTATATGATGACAAAGGTGTTAACGGTATTGTCGTAATACCATTATATGCAATGATATGATACATGCAAGCACATCGTGTTTTGATGTCAATAAATTATTATTATGTTCTCGAAGCTATATGCTTCAATGTTCTCGAAGCCATATGCTTCAAAGAAACAAATTAGAGTTTCATTATTTTATGTGTTTTAATCATTTATTTAGGGTTGTTATAGTTTTTTAGAATAATTAAGCAATTAAAATAGTAACCAATTGATTCTGGACTTGAGTGATTATCATGAACTGGGACATAGATGAATTGCATTTTCACCATGTTATAGCCTCTAGATATTATTATTCTATTTACTAGCATTTATTCAAGTTAAAGCATTACATAATTAATAGAGTATTAAATACTATAGAATTAACTTAACCAAAAATCCGGGCGGTGTATTACCATGAAATAACATAGCATGCAAAATATTACAATTAAATTCCATTCCTAGAATTATTAAGGAATTAATTAGTCTTTACACAAGTTATTTAATTAATTAAAATATATTGATAGAGACAGCTGGTTATTATTTTACTAAAATAGAGCACATTATTATGAATCTAACAAAATTGGTTTGGGGTCATTTGGACTAAAAATGAATTTACCATGCATTTTAGAAGTTTTAGCAGTTTTCTGTAATTTCCATAGAATTTTGGGTTTAGTTTGTTTAACATGTCAGTGCCATGTGGCAACCACGTCAGCGCCACACGGGTTCCAGCTCAGCTGCCAGGAGGATGCCAGCGGGCTCGCCGGAGCGGGGTCGCGCTCGCCGGAGGGCTCGCCGCCGGGCACTACACGGGTCGGAAACTCGCTGCGGAAACAGTAAAACAAGGCACGCACTAAAGCGGAGAGACTGGTGGAGGTCGCGGGATCGGGATCTCACCGGAAGGTGGTCGTCGGTGAGAGGCGGCGGGAGAGGGAGATCCGACGGGGTTGCGGGAACGGCTCAGAGCAGAAAAACAGACGGGGTCTACTCCTACAGCTTCATGGCGACTCGGGGAGGCTCGGCATCACGTCGCTTCGCGTCAGAGGAGGCCGGAAGTAGGGGCTCGTCGTGGAGGTGGCTTCGGTGATCGATAGCGACGGGTTGGGACCGGGGAAAAGCAGAATGCCGGCATCCTGGTGCACGAAATCGAAGGAGAAATGAGTCGGGGGGTTACGTTGAGATTTTGCGCTTACGAGAGAAAAGGAACGGCACGAGGAGGCTCACCGACTGCTGCGAATTCCGGTTAATGGCAGAGGACATCGCCGGGGAATTCACTTCTGGTCCTCCTTTGATTCACTCTAGTTGTGCACGAACTTGGCTAGGCAGGGCCAGAGGAGGGTAGAGGGGGAGTACGCGAGTGCATTGAAGCTCTCCGCTCGAGTTGGAAGGCAAGGAAGCAGAGGCTGCGAGAGGCCGACTCAGGTTCTGTAATGGCGACTGGTGGGGGAGAGAAGAAATGGAAGAATAGAGGGTTGAAGTGAGAGAGCAGCTCGGTTCTGCGTGGCTCACCGGTGCACTTTAGATGCCGCGGGGAGGTCAGCGAGGTGGATGAGGCCAGAAGCGGCAAAGGTGGGGGGGGGGGAGAATTGAAAGGTTGCCGGCCGGATTGCGTTATCGTGCAGAGAGGGAGAGGAGGGAAAAAATGGCCGTTGGTTCACATGCTCGGCAGAGGCAGAAGGGCAAAGCGGAGACCGTTGTAGCGCGCGCGCGTTTCCGAGACGGGGAGTGAAGACGGGCTGAGTCGCGCGCCGGCGTTGCCGTGCGACAGAGCGAAGTCGGCAGGTCCTGCGCCAGTGGGAGGGAAGAAGAAAAAGATTTTGCGCTGCAGAGTCCAGGATTTTGATTTCTTACACCTAGGTCCCTGGTCAACACTGGTTTTTAATAAATCAAAATAAAATAGCTAGGCTTTTCCTAAAATTGTGAAATTTTGTGGACTGACTATTTAAATGGTGGAGAACACTCTTGTGAAATTTATTTCTAATTTTCCTAAAAATATTTTCAGAATTTGATAAATGCATTATTTAGTTACTTGAGATTGAATTAATTAATCATGGGTCTTGCTAAACAGATAAAATGCCCAATAAATTCATAATATTCTATTTTATTATTACCAAACTGATTATGAATTTATTTGACATGAGTTGTATTGAAATTTTTAAATTGCTTCAATAACTTGGTTGCAGGGTATTTATTTGTCTAGAATTAAATCATATAGATAGGCTCTATCATTTCATGCTATATTTTCCATGGTTAGTGCTCCTCATGTTTGTTCAATTAATGTGAGACACCTGGGGTGTCACAGGGAACTCTCAAGCACTCATTTTCAAATAGTGGCACTCTACGGCCTCATAGTTTTTGCAAGTGCCAAATGAAGGATCGAGCAAGTAAGAACCAAGGCAAATAAGAGCCAAAGGGTATGTATGAGCCTTAGTCCATTAACCTCAGAGTTTATAAGAGCTTGCTCAATGGGCATGAAGCACAATCCTTTCCTTTGGTCACACTTATGGAGATGTAATCTCATATAGAGCATGAGCCACAAATATCTCCAAGTGGCACAAGCCTCCTTTGTGTTTCCTATATGATGCATGCAACAAGCATTTTACATATGCAATAAAAGTAAACATGCCATGTGAATGCGAGCAATATTAAAGAACAAGACACAAAGGAAACCTAACAATGTCAAGTTTGAACCCCTCCCAAGCTTACACATTATAAGCCATGCCCTTGCCTTGAGAGAAGTCAAACCACCATCTCAAGCACTCCCCCTTGCTTATAGCTATCTTGGATGGGTTAGACATTGACTAATTTTTATGTGTTTTTCTTTTAGTTATTTACACATGCATGGATGAAAAGCATACTAGTCACAAAGGACTCCTAATTACCACGCAATGCAAGAGAAAGAAAAACACTCTACAACTACCAAGAACGAACACGGTTACCTCCCTCATGAGTAGATAGGTCGTTGAGGTCCATGTCACTTGTGGTCGACTTTACATGATCTTCATGAAAGCTCTCTGTCCACCATCTAGGTATTGTTCTTGGGCACCCACTTGTACGTAGCCGATCTCTCAAGATCAACAATGCACTTAGGCACCCATATGCTCTTGACCTTCCTCTTCTTGTTTGGTGGTCCCAAAGCCTTAGCTTTCACCTTGCCATCCTGGTTCCTAAAAAGCTTGAAATGTGTTTTCTCATGGAACAAGTTAGCATTTGGCAAAACAATGGAACTTCTCATCATGGGACAATCCTTGGTGGCGTGGCCATCCTTGCAACACTTCTCGCAATAGTAGTCATCAACAAGAAGGGGTTTGATCCATGCGGGGATGGAATCACTTTCCCTATGATGTCAATGGCGGCGGGATATGAGCCAAGTCCCCGATGGGAGACATTGTTCACAAGGTTCCTCCTAAGAATCTCCTTGTGGATGGCTCTACCACGTGTGAGCCTCTTAAAGCCGTCCATCACAATCTTCCTCTCTTCCTTGAGCTTGTGATATTCTTCCAAAAATAATAGCTCAAGAGAAGTGGTCTTGGAGACTTTATTTACTTGGTTCTTCCTAAGTATTTCCCTATGGGTGGCTCTAAGTCTCTCAAAGCCCTCCATCATCTTCTCCCTCTCTTCCTTGAGCTTGTGAAATTCCTTCAAAACAAATGGTTCAAGAGAAGAAACCTCAACCAAGGTGGTTAGTTCATCACACATAGTAGAAGCATCACTCTTGGATGAACTAGGGGAGGGAGAGGCAAGGTTCTCAACATTGATAGCCTCAAAAGTAATCTCGAGGGCCTTGTACTTCTCATGAAGCTCTACATGATCACCCTTGAGTTTGTCATAACTCTTGTTTAGGGCCTCATGAGATGTGACAAGGTCCTTGAGCTCACTCATAAGCTCACCAACATGGTCCGTAGCCAACTTACACTCTTTTCTTACCACATCCAACATTTTGGATTTCTTGATGGCGATGTCACGGGCTTGCTCAAGCATACTCCAAAGCTCAGCACATGAGAGCTCCTCATCAATGCTATCATCGTTGCTCGCATCCTCACTCTCCCCAAGTTGGCTCGTAGCCACGAGGCACGTGGGAGGTGGAGGAAGAGCTCGTGTAGGTGTGGTCTTGATCATGGCTAGGCCGGCTACTTCTTCATCACTTGAGGAAGAGGACTCATCACATGAGTTGTCGCTGGTCCACTCTCCAACAAGGGCCTTGCGAGAGAACTTCTTCTTGTAGTCTTGAGCTTTGCCTTTGCCTTTGCTCTTGTCCTTGTTGAAGTACCTCTTCTTGTTGTGCTTGGCCTTGGGGTCTTCTTCTTCTTCTTCACTTGAATCTTGTGACTTGAATGCTTCTTTCTTGGGCTTTAGGCACTCTTGGACAAAGTGATTCTTTGAGCCATAATTGAAGCACTTGCCCCTTGACTTGGAAGCAAACATGTTCTTGAAGTTCTTCATCTTCTTCATGAGAAGAGCCAAGTCCTCGGTCAAGTCACCCTGATCATCATCTTCTTCATCATCATCCTCAATGATCACCTTCTTCTTGTTCTTCTTGCTCTTGCCGGATTCTTGCTTGTTAGCCGGTAGAGCAAGATTGGATGGTTGAGGATCATCCAAACCCAATTGATAGCTCTCGAAGGCGGTGATCTTGCCAAGTACATCCTTCATGGTCTTGGTCTTGAGGTCACCTTACAAGATGAAGGTGATGATGGACTCATACTTGGGGTCCTTAAATAGCCTCAAGAATCTTCTTATCACCTCAATGGGCTTCATCTTGAAATCATCCCCAAGTGCATTGATCTCCTCCACTAGTACATGAAAACGACAATGAATAGTGTTAGCTTTGTCATGTGGCAATATAGTGAAGTTATCATACTTGTTCTTCATCACATAGTATCTTTCCTCTTTGACATCACTGGTGCCCTTATAGAGTGCCTGAATCTCAGTCCAGATACCATATGCTGAGGAACTAGCATCTAGCTGAGCAAAAACATCCTTAGAGATGCAAGCAAACAAAGCATTCTTGGCCTTAGCATTACACTTAATGTAGTTAGGCTCAAGTAGGTTCACATCTGCATCAGACTCGTGAGTGACCGTCCATATCTCTGGATCAAGGGACTAAAGGTAGGCTTGCATGTGAGCCTTCCAATAAGCATAGTCCCCACCATTGAATATGGGAACATTCCCCGCTGGTCCCGGCATCCTAACTCAAGGTGGTGAAGCCTCAAAGATGAGCACATGGCTCTAATACCACTTGTAAGGACCGAAGGCGTACCGAGAGGGGGGGGGGGGTGAATCGGTAAGCCGCTCACAAATCCAATTGCTTCAAATTCCACTACTTGAGTCTAAGAAGATAAGAAACCTAAGTAATTCTAGTAGGCCAACACCCTACACAAGCTAGTGTTCATGATATGATAAAGAGCGGAAGCCAATCACACTAGCCTATGCAAGCCACAATTCACCCTACTCACTAGAGCACACAATTGCGGAGTAGTAAAGAGAGGGTCAAGGAATGCTCATGATTTTTCCCGAGGTCTCGGATGGATGGCACCTTCCCCTAATCCTCGTTGGACCACTCCCACCGGAGTCCCGGTCCCTCCCGCCACCAAGTAGAGTTCTCTCCCACGAGCCCGCAATCACTCCTAGAGTGAAGACACGATGCGAGTCACCGCTGTGCAAAGCACAAGCTCGCCTCCCTTGAGAACTTGCCGGACTCCCGGAGCCGACACAGGGGTTTCAGCTTCTGGACGAAGTGACCAGACAGGGGTCAGTGGTGACTGGACTGTACGGTCACTAAGTGGTTTTGTCCAGAGACTATAGCGAGCAGCGAGGAATCTGTCTATGCCAGGATCCATAGTGACCGGACGATCCGGTTAGTATGGGTTGCATAGGGCAGAGAGGAAGCATTGTTGAAAATGTTTCTAGACTGGAGAGAAATGGACTGGATGGTTCGGTCAGTAGAGGAATCAGTAGTGGGCAGAGCCGTTAGAGCTGGATTCTAGAGTGACCGGATAGTCCGGTCAGTAGGCCTAGAAGGCTGATTTCGTGGAGCAATAGCTAGTTTGAGGTTGGAAGCCTATATAACTTCGTTGCTGGGGTCTTAGAGACCTCTCTTGGCGAGTGGAGTACCTGAGAGCATTTGGTAACGTCCAAGAGGAAAAGAAGAGGGCACTAGGAGGAGACATTGCATATCTTGAGAGTGCTAGTGGAGAGTAACTTGAGCATCTTGCACATCTAAGGCTAGGGTGTCCTTGAGGGTGTGATCTAGGCTATTACTCTTAGTCTATGGTGAGACTTAGATCGGTTAGGTGTCAGTGATCGAGCCTATCATGATTGGTTGTGAAGGTTATCACACGTTTGTACACGGTTTGAGCCCGCCGTTCAAAGGGGCATCGCTAGTGAGCGCCCGTGTTGGCTCGGGAAGTCCGGCAAGTTCTCGAGGGAGGCGAGCTTGTGCCTTGGTTGTAGCGGTGACGCGCACCATGTCTTCACTCGGGGAGTGTGAAGGACTCAGAAGGCGACCAGGGGGGGGGGGGGTGAATGGGAGCCAATTAAAATTCTCCAAGAGAACATAGCCTATATCCCAGAAATAACCCAAGCCAACCTCCGAACCGATCACCTAGACTACACACACCAACTCGTGATGTACTAGCCCTAGGGGTGATCAACCATAGCAAGGAAACACAACAGAAACAACAAGAAACAGCAAGGACTCGAACAAGTCAAGAGACTCACCGAAAACCTGACCATATTGGACCACTATTGGCAGTGCCGATCAGGACCATCGGCAGTGCCGGTTGGCCCAATCAGCAGTGCCGATCTGACCCATCGGCAGTGCTGGTGCGGGGTACCGTGACCCACCGGCAGTGCCGGTCCTGGTCGTTGGTAGTGCCGATCGACCCCGACGAAACAACATAAACTTTCGGGATTTTGTAAGATCTTGACCCAAACCTAATCAAACGAACTCCAAATGATGCTTTTTAGACCAGTGAATCCTCATCACATCATGACCCTAAACCTAGAATATCAGCTCAATTGACTTAAGCAATCATCACAAATTTCAGATCTTGTGCCAAGAACACCAAAAAGGGGAAACTTGAAAAATCCTTCAAATCAAAGGTGCTAGAGCTATTGATTCGGTCAAGGATCCATAGAGGATTGTTCTAGCTCATGCTAGCAACAAGTTTCTCAAGAAATCCGAGCCAAAAACTCATCCAAAAATTAGATCAAAAATCACCACGAAAATAGCTCCAAAAATAGAGAAAAAGAGAATTTCGGGATTCAAGGAAAGAGGGAAATCTTGAGCACAAAAATACTTCTCATATCATGGAAAGGTGCTTACAAGAGTCAAGGATACAAGGCTAGGAAGCTACCCTCTTCATCACACTATTTGGAGGAGCAAGAGATGTCTCTCACACACCCACTACTCTCCACTAAAACATGAAGTCCTCTCCTAGCACTTTGAATAGAACCCTAACACAAGGCTAATAGAAAGAGAAGCACCTCTTCCACCAGCCCTACCTCTTCTTATATAGGCCTAGGGTCTATTGTCCACATGACCACTCTACCCTCGACCTACATAACACACCCACCTACCACGGGGGCATAACCGTTCATCTTTTTCCTCGTCGCCCGAATGCCATCGAGCCCTTCACAACTTTGCTTGCCCTTGACGCAAGCTCTGCGATGGTGCCACGTGCACCTCCAATCGCCACCACCGGTATTAAGGCCCAAACCGGGAAACCGCCTTGCACGCTTCTCAAAGTACGACTTCTTGATGTTGATACATGTCACCTCGTCCCGTGATCCTGACCATCGACAAGTCTATCCCAGTCCCTGTCCATCGGGCCCCCTTGTCACTTGTACCGGCATCCCGCTCGCCTTGACTTGGTCAACACGCCATCTTCATCACCACCATAGTTTTGAGGCTCAACCGTGAAACCGTCTGTGCTTCTTGCCTCTCCACGTGTACGGTGTGGATCACCCTTGACTTCACCCGGCATCCCGATCATTTGGCCCCAAGTCCCCTACTTGTGCCCGATCCTCTCGCCGTTGGCCGCCAAGTCGACTCCAGTGACCTACACATCATGTGACAAGCAAACGCATTTACCAACTCCTGCAACATCACCAATTCCTCTACCAACTCCGATTAGTCATAACCATGATATGCAAA
Organism: Eleusine coracana subsp. coracana; assembly: GCA_032690845.1. NCBI lineage: Eukaryota > Viridiplantae > Streptophyta > Magnoliopsida > Poales > Poaceae > Eleusine > Eleusine coracana. The sequence goes on from CM064422.1 coordinate 32,459,461, forward strand.
CCCATGCAATCCCTAGATTCCCGCATTTCAACTCAAACACCAAATCCGCTCAAGTCAATTACTCATCACATATATTACAAACCATGGCACATATCCACATGGTTTCTCAATCTCTCCCTTGATGAGTACATTGACAACCTCAATTGCACAAAGATTAGAGAGTAAAACGTGAAAACGAATAAGCGCATCCAAATGGCCAAACCCAAAGAAAAGGTGAAAACAAGCCATCTAGCAAAGTAGGGATCACAAAACCAAGAGTTGGCAAGAAGGCGACTTGAGACACAAAGAATGTGAAAAGCGCAAGACAACGCTCAAGATCATGATATGCTCCCCCTCAACTTGTGGTAGGTCTCATGTAATGCAAAATGGATCAGTTTAAGTTTCTTAGCATTATTTGTGCATGACGCAATATTTTTTCCCCCTTTGGCAATGAACTCATCAAAGAGGCAAAAGAACAAGCAAACATGCAATGCATGATAATGCAAACCTAAGGAGCTTCAACAATTATGCAAACAAACATTTAATGGTGCTAATCATAAGCATAGAGCTATGAAGTGTAAAAGCGATGGTGCACAACCATACAAAGATCAAATATAGATAGCAAGGCATAAACACCAAGAGCTATACAAGCTAAGCAGAAAGATTGACTAGCTTAGATAGAATCAAATTTTGCTTATCATGAAAAAATCTGCCACCACATGTGTAAGTACTCCCATCCAAGGCAAAACAAGCACCAAGTGAATCATAAGAATCTAGCTAGTTTCAATCTCAACTGGGGCAACAAGCATTCACAGAAAATAAGCTCTACAAACGCTCACAAATGCAACAAAGACTTAATTCATCAACTGATTATTGTTTATCCTCATGTGTCCTCTTATCCATGTGGAGGGTCGCATGACTGATTATGGCAAACACCTCGAGGCTTCAAGTCACAGTGTTTGGATTTAGCATTTTAGAATTATTCTTGATCAACGCACTTAGCAGATTATTCAAGTTTATGCCCAAGACAAAAGAGCATGCCTTTGCAATATAAGGAACACACATTCCCACAATGTTCCATCATGAGCTAAACATTTGCAAAGCCTTACATTTCGCAAACACAAGGTGCCACAACCAATATATCCTCTAGACTAGCCTCAATGCAAGTTTCAACAAGGATAAAATCAATTATACACATGGTGAGAAAGTTTTAGCAAGATTAGTTCATAAGGTTCACAAGAAGCTTAGTTTACCTTTAAGATTAGCAAGTTGCTCACATGAGTCTATAACAGGCCATCTAGAAAATCTAAGCATGAGAGATTACCATCACATCCACATAACTTAGCTCAAGCTCAATCATAGCAAAGAGAAATGCAAGAAAGCATAAGAATCAAAGCTTATCTACCAATGCATATATTACATATGAGATGCAATGCATAAAAGGTAAGATACATATATACAAGTGAACACCAACTCCCCCTCAAATGATGCCATATGGATGACAAACTCCAAGTTCCCCAACAAGAAAAGTATGTCTCGAAGCATCTAAGTGCTTGGTGAGGATATCAGCTAGTTGGTATATAGTATCGATGTATTTGGGCTCAACATCCCCCTTCTCAACATTGTCTCTCAGAAAGTGGAATCGCACATTGATGTGTTTGACCATACCATGTTGGATTGGGTTTTTGGCTAAGCATGTGGCACTGGAGTTATCACACATGAGTGGAACACCCTTAAAAGTTAACCCATAGTCTCTCATGGTGGACACAATCCATAGGATTTGTGAGCAGCATCTAGCAGCAACAACATACTCAAACTCTGTGGTGGATTGGGCTACACTAGACTGCTTATGAGACGATCTACAGATCAAAGAAGTATCCAAGAAATGGCAAGTACCAGAAGTGCTCTTCCTATCAATTCTACACCCAGCAAAGTCCGCATCTGAATACCCAATGAGATCAAGAGATGAAGATGTAGAGTACCAAAGACCGATCTCAAGAGTGTATTTGAGATACCTGAAGATGCGCTTGACAGCCTTGCGATGAGTCACCCTTGGAGAAGCTTGAAAGCGAGCACAAAGACACACCACAAAGTGTATGTTGGGTCTTGGTTCCGTCAGGTACAAGAGGGAGCCAATCATGCTCCAGTACTCCCTTTGGTCCACCGCTTCACAGTCTTTATCGGGGTCAAGTGCCATTGTAGTGGACATCAGTGTTGACAACGGCTTCACATTGACCATGTCAAACTTCTTCAGGAGATCCTTCGTGTACTTGGCTTGATGTATGAAAGTGCCTTGCTTGCACTGCTTGATTTGAAGCCCAAGAAAGAAGGTTAGCTCACCCATCATCGACATCTGAAATTCACTTTCCATGGCTTCCTAAAATCTAGACACAAGAACATGAGAGGAACCACCAAAGATGATATCATCCACGTAAATCTGAACCATTAGAAAGTCATTGTCATGCTTAAGAGTGAACAAGGTTATGTCAACACACCCTATGACATACCCACGCTCTAGCAAGAAGGTCTTAAGCCTATCATACCATGCCCTAGGTGCTTGCTTTAGCCCGTACAAAGCCTTCTAAAGCTTGTACACACGATTTGGGTATTTGTGATGCTCAAAGCCAAGGGGTTGCCTCACATACACTTCTTCCTCTATGAAACCATTTAGGAAAGCACTCTTGACATCTATTTGATATAGTCTAATGCCCTTGGAGGCAGAAAATGCAAGCAAGATCCTAATGGATTCTATGCGAGCAACAGGAGCAAAGGTTTCACCATAATCTAAGCCCTCCACTTGGCTAAAGCCCTGAGCAACAAGCCTAGCCTTGTTTCTCACAACCTCACCATCCTCCCCATGTTTGTTTTTGAACACCCACTTGGTTCCTATGACATTGACATCTTTGGGAGGCTCTACAAGGGTCCAGACTTTGTTTCTCTCAAAGTTTTCCAACTCCTCATGCATGGCATTAACCCAATGTTCATCAGATAGTGCGTGTCCAACATCTCGGGGTTCAAAGGTTGCAACAAAGAGAGAATTGATAAATCAAGCAAGATGTGCAGACCTTGACCTTGTTGTCCTCTCATAGAGATTACCAATCATCTGTTGAGGTGGATCTTGTCACTGAATGTGGTTGGGGGCCTCTCTCTCAGAGTGTACCTCCCCCTCAACCATAGCTGGAGCTTGCTCGACAGCCGCTGAAGTCGATGTAGAAGCTTCTGGACCCTCTGCTAGAGTAGTGGTAGCAGAAGGAATAAGCTTAGATGAGAGATGACGTGAATCATCATCGTCATCATCAAAGCCCTGTAGGTCCTCTTCTACAAAGATGCTTTCCTTCAGATCCTTGTCACCTATAGACTCAATCACATTCCTTGCACAAGAGTTTGATTCATCAAAGGTTACATCGTAGGATTCTTTGATGGTATTAGTTTCCAAATTCAAAACTCTATAGGAATGACCATGAAGAGAGTAACCAAGAAAGATGCCATCGAAAGATCTCGACTCAAACTTATCAAGATTGCCATGCTTGAGAATAAAGCACTTGCAACCAAAGGCACGCAAATGAGAAACTGAGGGCCTTCTCCCAAAAAGCAGCTCATAAGACATCACATTAAGAACTGAGTGCAAGAAAATACGATTGGCAACATAGCAAGCAGTGCTAAAGGCCTCAGCCCAGAACCACCTCTGAGTCCTATGCTCATCGAGCATCATCCGAGCCATCTCCACCAAGGTTCTATTCTTTCTTTCGACCACTCCATTCTGCTAGGGAACATGAGGTGCTGAAAACTGATGTTCAATACCATGCTCAAGACAGAAAACATCAAAGGAGGAGTTCTTGAACTCGGTGCCATTATCACTGTGGATTACTCGTAATGCACCAGGGAGTTCCTTGAACAACCTAAAAGCTAAGCTCTGAAAGTGATGAAACACTTCATCCTTGGTCTCAAGAAAGTAAACCCAAGAGTAGCGAGAGTAGTCATCAACAATCACAAGAACATACCACTTCCCACCCGTCGAATGAACCCAAGAAGGACCAACAGTGTCCATGTGAAGCAACTCTCCGGGGCATTCAGTCATCACCAAATTAATTGGTGGATGAGAAGTGGCAATCATTTTCCCATGATGACAAGGAGCACAAACAAAATCCTTATCAAATTTGAGCTTAGGCAATTCTCGGATCAAACCTAGGCCACTTAAGCGACATAACAAGTCAAAGCTCATGTGACCTAGTCTCCTATGCCATTTCTAGAGCTCAGAAGAAGATTGAGCAAACAAGCACTTGTGAGAACCACTCGAATCAAGAACACAAGAAGCATTCGACTTAAAGCGCACTTCCAAACCAACATCAAGATGCTGAGAGACAGAGAGGAGATTGTACTTGAGATACTCAACCAAACCAACATCCTTGAGAGTGAATTTTTCATTTACCTTTACCGCGCCTCTTGCCTTCACTCTCCCTCTCTTGTCATCTCCAAAGGTCACATACTCCTGACGCTTCAAGGGAGTGAAGCTGGAGAACCACTTTGCATCTCCGGTCATGTGGCACGAACACCCAGAGTCCATCAACCATTTGTTCTCTAGGCCTCCACCTGCTGCCTATAAAGAACGAGAAGGAAAAGTCGATGGGTCAGTGCTGGGTTTAGTTAAAAAGCATTTGGAAATCCAGCACTTAACCATACGACCGATAGTAGTCATCACAATTCTTTGCACATTATCATTCGAACGCATGGGACGAGAACCACGATGAGGAAAACGTGGCCTATCAAAGCATCTCATCTCAAACCTTGGGTTGTGAGAATCGAAATCATTTGTGTGAATTCCAAATCCGCACGAGTGACACTCCCCACGATGGGGAAAACGTGGGGGCCGAAGCGCTGCTGCGCAAAGCCTCTGTTTTGTGAATCAAAGCCATATGAGGGATGACCCTATCCACGATAGGCACAAGAAAAAGAGCGAGGCTGAAAACCATCAAAATCATCATGATGCACATTTCTAGTTAACTCAGCTTGCATCCTCTTAATCCTCTTACGCCTATAACAGTACTCATCCAAATGACCCTTGCGACCATAGAACATGCAAATGTAGACACTCTCATGTTTAGGCTTTGTTTGCATAGGAGGTTTGGGTTTTGGCTTCTCTGTTTGCTTTGGGTTGAAGGAAGGTTTGGGGTTTGGTGGATAGTATGTGTCAGTGGGTTTGATAGATTGTTCCTGATCCTCAACAAATTTACCCACATTTTCACTTTCTTTATCACACCTCTCAAATCCCAAACCCAAGTTGTAGGTTGACCTACTAGCACTCTCTTTGACTCTTGCTAAGTCACTCTCAATCTTCTTCTCACTCACTAGGGTTCTTTCAAGCCTAGAGATAAGATAGTCATTTTCTTGGACTAGGAATTTGTTTTCCTCCCTAGTGATTACAAGCTTGTCCTTAAAAGAGACACACACCTCACATGGTGGTGGAAGGACCTTAGAGTGAGTCTCAATGAGCAGTTTGGACTCAAGCTCTTTGACTTTAGAGGGTTTGAGCTTCCAACTCATCTATGAGCTTCGGGCACTTCTGACATGCACCCAATAGAGTTGGCCTAGCTTTGAATTTGTAAAGCTCCATGAGGGCACTCTCAAGATGACTAGCAACTTGAGCATGCACACTCTCCCTCTGACTCAGATCATTCATCACTACTTCACAAGACTCACACTCAACAGCAATATCAACACAAGCAAGCTTAGACCTAAGCAAAATAATTTCAAAATCAGCACTCTCTAACTTAGATTTAAGCTCTTGATGAGGACATCACTCCTATGGATACACACATCACTTCTCCAATTCTGGACTTCCAAGGTCCAATGACTAGAGCTCGTGCACGACGACTAAATTTAGAGGTGAGCTCGTTCCTACATTCTTTATCATATGTCACTTTTGAGAATGGTTTGCTACCTAATGATTATATTGTAATTAGGAACCATGGAGAGGACTAGGAGATGATGGGATAAGGACTTGGAAACGTGGAGGACCAGCAAGGATGTGAAAGCCAAGGTGGAGGCACAACAAAAACCGACTTCGAGTCTGTTTTGGGGCCCATGACTAGTCTGCACTAAAACGGATGCCCAGGATGCATACGGACTTGGATTTGGACGTTCTACATATGCACAGAAATATAAGAAGAAGGCCTTTCCAATGCCACCGATCTCTTGTCAAAGTTCATCAGGAGTCATCAGGAATCGTCAAAACAAGATAGGGTCCATAATCTGTTTCGGTGCTGTGTCGCCTGCTTTTGAACTTTGGGCTTTGTTTCCAGTTGAGCCCAATTAGGGGTGCGTCCAGAGGGTCATGCATGACCCTAGGGTCTTCATATACAGCCGCCACCGCACCATTAGGGTTCGAATTTTTCTTAGATTATTCTATTCATAACAGTTTCGCCGTCATCACGGTTTGTGAGACCCCAACTTTGTGAGTTTCATAATACATCTGAAATTGTGTTGCATTCTTTGTTGTTCTTGCTTGTGTTCTTGATTCACGGGTAGGGATTAGCCTTCTCAGCAAGGTCAATCATTTTAGGATAGTTGATAACCCGAGGGGACATCGTGCTGTGATTGCGGGGTTTAGAACGTGTTGTTCTGAAGCCGGATCGATTTGTGTGTCGGCTTCGATCAAATCAACTTATCCAGAACCTTTCGGAAGATTGGGAACCCTTGTCCACATCAAGTGGTAATCAGAGCTTCAGGTGCACCGTCATATTTGCACTACCCTTAGTTAATTTTGTTTTGTGTTCATCCTATTGTCCATAGAAAAGCCAAAAAAATTTTCCCCCGCCTATAACCACGTGTTTAGCCTTTGCATATTTCAATTTCAGAGTCTGTAGTGTTGAGTTTGTGCCCTAGTTCTTGTTTAGTCGCTGGTTTAGTTTGTGTTTTTGTCATCAATAGTGTTTCCCTTGCAACCCTAGCCACCATCCCCTTCACCACCCTCTGTTTTGTCAGCTTTATGTGCTAGGGTTGATCGATACACCCACCCTAATCCCACCCTAAACCCACCATCAACACCTTGGACCAATTCCCACACATTCTACTTTCCACTGCATCCACGCCACCAAAAAAAAAAATCCTACCCGATTCCAAAACCGACCCCAAACCTGACCCCTAACCCGACTCGGTTTTTGCCTCGGGTTTCTTGAGAACCGATTCCGACACCCCTTCGGTAAAACGGGTATAACTTTTTGCTCGGGTGTCCGGTTTGGCTGAAATTTTTATAGGAGATTCTTGACAAAAAGTTGAGAATACCCACAATAGGCAACACTTTGTGTGCCCTCACTAAAAAAATTCAAAAAAAAGCGAGAACATAAAGAAAAAATTCATTCAAGTTTAAACCCGACGTTTTCTGCAACTTCAAGAATTTCTGTAGGCCACATCCTAGCTCTATTTGAGCTGAAATTTTTTGTGGATTCTCCCCCATTGTTAGTGAGATGGAAAAAAATATCAAAAGAAAAAAATTTGGGATTTCTACTAGTGCTACATCTAGCCCCCTGGAATTTCTGGTTTTGGCTGTTTTGCACTTAGCCCCCTGTTATCTCTTATGTGCCTTTGTGTCCTTGTTTCTACTTTGCTATCACTACTGTTATAGGACATACTTAGACCAGCAACTAGGGACAAGTTACTTGGGCACTTATTCAGCTTTAATAACTGTTTTTGATTTGTGTGCCACTCACATATATATATTTGGCCTTCCTAGCTCTATATATTTCTTCTGGATAACACAGGTTATTTTGTGACCCTTGCAATCATGGAACACACCTCCCTGGTACCCTTTGCTTTGCTTTTCAGAACTTTGTAAGAGCTTTGTAAGGAGTTTCCTTTTGCTATGTTGAGAGGCATCACTCTTTTGCTGTTTTGTAGGGATAACCTTCACTGTTTGTTTCCTGTTTTGGTGTTTCTGATGGCAGGAAGTGATGACGGAGAGGTGGCTTCACCCTCACAATTTGCTGAGTGTGTGAGCCAAGAGCAGCTCCAGAAGGCTTTGCAGGCTGCTCAGAGTGATTTGGCCGAGACAATCACTAGAGCCGTTACTGATGCGGTCAACAAGATTCACATAGGAGAAAGCATCGAGCGGTTGGAGAAGTGGGTCTCTAAGTTAACCGATCAGGTTATCACGTTGGAGACCGCTCCCAAGACCAATGATACGAACACCAATAATAACAACAACAACAACACTGAAGACAATCATGATGAAGACACGGTGTATAAGGCTGATGGCACCGTGGATAGGTCAGCTACAAGGACAGCAAGATTACGACGTCGTTTGCAACATAATACTCAAGGTATGGGTGGTTTCCATAACTACAATCATCGTCCACACGGTAACTATGCTCCAGATGACCCGTATGCTAAAATTAAGTTTTCAATTCCTTCATTTTCGGGTCAATATGATGGTGATGTTTATCTTGATTGGGAGATGACTGTAGAACAAAAATTTAATGCCCACCTTGTTCCTGAACAACATAGAGTTAGACAAGCCACTAGTGAGTTTAAGGACTTTGCTATTGTTTGGTGAAGTAGTCTAGCTGCTGAAACAGATTTGCCTACTACTTGGGAAGAACTTAAGGTAGCAATGCATGATCGTTTTATTCCTTCTTCTTTTTATAGAGAGATTTGTAATAAACTATAGTGTTTAGAACAAGGAGATAAAACTGTTCAGGAGTACTTTAGTGAGCTTCAGAAGGGTTTGATTTGTTGTGCTATAGTTAAAAAAGTAGAGGATCAGATTTCCCGCTTTTATTCTTGTTTGAGAAAAGAAATTCAGGACATCCTTGATTTTAAAGAATATTATACCCTCAACTAGTGTTTCCAGTATGCTATGCTTGCAGAGAAAGAATTGCAAGGACTTTTCCAAGCTTTTGAGGAGTACAACAAGTCCAACAACTTCTACCTCCATGGCCGACGGGGACTTCGGGGCTGCCCAAGCCATCTTTTAGGCCGCCTCCACCAGCAGCTGCCAAGGGAACCAGTGTTGTTTCTACTACACCAAGATCAGCCCCTGCACCTTCTATGCGGCCAGGTAAAAATTCTATGCAGGTACCAGCTAGTAGGGCCTCCTCTATTGCTTTGATGGGGCGCACTACAAGGATTCAGTGCCACCGCTGCCATGGACATGGTCATGTGTAGAAACATTGCCCAAGTAGGTGGGCATATGTGGCGACAGATGATGGCAGTTACATGAGCACCTCCGATGTGGAGGATGAGGAGGAGGACGTCGCTGCCACCAGCAGTGACCTTGTCCTTGGAGGCGGAGACACCACGGGATACATGAACATTATTATTCAGCGTGTCCTTAGCACACAAGTTCTGCAGCCCGAGATGATGCAGTGCCACAACTTGTTCTAGATTTTCTTCGTCATCAAGAACCGCCGAGCACGTGTCATCATTGATGGAGGGAGCTGCAATTATACTGTAATTAGGAACCATGGTTTGCTACCTAATCATTATATTGTAATTAGGAACCATGGAGAGGACCAAGAGATGATAGGAGAAGGACTTGGAGACATGGATGACCAGCAAGGACGTGGAAGCCAAGGTGGAGGCCCAACAAAAACCGACTTCGAGTTTGTTTTGGGGCCCAGGACCAGTCTGCACTAAAACGGATGCCCAGGACGCATATGGACTCAGATTTGGACGTTCTACATATGCACAGAAAGATAAGAAGAATACCTTTCCAATGCCTCTGGTTTCATGTCAAAATTCATCGGGAGTCATGGGGAATCATCAAAACAATATAGGGTCCAGAATCTGTTTCGGTGCTGCGTCGCCTGCTTTTGGCCTTTGGGCTTTGTATCCAGTTGAGCCCAATTAGGGGCGTGTCCAGAGGGTCTTGCACGGCCCAAGGGTCTTCATATACAGCCGCCACCGCACCATTAGGGTTCGGATTTTGATTAGATTATTCTGTTCATAATAGTTTCGCTGTCATCACGGTTTGTGAGACCCCAACTTCGTGAGTTTCATAATACATCTGCAATTGCGTTGCATTCTTCATTGTTCTTGCTTGTGTTCTTGATTCGCAGGCAGGGATTAGCCTTCTCGTCAAGGTCACTCATTTTAGGATGGTTGATAACCAGAGGGGACGTCGTGCTGCGATTGCGGGGTTTAGAACATGCTGTTCTGAAGCCGGATCGATTTGTGTGTCACCTCCGATCAAATTAACTTATCCAGAACCTTTTGAAAGATCGAGAACCCTTGTCGACATCAGCTCTCTACTTCCACGAACAGCACCATGAAGCTTATCATCTTGCATGAGCTTATCATGCAAATGATCAAGTTCAGAAGAGAGCTCATGAAGAGTGGGAGGTACCTTGCTTGTGTTGAAGTCGGATCCAGAGTCGGTGTCATGGTCGTTCTTTGCCATGAAGCAACTGTGACAACCCTACTCCGAAAAGTAGAGTATGTCGCACAGGATCGTCTCGGGAGATGGTTAACAAAGTAACCATTCATAGCATTCACACATGAACATTCATCATTTACAAAGATACATCACTTAGAGGAGTAATATTACAAGCCGGTGTTCAAATTAAGCTGAGTCAGATCTGATACACAATATGAGTCCTTGGTACATATTACATAATTTAGCGGAAGCAGTGAAATGACAAAACACGACGTTGCCAACGTGAACCATGCCAGCCCTATGGTGATGGCTCACTCACCAGGGTTAGGAGAACTGGGGACCCATTCGATGGTCCAGTTTTGAGGCTCCTCACCTTCCCACACAACCTTATTACAACCATCACAATAGGTCGCTTGAGGAAAACCTGAAAAACAACATCAACGCAAAGCCTGAGTATCTAACATACTCCGCAAGACTTACCCGTCAACCGGTTTACTAAAACCGACTCCTAGTATGCAGGGGGCTGATCGGGTTTATTTGATAATTGCATAAAAAGCTCCTATTAGTTCTATGCTGCACTTTCAATTTCCTTAAACAAGATTTTACTTTGCTTATTATAGAACACAGCTACGGTGAGTCTAGCTAGCTGCTAAGACATGAATATAGCTGAGGAGCAATACATCATAGCATGGTGTATCCATATCATAAATAAATTTCAGAAACTTAACCACAACTTTACTACTTAACATATCATTGCCGCTGCTCGAACAAGAGGTACTCATAACCGTGAGGGACGGCAATTCGAATTGATTTACATCCTGCAGGGAAAACCCAAATACACGACATACGCATCATTTAAGAACACGTATGGCCACCGTTCACAAGATTGCTATAAAGTCAATCCGGGGCCATCGATCCCGAGTACACGTCCTCCCCGCGGTACAGTACTTCGTATCCGAGGCTTAACCCATGCACTCTCCAGCGGTCCTCAAACCCGTGCATCCACCGTGCTGTTCACATCACTTTTGGATCGATGAGTATGGCCTTCCAACAATACGGCGCCCAAGTTACTAGGTTTACCAATTCCCATAATAAAGGTATGCACTTGGTACAGTTCAATACTTGTTCGCGGAGTTGCAATGATAGGTGCTCCATTTTTATCAAGTTCATAAACCAATTGAACCATAGTTGAATCTATAACCTACCGTTGACTCCACTAGTTTAAGCATAGCATTTGCTAACGGAAAAGCTTACTAACATACTAATCATAGGTCATTGCTGGAGTATACAAGTGTGTTTCATCCAAGTCCTACACTTAATGCACAATACAATATTCCTAACTTGTGATAAAGAAAAAGGACTCGAATGATAAAATGGGTTATGCACCGGGGCTTGCCTTGGGTGTGATTGTAGTTAGCGTCGTCACCAAAGTGCACTTCAGCTCCTTGCTGGTCCGGTGTGATCTCCTCGGTATCGATTCCTATATGGAATGGACATGCATCAATGCTAAGGAATACACAAGGTTTCATGGAGTTTTCTTAATTAAAGATGGAATGCATGGCATGAAGATTCATGGTTCTAATCACTCATCTATGAATAGGGTTGCATGGTAGCCACTGAATTTGAAGGGGACAAATTTCTAATTACAAGAATGTAACTTTTAATTATCACAGTGTTAGTGTATGTCTACTTTAACATGAGCATGGTCTAGGTGTTGATTAAATGACCTCACATGCTGATGAGGATATGACAATGTAGTACTTAGGGTCAAATTTCAGGAAGTTCATTTTTGAGCCACTTAGCTAAAGTGACCATGTGCAAACTAACACTATACCTAGATATGGCATTTTTAATTTCATCACTAGTTCTAGCTCATATAGTTAATCAAGAACCAAAGCATAGAACTGAAACATGAGAATTTCTACTGTAATGTGAAGCTGAGTTATTTTCCATGGACTTCCAGAAATTAATTTATTCCTACTTTTCTTAACTATACACATGAAGTAACATTTATATGAAGAAATTCCTAGTTAATTAACAATTGATCAAATTCGACAGCACATTTGTACTTTGGTAGCTTCAAATTTTTCATAGGATTTTTCATAAGTGTACAAGTGAATAAGGAACAGGAATGCCAACTTTCATGTATAAATTCCTAGGCAAGAATTTATATGAATTCAATTACTGAAAACAAGGATTATGCAATTATACTAAGAATATGCATGAAAATGGAAATGTGCTTTTGCAGAAAGTTTAGAGATGCCATGAAATGCTTACTGAGCAAATTTCATGAATTTACCATTTACACATAATTACTTATGAATTTATTAAGCAAATTAGGGTTGTGACTTTGATGGATTAAATAAATTAATTTACTCAATAAACTTGGACTTGATCCTGTTTTTCTGGTAGATCAAGATTTTAGGAGTTGAACAAAATTAATTTCACAATTTTTGGCCTTGTATTTCTCGAGATATTGAATTTTGAAGTTTATTCAAAGTTCACTATTATTTACAGTTTTGCCACTGGGTTCAAATCCTACGCGCGGCGGCCGGCGACGGCGAGCTCGGGCCAGCGGCTGATCAGCGGCACGACGGGGGCTCGCGTGCGACTCGGATGGCCTCCATGTCGAGGGGATCTCGGGGAGGGGGTCAGAGGGGGAAGTGGCTCACCGGAGATCGCCGGCGACGACGCGCGGCGGCAGGGGCAGCTCCGGTGAGGCCCACGCAACGGTGCCGAAGGGGAGACAGGCTGGGGTTCGGTCGATGGGCTCCGTGAAGGCTTGGGGACGGTCAGCGTCGAGGAACTCATCGAGGGGGAACGCCGGAGGTGGGTTCCCGTCGGCGTGGGTGTCGGATCCCGGCGGCGGCGACTTCGGCTTCGCAAAATCCGGTGAGGGCACTGCACAGGGGAAGGAGGGAGTCAGAGGGGAGTGGGGTGGGGTCCTTGTGCATCGATTTGCGAAGAAAGAGGGGACGGAGAGCTTGCCTAGGCAGAGCTCTGAGCGGCGGCGGCCATGGCGGCCAGAACAGGGCACTGGCACGGGATTCGCCGGGGAGAGAGGGGAAGAAGAGAGTGCCGGTGCTCAGGGGTGATCTGGAGTGTGCAAGAACTGGTTGCGAGTTGAGAGAGTGAGAGAGATGAGGCTGGGGTGCTGCTGCTGCTGCTGCTCCTTTTTGACTCGGCCGGCGGAGGAAGGAGACCGAGAGCGGGTGAGAGAGAGAGGGAGAGAGAGGACGACGAGCTATCGGCTTGAGGTTGGTTTGCCGGTGAGGAGGCTTCAAAGCGGCCGGTGGCATAGGAGGAAAAGGTGGTGGAGCAGTGGCCGGCATGGGGCGCCAGTGATTGGTGGTCGGGTACGCCGGTGTCGGGTTGGGATTGGCCAGGGGAGGGAGAAGGCTTGACCCGGTTTTGACCCTGGACCCCGACTCGGGTTTGGTACAATTCGACACGTTCCCCTGCTCCAAACTTGACACAAATTTTTGTGTCGGCTCAGGAAAACGTGTGCTCCAACTTTGCTGTTGGGTGCACCAGCTAAATTTGCTTTGATAAATTATGAAAATTCCAAACCCGAAACACACCTTTCTGAATTTGGAGGAATGTTTAAGGGTATCGATTTGTTACCAAAAATTCTGGAAAACTTCTCAAAATTCTCTTTCATTGTGGCCATTCAGAATATGCAAAAATATTGGGGTACTTACATGGGTTTTGGTAATGTTTGGGAGTGACCCATATTTGAATATTCTGGAATTTAATTAAATAGGTTTCTTTTCTTTATTCTTTGGCACATGGATTAATTATACTTTTGCTTAGTCCCTAATTGATGTTAGGTTTAGTTAACTTCATTTTGTGACATGGGATGTCACAGCACACCCCCCTTAAGGAAATCTTGTCCCGAGATTTGCAAAAGAACGAACGAGAGGGAGGGGTGCGGATGGTTACCGGTTTTGGGAGGCCAAAAATTCCAGAAAGTTGGCCTTTAGATACTCCTCTTGTTCCCATGTGGCTTCCTCTTCAGTATGGTTACTCCATTGCACCTTGTAGAAGGTGATAGTGCGGCTGCGAGTTACCCGGTCTTTTTGATCGAGGATGCGGACGGGGTATTCGGGGTAGGAGAGGTCTTCTTCCAATTGCTCGGTGTCGGAGATAACCACGTCGACCGGGGGCTTCAAACATCTCTTGAGTTGGGAGACATGGAAGACGTTGTGCACCCGCTCAAGATTTTCCGGTAGTTGCAACCGATAAGCAACGGCGCTATGCTTTTCCGTGATCGGAAAAGGTCCGATATAGCGGGGTGCTAATTTCCCTTTGATTCCGAAACAAGGTACACCTTTGTTGGGAGAAACCTGAAGATAGACATGGTCTCCCTTTTTGAACTCCAATGGACGTCTCCTTTTATTAGAGTAACTCATTTGGCGGGATTGCGCGGCCTTCATGTTATCTTGGATTTGTCGCACCTTCTCTTCGGCGTGCGTGACCAGATTGGGACCGAAAGTAATTCTTTCTCCTGACTCTGACCAATTCAGCGGGATTCAACACGAGTGACCATACAGAGCTTCAAATGGCGACATTCCCAAACTTTCTTGATAACTATTGTTGTAGGAGAATTCAGCGAACGGGAGGCAAGATTCCCAATTTCCACGATTGTCTAGCACACAAGCTCTTAATAAATCTTCCAAATATTGATTTAGTCTCTCGGTTTGTCCATCGGTTTGTGGATGATAAGCGGAACTGCGGATGAGAGTGGTGCCAAGACAAGCGTGCAATTGCTCCCAAAAACAAGCAATAAATTGGGGGCCTCGATCGGAGATGATCGTCTTGGGCACACCATGCAAGCATAGAATCCGCACAATTTAGAGCTCGGCATATTGCTTAGTAGAGTAGGTTGTATGGATGGGGATAAAATGAGCAGATTTGGTCAACCTATCCACAATAACCCATATGGAATCGTGCTTCTTGGGTGTGAGGGGTAGTCCAACGATGAAGTCCATAGCAATGTCTTCCCATTTCCAAGCGGAGATGTAAAAGACCGATTGTTCTCACATGATCAGCCTTCACACGTTGGCAATTGTCACATTCGGAGACATAACGAGCAACCTCTCGTTTCATGCGTGTCCACCAAAACTTTTCCCTTAACCCGCGATACATTTTGTTGCTGCCGGGGTGTATGGAGTATTTGGATAAGTGAGCCTCATCCAAAATTTTCTTTCTTAGCTCCTCATTCTTCGGAACAACAAGGCGATTGTTGAACCAAAGTACTCCATCTTCATCTTGTCGGAAACATGTAGCTTCTTCCTTCCCGATTTTCTGGCGGATATACTCTATTCCTTTGTCCTGCTTCTAGGCTTCCACGATTTCTTCCCGAAGAGTAGGAATGAGAGCCAAATTATATAAGGATCCGTGTGGAATGACACGAAGACTTGGTTCGCTCGGATCTGAAATCGGGCGAGCTTCCATAGAGCAAACAATCGCGTGATTGCATTGGTCCCTTCGACTCAAGGCGTCGGCAACCATGTTTGCTTTTCTGGGGTGATAATGAATTTCCAACTCATAATCCTTGATCAGTTCCAACCATCTACGTTGCCGCATATTCAGTTCTTGTTGAGTGAAGATATATTTGAGACTTTTGTGGTCGGTGTAGAGGTTGACAAGATTACCGAGTAGGTAGTGGTGCCAAGTTTTCAAGGCTAGAACAACGGAGGCCAATTCTAAGTCATGAGTGGGATAATTTTTCTCATGCTTCCGGAGCTGTCGTGAGGCATAGGCAATGACACGACCTTCTTGCATAAGCACACAACCCAATCCGGTGCCGGAGGCATCGCAATAAACATCGAATGGTTTGGTGATATCGGGTTGAGCTAAAACCGGAGCGGTTGTCAGGTGCTTCTTGAGTGACTAAAAAGCTTCTTCACATGCACTACTCCAATTGAACTTAGAATCCTTTTCCAGCAGCTTGGTCATAGGCTTGGCAATACTTGAGAAGTTGGGAATGAATTTCCGATAATAACCGGCAAGACCAAGGAAACTGCGAATTTGTCTAATCGATTTCGGAGCCTTCCAATTCAGCACATCCTCTACTTTGCTAGGGTCCACAGCTACTCCTTCTGCTGATATGATGTGGCCCAAGAATGGAACTTGCCTTCACATTTACTAAATTTGGCGTAAAGTTGGTGATCTCGGAGTCGTTGTAGAACAATGCGAAGGTGTTCAGCGTGTTCTTCCTCGGACTTAGAGTAGATCAGAATATCGTCGATGAATACCACTACGAACTTATCCAATTCGGGCATGAATACGGAATTTATCAAATACATGAAATGGGCTGGAGCATTGGTGAGACCGAAAGACATGACAAGATATTCGAAAAGACCATATCGGGTGGAGAATGCTGTTTTTGGAATATCTTTGGCTCGGATTTTTATTTGATGGTAACCGGATCGGAGGTCAATCTTGGAGAAGACTTTAGCACCTATTAGCTGATCAAAAAGGATATTGATTCGAGGTAGAGGGTACTTGTTCTTGATGGTTACCGCGTTTAACGGTCTATAGTCGACACATAGGCATAGGGTTTTATCTTTCTTCTTCACAAAGAGAGCGGGACAACCCCAGGGAGATGAACTTGGTCGGATATAGCCCTTGTCCATAAGCTCTTGTAACTGATCTTTCAACTCCGCTAATTCATTAGGAGCCATTTTGTACGGCCTACGAGCGATAGGCGCTGTACCGGGTACGAGTTCAGTCTTAAACTCAACATCCCTGTCCGGAGGCATGCCTGGCAAATCGTCTGGAAAGACATCGGGAAAATCACAAACCACTGGAATATTTGCTAGCTCCTTCGCTTCCACATGACATACTTGAGAGGTGGAGGACTTGAGATATGGCAATCGGAGAATAGAAGGGCCGTGTAATGGTGAGTTCAAATGGACTTCTCGGTCCTCAAGGTGCAATACAGCTTTGTGACTAGTCATCCATTTCATACCGATAATTACGTCGATGCTTTGGCCATTTAAGACGATTAGGGAAGTGGGATATATGTTGTTGGCTAGCTTAAGTGGCACTTTCCCTAACTCGAGATGAGCCCTTATTTTTCCACCGGGAGACATAATAACGTACGGGGTTCCCATAGTGGTGGGGGAAATTTTCAGATGATTTGCACAAGCTTGACTAATGAAATCATGTGTTGCTCCTGAATCAAAAAGAACCATGGCAGCATGTTGGTTAATCGAGAACGTACCCGCGAGAATGGGTTCTCCAGCTTGGGTCTCTTCGACCGTGGTATAGTTGACTCGGCCATTCTTGTGAGTGGGGGTAGACGACTGAGGACGACTCCCATTGCTGCCATTATTGTTGTTGCCGCTGTTGTGGTTGTTGTTGTTGTTCCCGGAAGTGTTGAAGTTGTTGTTGTTGCTCGGGTTGCGCTTCGGAAACCGACATTCTTTAGCAAAGTGATCGGTGCAGCTACAATTGTAGCATGGCTGTGAGGAATTGGTCTTCACCACTTGATTGCTTTGCTGCGGTGGGCGAGAACTAGAAGATTGCTGCTGGTTTCCCCCATGGAATCGTGAGTGCTGCTGTGAGAATGACGGGCGAGGTCCTCGTCCCGACGGTACTGCAGCCCGGAATTTCTGTCCGGTCGGGGAAGTGATTGCTAGCTTGTACTTGGGTGGTGCAGAGCCGGATGAACTTCCCATAGCACGTTTCCTCTTCTTGTCCTCTTGATTGGCACGGATGGCATCTTCTTGCACAATGGTGGCACTCATCAAGTCATTGAATGTGCCGGCGGTGACTTGCGCCAATCGGTCTTGTAGCTTCGGGGTAAGTCCTGAACGAAAGCAGTCTTTCTTTTTCTCATCCGTATTGGCGTGATACGACGCGTACTACGCCAAGTAGTTGAACTTTCGTGCATACTAATGCACGGTTCCGGAGCCATGTTTCAAGTTCAGGAACTCCTGCAACTTGCGCTTCATAAGTCCAGCGGGTATGTGGTGTGCACGAAAAGCAGTGCAGAACTCCGCCCAAGTAACTTGGTGACCCACGGCGAGAGCGGCGGTGAAGCTGGCCCACCAAGAACTTGCGGAGCCACAGAGCTGCTGCGCGGCGAAGAGGGGTTTCTGCTGCTCGGTGCAGTGGAGGAGTGCGAACTTCGACTCCAACGTGCGAATGAAGTTGTCCGTTTCCAGAGGATCATCGGCTTCTCCGAAGGTGGGTGGGTGAGTCGCCCAAAAGTCGGCGTAAGAGGATTCCCGCTGCTGCTGTGGTGGTGGTCCGTGAGCTCCCTGACGGTTCATGTTCTCCATGAACATGCGGAACATCTCGTTCTGATTGTGGATGAGCTGCTCCATAGCCGTCAGAGGTGGTGCGTTGGGCAGCGGCCCAGTTCCGCCAATGTTCAAGGTGCCGGGAGCGTCACCGACGTTCTCTCCACCACGGCGAGTTTGCACCATCTGACATATGAACAATATTTTAGCCCGATCGTCATATGAGACAACATGATAACAAGGCTACAATATGGCGATGAAATAAAATTTCAGATTGCTCAAATTGAAATGCTGGACAATTAAACGTTGCGGACATAAGAGATAACTTAAATTCCATACTTTCCACACCATAAGCAACATACTCATGATGAAGCCATAGATACATGTGATGCAACTTTCGATACATAGCAAGTCTTTGGTTACATCACTCGGAACACTACACCCTACGATCTCGGAGAGCTTAGGTTACAACTTAGCATAACACTACCACACCATGTACACATGACTACGATGTCTCACGAGATTTCACCCTATGTACATAAGGCTACTTGGTCACCTGGCGTGGCTGTCACCATCGGACTCCACGTCCATAGCTGCTGGTCCCGTGGATGCTTCGAAGTCGGTGCCGGAATCACTGTTCTCACTCAGATCGGCATCATCGGGGGGAATCACCGCGAGTGGGATGGGTGGCTCATTGTTAAGGATGGCGTTCAGCTGACCATTAGCAGCTTGGAGCTGTCCAATGAGCTGCTCTTGCTGTGCGAGTATCGCGTGAGCGTCGTTGAGGTTCCCTTCCATGACATCACGCTCATCTTGAGCTTCTTCGCGTTGGGCCTGCAGCTCGCTTCACTCCTCCAAGAGAGCGGTAACCTGACCATGAAGAGAGTAAATCTCTCCTTGGGCAGCGGTGAGCTAAGCATTGCGTTGGTGAAGCTGCTCCTGCAACACGCCGCTTGCATCATCCTCGATGATGAGCCGAGCATCATGGAGCTGCTCAAAAAGGTCGGCCCGCTCCAACTCGCTAGTGTGCAGCTGGCCCACAAGGGCTGCAACCTTAGCATCACGCTCCGCGAGCTGGGCATCACGGGCAACAAGCGTGGATTGCAGCGCCTCGCGCTCTCGCTCCAACTCGAGGACGCGAGCGGCAAGGTACTCCGGGTCCAACATGCGCGTGCCATCATGCATCTGCCAGAATAAAGTTTTGCAAGGGTGAGTCAAAACTTAATATTCCACTAAGCACACATGCTCAGAATAGCATAAGGGATGATTGGTAAAAGAAAAGACACGAGGTTCCCGATCCGTTCAATGACCGGTAACGACGAATTTCTGCGGTTGACGGAGTGAACCGTGGTAACGGGCAAAAACGCTTAGTTTCTGGACAATATTAAAATTTTTGGGCTTTACTACTGTTGTGGAGAATTTCATCCTCTTTCCAACGCATACTCACACATCTCCATTCAATAAAGTCTCTGGGAGTTATGATCATCCAAAGACATGGGACAGAAATGAGGCAGTTTCTGATTTCCAGAAAAAGGCTACTGTTTTTGTAAAATTCAACCTAGTTTCCGATTTTTCTAAGACAAACTTCCTAAACCAAACTTGTAGAAAAAAACATCAGCTTTCCAACAGTACTTACTGACCTCTAATGAATTAAAACTGAGGAAGTTATGCTTATTTTAGTGAAACTGACGTTTCTGGTAAGGTGGGACACTTACCGGTTAGGTTCAAATTTCTGGTTTAGGTGCAAAAGGGGTTCCATTTCGTCCAAAAACTTAGTCATTTTGCATGTTCACAGTATCAATGATATTTTTACAGGTTTTGGTAAGGTTTAATGCATATGATGTGCATGGATGCCAATGCTCGATATGACGATTTCCTACATCCTCACAAAAAGAAAACTTGACCGATTATATAACTCGATCCATCCGGTGGCACACACACCTCTCATACGTTTGTCTAATGAACTACACGTGGTTAGTGTACCTGCAAGAGATTCATCTCAGAAACAATACCTCAAATTCAAAAGAAACAAGCCAAAATAACAATGACAGTTTATGCCCAGGTATTCGCCCACCCGGAAGGCAGCCGACGTTTAAGCGGATTCGGTCCGCGCATCAATCAAAGCCCAGGTCTTTACCCACCCGGAAGGCGTTCGGTATTTACAGCGCAACCGATCCATGCACAAAGACATACCTTCGTTGAAGAGTCCGTAGTTGCAAGTAATTTTAAACTAACATAACTCGGGGTTAGCTTTGCCACCTACAAGACTCTTATATGGGCACTACTAGTTCGTACCTCACCGTAACGCGTAAAAACGGTTTGTTTACGTTTTAAAATGCTCATTTATGTGTACCTTATCCCAAGACAGCTCTGATACCAGCTGTGACAACCCTACTCCAAAAAGTAGAGTATGTCGCATAGGATCGTCTCGGGAGATGGTTAACAAAGTAACCATACATAGCATTCACACATGAACATTCATCATTTACAAAGATACATCACTTAGAGGAGTAATATTACAAGTCCGGTGTTCAAATTAAGCTGAGTTCAGATCTGATACATAATATGAGTCCTTGGTACATATTACATAAATTAGCAGAAGCGGTGAAACGACAAAACCCTATGGCGATGGCTCACTCACCACGGTTAGGAGAACTGGGGACTCATTCGATGGTCCAGTTTTGAGGCTCCTCACCTTCCCACACAACCTTATTACAACCATCACAATAGGTCGCTTGAGGAAAACCTGAAAAACAACATCAACGCAAAGCCTGAGTATCTAACATACTCCGCAAGACTTACCCGTCAACCGGTTTACTAAAACCGACTCCTAGTATGCAGGGGGCTGACCGGGTTTATTTGATAATTGCATAAAAAGCTCCTATTAGTTCTATGCTGCACTTTCAATTTCCTTAAACAAGATTTTACTTTGCTTATTGTAGAACACAGCTACGGTGAGTCTAGCTAGCTGCTAAGACATGAATATAGCTGAGGAGCAATACATCATAGCATTGTGTATCCATAGCATAAATAAATTTCAGAAACTTAACCACAACTTTACTACTTAACATATCATTGCCGCTGCTCGAACAAGAGGTACTCATAACCGTGGGGGACGGCAATTCGAATTGATTTACATCCTGCAGGGAAAACCCAAATACACGACATACGCATCATTTAAGAACACGTATGGCCACCGTTCACAAGATTGCTATAAAGTCGATCCGGGGCCATCGATCCCGAGTACACGTCCTCCCCGCGATACAGTACTTCATATCCGAGGCTCAACCCATGCACTCTCCAGCGGTCCTCAAACCCGTGCATCCACCGTGCTGTTCACATCACCTCTGGATCGATGAGTATGGCCGTCCAACAATACGGCGTCCAAGTTACTAGGTTTACCAATTCCCATAATAAAGGTATGCACTTGGTACAGTTCAATACTTGTTCGCGGAGTTGCAACGATAGGTGCTCCATTTTTATCAAGTTCATCAACCAATTGAACCATAGTTGAATCTATAACCTACTGTTGACTCCACTAGTTTAAGCATAGCATTTGCTAACGGAAAAGCTTACTAACATACTAATCATAGGTCATTGCTGGAGTATGCAAGTGTGTTTCATCCAAGTCCTACACTTAATGCACAATACAATATTCCTAACTTGTGATAAAGAAAAAGGACTCGAATGATAAAATGGGTTATGCACCGGGGCTTGCCTTGGGTGTGATTGTAGTTAGCGTCGTCACCAAAGTGCACTTCAGCTCCTTGCTGGTCCGGTGTGATCTCCTCGGTCTCGATTCCTATATGGATTGGACCTGCAGCAATGCTAAGGAATACAGAAGGTTTCATGGAGTTTTCTTAATTAAAGATGGCATGCATGGCATGAAGATTCTGGAATTGTTTGGGAGTGACCCATATTTGAATATTCTGGAATTTAATTAAATAGGTTTCTTTTCTTTATTCTTTGGCACATGGATTAATTATACTTTTGCTTAGTCCCTAATTGATGTTAGGTTTAGTTAACTTCATTTTGTGACATGGGATGTCACAGCAACACCCGGTGAAGTCATCCTTCCTCTTGACTCATGGCTACTCAACCTCCTCCTTCGAGCTTGTAAGGCCTTCGCTTGATGTGAGGTCAACATCGCTCAAGGCGGCAACACAGGCGCATGCAATAGCCCTAGCGAACTTCTTGGAGTTCTTGCCCTTCTTGTACAAGCGGTTCTTCTTTTGCTTGAAGTCTTTAGTGTTGTCGTCGTAGTACCCGACCTTCTTCTTCTTCTTGGGACAATCAGCGATGAAGTGTCCTGGGTCACCGCACTCAAAGCAGGTTCTTGAACCACCTCCTCTTCTCTCCTTCTGGTTGTTGTAGAACTTCCTGAACTTCCTTGTGAGCAAGGACAGCTCCTTGTTAGGAATGCACTCCATCTGTTCATCGAAAGCTGCAACAAGAGAGGACAGAGCAAACTCTAAAGAAGACTTGTCAAGTGAGGGGTTAGTTCCATAAGAAGCATCACTGTGACTACCCTTCTGAGAGCTAGAAAGAAAAGCCATGCTAGAAGCAGGAATAGCAAGATGAGGACGAGATTTCCTAGACAGTTCATGACATTTTAGCTTGCTATACAGTTGCTCAGAGTTCAGGTTGTTGAAGTCAGCAGTTTCTTCTAGAGCAGCAATTTTAACCCCCAAAATATTTTCATCAAGTGAGTACAACAGTTCTTAGCTCTATCATTGTCATTGTACACAAGGTTACCACAAGCCCGCAAGTTGCACACAATTGCCTCAAACCTACGAAAAGTGTCATCTAGTGACTCGCCAGGTTTTTGTGCAAAGGTTTGGTACTGTCTATTGTAAGAATCCTTACACATAAACCTGACTTGATTGGTACCCTCGTGGTACATGCAGAGCTTATCCCAAATAACATGAGCTGTGTCAAGGTGTGCAACTCTGTCATGTTCACTCCTACCAAGTGCAGAGAGCAGAATATTGACAACTTTGGAGTTGTTTTCATACCTGTTCAACTCACCTACTAGAGTGGTGTTGAGGTCGACAGGTATGTTGTATTCTTGCTCGACGATGTCCCAGATAGCACGTCCTTGACTCAGCAGAAAAGCCTTGGTCCATCACTTCCAATAGGGGAAGTCCTCACCATCGAACATCCACAGCTTAACAACACGCTTCTCCATGTCGCATTCGGATCACAAAGTCAATGAAGGTCAATTAGTGATCAAACCGGCTCTGATAGAAGGACCAAGAAGGTGACCAGAGGGGGGGGGGGTGAATGGGAGCCAATTAAAATTCTCCAAGAGAACTTGGCCTATATCCCAAAAACAACCCAAGCCAACCTCCGAACGAATCACCAAGACTACACACACCAACTCGTGATGTACTAGCCCTAGGAGTGAGCAACCATAGCAAGGAAACTCAGCGGAAATAACAAGAAACAACAAGAACACGAACAAGTCAAGAGACTCACCGAGAACCTAACCTTACTGGACCACTACCGGCAGTGCCGATCAGGACCATCGGTAGTGCCGGTTGGCCCCATCGGCAATGCTGATCTGACCCACCCGCAGTGCCGGTGCCGGGTACTGTGACCCACCGGCATTGCTGGTCCTGGTCATTAGCAGTGCCGATCGACCCTAACGAAACAACAGAAACTTTTGGGATTTTGCAAGATCTTAACCAAAACCTAATCAAATAAACTCCAAATGATGCAATTTTTGGACCCCTGAATCCTCATCATATCACGACCTTAAACCTAGAAGATCAGCTCAATTGGCTCAAGGAATCATCAAGAATTTCAGATCTTGCGCCAAGAACACCAAAAAGGGGAAACTTGAGAAATCCTTCAAATGGAAGGTGCTAGAGCTATTAATTCAGTCAAGGATCCATAGAGGATTGTTCTAGCTCATCCTAGCAACAAGTTTCTCAAGAAATATGAGCCAAAAACTCATCCAAAAATGAGATCGAAAATCACCATGAAAATAGCTCCAAAAATAGAGAAAAAGAGAATTTCGAGATTCAAGGAAAGAGGGAAATCTTGAGCACGAAAATACTTCTCATATCATGGAAAGGTGCTTACAAGATTCAAGGATACAAGGCTAGGAATCCACCCTCTTCCTCCCACTATTTGGAGGAGCAAGAGATGTCTCTCACACACCCACTACTCTCCACTAAAACATGAAGTCCTCTCCTAGCACTTCGAACAGAACCCTAACAAAAGGCTAATAGAAAGAGAGGCACCTCCTCCACCAGCCCGACCTCTTCTTATATAGGCCTAGGGTCTATTGTACACATGACCACTCTACCCTCGACCTACATAACACACCCACCTACCACCGGGGGCATAACTATCGATCTTTCTCCTCGTCACCCGAATGCCATCGAGCCCTTCACAACTTTGCTTGCCCTTGACGCAAGCTCCATGATGGTTTCACGTGCACCTCCAATCGCCGCCACCGGATTTGAGGCCCAAACCGGCAAACCGCCTTACACACTTCTCAAAGTGCGACTTCTCGATGTTGATGCGTGTCACCTCGTCCCGCGATCCTAACCACCGGCAAGTCTCTCCCAGTCCCTATCGATTGGCCCCCATTGTCACTTGTACCAGCATCCCGGTTGCCTTGACTTGGTCAACACGCCGTCTTCATCACCACCACGGTTTTGAGGCTCAACCATGGAACCGTCCGTGCTTCTTGCCTCTCCACGTGTACGGTGTGGATCACCCTTTACTTCACCCGACATCCCGATCGTCGGGCCCCAAGTCCTCTACTTGTGCCCGATCCTCTCGCCGTTGACCGCCAAGTCGACTCCAGTGACCTACACATCATGAGACAAGCAAACGCATTTGCCAACTCCTGCAACATCACCAATTCCTCCACCAACTCCAGTTAGTCATAACCATGATATGCAAACCCATGCAATCTCTAGATTCCCGCATTTCAACTGAAACACCAAATTCGCTCAAGTCAATTACTCATCACATATATTGCAAACCATGGCACATATCCACATGGTTTCTCAAAGTGATTGCGGGCTGGTGGACGAGAACTCCACAATGGTGGTGGGAGGGACCAGAACTCCATCCGGAGTGGTTTGAGTAGGGGAAGGCGCCATCCTTCCGAGACCTCAGAAAAAAACCATGAGCATTCCTTGACCCCCTCTTTACTATTCCGCATTTGTGTGCTATAGTGTTGAAGCTTGAGATCGGCAGTAAAATGTATAGGGCTACATCGAGACTAAGAACTATGATGGTAACACAAGACGCCGAATCATACAGGTTCGGGCCCTCCCGATGAGAGTAAAAACCCTACATCGTATGTTCTGTGTATTGTATTGATGTTATGAGACTTGTGAACTTGTCCCTCGATGAGGGGGCACCCTGCCGCCTTATATATCCGGTGGGCAGGGGGGTACATGAAGAGTCCTAGTTGTAACCCCTTAAGGTTTACATAGAAAGTCTATCTCTACATGCCTTGCGCTCCAAGTTGAGTCGGTCGGCTTCCTTGTTGATGAAGTACCCAGTTGGCTACCGACTTAGTCTTGTATGAGGATACCCGTAAGGCAAGTATCCCACAACAGCCCCAAGTGCTTCCTGATTTTGAGCTTCAACTCTCCAAACGATCTTCAATGTAGATCATAAATTAGGAAGACCTCTTTACCGAAGTTCCTGATAGATTTGGTGCACCAGTTAGGTGCACCTGATCAGGTGTAGCCCTCGACTCTTGTATAATTTGGAGACTTAACAAATAATTCAAGAGTCTAATTATATTAGCTCTTATTATTTTTTATATATTTTACTCAAACCGTCAAGCTTGAGTCTAATAAACCTCAGGTCATCAGACCAGTAAGTTAACTCGCAAAGCTTCAGCCTTGCCGACCGATTATTTAATAGGCCGAGTAACATTCACCATGTCTGAGTGACTGGTCGGTCTGAATTTTATGATTTCAATCATATTCAATTCATGTGGACCAATATGACATCAATCATATAATGGTACTAAACTAAATGACATCAGTCATAATACAGCCTTTCCCTAATAATTAGTCACTCTAATTATCCATAAGTCCAATTTTGTCAATTTGGTTATTGACTTCAATCAATACCACAACCTTTGAACTTATATCCATATGACCATCAAGTCCTTTGCTACATGATCATCAAATCATATAGATATGGCTAAATAATTTTCAAATGCTTCTCATCAAAGAAGCCCCCGAACTTTATTTCTCAAGGTTTTTAGACCCTAATCATATTTTAAGGCCCTTAATTAATCTTTGCTTAAGCAAAAAATCATCTTCATTGTACAGCCCACCCCGGCCCATGGGACCCTTATGTCAAAAAGTGGGAGTATAAAAGGCAGCGTTGAGTTGACTCTCAGTCCACGCCGCATTTGCGTACAAACCTTTCATCTTCCTCGCGCTTCCTCTATTCTCGACTCCTCAGCTTTCCAGCTAGGGTTAGCAACACCACTTCTAGCTGCCGCAGATCTCGCCTCACTTAGCCCCCAAGCCTTTGCTAGGGTTCAACATTCGATCCGCCACACCCAAAACAATCATTGCCATGGGTCGCAAGAAGGTTTCCACCTCGATCCCTGCCATTCCCACTGCCGCCGCCGCATCCTCCTCATCGAAGATCGATATCCCGGAGAAGCTTCGGGAGTTCTCGAAGAGCAACCTCTCCCAGGCCGACATGAATCAGGTCGACTGGAAGGTACCCCTTGAATCTTGCCCCATCCCTATTCATAAACAGATAGTTGTATTCCGCTTGTTCTTCGAGCATGGCTTTGGAGTCCCCTGTTGCAGCTTCTTGCGCGGGCTCCTTTTCTTTTATGGGATTGAGCTTGTCAACCTCAATCCCAATTCCATCCTTCACCTCACCATCTTCGTGCACATGTGCGAAGCATTTCTGGGAATCCTCCCCCATTTCAATTTATTCTGCCATCTATTTGTCCTCCGTCCGCTGCCGACCAAGGACAATCAAGTAGCTATAGGCGGTGTTGGCTTCCTATTGCACAAGAAGGAGGCTTACATCAACGTGCCATTGAAGACCGAGAACAAGAATTGGAAGGATGAGTGGTTTTACTGTGACAACCCTCACCCTGTTCTTGCCAATTTCACCGGTGCTAAGGCGATTCCTCTGGCGCAATGGACAGAGAAGCCCGATCCTTAGGCGGTCACTCTGTTGAAGAAGATAGCCGACTTGAAGGCTGAAGGTATTGACGGAATTACCATCACCAGGAGCTTCATAGTTCACAGAGTGCAGCCCCTGAAGCTACAGTCACCCGGCGTGGAACTACGTCAATAATGATGAAACCAGGGAGGTGCCTAACCCGCCAAATGGTGAGCTCCATAAGAAACACCTGTCAAAAATGTTTGAAGGAGACATCCTTCAGGATGACTCGCTGATCAAGAAGGCGTATAACAAGGGCACTATGTGAACCCGAGTAAGACTCAGTCTACTTTGAGCAATCCTTTATGTTATTGTCTTGATGCCCTACTTGATATTTTGATTCCTGTGCAGGTTTTGGATACTTATATTTCTCATCCTCTGCACCCTCCAACCGATTCCGTGGGACCGGACTACAATGAGAAGACGCAGCAGACTGGCACCGGAGGCTCGAGCTCTTCCGCAGGCGCTCGTCCTGACTCGGTCTCCACCCTGCCTCCCCCCAGTCAGCGAGTAAAGTAGACCGTTGGGCATCGATGACAATATATAGGAGATCAGGATGATGATGAAAAGTTGCCGTCTGCTGATGCTAGTCACCTCACCCCCACTCCCTCCGACCGACCTTCAAGCCAATCGGAGCCCCCGAGCCAAACTCAGAGTGATGCTGGGAGGGTGGATTAGACCGACAAGGCAGAAAAATCTGCCCAGAAGAGGAAGGAGACTAATTTTTAGTCGACTTCTTTGAAGAAGAGGTTGTGCCGAATTAAGCTCAAGAAGGCTCCTAGGTTAATTCTTTACCCCTATGCTCCTTGTCTCTTATTGTCATCCGTAACACATCATAATCTCTTCCACATTCATTTCGACAGTAGTCAGATGAGTGATTCTTAGAGTGCCCAAGAGTCCAGAGACACTCGGTCTGGACCTCCTCCTCACCCGACTGATGTGCCCAAGTTGGTCGGCAAGTCATCAAACATGCCGACCGAGGTGGATATGTCAGTCAACAAGGCAATTCCTGCCCCCATTCCGGCGCCTGTACCCCAACCTGCTCCTGTTGTCGTCCCTTCGCCTCTTGACAAAGGTAAGGCGACATTGTCTGCAGATTTACTCGGTCGGCCCAAAGTGGAGAACGTGGAAATCATGCATCAGCATCGGGAAGCTAGCAAGGTACTTCAATACTCTGCTTTTGCTTTGTCTTAATTTTGCCTTTAAGCTTAACCCCTTTCTGTATACAGAAAATCTATGCTCTTGTAGAGAGAAAACATGCTAGGGTGGAATACCTTGAAGCCGAGACTTTTAGTATGTCCTAAACTCTTTGGTCTTCAAGCCTTTAAATAAGACTAACACTTTGCTGGTGTTTTGCTAGTCACCGATCAATAGCTAGCCAAAGTGCAGAAGGAGATTGAAAAGCTGTAGACCGACCAAAGACAAATGACCAAGGCCTTAAACCAAGGTCGAGAAGATTTAGCTGGTAAGATCACTCACCACCTGTGTTTAAATAACCAGCCAATCACTCTAGCGCTAAAGATTCAAATATTTGTCTTTTAGCTCGTGACCAGAAGGTTGTTGACCTGGAGAAGTTGACTTCTAATCAGCAAAGGTTTGTCAACGCCTTAAATACTGAGAAGGAAAACCTCTCCAAGTTGGTCGAGGACCAGAAGGCCGAGATCACTCGGCTACAGAAGGAGCTGAAGGAGGCTGACGCCAAGATAGAGGAAGCTAAGAGCACCTCCAAATCCTTCAAATGTAAACTTTCTAGTAAGCCCTTTGTTATTTCTCACATCTACTTGATTCCTCTTTTGATCATACTGACCAACAAGTTATCATTTGCAGCTCTATCTTACGCCGCTCGAAAGGCAATAGACTATGTACATGCCGACCGAGTGGAGCAGTCTGGCCATTCCTCGGAGTACTTGCTGGAGCATGCGTCAGAAGATATTGCTCATAACACTCGATGAGTGGCGACTGAAGCTGGGAGGCAGGTTCTGGCTATTTGCCAATCTTGGTCTCCCGCTCTGCCATTGGACAAGATCAAGGAGGGCTTCAACCCAGACTTGACTGACGACCAATCCCAGTTGCTTTTGGATTCCATGCTGGAGACTTCCCGAGCTTTGGTCGATAATATTGAGATCAATCTGACCGTGCCTACTCCTCTAGCAACTCCTGAGGTGGAGCTTCGAGCTGAATCTTCCTCTCCTTCAAAGGAGTTGTAAATCCTGTAATATTAGAGATCATTAGCAATATCTATGTAATGAAACAATGTTACCTGTATGTAATATAGTTTCATGCTTATCAATTTTAAAATATTGATAAGAATGTCATAAGTATGTTTCTGTCATTGAGAAATTCAAATTGTATCGGTCTGCCTTAACATTTTAGGTTGAGACTCATAACCGTGTAACAAGCAGATTCGACCAATCGACACATGACCTCTCACACTTTGGCTCTGGGTTTAGTGTAGTGGTAGTCTGATGTGCAGTATAAAGTATATAACCATAATGTATAGATGTTAGACCAAGAAAATGAAGACCGCATTCATAGAGAAGAAATCGGTCAGAAAGTAGTCCAAAACCAAAATACGGTTATACTGAAGTGGGACATTATTACTAGCCCCCTGGCTTGATTGTTTAATAAAATAAATTAAGGAATCGAGACAATATAGAATGAAAATCATCAAAAAATCTTTCATCAAAAAGACCGAAGTTTCATTCATGAATAATGTATAAGTATACAAAGGAATAATTAAGTATAGAAACGACGTAGCTGATTTATGTTCCAAGAATTTGATATATCATCGCCGTCTTCATACATCAGTCGGTAAGCCCCCGGGCGAGTGACTTCCTTCACAACATATGGTCCTTCCAACTTTGGAGAAAGCTTATGCTGGTTCTTCATTGACTACACTTGGCGAAGCACTAAATCTCCAACTTGGAAGTGGCGATTACATACATTTTTATCATAATAACGATGTAAGCCTTGTTGGTAAAGTGCCGACCATAACAGAGCGCGATCATGTAACTCCTCTGCTTCAATCAAATCAATCTCTCAATTCTCCTCAGAAAGTTGTTCATCATATGCTTGAACCCGTGTCGAAACAAGGCTGACTTCGGTCGGCAGCATAGCCTCTGAGCCGTAGACCAATGAGAAAGGTGACTGACAAGTTGCCCGACTGGTGTTTGTGCAAAGCCCCCAAAGAACTAAAGGCAATTCTTTGACCCAACGACCGGCATAAGGCTTAAGCCTATCGAATATTCGAGGCTTCAACCCTTGGAGAATCATACCATTGGCGCGTACGACCTGCCCATTGCTTTGAGGATGAGCCACTGATGCAAAGTGGATTTTTATTCCCATCTCATCGGCAAAGTCACGGAACTCCACTGAAGTGAATTGAGTGCCATTATCAGTAATGATATCATGAGGAACCCTGAACCAAGTGAAGACATCCTTGACAAACTTGATAGACTTCTTTGACGTAATCTTGCTTCAATCCACATGGTGAATTTGTCAATAGAAACAAACCAGATAAGTGAACCCGCCTGGCGCCTTTTTGAAAGGACCAACAATATCGAGCCCCCAAATAGCAAAGGGCCAAGTCAAAGGTATCATCTGAAGTTGCTGTGAAGGCACATGCATTTGTTGAGCAAAGAATTGACAACCTTCACACGTCCGAATGACCTGGTGTGCATCTTCAACTGCCGTGGGCCAATAAAACCCTTGCCGGAAAGCTTTGCCGACCAAAGTCTTGGAAGCTGCATGATTACCACATATCCTAGAATGAATTTCTTCTACCAACTTTTGGCCTTCTGGTATCGAGATGCATCTCATCAAGATGTTTGAACCTCCTCTTTTATAGAGTTGGTCTCCCACTAACAAATACCCTCGGCATCGGGTCTCCAACCTTCGTTGCTCATTAGGATCCGAAGGTGGCATTCCCTTATCCAAATATTGGATGAGCGGGTTGCGCCAATCAGTCTCCATGTTGTCATCACCAACAAGATCAGTAACATCACTCATTAATACATCCGACCGAGGAGAAATCATGGGGGAATCCAAAGTAGGTAAGAAAACACCTGGCGGGACCACAGACCAGGATGATCCCATCTTGGCCAATTCATCATCCGCTTGGTATTGTCTCAAAGAACATGCTTGAACTTCAATCCATCGAATTTGTCTTCGAGCTTCCTTACTTCTTGACAGTAAGCACTCATATTGTCATCCACATAGTTCCAATCCTTAGTGACCTGATCAATAACCAAAGCCGAGTCACCAAAGACGTCGAGGCGCTTAATGCCAAGTGACGACGCCCATCGAAGTACATTTTCCAATACTCGATGTCTTGTGCAGTAGGTGGGTTTTGAATCTCTGTCCACTCAACAACGAAATCAGCTAGCACTTGTCCCTTTATAGCCGACCGAGGCGCGAATGTGATGGTATAGTGACCATGTTTGACTGCACACTTGGCGATTTTGCCTTCGGCTTCTCGGTTGTGTAGCACTGTGCCGAGTACAAAGGTGGTCTGGACTTCGATCGAATGGGCTTGAAAGTAATGCTTCAACTTCCTGGAGGTAACCAACAATGCATACAACAACTTCAGGATCTGTTGGTATTTTACCTTAGATGCGCCAAGGACCTCACTCACAAAATAGACCGGGTGTTGTACTTTTTGTATATGCCCCTCTTCTTCTCGGTCAACCGTTAAAACAGTACTCACAACCTGAGTTGTGGCCGATATGTAAAGCTGGAGTTTTTCTCCTGGCTCCAAAGGCACCAATACTAGAATGCTGCTGAGGTAAACCTTCAACTTGTCCAATGCCGACTGCGCCTCTTTGGTCGAAACGAAGCCCTCCTGCTTTTTAAGCAGTCGGAAAAGTGGTAACCCTCTAACCCCCAGTCGGGGAATAAAGCGACTCAAAGACGCCATGCATCCGGTCAGCTTCTGTACATCCCTTTGAGAATTAGGTGGTCCCATACCAAGGATCGCCTTGATTTTATCCGGGTTAGCTTCTATACCTCATTTCGAAACGATATAACCGAGTAGCTTTCCCGAAGGAACCCCAAAAACACATTTCTTGGGATTCAGCTTTATTGAATAATGCCTCAGATTGTCAAAGGTTTCTGCCAGGTCAGAAATGAGCTCTTCAACGTTCCGAGTCTTGACAACGATGTCATCAACATACGCTTCTGCGTTCTGACTGATCTGAGTAGCAAGGTAGCGTTGAATACCCCGTTGGTAAGTCGCGCCAGCATTCTTCAGATCGAAAGGCATTGCGATATAGCAATAGGCGCCGAAGGGTGCTATAAAGGAAGTTTTAATCTGATCTTCGACCTTCAGTGGGATCTGGTGATAGCCTGAATAGGCATCCAGAAAGCTCAAGAGCTCACACCCGGCTGCCAAGTCTACAATCTGATCAATACGAGGAAGAGCAAAAGGGTCTTTAGGATAGACCTTGTTGAGATTAGTATAATCAACACACATCCTCCATTCTTTATTCTTCTTGGGTACAAGGACTGGATTTGCTAACCAGTCAGGATGATACACCTCCTTTATAAACTTAGCATCTAATAGTCTAACTATCTCCTTCTTCATCGCGTCCTTGTGATCTTGCACAAATCTTCTAAGCCTCTACCGAACGGGGGTAGCCCCTGGGGGTACCCTTAACTTGTGCTCAATCTTTTCCCTAGGAACTCCCGGCATGTCAGATGGTTTCCATACAAAGATGTCCCTATTTTCCTGGAGGAAAAGAGTGAGCGCGAGTTCCTATTTCTCGTCGAGGTTGGCCCTAGCATAAGTTACCTTATCGGGGTCCTCAGGATCGAGCATGATTTCCTTGGTCTAGATGTCATCGGTCTGAATCTTGTCTTTGGTAGGCTTCTTTGTTGGAACCTCCGCTCCGGTCTGCTCCTCCGTGCTGACTGCCTGCTGGATCTCCTTCTGGTCGGACAATATCAACTGTTTATTGGCTATCTCACAACTCTGTACATCGCAATCAAAAGAATTCCAAAGATCAGAGTGGAGGGAGATTATTCTGTTCGGGCCTGGCATCTTGAGGGTGAGATATGGATAATGCGGGATAGCCATGAATTTAGCCATAGCCGGTCGACCGATGATAGCATGATATGCTGAGTCAAAATCCACCACCTGGAAGAGAATACGCTCGGTCCTAAAATTCTCACGGGTCCCGAAGGTGACCAGCAGACTGATCTGTCCAATTGAAACTGAAGTTTTGTCGGGTACAATCCCATGGAAAGGTGAACAACTCGGCTGAAGATCATTGATTGACAGACCGAGCTCTTTGAGAGTGTTTGTAAAGATTAAGTCCAAACTGCTTCCTCCATCAATGAGTACTCTGTTGAACTTCACCTCCTTCATTGTAGCAGCAAGCACCAGCGGGTATCGACCCAGCTTCGGGATGTGCTTGGGGTGATCCGACCGATCAAAGGTGATTGGCATCTCAGACCACCTCATGGATTAAGGTGCAGCCGGTTCCACCAAGTTGATCTCTCAAAGTTCCAGCTTCTGCTTGCGCTTGGACACATAGGCATCTAGACCACCGAAGATGAAGTTGACTTCCTTGTGGGGCTCCTGGAACTCTCCTGAGTCATCCTTGTTGCCATCGTCATTGGTCTTGTCTTTGGAATTGCGCCTCGGGGGATCTTTGGCGCGCCACCTTGAGCGTAGCTGTTGCAAATCCCTTCAGTCGATAGCAATCCTTTACTTTGTGGTTTCCCTTTAGGTCCCAAAGGCATGGGCCACTCAGTAGCTCATCCATGGACGGTTGTCTTGTTTGAGGGTTCTTCTGAAGTTGGTCCACCGTGTGAACCATGTTATCAAGCTTCCTCTTCTTGTCCTTCTTGGAGGACTCGGGCTTGTCCGGCCGCTTCTCTTTGCCTTTTCCCCGGATGTCATCCAACACCGACTCACCAGACACGAACTTGTCAGTGATCTTGAAGCATTCTTGAGCGGTTAGCTTGAGGTCATGATTCCTCCGACCGATCTCACGAACCAAATCATCGCTACGGATCCCTCCTTGGAAGGCGGCAATGATTTGTTGGTCCAGGACATTGGGGATCTCAGTCTTCTTAGCGCAAAATCGCTTGATGTCATCACGAAGAGGTTCGTCGGTCTTCTCCTTGATCTGAGTGAGGTCGAAGTGGTTGTCCGGTCGATTGCATGTAGCTTGGAAACTTTCTATGAGCTTCCTGTTGAAGTCTCCCTAAGATGTGATTGACTCCTCTGGAAGAAATGTGAGACATATTCGAACAGCTGAATCCAGGCAGATCGGGAGGTAATTAGCCATTACATAGGAATCGCCTCCAGCCGACCGAATCATATTTTTTGATGGGGAGCGGCTTAAATCCTTTTGGCCATTGAGCTATGCGAAGCCTAGGGATGTAAGCCTTGATGCCATCGATATCATCGTCGGTCGGCATCAGTGACCTCCTATGCCAGTCTGGAGACGGGGTTGCACGGCGGCCGTGTCGCGGTCCAACATCGTTATCATGTCGACGACACCGATGGTCGTTATCATCATTATCGCGCCGATCCCGATCGTCTCGTCAATGTCGGTCATCACGGTTGTGCCTTGGAGGAGGATTTTGATGGTCCTCTTGTCGGTCGTCCCGTCGGTCGTCCGTTCTCCAATCACGGCATTCTTCCTCATAGCGTCAGTTGTCCCGAGTGCGTTCTTCATAGTGAGAGTTGATGGTATCTCATCCATCACGGATGCTGAGAGAATTTCTCAGATCTTCACGCCTTTGCCGACCTCGCAAAGATACATGACTAGAGCTTGTGACCGACTGAGATTTTACGTCCTCTTGAGCTGCAGCGGCCTTAAGCATAGCCACCGCCTTCTACATCACAGGGGTCTGATAATTCGCGTCGACCATTAGAGTGTCAAGCAAAGTTTTGGCCCCTGTGATATTATTCTGAGGAGTGTGGTAGACCTTGATGCCATCTACTTTGAGTTCTGGACCGAGATCCAGTCGGCGTGCGTTGCATGAACCGCGTGACCCTCTTGGTCGACGACGGTGTCCGACCGATAAGTCGTCAGTTGGAGGGTCCTCCTCCTGTTGACCTCCCTCAGCTATTTGATTCGGGTGTCCATCAATGGGGTTATCTTCATGTTCACCGTTTTGGTCACCATCCTGGTCTCCATCCGCGGGATCTGCTATATCCACCATGATGACAGTATGGGGATATGGGTAAGCGGATCCGACCGAGTCCTCATCAAAGGACCGATCCGATCTTGAATCATTCCCGAAGGAAGGATCTTCTTCCTCAGATCTGAGTGGGACCAATGCGGGGATCATGTCAGACAAACTCGGTGATCGCGCCATAGAGACGGCTATGGTCGAGTTGGATCTGTGGTTTTCCAGACCTAGGGCTCCGTTTTCGTCGACTGTGAAGTCAAGTGATCCAAAGGACATCTTGAAGTCCGGTGAGTACTGGATGATGGGAATTTTGGCCATCGTAGTCGACAGAGAAACCCGGCGAGCCTTGTCCCCTACCTGGCGTGCCAACTGTCGAAGCTTGAGATCGGCAATAAAATGTATAGGGCTACGTCGAGACTAAGAACTACGATGGTAACACAAGACGCCGAGTTATATAGGTTCGGGCCCTCTCGATGAGAGTAAAAACCCTACGTCCTATGTTCTGTGTATTGTATTGATGTTATGAGACTTGTGAATTTGTCCCTCGATGAGGGGGTACCCTGTCGCCTTATATATCCGGTCGGCAGGGGGGTACATGAAGAGTCCTAGTCGTAACCCCTTAAGGTTTACATAGAAAGTCTATCTCTGCATGCCTTGTGCTCCAAGTTGAGTCGGTCGGCTTCCTTGTTGATGAAGTACCCGATCAGCTACCGACTTAGTCTTGTATGAGGATACCCGTAAGGCAAGTATCCCACATATAGTTGATAGGGAGACTTGTGGCTTGCATAGGCTAGTGTGTTTAGCTTTCGCATTATGTACTCATCATGAACACTAGCATGTGTAGGTTCTTGGTCTACTAGAATTGCTTAGGTAGCAACAATTGTTAGGTTCTAGTGGCATGAAACTAACGTTTTTGGATTTGTGGTCGGCTACCGATTCACACCCTCCTCTCAGTAGGCTTTTGGTCCGTACACCAGCCCTCCCAGTCTGATCGCCAGCTCTTCAACCGTTTGAATCATTGGTGAAAGTAGCTATTGGGTTGCTGACGGTCTGACTGCCAGAGAGCCGTGGTCTTACCGCCAGCTGCATAGGCTTTTGCAATGACTACTTTTTGGAGCTATGCCTATATATACTCCACCCATTTGTGCAAGGAAGATCTCTTGGTCCTTGAGATTGTATACCTGAGCTATTTGAGACCTCTCCTCACTCAGACAAGCATCCATTGATTCATTGCTAGTGTGTGAATGACTTGAGCATTCTAGCACTAGTAGTTGTTGACACTTCTTAATGTCGCATCAAGAATATCACTATTCCTGGTACAGCGTTGGAAGTGATTATTGGCGTTTGTTATGCTTTAAGAGTAAAGTGAATTAATCCGCAAGCGCACAGAACACCATTGTAGCATTTCACCCGGGACTATTCCAAGGTATCATTTTATTTTCCTCAGGGAAGCTAGGCATAAGCGTATCTTGGTTTAACAAAGATATAACTATAAGAATTATACCAACTCAACAAGGACAGGGGTAAGGATGTTCAATAATAATAGTATGGGTAGTAACACAGGAGAAATCCACACTAAGATAAATAAAGAGATCGGTTAAGCTAGCCGGGAGGACAGCGAGTCTAAGTCTAAGATTCCTAAAAAATAACTTCCTAATATATCTCAGTCAAGCATCAAATCCTAGTTACTCGGGTTGAGTTCTTACACCAATTTCTTGGTACAACTTCGAGTCTTTCACCTATTAGCTCACTTCAGAGCATGAAAATGATCAACTAATATGGGTCGGTAACTAACCTCTGTACTAGTGGGTACGCTATGGCTAGTAAACCCTGCGTGAGAGTTCCCGAACGTGGTGGATTACTAAAGGGACGAATAGGGCTGTCACCACTCACCTACCACACAACCCGTGCGGACGAATGCAAATCCAACTAGCGTTAACATAGACACCGCACCTATGCCTTTAGTAGATATTCTTCCGTTGGCCTAACGGAAGAATAGCCGAGAATTAAACCATGTCTAAGTCCTAGAAAGAACTAAACTTAATTAAATCCTAGCCGGGAAACCGATGAACTACGCAACAATGTTTCTTCCTGATATTTATATTGATAAAGGATAAGTCTTACAAAAAGAGAAAAGATACAAGAGAGCTCATACCAAGACTCCAAGACAATTCTGGAATCCTGAGCGTGCTCTCAACTAGACTCTAACTCCTGACTAACTAACCTACTCCACTAAGTAGCACAAGTCATGGGAAATGGACTCCTTTATGTGTTGCTTTGATGATTCTCTTTTTTTTTTCCAAATTTCTCCTCTATTTATAGGTGGCAATGGGCAGGGGGTGAAGAAGAGTCGGTAGGTGAAAGTCGGTCCGCCAGGCGGCGGGCAAGCCAGGCGGCCCTTGGATCGTGTCGGTTCATGACCGACTTCTTCTAGAAGGCTTAGATTTGATCCCCAAGTCGGTTGTTTGGTCGATTTCCACCGACTCCTTCATTTTGGGGTCAGTAGGCCTCTTGGTCCTAGTGGGCTGGTAGTTGCCGGGTGGCAACCCAGGCCGGGCGGCATGCTATCTGGGCAGCAAGGTTGGCTAGGTGGCGGCCTTGGCCGGGTGCCGACCCCCTCTGAGTCG
This sequence comes from Eleusine coracana subsp. coracana, assembly GCA_032690845.1. NCBI lineage: Eukaryota > Viridiplantae > Streptophyta > Magnoliopsida > Poales > Poaceae > Eleusine > Eleusine coracana. The sequence continues at coordinate 32,498,013 of CM064422.1, forward strand.
CCCATTGACTTCTCTCGATCAGGCCACTTGATGGCCTCTTTTCCTTAGCCATATTTCATCACTTTTGGTCCGGGAGAAGAAAACGACATCATGGTGGAGTGTTTTGTGGAATCGGCCAGGTGGGATAATCAGCAGGATAATGACTCCGGTTTGATCAGCCGGGTGGCCGATTTCAGCCTTATATGACCCTGTAGAGATATGGTGGGTCATCATTCATCATCATGAGTCTGGTTGAAATGGTGGGTGTGCTTGATCATTCTTTTTCAACTAGATGCAACATCACTTCAACTAGATTGACCTCTAAAGCGGGACTCATCTTTAGTATTCAACAAGAAAGACTAAAGATGATGATGATAATGAAAATGAGAATAAGTCCTCTAAAGCGGGACCTGCAAATATTGCTGTCAAGGAAGCTCCCTCCCTATTTGACTCACATATGTGCTTCATGGATAAAGGAGAACCAAATGTATGTGAAGACGATGATAATTTTTCATATGATGATCTAGTTGATATGGTGGGTGTGCTTGTTGAATCTCTATGCAAAACTAAGAAATTATATAAAGAGCTAAAAACAAAGTATTCTCATGAAAATCTAAAGGAGGCTCATGAAAAGATTAAGGAAGCTCAAGGTACTCATGTGTGAAGATGCATCTTGGATCCCCTAGTGGGTTTTGGTGTACGATGGCATCGGATTAAAAATGTGCTAACTTGTATATGAAGCAAATGTGCAAATTATCAAAAGATTATTTTAAACCCACAATTGTGAGATAGTTCATCCCTCTACAAAAAGAAGAAAAGTGAAAGGACTCAAAGAGCTTCAAGTTTAGCTTTTATTAATTTATTGAGTCATAGGTATGCCAAACTATTAAGATGGGTAAACTAATCTTGCTTGCAAGGAATTCATGTGCTCAAGTCACCCAAAAAGCATTGAGAGCAAACTAGCTACAAAAGCCCAAAAAGAACCAACTCATTCTAAGCCAAACAGAGAACCATGAAAGTTTCGTGAGTCATTCACGTAAGTTCCGTTAGTGCCAAATCCTAGGGTTGTTGCAACCCGAGAGTTACGGAAGTTCCATGGTGCCCATCACGGAAGTTCCATCATGTCTTGTCTCAGTTGAAACCTATCTCTCACAATGGCTTTTTTTTTAATTCATGAAAGTTCCGTGGGTAACCACAAAAGTTCCATCAGAACCAGAATACACTACAATGGCTAGTTTTTGGAGTTGCTCTATATATACCCCTTCCACTCCACCATGGAAAGGGTTGGACTCATTGCCATTTCACACCTCATTCAGCTAGAACTCTCCCCTCGCTCACACACACTTGTTCTTGATATTCCAATCAATTGTGAGAGAGATCCAACCACAAAAAGCTTAAATCCATCCATTGAAAAGCTTCTTATTTCCTTTATATATCGTGTTGGATCTACTTGTGTATTATGTTGCTATGTATGTATTGTAGGTCTTGAGCCATTCATTGAGTTAGCTTCCCTTCTATACAAGCATTGTATTCTATTTCGGTTAATTTCTGCATTTCATTTAGCACTTAATTTCCTTTAAGTGGAACTTCTATCGTGGGACAAAACTTCTGTGACCACGGAAGTTCCATCAAGTGTCGATGAATGTTTTGTTAGTCTCTATTTGATAAGTTTTAAGTGTTGTTTTCAGGTTTAATTGTTAGATTGCCTATTCACCCCCGCCCCTCCCTCTCTAGGCAACTTAATGTGGCTCAACAAAATGATAAAGTCTTGATTGATGTTGGAATTGCTTGTGATATGGTTGATTGTGTGCCTAGCATGAATAAAATTAGTACGACTAGCATATCTACCTCATGTGAGGATTTATTGTCTATTCCATGCTCTTCCAATATTGATTCATGCCATGATATGTCAAGTTCATGTGATCCTTTGCTTATTGTTGAAATGATGAATTGCGTGAAACTGTTGACTCGCTTGTTAAAGCTCTTGCAATTTGTCACAAGGGTGAAAATGAATTTAACAAAATGTGGGAGTGTCAAGATTCACTCTGAAGCATGAGGGGCTTGGTTTTATCCCTAAGAAAAATAAGAGTGCTTTTGTTGAAAAGAAAACTACTTTCATGAAGGATAATAGATTGTATTATACTAGATGCAAGAATACCAGACATCTTGAACAGAATTGTACCGATAGCAAGAATTTGATGTTTATGGATACAGATGCTAATTATGTTCTTTCTAAATCCTCAAATGGTGTTGTTGATGCCAAATTTGTTGGCAGAAATAAGTTGCATGGTCAAAATTCAAAACTTTATTTTTTGAGTAATGGCTAGGTACCAAAAGCCTTGATTACTAACCTCCAATGACCCAAGCAAGGTTGGGTACCTAAATGATACTAATTTTTTTTTGTAGGTGAACTATAAATCCGGTGGAAAACATTGGTTGCTTCATAGTGGGTGCTCTCAACACATGACCGGAAATGGAAGTATGTTCACCTCAATAAACAATGAAGATCCACAATTTGACAAGATTACTTTTGGAGATAATAGCAAAGCCAAAGTGATAGGACTGGGAAAAATTGCTATCTCAAATGATTTATCTATCTCAAATGTGTTTTTAGTTGAATGATTGAGTTTCAACTTATTAATGGTGGCTTAATTATGTGATCTTGGACTCACTTGCATTTTCTCCTCAAAAGATGTCATGATTACTAGCATCAAGAACAATGGATTGATTTTCAAAGGATTTCGTTATGGAAATCTTTATCTTCTGGATTTTTCATCAAAAGATGCTAATTTGAGCACTTGTTTATTTACTAAAGCCTCAAAAGGAAGGTTGTGGCATATAAGGCTTGGTCATGTTGGAGTGAAACAATTGAATTGTCTAATGAGGCATGATCAAGTAATTGGATTGCAAGATGTAGTATTTGAGAAAGACAAATTATGTAGTGCTTGCCAATCCGGAAAATAAGTTGGAAGTTCGCATCCTTCAAAAAGTGTCATGTCCACTACAAGACCATTGGAATTACTACATATGGATTTATTTGGACCAACTACATAAAGAAGCATTGGTGGAAATAGCTATTGTCTTGCCATTGTGGATGATTTTCAAGATACACCTGTGTATTCTTTCTACATGACAAATCAAATGTGTTTAACATATTAAAAGAATTTTGCAAAAAGAGCTGAAAATGAAATTGAGTTCAACATCAAGAAAATTAGAAGTGACAATGACCGAGTGAGTTCAAAATTGAGTTTAACATATCACCCTAACTCGCGCATGTCGACCAAGCGGGTTACTCAGTCCCCAGGGTTCTTGCCGTCTGTTAGGGACCAAGGCAATTCTCCTAATTTGCATATACTTGACCGAGTGAGTTATTAGTCTCTATAGTTCATATCGGTTATTGGGGGCATTGTTTAGAGGGCTGACATGAGTTGTGTATTGGTTGTGAGTGTTTAACACGAGTTCATACAATACATATATGAAGTAGCGCGAACCAAGAATTCATTACAATACTGGTAATAAATCTAGACCTTAGTGGTCTATCAAACATTGGTTATATTATAGTATCAGAGCTATAACACAATATTTTCAGCTTTACAATTCCTTACAATTTAGGTAAGGGATCTAGCTCTATCTGGTTGGCTAATATATGAGATGTTTTTTATGCCTCAGCCACGAGAGCTTCACATTGTTCATCAGAGAAATCTTCATGGAAACCCTCGGCTACCACATCTAACTCTATGCTGGGGATGTGGGACTTTGCAATTGCCAGGACTTGTGCGCCGGCTAGCTCTGCAACATGTCGAGCATGTTGTTTCAGTCGGCCAGGTGCCCCTTGTAGCATCGTCATCAGATCTCGACATCGAGGTGGTTTTTCTTCAGGATATATGTATTGGGCGACCACCTCTGCATCCTTCTGAAGAGCTGCAAGAGACCATCGAAGGTTTTCATCACCTTCTATAAATTTCTTCAGCAATAGCTCATACGACCTCTTTGATCCTACAGGAGTACAATAATCATATATGTCAGCACAATGAACTTCAATATCAAGGTATTAGTTGAATAAACACTTACCTCTTAGGTGTTTCTCGGCTTCTGCCTTCTCAGCCTCAAGGGTCGCGACTTTTTCCTTATACTCTTCTTTTTGCTTTTCAATTTCTTTGAAGGCTTTTTGGAATTGGTTTAGCTCATCCACAGCCTTTTTGAAGATCTTTTCAGCTTTGATTACTTCGGTTTCTAGCTTTATGTTTCTTTCTTTCTATTTGTTTATTGTTTCCTCAGCGCCTGTCAGTAACGAACATTTTAGTACATATATATATTCCTGTATGTATAAGTATATTCATTTTTACCTTCAGCCCTTTTCTTCCATTAATTTTGTTTTTCTTGCATTGTCTTGAGGTCGTCTTTTATCTTTTCAATATTTTTCTTGATTTCTGCCGAGTCCTGGATCTGCTTCTTTAATCCTTGATTCTAGGACTTCAAAGTTTCAAGAGCTTGGGCAGATGACTCTAGTTCTTTTATACGACCTTCAGACTTGCAATTTGAGCGGTCGCCTAGGCATCTTGTTTTTGTTTCAATTCCTGCGACCGCGATGCCTCTGTATGGACGAGGTTAAATGTTCATGTCACACAAATAACATGTGAGGTATAGGCTATATTGGTCTCATACCTTGTAGTTCGAATTGAAGCTCATCAACTTGAGATGAACGGGCTTTTAGCGCTACTGATAAGCGCCCTACATCCAGTCTCTCTTTGGCAAGCTGATCTTATAAATCGACGGCTTTAGCACAATGCCTTTCAACAAGTTGCAGAAGCTTACTCTTGTTGGCCATATGGGTTTTCAGAGCCTGCAATGATGGCAAATTATATGTTTGAAACTTCACAACCAGGAACGGTGATTATTATTGACAAGAAGGAAGGAATACCTAGAAGGAATGATAGGCTTTTTCAGTATGTTCTTCAAAATTTTTCAATTCCGCTTGCTCTGCCGACTCATCAAATCCGGTGATGGCAAATCGGCCAATATGATATACTAATCTAGTCGGCATTGGCTGGTCTGAGGCACCTTCTCTTAGCACTCGGTGAATAGGAGTCGGCGTGATATTTTCCTCTGGCCCGATTGGATATTCATATGTTGGCTCTGGCACAGATTCAAAAACCAGTGATGGCTCTTCGAGCTCGATGGAGGCAGGAGTATCAACACCCGTTGCCATCTCATATTTATTTAGGTCTAGAATATTGGGTGATTTAGCTTGGTTATCTTTTGGCTGAGTGGATTCGGGTGCACTCTTTAAATCCCTTGGTTTCCTTGCCGAGTGGTCTGGGGCATCATCTTTGGATGATCCGGCCTGTGGTGTCTCCTGGTCTTTTTCGGGAACTGGACTTTGTGCCGGAACTTCTTCAAAAGATGACCGCCCGAACGACCTGCCAATTAGACAAAAATTACATATTTAATTCAAATGGATAGTTAAGCTTTAAGTTATATTGATTTGTTTAACTTGAGCGACGTTTGAATTTAATGCCTGACACTCTTGGTGGGGGGCTGGTTGGCCTTGGGGCGCCTGTCATGTCTGGCGCCGTCTCCTGGGTGCCTGCCTTGCTTGCTTCACTCGAACGATTTTGTCCCTTATCATCCATGGCCCGCCGAGTGGTGGAGGTTTTCTCTGGAGTTTTCTTCTTTGCCTCCTCTTGAAGTCTAGCTACTCTTTCAGCTAGTGATTCTTCTTCATCAGAATCTTCAATATGCGCCTTGCGGCGCTTGGGAGCTGATGGTTGAGTGGGAGATTTCTTTTGTGGCATCGGCGGCTATGGGGCGTGGGACACGTATACATCAAGGTTCTGCAATATATGTTACGTATTATTCATTGCTGAACATAACGCATGAAGTATTGACTTTTTAAGCACAAAAGTAGATAACTTACTGAACTTCTACCAGTCTTGGAATGATGTCCACATTTCGCACTACCTGGAGTCCAACCAAGGAGTGAAGAAAATATGTTTTCTAGCCGCAATGTTAATTCCCTTTCTGACAATGTTTCTGGCGCTTCCATGGTGGGGTCTGAACCTAGTTGGAACTTCCATCCAGGAACATGACATTTCTTAATAGGCTGCACGCGGCGATATATGAAGCTTGCGGCAACGTGTACGCCAGTATAACCTTGGGACTTGAGATAGGCAATGTGTTCTAATATGTCATCAACTTGAGACTTCTTGTTTGGATGGGCCTTTGCTGACAACTCAGGTCGTGGCTTGGGGGCTTCGGCCGTAGTCTCTGACAAAGGTGGAGCATGGTTTCCATGGTAAAACCAGTCCGCGTGCCAACCTTTGTTCGTTGATGGAAGTGGTACATCAACGTATTTGGATTTATTTCTTAGTTGGAATCCGGCCCCTCCTATAACATTATTGCTGTTTGATTTCAAAAAAAACAATTCTTTGAAGGTATCAAAATGGGGATGAATCCCCATGAACACCTCACACAGGTGGATAAAGATAGCAATATGTAAGATGGAATTCGGATTCAGATTGACAAGGTTGATGCCATAGAAGAATAGTAGACCGTGAAAGAAGTCGCAACAAGGGATCCCAAATCAACAATAGAAAAAGGAGGAGAAAACCATGATTTGGTCGACGGGAGGTTGGGGAAATTTCTGACCTATGGCTTCGATCCATCCTCCGGTCTGTTGATCCTGCAACACGCCATCAATCACCAATCTATTGAGTTTCTCTGAATCCATGGCTGACACGGGGAACTCCTTGATGGCGGCGGGGATGTCGAAAATTGGCTCTTCTTCCTCGCCCTTCTCAGGGGAAGATTGCTTCTGGGATTGTGCCTTAGAGCTTTGGCGGGTGCACTTCGGGGCCATCGCTCTTGTTTGAGTGCGGTGGGAAGCAGTTGCGTGGAGCTTTGGGGTGGAAATGGAATCCTGAGATCTAGGGTTTGTGTGCGCAAGAAGGCGGCAGCGGCGAAATGAAGATGAAGGGATGCGGCTGTTTGGAGGCCCTTTTTATCAGGGATAGTGACCTACTGGGCCGAGGCTTCTCGTAATCTGTTAAGTCCAGTTTTATTAATCGGATTATTGCGGTTTCAACCTTGGAAATTGTACCTTTCGAGATTCCATGATAAATTACTTGGATTGTTGCAGTTTCAGCCTTGGAAATTGTACCTTTCGAGATTTCATGATAAATCACTCGGGTTACTATAGTTTCAGCCTTAGAAATTGTACCTTTCAAGATTTCGTGATAAATCACTCGGATTACTACAGTTTCAGCCTTGGAAATTGTACCTTTTGAGATTTTGTGATAAATCACTCGGATTACTGTAGTTTCAGCCTCTAAAATTGGTCCTTTCAAAATTCCGTGATAAATCACTCGGATTATCTCGGCACCAATCTTGGGGGCTGTGTTTCCGTGTTATATTATTACTATTGATACATCACCAATCTTGGGGGGCTATGACAATTGAAATTCGTCGTTAATCATTCAAATTAAGGGCACTTCAGCATTAGGGATGTAAATATTAATTTGGTAATGTATCACTCGGCGAGTAACAGAATTCAGCTAAATATGTAGCTTGTTAGGACAAAATTGGAAGATTCAAACCTCATTATGCCCTTTTCTATGGAGGGACAAGATTAATTGGATATTTTTCAATAACTCAAAAGTTGCTTCGGTGTAGCCTTAACAACCTTCTGAGTTGGGGGCTATACACATAGGCTATATCTTTCTTAGGGATTTATGAATAAGGATTAATAGAAAAAGCACTTCCCAATTTCATAAGATGTCGAGGCAAATCAAGACGACAATTCAATACGGGAAGTGCTTGGGGGCTACTGTGGTATGTATATACCAGGGATACCTCGCCATTCGGATATATTGCCGAGTGGGCCAGGGTCCAATTAAGATAAAGACCCATGAAGATAACTACTCGGATTGTTACTTGGAGTACACGACAAGTCAATACTAGAGATAAAAAGTTAGAGATAGAGTCCTAGTCGGAGATCAAGTTGTAACCGACTAAGACACTTACCATGTAACCCTGCCCCCCGGATATATAAGGAGGGACAGGGGCTCTTTCGTGGAGATCCCGCATAATACATTACAAAACACAGGACGTAGGGTTGTTATCCTCCGGGAGGCCCGAACCTGTCTAAACCTTGCGTCTTGTGTGTCCATCGATCTTTCATACTCATACGCATACCTAGATCTACTATCGAGAATATCTCTCTACAGACACCGAGTTTAAGAATTACAAAGTTGATGAGCATTGTTAAGAAAAGGGGATCAAACATGAATTTTCAGCAAAAGATACTCCCGAATAAAATGGTGTTGTTGAGAGGAAAAATAGAACCCTAATTGATATGGCAAGATCAATGCTTTAGGAATACAATGTTTCGGATAGTTTTTGGGCTGAAGCTATCAACACCGCTTGTTGGAAGAATACTCCATATGAATTGCTAGTTGGAAGAAAGCCAAATCTATCATATTTTAGTGTGTTTGGTTGCAAATGCTACAAATTGAGAAAAGGCTCAAGATTGTCGAAATTCCAAAGCAAAGGTAATGAAGGCTTCTTACATGGATACTCCTCAAATAGTAAAACTTACTGCGTTGTCGAGACTTATTCCTGACAATATATTTATAAGGCTACGTCAAGGCCAAGAACTTGATGGTTAAGACACAAGACACCGAGTTATATAGGATCGGCCCCTCTCGATGAGAGTAACAACCCTACGTCCTGTGTTATGTGGATTGTATTGAATTATGATGTTGTGTCCCTCAATGGGGGTGGGGGGGGGGCTGGGGGGTCCTGCTACCTTATATATACAGTCGGCAGGGGGTACATGGAGAGTTCTACTCATAGTCTACAAAGCTAAACATAGTAATTCTATCTCTAATTGCCTTGCGCTCCAAGCCGACTCGGTGGGTTCCCATATTAGTGGGCCATCCCTTTGTCTTCCGACTATAGCGTAGCTATGGATACTGGTAAGGTAAGTATTCCACAGCAGCCCTCGAGTGCTTTCTGATTTTGAGCTATGACTTGCCGAGTGATTCTCTCCATTAAGTATGTGAATAGATTGCAAACTAGGAAGACCTCTTGAATGAAATTCCTGATAGATATGGTGCACCGACTAGGTGCATCTGATCAGGCGTAGCCCCTGACTCTTGTATAATTTGGAGACTAACAAATAATATTACAGTCTAATAATTTTAGCTCTTTACATTTTGTTATATAAAGGTATACTTTCACTCCAACCTTCAAGCCGGAGCAGTCAACCTCCTGATCTTCAAACCAGGCACTCAGTTTGTACAACATTGTTGGTGGCCCTTAAAACCCAATATCGGCCACCAACCGGTCAGGAAATGCAAGGTAAAGACCAAAGTTTCATGAATATTTGTTTAAGCTAATAAAGTTCCACAAGTTTTGCTGAAATATGTGTTTGGAGGTTCCAAAGGGCCAAAATTATGTAAAAACATGAAGAAACGCCCCGTCGGCCGATCCTGCCGTAAAACAGCCGGTCGACAGGGTTGTATGAGGCTAAAATCAGGGCCCGAGCAGGGTCGTGATGGCTGAAATCAGAACTCAGCCGGCAGGGTCATATCAGGTTGAAATCAGTCACCCGGCTAGTCAAAACCGAGTCTCATCAGGTTGATCATCCGATCCGACCGATTCTGCAAAACATTCCACCACGAAGCTGTTTTCTCCCCCCGGACAAAAAGTAATGAAATATGGCTAAGGAAAAAGGGTCCACGAGTGACCTAACTGGGAGAAGCCATGGGGCGACCCTGAGGGGGTTGGCACCCGGCCTAGGCCGCCGCCTGGCCACCCATGTCGCCCGGCCTGGCCTGCCGCCCGGCCACCCATGTGTGACACCCTAGGTGTCTCACTTCATTTAACCAACATGGAGAGCTTAGGTTATAAACAACATAGCATGAAATATCAGGACTCACTCCCTTTTATTAATTCAAGGCAAATAAAAACCATGCAATCAAGTTATTGAAGCAATTCAAAAATTTCAATACAACTTATGCTAAATAAATTCATAATAATGTTACTAATAATAAAATAGAATTTTATGAAATTATTGGGCATTTTATCTGCTTGGCAAGACCCCTAATTAATTAATTGATTCTTAAATAACTAAATAATGCATTTAATTAATTCTAAAAATATTTTTATGAAAATCACAAATAAAATTCACCAGAGTGTTCTCCACTATTTAAATAGCCCACCCACCAAATTTCACTATTTTTGGAAACTCCTAGCTATTTTATTTAGATTTATCAAAAATCAGCTTTGACCAGGGACCTTTTTGTGAGGATCTTGAAAGATCAAGCGGCGCAGTGTAAGAATTCCTTTCTTCTCCCTCTCACTAGCGCAGAGCCGATTCTCGGCCGATTTTTGCCGTCGCCGGCACACCGCTCGGGCAGCCATCACCTCGCCTCGGGACCGCGCGTGCTACAGCCGCCGTTGACCCCTCTCTGCCCCCGCTCAGTCCCATCCCTCTGCCCTTAGCCGCGAGCTCGCCCAACCTTCTCTTCTCCCCCTCTACACGCCATCGTCGTGACCGGCAAAACTTCAATTCCACCCACTCCTCTCCTCTCGCACTCCACCCGCTCTTGCCCCCTCCGCGCAACTCATAGCGAACCAGCAAGCTCACAGAAAGTACTCTCTCTCGCTCTCTGCTCTCCGCTCTTTTCCATTTTCTCACCTCCCTTCCCTTTTCGCCATTGTCAAGCAGAGCTCAAGCATGACGCGCTGCCCAGCTCTTCCGCTGCTTCCCGAGCCCAACCAAGAGTAACCACACACCGCCCACTTCCCCTGTAGCTCCCCAGGCCACTCACTCGGCAATTCCCTGCGTGAGCTCGATCAATTCGTAGAAAAACCGAGGCACATAGTTCTGGTGACCTCCTCTACGGTCAACCAAAATTGGCCATCTCCGGTGAGCATCATCCCCTCTTTCCTCCTCTACCGTTTGCGCAACCCTCGGCCGAACGGGCCTGCCTTAACCCCTTCTTGTTTTCATGTGCAAAGCCACAGGCATTTCGCTTTTCCTCAGTTCCGACCTATCGCCGCCGATCACCAAAGCCGCCTCCATGACGAGCTCTTATCTCCGGCCCTCCTCGCCGAACGACAACCCGATGCCGCTCTTCGTGCTGCCCCAGTGAAGCCTCTGTTTTAGTAAAATGATAAACCGTAGCCTCTGTACTTGCATTTTTATTAATTTATTTAATTATCCAAACACAAATTAATTCACCAGATATTCTAGGTACCAAATTTAATTCTGATGTTTGGCATGCTTAATAATTGCATAAGTATCTATCACCACAATTTTTGGTTTAGAAAAATATGAATTAGTTTAGGCTCTGGAAATTATTTAGTAAGTTCAATTAAATTAATTCTAGTAATTATTTTATAATTAATTGGCCCCTGCCACTTGGCACAAAAATCACCCACCCAAGCCTCTGTGCCCAGTAAATTACATAAGTCCAGAAACCTAAGTATTCTTAATTAAATTAAATTAATTAAATACATTTCATCTATGTCCCTGTTCATCATAAATCACTCAAGACCAGAATGAATGGGTTACTATTACAATTGCTTAATTATTTTGAAGGACTATAACAACCTCGAATAAATGATTAACACACATAAAATGAAGGAACTCTAATTTTTTCCTTTGAAGCATATGGTTTCGAGAACATTGAAGCATATGGCTTCGAGAACATAACAATGATCAACATTTAAAGATGTTGAGCACCATACCATTGCATTCTATGGTATTTTGATAATACCGACAATTCAATTCTATCATATAGGCAACAACAACCCGGAGCAGGAAGAGGAAGATCTATAGAAGGACCTTGATCCCCAAGAGCAAGACGTTGTAGTTGCTAGCACTAACATCGATCCAGGCAAGCCCCGGTTTTCATTCGTCATTTTATAAAGTTGCTAGTTTTCAATATTACTAGTGTCTGTGATTATTGCATTAGGTCATAGAAGTTGATTGGAACCCACTTGCATGATACCCAAATGACCTACGTCACTGTCATTAGAACTTTGGTAGTATCGGTACTGTGTCACTATGCTTAGTAACTATTAGGCCTGATAGATACTAATACTAGGGAATGAACTCAACCACTGGAACGGTAACCTAAAAAGAAGTTTATTTTACTGTTATGACCGGGCAGGGAAGATGCATGTGTAGGTTTGCAGCAATACATGGGTGTTGACTGCCGTAGCCCTGCCTTGTCGAACCTAGGACCCGTCCGTGGTCGGCCCCTTGGTCAAGTATTGAACAGTACCGAATACATGCTAGTCTATGGGCACTAGTAAACTGATGTAGCATTAGCGCGGCAATGAGGACGGTACCCAGTACAGTGGTCGTTGACCCTCCTGCTGCTGGAGTGGGCGGTTCAGACCGCGAAGTACTGTTGACAGAACGGCATGCCCACTCGCTGAGACTGAACCCGGACCAAGTTGTTTTCCGTCCTTGCGAAAAGTTGCCATATACGACCTTAACTGGTGCGTATGTGTTGTGTATCTCGGGTTATCCCAGCTGGTGTAAATCAATTGCAATTGCTGTCCCTCGCAGTAATGAGTACCACTTGTTCATTGCGTCATCACATGGTTGAACCTGGATTGGAAGTTAACTATGATGCTTATTGATTGGTGTTACGATTATTGTTCTTATGATGCACTTACTTTATACATTGCTTTATTATCTTATTGTTGCACTAAAGTTACATTTCTGCTATACTCAATTAAATGGAAGAATAAAACTTGATAGAACTAATAGGTTGCTTAGTGCGAGTCTTTTCAAACAAGCCACCTATTGGAGCCGTAGCATGTCTAGAAGTCCGACAGGTAAGACTTGCTGAGTAATTAGTACTCAGACTTTGTGCCACTGTTGTTTTCAAGTAATGAAGAAGTAGAATTGCCTGTAGATGTGCTGCCCTGGGACATGCAAGTCCCTGAGGGTTGGACTGCCCACTGGGAGTCCGACTTCCCGTTGCAGTGATGATGTGTGATGCTAGAGTGATGGTTCTCGAGCATGAACCATTACTACGTTGTATCGTCAAGCTCGTAGAATTATCGTAATTGCTTCCGTTGTTTCAAAACAATTCAAGAACTTGTACTATTTTCGCTGCACTCTGATAACTATTTGATGTAATATTCAATTTAAATTCGAACCAATGTTGTATTATCAAGTGTCTGCGTTATCAGCACCGTTGGGACCTCGATCATGCGGGGAGGGGCGCCACAGCTGGTATCAGAGCCATGGTCTATGATAATACAACAGATAAATCGTATTTTCAAAAACTACGATGTTACGAGTGAGGAAACATTAGTATTGCCCCTAGTAGATAGTAGGGTGGTGACAAAGCTAACCTGGGTTATGATTGTTTACATTATTGCATCTACGACTTCTTCAAACGAAGGTATGTGCGTGCTTAACCGACACGCATGATATCGGTGTCTGTGCTCGCAGGCGGATACGAGACACTGTTGGCTCGTGACTTATCACGGGGCGATCCTTTTTTCATGGATCGTTACTAGTAGAACTGTGCTTCTTTTCGTAGTTTCTTTTGAATTTGATGTATTATTTCTGCAATAAATCTTCTGCAGGTACACTAACGCTGTTAGTATAACATTTAGTATGACTTACGTGTTGAGTGCGGGTCGTTACCAATTATCCGTGTCGTTAAGTCTCGGCAAGTTAGGTGTTGTGTTGTGAGGAACGATAGGTTAACAAAATGAAGGTTTTGCATCATGCATCCCATTATAACTAAACTAAAATTTGGTTCTCTCCTTGCTCACCAACCTCTGAATAAAAATTTTCTAAACCTAATAAGTATAAAATTCTGAATAACAAGGTTAACAAGAATCTGTCCTGTTTTAGCTGCCAACTTCAAAAATTCATAACTAAAGTTCTACTTCGTATTTTTAGGTATTTAAATACAATCTGGAAAGCCCTAGAAGCCTATTTTCATCTCCAATAAGTTTCACCATCTTTCCAGTTTTCCCCTGTCCAGTAGAGCCAAAACACTAGGCCTATGTCAATCTGAAACCGAGTTTGTTTTGAGACCCATTGCCGTATTATTGACCCTTGAGGCTGGAAAATATGAACAAAAACTTTGTTTCTGTATTTCATAGAACTATATATGAAATGCATTGTTACTCATGGAACATTGTACTCACCATTGGGTTTATGTTCCAGATGGGTGACCACGGTTTTGAGGAGCTTTCGCACGACGGGTGGCGCTACACCACCGGGCTCCACCACCGTGGCTTTCCTACACTATTGTGGGATCTCTTACGCTTGTTGGGCTAGGACAAGCCGCCCTCTTACAAGGGCCGCGAGATCCGTCATCACGGCATGACTCTTGTTGAGGTGCACATCAGCGTGCCCACACACCCGCGCAACCTCGACATGGCGGGTATGGAGAGCACGGTGACTTGTGGGAGCCTCCGTGAGGGCTTGGAGAGAGTCGCCCACAGGTCTCTCACCCACTTCTACGGGCGCCACACAGCAGCGCTCTCCGGGACTCCGTTTGAGATGATTTCCATCTAGCACCAGGCCAACCCGGTCTGGTAGAGGCGTGTGAGGCGCATTGGCCACGACGACTACCCGACGTACCATGTAGGGTACCACCGGGTGTCCTACTACTCCGAGTACCTCCTCAACTTGGATGAGGAGGCTAGCAGCCACAACAGTATCATACTGGCTGAGGCAGAGCAGGTCTGGGTTCAGAGGAATGACCTGCAGACACAGGTCGATGCGCAGCAGAGAGAGATTCAGCGGCTGACCACTACTCTTGAGGCGAGTGAGACTCGCGTTACTGAGGTGACCGGACAGCGCGACACCCTCGCACAGGAGGTTGACAGACGTGGCATGATTTTGCAGCAGCGCACCAACCACAACGAGCACCTGCAGCATCAATTGACGGCTGCACAGCACGAGATGGAGCTTATGGGAGAGGATTTGGAGACCCTGACCTAGGAGAACCAGGGCCTGCAGCAGCAGCTTGAGGCAGCCCTTGCACCATCGGTAGTACCGGAGGAGGAGGACCCGCAGGAGGATATGGACAAGGAGTCTGACATGGACTATGAGGCACCGCCTGAGGCAGGTCCCAGGAGGATGAGGATAGACTAGCCTAGTCTCGGTAGTCAGGATCAGTGGGTAGGTAACTTTTGTCGAACCACGTGAGGTTGTGGTATTTTGGGGTTGATGCGTGAGATGTTTATGTAACTCAAGGGCCACCTATTCCGAGTCATGTATTGAAACTACGATGATTGCGTTGTGCATTGGATGTACCATTAGTAGCTAATGTTGTTACAAACAAAGTTAATCGTACTCGTTGACTCAATCAAGGTACTTTCTTTGTAGATGGCTCAGAACAATGAACAACCACCACAAGGTTGGGAAATTACCGATGGCCTGGAGTTCACGGGAATGATTCACCTATTTTGGAGAGTTCTCCAGAGATTCGGATATTCCACTCCTCCCACCTATGTTGGCAAGGAGTCCCCTCATGTATCATCCATGTGGCGGTTCCCGCCAATTACTCCGTCATCCCCGCATGGGAATCTTGGACCCTTAGTGTCACCAGGACCTATCTGCCTTCCACCTATAATGTAGCTGCATTCAAGGCACTTACTCGGTTCTGTGAAGACCACAAGCATGACGTGGCTGGAACCCCTATTGCCTTGCTACCCATTAATGATGTGACGGATTTCAAATGGATGAGGCGTGTGGATTTCATCTTTGATCCAAACCACCGCCATCGTGATCCTATGCTGCCCATAATAGAGTATTATGGTCTGTCCATGTTCGCTTTGTGCACAAACTTGTGCCGGCAATTGGATGTGTTCCATTCTGCACTATGACTTTCTGAGGTCGAAAAACAAGCTAAAGATGAAGAAATTGCAGAACTGAACCAGCAAATCCAAGCCAAGAATAAAGAGATGGAAGCGATTCTAGAAGAACGTGACCAAGCCTTGCAGGATGCAGTGGATTTTGAGCATGACATGATTGAGGCTCAAGATGACCTGAACGCATTCAAGGCTGCCCATCTTCCTATTGAAGGGATTTGGGACAAGATCTTCATAGAGTATGGATAACAAGACGCTGTGGAGATGGGACTTGCCGGAGTTGATGACAATGAAATGATGGATCTGGAGGAACCAGGAGAACCTATGGAACAGGAAGAACCGAAAGAGCCGGAAGATTTGGCCAGGAGTAGATGCTTTACTACCCCTATGTGCGGTCGTGAAAAATATGTGCCCCTAGCCCAATATAGGAGGGTTAACCTTGCAGTACGTGTCCGCAATACCGTAGCTAGGCGTTGGCATGTATGTGTAGGAAATCGTATAAGGATGTCCTTTAACAACTTTGTAGACTGAATTGAATCAATGAAGTTGGTTGCTGTGTCTGAATTGTTATCGAGCCTTTTGCAAATTATATTCTTGCGCATGTGTCTTATGGAGTAATCTGAGAAATTACTAACGTGCAACCGCAAAATTTGCAGCATGGTGCGTACTCGGAATTAAGAGGATCCTGAGAGCTCATAGCAGGGGGCTAATGCTGAGCCATCTCTAGCCGAGGTTCTGGCCGCTGCACTCAACAGGCAGCAAAATGACTCAGAACTGCTCCATCGGTTGGTCGACATCACGACTCACCTGGCTGGGCGTGGAGATAACCACAACCACCGCAACAACCAGCCCCGTCAGAGCACTTACTCAGATTTTGTGGGTACTCACCCACCAACATTTGAATGTGCCAGAGAGCCGCTGGACGCTGACCATTGGCTGTGTCAGATCGAGACTATGTTCGTTCTACTGGAGTACACTGAACACTAGAAGGTGTTGTTCGCCGCCCAACAACTCCAGGGCTCTGCTAGTGCCTGGTGGGCCAATTATGAAGCTTTTGTGCCCGCTGGACGTCGCACTAAGTGGAATGAGTTCAAGGCTGCTTTCCAAGCTCATTTCATTCCCGCGGGTCTCATGCAAAGGAAGTTTCAGGAGTTCATGGATCTAAAACAAGGAGGGAGGAATGTCCTCCAGTATTCCGAGGCTCTCAATCACCTAGCCCAGTATGCTAATGAGTATGTCAATACGGAGGAAAAGAAGAGATACACGTTCCTACGTGGGATGAATGCCACGCTTAAGGAGCGTCTGACTTGGCAGACAACGGGCACATACAACGACCTGGTCAATACTGCTATTGTCTAGGAGGGTGCTATGTGCCAAGTTGAAGAGGAAGACCGCAAGAGGAAGGCCCCTGCTACTGCCCCTTCTACCCCACAGGCGAAGCATCGTCTGATTTACACATCCTCCACCAGACGGCGTTTTCGGGCATCACCGCGGCAGCAGTACCAGTGACCGTATGGTCAGAATTACTCAAGGCCGCCATAGCAGCAGAATTTCCCACCTCATGCACCGTACCCGTAGCAGAACAACTAGTACCGCGCACCATATCAACAGCAAGGGGGTCAGAATGTTCGCGCTCCACAACCTGTTGATCGTGGAAGCAGCTACCCCTGCTACAATTGTGGTCGCACCGGCCACTTTGCAAAGAACTATACTGCACCAAGGCGCAACAACAACAACAACCAGCATCAGAATCAGAACAAGGTTGTGAATGCACTGTCTCGTGGTGCCCAAGTGAACTATACCAATGCTGAAGACATCCCTCAGGGCAAACCCATGCTGACCGATACGCTCTCGCTCTATCGCCAGCCTGTCCTTGCACTTTTTGATTCTGGTGCTACGCATAATTTCATTAGCCAAGCGTGTGTGCAAAAACTTATTCTTCAACCCCAGACTATAGAAAGGTGCTACACAGTTCGTTCCCCCGCAGGGCAAACTAGTGCCAATCAAATAGTGTGCAAAGCCCCTTTGGAAATAAACAAGAAAATCTATCCCACGGATTTTATCATGCTTAGCCACCAGGAAATTGACTTGATTTTGGGCATGTTCTGGATGAAAACCCATAGAGCCATGCTAGACATCGAGCCCCATACCGTTCATCTCAACTCCCCTTTGCATGGAGAGGACACACTTTCTCTAAACATCAATTCATCGAAAGCCCTGATTGTCCATCACTTGGAAGGGCAGTCGCTTGAGAATATCCCCGTTGTTCATGAGTATCCAGACGTATTCCCTGAAGATATCTCTGGCCTACCACTTGACCGTGAAGTGGAATTTAAGATAGAGCTACAACCGGGAACTTCTCTAATATCTCGTCAACCTTATAAAATGGCCCCGAATGAGTTGGCCGAATTGAAAAAGCGGTCAAATGAGTTATTGGAAAAGAGGATTCATTCACCCAAGCACCTCACCTTGGGGCTGTCCAGCTATTTTTGTGAAGAAGAAGGATAAGTCTCTGCGTCTTGTTGTTGATTATCGACCTCTCAACGAGGTTTCCATCAAGAACAAATACCCGTTACCACGAATTGATATCCTTTTTGATCAATTAGTTGGTGCTAAGGTATTTTCAAAAATTGATCTCCGTTCGGGTTATCATCAAATCAAGATCCGAGTGGAAGACATTCCGAAGACTGCCTTCTCTACTAGATACGGACTATTCGAGTACCTAGTAATGTCATTCAGATTAACCAATGCCCCTGCTCATTTCACATATCTCATGAATTCAATATTCATGCCAGAGTTGGACAAATTTGTGGTAGTATTCATTGACGACATCCTCGTCTATTCTAAGTCCAAGGAAGAGCATGCTGAACATCTTCGCATTGTTCTTCAACGCCTCCGAGATCACAAATTGTACGCCAAATTCAGCAAGTGTGAATTTTGGTTGGACCGTGTACCATTGCTTGGTCACATAGTCTCTGCAGAAGGAATCTCGATAGATCCTAGCAAAGTTCAAGATGTGCTAGATTGGAAGCCACCAAAGACAGTTCACCAAGTATGCAGTTTCCTCGGGCTAGCCGGATATTATCCTAGGTTCATTCCAAATTTTTCTCGGCTAACCAAACCCATCACGGAACTGCTAAAAAAGGAGAAAAAGTTTGATTGGAACAGCAAGTGTGAGGAAGCATTCCAAACACTGAAGAAATTATTGACAATTGCCCCAGTACTGGCTCAACCTGACATCACCAAGCCATTCGACGTATATTACGATGCGTCCGGCATAGGGCTGGGATGTGTACTCATGCAAGAAGGTCGTGTCATAGCCTATGCATCTCAACAGTTAAGGAAGCATGAAGAGCACTATCCAACTCATGATTTGGAGCTAGCTGCAGTTGTACTTGCACTAAAAATATGGAGGCATTATTTGCTCGGCAACTTAATGCACATCTATATAGACCATAAGAGCTTGAAATATATATTCACCCAGACTGACCTAAACATGAGATAGCGTCGGTGGCTAGAACTGATAAAGGATTATAACCTGGAGATTCACTATCATCCCGGCAAGGCTAATGTAGTTGCTGATGCGTTAAGCAGAAAGGTCCACTACAACAACTTGGAACTGGAAGCTCATGACCGAATTGGCCATGAAACTAATTCGGAACCTAGCCTTCACATTTTACCTGTGGTAGTGGTTAGCAACCTAAGTGTGCATTCTACCATCCGTGAAGAAATCGTTGCTGCACAGAAAAGTGATGTTGGTATGAATCACATCAGACAAAACATTAAGGATGGCAAAGCCAAATGCTTCACCCAAGACTCGAACGATTCTCTATGGTTCAATAACCGTCTAGTAGTACCAAAGGACTTTGAACTTCGATGGAGGATCTTGGATGAAGCACACCATTCCAAGTATTCTATCCATCTGGGTAGTAACAAAATGTACCAAGACTTGAAGAAGAATTTCTGGTGGACAAGGATGAAGTGAGAAATTGCTCGGTATGTCATGGAATGCGATACGTGTCAGAGGGTTAAGGCTGATCATTTGAAACAGGCTGGATTACTTCAACCATTAAGTATCCCCGCTTGGAAATGGGAAGACATCAGCATGGATTTTGTTGTGGGTCTCCCTCTCACTTCTCGAAAGCATGATTCAATTTGGGTCATTGTGGACAGACTCACCAAATCTGCTCACTTCCTGCCAGTCAACAATAGACATAATGTACGACAATATGCAGAGCTATACATAGCCAGAATTCTATGTCTCCACAGAGTGCCCAAGACCATTGTTACGGATCATGGCTCGCAGTTTGTTGCTCATTCTTGGGAACAACTGC
Organism: Eleusine coracana subsp. coracana; assembly: GCA_032690845.1. Taxonomy (NCBI): domain Eukaryota; kingdom Viridiplantae; phylum Streptophyta; class Magnoliopsida; order Poales; family Poaceae; genus Eleusine; species Eleusine coracana. The sequence continues at coordinate 32,518,193 of CM064422.1, forward strand.
ATGCATCTTTGGGTACCAAGCTGATCCGGAGTTCTGCTTACCTTGCCACCACAGATGGACAAACTGAGCGTGTCAACCAAATTTTGGAAGATATGCTTAGAGCATGTGTTTTAACCCATGGTGGAAATTGGGATACGTATTTACCTTATGTGAAATTCTCATACAACAACAGTTACCAGGAGAGCCTAAAAATATCGCCATTTGAAGCACTCTATGGTCGTAGTTGTAGAACGCTGCTAAACTAGTCTGAATCTGGAGAAAGAGTAACCTTTGGTCTTGACCTTGTCAAGGATGCTGAAGAAAAAGTACGTACCATCCAAGCCAATCTTAAAGCCGCTAAATGTCGTCAAGAGAAGTATGCAAACAAACAACGTAGACCACTGTACTTCAACCAGGGCGACTACGTCTATCTCAAGGTGTCGCCCATGAAGGGTATCCAATGGTTTCGAGTCAAGGGAAAGTTAGCTCCCCGTTATATCGGACCATTCCAAATTTTGGAACGATGTGGAAACATGGCCTATAAGTTGGAGTTACCCACCAACCTATCTGGAGTTCACCCCACCTTCCACGTCTCTCAGCTTAAGCGATGTCTCAAGCCACCCATCGACAAAAGTTTAGGAGAATATGACCAACTCCAACCCGATCTCACGTATTCCGAACAACCCGTGAAGATCCTCGACGAGAAGGAACGCACGACCCGTAATAGATCCCTCAAATTCTACAAAGTTCAATGGAGTAACCACTCAGAAGATGAGTCTACTTGGGAATCGGAAGAGTTTCTGAGAACTCACTACCCGAAATTTTGGTCGTCATACACAGGTATGCCTTGACCACCGCACCTCCCTCTAGTTTGCCTTGATTCATAATCTCGGGACGAGATTTCTTTAAGGAGGGAGGGCTCTGACACCCCAGGTGTCTCACTTCATTTAACCAACATGGAGAGCTTAGGTTATAAACAACATAGCATGAAATATTAGGACTCACTCCCTTTTATTAATTCTAGGCAAATAAAAACCCTGCAATCAAGTTATTGAAGCAATTCAAAAATTTCAATACAACTTATGCTAAATAAATTCATAATCATGTTACTAATAATAAAATAGAATTTTATGAAATTATTGGGCATTTTATCTGCTTGGCAAGACCCCTAATTAATTAATTGATTCTTAAATAACTAATTAATGCATTTAATTAATTCTAAGAATATTTTTATGAAATCTCAAATAAAATTCACCAGAGTGTTCTCCACTATTTAAATAGCCCACCCACCAAATTTCACTATTTTTGGAAACTCCTAGCTATTTTATTTGGATTTATCAAAAATCAGCTTTGACCAGGGACCTTTTTGTGAGGATCTTGAAAGATCAGGGGGCGCAGTGGAAGAATTCCTTTCTTCTCCCTCTCATTGGCGCAGAGCCGATTCTCGGCCGATTTCTACCGTCGCCAGCGCACCGTCCGGGCAGCCATCACCTTGCCTCGGGACCGCGCGTGCTACAGCCGCCGTTGACCCCTCTCTGCCCCCGCTCGGTCCCATCCCTCTGCCCTTCTCTTCTCCCCCTCTGCACGCCATCGCCGTGACCGGCAAAAATTCAATTCCACCCGCTCCTCTCGCTCTCGCACTCCACCCGCTCTTTCCCCCTCCGCGCAACTCATAGCAAACCAGCAAGCTCACAGAAAGTACTCTCTCTCGCTCTCTGCTCTCCGCTCTTTTCCATTTTCTCACCTCCGTTCCCTTTTCGCCATTGTCAAGTAGAGCTCAAGCACGACGCGCTGCCCAGCTCTTCCACTGCTTCCCGAGCCCAACCAAGAGTAACCACACACCGCCTACTTCCCCTCTAGCTCCCCAGGCCACTCACTCGGCAATTCCCTGCGTGAGCTCGATCAATTCAGAGAAAACCGAGGCACACAGTTATGGTGACCTCCTCTGCCGTCGACCGAAATTGGCCATCTCCGGTGAGCATCATCCCCTCCTTCCTCCTCTACTATTTGCGCAACCCTCGGCCCAACGGGCCCACCTTAACCCCTTCTTGTTTTCATGTGCAAAGCCACCGGCATTTCGCTTTTCCTTAGTTCCGACCCATCGCCGCCGATCACCGAAGCTGCCTCCACAACGAGCTCTTATCTTCGGCCCTCATCGCCGAACGACAACCCGATGCCGCTCTTCGTGCTGCCCCAGTGAAGCTGTAGGAGAAGACAGAGCCCAAGTTAGAGCTCCGAACCGTTCCCTCGACCTCGCCGAAGTTCGTTTTCTGCCGCCTCTCGTCGCCGACGACCTTCCGGTGAGCCACTCCCCCTCGAACCCTACCAATCTTCCCGCCTAGATGTGCGTGTCATTTTTCTGTCCTCAAGACGAGCTTTCCTCCCGCGAAATCGCCGGTAGCGAGCCCTCCGGCCGCAAGCCACCCCGCCCTAGCGAGCCCACTGGCGCCTACTGGCAACTGACATGGAGCCTACGTGTCGCGTACGTGGCACCTACGTGGCCCCTTTTTAAACCCGGAAAATACCAGAAATTCCAGAAAAATGCATAAAACTTTGAAAACTCCTAGTAAATCGAATTTAACTCCAATGAAGCCCAAACAAAATTTGTTAGGTTCACCTTCAAGAGCTCTATTTTAGTAAAATGATAAACCTTAGCCTCTGTACTTGCATTTTTATTAGTTCATTTAATTGTCCAAACACAAATTAATTCACCAAATATTCTAGGAACCAAATTTAATTCTGATTTTTGGCATGCTGAATAATTGCATAAGTATCTGTCACCACAATTTTTGGTTTAGAAAAATATGAATTTTTTTAGGCTCTGGAAATTATTTAGTGAGTTCAAGTAAATTAATTCTAGTAATTATTTTATAATTAATTGGCCCCTGCCACTTGGCACAAAAATCACTCACCCAAGCCTATGTGCCCAGTAAATTACATAAGTACAGAAACCTAAGTTTACTTAATTAAATTAAATTAATTGCTCATACCACTATTTTACTTTAATAAATGTTAGTAATTAGAGTAATTATAACCAGAGGCTGTAAATTGGTAAAAATACATTTCCTCTATGTCCCTGTTCATGATAAATCACTTAAGACCAGAATCAATGGGTTACCATTGCATCGAGAACATTGAAGCATATGGCTTCAAGAACATAATAATAATCAACATTTAAAGACATTGAGCATTATACCATTGCATTCTACGGTATTTTGATAATACCGACAATTCAATTCTATCATATAGGCAACAACAACCTGGAGCAGGAAGAGGAAGATCTACAGAAGGACCTTGATCCCCAAGAGCAAGACGTTGTAGTTGCTAGCACTAACATCGATCCAGGCAAGCCCCGTTTTTTCATTCGCCATTTTATAAAGTTGCTAGTTTTCAATATTGCTAGGTTCTGTGATTATTGCATTAGGTCATGGGAGTTGATTGGAACCCACTTGTATGATACCCAAATGACCTACGCCACTGTCATTAGAACTTTGGTAGTATCGGTACTGTGTCGTTATGCTTAGTTACTATTAGGCCCGATAGATACTAATACTAGGGAATGAACACGACCACTAGAACGGGAACCTAAAAAGAAGTTTATTTTACTGTTATGACCGAACAGGGAAGATGCATGTGTAGGTTTGCAGTAATACATGGGTGTTGACTGCGGTAGCCCTGCCTTGTTGAACCTAGGACCCGTCCGTGGTCGGCCCCTTGGTCAAGTATTGAACAGTACCGAATACATGCTAGTCTATGGGTACTAGTAAACTGATGTAGCATTGGCGCGGCAATGAGGACGGTACCCAGTACAGTGGTCGTTGACCCTCCTGCTGCTGGAGTGGGTGGTTCAAACCGTGAAGTACTGTTGGTAGAACGGCATGCCCACTTGTTGAGACTGGACCCGGACCAAGTTGTTTTTCGTCCTTGCGAAAAGTTGCCATATACGACCTTAACTGGTGCGTATGTGTCGTGTATCTCGGGTTATCCCAGCTGGTGTAAATCAATTGCAATTGCTATCCCTCGCAGTAATGAGTACCACTTGGTCATTGCGTCGTCACGTAGTTGAACCTGGATTGGAAGTTAACTATGATGCTTCTTGATTGGTGTTACTATTATTGTTCTTATGATGCACTTACTTTATACATTGCTTTATTATCTTATTGTTGCACTAAAGTTACATTTCTGCTATACTCAATTAAATGGAAGAATAAAACTTGATAGAACTAATAGGTTGCTTAGTGCGAGTCTTTTCAAACAAGCCACCTATTAGAGCCGTTGCATGTCTAGAAGTCCGACGGATAAGACTTGCTGAGTAATTAGTACTCAGGCTTTGTGCCACTGTTGTTTTCAGGTAATGAAGAAGTAGAATAGCCTGTAGATGTGCTGCCCTGGGACATGCAAGTCCCTGAGGGTTGGACTGCCCACTGGGAGTCCGACTTCCCGCCGCAGTGATGATGTGTGATGCTAGAGTGATGGTTCTTCGGGCATGAACCATTACTATGTTGTATTGTCGAGCTCGTAGAATTATCATAATTGCTTCCGCTGTTTCAAAACAATTCAAGAACTTGTACTATTTCCGCTGCACTCTGATAACTATTTGATATAATATTCAATTTAAATTCGAACTAATGTTGTATTATCAAGTGTTTGTGTTATCGGCACCGTTGGGACCTTGATCCTGCGGGGAGGGGCGCCACACCATGCCGCCTGGCCTCCCTTTCCGCGCGGCCTGGTTTGGCCACCCAGGGTTGCCAGCCCATGAGGCCTATGAGGCTTACCAACCCCAAAACGGGAAAGCCGGTGCAAACCGACCCAGGAACCGTCATCAAGACAAGATCTGATCCAACCAAAGACAAGTCGGTCGGGAACCGACTCCATCCAATGGCCACCCGGCCTGGCCTGCTGATAGGTGTAGAGTGCCCTTTCTTTCAGCGAGTGGAGATAACTTTGATTCGGTGGATGTCGACCCTCACAATCCGACTATGACGAGCAAGCCCGAAGCGCCAATGCAATCGCGGAACCAACTTCCGAAGGATATTAACCTTGCGGTAAACAAGATCAACCTGATCATGAGGATCAATTCTTACGCGTAATTGAAGAACAAGCAAGAATTAGAGGCGAGCAATCTGATGTATTGCACGAAGGTGGATTTCTGAATTCACGTCGAGAGACAGATGAATAGCTGAGCTAATCTTAAAACAAAACTCAAAGATTACAAGGGGCGCAGCCCTTGACTAAATGGGGGTGGGGGGGGGGGGCACGGCATCTAAGGCCGGCTGAAGTGGAGAGGCACACGGTGGAGAGGTGGTCGTGTGACTTGGGCTACTTGGGCCGTCGAGGGGCGTCATCCTGGGCCATCATTCCTTAGCATCAAAACCATCTTAAATTCCTAGGCTCGAGCTCTAGTGATTGGGCCCTTATACGTCGTCGTCACGTTGGAAGATGGGTCCATAACTTGAGGAGGCGCGACGACGAGAAGTGGAGGCGTGGCAACTTGGTTTGGCACGCCATCTTCCATCGTCGTTGTTCGTATGTCATTGATGTCCTCATCATCCTCCCCTTTTTGAAGCGCAATCGTCCTCGATGGCAACTCATCATCCTCACCCAAGTATGGTTTCAAATCTGCAACATTAAAACTAGTGGAAACACCAAACTCCATGGGCAAGTCAGGAACATAAGCATTATCGTTAATCTTGGTTAGCACTTTAAAAGGATCAGCAGCACAAGGCATCAATTTAGAATGACACAAAGTAGGAAATCTATCTTTACGCAAGTGCAACCTAACCAAATCACCAGGTTCAAAAGAAACATGTTTTCTACCTTTACTACCAGCAACTTGATACTTCTTATTAGCAACGGCAATGTTGTGTTGTGTTTCTTCATGCAATTGTTTCATGTGATCAATATGAGCAATAACATAAACATGTGGTTCATCTTCAGCATCAATAGCGAACAAACCAATAGGCGCCCTAGGAACATAGCCATAAACAATCCCAAAAGGACACATCTTAGTGGCAGAATGTGTAGCACGATTATAAGCAAATTCAACATGGGGTAAACAATCTTCCCAACGTCTCAAATTTTTATCTAGAACAGCTCTAAGCATAGTAGACAAAGTTCTATTTACTACCTCAGTTTTCCCATCAGTTTGAGGATGACAAGTAGTACTAAATAGCAGCTTAGTTCCTAATTTATTCCAAAGAGAATGCCAAAAGTGACTAGGAAACTTAGCATCATGATCAGAGACAATTGTTTAAGGAATTCCATGCAATCTAACAATCTCTCTAAAGAACAATTCAACAACATTGGAGGCATCATCAGTTTTATGACATGGTATAAAGTGAGCCATTTTAGAGAAACGATCAAGAACCACAAAAATACAGTCCCTCCCCTTCTTAGTGCGAGGCAATCCCAAAACAAAATCCATCGAAATATCATGCCAAGAAGAAGAGGGAACAAGCAAGGGCATATACAAACCATGATTACCCAAACGAGATTTAGCTTTTTGACATGTAGTACAGCGGGCAACAAGGCGCTCAACATCACGGCGCATCCGTGGCCAAAGGAAGTGGTTGGCCAACACCTCATGTGTCTTGAAAACACCGAAGTGACCCATAAGACCACCTCCATCCACCTCCTGTAACAACAAAAGATGAACCAAGCTAGCTGGAATACACAGCTTGTTAGCATGAAATAGGAACCCTTCCTGCATATGAAATTTCCCCCAAGGCTTGCCATCCTTACAATGCATCATAATATCATGAAAATCAGCATCATTGACATATTGATCTTTCAAAGCTTGCATACCAAAGATTTGAAAGTCTAATTGGGACAGTATCGTATAACGACGAGACAAAGCATTGGCAATCACATTTTCCTTCCCGTTTTTATGTTTAATGATGTACAAAAAAAATCAATAAATTCAACCCATTTTGCATGACGACGGTTCAGATTAGTCTGGGTTCTAATATGTTTCAAAGCCTCATGATCAGAATGAATAATAAATTTGCGAGGCCATAAATAATGTTGCCATGTTTGCAAAGTTATCACTAAAGCAAAAAGTTCTTTATCATAAGTGGAATATTTAAGAGCAGCACCACTTAACTTCTCACTAAAATAAGCAATAGGTTTATGATCTTGCAACAAAACAGCACCCAAACCAATTCCACTAGCATCACATTCCAGTTCAAACACTTTATCAAAATTAGGCAATTATAAGAGAGGAGCATGAGTTAACCGTTCCTTTAAAGTGTTGAATGCGTCGTCCTGTGGTGCGCCCCACTCAAATGGCGCACCCTTCTTGGTCAGCTCATGTAATAGAGCAGCAATAGAACTGAAATCCCGCACAAAACGACGATAGAAGCCTGCAAGACCAAGAAAACTGTGAACCTGTGTGACCATCATTGGTTGGGGCCAACTCTGAATGGCGTCCACCTTGCTGCTATCCACCTCAATGCCCTGTGGAGTAACCACATAGCCAAGAAATGAAACACGTTGCGTGCAAAAAGTGCATTTTTCCATGTTCCCAAATAAGCGAGCAGCACACAAAGCATCAAAAACAGCACGCAAATGATCTAAATGCTCATTCATGGATTTGCTGTATATAAGGATATCATCAAAATAGACAACAACAAATATTCCAATGAAAGGCCGAAGAACTTTATTCATTAAGCGCATAAAAGTGCTAGGAGCATTAGACAATCCAAACGGCATAACCAACCATTCATACAAGCCAAATTTAGTTTTAAAAGCCATTTTCCATTCATCTCCTAGTTTCATTCTTATTTGATGGTAACCACTACGCAAATCAACCTTAGAGAAAATTGTGGCACCACTAAGTTCATCAAGCATATCATCAAGGCATGGTATAGGATATCAATAACGAATTGTAATATTGTTAATTGTATGACAAATTATACACATATGCCAAGAACCATCTTTCTTAGGAACAAGCAAAACAGGAACTGAACCAGGACTGAGAGATTCACAAATGTAAACTTTATCAAGCAATGCCTGCACTTGACGTTGAATTTCTTTTGTCTCCTCAGGATTTGTACGGTACGAGGCACAATTAGGAAGCTGTGCACCTGGAATTATATCAATTTGATGTTCTATGCCACGAATAGGAGGATGACCCGGTGTCAATTCAGCGGAAAAAACATCTTTATAGTCCTGCAAAAGGTTAGCAACAGTAGGAGGTATGTGCAACATAGGCGCCTCATCTAGTGAAACAAGCATACGAGAGCAAACTAGCGCATAGCAGGATAGATTAGCATCATGTAACTCAACAAAATCAGCACGTGTAGCAAGCAATATAGGGTTATGCAATTTGATCTCAGGTTGAACGGGTGCAACAGGTGGTGATTTAATCAATTTTGCAGCTTTTGCTGCTCTAGCAATATCATCTTTTAGAACTTGTTTAGGTGTCATAGGATGAATAACAATTTTTTGACCCTTAAACATGAAGGAATAATAATTGGAGCGACCATGATGAACACTATCAACATCATATTGCCAAGGACGTCCAAGCAACAAAGAGCATGCTTCCATTGGAACAATATCACAATCCACAAAATCATAATATGCGCCAAGAGAGAAAGGGACACATACCAAGCGTGTTACCTTTATTTTGCCACCATCATTAATCCATTGAACATGATAAGGATGTGGATGCTTCCTTGTTGGTAATGACAACTGCTCCATCAAGGTTGTACTAGCCAAATTGTTGCAACTACCACCATCGATTATTATACAGACCGCTCGTTCTTGCTCAACGCCTTTGATATGAAAAATGTTATGGCGCTGATTCTTTTCGTCTGAAACGACCTGTGTATTAAGAACATGCTGCACAACAAGAGTTGCATACCTGTCGGCGACACTAGAGTCGACATTAAGCTCCGTATTATCTACATGATTAGTAGCAAGCATAGTCTGAGCATCCTCAGAATCGCTAGCAGAAGAATACTCGCTGTCATCACGAATCAACATAGTTCATTTATTTGGACAATCACGCATGACATGACCAAATCCTTTGCAACGGTGACACTGAATATCGCGAGCTCGTCCAGATGACGAGGATGATGGCGCGGTCGAGGCAGATTTGGCTATGGGCGGAGTACTCGACTTGGACGTGGTCGAGGTGTGGTCGCGCGACGTGGAAGGAGGCACCAACCATGGAACTGAAGGCGTCTTGGACCCTGCAAAAAAGTTCTTGACGAAGGTTGTCGATCCTACACTTCGCATTCTGCTTTACAAGCATATTCAAACAAGGTGGTCATATCATCATAATTCTTATAATCAAGAATGTTCTAAATTTCATGATTTAACCCACCCCAAAAGCGAGCCATAGCAGCATCCTCTAGTTCAACTAAACCACAGCGAATCATACCCTTTTGTAAAGCTTGATAATAATCCTCTACAGAAAGTGAACCTTGTTGAAAGCACTGCATTTGATTAAGAAAATGTCTAGCATAATATGACGGCACAAAACAACGATGCATAGCAGCTTTTCATGCCGTCCAAGTGGCTGGAACATTATTAGGATATTTCTGTCTATACTCACGCCACCAAAGCAAAGCAAATTTAGTAAATTCACTAATAGCAGCCTTAACTTGTAAATTAGCAGGGATATCATGGCATGCAAATTTTTGTTCAACCTCTAATTCCCAATCAAGATAAGCACCCGGATCATATTTGCCAGTAAAAGTGGGAATACGAAATTTAATTTTGCCAAAAGAATCATTAGTAGGAACACGTACCCTACAAGCACGACCATGACGATTGTTGTCGTCCTGCTCGGGGTCGGCGCCATAGTCATGTGCATTTTGCAACTCCGTGAGCTGCGTTGTCATGGTCCCAAGATGTGTTGACATGGCCTCTAGACGAGTCATGATCGTCGCGAGTGTGGTGTGGGCAGCCGTATCAGCGAGGTCGAGCTGATCAAAACACTCATTCGACGAAGTGATCGTAGAGTCAAGTCTCTCGTGCATCATCTTCATGTCGTTTTGGAGACCATCAACCTACGCTTGGACTTCCTGGAGGGTGAGCTCCTCCGACTTTGCGTTATTTTCTGCCATAGAAACTGAAGCAACACAAAAGGATCCTACAACAAGAGGTGAGTGGTGGATGAAAAGCTCAATCAAAAATCTGTTATCAAATTCTTACCCGTCCTTACGAAGCACGCAAGTGTGAACTATAACCACATGTAAAACCGGTGGAAGATTGGAGGAGCGATTGCGTGGTGAAACAAAAACCTGCTTGTAGTAGAAAATTTATGGAGCTAGGAGGCTGCACTCAATCCAAGGGTTAGCACAATTCAAACAATAACTACAAAGCGGAATAATGGTGCTAAACATGAAAAGATTGCTACCGGCACAAGTGGAAGAGGAAAGAAGAAGGATCGAAACAAACGGATCAGAAGAAGAGCAAAGAACCCTAACGCGTCGCCTGTGTTGATCGACCCCTCTTTTTTCTTTTTTTTTCTATCCTCTCTTTTTTTTTACTTCTATCCCTCTTTTTTTAACATATTTCAGGGGAGTGTGAAGAGAAAATGATGCACACACACTTTTTTTTAGGCAGTGGTAAAACAGTAATTAAAAGATTAGGGACAAACGGAAATTGAGCAGAACACAACACAAGGCAAGGCGGGGCGGTTTACCACGTAACCGAGTCAGATGCTAGGCTGAGCAGAACACAACACAAGGCGAGGCAGGGCTGTTTGAAACGTAACCATGTAGGACTCGATGAGTCACGTGATTGACCCGGACTCACGGTGCGGTGGCAAAACTTGGCAAGTGATCGGCTGACCAAAACACAATTGAGTAAGACTCGTTACGCGCGGCCAAGTAGCAGAGCAAGGCGGAGAAAACAGATGTGGCGGAAAGCAAACTTTGGTGGTGAAAACACACGATGTGGTGGAAGGATACGATGATGATGGGGAGAAAATGATGAAACACCGTGTACCAGCAACGATCAAAAGCGATAGCACAAAAACTCAACAATGCAAATTATTAAACAAAAGTGCGTGGCTCAAAACCGTACTGGGGTAAAAAGTTTTTGTAGTTTTTGGTTTATGTGAACTTGGATAAACTCACCGAGAAACACTGGACTCTGATACCACTTGATAGGTGTAGAGTTCCCGATCTTTCGGCGAGTGAAGATAACTTCGATTTGGTGGATGTTGACCCTCACGATCCGACTACGACGAGCAAGCCCGAAGCACCAATGCAATCGCTGAACCAACTTCCGGAGGATATTAACCTTGTGGTAAACAAGATCAACCTGATCACGAGGATCAATTCTTACACGCAATCGAAGAACGAGCAAGAATTAGAGGCGAGCAATCTGATGTATTGCACGAAGGTGGAGTTCTGAATTCACGTCGAGAGACGGATGAATAGCTAAGATAATCTTAAAACAAAACTCAAAGATTACAAGGGGCGCAGCCCTTGACTAAATAGGGGGGGCGGGGGGGGGGGGGGGGCGGCCTCTAGTGCTGGCTGAAGTGGAGAGGCGCGTGGTGGAGAGGTGGTCGCGTGACTTGGGCTACATGGGCCTTCGAGGGGCATCATCCTGGGCCGTCATTCCGTGGCATCAAAACCATCTTCAATTTCTAGGCTCGAGCTCTAGTGATTGGTCCCTTGTACGTCGTCGTCTCGTCGGAAGATGGGTCCATAACTTGAGGAGGCGCGACGACGAGAGGTGGGGGCATGACAACTTGGTTTGGCGCGCCGTCTTCTGTCGTCATTGTTCGTATGTCATTGATGTCCTCATCACCTACCGCCCGGCATGCCTGGCGTGGCCCGCTGCCCGGTGGGGGAATTTTTTCCCACCGACTCTCCTTCATCTACAAGTACCCACCAACCCTTCGCCACCTATAAATAGAGGAGGGATTTGGCATGAAAAAAGAATCAAGCAAGTGAAGCACATTGAAGTCCATTTCCCACTACTTTTCTTACTAGTAGAGTAGGTTAGTTAGTCGGGAGTTAGAGTCCAGTCGGTAGCTTAGCTCGGGATTCCGAAAATCGTCTCGGAGCAACAATGTAACTTAGAGTATTCTCATATCAAGAGATAGTTCTAATTGGTTTTACTTGAGACTTGTCAAAAAGGCTATTGGAAAACAATATGAAGAAGAGGAGAAATACACGCTTTAGAAAGGTGGCCATGTGCAAAAGACAAAGAATGATCTCAAGACACAAACGAAGTTCTCAAAATCAGATTGCACATGGTTGGAGTGATAGAGTTTCAGCCAATGGAATGCACTTACTTGAAGAATAATGGCTTTTGCACAAATCTCCTATCTTGCAACTTGATTGAACATTCTTGATTTTCCATCAACATTTTTTTTAAGTCCACTAGCTAGTGCATCGAAATGATGAATAACGTCCATCCCCCATGCTTAAACATTGCTCGTCCTCGAGCAAAGGGAGTGGAAAAAGAAGAGCACTAGCTGAATCTATTATTCCTTCTCTTTGATCATCTGAAACACTTGTAATTGCTTTTTGGAGATAACAGAGCGCTTCCTGAATTTGAGTCCTTGCACCGATTGGCGCAGAGTTGCGCCGATCGGCGCACTTCTGATTTCGCCTTGTCTTCTCCTTGTATTGCTCTTTTGCACTTCAGAGAGTCTTCAGAGGTGTTTATTGATGAAAATCTTCATCCAGCAAAATGTTGCTAGGTTGTGCATAAAACCATAGAAATAGTGCAATGACTCGACAAGAAACACATATCATAGGTTGTGGACAAGGAGAGGACAACACCAAAAGAAATATAGGTTTACAGGTGGAAATATTCAGCGATCATTGCTAAATATGAAAGGGCTAGCAAACAAGTGATAGTTACACAAATAAAATAACCAATTTCCAAGTCTCATACCAAAAGAACACAAACTTGAAACAACTCACCAAATTACATGTTGCAAATTACAGGTTTATCATATAAGTGTAGCATATTTGGCTTTGGTAGGTATGATCAATGCAAGAGAGCAAAATTTGCAAGGATTAGAGACAACATGTAATAGTTTTCCAAAAATTATTAAGTACATTAGCTATGTTGGAGTTTTCTTCATAGAGAGCAAAGCATATTGTCATGAAGAAAAATTCAACCATATGGGGTCTTTATCAAAACATTTGTCAAAAAAAAATATCACCACTAAAGCAAATAGAGTTCATAGAATTGGTGCTTAGTTAAAAATTCGGTGTAATGAATCATGCAAGTTCCAATAACAATAGCAACTTTCATCATATCTCTAGCAAAGATCCTCATAAAAATTATGCATTTGTTCATCGTGAAAGCATTATAAGACAACGGTGATGATACAGGCAAGCTCCCCTCGATAAATTAATGATATTTGGTCACCCTAAGGTAGCTATTAGGGATATGTCATTATCCATTCTATGTTCTAAGTGACAAATTACAAGAAACCTTTTGCATGAACAAAACAAGAAGGGTATCACAAAAGAAAAAGAGAGAGAAGACCCAACTCGAAAGCAGACGACATTTGCAGGTTTGAAAAGAAAATAAGATTAGGAGAAGTAAAGAATGAAAGGGATGTTACCGCATTTTAATCAATTGAAGCGCAATGTGTGCCTTCCCCATGCTTAAAATCTTGCTGGATTGCATGAGAGAAGATCGATAGTAGGGGCAGCGAGGGAGCGCCGATCGGCACAAGGTTGCGCCGATCGGCACAGACAGTTGTGCCTCTCGTCACCTCCATCTCCAGCCTTGATGTGCTGTCCCAATGCTTCCTCTCGTATATGCGGCTGTTGTCACCTCATTTCCTTCTACTTTCCTCGTTTGGGAGTACTTCTTTCATTCCTGCAAAATATTGAAGTACATATACTACCCCCGATATGATTGTCGGGGATAGAACAATATCTACCATCTAGCAACAATCTCAAAGGTTCAACTTGTGGCAATGAAATTCTAGAAAGAAAACAAAATCCTAATGAGTGTACGTGTGTGCACAAGTGTGGATGCATGGAGTTAAAATTACAATATTAGCAAAGAAACAAGACTATAACAATGTTGTTCCACAATTTAGTCTAAACACCACGTTCACACAAAATTGCTAAATGAATGTCGTCATAATTCTAAGATCAAAGTTTTCATTGTTTAGTCTTGAAATAAAGCAAACAAAATGAAGAAAAAGAATTTTTATGTTATTAGCGAAGGTTAGAGGCGTGGAAGCTAGACAAGAACAATGTTTACACCTAGCTCTGAGCACCATGCTTACAACTAAATTGCTATCATCAATCATAACAAAATTCTTAATTACCAAAACAAAACACCATGTTCATCATTTAGCTACGACAAAACTTTATTAGATCAAATGAATAACGCATTGCAATAGACTAACAACCAACCAATGCAAATGATGCAAAACATAGCAAGGCAAATGAACTAGTTAATGTTGTTCAACAAACAAGCATAAACACTATGTTTACACCTAAATTTGCTAAATAAGTTCTCATTTAACAAGTTCAAACTAAGCTATTATGAGTGGAAAAGTGAATATGATCATGCAAAGTTACAGATTTGGGCGAAACAAAACAAAAATATGTTTGGCAGCAGTGAAGGAATGCTGTGGAAAAGCATTTGGGTGCTGCGCCAATCGGCAGTGTGCGTGCGCTGATCAGCGCAGTAAGAATTGGCTCTGGAATGCGATGAAAAATGAAGGGTAGGAGGCTTAGGTGGGCTGAAGTTAGATGATTAAGATGCATGCAAGCGAAAACATTATGCAAAAACAAAAAAAAACAAAGCAAGTCCTCACAAATTATGCTTGTAGTGGATGAGTTTTGCAAACAAAACACAAAAGGATGGTGTTGGAGGTCTAAAAATATAAAGTTAATCTAGAACTAATTTGTCACAAGTGAATCAAACGAGTTGGGTTATTCTCACGACACCAAAACTCTAGGTTGCCCTCCTAGTAGCACTAATCAAATCCAAACAAAACAAAAACACAAAAACACGGGTTGCCTCCCAAAAAGCACTTCAATTAAAGTCATGTAGCTAGACTGCTTAGATACCTTGTTGTCGTGAAGCCATGGTTCTTAGTGTAAGATCCAAAGATTTCCATGTAGCTTGTACTTATGCAAACTTCATCGTGGTTCGCTCACTGCCCGTCTTCATTGTGTTGCATAATGCTCAATGTATGTGTATGATATAATGCTTTGGAGTCTTCGATCTTGTTCAACTTTCAATCATTTGCTTGTGGGAGAATTGCTCGAGCTATCTTTGTTGTCATCTTCATCTTCACATGGAAAATCTTGATGACTTCATCTTTTAAGCATTGGAGCATATGTCGGCTTGTCCTATGACTTGTGAATCTTGATTTTTGTTGCACCAGCAAATGTTGATGATGAAGAGTAGATGCAACTTCTCAATTCTTGCACAATGATCCATCAAGTCAACGGTGAAGAAATCCGAAGAAATCTGATGTTGCTTTTTCTGAACCGACGTCTTGTTTCTGATATTACGCCATGACTAGAAGGAATAGAGACTGAAACCTGTGCCATTGCATCGGACACCAAATTATCTTTCCATGCAGTACTCATGCGTCCAAATCGGACTCCGTATGAGGGAGATGTGACCTTTTTTCTTAAGGTATATCAGGTCGTCTCGCGACAAATCCGAATTGAATTCAAACTTTCCAAATATTCGAACTCCGTGTTTGGAATGACTTGAATTCATGTCAATCACCAAAAGGAAGTCTTCTAAATTTATGGAAACCCATAGATCATGTGGATGTAGTACTTTAATTCCATATTTGGC
Source organism: Eleusine coracana subsp. coracana (assembly GCA_032690845.1). Lineage (NCBI taxonomy): Eukaryota > Viridiplantae > Streptophyta > Magnoliopsida > Poales > Poaceae > Eleusine > Eleusine coracana. Next base: position 32,533,943 of record CM064422.1, read on the forward strand.
TCAAACTTCCAATTGTTTGCAACTCTCGCAAAATATTTAAATAGCGTGTACAGTGTCTCGTGTTTTGGCCAAAATTCCTTGTAGGAAACTCCAAATGACGTGAAGTTTAAATTGTTCGAAACTAGACTTCATGCTCTTCCACAATATCAAATTTGTAGGTCTTTCAATCCTCTGTAGAATTTCACACTCCTTCTTTTGGTCAGCGGATAGCACATCTGCTCATGATCAAGAATGTATTCATCGTGTCTTCATTCTTGGGAATTGAAATTCTTGATCTTCATGATTCTCTTCTCCCATTGGCTGTGATAAAGAAAATTAAAATGAACCCCACTTTCTTACTCATCAACCATTGGCTCACCCTAGCATTCAAGCAGCATCAACCTATCACTTTTACACCTTTTGTCACTAGAATTGCTAAAACGGTTGGCGCGCTCCATAGAGCTAGAACAGATCGCCTCCCTAGTGCTCCTTTGATAGGGAAAGATCAGTTTTGGCAAGCCCACCTTTTGAAGGAGGAGAACAATAGGTTCTACATGCTTTATACAGCGCGCAACACAGAGATAGAACTGCCTAACCCCCAGCTCACCATCATCGGTAGAAAGAACTTTCGATACAATCGGCAAGATCCTGTGCAGCATGTATGACACAGTGTTTCAGGGGATAGGCCAGGGACAAGAGCACCTCAAACAGGTGCCTCGGGAAGCTCACAATACCATTGGGAGCAACCACAAGTCTCTAGATTTACTAGTTCATCACACTACACTAGTTCATCCCATGAAGAGTATGAACCGTACAATCCTTATCGGACGGGGAGTTACCACCAACCTCATGGAGGCATAGGCACTTCTCATTCTGCCCGATTCAAATCGTACAACTTTTCGGAGTTGGAAGGAGACATGCAATACCAGGCTGCCAATGCTTATGAAACCAATGAACGAACTCAAGAAATACAAGCAGCCATAAGGGATGGACAAGAATGGCAGCAACAAACATCAGAACAGCTTTAGACGAACCTCTCCATGATAGACCAACTGTTCGGCCACTTCAACATCGAGTATCAACCGCCGCAGTGAAAGTCATCTAAGCTTATGTCTTGCAAAGACCCAAGCTTGGGGAGGTACCCAAACCAAGGTGCACCGCTTGTTCTATCCTCTCTCTCCCCCTTTCTCTAGTTGAGCTGTTTTCATTTTTGAGAAAATTTAGGAAAACCTAAAATTATTTTTTGCTTTCAAAGAAAAACCACAAAAATTTGCATAACCAAAAAGAACAAAAATATTTCCCTTTTCAAATAAAATTTGAGAACTTAGTCTCTACCTTGCCTATGGAAATGATGAATAGTTGCTCTATTAACTCCCTGTGAATCTCAAGTATACAACCTCTACTCTTCACTTTGGTGGGTAATGGTAGACCAGCATGATGACAAAGCTAGTCTCTCTATGTTTTAGTGGGTGCAAAATGGCTTATAAACACCAAGTCTAGTTGTTGGAATTCATGATATAGCATGTTTTGGATGAGTCTACGATCTCCTCATGATTAGAGTCCAATGATTTCTTTTAAAACCATGCTGCAATAAACCCCCTCCTACTTGGTGTATGTCTTTCCTATGATAGAAAAATTCCTACCAAGGCCAGATATTAATTGTGAACCCACTTTTATGCCATCCATGTATTCATTGAGTTTGGTTAGGATTTGATCCTTATGAGGGACTTGCACTTTCAAAGCCAATCATTTTCCTTTGTGTAATCTTTGAGTTCTCAAATAATCATGCTTGGTTATGCGATTTCCACACTAGATTCAAACATCCACTTCACCAAGCATGTTAGCCAAAAATTTCTCCTTTGTGAAAACCTTGATCCTACAAGAAAGATTTTTGGTTTTCCCAAAATAAATGCTCAGCAAAAGTTTGCAAAAAAATATTTGAACCATTGAACTAGCTTCCCTACAATATGAGCTGAAAAAGAAAGAAAGAAAAGAAGAAAGAAATAAAAGAAAGAAAGAAAGAAAAGAAGAAAGAGAGAAAGAAAGAAAGAGAAAAATTATCAGCTCTCATAGATGTCCTAATGTCAAGTTTCAAGGTTCATTAAATCCTTTGAGCAAAATAAAGGACCATCCTTTCACTCTAGCACAAAAATCGAGTCTTTCATAAAGATTTTTGCTATTGTGCTAGTCCAGTCCTTCACGTGAGTCCATTCTCTCCCTCTCCCCTGGACATTATTTCCAAATGGTTGGAATGAGAAAGTGCAAAGTCTTTTTGCTAGGACCATCTCTTAACTTAACAAAATATGAATACAGATGTGCCATCCTACCAAGCTCCACATATAAAGCCAAATTTCATAGAGTATGATAAGCACTTGGTGAGGAAATACACCTTTTGAGAGATGAGAGTCATAACGAAAAATTGCACCAAGAGGGAAAATTTTCAATCTTATGCAACATTACAAAAAATTTGGACTCATGATCATGTAGGAGGTTGAGTGGCAAAATCTAAACTAGTTGTTCAAAGTTCCGACCGCTCATGACAAGGTCATAAAATGCCTAAGAGCCCACTTACTATGAGAAAGACTTAGTGATCAACTTGTGCTAGTTTACTATTACCCCTATGTTGTAGGAGTATGTGTTTGTGCACTTGATCCTTGCAGGGCTCTAATATTGAAGCAACTCCTGATCCATCACTTCCAAATTTTAATTTGCTCAGGACGAGCAAAGGTTTAAGCTTGGGGAGGTGTTGGTGGCCCTTAAAACCCAATATCGGCCACCAACCGGTTGGGAAATACAAGGTAAAGACCAAAGTTTCATGAATATTTGTTTAAACTAATAAAGTTCCACAAGTTTTGGTGAAATATTTGTTTGCAGGTTCAAAAGGGCCAAAATTATGTAAAAACATGAAGAAACGCCCCGTCGGCTGATCTTGCAGTAAAACAGCCGGCCGACAGGGTCGTATGAGGCCGAAATCACGGCCCGGGCAGGGTTGTGATGGCTGAAATCAGAACTCGGCTGACAGGGTCATATCAGGCTGAAATCAGCCACCCGTCTAGTCAAAACAGAGTCTCATCAGGCTGATCGTGCGATCCAGCCAATTCTGCAAAAGTTCCACCATGAAGCTATTTTCTCCTCCCGGACAAAAAGTAATGAAATGTGGCTAAGGAAAAAGGGTCCATGAGTGGCCTAACTGGGAGAAGTCATGGGGCGTCCTAGAGGGGGTCGGCACCCGGCCCTGGCCGTTGCTCGGCCTAGGTTGGCCACCCAAGGTTGCCAGCCCATGAGGCCCATGAGGCCTACCGACCCCAAAACGGGAAAGCCGGTGCAAACCGTCCTAGGAACCGTCATCATGACAAGATCTGAGCCAACCAAAGACAAGTCGGTCGCGAACCGACTCCATCCAGGGGCCGCCAGGTGGTGCAAGCCGCCCGGCATGCCCAGCCGCCCGGCGTGGCCCGCCGCACGGTGGGGGAATTTTTGCCCACCGACTCTCCTTCACCTACAAGTACTCGCCAACCCTTCGCCACCTATAAATAGAGGAGGGATTCGACAGAAAAAAAGAATCAAGCAAGTGAAGCACATTGAAGTCCATTTCCTACTAGTTTTCTTACTAGTAGAGTAGGTTAGTTAGTCGAGAGTTAGAGTCTAGTCGAGAGCTTAGCTCGGGATTCCAGAAATCGTCTCAGAGTCTCGGTATGAGCTCTCTTATATCTTTTCTCCTTTTATGAGACTTAACTTTTATTAAATACAATTATCTTTTCCTTATTTATCTTGTGAAGTATTTATCTTTACTTAGTAAATTTCCTCAAGTTCCAATTATCGGGAAAGAATTTTGAAGCATAGTTTACTAGATTCCCGGCTAGGATTTAATTAAGTTTAGTTCTCTAATAGAACTTAGACTTGGTTATTTCCCAGCTATTCTTCCGCTAGGCCAACAGAAGAATATCAAGTGAAGGCGTAGGCGCAGTGCCTAAGTTAACACTAGCTGGATTTGCATTCGTCCCCACGGGTTGTGTCATAGGCGGCAGGTGGTGATAGCCCTATTCGTCCATTTTGTATTCCAACATGTTTGGGAAGTCTCAAGCAGGGTTGTCTAGCGGTAACATTCCTACTAGTGCACGAGGTTAATTACCGACCCTATTAGTGGATCGTTGTCGTGCCCCGAGGTAAGCTTATTAGTGAAAGACTCGAGGCTGTACCATAGATTTGGTGTAAGCGCTCAACCCGAGTAACTAAAAATGTTGACACTTGACTAGATTTAGGAAAGTTTATCTTAGGAATTCTAGACTTAGACTTGCTATCCTCCCGCTAGCTTAATTGATCTCTTTTATCTATCTTAGTGTGGATTTCTCCTATATCACTGCTCCCCTGTTTATCATTGAATATCTTTACCCCCATCTTTGGTCAGTTGGTATAACTCTTATAGTCATATCTTTGTTAAACCAAGATACTCTTACGCCTAGCTTCCCTGAGGAAAATAAATACGATACCTTGGAATACTCCCGAGTGAAATGCTACAATAGATGTTCCGTGCGCTTGCGGATTGGTTCACTCTTCTCTTAAAGCATAACAAACATCAATCAACACTTCGAGCGTTGCTACCAGATAATATTTTGGTGCAACATTAAGAAGTGCCAACAAACATCATTTACGCCGACCGAATATAGAAGGAAGAGTGATATACACCCTTAGCTGAGTGACCTTTGATTCTAATATCATGACATCAATCATGCAATAAATCAAAGAAAGGTTTACGACATCAATCATAACCCAGTACTAAGCTATAAGGACATCAACCATAATATAGCTTTTCCTCAAATATTCATCATTCAGACAATATGTCTGACTTTTAGCTTTTAATTACTAACTTCAATCAGCAGCATAGTCTTTAAACTTATTCCCATACAACCATCAAGTCCTCTCCTATGTGATCATCAAATCACATAAATCAGATTTTCAGTAATAGCAAAGAATCATTTGAAAGATCTCTACCCATTTTAATTAATCTTTATAAATAGATAATTTGGCACTGTACAACCCACGTCAGCCCACCTGGTCCCCCATGATTAGGTCAAAGTCGAAGGAATAAAAGGGCGGAGGCGGGATGACGCAAACTCCACGCTGTCATTTTGCTTGAGCGCTTCGTCTTCCTCGCATCCCCTCTAATCCCATGTTCTAGGGTTTATCTCCAGCTTTCACCGCCATTGTAGATCCTCATGGCGCCTAAGCCCTAGAGCTTGATTGAAAAGGCTAGGGTTAGGGTTGCCACACTAGATCCATCGCATTTCCTTGCTTGTCGCCATGCCATGCAAGCACGTCAAGGGATCAAAGGGGTCCGCCACAGCCGCCATCATCAAATCCTCCTCATCGGAGTTGGACATCTTGGAACAGTTGCGCAAGTTCACCAGGAGCTCCATCAGCACCAACACTCTGAACACCATGGTCATCGATGATGTTTTGCTAGAGCAGGTGCGCCTCTGCTGGAAGGTACCTGAACTGGAATCACACCCCTCTCAATCCATAAGTAGATTGTTGTTTTTCGCTCCTTTTTTTAGCGAGGTTTCAGAGTTCCCTGTTATAGCTTCTTGGGCGGGCTCCTGTTCTTCTATGGGATTGAGCTAGTAAACCTCAATCCCAACTCTTTTTTCCCTGTGGCCATCTTCCTACATCTATTCGAAGTTTTCTTGGGGGTTCTGCCCCACTTCTCCCTCTTCTAACATCTCTTTTTTCTTCGTCCTTTGCCGTCGGTCGCTAATCAAGATGGAATCAGTAGCGTCGGCATCAAACTACAGAAAAAAGGAGTTGTACATCAATGTTCCACTGGCCACAGGGAACAAGAACTGGCACGAGGAGTTGTTTATTGTGATAATCCTCCTCCTGTCATCTCAGATTTTACTATAGCAAAGGCCAGCCCCGAAGCATCTTGGTTAGAGAATCCAGATTTGAATGAGGCCCAAGTACAAGAGCTGCTAAAAAAGATTGTCGAGCTAAAGAAAGAAGGGGTCGATTTTGTTACCATCGCCAAGAAGTTGTCGAACACCATTGAACCGGTTCAAACTTGGAGAAAGAGTTTTTCGTCCTGGCCTTGTAAAGGACATTGAGGAAAAGGATTGTACCATTCAAGCGAATCTTAAAGATGTAAAATATTGTGAACAAAAATATGCCAACCGACAACGTAGACCACTCCATTTCAATGAGAATGACTATGTCTATCTCTGAGTATCACCGATTAGAGGTATTCAAAGCTTTGTAGTCAAGGGAAAATTAACTCCATTTCAATGTGGAACCGTAGCATACAACCTGGAGCTACCTGCTAATTTATCTAGAGTTCATAACACCTTGCATGTCTCACAACTAAAGCGGTGTCTCGGACATAAATTGATAACATCTTGGAAGATTTTGATCATCTTCAACCAGACCTCGCATATTCCAAACAACCAGTAAAAATCATTGATGAGAAAGAACACACAACCCATAAAAGAACAATCAAATTTTATAAAGTACAATGGATTAATCATTCATAAGATGAAACTACTTCGAAATCTAAAGAATTTCTGAGTACTCATTACCCGAAATTCTTGTCATCATTCTCAGGTATATTTTTGTTGCCTTACTTCCCTCTAGTTTGCCTTGTTCTTAATCTCGGGACGTGATTTCTTTAGGAAGCGAAGGCTGTGACACCCAGGTGTCTCGTTTCTACTTAGCATGTGATGAGCAAGAAAGACACGTTTTGAGAAGCATGCAAGGCGGTTTCCCGCTTTGGGCCTCAAAACCAGTGGCGCGATTGGAGGCGCATGTGGCACCATCGTGGAGTTTGTGTGGAGGCGAAGGAAAAAGTGATGGACAAGTTTGTCCTTGATGGTAGGTTGCAATGTATTGTAGGTCAAGGGTAGTATGGTCTTTAGGACAACCCTGAGCCCATATAAGGAGAGGTAGGGCTGGTGGGAGAGGGTGTCTTTTCCGATTTGCCTTGTGTTAGGGTTTCATTCCATACAGCTAGGAGAGTGTTTCATGTTGTAGTGGAAAGAAGAGAGTGCGTGAGAGACAAGCTTTTCTCATCCAAAGAGTGGGAGGAAGATTCAATGATATGAGATTCAATTTCGTGCTCAAGATCTTCTCCTCTCCCTAAATCACAAATTTCTTTTCCTTGTTTTTGATCTTGATTTTGAGTGGGTTTTGCTACGAATTTCTTTGGGGATCTTGGTACTAGGACATGACTAAACATTCCTCGATGGATCCTTGATTGAATCCTAGGAAAGAGCACCTTTGATTTCATGTATTTCCTCAAGAACATTCAAACCCTAGGTTTTTTAGTAGAAGCTGAACTCATGATGAATTCTTGAGCTTTTCGAGTGATTCCACTTGAAGAAGGAATGCCCTAACATGAGACATCTTTTTTCCAAGTATCATGATTTTTGGAGTTCGTTTGATTAGGTTTTGCTAATGTCCTTGCCAAATCCCGAGAGCAGTTACTATTATGTTGAGGGTCGGTCAGCACTGCCGGTGCACGATTGAAAATCCTGATCGGCACTACCGGTGTCCTGTCTAGGAATTTTGTCTTCTATCTGTTCTCAATCAGCACTACCAATGATACAATTGTGACTGCGGTGGCCTGTCTCAACTTCCGATCTGTACTGCCAATACTCCGATAGAACTGCCTATTTTGTGTGAGTTTCTTCCATTGGTTTGAGTTTGGCTGTTCTTCTTTGTTTCTATTGTACTCCTCTGCTGGTGTTGATCATTCGTAGGGTTAGCACATCACAAGTTGGTGTGTCTGACCTTGGTGACTTGTTTCTAGGTTGGCTGGGGTTGTAATTGGGACAGAAGCCAAGTTTTTTAGAAGAATTTTAATTGGCTCCTATTTGGAATACCCTATTTTTCATATTTTGCAAATTATTAATTTATTAATTGTAATTAGGGTGTTAATATTTTTCTTTAGCTATAACGATTATTTTCTTGATTTATTTAATTAAGTAATTAAATTATTTATGTGATGTTGTATTCATGCTGGATTAGAATTGCAGTAGGATTTTATTGTGTAAAACTATGTTTTAAAATGCGATTAGAAATCGTGTTAGAAGTAATTTAGAAATTAAAAATAGTTTTGAAAAATAGAAAATAGAAAAGAATTTTGAAAGAGGGGAAAGAAAACTCACCTGGTTGAGGCCCACTTCCTTTCGTCCCCTCCATCTCTTCAGTTTGGGCCAGAACCCTTCTCCAACCGCAGCCCACTCTCCCCTCCCCTTTTTCCCTCTCTTTCGGCCTGCTAGCCCACCTGCCTCCCTCCCTGTTTTGACCTTGGGCCAACTCCCCCCCCCCCCCCGTGCAGCCAAGACTGCAGCGCAGCCCAGCGCACGCAGCATGTAGCACAGCTCCTAGCTAAACCGCACACACAGCCCTTCAGCCACCAACAGGCGGGCCTCGCACAAAATCTTCCTCCTCCCGCAGCTTCTCTCTCTTCTCTCCATGCCACTGATCGGTAACCACCGTCTCCCCTCCTCCTCGCCTCCCTGGCTCGCCGAAACCGCACCACGAGCACTCGCGCGCTTCCCTGCTTCCCCTCCCCCAACTCCTACCTTTAAACGCGCACTCTCGCGCACTCATGCCCATCAATGGCCATCGGCGGCCATTGATTTGCGCCGAGCCCACGCCCGCTCGATTTCCCTCCCCTCAGCGCCTATAAAACGACCCTGAGACACCCCCTACCCCACCGCTTCCTACCCACCTCGCTCACCCCGTCCCCCGACCTCCAAAGCCCCTCCCCGATGACCACCAATGACCATCGCCGCCTAACATCATCGCCGACCCGCCTCCGGCCATCCCCGACCCTATGCGACTGCACGGTGAGAACCTCCTCACTCCCCTCTCCCTCCCCAACCTCTCGCAGCGAGGAACCACCTACCAGAGTGCCTTCCTGGCTAACTCTGGTGATGTGCCGATAGCCCATCGCCACTCAGACTCGCCGGCAGCCGCCCTGCCCACCTGAACCCATCACTGCTGTCCATCGTGCGATCTATGGCCAAGATTAGAAAGACCCAAAGGGGTATAAACCCGGTCCAATAGGGACCGTGGACCGCGGGTCAACGCCCAATCCATGGACCCCGTGGATCCGGTTCACACCCTACGCGGTCTATGGACCGGGCGTTGACCCGCGGTCCACGGTCCATGGTGGACCGGGTTTATACCCCTTTGGGTCTTTCTAATATTGGCCATAGATCGCGCGATGGACGTCAGTGATGGGTTCAAGCGGGCTGGGCGGCTGCCGGCGAGTCCGAGCGACGGTGGGCTATCGGCGTGTCGCCGGAGTTGGCCGGGAAGGCACTCCGGCAGGCGGTTCCTCGCTGCGAGAGGTTGGGGAGGGAGAGGGGAGCGAGGAGGTTCTCACCGTGCAGTTGCGTAGGGTCGGGGATGGCCGGAGGCGGGTTGGCGACGAGGTTAGGTGGCAGTGGTCGCTCGTGGTCGTCAGGGAGGGGCACTGGAGGTCAGGGAACGAGGTGAGCAAGGTGGGGAGGAAGCAGAAGGACAGGGGGTGTCTCGGGGTTGTTTTATAGGCGCTGAGGGGAGGGAAATCGAGCGGGCGTGGGCTCGACGCAAATCAATGGCCGCCGGTGGCCATTGATGGGCGTGAGTGCACGGGAGTGCATGTTTAAGGGTAGGAAGTAGGGGCGGGGAAGCGGGGAAGCGTGCGAGTGGTCGTGGTGTGGTTTCGGGGAGCCAGGGAGGCGAGGAGGAGGGGAGACGGCGGTTACTGATCGGTGGCAGGGAGAGAAGAGAGAGAAGCGGCGGGAGGAGGAAGATGATGTGCGGGGCCCGCTTGTTAGTGGCGGAAGGGCTGTGTGTGTTTGGTTGGGCTAGGAGTTGTGTTGCATGCTGTGCGAGCTAGGCTGCACGGGGGGGGGGGGGGGGGGTAGAGTTAGCCCAAGGCCGAAACAGGGAGGGAGGTGGGTGGGCTAGCAGGCCGAAAGAGAAGGAAAAAGGGGAGGGGAGAGTGGGCTGAGGTTGGAGAAGGGTTCTAGCCCAAACCGAAGAGATGGAGGGGAGGAAAGAAAGTGGGCCTCGACCAGGTGAGTTTTCTTTCCCCTCTTTCAAAATTCTTTCCTATTTTCTATTTTTCAAAACTGTTTTTAATTTCTAAATTACTTCTAACATGATTTCTAATCACATTTTAAAACATAGTTTTACCCAATAAAATCCTACTGCAATTCTAATCCAACATGAATACAACATCACATAAATATTTTAATTACTTAATTAAATAAATCAAGAAAATAATCATTATAGCTAAAGAAAAATATTAACACCCTAATTATAATTAATAAATTAATAATTTGCAAAATATGAAAAATAGGGTGTTACAAACCTACCCACCTTAGGATGAATCTAGCCCTCGAGATTCGGGCTGGTCGGAGAGGAAGTCCAGAAAACCTGCCTTGAGCTGGTCTTCTTGCTCCCAAGTGGCTTCTTCTTTGTATGATTGCTCCATTGTACTTTGCACATGTGGTACTTCTTGTTCCTTGTGACTCTCTTTGATATTTCCAAATCCTGACAGGATATTCCTGATAAGTATGATCTTCACCAATATCAAGCTCTTCTATAGGCATTTGCTCCTCTGGAACTTGGAGGCACTTTCTCAATTGTGAGACATGGAAAACATCATGCACATTTGATAGTTGTGGTGGTAGTTCCAACTGATAAGCAACTTCACCTCTTTTCTCTATGATCTTGATTGGACCAATGTACCTTGGTGCAAGTTTTCCTTTGACCTTATATAGACGGAGTCCTCTCATGGGAGATACTTTGAGATAGACATAATCATCAACTTCAAAGCTCAAGTCTCTTCTTCTATGATCGGCATAGCTCTTCTGTCTATACTGTGCAAGCTTCAAGTTCTTCCTGACAATATGAACTTGGCTTTCAGCATCTCGGAGAATCTCTAGTCCAAAGACTTGATTCTCACCAGTCTCATTCCAAAACAAAGGAGTTCAACATTTACGTCCGTATAAGAACTCAAATGGAGACATCTTCAAACTTTCCCGATAGTTGTTGTTGTAGGAGAACTCTGCATATGGCAGACATTTTTCCCAACTCTTGCTATCTTTGAGTGCACAAGCCCACAACATATCCTCAAGATTTTGGTTTACTCTTTTCGTTTGTCCATCCGTCTAGGGATGATAGGCTGAACTGAAATTCAACCTTGTATCCATGCACTCATGTAAGTTTTCCCAAAACTTTGAGGTGAATTGAGTTCCTCTACCAGACACTATCTTCTTTGGTACTCCATGCTAGCATACTATCCTAGAAATATACAACTCTGCAAGCTTGGGTCCAGTGTATGTGGTCTTGACAGGGATGAAATGAGCAACCTTGGTCAAGCAATCCACAATAACCCATATAGAATCATAACCATCTTGTGTCCTAGGTAATCCCACAATGAAATCCATGCAACTTTCTTCCCATTTCCACTATGGTATCTTCAAGGGTTGCAAGAGTCCTGCAGGTCTTTGACGTTCTGCCTTGACTGGTTGATAAGTGTCACAGAGTGCAACATGTTCACCCACAGCTCTCTTCATTTCGTACCACCAGTATCGACTCTTGAGGTCATGATACATTTTGGTACTTCCTGGATGAATGGAGTAAGCTGAATCATGGGCTTCTCTTAATATCAACTACTTGATCTCCTTGATATCAGGCACACACAATCTTTTCTTATACCATAAGGTTCCTTCATTATCTACTATGAAACCTGGAGCTTTGTCCTTCTCAATGAGTTGCTTCATTTCTTGGATCTTAGCATCTTCAAGCTATCCTATGAATGTCATGCTCCAGAGTTGAGTCAACTTCCATTGCGATGACTTCTATGTTGGACACCCATCCTAGGTTAAGCTTCTGAAATTGTTCACATAATTCAGGTAGCAACTCTCGTGTTGATAGCATGTTGAGATAAGACCTTCTGCTCAATGCGTCAGCTACAACATTGGCTTTGCCTGGATGGTAGCTGAATCCCAGATCATAATTTTTGATGAGTTCCAACCATCTTCGCTGCCTGAGGTTCAAGTCTGGCTAGGTGAATATATACTTCAAACTCTTGTGGTCTGAATATATCTCACACCTTTTGCCAATAATGTAGTGTCTCTAGATCTTGAGAGCATGAACCACTGTGGCTAACTCCAAGTCATGGGTTGGATATTTGTCCTCATGCTTTCTCAATTTCCTTGAAGCATATGAAACAACATGGCCTTCATGCATGAGCACACATCCCAAACCTTGTCCTGAAGCATCACAATAGATTGAGAATGGCTTCGCCATGTTGTGCATGGTTATGATAGGTGCTGAGGTAAGTCTTTTCTTCAATTCTTGGAAACTGGCTTCACGTTTTGGTGTCCACTCGAAAGTCTTTCCTTTTTCTAGCAGTTCAGTCATAGGCTTGGCTATCTTGGAGAATGCCTCAATGAATCTTTTGTAGTATCCTGCTAGTCCAAGAAAACTTCTGATGTATGTAACACTTCGGGTTGTATTCCAACTCAACACATCTTTAACCTTGCTAGGGTCCACCGACACACCTCGTTTAGAGATAATATGACCAAGAAATGAGACTTCCTTCAACCAGAAATCACATTTACTAAGCTTGGCATATAGTTGATTCTCTCTTAGCTTTTGTAATACCAAATGAAGATGTTCTTCATGTTCCTCCTCATTCTTTGAGAAAATAAGGATGTCATCGATGAACACCACAACAAACTTGTCCAAATACTGCATGAAAACCTTGTTCATTAGATACATGAAGTAGGCAGGAGCATTGGTCAATCCAAATGACATAACCGTATACTCATATAAGCCATATCGAGTGATGAAAGCGGTCTTGGGTATGTCAGTTGTGATGTAGATATGGCCCGATCTTCCGAGAGATAAGGGAATAAACTCGAATTTGGGGAACTTGGCGTCGACGACTCAGCTTGAATCAGACAAGATTCATCCCCGCAACCGTTACACCAAGTACAACTTGATTGTTCCTGCAAGCGAAATCGAGAACACAAGCAAGAGAGGATAAACACGCAATCTGAAATTGTAAATATGGATGAAGCAAATCACAAGAAAAGGTTCAAGCTCTGAACACAAAAGGACTAATCGCCACAGTGGTGTAGAACAAGAACAGGGGCCCTGGATAACTGTAAAAGGACTTGTCACCATAGTTACAATAATTCGATCAAGTTTCTCTCTGGAAAACTGAACTAAACAAAACCCAAAACTAAAAGACGGCGGCTACTAAGTTTATGTAGGAAACAAAGACGTCCTAGGGTTGGGGGCGACCAGGGGGGGGGCGCCCACAACATGGGCTTAAGGCCCGACACGATACATGGCCAAGTTGGCCCAAAATAGGTGGCACAGCACTTTGTCATGGTCACATATTATGACTCACGACACTTCTGGAGCTAGGACCAGAACCAAAACGACGGCGTCATCATCCTCTTTCCAACGCATCAAAGAACGCCTCGTTTGGATGTTGGATGTGGGAGATATCATCAAAACCGTGAAGGGGTGTCGGCTGAATTCGAGACGAACGCGGCGACCGAGTTGGTGACGACTTGTTACTTGGGGAAGGCCATGATATGCGCGTATCCAGCATGGTGATGTCCTCATCAAGTTGCCCTAATCTTCAATGGATGATATCCCGACCGAAGATCAATCTTGGAGAAAACACATGCTCCTTTAAGCTGGTCAAACAAGTCATCAATCCTAGGCAAGGGGTACTTGTTCTTGATGGTGACCTCATTGAGAGAACGGTAGTCAACACACATCCTCTGAGTACCATCATTCTTCGGAACAAAGATAATAGGGGATCCCCATGGAGATGCACTAGGACGGATATAACCCATGTCTAACAACTCTTGGAGTTGTTCCTTAAGTTCAGCTAGCTGATTTGCAGCCATTCTATAGGGTCTCTTAAAAATAGGAGCAGTACCAGGAACTAATTCAATAACAAACTCGATGTCACGGTCGGTGGCATACCTGGTAATTCCTCTAGAAAAACGTCGGGGAACTCATTGACAATCCTGATGTCTTCAATCGAGGTAGCATCAAGTTGATTCAACACAATGCGATTTGTTGCTCCTTTGCTATGATGAGTGGTTCGGCCACATACTCCAATTCCTTTCTAGTATTGTCTGTAAGCTTGACTGCCTTCTTAGCACAATCAATAAGTCCCTTATGCTTGCTTAGCCAATCCATGCCAAGGATCACATCAATTCATTTAGACTCAAGGACTATGAGATTTGTAGAAAAGTCTACCCCCCCTTATGTTAAGGTTCACCTTAGGACAGACATGCTTTGCATTCATCTCTCCACCAGGTTCCTTAGCATAGATGTGGGAAGATTATGTTTTTGAACATAACTAGAAGATATGAATGAATGAGATGCTCCAGAGTCAAATAACACAACTGCATTATTATCATTAACAAGGAACATACCCAAAACGACATCTAGAGCTTCCTGAGCATGCTCAATAGCCACATGATTGACACGAGCATGATTCTGCCTTGCTGGAGTTGGTGCAGAATTAGCATTGCGACCTAGGGTAGAATTGCACCCTGAGATGGAGTCTGATTTGCGCGCTTCTGGGGACACCTGTTAGCATAGTGCCCCTTCTGACCACAATGGAAACAAGCACCACTACCACCAGTGTTCTGAGCAGGAGTCACCCTCTGAGGGGTTTGCTGAGCGGTACGTGGCGTCAGAAAGTTGGGATGCTGGATCTGACACTAAGGAGTACTGAAACCCTGACTAGTGGGTTGAGACCTCTGCTCACCACTCTACTGTCCAGGACAGAAAGAAAGTCCAGATGATGAAGCATTCAAACAAGGCCTGGAGCTGCTTCCTTGCTGACCCTGGCGTACCATCTTGCACTTGCGATCAAGAATTCCTCTTCTGTTCTCCAGCACCAGAGCTTTGTCTACCATATCTTGGAAATTGGCAAAATCCCGAGCTTCCAGAGAATAAGCAAGACTATCATTCAAGCCATTGATAAAACAGTATTGCTTCTTCTCACCTGCGTTCACCTCGTCAGGAGCATAGCGCGAAATCTGGGTGAAACGAGTGACATACTCGTTGACAGACATAGAGCCTTGCTTCAAGTCTTGGAATTCCTTCTTCTTGAGTTTCATCACACCCAAAGGCACATGGTGTGACCTGAAGCTGTTACCAAACTCCTGCCAGTTGATGCTTTCTAGCTCCTCATGAGCCTAAACATAAGCATCCCACCAATCAGCAGTGGGACCCTCAAGCTGGTGAGAACCTGCAACAGAATGAGAGAAAGACGGAGGCTTGGTCCTCTGGAATTCTCCAAGCTTGTCTCTAGGTGGTGGAGGTGGCTAATTATGACCCTGTTGCATTTGCATAATGTTCTGCTGCATAGTGTGAAGAAGTTGAGTCTGCATAGCAAGAATTTGCTCCATAGTTGGAGGAGGAGGTGGTGGCGGCGGATCCTCATTGTTGCGCCTAGTGTTCACCATCTGCTGATAATTCTGATAAGATCAATAAAGAGTTGGATGGATAGGAATATGATAGATTTGCCAATATTATCCCAAGTCTTAAGTTCTAATAATAAATAATTTTTGAAAAACAAATCTTTCACTCAAGCAAAGATCCAAATCAAACATGGCACACCACACCAAAACATAGCAGATAAGCTCGATAGAGCTAAACGAAACTAACGAACTTATAACTTTATAAGGGAAGATCTTAGAAAGTAGATCATACCATCTATCGAATTTTGGAAAAGTATTAAATAGAAATGAAGGAAAGACAAGAAAGCCAATGGAAGCGATAAGTAAGCAAGAGTTTATAATTTATATCAAAAATAATTTTGTTAAAAATCTAAAAACGACCATTTATAACTAGGCTTGCGTCCTATGGTCGACATGGCTGTGATACCACTCTGTCACATCCGGTTTTAAGGCCAAAACCGAATGCCTGTATACGTGCCCAGGATCAAGTTTTCACGTATACATGACAAAAGTAAAGTAACAGTAAATAACCAGTGTCATTATTATATCAAAGTATCATTATTACATAGCAAGGATTACATCAAGACAAAAGAAAATAGCGGAAGGCTCCATAAAGCCACAGGTAGTCCACCGGGGGTCGCACTCCTAGTCGAAGAAGTCCTCGTCGGCGTAGTCCATCTCACCAATATCGTCTGAGCAGCAGTAATATAGCAACAACAAAACTGGAAAAACTAAAATGCATGAGTACATAAAGTACTTAGCAAGTGGGGGAAAGATATGACATGCAGGCTAAAACAAGAATAGGCTTGACACGGGTTTACTCCACTATGCATCCTATGACTAAATTATACAAGCATCCTATTTACTAGGTGAAACGTAGCCCAACAGGTTAACCACCTGTCCAACACTAACGGTTACCCACCGATAGCAAAACTATGAGTTACCCACTCATACCAGAACACTACAGGTTACCCCCTGCAGTACCACCCAAATTTGGTTACCCACCAGAAATGACGCATCAAGAATATCACTATCCTGGTATGATGCCAGAAATGATTGTTGGCGTTTTTAAGCTTTAAGAGTAAAATGAATTAATCCGTAAGCGCATGGAACACCATGGTAGCATTTCACCCGGGAGTATTCCAAGGTATCGTATTTATTTTTCATAGGGAAGCTAGGCGTAAGATTATCTTGGTTTAACAAAGATATAACTATAAGAATTATACCAACAACCAAAGATGGGGGTAAGGATGTTCGATAATAATAGTTGGGGTAGTAGCACAGGAGAAATCCACACTAAGATAAATAAAGAGATCAGTTAAGCTAGCCGAGAGGACAGCGAGTCTAAGTCTAAGATTCCTAAAATTATATCTTCCTAAAATATCTAAGTCTAGCGTCAAATTCCTAGTTACTCGGGTCGAGTGCTTACACCAATTTCATTGTACAACCTAGCTCACTTAGGGGCATGAAAACAATCCACTAATATGGGCTGGTATCTAGCCTCTCTAGTAGTGGGTAGACTATCGCTAGACAACCCTGCTTGAGACTTCTCGAACATGGTGGATTACTAAATGGACGGACAGGGCTGTAACCACCTGCCGCCTACCACACAGCCCGTGGTGACGAATGCAAATCCAGCTAGTGTTAACTTAGACACCGCACCTACGCCTTTACTAGATATTCTCCTGTTGGCCTAGCATAAGAATAGCCAGGAGTAACTTATTAAATCCTAGCCGAGCAACCCGTGAACTACGCAACAATGTTTTTCCCAATAATTGTAACTCAAGGAATTGAATAAATTAAGATAAATACTTGACATGATATAAAAGAGAAGATATTTATATTGATAAAGGATAAGTCTTACAAAAAGAGAAAAGATACAAGAGAGCTTATACCAGGACTCCGAGACGATTCCAAAACCCCGAGCGATGCTCTCGACTAGATTCTAACTCCCGACTAACTAACCTACTCTACTAGTAAGAAAAGTAGTGGGAAATGGACACCTTGATGTGTTGCTTCTTCGATTCTTATTTCTACCGAATTTCCCCTCTATTTATAGGTGGCGATGGTCCAGGGGGTATTTGTAGGTGAAGGAGAGTCCGTTGGCAAAAGTCGGTCCACCGGGCGGCCACGTGTGCCGGGCGGCCGGGTATGCTAGGCGGCATGCACCGCAGGGCGACAGCCTAGGCTAGGCGGCCTTTGCATCATGTCGGTTCATGACCGACTCCCCTCGGATGGCTCAGATTTGATCCTGAAGTCAGTCGTTTGGTCGGTTCCCACCGACTTGTTCATTTTGGGGCCGGTAGGCTTCATGGGCCTCATGGGCTGGCAACCCCAGGTTGCCATCCCAGGCCGGTCGGCATGGTAGGCCGGGCGGTGGCCTTGGCCGGGTGCTGACCCCTTTCGGGTCGCCCTGTGACTTCTCCCGGGTAGGCCACTTGTGTGCCTCTTTTCCTTAGCCATATTTCATTAGTTTTTGGTCCGGTAGGAGAAAACGGCTTCATGGTGGAGTGTTTTACTGAATCGGCCGGGTCAGATGTTTAGCCTGGTGAGGACTCTGGTTTGGTCAGCCGGATGGCTGATTTTAGCCTAATATGGCCCTGTCGGCTGGGTCCTGATTTCAGCCGTCACAACCCTGCCTTGGTCTTGATTTCAGCCTCATACGACTCTATCGGCTGGGTCCTGATTTCAGCCGTCACGACCCTACCCGGGTCCTGATCTCAGCCTCAAACGACCCTGTCGGCCAGTGGAAAACGGCTGTTTCACAGTTGTGACCGGCCGACTGGGTGTTTCTTCATATTTTTGCATGTTTTGACCCTTTTGTGCCTGCAAATACATATTTCACCAAAACTTGTGGAACTTTATTATGTCAAACAAATATTTATTAAACTTTGGTCTTTACCTTGCATTTCCCGACCGGTTGGTGGCCGATATTGGGTTTTATGGGCCACCAACACCTCCCCAAGCTTAAACCTTTGCTCGTCCCAAGCAAATTAAAACTTAGAGGTGATGGATCAGGAGTTGCTTCAATATTAGAGCCTTGCGAGGATCAAGTGCACAAACACATACTCCAACACAATATGGGTAAGTGTACCAGCACAACTTGGTCACTAAGTCATTCTCATTGTACAGCGGGGCTTATTGGCATTTTATTACTTTGTCATGAGCGGTTCAAGTCTAGAACGACTAGTTTAGACTTGTCATTCAATCTCCTATTTGATATTGATTCCAACGTTTTTATAATGTTGCATAAGATTGAAAATTGTTCCCTCTTGGTGTAATCTCCCACTATGACTCTCATCTCTCAACAAGTGTATTTCCTTACCAAGTGCTCATCCTACATTCTAAAAGCTTGGCTTATATGTAGAGCTTGGTAGGAGGGCACATCTAGCATGCATATGTTGTTAAGTTAAGAGATGGTCCTAGCGAAAAGACTTTGCACTTCGTCATTTCAATCATTTGGAAATAATGTCCAGGAGAGAGGGAGAGAATGGACTCACGCGAAGGAGTAGGCTAGCACAATTGCAAAAGCCTTGGGTACAAATTAGTGCCAAATACTGGATTTTTGCGCTAGAGTGAAACGATGGTTCTTTATTTTGCTCAAAGACATTTTTGAACCTTTAAACATGATGCCATACGTCCATGAGAGTTGTTAAACTTTTCTTTCTTGCTTGCTTATTTTTCTTTCTTTTCCTTCTTTTTTTTCAGCTCTGATGGTGTAAGGAGGCTAATTCAGTGGTTCAAATATTTTTGCAAACTTTTTTTTCTGAGCATTTATTGGGGAGAACCAAAATCTTTCTTATAGGATCAAGGTTTTGCAACAGGAAAGATTTTTGGTTGGCATGCTTGGTGAAGTGGATGCTTGAATATGAAGTGGATACCGCATAACCAAGCATGATTGATTGAGAACTCAAAGATAACACGAAGGAAAATGATTGGCTTTGGAAGTGCATGTTCCTCATAAGGATCAAATCCTAACTAAACTCAATGCACACATAGATGGCATGAAAGTAGGTTTGCAATTAATATTTGGTCATGGTAGGAATTTTTCTATCATTCAAAGATGTGCACCAAGTAGGGGGTTTTATTGCAGCATGGTTTCGAAAGAAAACATTGGACTCTAATTGTGAGGAAATCATAGACTCATCCAAAACGTGCGATATCATAAACTCCAACAACTAGACTTGGTGTTCCATAGCCATTTTGCACCCACTAGAACATAGAGGGACTAGCATTATCATCATGTCGATCTACCACCGCCCACAAAAAATGAGTAGAGGTGTAAACTTGAGACTCAATGGGAGCTAATAAAGCAATTATTCATCATTTCCATAGGCAAGGCAGAGACTAAGTTCTCAATTTTATTTGAAAGACGGGAAATCTTTTTGTTCTTTTTAGTTTTGCAAATTTTTATGGTTTTGAAAGACTAAGTTCTCAATATTTTTGTGTTTTCTTAAATTTTTGTTGAAACTGAAAATCTTTTTGGATTTTTCTTAAGAAAACAAAACAACTCAACTAGAGAAAGAAGGCGAGGCGGTAGGACGAATGGTGCACCTTGGTCTAGGTACCTCCCCAAGCTTAGGTCTTTGCAAGACTTAAGCTTGGATGGCATTTACTGCGGTAGTTGATAGTCGATGTTGAAGTGGTCAACCAGTTGGTCCTGTTGGGGGATCACCTCCTGGGCTACCCTTCGAGGCCGATCAAAGACGAGCAACGAGCAAGGGTTGAAGCTAACCGTCATTGCCCCCTCACTAATCATGTTCCTAAGACAAACACGCATGAAAGATGCAAGTAACCTTCGAAGGTTACCTCTATACCTTCGAAGGATAAGGCCACGCTGTTGGCACTACTTAAGTGCCCCTTTTATATGTGAATATAACCCCAATTAGAGCATAATTGAAGCCAATTTAGGCCATTTACCTATGATTTTACCTATATATTTGTATATGCGTTGTTTTGGAGCTATATTGCAGAAACAGGTGAAATTGGTGATTAAAGTGATGCTGGAAGAGGATAGGTGTCCAGAAGCAACGAAAAGCACTGAAGAAGCCCCATGAGCCAATTGGCGCAAGGGTGTTCTATCCCACAGAAGTGACCGAGGCCCATTTCACATGCTTATAGAAGTTTATCTATGCAAGATACTTGAAGATATTTGCCTGGAAGATTTATGGAACTTCAAGATCTTGACTTGCAGTGCAAGACTTTATCTCGAAGGAAAAGGCCCACATGGCAGCTGTGGAAGACAGAGGAACCGACTCGGAAGAGAAACCAGAGAAGACACGGCTTGCGCCGATCGGTGCAACCGACTTATTTGCTAGAAACTGAGTCCTTTATGAGTAGAACCCATAGAAATACTTGTAAACCCCATGTTGCGAGAAGACAACAAGGAGGCATCGGAGGGACAACAAATTGGTGAGTTAGAGCCACCAAGGTTCGCCCCGTTAGAATAGATCTCTAGTTGAGTTTCAAAAACCATTGGAGTAAGAGTTGATCCGTCAAGGTAGGCCATCCTGGCGGTGATGAATCTCACTCTATGTATCTCAAGGATAATCGAATATGTTGATGATGGTGTTGGTGATTTGTCTATCTTGATTCTGTAATCATGCATGTGCTTATTCCAATTGCTTAGTTCTAGGCTAAGTAGGTTGATATTATCTTGATCGTGGTGAGCAGGATGTTATTTGGACATTGTATTGATGATGGTTGCTTGATGATGCTAGTAGTGTGGTTTAGCGGTGACAGCACTAAACCTGCGCAGCAGTATTGGATAGTTGAGTAGGGTAAGATACTTACGTGATTAAGGGTTTCCTCTTGGCAGCGATAAATCGGGAGACGCTCAGAAAGGTGGGTGGTCTTATTCATTATAGGTCTTCATTGATCCATGTAATTACTATTATGATGCTATTTGATTAGACTATCTGGTTACGATCTCACTAGTAGATATCTGGCTACTCACTTAACAGCTTAGGCTCACAACGTATCTGGCACACTTTGGCTTAGATTCATTCGTGTGCCAATTAGCTCAACACCAGCACCGATCGGCACAATTATAGATTCGGTAGTGCACCAATTGGGTCAACCCCGCGCCAATTGGCGCAACGACAGATTTGCTGTCTAACGCACATTTGCGCTAGCCAGTCTCCCCTCATGCAACTAGAACTAGACAGTAGCCTTGACTAGATCTTTTACTATTAACTCTGTTTAATAATCCTTAAGGTCCCAGTGGATACGATAAACCATAGAATACTCAATTCAAGGGAAAAAAGTGCTACAATCGTACACCATCCTATTACGGTATATAAGTGGGTGCGTAGTTACGACCAAACAAGCTTCCTTTTTCTGGCACCGTTGCCGGGGACTATAGCAGGTTTTTAAACATTGTTTGATGTATTAGTGTTTAGTCATTGTGCTTTACCTGTCTTTAGTACATATATTCTGTTAAGTGAAACTAACATGAATGGATGGTTCTAAGTAAAACAAACCCTCTAATTACACCGATGATCCATAAAGGCTCTTTTGTAAGAAGAGAATAGAGGAGAAGAGAAGCAATCCACTTGGAGATTTAGCTGGAGAAGCAGTCCGTGCCAACCCTCGAGTATTATTTACAGTTGCAGATCCAGAAGTAGAGGACATGGCAGAGTTACCCTTGGTTAATCGTTCCAAGCCTCAACTAACTAATGTTGTCAAGACATATTTCCAAGATGCTCAAGATCAGAATCCATATCAACTGGAGAGATATGTTACATTAGTGGCGCAACAATTGTTCACAGGTTTGGAAGATCCCAATCACCATTTGCAACACTTCCTTGAAGTTTGCACTACATTCAAGATAAATGGATTGAGCAAAGATCAAGCACGTGTGCGGCTGTTCCCCTTCTCTCTAGTTGGATGCCCCAAACAATGGTATAATGGATTGGAAAATGCAGTAAAAATTGTGTGGGATACTTTAGCAGCTGCGTTCTTAGCCAAATATTTCCCTCCAGATAAGACTCAAGCTCTGAAGAATAAGATTTTTGGATTTACGCAAAATGTTGATGAGAGCATTGGAGAAGCATGGGAAAGATATAGTGAATATGCTGATGCATGCCCTCATCATGGTCTATCGGTTGGAGAAAATGTTGATGAGAGCATTGGAGAAGCATGGGAAGGAGAGCGCCGATCGGCGCGAGGAGGATATTGACAGAGGAGCATGGCCCTGCTACATTCTTGGATACTCAAGTGCTGACCAAGACAGAAAGAGCGTGGCAACACAACGAGCAATTTGCAAGGTTTGTCGATATTATGAAGAATCCTTACATCAATGTCCCTTTTGTCGATGCTATTCAAGTACCTATCTATGCCAAGTACATCAAGGACATGATGCAAAACATGAAACCACTGGTTTCTGAGGAGGTTGTGAAGGCTACTAAGGAACTTACGGCGGCTATCAATGATGTTGCACTAGAGAAGAAACCCGACCCTGGATCACCAAGCATCAAATGCATGATTGGAACAAGGATATTTGATAGGTGTTTGTGCGATCTTGGAGCAAGTGTAAGTGTTATGCCCCGTCATATATTCACAAGTCTCAACTTGCCTGAATTGGAACCCACGAGTATGTGTTTAGAGTTAGCTGATCAATCACTACGCTTCCCTGATGGAATTGCTGAGGATGTGCCTGTTCAAATTGGAGATCACATCGTCCCAGTTGATTTTATTGTGCTTGATATGGATGAGGACTTCGTTGATCTTAGGAAGACCTTTCTTAAGGACGGCAAATGCAAGTATTGATGTTGGAAGTGGTGAGATAAGTTTTGATATAAGTCGGACTCCCTACTCTTTTAAATTCCTCCCAAAAGGAGAAGAGTGCCATGCTGTTGATGAAGTGAAAAGATACAAGACACCGTGGCAATGTGGCATCGAGAGTAATTGGAGGGAATGTATGGATGGGACATCCGAGGTATATGAGCCATAGAGATGAGAAAAACCTTGTAGTGTCGCGGCTTCACATCCCGCACCGTGACACAAAGGATTGATTGTTTGCGGGGAGGTCAAGCTCTTTGACCTCTAAATAACTAGAGCGCTCTTGTGAGGCAACCCAATGATTAGGGGGATTTAGAAGTTGCTTAGTGCTTAAGGGAGGGCAACCCATTTTTATTTAGTTAATGTTGGCCGGGAGGGCAACTCAGTATTTTTAATTTGCTTGCTTGTAATAAAAACAATCTCCTGAATAAAAGAATTAGAAAAAGTGTGTACTTAATTTTTGTGTGCCCTTGTGTTGTTTGTTTATTGGTGCAAAATTGTGTATATACATATTGTAGACTAACAGTGCAGGAGTATAAAAAGAAAAAGACCAAAAACAGGAAGGAATAGAGCGCACTCCGATGGGTGCACTTCTGAGACGATCGGCGTAGTATGGCCCAAGACAGGACAGAATGCTGACGACACCCACAATTTAAGGGGTGCTAAGAATCAACCAGCACAGTAATTTTCAGAGATGGAGCTATTTTCAAGGTAATTAAAAATATTTTTGAAATATTTTTTGTGTGCAAAATGGTTGCTAAATGACGCAGGAAGGATGAAGAGAAATATCTAGCAGAGAAGCGAGGGGCCAGGAGCAAAAATGGACGTTGCGTCGATCGGCGCACTCTTGGCACCAATCGGCACGGCTACCAGATGGGCCCTTTATGTGTGCCAATGCTACAGGAACATTGGAAAAATGGAAATTAGGTGAAGGAGATGAACACGAGACATCAGAATCAGCACCAGACCCCAAGACAAGGTGCAGGGGACTAGCACCGTTTCACGCACTACTGCATCGACCGGCATAGATACCCGTATGGTTCCCAAATAGGAGTCAAAAGAGATAGGCGTTCATTTCAAGGGACAGGTATGATTTCTATGAAGGTGTTCAGTGTAGAGGAGACATGGAATTGACCAAAAGCTGAAAAAGAGACGACGCACCGATCGGTGCGGGCCCGCACCAATCGGCGCAGTCAATCAAGACGTCGGGGTTCCGTGTTGTTCCCGTGCCAACCGGCATGATGTACCTGGAAACAATGTAAAAGGATGGGAATCAAGAGCCACAATTCAGAAGATTCAAAATTTGAATTGTGCTGATCGGCGCAATCCTGAGCCGTTCGACGTGCTCTCAAATTTTCAAATGTCAAGGCAAGTCCTTCTCCTGGAAGTTTCCAATGCTATAAAAGGGAGGCTGGGCGCCCCCACTTCGGCACACCATCTCGGTAATCTCTCAACCTTCCCCACTAGCCATGATCTCGCACACGTAATGCACTCCTCCAGATGGATCATCTCCGTTCCTCCGTCGGCAAGTTGGGCAAGAGGCTGCGCCAGGGAAGCAATTCGGGCGGCAGCGGCGAGTCATGTGGCGACTCCTCGGCGAAGGGGAGCTCCAGCGCTCATGATGACATGTTGGTGGGAGGTGCATCCACCGGCTCGGTGGCAGCTACCTGCGAGATTCGCGCCCGCCACTCCGTCTCCGGCGTGCCCCTTCCGACGGGGCGTACTACAAGGAGTCAAATGGCGGCAAGCCGTGGGGTTCCCAGATCACCACCACCGCCGGCATTCACGCCGCACACGGTGGAGGAGGGCTTCACCCTCTTGAGCACGGAGGAACAAGAGCACTACCTCACGGTGAGTGGAAGATTTGTCCCCAACTTCGACTTGGACGAGACCTTCCTTACATCAATCGGCATGTGGGAGGACATGAAGAGGATGCTCAGCAACCTCGGCTGGGTGGACTTCCACCAACTTCCCATGGACTATAACCTCGACATCATCACCGAGGTCGCCTCTACAATGAGGATCAGCACCAATGACTACAGCGACGAGGCCATCAACTTCGCGTCCGCGACATCAGCTACACGGTGACCATGGAGGCGGCGGCTCAAGCCTTCGGCTTCGACGCCAACGCCGACATCGCCGGCAATTTGGGACATGAGGAGTTGGCCTCCTTTTGGAGGCGGCTCTCGTTCGTGGAGGAGATGAAGCGCAACAACATCCGCAATCAGACTATCCAAGTCTTCCACCGTTGGTTGGCGGCATGCACATGTGACAAGGTCGACTCCAACAATGTCGCCGATGCGGACTTGCGGTGGCTTACCAATGCCATCGTGAGCCTGTCTCACTGCAACCGCATAACGGTGATGGTGCAGGGTTGGTTCGAGAAGAGGGGCAAGAAGAGTAAGAAGTTGGCCTTCGGGGCCGATCTTCAGCGCTTAGCAGCCCTCGTCTACGACGGCGATGGGCCAGGAGGGCGCAACGACAAGTGGGAGTGCACGACAGAGAACGGCGAGAATATGACTCGTGGCAATATTGTCACGGGAAGTGCTCACACCGGCTTCCATGTCGGCGACACTAACATTAGGTGCTTGTGTGTGGAGCTAGGAGTTTTTCTCCCTCACAAGTTGGAGGGAGGAAATTGGCTTGAAGAAGGTCTCCAGGAGGGGGGGGGGCGAATTTCCAAGGACCGCCGTGGGCAGGTTTGATAATCGGCATCATTTGCAGCGGCCGACGGCGAGTGGGGTTCCTGTGGGTCACGCCAAGAGCCTCAGCAGTACAAGTCAGGATGGAGCAATGCAACGGGTGGTTCACAGCCCTCTATGCTGGTCGGCGCAATCAACGCGCCATTTGGCGCCACCTACACTAGTACAGGTGTTGACTACAGGTACCAAGGATGGGTACCTGTGGTGCCTCCGGTGCCCGGTGCAAATTTCTTCGTGCCCATGCAGGCATACCTCAACAACAACATGCATCACATCGAGCACGTAGAGGATGCCATGTCCCAATGGAGGAACAACCATGACACAATTGTCAAGGAGTTCGAGTGACTCACGGCGTGGTGCTATGGCTTCGATCAGCCACCGTCTCCACCTCCGCTTGACTAGAAGTGCCTAGGAGTTGGCACATGTATCGGTTTCCCGGTTTGCATTTTCTTTTATCTTTTGCAATCTTTTTCTTTATTTGCTTATGTATGTGTGAGCGGGTTGGGAAACCATGTATCGGGTGTGTTTATTTTCATGCAAGTGTGTTAGTAGTAGTCAATAGTGTGCTTACTTTTATGCAAGTGTGATAGTGGTAGTTTTATTTTCATGCAAGTGTGTGCAAAAATCATCACCATGTATTCAAGTTTTCATGTTAATATAATGGTGACGGTTATGCTCTTTAAGGAGAATTGAAGTACTTATCCTTTCTTGAAAAATATCGATGAAGACCAAATAATGTTGAGCATTGAACAAAATTCGAACTTACACTTAACAAAAAATTCGGCAAATATGTCTTATGTGGAGCAATTCTGAGTACCCATGTGCTTCATTTGCATTGTCCAATCCGTGATGATAACTTAGTACCAATCTTTTTATAAATAAATTTTCATGTTGTGAACTATGGAATTTATTATTTTCAAGATCCTTACCTATCAATGCCAAATTTTGAGCAATACTCATGAGCCTTTGATATGTAGATAAATATTAAACTGATGATTGAGTTTGGTTAGGATTTAATTCTTGTTGGTATAAACTTTACTAAGATGGCCAAATCATTGTGTATCTTTTTGAAGCCTTGAATTACTCATGCAAAAATTCAATTCCGCTGAGTATTCCACCATAAACCCATTCCTTAACCACATCCTATATTTTTGGCTATATTTAATTCTTGATAAATGTTGAAGCTAGACAAATCAAATGCAACCAAGTGATTGATAAATTTGGGTTGAGAACCGATCGGCGCAGCAGAGAGCAAAATAACAAAAAAGACAGAAAAAAAGAGGGAAGAAGAAAAAAGAAAAAAAAAGAGAGGAAAAGCTCTGCTATTTGCTAAGGGACTAGCAAAATTTTAAGTGTGGGGGGATGGTATATGACATGCTTATTCTCGAAATTCATTCTAATATAGCCATGAATCATTCCAATCATGTGCAATCTGATAATGGGAGTTCTTTTTCTTCCAAGATCAAATTCTTGCTATGCACATGTCCACATATCCAATGTTTGAGGCCTTTCTTAAATTTTCCTTTCTGAAATGGCCATCTTGTTAAGCTTCTGTAATTCCAGTAAAGAATAATCTCCTAGCTTTTCACTATATTGTTGATTTATGTTTGCAATCCTTGAATTACCTCACCAAGCTACTCATATAAGCTTTACACAAATATTATTTGATCATTATGATGTAGATATAGGTTGAGTGATTTAAAAGATGAGTTGTTGCTTTGGATTATTTGGAAGATAGATTCTTTATGTTCACAACAATCTTTTAAGTGATTTTCATGTGTGGAAAAGTTATATTTGTGAGTTGGACATGATCCTTTGATTTGGGGAGAAACTTTAAAGCTTTATGCCCATATTTGATCTATTTTGCTGAATACCCATATGAAATACACCACAATAGAACAATGCTCAACATTTACTGATTTGAGATATCTTTTATGATAGAGAGTATGTTCTTTAATTTTTCTTTCTTTTACTTTACTCGGGACGAGCAAAGGTTTAAGTGTGGGGGATGTTGGCACTACTTAAGTGCCCCTTTTATATGTGAATATAACCCCAATTAAAGCATAATTGATGCCAATTTAGGCCATTTACCTGTGATTTTGCCTATATATTTGTATATGGGTTGTTTTGGAGCTATATTGCAGAAACAAGTGAAATTGGTGATTAAAGTGATGCTAGAAGAGGACAGGAGTCCAGAAGCAACGAAAAGCACTGAAGAAGCCCAGTGCGCCGATCGGCGCAACCCATGAGCCGATCGGTGCAAGGGTGTTTTAGCCCAAAGAAGTGACCGAGGCCTATTCCACATGCTTATAGAAGTTTATCTGCGCATGATACTTGAAGATATTTTCCTAGAAGATTTATGGAACTTCAAGATCTTGACTTGCAGTGCAAGACTTTATCTCGAAGGAAAAGGCCCACATAGCAGCTGTGGAAGATAGAGGAACCGACTTGGAAGAGAAACCAGAGAAGATATGGCTTGCG
The DNA here is from genome assembly GCA_032690845.1 of Eleusine coracana subsp. coracana. Taxonomy (NCBI): domain Eukaryota; kingdom Viridiplantae; phylum Streptophyta; class Magnoliopsida; order Poales; family Poaceae; genus Eleusine; species Eleusine coracana. The sequence goes on from CM064422.1 coordinate 32,562,387, forward strand.
TCGATCGGCGCAATCCTGCACCGATCGGTGAAACCAACTTATTTGCTAGAAACCGAGTCCTTTACGAGTAGAACCCATATAAATACTTGTAAACCCCTTGTCGCGAGAAGACAACAAGGAGGCATCGGAGGGACAACAGATCCGTGAGTTAGAGCCACCGGGGTTCGCCCCGTTAGAATAGATCTCTAGTTGAGTTGCAAGAACCATTGGAGTAAGAGTTGATCCATCAAGGTAGGCCATCTCGGCGGTGATGAATCTCACTCTATGTATCTCAAGGATAATCGAATATGTTGATGATGGTGTTGGTGATTTGTCTATCTTGATTCTGTAATCATGCATGTGCTTATTCCAATTGCTTAGTTCTAGGCTAAGTAGGTTTATATTATCTTGGTCGTGGTGATCAGGATATTATTCGAACATTGTATTGATTATGGTTGCTTCATGATGCTAGTAGTGTGGTTTAGCGGTGACAGCACTAAACCTGCACATCACTATTAGATAGTTGAGTAGGGTAAGATACTTATGCAATTAAGGGTTTCCTCTCAGCAATGATAATTGGGAGACGCTCGGAAAGGTGGGTGGTATTATTCATTATAGGTCTTCATTGATCCATGTAATTACCATTATGATGCTATTTGATTAGACTATCTGGTTATGATCTCACTAGTGGATATCTGGCTACTCACTTAACAACTTAGGCTCATAAGGTATCTGACGTACTTTGGCTTAGATTCGTTCGTGTGCCAATCGGCTCAACACCAGCGCCGATCGGCGCAATCACAAATTCGGTAGTGCGCCGATCGGCGCAACGACAAATTTGTTGTATAGCGCACCTTTGCGCTGGCTAGTCTCCCCTCATGCAACTTGAACTCGATAGTAGCCTTGACTAGATCTTTTACTGTTAACTCTATTTAATAATCCCTAAGGTCCCAGTGGATACGATAAACCTTGGAATACTCAACTCAAGGGAAAAAAGTGCAACAATCGTCCATTGTCCTCTTGCGGCATATAAGTGGGTGCGTAGTTACGACCAACACACGCCCTGAAGCAAGTCCTCGATGCACACGGACGGGAGCTTGAAGCTTAAGGCAAGTTAGGCCCGCAAACGGCGACACATGGCACCAACACATGACGAGACTTGCGGGCCAAGAAAGGATACTAGGAAGACTCAAGAAGACCGGTTTACCCTTTGTGACCATTCTGTACCGAATATTCATAGAATATAGTGGGTAAACAAGGGCACTAAGGTCATTTGCATGTGACCTAAGTACGGGCCTATAAATAGAGCACCCGCACCTACCTATAAGGGGTGAATCTTTTTGGGAATACGTGAAGGGTGTTAATAGCTCTGCCATGAGTCCTTTGATATCTTCGCTTTGAATTGTCTTTTCTGTTCGTGACACCAAAGCTTGCGCTCAGTGACACCAACGGTGGTGGCCACCATGTTGTGAGCTCATATACCAGCTCACGACGACTCAACTCCCTGGATCGTTGCCTTCGAGTGGCACTGCGCCCGCCCGAAGTAACGCCCCAGGAGACCCCCAACTGACTGACAACCAATCCACTTCACAAGTAACAAAAGAGAACACCCCCAAAGTACAACCATCATAGCCTGATGCGCTTGTCGTCCCAAAAGACCCAGTGTAGTGCCCTGAACAACCATCAAGCTCAAAACCTCATGGAAGCTGCACTCCAACCTCAATGACAACACTGCAGGAGATGGAACTGCTAGCCCAAAGAGCTGAGCACCTCGAGCAGCTCAAGCAGCAACTGCTGCAGGATCAGGACGTAAGGAGCAAAGCACTGGCGGAGAGAGAAAAAGCCATGCAAGAGAAGGAGTTCATAGCTCAACTCCGACTAAAAAGTCTCCAACTTGCAAAAGAGGTCGAAGAACTCCAAAAAACCATTAGTAGAACAAGCCGTCAAGAACCAAACTCAATGCCCGAAGCTCATCCGTACATTGAGCAAAGAGAGCCATTATTACCCACAGAAGTACTGCCAATACAGAGGTGAAAGGATCATAGTGATCAAGAGGGGTGGGGGGGTGAATCGGGAACTACCACTATGTACCAATTTTACCAATCACTAAAAACACCGATAGCACTCAAAGCAACTCCTACACAAATCTAGTGGTGATCACACTAACAATATAATCCTATGGACGGAAAGGCAACCTATGCATACTAGTGTATCGCACAAGTCAATAAAACTCCTATGAACTTCTAGTGATCAAGCACATCAATGCAACTCCTGCTCATGCTAGTCATCAAATGCGGAAGCTTAAACACTACTAGCAAGCCAGGAGCCTAAACATGCAAGTCTACAAGATAGTCAACTAGAACTAAGAGAACACACGAGCATGAATAGTACGGTATGTAAATGCGGAAAGTAGTGCATCAAAGTAAGGAGTAGAGTAAGAGATGGCTCATGATTTTTTTATCGAGGTCTCGGAAGGATGGCGCCTTCCCCTACTCCTTATTAGACCACTCCTGCTGGAGCTCTGGTCCTTCCCGCCACCAAGTGAAGTTCTCGCCTATGAGCCTGCAATCACTCGTAGAGTAAAGACACGGTGTGCATCACCACTGCACAAAGCACAAGCTCGCCTCCCTCAAGAACTTTCCGGACTCCCCGAGCCGACACGGGTGCTCACTATTGATGCCCCTTTCACCGGCGGGCTCAAACCGTGTACAAACATGTGACGGCCTTCACAACTGATCATGATAGGCTCGATCACCGACACCTAACCGGTCTAGGTCTCACCATAGACCAAGATTAATAATCTAGATCACACCCTCAAGGACACACTAGCCTTAGATGTGCAAGATGCTCAAGTTACTCTCCACTAGCACTCTCAAGATATCCAATATCCTCTCCTAGTGTTCTCCTCTTTTCCTCTTGGACCTTACCAAATGCTCTCAGGTATTCCACTGGCCAAGAGAGGTCTCCAGGACCCTAGCAACAAAATTATATAGGCTCCCAACCTCAAACTAGTCGTTGCTCCACGAAGTTGCCTTTCTAGACCCTATGACTGGACTGTCCAGTCACTCCTAGACCAGACCGTCTGGTCTCTATGGAACGGTTCGTAGAACCATTGGTTGCACTCTACAGGTGACTTTCCTAAACAGATCGGACTGTCCGGTCAGTAGACTGGACCGTCCGGTCATTTCTCTCTCCAATCCAGAAACATTCTGGCGCCAAAGCTACTCGCTGCTCTGCATCATCCCTACTGACTATACCGTCCAGTCTATACAGGATCTCCAGCTGACAGACTTCCTGCTCCTCGCTCTAAGTCCTGGATAACTCCCTATAGTGACTATATAGTCCGGTCTCCACTAACCCCTCTATCAGGTCTCTATGTCCAGAAGCTGAAACTTGTCGTCCTCGCTTGACTTCGTTTCCCGGCTTCTCCGAACAGCTCCTTGACTTCTCCACTGTCACCTAGTGCCTATGATTTCACCGAGCAACCTTGCACATCACCAACTAGACATGACCTAAGAGAATGTCATAGACCCCCTAGATAGTCCGGTTTTTCCTATGGACTCAAAGCCCTAACAACTAGTCAAGTGTTCTACACACTTGCACCACAGCTTGTTCTCCACTTTGATCCATCTCCATCAACCCTTTGACTCCATCAAGTTGACAATCCTCCATGCGTGTGGTCATTGTCATCAATCGCCAAGGACGCCGTCGACAATCATAATAAGATACAAGAGGTTTCCTACACGAACAACACTCGTGTAGTTAGTCACATTTCATGTTTGTCATTGATAACCAAAACATCATACCTTGGGGTGACCTCAATGGTCATGGTCCTTACAATCTCCCCCTTTTTGGTGATGGATGACAACTACTACTTATGGTGATCCAAAACGGATGAGCAAGAAAGAACCAAAGAAAAAGAAAAGATTGTAAGACATACCTTGGTCCTTACCTTAGGAGTAGTTTCCCCATTGAGATGTGCTAGGTTTTGAGGGAGAACTACCCACTCATTTAGCGCACTTGGATTACAATATTGAGCCAAATTGCACCTGCCTTGGTGTCATATTTTGTTGATGTAGACACGCACCAAGGACATAGATGCTCATGTCGGTGAAGGTGTACATTGTCACCGTAGACATGCACCATCATTGTTCTTCTCCATGTCGGTGTAGATGCTCATCTTGATGTGATCTTCGTGTTCCATCTCCCCGAATCTTCACGTTTCTTCTTCATGTTCTCCTCCCCCTTTGTGATATCGATCATCTTCATGTTCCTTCTCCCTCCTTGATCTAGACTTGGCTTTTGGATCTTCATGTTTCTTCTCCCCCTTTGTCACCTATCACCAAAAACCACACCAAAATGTAACAAAACTAAGAGGCATAAGATAGTTGGCAAGAGTTAGGATAACTCCCCCCGTCATAGTGCTCCTCCTTGGTCGTGGTGGTGTTTCATCATAGCTCCCCCTACACTTATGACTCAAGAAAAATATTTTTTCAAATGTGCAAGGGTTAGTCATTAGAGAGGTGGGAATGTATGAGCTATATGTCTTTGAGCCGCGCGAGTAGATTTAACCTCGAAGCTCGGTCAAACATGACTCAATGGGCATGAAGCACAAATATCACTATTTGATCATCTAGAGAGTCATGTACTCACATTATAAATGAGTAAATCCCCCTAGACACATGCTTGGAAGCATGCATGGTATCATAATGCAAGGATGCATAAATGCAAAGAATGCAAATACAACAAGTATACAATGCATGATGCGATGCTAAAGAAAAGAGAGAGAACCACTACAAACCAAAGTGTCAACTACGAGTGGTTCCCTTCTCAAGCTTGTTCACAATGGACCATTCTTCAAAGCCTTGGGTACACCATGAACCACCTTCCCAAGCTTAACCCATGTCCATTGCTATCTCAAGAAGGTCCGAAGTCAACCTACAAAACAAGATAAATAAGCACAAACAAAGACACAAACAAAAACAAACAAAGCACTATACATATTTATAAAGGACAAGCTCAAGGGTTACTCATGTGAAGTTGGAGAGGTCGAGAACAATGAGTTCTCCCCTTAGCTTGTTAAAGATCTTCTCATCGAGTGGCTTGGTAAAGATGTCCGCCAATTGTTCATGAGTTTGCACACTCACCAACTCGATGTCCTTCTTCTCAACATGGTCTCTTATGAAGTGATGCCTCACTTGAATGTGCTTTGCATGACCATGATCTCCCGTCTTGAGGGCCCTCTTGATTGCCGCCTCACAATCACAATATAGTGGCATTTGAGTATAGTTGAGGCCATAGTCTGAGAGTGTTTGCCTCATGTAAAGGAGTTGTGCACATCATGCTCCCGCCGCCATATATTCCGCTTCGGCGGTAGATAGAGCTACCAAGTTTTGCTTCTTTGAGCTCCAAGATACTAGAGATCTTCCAAGAAATTAGCAACCACCCGATGTACTCTTCCTATTTACTTTGCAACCCGTGAAGTCCAAATCTGAATACCCAAGTAACTCAAAGTTTGTTCCTCTAGGATACCATAAGCCCATGGTAGGTGTGTACTTTAGCTGTCTCATTATTCTCTTCATGGCCTTCAAGTGTAACTCCTTTGGATTTTCTTGATAGCGTGCACACAAGCAGACACTAAACATGATGTCCGGTCTTGAAGCGGTGAGATAAAGCACACACCCAATTATTGATCTATAGATCTTGGGGTTCACCGGTTTCCCTTTCACATCATCATCCAAGGATTTGCTAGTAGCCATAGGTGTGTGCAAAGGCTTGCAATTTTCCATGTTGAATCTTTTGAGAAGGTCCTTAGTATATTTCTCTTGATAGATGAAGTTCCCTTCTCTCAATTGCTTGTCTTGAAAACCAAGGAAAATATGCAGCTCTCCAACCATTGACATTTGGAATTCCATAGCCATCATCTCTCAAAACTCTTCATTGAACTTCTCATTGGTTGACCCATAGATGATATCATCCATATAGATTTGGCACACAAAGAGATCCTTCCCAACATGCCTCGTGAACAAGGTGCTATCAATGCTTCCAATGGTGGATCCATTTTTGAGTAGGAAGTTCCTCAAGTGTTCATGCCATGCCCTTGGTGCTTGCTTGAGACCATAGAGAGCTTTCTTCAATTTGTAAACATGTCTTAGATGTTTTGGGTCCTCAAACCCTGGAGGTTGTTCCACATAGACATTCTATTTGATCTCTCCATTAGAGAAAGCACTCTTGACGGGCAATTTAAAAGAGCTTGAAGCCATTGTGTGATGCATAGGCAAGTAAGATCCGAATAGCTTCAAGACGGGCCATGAGAGCAAAGATCACTTCAAAGTCAATCCTTGCCACTTGAGAATATCCCTTAGCCACTAGGCAAGCCTTGTTCTTGACAATTGCTCCTTTCTCATTTTGCTTGTTCTTGAAGACCCACTTGGTGCCAACCACATTATGATTCTTGGGTCTCTCAACCAATTTCCATACTTTGCACCTCTTGAAGTTGTTCAACTCTTCTTGCATGGCAATAAACCACTTGTGATCATCAATAGCTTCATTAATAGTAGTGGGCTCAATCATAGAAATGAAGGAGAAGTTCCCAATTTCAACATTGGCCTCATCATCATTCTCTTCACTCACATAGTTGGGCTTATATTGATTTCTCCTTGTTTTTATTCCTCGAGATGGACTCCCAATGATCAAGTCTAGTGAATGATCTTTGTTGACGGCCTTGGGTCTAGGATGGTATTTTCTTTGAGTGCGAGGAGCTCTAGGCGAGGTGTCTTGTGCATCATGGATTGTTTGCTCTCTTGATATATGAGTGTCTTGGATCCTAAGAGAGGTGGAAGAGTCACTCTTATGCTTTCTTGTTTTGGACTTTGAGCTTGAGGTGGATGGGAGGGTATATTGTGAAGAGCTAGGAGAAGTGGTTTGTGTTGAATTATGTGGGGAGGTTTGTGGCTCACTTCTCACTTGGGTTTCCTCATCATTTGGTGAGTATACTCTCAATGAATCTTGGGAGGAGCTTGTGGAAGTATTTGTGGCATCTTGGGTTGTTTGTTGTACCTCGGAGGAGGAGGTAGGTTGAGGTGGTGGAGTAAAGGGCTGATCAATATCACCATCATTGACCTCGTGGGGTAAAACCTCGCCCACGGGCATGTTTCTCAAGGCTTCCCTCATAGGATCACCTCCAATGTTTACTTCATGAAATCCATCCTCCTTTTGAGACCCATTTGACTCATCAAATTGCACATCATAGGATTCTTCCACACATCCTGTGGCTGAGTTGTAGACCCTATATGCTTTAGAAGTCCCAGAGTACCCAACAAGAATCCTTCATAAGTTATGCTCTCAAACTTCCCGGGCTTTCTCTTCTTGAGAATGTAACACTTGCAGCCAAAGACTCGAAAATAGGAAACATTGGGTTTCTGTCCCAGCAATAGCTCATATGGCGTCTTCTTCAACAACCGGTGGAGATAGACATGGTTGGAGGTGTAGCAAGCTGTGTTGATTGCCTCCGCCCAAAACCTCTCATGAGTTCCATACTCATCCAAAATGGCACGAGCAAGAGTGATGAGCATCTTGTTCTTCCTCTCCACTACTCCATTTTGTTCGGTAGTGTATGTAGCAGAGAATTCATGTTTGATCCCTTTCTTATCATAGTAGTCCTCCACTATGGTGTTCTTGAACTTCGTCCCATTGTCACTCCTTATCTTTACAATGGTAGCATTGAACTCATTCTTTGCCCTCTTGGCAAACTTTTTGAAGATACCACTGGCTTGATATTTGTCCACAAGAAAGAAGGTCCAAGTGTATGTCGTGAAATCATCAACAATCACCAAGCAATATAGATTGCCTCCTAGACTCTTGTAGTGTATTGGCCCAAACAAATCCATGTGCAAGAGCTCTAGAGGATGAGATGTAGACATGAATGACTTGGTGGGATGTGAAGATGCAACTTGTTTTCCGGCCTGACAAGCACTACACAGTCTATCCTTCTCAAAGGCCACATCCTTGATTCCTTCAACTGAATTTATCTTGACAATCTTGTAAGCTTCATGACCATTGGTGATTGGATCCCCGAGGTATGGATGTTTTGGTGATAGATAACAACTATAAAATTATGGTCTAACATCTACACGAGTGTTATCTTTGTAGGAATTGTCTCTTAACTCTATTGTCAATCATATGGATGATGGTTGCCCTTGGCGATTAATGACAATGACCGCAAGCATGGAGGCTTGTTAACTTGATGGAGTCCAAGGGTTGATGGAGATGGATCAAAGTGGAGAACAAGATATGGTGCAAGTGTTTGGAACACTTGAGTAGTTGTTAGGGCTTTGAGTCCATAGGAAAAACTGGACTATCAAGGGGGTCTAGGTCATTCTCTTAGGTCATGTCTAGTCGGAGATGTGCAATGTTGCTCGGTGAAATCACAGGCACTAGGTGACAGTGGAGAAGCCAAGGAGCTGTTCGGAGAAGCCGGGAAACAAAGTCAAGAGAGGACGACAAGTTTCGGCTTCTAGACAAAGAGACCGGACAGAGGGGTCAGTGGAGACCGGACTGTATGGTCACTATGTGGTTTTGTCCGGAGGCTACAGCGAGGAAGTTGCAAGTGTCAATAGTCATAGAGACCGGACGGTCCGGTCTAGTGACCGGATGGTCTAGTCACTATGAAGTATGCAGGGTAGCGAGGAGCTTCGGCAGCAAAATGTTTCTGGACTGGAGAGAGAAACAACCGAACGGTCCGATCTACTTACCGGACAGTCTGGTCAGTACAGGAAATTTGCCTGGACTGAGGAGCCAATGGCTGGGAGTGCCATTATCAGCCTGACCGGACAGTCCGGTCAGGCAGTGACCAGACAGTTCGGTCTGGCTGTCTAGAAAGGCAATTTCGTGGAACAACAGCTAGTTTAAGGTTGGGAGCCTATATAACTTCATTGCTGGGGTCTTGGAGACCTCTCTTGGCCAGTGGAATACCTGAGAACATTTGGTAAGGTCCAAGAGGAAAAGAGGAGAGCACTTGGAGGAGATATTGCATACCTTCAGAGTGCTAGTGAGAGTAACTTGAGCATCTTGCACATCTAAGGCTAGGGTGAACTTGAGGGTGTGGTCTAGATTGTTTCTCTTGGTCTATTATGAGACCTAGACCGGTTAGGTGTCGGAGCCTATCGTGATCGGTTGGGAAGGCCGTCGCACGTTTGTACACGCTTTGAGCCCGCCGGTGAAAGGGGCATCGCTAGTGAGTACCCGTGTCGGCTCCGGGAGTCTGGCAAGTTCTTGAGGGAGGCGAGCTTGTGCTTTCTGCAGCGGTGACGCACACCTTGTCTTCACTCTAGGAGTGATTGTGGGCTCGTGGGCGAGAACTCCACTTGGTGGCGGGAGGGACCAGGACTCCGGCAGGAGTGGTCCAACAAGGATTAGGGGAAGGCGTCATCCTTCCGAGACCTCGGGAAAAATCATGAGCATTCCTTGACCCTCTCTTTACTATTACTTAATTGCATGCTCTAGTGAATAGAATGACTTGTGGCTTGCATAGGCTACTGTGATTGGCTTCCTCTCTTTCTCATATCATGAACACTAGAATGTGTAGGGTCTTGGCCTACTAGAATTTATTAGGTTGCTTATCTTGTTAGAATCAAGTAGTGGAATTTGAAGTAATTGGATTCGTGAGCAGCTTACCGATTCACCCCCTCCCCCCCTCTCGGTACGCCTTTGATCCTTACAAGTGGTATCAGAGCCAAGTGCTCATCTTTGAGGCTTCACCGCCTTGAGTAAGGATGCCGGGATAGGCGGGGAATGTTATCATATTCAATGGTGAGGACTATGCTTATTGAAAGGCTCGCATGCAAGCCTACCTTCAGTCCCTTGATCCAGAGATATGGACGGTCACTCACGAGTCCGATGCGGAGGTGAACCTACTGGAGCATGACTACTTTAAGTGTAATGCTAAGGCCTGGAATGCTTTGTTTGCTTGCATCTCTAAGGATGTTTTTGCTCAGCTAGATGCTAGTTCCTTAGCATATGGTATCTGGACTGAGATTCAGGGGCTCAATGAGGGCACCAGTGATGTCAAAGAGGAAAAATACTATGTGCTAAAGAACAAGTATGATAACTTTACTAGATTGCCACATGAGAGAGCTAACACTGTTCATTCTCATTTTCATGTTCTAGTGGAGGAGATCAATGCACTTGGGGATGATTTCAAGATTAAGAAACCATGTGGATATATGCCATGGTTTACAACATATGTGATGATTAATTGACTTGAACGGATTTGGTGTTTGAGTTGAAATGCGGGAATCTGGGGATTGCATGAGTTTGTGCATGTCATGGTTTTGACAAACCGGAGTTGGTGGAGGTATTGGTGATGTTGTAGGAGATGGGAAATGTGTTTGCTTGTCTCATGATGTGTAGGTCACTGGAGTCGACTTGGCGGTCAACGGCGAGAGGATTGGGCACAAGTAGGGGACTTGGGGCCAGACGATCAGGGTGCCTGGTGAAGTCAAGGATCACACGCCGTACATGTGGAGAGTCAAGAAGCACGGACGGTTTCGCGGTTGAGCCTCAAAACCGTGGTGGTGGTGAAGACGGCGGTTTTAAGGACAAAACTGAGTGCTTATCATATGTGTGCCCAGGAACAAGTTTCACACATATCGACAGTAAAGTGAATAACAGTATAACCAATGTCATTAATAAAGCGTACCATTATTACATAAATAATTGTCTTTGAAGACTAAATCGACTCTTAAACTAAATAGCAGTGGAAGACACCATAACACCACAGGCAATCGACCGGGGACACGCACGCCTAGTAGTAGTCTTCATCAATGTAGTCCATATCTCCATCTTCTGAGCAGCAGTTTATAGTATAACAACAAAGGGAAATAGCAAGGGTGAGCACATGCTGTACTCAGCAAGTGGGGGAAAATATGACATGCAAGCTTAATAAAAGAAAGTCTAACACAATGGTTCATTTGCATAAATGAGCACCTACACCTAGTAGAAAAGCCATCCTATTTACTAGGTGAAAAGTTCCCACCAGTTATCTCATCTGTCCAACACTACTGGTTAAACCACCTGTAACCAGCCATGGGTTAAACCGCCCATAGGAAACCACACTATAGGTTACACCGCCTGTAGCAAACCATGGGTTAAACCGCCCATATGAATCCACACTACAGGTTACACCGCCTGTAGCAAACCAAGGGTTACACCACCCAAACCAAACTTGGCTACCCACCAAGTACACCCACAAACCACCTTCCTAAATGAGTGAGGATCCAGGCCGCTCATGACCGTGAGCACGGCTATTATAACAGTTTGACACTCTGCAGAGGTTGCACAACTTTACCCACAGGTTGGTGATTCCATCACCCGTCAGTGACTAAAGTCTCCCTATTGCCTAAATCACACTATCGTAGGTGTGAGGCCAAGAGGTCATTCAGAGCGCTTCCCAGCTTGCAAACAGTTCACGCTAAGGTTTCACCGCTGTGGAATTAAACCATTCCTATAGAAGCCCCCTCTGGCGCCGTGGCTAGGAGTAAACCATCCATCGCCTAAGTCCGAGAGTAAACCCTCCCGTCCTCCTTCCTCGACTGCTCACAGAACTGGGAAGACGTCTCGATACTAAACCAAGCCTACCCATATCAGCCCTGTGTTTTGCGCTATTTTCCTGGGTGGCCGCTCCACAAACTACTCTTGTGATCCCAAGCAGGTACCACCACAATCCCACAGTACTATACCGAGTACACGTGCATACCCGCACCATCCTTGCCATCCTCCTGCTTGGATCACCTAAGTTCCATGTTGCTAAAAAGGATTAACCATCCCTCATGATCATTATGATAAAGTGAAATCATTAGTCCAGATAAACAATAGACACTTTAATTCCCGACATAGAAAACTAAGCATGACGTACCCATACTATTAAGCTACACTAGAACCCAGGCGACAAGGAATAATATGGAACAGGATATGACACATGGGATTCAATATTAACAAGCATGCATAGAGATAGGGAAAAATGTAAAATATCGGTTCCCAATGTATCAAGGACACTTGCCTGGTTCCCTTTGCTGCTGCTCAAAGTCTTCAAGATGGAGATCCCGAAAGTTCTCTAATAGCGGTTCGTCTACTCAACATCACATCAAAAACACAAGCATACAAACATACTAAGAAACAACACACCACACAGTAGCAAACTACAAAGAAAGCAATACTATGAAAAAGTACGCGTTGCTACGATCGCGTGAGCGCAAGAATTGCCTCAATCAGAGTTACAAGTAAAAAGTTAAGAAGGTTTAAAGTTCTAGGGTTAAAATAATAAATTAGTAAAATATTATAAAATAGTATGAATAATTAATATTAAACACTACGATCGCTCTGGTGAAAGAATTTCTTAAATCGGAGCTACGATTGAAAAGTTATGAAGATTTGAAGTTTCAAGAGGTAAAACGTCAAAACAGACAAGTTAAATGGCCTAAAAGTAATTCTAGAAAAATATAAGGGCTAAACTATAAAATATACATATGAAATATAATTTATAAAAATTTAAGGGTTCAAAATGTAATTTATAAAAAGTATAGGGACTAAATTGTAAAAGATACATATAAAAATATAATTTATAAATAATTGAAGGACTAAAATGTAATTTTGATAAAGTTCAGGGGCTTAACTATAAAATTTATAGGGCTAAAATATAATTATTTATAAGTTTAGGGGCTTAATTGTAAAATTTATAGGGCTAAAATATAATTATTTATAAGTTCAGGGGCCTAGGTGTAAAAAGACAGGACTAAAACATAATTAGAAATTAGTACAGGGGCCTAAGTGTAAAATGCCCAACCTAAATTATTACTTACAAAACATTAGGGCTAAAATAAAGTTACTAATAGATATAGGATTTGTTTTTGTAAACTTATAAGATTGAAATATAATTAATAACATATACAGGGGTGTTTTTATAAAATTCAAGGGTTAAAATATAATTTAGGAATAGGCTAGGGGCTTTTATGTAAAAATACAGTGCTAAAATAATTAAAACTAAGATTAGGGGTCTAAATATAATTAAATATATATTCTGCAATGAAATTAGGTTTGAAATATAATTTAAATAAAATCCAGGGGCCTATGTGCAAAGTATTTAATTTCTGAGAATTTAATTAATTAAATTAAAATAAATCGAAAGAATGAAAAAAAAATCATGGACCGGGTCTATGCCACCGTGGACTGGGGTTGACCCCACGGACCATGGTCCACGGTGGACCACGACGGCGGCGGCCATTGGTGCCGACCGGAGCTTGCCGGGGGGGGGGGGCTCCGGCGCGCGGTGGCCGGTGAGAAGGGGTGCCGGGGACGCGGCGGGGGCGGGGGAAACTCACCGGGGTGCGCCGACGGCCGGGGCAGGGCTAGAGGCGGGGAGGCGCGGGGAGGCGGCGTCCGACGGCGACGGCGCTACGGCGTGCGACGGGAACGACGAGGCGGCGGGGTTGCCGCGGCAGGGGGGAAAGGCGGCGCGGGGAGGGGTCCCCCCTATTTATAGGGGCACGGGCCCCTAGGCAGCCGGGCATGCTCGCCTAGGTGGCGGCGGGGGCGGGGCACGGCGGCGCGGGTGGGCCGAGCGAGGGCTGGTGGGCTGGGGTGAGGGAGTGGGCTGCGGGAGGCTGGCAGGCCGCGCGGGCGCTCTCTGGGCCATGCCGGCTTGGGAGAGAGAGGGGAGGGGGAAAGGGAAGGGGGGCCGGGAGAAGGGGAAATGGGCCCAGGCTCCTGGGAAGAGGGAAGAGGGAAGAGGAGGGAAAGGGAAATGGGCCTCGGGGAAGAGGCTTTCGGCCCAAAGGCCAGGGAAAAGGGGAGGGAAAGAGAGGAAAGAGGGGAGATCGGGCTAGTGGGATTTGGCCTACGGCCAAGTCTGGGTCTCTTCCTCTTTTCTTTATTATTTTTGCTCCTCCTAAATTCCTAACTAAAACAAAATACTGATCCCTAATCGAATAAAAAAAAGATCTTTACACAATAAAATCCTAAGTGCAACTAATCAACAAGGATGCAACAAATCAAAGTTTTAAAAAAACTTATATTTAAATGCTTTCTTTAGAAAGTAGTTTATTTGCTAACAAAATATTAATAAATTAATTTATTTAAGAAAATTTTAAAATATCCCAAATTTTGAAAAATCAGGGTGTTACATCGCCGCGCTTAGCCCCCAAGCTTTTGCTAGGATTCAGCATTTGATCCGCAGCGCCCAAAAGAACCATTGCCATGGGTCGCAAGAAGGTTTCCACCTTGATTCCTGCAACTTCCACCGTCACTGCCGTGTCCTCTTCGTCAGAGATCGACATTCCGGAGCAGTTCAGGACTTCTCGAAGAGCAGCCTCTCCCAAGCTGATATGAACCAGATGGTGGTCGACGACATCCTTCCAGAACAAGTTCGGATCGACTGGAAGATACCCCGTGAATCTTGCCCCATCCCTATTCATATGCAGATTGTGGAGCACGGTTTTGGAGTCCCCTACTGCAGCTTCTTGCACGGGCTCCTATTCTTTTATGGGATTGAGATTGTCAACCTCAATCCCAACTCCATTCTTCACATCACCATCTTCATGCATATGTGTGAAGCATTTTTGGGCATTCTCCCCCACTTCAATTTATTTTGCCATCTGTTCGTCCTGGAACCGCTGCCAACCAAGAACAATCAAGTAGCTATAGGCGGCGTTGGCTTCCAGTTGCGCAAGAAAGAAGCCTACATCAATGTGCCTTTGAAGACTGGAAACAAGAACTGGAAAGATGAGTGGTTCTACTGTGACAACCCTCCCCCTGTTCTTGCCGACTTCACTGGTGCCAATGCAATTCCCTTGGCGCAATAGACTGAGAAGCCTGATCCGACCGACCCTCAGGTGGTCGCTTTGCTGAAGAAGATAGCTGACTTAAAGGCTGAAGGAGTTGACGGAATCACCATCGCTAAAAGCTTGTCTTCTGGATATTGGTCGACTGCCTTCTGGATCTCCTTCTGGTCGGATAGGTCAACTATTTATTGGCCCTCTCACAACTCTACACATCGCAATCGAAAGAATTCCAAAGATCGGAGTGGAGGGAGATTATTCCGTTCGGGCCTGGCATCTTGAGGGTGAGATACGGATAATGCGGGATAGCCATGAATTTAGCCATCGCTGGTCGGCGGTTAAAGCATGATATGCCGAGTCGAAATCTGCCACCTGGAAGAGAATGCGCTCGGACCTGAAGTTTTCACGGGTATCAAAGGTGACTGGCAGACTGACCTGTCCAATAGGAACTGAAGTCTTGCCAGGTACAATCCCATGGAAAGGTGAAGAACTTGGCTGGAGGTCATTGACTGATAGACCAAGCTCTTTAAGAGTCTTGGTGAAGATTAAGTCCAAACTGCTTCCTCCATCAATGAGTACTTTGTTGAACTTTACCTCCTTCATCGTAGCAGCAAGCACCAGCGGGTATCGACCCGGCTTCGGGATATGCTTGGGATGATCCGATCGATCAAAGGTGACTGACACCTCAGACCACCTCATGAATTGAGGCGCAGCTGGTTCCACCGAGTTGATCTCTCGAAGTTCTAGCTTCTGCTTGCGCTTGGACACATAGGCATTCGGGCCACCGAAGATGAAGTTGACTTCCCTGCGGGGCTCCTGGAACTCTCCTGAATGATCCTTTTCACCATCGTCCTTGGTCTTGTCTTTGCTATTGCGCCTCAGGAGATCTTTAGTCACCTTCAGTGCAGCTGTTGCAAAACCCTTCAGTCAATAGCAATCCTTCGCTTTGTGGGTTCCCTTTGGATGCCAAAGGCATGGGCCACTCAGCAGCTCATCCATGGATGATTGGTTTGTTCGAGGATTCTTCTTAAGTCGGTCCATCGTGTGAACCACGTTGTCAGACTTCCTCTTCTCGTCCTTCTTGGAGGACTCGCGCTTGTCCGACCGCTTCTCCTTGCCTTTTCCCTGGATGTCATCAAATGCCGACTCACTAGATACGAACTTGTCAGCAATCTCGAAGTACTCTTGAGCGGTCAGCTTGAGATCATGATTCCTCCGACTGATCTCTCGAACCAAATCATCGCTACGGATCCCTCCTTGGAAGACAACAATAATTTGTTGGTCCGAGACATTGGGGATCTCAG
This sequence comes from Eleusine coracana subsp. coracana, assembly GCA_032690845.1. Lineage (NCBI taxonomy): Eukaryota > Viridiplantae > Streptophyta > Magnoliopsida > Poales > Poaceae > Eleusine > Eleusine coracana. The sequence goes on from CM064422.1 coordinate 32,578,501, forward strand.
TCTTCTTAGCGCAAAATCGCTTGACGTAGTCACGAAGAGGTTAATCGGTCTTCTGCTTGATCCGCGTGAGGTCAAAGTGGTTGCCTGGTCGATTGCAAGTTCCTTGGAAGCTTTCTATGAGCTTCCTATTGAGGTGTCCCCAAGACGTGATTGACTCCTCTGGAAGAGATGTGAGCCATATCCGAACGGCTGAATCCAGGCAAACTGGAAGGTAATTAGCCATTACGTAGGAATCACCTCCAATCGACCGAATCGCCATGCTATAGAGCTGCAGCCACTCTCGGGGGTTGGCCTGACCATCGGATTTTTCGATGGGGACCGACTTGAATCCTTTTGGCCATCGAGCTATGCGAAGCCTAGGGATGTAAGCTTTGATGCCATTGATCTCATCGTCAGTAGGCATCGGCGACCGCTTATGCCAGTCTGGAGACGGAGTTGGACATCGGCCGTGCCGCGAATCAACATCATCATGATGATGATGTCGTCGATGGTCATTATCATCGTTATCACGCCGATCCCAATCGTCATGTCAATGATGGTCATCACGGTTCTCTTGGTGGAGGATCTTGACGGTCCTCTCGTCGGTTGTTCCGTCGGTCGTCACGTCAGTCTTTCGTTCTCCAATCATGGCATTCTTCCTCATAGCATCGGTTGTCCCGAGCATGTTCTTCATAGTGAGAATTGATAGTATCTCGTCCATCACGGATACTGAGAGAATTTCTTAGATCTTCACGCCTATGCCAACCTCGTGAAGACGCGTGACTAGAGCTTGTGACCGACTGAGATGTTGTGGCCTCTTGAGCCACAGCAGCCTTACGCATAGCCACCACCTTCTGCATTGCAGGGGTCTGATAATTCGCATCGACCATTAGAGTGTCGAGCAAAGTTTTGGCCCCAGTGATGTTATTCTGAGGAGTGTGGTAGACCTTGATGCCACCCACTTTGAGTTCTGGACCGAGATCCAGTCGGCGTGCGTTGTGTGAACCGCGCGACCCTCTTGGCCAACGGTTGTGACCGACTGATAAGTCATCAACTGGAGGGTTCTCCTCCTGTTGTCCTTCTTTGGTTGGTTGCCTCAGGTGGCCGTCGACGGGGTTACCTTCTTGTTCACCGTCTTGATCACCATCTTGGTCTCCATCTACAAGATCTATTATATCCAGCATGCTGATAGTATGGCGATATGGGTAAGCAAATTCGACCGAGTCCTCATCAAAAGACCGATCCAATTTTGAATCATTCACGAAGGAAGGATCTTCTTCCTCAGAAGCGAGTGGGACCAATGCGGGGATCAGATCTAACGAACTCGATGATCGCGCCATAGAGATGGCTGCGGCTGAGTTAGACCTGTGCTGCTCCAGACCTAGGGCTCCGTTGTTGCCAACCATGAAGTCGAGCGATCCGAAGGAGATCTTGAAGTCTGTCGAGTACTGAATAGTGGGAATTTCGGCCATCGTAGTCTACGGAAAATCTCGGCGAGCCTTATCCCCTACCTGGCGCGCCAACTATCGAAGCTTGAGATCAGCAGTAAATATATAGGGCTACGTCGAGGCTAAGAACTACGATGGTAACACAAGACGCCGAGTTATACAGGTACGGGCCCTCTCGTTGAGAGTAAAAACCATACGTCCTGTGTTCTGTGTATTGTATTGATGTTGTGAAAAACTTGTCAATTGTCGCTTCTGTCCCTCGATGGGGAGTACCCTGCCGCCTTATATATCCGGTCGGCAGGGGGGTACATGAAGAGTCCTAGTTGTAACCACAAGGATTTATATAGAAAGTCTATCTCTACATGCCTTGGGCTCCAAGTCGCGTCGGTCGGCTTCCTTGTTGATAAAGTACCCGGTCAGCTACCGTCTTAGTCTTGTATGAGGAAACCCGTAGAGCAAGTATCCCACACTGTGGATGTTCAATAGAGAGGACTTCCCCTAGTAGAAGTCGCGGACCAAGGCTTTTTTGCTGAGTCAAGGACGTGCTATCTGGGACATCGTCGAGCAAGAATACAACATACCTACCGACCTCAACACTGCTCCAGCAGTGTCAAAGCTTGAGATTGGCAATAAAATATATAGGGCTACGTCGAGAATAAGAACTACGATGGTAACACAAGACGCCAAGTTATATCGGTTTGGGCCCTCTTGATGAGAGTAAAAACCCTACGTCCTGTGTTCTATGTATTGTATTGATGTTATGAGACTTGTCAACTTGTTCCTCGTTGAGAGGGTACCCAGCCGCCTTATATATCCGGTCGGCAGGGGGGTACATGAAGAGTCCTAGTCGTAACCCCTTAAGTTTTACATAGAAAGTCTATCTCTACATGCCTTGCGCTCCAAGTTGAGTCGGTCGGCTTCCTTGTTGATGAAGTACCCGGTCGGCTACCGACTTAGTCTTGTATGAGGATACCCGTAAGGCAAGTGTCCCACAACAGCCCCCGAGTGCTTCCTGATTTTGAGCTTCAACTCTCCAAATGATCTTTAATGTAGATCATAAATTAGGAAGACCTCTTTACTGAAGTTCCGGATAGATCTGGTGCACCAATTAGGTGCACCTGATCAGGTGTAGCCCCCGACTCTTATATAATTTGGAGACTTAAAGAATAATGCAAGAGTCTAATTATATTAGCTCTTATTATTTTGTATATATTTTACTCAAACCATCAAGATCAAGTCTAATAAACCTCTAGTCATCAAACCAGTAAGTTAACTTGCAAAGCTTCAGCCTTGCCGACAGATTATTAAATAGGCCGAGTGATATTCACCATGTCCGAGTGACTGGTCGGTCTGAATTTTATGATTTCAATCATATTCAATTCATGTGGACCAATATGACATCAATCATATAATGGTACTAGGCTAAATGACATCAGTCATAATACAACCTTTCCCTAATAATTAGTCACTCTAATTATCCATAAGTCCAATTTTGTCAATTTAGTTATTGACTTCAATCAATACCATAACCATTAAACTTATATCCATATGACCATCAAGTCCTTTGCTACATTATCATCAAATCATATAGATATGGCTAAATAATTTTCAAATGCTTCTCATCAACGAAGCCCCCGAGCTTTATTTCTCAAGGTTTTTAGACCCTAATCATATTTTAAGGCCCTTAATTAATCTTTGCTTAAGCAAAAAATCATCTTCACTGTACGGCCCACCCCGGCCCATGGGACCCTTAGGTCAAAATGTGGGAGTATAAAAGGCAGCGTCGAGTTGACTCTCAGTCCACACCGCATTTGTGCACAAACCTTTCGTCTTCCTCGCGCCTCCTCTATTCTCGACTCCTCAGCTTTCCAGCTAGGGTTAGCACCGCCACTTCTGGCCGCCATAGATCTCGCTGCGCTTAGCCCTCAAGCCTTTGCTAGGGTTCAGCATTCGATCTTCCATGCCCGAAACAATCATCACCATGGGTCGCAAGAAGGTTTCCACCTCAATCCCTACCACTCCCACTACCGGCGCCGCATCCTCCTCATCGGAGATCGACATCCCGGAGCAGCTTCGGGAGTTCTCGAAGAGCAACCTCTCCAAGGCCGACATGAATCAGATGGTGATCGACAGCATCCTTCCAGAGCAAGTGCGGATCAACTGGAAGGTACCCCGTGAATCTTGCCCCATCCCTATTCATAAACAGATAGTTGTATTCCGCTCGTTCTTCGAGCATGGCTTTGGAGTCCCCTGCTGCAGCTTCTTACACGAGCTCCTTTTCTTTTATGGGATTGAGCTTGTCAACCTCAATCCCAATTCCATCCTTCACATCACCATCTTCGTGCACATGTGCGAAGCATTTCTGGGAATCCTCCCCCATTTCAATCTATTCCGCCATCTGTTTGTCCTCCATCCGCTGCCGACCAAGGACAATCAAGTAGCTATAGGCGGCGTTGGCTTCCAATTGCGCAAGAAGGAGGCTTACATCAACGTGCCATTGAAGACCGGGAACAAGAATTGGAAGGATGAGTGATTTTACTATGACAACCCTCCCCCTGTTCTTGAAAATTTCACTGGTGCTAAGGTGATTCCTCTAGCGCAATGGATAGAGAAGCCCGATCCGACCAATCCTCAGGTGGTCACTCTGCTAAAGAAGATAGCCGACTTGAAGGCTGAAGGTATTGACGGAATTACCGTCGCCAAGACCTTCATAGTTTGCAGAGTGCAGCCCCTAAAGCTACAGAGTCACCCGGCATGGAACTACGTCAATAATGATGAATCCAGGGAGGTGCCTGACCCACCGAATGGTGAGCTCCGTAAGAAACGCCTGTCAAAAATGTTTGAAGGAGATATCCTTCTAGATGACTCGCTAATCAAGAAGGCGTATAACAAGGGCACTATGCGGGCCCGAGTAAGCCTCAGTCTGCTTTGACCAATCCTTTATGTTTTTGTCTTGATGTCCTGCTTGATATTTTGATTCCTGTGCAGGTTGTGGATACTTATATTTCTCATCCTCCGCTCCCTCCGACCGATTCCGAGGCACCAGACTACGTTGAGAAGACGCAGCAGACTGGCACCGGAGGCTCGAGCTCTTCCGCAGGCGCTCGTCCTGACTCGGTCTCCACCCTGCCTCCCCCCGGTCGGCGAGTAAAGCAGACCGTTGGGTGCCTTCGGCAATATATAGGAGATCAGGAGATGATGAAGAGTTGTCGTCTGCTGATGCTAGTCACCTCACCCCCCACTCCCTCCGACTGGCCTTCAAGCCAGACGGAGCCCCCGAGCCAAACTTAGAGTGATGCTGAGAGGGTGGATTAGACCGACAAGGCAGAAAAATCTGACCAGAAGAGGAAGGAGACTAATTTTCAGTCGACTTCTTCAAAGAAGAGGTTGTGCCGAATTAAGCTCAAGAAGGCTCCTAGGTTAATTCTTTACCCTTATGCTCCTTGTCTCTTATTGTCATCCGTAACACATCTTAATCTCTTCCACATTCATTTTGACAGTAGTCGGACGAGTGATTATCAGAGTGCCCAAGAGTCCAAAGACACTTGGTCTGGACCTCCTCCTCGACCAACTGATGTGCCCAAGTCGGTCGGCAAGTCATCAAACACGCCGACCGAGGTGGATAAGCCAGTCGACGAGGCAATTCCTGCCCCCATTCCAGCGCCTGTACCCCAATCTGCTCCTTCTATCGTCCCTTCGGCTCTTGACAAAGGTAAGACGACATTGTCTGTAGATTTACTCAGTCGGCCTGAAGTGGAGGACATGGAAATCATGCATCAACATCGAGAAGCTAGCAAGGTACTTCAATACTCTACTTTTGCGTTGTCTTAATCTTGCTTTTAACTTAATCCCTTTCTGTATACAGAAAATGTATGCTCTCATCGAGAGAAAATAGGCTAGGGTGGAATAGTTTCGAGACGAGACTTTTGGTATGTCCTAAACTCTTTGGTCTTCAAGCCATTAAATAAGACTAACTCTTTGCTGGTGTTTTGCTAGTCACCGGTCAGCAGCTTGCCAAAGCGCAGAAAGAGATTGAAAAGCTGCAGATCGAACAAAGAGAAATGACCAAGGCCTTAAACCAAGGCCGGGAAGATTTAGCTGGTAAGATCACTCACCACCTGTGTTTAAATAACCAGCCAATGACTCTAGCGCTAAAGATTCAAATATTTGTCATTTAGCTCGTGACCAGAAGGTTGCCGACCTGGAGAAGTTGACTTCTAATCAGCAAAGGTTTGTTAATGCCTTAAATACTGAGAAGGAAAACTTCTCCAAGTCGGTCCAGGACCAGAAGGCCGAGATCACTCGACTGCAGAAGGAGCTGAAGGAGGCTGACGCCAAGATAGAGGAAGCTAAGAGCACCTCTAAATCCTTCAAATGTAAACTTGCCAGTAAGCCCTATGTTATTTCTCACATCTGCTTGATTCCTCTTTTGATCATACTGACCAACAAGTTATCATTTGCAGCTCTATCTTACGCCGCTCGAAAGCCAATGGACTATGTACATGCCGACCGAGTGGAGCAGTCTGGCCATTCCTTGGAGTACTTGTTGGAGCATGCGTCAGAAGATATTGCTCATAACACTCAACAAGTGGCAACCGAAGCCGGGAGTCATGTTCTGGCTATTTACCAATCTTGGTCTCCCGCTCTGCCATTGGACAATATCAAGGTGGGCTTCAACCCAGACTTGACTGACGACCAATGCCAGTTGCTTTTGGATTCCATGTTGGAGACTTCCTGAGCTTTGGTCGACAATATAGAGATCAATCCGACCGTGCCTACTCCTCCAGCAACTCCTGAGGTTGAGCTTCGAGCTGAATCTTCCTCTCCTTCAAAGGAGCCGTGAATCCTATAATATTAGAGATCATTAGCAATATCTATGTAATGAAACAATGTTACCTATATGTAATCTAGTTTCATGCTTATCAATTTTAAAAGATTGATAAGAATGTCATAAGTATGTTTCTGTCATTGAGAAACTCAAATTGTATCGGTCTGCCTTAACATTTTAGGTTGTGACTCATAACCGCGTAACAAGCAGAGTCAACCAATCGACACATGACCTCTCGCACTTTGGCTCTGGGCTTAGTGTAGTGGTAGTCTGATGTGCAGTATAAAGTATATAACCATAATGTATAGACGTTAGACCAAGAAAATGAAGACCGCTTTCAAAGAGAAGAAATCGGTCAGAAAGTAGTCCAAAACCAAACTATGGTTAGACTGAAGTGGGACATTATTACTAGCCCCCTGGCTCAATTGTTTAATAAAATAAATAAAGGAATCGCGACAATATAGAATCAAAATCATCAAAAAATCTTTCATCAAAAAGACCGAAGTTTCATTCATGAATAATGTATAAGTATACAAAGAAATAATTAAGTATAGAAACAACGTAGCTGATTCATGTTCCAAGAATTTGGTATATCATCGCCGTCTTCATACATTAGTCAGTAAGCCCCTGGGTGAGTGACTTCCTTCACAACATATGGTCCTTCCCACTTTGGAGAAAGCTTATGCTGGTTCTTTGTTGACTGCACTCGGCAAAGCACTAAATCTCCAACTTGGAAGTGGCGATTACATACATTTTTATCATAATAATGACGTAAGCCTTGTTGGTAAAGTGCCGACCAAAACAGAGCGCGATCACGCAACTCCTCTGCTGCAATCAAATCAATCTCTCAATTCTCCTCAGAAAGCTATTCATCATATGCCTGAACCCGTGCTGAAACAAGGCTGACTTCGGTCGACAGCATAGCCTCTGAACCGTAGACCAATGACAAAGGTGACTGACCAGTTGCCCGACTGGTGTTTGTGCGAAGCACCCAAAGAACTGAAGGCAATTATTTGACCCACCGACCGGCATAAGGCTTATGCCTGTCGAATATCCGAGGCTTCAATCCTTGGAGAATCATACCATTGGCGCGTTCGACCTGCCCATTGCTTTGAGGATGAGCCACTGATGCAAAGTGGATTTTTATTCCCATCTCATCGGCAAAGTCACGGAACTCCACTGAAGTGAATTGAGTGCCATTATCGGTAATGGTATCATGAGGAACCCCGAACCGAGTGAAGACATCCTTGACAAACTCGATAGCCTTCTTCAACGTTATCTTGCCGATCGGCTTTGCTTTAATCCACTTGGTGAATTTGTCAATAGCAACAAACAGATAAGTGAACCTGCCTGGTGCCTTTTTGAAAGGACCAACAATATCGAGCCCCTAAACAGCAAAGGGCCAAGTCAAAGGTATCATCTGAAGTTGCTGTGAAGGCACATGCGTTTGTTGAGCAAAGAATTGACAACCTTCACATGTCCAAACGACCCGGTGTGCATCTTCAACCGCCGTGGGCCAATAAAACCCTTGCCAGAAAGCTTTGCCGACCAAAGTCTTGGAAGCTGCATGATTGCCATATATCCCGGAATGAATTTCTTCTACCAACTTTTGGCCTTCTGGTATCAACATGCATCTCATCAAGATGTTTGAACCTCCTCTTTTATAGAGTTGGTCTCCCACTAACAAATACCCTCGGCATCGGGTCTCCAACATTCGTTGCTCATTAGGATCCGAAGGTAGTGTTCCCTTATCCAAATATTGGATGAGCGGGTCACGCCAATCAGTGTCCATGTTGTCATCACCAAGGAGATCAGTAACATCACTCATTAATACATCCAACCGAGGAGAAATCATGGGGGAATCCAGAGTGTGTAAGAAAACACCTGGCGGGACCACAGATCGGGATGATCCCATCTTGGTCAATTCATCAGCCGCTTGGTTATTGTCTCAAAGAACATGCGTGAACTTCAATCCATTGAATTTATCTTTGAGCTTCCTTACTTCTTGATAGTAAGCACTCATATTGTCATCCACACAGTTCCAATCCTTAGTGACTTGACTAATAACCAAAGCCGAGCCACCAAAGACGTCAAGGCACTTGATGCCGAGTGACGAGGCAATGCGCAGACCGTGTAGAAGGGCTTCATACTCCGTAGCATTGTTAGACGCATGAAACATCAACTGAAGGACATATCAAAGCCTCTCTCCAGTGGGTAAGATAAACATGACTCCCGCACCCGCTCCTTGTAATTGAAGAGACCCATCAAAGTACATTTTCCAATATTCGATGTCTTGTGCAGTAGGTGGGTTTTAAATCTCTGTCCACTCAGAAACAAAATCAGCTAGCGTTTGTCCCTTTATGGCTGACCGAGGCACGAACGTGATGGTATATTGACCAAGTTCGACTGCCCACTTGGTGATTTTGCCTTCGGCTTCTCGGTTGTGTAGCATTGTGCCGAGTGTGAAGGAGGTCTGGACTTTGATCAGATGAGCTTGAAAGTAATGCTTCAACTTCCTAGAGGTAACCAACAATGCATACAACAACTTCAAGATCTATTGGTATTTTACCTTAGAGGCGCCAAGGACCTCACTCACAAAATTGACCGGGTGTTGTACTTTTTGTATATGCCCCTCTTCTTCTCGGTCGACCGTTAAAATAGTACTCACAACCTGAGTTGTGGCCGATATGTAAAGCTGAAGTTTTTCTCCTGGCTTCGGAGGCACCAATACTGGAATGCTACTGAGGTAAACCTTCAACTCGTCCAATGTCAATTGCGCCTCTTTGGTGCAAACGAAGTCCTCCTGCTTTTTAAGCAGTCGGAAAATTGGTAACCCTCTAACCCCCAATCGGGAAATAAAGCGACTCAAGGACACCATGCATCCGGTCAGCTTCTGTACATCCCTTTGAGAATTAGGTGGTCCCATACCAAGGATCGCCTTGATTTTATCTGGGTTAGCTTCTATACCTCGTTTTGAAACGATGTAACCGAGTAGCTTTCCCGAAGGAACCCCAAAAACACATTTCTTGGGATTCAGCTTTATTGAATAATACCTCAGATTGTCAAAGTTTCTGCTAGGTTAGAAATGAGCTCTTCTACATTCCAAGTCTTGACGACAATGTCATCAACATACGCTTCTATGTTTCAACCGATCTGAGTAGCAAGGCAACATTGAACACCCCATTGGTAAGTCGCGCCAGCGTTCTTCATACCGAAAGGCATTGTGATATAGCAATAGGCGCCAAAGGGTGTTATGAAGAAAGTTTTAATCTGATCTTCGACCTTCAGTGAGATTTGGTGATAGCCTGAATAGGCATCCAGAAAGCTCAAGAGCTCACATTCGGCTATCGAGTCTACAATCTAATCAATACGAGGAAGACCGAAAGGGTCTTTAGGACAGACCTTGTTGAGATCAGTATGATCAACACACATCCTCCATTCTTTATTTTTCTTGGGTATAAGGACTGGATTTGCTAACCAGTCAAGATGATACACCTCCTTTATAAACTTAGCATCTAATAGTCTAACTATCTCCTCCTTCATGGCGTCCTTGCAATCTTGCGCAAATCTTTTAAGCCTCTGCTGAACGGGGGTAGCCCCTGGGGGTACCCTTAACTTGTGCTCAATGTTTTCCCTAGGAACTCCCGACATGTCAGATGGTTTCCATGCAAAGATGTCCCTATTTTCCTGTAGGAAAAGAGTGAGCGCGAGTTCCTATTTCTCGTCGAGGTTGGCCCCAGCATAAGTTACCTTATTGGGGTCCTCAGGATCGAGCAGGATTTCCTTGGTCTGGATGTCATCGGTCTAAATCTTGTCTTTGGTAGGCTTCTTTGTTGGAACCTCCGCTCCGGTCTGCTCCTCCATGCCGACTGCCTGCTGGATCTCCTTCTGGTCGGACAACATCAACTATTTATTGGCCATCTCACAACTCTGTACATCACAATCAAAAGAATTCCAAAGATCTGAGTGGAGGGAGATTATTCTGTTTGGGCCAAGCATCTTGAGGGTGAGATATGGATAATGCAGGATAGCCATGAATTTAGCCACAGCCGGTCGACCGATGATAGTATGGTATGCTAAGTCAAAATCCACCACCTGGAAGAGAATACGTTCGGTCCTGGAATTCTCACGGGTCTCGAAGGTGACCAGCAGACTGATCTATCCAATTGAAACTGATGTCTTGTCGGGTACAATCCTATGGAAAGGTGAAGAACTCGACTGAAGATCATTGATTGATAGACCGAGCTCTTTGAGAGTCTTGGTGAAGATTAAGTCCAAACTGCTTCCTCCAATGAGTACTTTGTTGAACTTCACCTCCTTCATTGTAGCAGCAAGCACCAGCGGGTATCGACCTGGCTTCGGGACGTGCTTCGGGTGATCCAACCGATCAAAGGTGATTGGCATCTCAAACCACCTCAGGAATTGAGGTGCAGCCGGTTCCACCGAGTTGATCTCCTGAAGTTATAGCTTCTGCTTGCGCTTGGACACATAGGCATTCGGGCCACCGAAGATGAAGTTGACTTCCTTGCGGGGCTCCTGGAACTCTCCTGAGTCGTCCTTGTCGCCATCATCATTGGTCTTGTCTTTGCTATTGCGCCTCGGGGGGTCTTTGGCCACCTTGAGCACAGCTGTTGCAAATCCCTTCAGTCGATAGCAATCCTTTGCTTTGTGATTTCCCATTGGGTGCCAAAGGCATGGGCCACTCAGCAGCTCATTTGTGGACGATTGGCTTGTTCGAGGGTTCTTCTAAAGTCGGTCCACCGTGTGAACCACGTTATCAGGCTTTCTCTTCTTGTCCTTCTTGGAGGACTCGGGCTTGTCCGACCGCTTCTCTTTGCTTTTTCCCCGGATGTCATCCAACACCGACTCACCAGACACGAACTTGTTAGTGATCTCGAAGCATTCTTGAGCGGTCAGCTTGAGGTCATGATTCCTCCGACCGATCTCACGAACCAAATCATCGCTACGGATCCCTCCTTGGAAGATGGCAATCATTTGTTGGTCCGGGACATTGGGGATCTTAGTCTTCTTAGTGCAAAATTGCTTGATGTAATCACGAAGAGGTTTGTCGGTCTTCTGCTTGATCCGAGTGAGGTCGAAGTGGTTGCCCGGTCAATTGCATGTAGCTTGGAAACTTTCTATGAGCTTCCTGTTGAGGGCTCCCCAAGATGTGATTGACTCCTCTGGAAGAGATGTGAGCCATATCCGAACAGCTAGATCCAGGCAGACCGGGAGGTAATTAGCCATTACATAAGAATCACCTCTAGCCGACTGAATCGCTGTGCTGTAAAGCTGTAGCCACTCTCGGGGATTGGTCCGACCATTGTATTTTTCGATGGGGACTGGCTTGAATCCTTTTGGCCATCGAGCTATGTGAAGCATTGGGATGTAAGCCTTGATGCCATCGATCTCATCGTCGGTCGGTGTCATTGATCGCCTATGCCAGTCTAGAGACGGGGTTGCACGAAGGCCGTGTCGCAGTCCAACATCGTCATCATGTCGACGACGCCGATGGTTGTTATCATCATTATCGCATTGATCTCGATCGTCTTGTTGACGTCAGTCGTCGTGGTTGTGCCTTGGAGGAGGATCTTGACGGTCCTCTCGTCGGTCGTCCCATCGGTCGTCCCGTTGGCCGTCTGTTCTCCAATCTGAGCTTTCTTCCTCATAGCATCAGTTGTCTTGAGCGCGTTCTTCATAGTGAGAGTTGATGGTATCTCGTCCATCATGGAGGCTGAGAGAATTTCTCAGATCTTCATGCCTTTGCCGACCTCGCGAAGATACATGACTAGAGCTTGTGACCGACTGAGATTTTGCGGCCTCTTGAGCCACAGCGGCCTTAAGCATAGCCATCGCCTTCTGCATCGCAAGGGTCTGATAATTCGCGTCGACCATTAGAGTGTTCAGCAAAGTTTTGGCCCCTGTGATGTTGTTCTGAGGAGTGTGGTAGATCTTGACGCCATCTACTTCGAGTTCTGGACCGAGATCCAGTCGGTGTGCGTTGCGTGAACCGCGCGACCCTCTTGGTCGACGGCGGTGTCCGACAGATAAGTCGTCAGCTGGAGGGTCCTCCTCCTATTGACCTCCCTCGGCTATTTGATTCGGGTGGCCATCAACGGGGTTATCTTCATGTTCACCATTTTGGTCACCATCCTGGTCTCCATCTGCGGGATCGGCTATATCCACCATGTTGACAGTATGGGGATATGGGTAAGCGGATCCGACCGAGTCCTCATCAAAGGACCGATCCAATCTTGAATCATTCCTGAAGGAAGGATCTTCTTCCTCAGATACGAGTGGGACCAACGTGGGGATCATGTCAGACGAACTCGATGATCGCGCCATGGAGACGGCTGTGGCCGAGTCGGATATGTGGTTTTCCAGACCTAGGGCTCCGTTGTCACCGACTGTGAAGTCGAGTGATCCAAAGGAGATCTTGAAGTCCGGTGAGTACTGGATGATGGGAATTTCGGCCATCGCAGTCGACGGAGAATCCCGGTGAGCCTTGTCCCCTTCCTGGCGCGCTAACTGTAGAAGCTTGAGATCGGTAGTAAAATGTATAGGGCTATGTCGTGACTAAGAACTATGATGGTAACACAAGACACTGAGTTATACAGGTTAGGGCCCTCTCGATGAGAGTAAAAACCCTACGTCCTATGTTCTGTGTATTGTATTGATGTTATGAGACTTGTCAACTTGTCCCTCGATGAGGGGGTACCCTGCCGCCTTATATATCCGGTCGGCAGGGGGGTACATGAAGAGTCCTAGTCGTAACCCCTTAAGGTTTACATAGAAGGTCTATCTCTACATGCCTTGCTCTCCAAGTTGAGTGGGTCGGCTTCCTTGTTGATGAAGTACCCGGTCGGCTACCGACTTAGTCTTGTATGAGGATACCCGTAAGGCAAGTATCCCACAAGTAGGTGAGTTGAACAGGTATGAGAACAACACCAATGCTGTCAATATTCTGCTCTCTGCACTTGGTAGGAGTGAACATGATGGCATTGCACACCTTGACACTGCTCATGCTATTTGGGATAAGCTTTGCACGTACCACGAGGGTACCAATCAAGTTAGGTCTATGCGTAAGGATTCTTACAATAGACAGTACCAAACCTTTGCACAAAAACCTGGCGAGTCACTAGATGACACTTTTCGTAGGTTTGAGGTAATTGTGTGCAATGACAATGATAGAGCTAAGCAACTGATGTACTCACTTGATGAAAATATTTGAGGGGTTAAAATTTCTGCTCTAGAAGAAACTGCTGACTTCAACAACATGAACTGTGAGCAACTGTATATGTGACGCCCCTTCCCAAAGGATCGAGGTCCCGACGGTGCTGATAACGCAGACACTTGATAATACAACATTGGTTCGAATTTAAGTTGAATATTACATCATTAAGTCATGAGAGTGCAGCGGAAAATTACAAGTTCATAATGTTTTTGAAAACAAAGCGGAAGTAAATAACGATAAGGAGCTACGAGCTCGACGATACAGCATAGTAATGGTTCATGCCCGAAGAACCATCACTCTCACAACACACATCACTGCGGCGGCAAGTTGGACTCCTAGTGGGCAGTCCAACCCTCAGGGACTTGCATGTCCCAGGGCAGTACATCTACAGGCAATTCTACTTCTTCATTACCTGAAAACAACAATGGCACAAATCCTGAGTACTAATTACTCAGCAAGTCTTACCCGTTGGACATCTAGACATGCAATGGCTCTAATAGGTGGCTTGTTTGAAAAGACTCGCACTAAGCAACCTATTAGTTCTATCAAGTTTTACTTCTCAATTTAACTGGGTAGAGTAGAATGTAACTTTAGTTGCAACAATAAGATGATAAAGCAATACAAGGTAAGTACAACATAAGAGCAATAATAGTAACATCAACAATAATCATCATAATCAATTTCCAAGTACCATCTGCAACTACGTGACTGGCGCGGTGACCAAGCGATACTCATTACTGCGAGGGACAGCAATTGCAATCGATTTACACCAGCTGGGAAAACCCGAAATGCACGATACATATGCACCAATTAAGGTCGTATATGGCAACCTTTTGTAAGAAAAGCACCTACACCTCAGCTCGGGTGTGGTGACATCGAGTGGGCATGCCGTTCTGCCAATAGTACTTCGTGGTCTGAACCGCCCACTCTAGCAGCAGGAGGGTCAATGACCAACGCACCTTAACCGTCCTTAGTGCAAGAGACCTTTAATGCTACATCGGTTTACTAGTGCCCATAGGCTAGCATGCATTCGGTACTGTTCAACACTTGATCAAGGGGCTGACAGGGCCGGTCCTAGAGGGGGGAAAAGGGGGCGGCCGCCCTGGGCCCCCAAAACCGAGAGGCCCCGACCCATAGCATATGCATATATATGTACAAGCAAATTTGACCCATACGTTGAGTTCAAGCGGAGTAGCCATTATGACTAGGTTCAAGTTCAATAATTTCTTGCATAATTGATTTGAATAACGAGAAGGTTGTTTCACTAATTATTTTTATATTTTTTATTCAAGTCATGTCAACTAGAAAATATTCATCTGGACATGAGAAAAGGAGAAAGAAGAAAAAAAAAGGAGAGTTCTTGTAATCTCAGAAAGGAGTTGTGGATAAATCATATCAACTAGAAAATATCTCAATATTTCTATTGCATATCGAATCTTATTTACTGTGTTCGTGACTGTGGCATCAGTTGAAAGAAGCTTTTTAAAATTGAAATTGTTGAAGAACTATTTAAGGTCCACAATGATTAAGGAAAGATTGAATAATTTGGCCACTTTATACATTGAGAAGAAATTGTTGGACGAGGTTTATAGCGGCACAATCATTAGTGACTTTCCCGCTAGAAAGTTCTTAGAAACATTTAAGATAATATACAATTATTTTTGTATAAATTTGATTTTGTTTTAATTAGTAATAATATTTTTATTTAATTGACAAAATTTAATTATATATATATACATGTATATATAAAGGGCCCCGGGTTTTAGCTTTGCCCTGGGCCCCAAAATACACAGGACCGGCCCAAGCCGACCACGGACGGGTCCTAGGTTCAACAAGGCAGGGCTACCACAGTCAACACCCATGTGTTGCTGCCAACCTACACATGCTTAATCCCTGCCCGGTCATAATATCAAAATAACTTTCTTTTATTAGTTCCCAATCCAGTGGTCCAATTCATGTCTTATTAATGATATCTACCGAGTCTAGCAATTACTAAGCATAGCGACACAATACCGATACTACCAAAGTTCTAATGACAGTGGCATAGGTCATTTGGTATCATGCAAGGTGGGTTCCAACCAACTCCTATAACCTAATGCAACAATAAACACAGACACTAGTAATATTGAAAACTAGAAAACTTTATGAAAAAGGCGAATGTAAACTGGGACTTGCCTGGATCAATGTTAGTGCTAGAAACTACAATTTGTCGTTACCTATATGATGGAATTTGAATTAACGACATTATCAGAATACCGTTGAATGCAATGATATGATACATGCAAGCACATTGTGTTTTAATATCAATTAAAATTATCATTATGTTCTTGAAGCCATATGCTTCAGAGAAGAGGGGTTGTTATTTAAATTGTTAAGTATATTTATTCTCTATGCAATTAAACAAAGTAGATGAGTGATATGAGCAATTAAATTGATTAGTAAAACAAATTTGTGTTTCTGGACATGTGTGATTTACTGTGAATAGAGGATTGTATGAGTGATTTTTAGGCCAAGTGGCATGGGCAGATAATTTACAGAATAATTACTAGAATTAATATGAGCACAAACCCTAAATAATCTCTAGAGCATAAAATAAGTCATATTTTTACCAACCAAAATTTGGGGTGGCAATTATCCATGTGTTTACTTAGCATGCCAAAAATCAGGATTTAATTCCATTCGTAGAATTTCTGGTGAATTAATTATTATTTGGACAGTTTAATATATGGATAAAAATATATGTATAGAGGCAGTGATTTATCATTTTACAAAAATAGAGCTCTTCAAGATGAGTCTAACAAAATTTGTTTGGGCCTTATTGGGTTTAAAATCGATTTACGATGAGTTTTGGAAATTTTAAGCATTTTCTGTCTAGTTTCTGGTATTTATTAACTAAAACACTACCACGTAGGCGACACCTAGGATCCACGTTGGAGCCACATCATGGCCACGTAGGCGTCAGAAGGACGGCCAATAGGCTCATTGGAGCGGGGTGGCGCGCGGCCGGATGGCACGCTGCCGGTGGCTACGGAATACGAAAACTTGTCGTGGGACCATGTGCATGACACGCACACCGATGCGGAGAGCAGGGTGGGTTTCGCGAGGACGGGATCTCACCGGAAAGCGATCGGTGGCGAGGTCGCGGAAGCGGTATAGGGCACCAACTCGGTCACCGTCAACTCGTAGAGCTTCAGTGGTTGAAGGCGAACGGCAGCATTAATGATGTCATCGAGGAAACAGGCTGGAGCTGGGAGCTCGTCTGCGAGGTGGCTCGATCGGGGCAGAGCAGAGAAGTTGGCCGGGGAAGAATTGAGTTTGTCGGCAAAACGAAGGAGAAGTTGGCCGGGGAAGAATTGAGTTTGTCGGTGAAACAGAGGAAACGGGTCAGGTGTGTTCGACGGGGAGTTGCGCACGAAGGAGAAGAGAAAGGAGGAAGGGTGGCTCACCAAAGGCCGCAAATTTGAGGCAGCGGTGGAGGGGGTCGCCGAAGGGGTTCACCTCGGTTTTCCTTTTGATTCAACCAATGTGCGAGGGAAAACAGCCAAGCAGTGCATAGGAAAGTGTAATAGGGTGAGGCACACATGATGGGGTTTTGCTCTGGTGGGGAAAAAGCAGTGGATGGCGACGGCCGAGCTTGAGCTTCGGCTCTACTCAACAATGGCAGAATGGGGGACGGAGAGGGGAAATGGGAGAGTGTAGAGAGCAGAGAGTGAGAGCGAGAGCGAGAGCGTGCTGCGCCTGTGAGCTCGCGGTGCGGTTTGAGGTTGCGCAGGGGGCTGGGGTGGTTGGGGAAGTGAGAGTGGCAAGGGGAGAAGGAATTGAAGGGCAGCCAGGTCGCACGGTGGTGTGCAGAGGAGGAGAAACGGAGAAATGGAGGCCGTTGGGCTGGCGCGCGGCTGAGAGGACAGGGCGGAGAAGCAAGGAGATGGCAGGCGGCACTGTTGCATGCGCTGGGTTCCGAGGTGGGAGTGATGGCGGCCGAGTCATGCACCGGCGGTGGAGTCGGTAGGGCTCTGCGCCAGTGGGAGGGAGAAGAAGGGGATTTTTGCACTGCGCCCCGTGATCTTTCAAGATCCTCACAAAAAGGTCCCTGGTCAGAGCTAGTTTTTATTAATTCAAAATAAAATAGCTAGGGATTTTCTAAAATGGTGAAACTTGGTGGACGGACTAATTAAATGGTGGAGAACACTCTGGTGAAATTTATTTGAAATTTTCATAAAAATATTTTTAGAATTTATTAATTGGATTAATTAGTTACTTAAGAATCAATTAATTCATTATGGTTCTTGCTAATCAGATAAAATGCCCAATAAATTCATAATATTCTATTTTATTATTATCAAACTATTGATGAATTTATTTGGCATGAGTTGTATTGAAATTTTAAATTGCTTCAATAACTTTGGTTGTAGGGTTCTTATTTGCCCAGAATTAAATTAATAAGTAGGCCCTTATCATTTCATGCTATAATTTCCATGATTTGCGCTCCTCATATTTGTTAAATTAAGGTGAGACACCTGGGGTGTCACAGTATAGCAAGCTAAAATCTCATGAACTGTCTAGGAAATCTCATCCTAATCTTGCTATTCCTGCTTCTAGCATGGCTTTGCTTTCTAGCTCTCAGAAGGGTAGTCACAGTGATGCTTCTTATGGAACTAGCCCCTCACTTGACAAATCTTCCTTAGAGTTTGCTCTGTCTTCTCTTGTTGCAGCTTCTGATGAACAGATGGAGTGCATTGCTGACGAGGAGCTGTCCTTGCTCACAAGGAAGTTCAGAAAGTTCTACAACAACCACAAGGAGAGAAGAGGAGGTGGTTCAAGAACCGGCTTTGAGTGCGGTGACCTAGGACACTTCATTGCTGATTGTCCTAAGAAGAAGAAGAAGCACGGGTACCGCGACACCAACACTAAAGACTTCAAGCAGAAGAACAACCGCTTCTACAAGAATGGCAAGAACTCCAAGAAGTTCACCAAGGCCATTGCACGCGCTTGCGTTGCCGCCTTGAGCGATGTTGCCCTCACATCAAGCGAAGGCCTTACAAGCTCGGAGGAGGAGGTTGAGAAGCCACGACTCAAGAGGAAGGATGACTTCACCGGGCTTTGCTTCCTGGCAAAGAATGACCAAGACACCGACTCTGGATCCGACTCTGACACAAGCGAGGTACCTCCCACTCTTGATGAGCTCTCTTCTAAACTTGATCATTTGCATGATGTTCTGCTCATGGAAGATGATAAGCTTCACAGTGCTGTTCGTGAGAGTAGAGAGCTTAAGTCTAAGTTGGACAGTGCTGAGTATGAGATCACTTCGATCAGGTCTAAGCTTGCTAAAGATGACATGGTTGTAGAGTGTAAGTCTTGTCAAGTTATGATGAATGATCTGAGTCAGAGGGAGAGTGTGCATGCTTAAGTTGCTAGTCAGCTTGAGAGTGCCCTCAAGGAGCTTAAGGAATTCAAAGCTAGGCCAACTCTTTTGGGTGCATGTCAGAAGTGCCCCAAACTCACATATGAGTTGGAAGCTTAGTCCCTCAAAGTCAAAGAGCTTGAGTCCAAGCTTATGGTATGTATATACCAGGGATACCTCGCCATTCGGATATATTGCCGAGTGGGCCAGGGTCCAATAAAGATAAAGACCCATGAAGATAAATACTCGGATTGTTACTTGGAGTACATGACAAGTCAATACTAGAGATAGAAAGTTGAGATAGAGTCCTAGTCGGAGATCATGTTGTAACCGACTAAGACACTTACCATGTAACCCTGCCCCCGGATATATAAGGAGGGGCAGGAGATCATTCGTGGAGATCCCGCATAATATATCACAAAACACAAGACGTAGGGTTGTTATCCTCTAGGAGGCCCGAACCTGTCTAAACCTTGCGTCTTGTGTGTCCATCGATCTTTCATACTCATACACATACCTAGATCTACTATCGAGAATATCTCTCGACAGTTGGCGTGCAAGGAAGGGGCAGCGTTGACTGTAGCTTCGTCGAAATCGATGGCTTTCATCGACATCAAGTTTCGCCCGGGAGACAAGATTTGCTTTGGCACTGTTAGCCTCATCGCCGATCAGCATGGGAACCTCGTCAAGCGTGAGTGCGCGGCCCACTCGAACGCTGCCACGGCCGACCAGAGCAATCCGGTCGGCCGATTCCCGCTTGGCCTCAACAATGCGGCGACAACTTTCTAGGCGGACACCCTCTCGGGCGGCAACTCAATGTTGTCTGCAACATCATGATTGGCAACCTTGGTCGATTCGGGTTACACTACGGTTGATCTCCCGGCTCATCACATGGACCAGTCGGACGAAGATCCCAAATTTTTCGACGAATCAAGATTCGTTGCAGCAATCGACCTCAAAAGCGAGTCACTCCTGGACTTGATTGAAGAGTCGAGTGATTCAGAGAGTTGTTCCTCTGATTTCCACGAGGTATTCATGGTAGCACCTGCTGCCCAGGGGCAAGCAGACGGTGAAACATCGGCGGATACTGCCGCGCGCGGTGCCATGCCGCATGTAGACGGACATGAAACCGACCTTGAAGATGGTGATCCAGACGCCACCACTCCTCCGCTTCGATGACCGGATGATCAGCAGAGACCCCTAGTCGTGAAAAACTTAGATATGGGAGATCTCACCTTAAAACTTGATGGTGAAGACGTCTTCAAGACCCCACAACACAACATCATGGCTGCGGAAACCCTCCTGCAAACAGTAGAGCCCCTGCTCCAAGTCTCCCCAGAGTTGACACCTCAGGTCAACCAATTGAAAGTGCACATCAGGGCCGCGGCTGTACTGGGGATGCATGCGGCACGATCAACACCGACTAAATCAGTCTCTGGAGCCGCTAGTTCGGTGCCCAGGGAGGATAGAAGAGATCGACAGCGCTCCAACCGGGAGGCAACCCCACCTACTATCCCTAGGAGCATGCCCATTGCAGAGTACCATGATCGACATCCAAGCGCTGACCTGTGCAACGGCATACCACCATGTGATGCGCTGGTCCGATTGGACAACAGATACCGGGAGCGCGATGATGCAGCCCACCGAGAGTATGAAGATGAATGGCGTCAGCGCGGTTACATAGACTATGAGCGTGACAATAGGCGGCAGCCACATATAGAAGATCATTACCGTGATCGACGGGACGAGGGCTGTTGCGATGATAGATATTACCGAGAAGCCGGCCGCAAATGAGAACGTACTCCGGTCGCTGATGATTATGACGAGGAGGCTGGCATCCGAGCCTTCACTCGGGAACTTCAAACCGTCAGCTGGCCCACGTTTTCCCCATCGTGGTGAGCGTCACTCACGTGGATCTGGCTTTCACATAGATGATTTCTATCCTCACAACCCAAGTTTTTAGTCGAGACGCTTTGACAGGCCATGTTTTCTCCATCGTGGTTCTCGTCCCATATGTTCGAATGATAATGTGCAAAGAACTGTGATAACTACTACCGATCGTATGGTTAAGTGCTGGATTCCCAAATGCTTTTTTACTAACCCCAGCACTGAGCCATCGACTTTTCCTTCTCGTTCTTTATAGGCAGCAGGTGGAGGCCTGCAGAACAAATGGTTGATGGACTCCGAGTGTTCGCGCCACATGACTAGAGATGCAAAGTGGTTCTCCAGCCTCACTCCCTTAAAGCACCGGGAGTATGTTACCTTTGGTGATGACAAGAGAGGGCGAGTGAAGGCGAGAGGGGTGGTAAAGGTAAATGAAAAATTCACTCTCAAGGATGTTGGTTTGGTTGAGTATCTCAAGTACAATCTCCTCTCTGTCTCTCAGCTTCTTGATGTTTGTTTGGAAGTGCGCTTTAAGTTGAATGCTTCTTGTGTTCTTGATTCAAGTGGTTCCTTGGTTTGTGGGATTTCATGCATTGGCAGAGTTTTTTAGGCTGATTTTGTTGATTCTCTTGGTTCTCACAAGTGCTTGTTTGCTCAGTCTTCTTCTAAGCTCTAGAAATGGCATAGGAGACCAGGCCACATGAGCTTTGACTTGTTATGTCGCTTAAGTGGCCTAGGTTTGATCCGAGGATTGCCTAAGCTCAAATTTGATAAGGATGGTTTGTGCTCCTTGTCGTCATGAGAAAATGATTGCCGCTTCTCATCCACCAATTAATTTGGTGATTACTGAACACCGTGGAGAGTTGATTCACATGGACATTGTTGGTCCTTCTTGAGTTTGTTCGGCGGGTGGGAAGTGGTATGTTCTTGTGATTGTTGACGAGTACTCTCGCTACTCTTGGGTTTACTTTCTTGAAAGCAAGGATGAAGTGTCTCATCACTTTCGGAGCTTAGCTTTGAGGATGTTCCAGGAACTCCCTGATGCATTACGAGCAATCCGCACTGATAATGGCACCGAGTTCAAGAACTCCTCCTTTGATGCTTTTTGCCTTGAGCATGGTATTGAGCATGAGTTTTCAACACCTCTTGTTCCCCAGTAGAATGGTGTGGTTGAAGAAAAGAACAGAACCTTGGTGGAGATGGCCTGAACGATGCTCGATGAGCATAGGACTCCGAGGCAATTCTGGGCTCAGGCCATTAGCACTGCTTGCTGTGGCGCCCTTCCCGGAGGGTTGAGGTCCTGAAGGTGCTGATAACGTAGACACTTGATAATATAATATTTGACCAAATTTAAGTTGAATATTACATCATTAAGGTTATCAGAGTGCAGAGGAATAGTACAAGTTCATGAATGTTTTGAAAACAGCGGAAGCAAATAGCGTTAAGAAAACTACAAGCTCGACGATAAAACATAGTAATGATTCATGCCCGAAGAACCATCACTCTAGCAGCACACAACATCACTGTGGCGGCAAGTCGGACTCCTAGTGGGTAGTCCAACCCTCAGGGACTTGCACGTCCCAAGGCATCACATGTACAGGCAATTCTTTCTCTTCATTACCTCAAAGTCAACAGTGGCACAAAGCCTGAGTACTAATTACTTAGCAAGACTTACCCGTCGGGCACCTAGACATGCAATGGCTCTAATAGGTGGCTTGTTTGAAAGGACTCACACTAAGCAACCTATTAGTTCTATCAAGTTTTATCTGTCAAATTAAATGGGTTGAGCTAAAATGTAACTTTAGTTGCAACAATAAGATAATAAAACAATATATAAAGTAAATACAACGTAAGAGAAATAATAGTAACATCAACAATAAACATCATAATCATATTCCAAGTACCATGTGCAACTACGTGATTGGTGCAGTGACCAAGTGGTACTTAGTACTGCGAGAGACAACAATTGCAATTGATTTACACTAGCTGGAAAAACCCGAGATACACGACACATACACACCAATTAAGGTCGTATATGGCAACCTTTTGCAAGAAAAGCACATACACCTCAGCCCGGATGTGGCGACGTCGAGTGGGCATGCCGTTCTGCCAACAGTACTTCGTGGTATGAACCGCCCACTCCAGCAGCAGGAGGGTCAATAACCAACAAACCTTAACCGTCCTTAATGCAAGTGACCTTTAATGTTGCATCGGTTTACTAGTGCCCATAAACTAGCATGCATTCGGTACTGTTCAATACTTGATCAAGGGACCGACCACGGACGGGTCCTAGGTTCGACAAGGAAGGGCTACCACAGTCAACACCCATGGGTTACTGCAAACCTACACATGCATTATCCCTACCCGGTCATAACATCAAAAGTAAACTTCTTTTAATAATTTCCGTTCCAGTGGTCAAGTTCATTCCTTAGTAATAATAATATCTAGCAAGACTAGTAATTACTAAGCATAGCATCACAGTACTGATTCTACTAAAGTTCTAAAGATAGTAGCATAAGTCATTTGGATGTCATGCAAGGTGGGTTTTAATCAACTCCTATGACCTAATGCAACAATAATCATAGACACTAGTAATGATATAAACTAGCAAAATCTTATAAATGGGCAAATATAAGCCGGGGCTTGCCTGGATCAATGTTAGTGCTAGAAACTACCACTTCTTGCTCTTGAGGGTCAACGTCCTTCTGAAAGTCCTCTTCTTGCTCCTGATGGTCGTTACCTGTATGATGGAATTGTGAAACGGTATTGTCGAAATACCATTTAATTCAATGACATGATGCATGCATAATGCATTAGTGTTTTAACATCAATTAAAATTATTATTATATTCTCGAAGCCATATGCTTCAGAGAAGTGGGATTGTTATTTAATATTTGTAGTATATATATCCTTTATGCAATTAAATAGAGTAAATGAGTAATATGAGCAATTAAATTAATTAATATAGTAAATTTATGTTTCTGGACATGTGTGATTTACTATGAACAGAGGCTTATATGAATGATTTTTATGCCAAGTGGCATGTGCAGATTATTTACAGAATAATTTCTAGAATTAATCTAAGGAAACACACTAAATACATTCTAGAGCCTAAAATAATTCATATTTTACCAAACCCAAATTTGTGGCGTTAGATAATCATGTTTTTACTAAGCATGCCAAAAATCAGCATTTAATTTTATTCCCAGAATTTCTGGTGAGTTATTTAGTGTTTTGACCATTAAATGAATTGATAAAAATGCATGTACAGAGACATCAATTTATCATTTTACTAAATTAGAGCAATTCAAAATGAATCTAACAAAATTTGTTTGGGCCACATTGGATTTGAATTCGATTTACTATGTATTTTCAAAGGTTTAAGCATTTTCTAGGAATTTCTGGGCATTTTCTAGTTAAAGGGGTGCCACGTAGGCGACACATATGCGCCATGTTGGATCCACATCGGCAACAGCGAGGCTGCCAGGAGGATTGCCAGAGGGCTCGTCGGAGCAGGGTGGCGCGCGGCCGGAGGGCACGCTGCCGGGCGCTACGCGGGGAGGAAGCTCACCGCGAGGGCCGAGGAAGGGCACGTGCAACGAGGTGAGAAAGTTGGCAGGGATTGCGAGGTCGGAATCTCACCGGAAGACCGTCGGCAGTGAGAGGCGGTGGGGATCAAAGTTCAGCGACGTGGCGATTTAACCACGGGGCATAAGTCGAGCGCCGTCTTCTCGTAGAGCTTCACGAGGGCAAGGAGAAGATTAGCATCGGGTTGGCGATTGGCGAGGAGGGCCAGAGATGGGAGCTCATCGGCGGGGCGGCTCAGCGATTGGTGATGCAGAGGCGACGGCGGGGAAAACTGGAACTGCTCTCGCCTCAAACCACGAGACAAGAACTCAAGAGTTTAGATACATGCACCAGGGAGTTACCAACTTGTGTGCCAACGGAATATTCAAATGACTCACCGAGCTGAAAGAATTTCGTGGAACCACGAGCAAGCCCAGAGAAGCAGGTCTATCATGTTCTTGGTTCCATTGGCTCGATTCAAGCGAGGAGTGGCCAATTGGATGATACTGGAGATGGAGGCTCTAATGCACAGCAGCTTGTGGAGTTTTAAGGGCCTAGGAGGCGCTGGAAAGGCAGAGAGGGAGCTCGAGCTGGCGCTCCTGCATCAATGGTGGGTGCAGGGAGAAAACGAGAGAGAGAGAGACAGAGAGAGAGAGAGAGAGTAGGGAGGACGAGATAAGTGCATGGAGCTCTGGTTAGGAGGTCACGGGTTGCCAGGGGGTCGCGCGCAAGGTTTTATGGTTGTCGGAAGACTGGGAGCAGTCGAGGCAGGGAAAACAGGGAGCTCCCATCGCAGCAATGGCTGGCATCGGGAAAAATGGGAGAAATTGAAGGCGGGGGTGGCGTTCACGGCAGGAGAAATAGGGAAGGAGGATGGGACGCGATGGGCGTTGACGCGCTGTAGCAGTGAGGAGTTCCGAGGTGGGGAGGCGCGCAGGGTGCTGGCGTGTGCGATGGGGAGAACCGCTGTGTCGGGGAAGGCTCTGCGCCAGTGGAAGTAGGGGGAAAAAGATTTCTTGCAAAAAGGTCTCTGGTCAAAGGTACACACAAATAAAATCGATAGGAAGCTCCTAAAATTATGGGATTTTGCACGAAGGCCCTGAGAGATATTTTTGGTGCTCTAGTGGGACCCATTTGATCAGAAAATTTATAATTGTTTTATAATTAACTTCCCAATGTGAAAGGTTTCTATGCTTTAATTAATTATTTGGGGTATTTCCACAAATGCTAAAATATTCATTAAATTCATAAAATTCTATTTTATTATTACTAATCTGATTATGAATTTATTTGATATATGTTATATTGTAAAATTTCATTTGGCTCACAAATTGGTTGCAGGGTTTTTAATTGCCTGGGATAAATTTAAATAATTTGAGTGAGGATTTTATTATTTCATGCTATAATCTTCATGATTTGTACTTATTCATGTTTGTTAAATAAAACTGAGACACGGGGTGTCACAATCCTCCCTCCTTAAAGAAATCTCGTCCCGATATTATGATCAATGCAAACTAGATGGAAATACGGTGGTTAAAGTATACCTCCGTATGACAGAGCAAACGTTCTCGGAGACGTTGAAGAACAATGCGAATGTGGGTGTCTCACTTCTAGTTAACAAGCATGATAAGCACAAACCTTGAACAATATAGCATGAAATGAAAGAGCCAATTATTGAATTAATTTTAGGTAATTAAAAACCCTACAAACAAATTGTGAGTCAAATAAAATTTTATAATATAACATATGCCAAATAAATAAACCATCAGCAACATAATGGTGAGATGGAATTTTACAAATTTATTGAGTATTTTATCTGATTAGCAAGAACCACAATTAATTAATTAGTTCTTAAGTACCTAATTAATGCAATGATTAAATTTTCAAATATTTTAATAAAAATTTCAAAATGGACTTCACCATTGTGTTCTCCACTATTTAAATAACTAGTCCACCAATTTTCACTTTTTTTGGAATTTTGTAGCTATTTTATTTCGAATTATTGGAAACCATGGACCTAGATGTAAGAAATCTAATAGTTTAGGGAACGCAGAGGAAAATCTTCTTCTTCTTCGTCCATTGGCCAGCGCAGCACTGCCCCCCCTGCCCACGCCAACGCTCTACGCGCTCCACCTCGAGACCCTGCGCTCTGCGAGCTACAGCATTGTTGACCTGCCACTCTGCCCTGCCGATCGCGCGCGCCGAACGGCAGCTGCTTCTCCCTTTTCTCTCTGCACACCATCAACATGATCGGCCGGCGACTTCAATTCCGCCCCCTCTTCCCGCTCTCGGTCTCCAACTACCTCGCCCCCTCTGCGTGACTTGAAGGCGCTCCCCCCAGCCCCCAAACACTCTCCAACTGTCCTCTCTCCCCTCTGCTCTCTCTCATTTTCTTCCCCTCTGTTCTCTGCGCGAGCCGCCATTGTCAAACACAAGCTCAAGCTTGAGCCCTGCCGTCTCCCTACTCTAGAGCCGAAGCCGAGGATGCAAATAGCTGCGCACAATCCCACTTCCCCTCCCCACGTACTCATCCAGCTGAAACCGTGCGTGCATTTGGCCGAATCGAAGAATTTCTAAATCAAGAGCCTCCGGTGAGCTCCTCCGCCGCTGGCCAAAATTGCCCGTGCTCGGTGAGTCTCCTCACCTTGTTCCTCTTCACGCGCAAGCGCAGACCCTCGTCACACCTCTCTGACTCGCTGTTTCCCCGATTTCTCCACCAGAATCATCGGCGTCTCATTTTTCTCCTACCACTGCCCTGATTTTTGGTCGACTGACACCGCCTCCATGACGAACTCCCATCTCCGGCCCTTCCCGACTGATTTCCCGCTCCGAGTCCTCTTTGCGACGTCGCTGAAGTCCTCTATCCCGCCGCCTCTCGCCGCCGGCCACCTCCGGTGAATCACCGTCCTCGCCAACCCCCCAGACGTGTTCGCATCGACATGCGTGTCATGTGCATGGTCCCGTGGCGAGGTTTCTTCGTGCGCAACCGCTGGCGACGAGCTTTGGCCGAGCTCCACCGAGCCCGGTGCTGCTGACCCCCCCCCCCCCCCCCCCGCCCCGGGCTGACTGGCATCCGACTGGCAGCTGAGGTGTCGCCCACGTGGAGCTGACGTGTCGTTAACGTGGAACTCCGTTAACCAAAAAATGCCTAGAAAATTTCCAGAAATTGCTTAAACCTTTGATAGATTTAGTAAAATGATCGAATTCAAACCTTTGATCGAATTCAAACCCAATGTGGCCCAAACAAATTTTGTTAGATTCATCTTTCCATGCTCTATTTTAGTATAATGATAAATCACTGTCTCTGCACATGCATTTTTATTAATACATTAAATTGTCAAAACATCAAATAATTCACCAGAAATTCTCGGAATAAGATTAAATCTTGATTTTTGGCATGCTTTGCAAAAACATGTTTATATACCTCCACAAATTTTGGTTTGGTAAAATATGAATTATTGTAGGCTCTAGAATTTATTTTTTGTGTTTACTTAGATTAGTTCTAGTAATTATTCTGTAAATAATTTGCCCTTGCCACTTGGCATAAAAATCACTCATATAAGCCTCTGATCACAGTAAATCGCACATGTTGAGAAACATAAGTTTGCTGTATTAATGAATTTAATTGCTCATATCACTCATTTACCTTGTTTAATTGCATAAAGAATATATATACCTAAAATCTTAATTAGCAACCCAACTTCTCTGAAGCATATGGCTTCGAGAACATAATAATAATTTTAATTGACATTAAAACACAATGTGCTTGCATGTATCATATCATTGCATTCAACGGTATTCCGATAATGCCATTAATTCAAATTCCATCATATAAGTAACGACAACCAGAAGCAAGAGGAAGACTTTCAGAAGGACGTTGACACTCAAGAGCACGAAGTAGAAGTTGCAAACACTAGTGTTGATCCAGGCAAGCCCTGGTTTGCATTTGCCTCTTTTATAAAGTTTTGCTAGTTTACAATACTACTAGTGTCTATGGTTATTGTTGCATTAGGTCATAGGAGTTGGTTGAAACCCACTTTGAATGATACCCAAATGACCTATGCTATTGTCACTAGAACCTTGGTAGGATCGGTACTGTGTCGCTATGCTTAGTAATTGATAGTCTCAATAGGTATTAATACTAAGGAATGAACTTGACCACTGGAACGGGAATGAATAAAAGAAGTTTATTTTGATGTTATGGTCGGGCAGGGAATTATGCATGTATAGGTTTGCAGCCACACATGAGTGTTGACCGCGGTAGCCATGCCTTACCCACCCTAGGACCCGTCCGTGGTCGGCCCCTTGGTCATGTTTCGAACAGTACTGAAAGCATGCTAGTCTATGGGTACTAGTAAACTGATGTAGCATTGACGCAGCAATGAGGACGACACCCAGTACAGTGGTTATTGACCCTTCTGCTGCTGGAGTGGGTGGTTCATACCGCAAAGTACTGCTGGCAGGACGGCATGCCCACTCGCTGAGACTGGACCTGGACCAAGTTGTTTTTCGTCCTTGTGAAAGGTTGCCATATACAGCCTTAACTGGCGCGTATGTGTCGTGTATTCAGGTTTTCCTAGCTGGTGTAAATCAATTGCAATTGTTGTCGCTCGCAGTAATGAGTACCGCTTGGTCACCGCTCCAACCACATAGTTGCACATGATTCATGGAAATTGATAATGATGCTTGTTGATGATGATGTTATCATTATTATTGTTGTTCCTATTTTGTACTTACTTTATGTATTGTTTTGTTGCAACTAAAGTTACATTCATCTCAACCCATTTAAATTGTCAAATAGAACTAATAGGTTGTTTAGTGCAAGTCCTTTCAAACAAGCCATCTAATAGAGCCTTTCCATGTCTAGGTGTCTGACGGGTAAGACTTGCTGTGTAACTAGTACTCAGGCTTTGTGCCATTGCTGTTTTTCAGGGAATGAAGAAATAGAATTACAAAGCTAACCTGGGTTATGTTTGTTTACATAACTTGCATCTACGGCTTCTTCAAACGAAGGTAAGTGCGTGCTTAACCAACACGAATGATATCGGTGTCTATGCTCGCAGGCGGATACGAGACACTGTTGGCTCGTGACTTACCACGGGGCGATCCTTTCCATGGATCGTTACTAATAGAAATGTGCTTATTTTTGTAGTTTCTTTTGAATTGGATGTATTGTTTTTGAAATGGATCTTCTACAGGCACACTAATGCCATTAGTATAACACTTAGAATAACTTACGTGTTGAGTGCGGGTCATCATCAAATACTCGAGCCATTAAGTATCGACAAATATATGTGTTGTGTTGTGAGGAACGATAGGTTAATAAATTAAAAATTCTGCATCATACATCCCAATATAACTAAACTAAAATTTTGTTCTCTCCTTGCTCACCAACCTCTGACTAAAAATTCCATAAGTATAAGATTTTAAATTACAAAGTTAACAAGAATCTGTCCCATTTTTGGCTATCAACTTCAAAAATTCATAACTATTAATTTACCCAACCTAATAAGGCATACAAATACTTTTCAGAAAGTTCTTAACATCCCCAGTCACATAGAAGTCAAATTAAATTTTGATCATATCAGTAACAACCTCAGAAACAGAGAACAAGTACAATCTGTCAACTCACTATTTTCTGTTTAACCCTGAATTTAGAAATTTCATAACTGGAGTTGTACTTCAAATTTAGAAGTGTTTAAACCCAATCCGGAAATCCCTGGAAGTCCATTTTCATCTCCAATAGGTTTCATAATTTGGTTGGTTTTCCTCTGTCCAGTAGAGCCAAGCATTAAGCCTCTGTCATCCTGAAACAGAATCTGCCAACTTGAACTTGTAAAATTCATAAGTCCAGATTTACCTAGAATTTTTAGACTATAAATACAATCTGGAAAGCTATGAAAGTGTACTGTAACATGGTTCCAAGCCCCAATTTTTAAGACCTTGTTTTCTGTTCAAAATACGCACTTTTCTGACTGTTGTATAGTCAAGATAGAATCTGTTTTTTTAAAACCCATTGCCGTATTATTGCCCCTTGAGGCTGGAAAATGTAGAGTTTGTATGAATTGAATTTTTATTGTAAGGAAGGTTTGACTCAATCAAATTTTTGTGGTATAGTTTTGCTATCATTACCAACCCCATGTCAGTTGTTAGTGATATGCATTATTGCCCATGGAACACTGTACTCACCATTGGGTTTTTGTTCCAGATGGGTGACCACGGTTTTGAAAAGCTTATGCACGACTGGTGGCGCTACACCACCGATCTCCACCACCGTGGCTTTCCTACACTTTTGTGGGATCTGCTACGCTTGCTGGGCTACGACGAGCCACCCTCCTACAAGGGCCGCCAGATCCGCCGCCACGGGGTGACTCTTGTTGAGGTGCACATCAGCGTGTCCACCCACCCGCGCAACCTTGACATGGCGGGGATGGAGACCACAGCGATTTGTGTGAGCCTCCATGAGGGCTTGGAGAGAGTCGTCCATAGGGCTCGCTCTCACTTCTGCGGGTGCCACACAACAGTGCTCTCTAGGACTCCGTTTGAGATGATTCCCATCTGGCATCAGGCCAACCTGGTCTAGCAGAGGCGCGTGAGGCACATCGCCTGCGACGACTACCCGACATATCACGTGGGGTACCATCGCGTGTCCCACTACTCTGAGTACCTCCTCAACTTGGATGAGGAGGCTAGCAGCCACATCAGGATCCTACTGGCTGACGCTGAGCAGGTCTGGATGCAGAGGAATGATCTGCAGACACAGGTTGATGCACAACAGAGAGAGATTCAGCGGCTGACCGCTGCTCTTGAGGCGAGTGAGACTCGTGTTACTAAGGTCACCGGATAGTGTGACACCCTCACGCAGGAGGTTGACAGATGTTGCACACTTATGCAGCAGCATGCCAACCACAACGAGCACCTGCAGCATCAGTTGACGGCTGCACAGCACGAGATGGAGCTCATGGGAGAGGATCTAGAGACCCTGGCTCACGAGAACCAGGGCCTACAGCAGCAGCTAGAGACAGTCCTGGCGCCACCGGCAGCACCAGAGGAGGAGGAACCGGACGATGACATGGACGAGGAGTCTGACATAGACTACGAGGCACCAGCCAGAGATAGGACTTAGGGGATCATGATAGACTAGACTAGGCCGTGTAGGCAGGACAAGTTGGGTCGGTAGCTTTTGTCGACCCACACGAGGTTGTGGTATTTTGGGGGATCACTGCGTGAGATGCTTTTGTAACTCGATGACCACATATTCCAATTTCATGTACTTAAGACTATATTGACTTGTGTTATGTATTGGTTGTACCCTATCAGCTACTGTTGTTGCAACAGAGTTTCATAAGCATTCCAGCTTGATCATACTCTTTGACTCAATTGAAGTACTTTCCTTGTAGATGGCTGAAAACACCAATCAACCGCCACAGGGTTGGGAGATCACCGACGGCCTGGAGTTCACTGGGATGGTTAACCTATTTTGGAGAGTTCTCTAGAGTTTCGGATATCCCTTTCCTTCCACTTATGTTGGCAAGGAATTTCAGGAGCATGGAGTCCCTTTCCTTCCATGTGGCCGTTCCCGGCAACCACTCGGTCACTCCCGTATAGGAATCCTGGACCATTAGCGTCACTGGGACATATTTGCTTTCCACTTGGAATGTTGTTGCTTTCAAAGCCCTCACTCGATTCTGCGAAGACTGCAAGCATGATGTTGCTGGAACACCTGTCGCCTTGCTGCCCATCAATGATGTGACAGATTTTGAATGGGTCTAGCATGTGGATTTCATCTTTGATCCAAACCATCGCCACCATGATCCTATGCTGCCCATAATAGAGTATTATGGCTTATCCACTTTTGCCTTATGCACAAACTTGTGCCGGCGTGTGGATGTGTTTCATGCTGCACTTCGACTTTCTGAAGTCGAAAAACAAGCTAAGGTTGAGGAAATTGCAGAACTGAACCAACAAATTCAAGCAAAGAATGAAGAGATGGATGCAATTATAGAAGAACGTGACCAAGCCTTGCAGGATGCAACAGATTTTGAGCATGACATGATTGAGGCTCAAGATGACTTGGATGCATTCAAGGCTGCCCACCTTCCTATTGAAGAAAATTGGGATGAGATCATCATGGAATATGGAGAACAAGGCAATGTAGAGATGGTGCCTGTCGGTATTAATGATGTGGAAATGATGGAACCGGAAGAACCAGAAGAGCCGGAAGATTTAGACCTGGAATAGATGATTCGCTACGCCCTGTGTATGGTCGTGTAGTATATGTATCCCTAGTTTGATGTACGAGTATGAATCTTGCATAATGTGTCCGCAATACCATAACTAGACATTGACACCTATGTGTAAGAAGTCGTGTGATGATGTCCTTTTAACAACCTTGTAGTCTGAATTGAATTAATGGAGATGGTTGTCACTTGTGAAATTTATCCATGCCTCTTGCAAATTTATATTCTTGCACATGTGTTTTTATGGATTATTTTAAGAAATAACTAATGTGCAACTGTATAAATTGCAGCATGGTGCATACTCGGAATCAGGATGACCCTAAGAGCTCTCAGCAAGGAGCTAATGCTGAGCGCACACTAGCTGAGGTATTGGCTGCTGCACTCAACCGGCAGCAAAACGACTCTAAGTTGCTTCGTCTGCTGGTAGATAGTACGTCCCATCTAGCTGGACAGGGAGGCCACCACCACAACAACAATCAGCCCCAACAGAGCAACTACTCAGATTTTCTAGGTACTCATCCGCCAACCTTCGAGTGCGTCAGAGAACCTCTAGATGCCGATCACTGGTTGTGTCAAACCGAGTCAAAGTTCAGTCTGCTAGAATGCACCGAGCACCAGAAGGTGCTATTCGCCGCCTAACAACTCTAGGGCTCTACTAGTGCCTGGTGGGCAAACTATGAAGCTTCTCTGCCTGCTGGACGCCACATTGAATGGAATGAGTTCAAGACTGTATTTCATGCTCATTTCATCCCAGTTGGCCTCATGCAAAGGAAATTCCAGGAATTCATGGATCTGAAACAAGGAGGGAGGAATGTCCTCCAATATTCTGAAGCTTTCAACCATCTTGCTCAGTATGCCACTGAGTATGTCAACACTGAAGAGAAGAAGAGGTATCCTTTCCTGCGTGGCATGAATGCCACACTGAAGGAATGTCTGACCTGGCAGACGACTGGCACGTACAATGACATGGCCGATGCTGCTATTGTCCAGGAAAGCGCTATGCGCCAAGCTGAAGAAGAAGATCACAAAAGAAAGGCACCTGCTAGTGCCTCTGCTGTCGCACAGGTGAAACATCATCTGATATTCACTTCACCATCGGACAGCGTTTCCAGGCACCACTGCAACAACAATTTTGGCGTCAGTTTGCTCAAAACTACTCAAGGCCACCACAACAACAGAACTTTCCACCTCGAGCATCATACCAACAACAGAACACTTAGTACCGTGCACCATACCAGCAGTAAGGAAATCAGAATGCTCGTGCCCCATAGCCTACTACTCATGGAAGCAGTTATACGTGCTACAATTGTGGTCATACCGGTCACTTTGCCAAGAACT
Organism: Eleusine coracana subsp. coracana; assembly: GCA_032690845.1. NCBI lineage: Eukaryota > Viridiplantae > Streptophyta > Magnoliopsida > Poales > Poaceae > Eleusine > Eleusine coracana. Next base: position 32,612,420 of record CM064422.1, read on the forward strand.
GCACTGCACCGAGGCGCTACAACAACAACAATAATCCACGTCAGAACCAGAACAGGAATGTGAATGCACTGTCTCATGGTGCCCAAGTTAACTACACCAATGCTGAAGATATTCCTCAGGGCGAACCCGTGCTGACCGGTACGCTCTCATTCTATTGCTAGCCTGTCCTTGCACTTTTTGATTCCGGTGCTACTTATAATTTCATTAGCCAAGCATGTGTGCAAAGGTTTAATCTTCAACCCAAGGCTATAGAGAAGTGCTACACAGTTCGTTCCCCCGCAGGACAAATATGTGCCAATCAAATAATATGCAAGGCTCCGTTAGAAATAAATCAAAAAATCTATCACACCGATTTTATCATGCTTAGCCACCAAGGAATTGATTTGATTTTGGGTATGTTCTGGATGAAAACCCATAGAGCCATGCTAGACATCGAGACCCGTGTTGTTCGCTTAAACTCTCCATTGCACGGCCGAGCACACTTTCTTTGAATACCAGTTCCTTGAAAGCCCTGGTTGTCCATCATTTGGAAGGACAATCACTCGAAAGTATTCCTATCATTTGTGAGTATCCGGATGTGTTTCCTGAAGATATCTCTGGCCTACCGCCTGATCGTGAGGTGGAATTTAAGATAGAACTACAGCCAGGGACTTCTCCAATATCCCGTCGACCGTATAAGATGACTCCGAACGAGTTGGCTGAACTAAAAAAGCAAATAAATGAGCTGCTAGAGAAAGGATTCATTCGCCCAAGCACTTCACCTTGGGGCTGCCTTGCTATCTTTGTGAAGAAGAAGGACAAGTCCGTACGCCTTGTCATTGATTATCGGCCTCTTATTGAAGTTACCATCAAGAACAAATACCCATTGATGAGGACAAGGGTTCCCGATCTTCCGAAAGATTCTGGATATGTTGATTGGGTCAGAGGCGACACACAAATCGATCCGGCTTCAGAACAGCACATTCTAAACCCCACAATCGCAACACGACGTCTCCTCTGGTTATCAACGGTCCTAAAACGATTGACCTTGCCGAGAAGGCTAATCCCTGCCTGCGAATCAAGAGCACAAGCAAGAACAAAGAGGAATGCAACACAATTGCAGAAGTATTATGAATCTCACGAAGTTGGGGTCTCACAAACTGTGATGACGGTAAAACTGTAATGAACAGAATAATCTAAGCAAAACCCCAACTCTGATGGTGCGGCGGCGGCTGTATATGAAGACCCTAGAGTCGTGCAAGACCCTCTAGATGTGCCTCTAATTGGGCTCAACTAGATACAAAGCCCAAATGCCAAAAACAGGCGACGTAGCACCGAAACAGATTCTGGACCCTCTCTTGTTTTGATGATTCTTGATGACTCCAGATGACTTTTGACATGAGACCGGCGGCATTGGAAAGGTCTTATTCTTATATTTCCATGCATATATAGAACGTCCAAATCCGAGTCCGTATGCGTCCTGGGCATCCGTTTTAGTGTAGACTAGTCCTGAGCCCCGAAACAGACTCAAAGTCGGTTTTGGTTAGGCCTCCACCTTGGCTACCACGTCCTTGCTGGCCCTCCACGTCTCCAAGTCCTTCTCGCATCATATCCTGGTCCTCTCCATGGTTCCTAATTATAATACAATCATTAGGTAGCAAACCATTCTCAAAAGTGACATATGATGAAGAACGTAGAAACGAGCTCACCTCTAAATTTAGTCGTCGTGCACGAGCTCTAGTCATTGGACCTTGCAAGTCTTGAATTGGAGGAGTGTTGCATATATCCTTAGGAATGATGTCCTCATCATCCTCCCCCTCTTGAAGTGGAGTCGTCCTCGACTCAAGCTCATCCTCTTCTCCCATGTATGGTTTCAAATCTGAAATGTTAAAAGTAGAACTAACCCCGAACTCGGGAGGCAACTCAAGTTTGTATGCATTATCATTAATCTTCTCAATTATTTTGAAAGGACCATCAGCTCTAGGCATTAATTTAGACGTTCTTAAATCTGGAAATCTATCCTTTCTTAAGTGTAACCATACTAAATCTCCTACATCAAGTTTTACTTCTTTTCTACCTTCACTGCCAGCAATTTTATACTTGTCATTCATCTTTTTAATGCTAAGTCTAGTGGTCTCATGCATTTGCAAAATAAATTCAGCATGCTCCTTAGCATCAACATGAACTCTCTCATGAATAGGTAGAGGAAGTATATCAAGTGGAGTACGGGGATTAAAACCATACACTACCTTGAAACGACTTACCTTGGTAGTAGAATGTGTTGCCCGATTATATGCAAACTCAACATGAGGCAAACATTCTTCCCATTGCTTCAAATTTTTCTTCAAAATAGCTCTCAACATAGTACCCAAAGTGCGGTTCACCACCTCAGTTTATGCATCAGTTTGTGGGTGGCAAGTTGTAGAAAACAACAACTTTGTACCCAACTTATTTCAAAGTGTGCGCCAAAAGTGACTCAAGAATTTTACATCACGATATGAAACAATAGTAGAAGGCATATCATGCAAACGTACAATTTCTTTGAAAAAGAGATCAGCAATATAACTAGCATCATCAGTCTTACGACATGGCATAAAGTGATGAGGACATCACTCCTATGGATACACACAACACTCCTATGGATACACACAACACTCCTCCAAATCTGGACTTGCAAGGTCCAATGACTAGAGCTCGTGCACGACAACTAAATTTAGAGGTGAGCTCGTTCCTACGTTCTTCGCTATATGTTACTTTTGAGAATGGTTTGCTACCTAATGATTATTTTATGATTAGAAACCATGGAGAGGACCAGGAGATGATGGGATAAGGATTTGGAAACGTGGAGGGCCAGCAAGGGCTTGAAAGCCAAAGTGGAGGCCCAATCAAAACTGACTTCGAGTCTGTTTCGGGGCCCAGGACCAGTCTGTACTAAAACGGTCTCCCAGGACGCATACGGACTCGGATTTGGACGTTCTACATATGCACGGAAAGATAAGGAGAAGACCTTTCCAATGCCGCCGGCCTCATGTCAAAATTCAGCCGGAGTCATCGGGAATCGTCAAAACAAGAGAGAGTCCAGAATCTGTGTCGGTGCTGCGTCGCTTATTTTTTGTCTTTGGGCCTTGTATCTAGTTGAGCCCAATTCGGGGCGCGTCCAGAGGGTCTTGCACGACCCTAGGGTCTTTATATACAGCCGCCGCCGCACTATTAGGGTTCGGGTTTTGCTTAGATCAATTCTGTTCATAAACAGTTTTGCCGTTCATCGGTTTGTGAGACCCCAACTTCGAGAGTTTAATCATACATCTGCAATTGTGTTGCATTCTTCGTTGTTCTTGCTTGTGTTCTTGATTCGCAGGCAGGGATTAGCCTTCTCGGCAAGGTCAATCGTCTTTTGGACGGTTGATAACCAGAGGAGACGTCGTGCTGCGATTGCGGGGTTTAGAACGTGCTGTTCTGAAGCCGGATCGATTTGTGTGTCGCCTCCGACCAAATCAACTTACCAAGAACCTTTCGGAAGATCGGGAACCCTTCCACATCATAAAGTGTGCCATCTTAGAAAATCTATCCACAACAACAAAAATACTATCACTCCCCCTCTTAGTCCTAGGCACTCCTAAAACAAAGTCCATAGAAATATCCGCCCAAGGAATAGAAGGAACATGAAGTGGCATGTATAAACCATGTGGATTCAAGAGAGACTTAGCTTTTTGACATGTAGTGCAGCGAGCAACAAAGCGCGCAACATCTTTCCTCATCCTTGGCCAAAAGAAGTGTGTGGCCAAAATATCCTCCGTCTTCTTGGCACCAAAATGACCCATCAATCCACCTCCATGCGCCTCTTGTAACAACAAAAGACGAACGGAACCAACTGGAATACATAGGCGGTTAGCTCTAAACAAGAATCCATCAGTCAACACAGCAGCATATTGTTCCATGCACGACCTTCTTTACAATGCAGCAATACATCCTTAAAATCAACATCAGCAGCATATTGTTCTTTAATTACCTCAAGTCCAAAAATTCTACAATCAAGTTGAGACAATAAAGTATAGCGCCTAGATAAAGCATCATCGATCATATTATCCTTCCCTTTCTTATGTTTAATAATGTAAGGAAAAGACTCAATAAACTCAATCCATTTAGCATGTCTACGGTTCAAATTACATTGAGAATGAATATACTTAAGTGATTCATGATCAGAATGAATAACAAATTCTTTGGGCAACAAATAATGACGCCACATCTCTAAACAATGTACAAGCGCATACAATTTCTTATCATACGTGGAGTAATTCAAAACAGGCCCAGTAATTTTCTCACTAAAGTATGCAACAGGTTTACTATCTTGCATCAAAACACCACCAATGCCAATACCACTAGCATCACATTCAAGCTCTAAAATCTTATCAAAATTAGGTAATTGCAGCAATGGTGCATGTGTAAGTTTATCCTTCAAAGCATCAAAAGACTCGTGATGTACCTTACCCCAATGGAAATCAACGCCCTTCTTTGTCAACTCATGCAAAGGTGCAGCAATGGTGCTGAAATCTTTGACAAAGCGGCGGTAGAAACCTGCAAGACCAAGAAAACTCCTCACCTGTGTGATAGTTTTTGGTACAGGCCAGCTCTTTATGGCTTCAATCTTCGCCTCATCCACCTCAATTCCCTGTGGAGTCACAACATAGCCAAGAAAAGAGACTCCATCCGTGCAAAAGGTGCACTTCTAAAGGTTACCAAATAAACGTGCATCTCCTAAAGCATCAAAAATAGGACGCAAATGATTCATATGTTCATCTATGGATTTGCTATAAATCAAGATATCATCAAAGTAAACTACCACAAATTTACCAATGAAAGCTCTTAAAACCTCATTCATCAAGCGCATGAAAGTACTAGGTGCATTAGTTAAACCAAAAGGCATTACTAACCACTCATATAATCCAAATTTTGTTTTGAAAGCTATTTTCCATTCATCTCCAAGTTTCATTCTAATTTGATGGTAGTCACTACGCAAATCAATTTTAGTGAAAATTATAGCACCACATAACTCATCAAGCATGTCGTCTAGCCTAGGAATAGGATGACGATACCTAATAGTAATATTATTAATGGCTCTACAATCTACACATATACGCCAAGTACCATCTTTCTTAGGAACCAAAAGTACAGGAACAGCACAAGGACTAAGTGATTGACGAACATACCCACGATCCAAAAGGTCTTGAACTTGTCATTGTATCTCCTTAGTCTCCTCAGGGTTGGTCCTATAAGCAGCACGGTTTGGCAAAGTAGCACCCGGAATCAAATCAATTTGATGCTCAATCCCTCTCAAAGGTGGCAATCCCGGGGGTATCTCAGTTGGAAAAACATCCTCATACTCCTGCAAAAGGTTTCTGACAGCAGGAGGCAAAGCACTAGAAGCAATATCATCAAGCGAAAACAAAGCTTGTTTGCATATCAAGGCATAGCAAATATCATCATTGTTAGAAATTTCAGCAAGCTCAGATTTTGTTGCAAGACATGAACGACCTTGTAATTTAATTCCAGCACCCTTAGAACTTGAAGAATCATTAACATTACTAGGTGTAGAATCAGAATTAACAGGTTGTTGAATTTCAGGACCTTTATTTTTCAAACTAGCATCTCTTTCTAAATCAGCTTATACAATTTCAGTAGGGATCATTGGTAACAAAGTAATTTTAGTTCCTTTATTTATAAAAGTGTACTTATTACTTCTACCATGGTGTACAACATCATTATCAAATTCCCAATGTCTGCCCAATAGAAGTGAACATGCTTGCATGGGTACGACATCACAATCAACAGAATACACATAAGAACCAATGGAAAAAGGAACTCTGCAAGTTTGTATTACCTTAGCTTTTCCAGAGTCGTTTAACCACTGAATGTAGTACGGATGTGGATGTGGACGTGTGGTCAAAGCAAGCTTGTTGACCACATCAGAACTCACCAAGTTATTGCAGCTCCCTCCATTAATGATGACACGTGCTCGGCGGTTCTTGATGACGAAGAAAATCTGAAACAAGTTGTGGCGCTGCATCATCTTGGGTTGATGAACTTGTGTGCTAAGGACACGTTGAACAATAATGTTCATGTATCCCGCGGTGTCTCCGTCTCCAAGGACGAGGTCACTGCTGGTGGCAGCGACGTCCTCCTCCTCATCCTCCACATCGGAGGTGCTTATGTAACCGCCATCGTCTGTCGCCACATATGCCCGCCTACTTGAACAATCTCTCTACACATGACCAAGTCCATGGCAGCGGTGGCACTGAATCCCTGTAGTGCGCCCCATCGAAGCAACAGAGGAGGCACTACTAACTAGTACCTACACAGAAGTTTTAGCTGAGCGCATAGAAGGTGCAAGGGCTGATCTTGGGGCTGTAGAAACAACACTGGTTCCCTTGGTAGCTGCTGGTGGGGGTGGCCGAAAAGATGGCCTGGGCAGTCACAAAGTCCTCGAGCGTGGGGGGTAGGAGTTCCTCGACTTGCTGTACTCCTCAAAAGCCTAAAAAGTCCCTGTGATTCTTTCTCTGCAAGCATAGCATACTGGAAACACTAGGTGAGGGTATAATATTCTTTATAATTAAGGATGTCCGGAATTTCTTTTCTTAAACTAGAATAAAAGCGACAAATCTGATCCTCTACTTTTTCAACTACAACACAACGAATCAAACCCTTCTAAAGCTCACTAAAGTACTCCTAAATAGTTTTATCTCCTTGTTCTAAATACTGCAGTTTATTATGAATCTCTCTATAAAAAGAAGGAGGAACAAAACGATCATGCATTGCTACCTTAAGTTCTTCCCAAGTAGTAGGCATATCAGTTTCAGCAGCTAGACCACTCTACCAAAAAATAGCAAAGTCCTTAAACTCACGAGTGGCTTGTCTAACTCTATGTTGTTCAGGAACAAGGTGGGCATTAAATTTTTGTTCTATAGTTATCTCCCAATCAAGATAAAAATCACCATCATACTGACTTGAAAACGAAGAAATTGAAAACTTAATTTTAGCATACAGGTCATCTGGAGCATAGTTACCGTGTGGATGATGATTGTAGTTATGGAAACCACCCATACCTTGAGTACCATGTTGCAAACAACGTCGTAATCGTGCGGTCCTTGTAGCTGACCTATCCATGGTGCCATCAGCCTTATACACTGTGTCTTCATCATGGACGTCTTCAACGTTGTTGTTGTTGTTATTGGTGTTCGTATTGTTGGTTTTGGGAGCGGTCTCCAATGCTACATCCTGAATTGGTTAACTTAGAGACCCGCTTCTCCAACCGCTCGATGCTTTCTCCAATGTGAAGCTTGCTGACCGCATCAGTAACGACTCTGGTGATCATCTCTGCCAAATCACTCTGAGCAGCCTGCAAAGCCTTCTGGAGCTGCTCTTGGCTCACGCACTCAGCAAATTATGAGGGTGAAGCCATCTCTCCGTCGTCATTTCTTGCCATCACAAACACCAAAACAAAAAATAAACAGTGAAGGTTATCCCTATAAAATAGCTAAGCAGAGGTGCCTCTCAACACAGCAAAATGAAACTCCTTACAAAGGTCTTGCAAAGTTCTGAAAAGCAAACAAAAGGATACCAGGGAGGTGTGTTCCACGATTGCAAGGGTCACAAAAGAACCTATGTGCTGTTCAGAAGAAATATGTAGAGCTAGGAAGGCCAATTATATATATGTGAGTGACACACAAATCGAAAACAGATAGTAAAGCTGAATAAGTGCCCAAGTAACTTGTCCCTAGTTGCTGGTCTAAGTATGTCCTAGAACAGTAGTGATAGTAAAGTAGAAACAAGGCGACAAAGGCACACAGGCGATAACAGGGGGCTAAGTGCAAAACAGCCAAATCCAGAAATTTCAGGGGCTAGATGTAGCACTAGTTGAAATCTCAAATTTCTTTTTTTTATTTTACTTGTTTGATATTTTTCTCCAACTCACCAACAATGGGGGAGAATCCACAGAAAATTTCAGCTTAAACAGAGGTAGGATGTGGCCTATAGAAAATCTTGAAGTTGCAGAAAATGTCGGGTTTAAACCTAAATCAATTTTTTCTTTACCTTCCCGATTTTGTTTTGAATTTTTTTTATGAGGGCACACAAGGCATAGCCTAGTGTAGGTATGCTCAACTTTGAGTCAAGAATCTCCTGTAAAAACTTCAGCCAAAATGGACAACCGAGCGAAAAGTTATGCCCATTTTACCGAAGGGGGGTCAGAGTCGGTTTTCTAGAAACCCGAGTCAGGTTTGGGGTCGGGTTTGGAATCGGGTAGTATTTTTTTTGGCGGCGTGGAGGCAGCGGAAAGTGGAATTTGTGGAGATTGGTCCGGGATGTTGACGGTGTGTTTAGGGTGGGATTAGGGTGGGACTAGGCTAGGTGTGTCAATCCATCAACCCTAGCACAAAAAGCCGACTCACAGAGGATGGTGAAGGGGATGGTGGCTAGGGTTGTAAGGGAAACACTACTGACGACAAAAACACAAACTAAACCAGCGACTAAACAAGAACTAGGTCACAAACTCAACACTACAGACTCTGAAATTGAAATATGCAAAGGCTAAACACATGGTTATGGGTGGAATGGAATTTTTTTTTGGGCTTTTCTGTGGACGATAGGATGAACACAAAACGAAATTAACTAAGGGTAGTGCGAACCTGACAGTGCACCTGAAGCTCTGATTACCACTTGATAAGGACAAGGGTTCCCGATCTTCCGAAAGATTCTGGATACGTTCATTGGGTCGGAGGCGACACACAAATCGATCCGGCTTCAGAACAACACGTTCTAAACCCCGCAATCGCAGCATGACGTCTCCTCTGGTTATCAACCGTCCTAAAATGATTGACCTCACGGAGAAGCCTAATCTCTGCCTGCGAATCAAGAACACAAGCAAGAACAAAGAAGAATGCAACAAAATTGCAGATGTACTATGAATCTCATGAAGTTGGGGTCTCACAAACCGTGATGACGGTGAAACTATTATGAATAGAATAATCTAAGCAAAACCCCAACCCTAATGGTGCGGCAGAGGCTGTATGTGAAGACCCTAGGGTCGTGCAAGACCCACTAGACGCGCCCCTAATTGGGCTCAACTAGATACAAAGCCCAAAGGCCAAAAATAGGCGACATAGCAGCAAAACAGATTCTGGACCCTCCCTTGTTTCGATGATTACCAATGACTCCGGACGAATTTTGACATGAGACCGGCGGCATTGGAAAGTTTTTCTTCTTATCTTTCCGTGCATATATAGAACGTCCAAATCCGAGTCCGTATGCATCCTGGGTATCCGTTTTAGTGCAGACTGGTCCTGAGCCCCGAAACAGTCTTCCACGTCCTTGCTGGCCCTCCACGTCTCCAAGTCCTTCTCCCATCATATCCTGGTCATCTCCATGGTTCCTTATTATAATATAATCATTAGGTAGCAAACCATTCTCAAAAGTGACATATGATGACGAACGTAGGAACGAGCTCACCTCTAAATTTAGTCGTCGTGCACGAGCTCTAGTCATTGGACCTTGCAAGTCTAGAATTAGAGGAGTGTTGCATATATCCTTAGGAGTGATGTCCTCATCACCCATTACCCCGTATTGATATCCTTTTTGACCAATTGGTTGGGGCTAAGGTCTTCTCAAAGATTGACCTCCGTTCGGGCTATCATCAAATCAAGATTAGAGCCGAAGACATTTCGAAGACCGCCTTCACTACTAGATATGGATTCTTTGAGTATCTAGTAATGTCATTTGGATTGACAAATGCCCCTTCCTATTTCATGTACCTCATGAATTCGGTATTCATGTTCGAGTTGGACAAATTTGTGATAGTATTCATTGATGACATCCTCATCTATTCTAAGTCCAAGGAAGAGCATGCTGAACATCTTCGCATTGTTCTACAACGTCTCCGAGATCACAAGTTATATGCAAAATTCAGCAAGTGTGAATTTTGGTTGGACCGTGTGCCATTTCTCGGCCACATAATTTCAGCAGAAGGAATCTCGGTAGACCCCCAACAAAGTTTAAGATGTGCTAGATTGGAAGCCACCGAAAACAGTCCATCAAGTTTGTAGTTTCCTTGGATTGGCTGGATATTATCGTAGGTTCATCCCTAATTTCTCCCTGTTATCCAAGCCTATCACAAGGTTACTGAACAACGATGTGAAGTTCGAATAGAATGATAAATGTGAAGAAGCATTTCAGAAGTTGAAGGAATTATTAACCACTGCCCCAGTATTGGCTCAGCCGGACATCACCAAACCATTTGACATGTATTGTGATGCATCTGGGACAGGACTTGGATGTGTGCTTATGCAAAGCGGTCGTGTCATTGCCTATGCATCGCGACAACTACGGAAGCATGAAGAACATTATCCAATTTATGATTTAGAACTATCCATAGTTGTGCTTATACTAAAAATATGGAGGCATTATTTGCTCGAAAACTTAGTGCACATCTACACGTATCATAAGAGCTTGAAGTATATCTTCACTTAGACTGATTTGAACATGAGACAGCGTCGGTGGCTAGAACTGATTAAAGATTCTAACCTGGAGATTCACTATCATCCAGGCAAGGCCAATGTAGTCGCTGATGCGTTGAGTAGGAAGGTACACTGCAATCACTTAGTGCTGGAATATCAGAATAGCGACAACAACGTCACTATTTTAGAACCCAGTCTTCACGTTTTGCCTGCTATAGTGATTAGCAACCTTAGTGTACATTCTACTATTCGTGAAGAAATCATTGCTGCACAGAAAAATGATGTTAGTATGAATCATATCCATCAAAACATTAAGAATGGTAAAGCAAAATGTTTCACACAAGACTCCGACGGTACCCTATGGTTCAATAACCGTTTAGTTGTACCAAAGGACTTTGAACTTCGACGAAAAATCTTGGATGAAGCACATCATTCCAAGTACTCTATCCACCTAGGTAGTAATAAAATGTACCAAGATTTGAAGAAGAATTTTTGGTGGACAAGAATGAAGCGAGAAGTTGCTCGATATATCGTAGAATGTGATACTTGTCAGAAAGTTAAGGCTAACCACTTGAAACAGGCCGGATTACTTCAACCATTGAGTATTCCCGCCTGGAAATGGGAAGACATCAGCATGGACTTTATCGTTGGCCTTCCTCTCACTTCACATAAGCATGATTCCATTTGGGTCATTGTGGACAGACTCACCAAATCTGCTCACTTCTTCCATTTCAGATCGTGGTTCACAGTTTGTCGCTCGTTTCGGGGAACAACTGCATGCATCTTTGGGTATAGGTCTAATTCGTAGTTCTGCTTACCATCCCGCTACCGATAGACAGACAGAGCGTGTCAACCATATTTTGGAAGATATGCTTAGGGCATGTGTTTTAACACATGGTGGTAACTGGGATGATATCTACCCTATGTTGAATTCTTGTATAACAACAGTTACCAGGTGAGTGTGAAAATCTCACGGTTTGAAGCACTCTATGGTCCCAGTTGTAGAACGCCATTGAACTGGTCTGAATCCGGAGAAAGAGTAACATTTGGCCCGGATCTTGTAAAGGATGGCAAAGAAAAAGTTCGTACCATTCAGGAAAATCTTAAAGCTGCTAAATGCCACCAAGAGAAGTATGCAAATACACGACGTAGGCCACTATATTTCAATAAAGGTGACTATGTTTATCTCCGAGTGTCACCTATGAAGGGTATCCAACAGTTTGGAGTCAAAGGAAAGTTAGCTCCCCGTTATATTGGGCCACTTCAGATTCTGGAACGATGTGGAAACGTAGCTTACAAGCTGGAGTTACCCAATAATCTATCTGGAGTTCATCACACCTTTCACGTCACTCAGCTAAAGCGGTGTCTCAAACCACCCATTGACAAGATCTTGGAAGAGTATGACCAACTTCAACCAGACCTCACATACTCTGAACAACCGATAAAGATCCTCGATGAGAAAGAGCGCACAACCTGTAAAAGAACACTCAAATTCTTTATAGTTCAATGGAGTAATCACTCAGAAGATGAATCCACTTGGGAATCTGAAGAATTTCTGAGTACACATTACCCGAAATTTTGGTCGTCATACACAGGTATATTTTGACCATAGTACTTCCCTCTAGTTTGCCTTGTACATAATCTCGGGACGAGATTTCTTTATGGAGGGAGGGCTATGACACCCAGGTGTCTCACTTCTAGTTAACAAGCATGATAAGCACAAACCTTGAACAATATAACATGAAATGAAAGAGCCAATTATTGAATTAATTCTAGGTAATTAAAAACCCTTCAAACAAATTGTGAGTCAAATAAAATTTTATAATATAACATATGCCAAATAAATCAACCTTCAGCAACATAATGGTGAGATGGAATTTTACAAATTTATTGAGTATTTTATATGATTAGCAAGAACCACAATTAATTAATTAGTTCTTAAGTACCTAATTAATGCAATGATTAAATTTTAAAATATTTTAATCAAAATTTCAAAATGGATTTCACCATTGTGTTCTCCACTATTTAGATAACCAGTCCACCAATTTTCACCATTTTTGGAATTTTTTAGCTATTTTATTTCGAATTATTGGAAACCAAGGACCTAGATGTAAGAAAGCTAATAGTTTAGGGGGCGCAGAGGAAAATCTTCTTCTTCTTCCTCCATTGGCCGGTGCAGCACTGCCCCCCCCCTACCGACGCCAGTGCTCTGCGTGCTCCACCTCGGGACCCTACGCTCTATGAGCTACAGCGTCGTTGACCTGCCCCTCTGCCCTGCCGATCGTACGTGCCCAACGGCATCCGCTTCTCCCTTTTCTCTCTACACGCCATCGACATGACCGGCCAACGACTTCAATTCCGCCCCCTCTTCTCGCTCTCGGTCTCCAATTACCTCGCCCCCTCTGCGCGACTGAAGGCACTCCCCCAGCCCCCAAACACTCTCCAACCGCCCTCTCTGTGGTCTGCTCTCTCTCATTTTCTTCCCCTCTGTTCTCTGCGCAGCCGCCATTGTCAAACACAAGCTCAATCTTGAGCCCTGTTGTCTCCCTGCTCCAGAGCAGAAGCCGAGGACACAAATAGTTGCGCACCATCCCACTTCCCCTTCCCACGTACTCATCCAGCTGAAACCACACGCGTATTTGGCCGAATCAAAGAATTTCCAAATCAAGCGCCTCCGGTGAGCTCCTCTGCCGCTGGCCAAAATTGCCCGTGCTCGGTGAGTCTACTCGCCTCATTCCTCGTCACGCGCAAGCGTAGACCCTCGTCACACCTCTCTGACTCGCTATTTCCCCGATTTCTCCAACAGGATCGCCGGCGTCTCACTTTTCTCCCACCACTGCCCTGATTTTCGGCCGACCGATGTCGCCTCCACGATGAACTCCCATCTCTGGCCCTTCCCGACGCAAGCCGACGTGATGCAAACCGTCGCCTCGTCTCCGTGATGCTGTAGGAGAAGACCCCGACTGATTTCCCGCTCCGAGTCCTCTTCGCAACGCTGTCGAAGTCCTCTATCCAGCCGCCTCTCGCCTCCAGCCACCTCCGGTGAGTCCCCGTCCTCGCCAACCCCCCAGACGTGTTCGCCTCGACGTGCGCATGATGTTCATAGTCCCGCGATGAGGTTTCTTCGCACGCAGCCGCTGGCGACGAGCTTTGACCGAGCCCCGGCGAGCCCGGCGCCGCTGACGCCCCCCCCCCCCCCCCCGTGCTGACTGGCATCCGACTGGCAGCTGAGGTGTCGCCCACGTGGAGCTGATGTGTCGTCGACATGGCACTCCGTTAACCTGAAAATGCTCAAAAAAATCCCAGAAATTGCTTAAACCTTTGAAAAACCATAGTAAATCGAATTCAAACCCTATGTGGCCCAAACAAATTTTTTTAGATTCATCTTTCAGTACTCTATTTTAGTAAAATGATAAATCACTGTCTCTGCACAGGCATTATTATTAATACAATAAATTGTCAAAACACCAAATAATTGACTAGAAATTCTCGGGATAAGATTAAATCTTGATTTTTATCATGTTTAGCAAAAACATATTTATCTACCACCACAAATTTTGGTTTGATAAAATATGAATTATTTTAGGCTCTAGAATTTATTTTGTGTGTTTACTTAGATTAATTCTAGTAATTATTCTGTAAATAATTTGCCCTTGCCACTTGGCATAAAAATCACTCATATAAGCCTCTGATCACAGTAAATCACACATGTCCAGAAACATAAGTTTGCTTTATTAATTAATTTAATTGCTCATATCACTCATTTACCTTGTTTAATTCCATAAAGAATATATATACCTAAAATCTTAAATAACAACCCAACTTCTCTGAAGCATATGGCTTCAAGAACATAATAATAATTTTAATTGACATTAAAACACAATGTGCTTGCATGTATCATATCATTGCATTCAACGGTATTCTGATAATGTCGTTAATTCAAATTCCATCATATAGGTAACGACAACCAGGAGCAAGAGGAAGAATTTCAAAAGGATGTTGATCCTCAAGGGCAGGAAGTAGAAGTTGCTAACACTAGTGTTGATCCAGGAAAGCTCCGGTTTGTATTTGCCTCTTTTATAAAGATTTGCTAGTTTATAATACTATTAGTGTCTATGGTTATTGTTGCATTAGGTCATAGGAGTTGGTTGAAACCCACTTTGCATGATACCTAAATGACCTATGCTATTGTCACTACATCCTTGGTAGGATCGGTATTGTGTCGCTATGCTTAGTAATTGATAGTCTCAATAGGAATTAATACTAAGGAATGAACTTGACCACCGGAACGGGAATGATAAAAGAAGCTTATTTTGATGTTATGGCCGGGCAGGGAATTATGCATGTATAGGTTTGCAGCCACACATGGATGTTGACTGCGGTAACCCTGCCTTGCCCACCCTAGGACCCGTCCGTGGTCGGCCCCTTAGTCAAGTTTCGAACAGTACTGAAAGCATGCCAGTCTATGGGTACTAGTAAACTGATGTAGCATTGACGCGACAATGAGGATGGCACCTAGTACAGTGGTCATTGACCCTTCTGCTGCTGGAGTGGGCGGTTCATACCGTGAAGTACTGCTGGCAGGACGGCATGCCCACTCGCTGAGACTGGACCCGGACCAAGTTGTTTTTCGTCCTTGTGAAAGGTTGTCATATACGGCCTTAACTGGTGCGTATGTGTTGTGTATTCGGATTTCCCAGCTGGTGTAAATCGATTGCAATTGCTGTCGCTCGCAATAATGAGTACCGCTTGGTGATCGCGCCAACCATGTAGTTGCACATGATTCATGGAAATTGATAATGATGCTTGTTGATGATGATGTTATCATTATTACTGTTGTTCCTATTTTGTACTTACTTTATGTATTGTTTTATTGCAACTAAAGTTACATTCAGCTCAACCCATTTAAATTGACAAATAAAACATGATAGAACTAATAGGTTGCTTAGTTCAAGTCCTTTCAAACAAGCCACCTATTAGAGCCTTTGCATGTCTAGGTGTCCGACGGGTAAGACTTGCTGAGTAACTAGTACTCAGACTTTGTGCCATTGTTGTTTTTCAGGGAATGAAGAAATAGAATTCCCTGTAGATGTGATGCCTTGGGACATGCAAGTCCCTAAGGGTTGGACTGCCCACTGGGAGTCCGACTCGCCGTCGCAGTGAGGTTGTGTGCTGCTAGAGTGATGGTTCTTCGGGCATGGATCATCACTATACTGTATCATCGAGCTTGTAGTTTCTGAATATTATTTGCTTCCGCTGTTTTCAAAACATTAATGAACTTGCACTATTCCGCTACACTCTGATAACCTTAAAGATGTAGTGTTCAACTTAAATTTGGACAAATGTTGTATTATTAAGTGTCTGCATTATCAGCACCTTTGGGACCTCGATCCTCCGGGAAGGGGCACCACAGCGAAGATGTTCGGCATGCTCTTCCTTGGACTTAGAATAGATGAGGATGTCATCAATGAATAGTACCGCAAATTTGTCCAACTCTGGCATGAATACCGAATTCATGAGGTACATGAAATGGGTAGGGGCATTTGTCAATCCGAACGACATTACTAGATACTCGAATAATCCATATCTAATAGAGAAGACGGTCTTCGGAATGTCTTCGGCTTTGATCTTGATTTGATGATAACCCGAACGGAGGTCAATTTTTGAAAAGACCTTGGCACCAACCAATTAGTCAAAAAGGATATCAATACGGGGTAGTGGGTATTTATTCTTGATGGTAACTTCGTTGAGAGGCCGATAATCAATGATGAGACGTAGAGATTTGTCCTTCTTCCTCTCAAAAATAGCAGGGCAGCCCCAAGGTGAAGTGCTTGGGTGAATGAATCCCTTTTCCAATAATTCATTCAGTTGCTTTTTCAGCTCGGCCAACTCATTCGAGGCCATCTTATATGGTCGACGGGATATCAGAGAAGTTCCTGGCTGTAGTTCTATCTTAAATTTCACTTCACGGTCAGGCGGAAGGCCAGAGATGTCTTCAGGGAACATGTCCGGATAGTTACAAACAATGGGAATACTTTCTAGTGATTGCCCTTCCAAGTGATGGACAATGAAGGCTTTCGATGAATCAGTGTTTAGAGAAAGTGTGTCTTTTCCATGCAAGGGAGAGTTGATGTGAACGATACGGGGCTCGATGTCAAGCATGGCTCTATGGGTTTTCATCTAGATCATACCTATGATCAGATCGATTTCTTGATCCTTGAGCATGATAAAGTCGCTGGGGTAAATCTTTTGATTTATCTCTAGTGGAGCTTTACACACTACTTCGTTAGCAAAAATTTGTCCAGCAGGAGAGCGGATGGTGTCACATTTATTTATGATGGTGGTGTGGAGATTATGTTTTGGCACACAAGCTTTGCTAATGAAATTATGCGTAACACCAGAATCAAAAAGTGCAAGGACTGGCTGGCGATGGAGTGAGAGCGTACCGGTCAGCACGGGTTCGCCCTGAGGGATGTCTTCAGCATTGGTGTAGTTTACTTGGGCACCATGTGACAGTGCATTCACATTCCTATTCTGGTTCTGACGCTGGTTGTTGTTGTTGTTGTTGTTGCGCCTAGGTGCAGTGCAGTTCTTAGCAAAGTGGCCGGTACGACCACTGTTATAGCATGGATAGCTGCTTCCACGATCAGCGGGCTAGGGGCACAAGCATTCTGGTTTCCTTGCTACTGATATGGTGCACGGTGTTGATTGTTCTGCTGTTGATATGGTGCATGAGGTTTGAAGTTCTATTGCCGTGGTGGCCTCGAGTAGTTCTAGCCAAACTGTCACTATAATTGTTGTTGCGGAGATGGCCGAAAATGTTGTCCAATAGGTGAAGTGTAAAACTTGCGATGCTTTGCCTGTGGGGCAGCAGAGGCACTAGCAGGGGCCTTTCTCTTGTGATATTCTTCTTCAACTTGGTGCATGGCGCCTTCCTGGACAATAGCAGCATTGACCAGGTCATTGTACGTGCTGGTTGTCTGCCAAGTCAGATGCTCCTTGAGTGTGGCATTCATACCACGCAAGAATGCATATCTTTTTTTTTTCCTTAGTGATAACGTACTCAGTGGCATATTGAGCAAGGTGATTGAAAACCATAGAATATTGGAGGACATTCCTCCCTCCTTGTTTCAGATCCATGAATTCCTGGAATTTCCTCTGCATGAGGCCAGCGGGGATGAAATGAGCATGAAAAGCAGTCTTGAACTCATTTCACTCGGTGCAGCGTCCAGTGGGTAGAGAAGCTTCATAATTGGACCACCAGACACTAGTAG
Organism: Eleusine coracana subsp. coracana; assembly: GCA_032690845.1. Classification (NCBI taxonomy): domain Eukaryota; kingdom Viridiplantae; phylum Streptophyta; class Magnoliopsida; order Poales; family Poaceae; genus Eleusine; species Eleusine coracana. Next base: position 32,630,178 of record CM064422.1, read on the forward strand.
AGCCCTGGAGTTGTTGGGCGGCGAACAACACCTTCTGGTGCTCGGTGAATTCCAGCAGACTGAATTTAGACTCAGTCTGACACAACCAATGGTCGGTGCCAGCGGCTGTCTGGCACGCTCGAATGTTGGCGGGTGAGTACTCAAAAAGTCTGAGTAAGTGCTCTATCGGGGCTGGTTGTTGTTGTTGCGGTGGACTCCATGTCCAGCCAAATGGGACGTAACATCTACCAGCTAACGAAGCAACTCGGAGTCGTTCTGCTGTTGGTTGAGTGTAGCAGCCAATACCTCAGCTAGTGAGGGCTCAGCATTAGCTCCTCGCTGAGAGCTCTCAGGATCATCCTGATTCCGAGTTCGCACCATGCTACAATTTATATGGTTGCACATTAGTTTTTTCTCAAAATAATCCATAAAAACACATGTGTAAGAATATAAATTTTCAAGAGGCACGAATAAAATTTCAGAAGTGACAACCATCTCCATTAATTCAATTCAGACTACATGGTTCTTAAAAGGACATCGTCACATGATTTCTTACACATATGTGCCAACGCCTAGCTACGGTATTGCGGACACATTATGCAAGATTCACAATCCTACATCGAACTAGGGGTACATATACTACACGACCATACACAGGGGTGTAGCAAATCATCTACTCCTAGTCTATATCTTCCGGTTCTTCTGGTTCTTCCGGTTCCATAGGCTCTTCTGGTTCCTCCAGATCCATCATTTCCACATCATTGATACCGGCAGGTGTCATCTCTACATCTTCTTGTTTTCCATACTCCATGACGATCTCATCCCAACTCCCTTCAATAGGAAGGTGTGCAGCCTTGAAGGCATCCAAGTCATCTTGAGCCTCAATCATGTCATGCTCAAAATCTGCTGCATCCTGCAAGGCTTGGTCACGTTCTTCAATAATCACATCCATCTCTTCATTCTTTGCTTTAATTTGTTGGTTCAGTTGTGCAATTTCCTCATCCTTAGCTTGTTTTTCAACTTCAAAAAGTTGAAGTGCAGCATGAAACATATCCAGACACCGACACAAGTTTGTGCACAAGGCGAAAGCGGACAAGCCATAATACTCTATTATGGGCAGCATAGGATCATGATGGCGATGGTTTGGATCAAAGATGAAATCCACACACCTAATCCACTCAAGATCTGTCACATCATTGATGGGTAGCAAGGCAACGGGTGTTCCAGCAACATAATGCTTGCGGTCTTTGTAGAATCGAGTGAGTGCCTTGAAAGCAGCAACATTCCAAGTGGAAGGCAAATCTTTCCCAGTGACGCTAATGTCTAGGATTCCCATGCGAGAGTGACCGAGTAGTTGGCGGGAACTACCACATGGATGGCACATGAGGGAACTCCATGCTCCTAAAATACCTTTCCAACATAAGTGGGAGGAATGAGATATCCCAATCTCTGGAGAACTCTCCAAAACATATGAACCATCCCAGTGAATTCCAGACCGTCGGTGATCTCCCAACCCGGTGGTGGTTGGTTGTTGTTTTCAGCCATCTACAAGGAAAGTAATTTGATTAAGTCAAACCTTCCTTACAGTAAAAATGTATTTCACATAAAGTGCTATGAAGTACTGAGACAAAGTTTTAGTTTACATTTTCCAGTCTCAAGGGGTAATATTACGGCAACAGGTTTTTAAAGCAGGTTCTGTCTTAACTGTACAACAGTCAGAAAAGTGGGTATTTCGATCAGAAAAATAGGTCTTAAAAATTGGGGCTTGGAACCATGTTACAGTAGACTTTCATATCTTTCCATATTGTAGGTGAAAATTAGGGAACCTATTGGAGGTGAAAATAGACTTCAAGGGATTTCCAGATTGGGTTGAAACACCTGAAATTTTGAAGTACAACTCCAGTTATGAAATTTTTAAGTTCAGGGTTATGCTGGAAACAGTGTGTAGGCAGATTATACTTGTTTTCTGTTTCTGAGTTTGTTACTGTTATGATCAATAATTAAATTAAACTTTGGGTGATAGAGGATGTTTAGACCATTCTAAAAAGTATTTGTATTCCTTATTTGGTTGGGTAAATTAATAACTATGAATTTTTAAAGTTGGCAGCTAAAAACAGGACAGATTCTTGTTAACTTGACAATTGGACTTGTATTTTGAATTTGTATGCTCGATCAAGCTTAGAAATTTTGTATCCAGAAGTTGGTGAGTCTGATGAAAACAAAATTTTAGTTTAGTTCAAAGGGATGCATGATGCAAAATTTTCATTTTTTTAACCTATCGTTCCTCATAACACAACGCATATTTTGCCAATACTTAGCGGCACGAATATTCGGTGACGACCCGCACTCAACACGTAAGTTATTCTGAATGTTATACTAACGGCATTAGTGTGCCTATAGAAGATCCATTGCAGAAACAATACATCAAATTCAAAAGAATCTACGAAAATAAGCATAGTTCTACTAGTAACGATCCATGGAATCGGATCGCCTCGTGATAAGTCACGAGCGAACAGTGTCTTGTATGCGTCTTCGAGCATAGACACCGATATCGCGCGTGTCAGTTAGGCACGCACATACCTTTGTTTGAAGAAGCCGTAGATGCAAGTAATGTAAACAAACATAACCCAAGTTAGCTTTGTCACCACCCTATTAACTATATGGGCAATACTAACTTATCCTCACACGTAACATCGTAGCTTTTGAAAATATGATTTGTTTGTTGTATTATCATGGACCACGGCTCTGATACCAGCTGTGGCGCCTCTTCTTGGAGGATCGAGGTCCCAAAGGTGCTGATAACACAGACACTTGATAGTACAACATTTGTCCAAATTTAAGTTGAATATTACAAGTTCATGAATGTTTTGAAAATAGTGGAAGCAAATAGCGTTAAGAAAACTACAAGCTCGAAGATACAGCGTAGTAATGATTCATGCCCGAAGAACCATCACTCTAGCAGCACACATCACTGTGGCAGCAAGTCGGACTCCTAGTGGGCAGTCCACCCCTCAGGGACTTGCATGCCCCAAGGCATAACATCTACAGGCAATTCTATCTCTTAATTACCTAAAAAACAACAGTGGCACAAAGCCTGAATACTAATTACTCAGCAAGACTTACCCGTCGGGCACCTAGACATGCAATGGTTGTAATAGGTGGCTTGTTTGAAAGGACTCGCACTAAGCAACCTATTAGTTCTATCAAGTTTTATCTGTCAAATTAAATGGATTGAGCTGAAATGTAACTTTAGTTGCAACAATAAGATAATAAAACAATGCATAAAGTAAATAAAACGTAAGAGCAATAATAGTAACATCAACAATAAACATCATAATCAATTTCCATGTACCATGTTCAACTACGTGATTAGCATGGTGACCAAGTGGTACTCATTACTGCAAGGGACAGCAATTGCAATCAATTTACACCAGCTGGGAAAACCCGAGATACATGACACATATGCACCAATTAAGGTCGTATATGACAACCTTTCACTAGAAAAGCACATACACCTCAGCCTGAGTGTGGTGAGGTCGAGTGGGCATGCCGTTCTACCAACAATACTTCATGGTATGAACCACCCACTCCAGCAGCAGGAGGGTCAATGACCAACGCACCTTAACCGTCCTTAATGCAAGTGACCTTTAATGCTACATCGGTTTACTAGTGCCCATAAACTAGCATGCATTCGGTACTGTTCAATACTTGGTCAAGGGGCCGACCACGGACGGGTCCTAGGTTTGACAAGGCAGGGCTACCACAGTCCACATCCATGTGTTACTGCAAACCTACACATGCATGATCCCTGCCCGGTCATAACATCAAAAGTAAACTTCTTTTAATAATTCACGTTCTAGTGGTCAAGTTCATTCCTTAGTAATAATAATATCTAGCAAGACTAGTAATTACTAAGCATAGCATCACAGTACCGATTCTACTAAAGTTCTAAAGACAGTAGCATAGGTCATTTGGATGTCAGGCAAGGTGGGTTTCAATCAACTTCTATGACCTAATGCAACAATAATCATAGACACTAGTAATGATATAAACTAGCAAAATCTTATAAAAGGGCGAATGTAAATCGGGGCTTGGCTGGATCAATGTTAGTGCTAGAAACTACCACTTCTTGCTCTTGAGGGTCAACGTCCTTCTGAAAGTCCTCTTCTTGTTCCTGATGGTCGTTACCTGTATGATGGAATTGAGTCAACGGCATTGTCGAAATACCGTTTAATGCAACGACATGATGCATGCATAATGCATTAGTGTTTTAACATCAATTAAGATTATTATTATGTTCTCGAAGACATATGCTTCAAAGAAGTGGGGTTGTTATTTAAGATTTGTAGTATATATATCCTTTATGCAATTAAATAGAGTAAATGAGTAATATGAGAAATTAAATTAATTATTATAGTAAATTTATGTTTCTGGACATGTGTGATTTACTGTGAACAGAAGTTTATATGAGTGATTTTTATGCCAAGTGGCATGGGCAGATTATTTACAGAATAATTTCTAGAATTAATCTAAGAAAACACACTAAATAAATTCCAGAGCCTAAAATAATTCATATTTTACCAAACCAAAATTTGTGGTGGTATATAATCATATTTTTACTAAGCATGCCAAAAATCAGGATTTAATTTTATTCCTAGAATTTCTAGTGAGTTATTTAGTGTTTTGACCATTAAATGAATTGATAAAAATGCATGTACAGAGACATAAATTTATCATTTTACTAAATTAGATCAATTCAAAATGAATCTAACAAAATTTGTGTGGGCTACATTGGATTTGACTTCGATTTACTATGGTTTTTTAAAGGATTAAGCATCTTTTGGTAATTTCTGGGCATTTTCTGGTTAAAGGGGTGCCACGTACGCGACACATATGCACCACGTCGGAGCCACATCGGCGACAGCGAGGCTGCCAGGAGGATTGCCAGAGGGCTCATCGAAGTGGGGCGGCGCGCGGCCGGAGGGCACACGGCCGGGCGCTACGCGGGGAGGAAGCTCGCCGCGAGGTCCGAGGAAGGGCAGGTGTGTGACAACCCTACTCCAAAAAGTAGCGCATGTCAAACAGGATCGCCTCAGGAGATGGTTAACGAAGTAACCATACACAGCATTCACACATGAACATTCATCACTTAGGTGCATAATATTACAAGTTCAGAGGTAGGATATAATTAAGTTCAGATCTAATACAATATATATGTCCTTAGTACATATTACATAATTTAGCGGAAGCGATACAATGACAAAACACGATGTCAAGACCTACATGAACCATGTCAGCCCTATGACGATGGCTCACTCATCATAGTTAGGGGAGCTACGGACCCATTCAATGGTCCAGTTCTGAGGCTCCTCACCTTCCCACACAACCTTGTTACAACAATCATAATAGGTCGCTTGAGGAAAACCTGAAAAACAACATCAATGCAAAGCCTGAGTATCTAACATACTCCGCAAGACTTACCCGTCAACCGGTTTACTAAAACCGACTCCTAGTATGCAGGGGGCTGACCGGGTTTATTTGATAGTTGCATAAAAAGCTCCTATTAGTTCTATGCTGCACTTTCAATTTCCTTAAACAAGATTTTACTTTGCTATCGTAGAACACAGCTACGGTGAGTCTAGCTAGCTGCTAAGACATGAATATAGCTAAAGAGCAATACATCACAGCATTGTGTATCCATAGCATAAATAAATTTCAGAAACATAACCACAACTTCACTACTTAACATATCACTGCCGCTGCTCGAACAAGAGGTACTCATAACCGCGAGGGACAGCAATTCGAATTGATTTACATCCTGCAGGAAAACCCAAATACACGACATACGCATCATTTAAGAACATGTATGGCCACCGTTCACAAGATTGCTATAAAGTCGATCCGGGGCCATCGATCCCGAGTACACGTCCTCCCCGCGATACAGTACTTCGTATCCGAGGCTTAACCCATGCACTCTCCAGCGGTCCTCAAACCTATGCAACCACCATGCTATTCACATCACCTCTGGATCGATGAGTATGGCCGTCCAACAATACGGCGCCCACGCTACTAGATTTACCAATTCCCATATTAAAGGTTTGTACTTGGTACTGTTCAATACTTGTTCGCGGAGTTGCAACGATAGGTGTTCCATTTTTATCAAGTTCATCAACCAATTGAACCATAGTTGAATCTATAACCTACCGTTGACTCCACTAGTTTAAGCATAGCATTTGCTAAGAGAGAAGCTTACTAACATACTACTCATAGGTCGTTGCTGGAGTATGCAAGTGTGTTTCATCCAAGTCCTACACTTAATGCACAATACAATATTCCTACTTTTGATAAAGTAAAAAGGACTCGAATGATAAAATAGGTTATGCACCAGGGCTTGCCTTAGGTGTGATCGTAGTTAGCGTCTTCACCAAAATGCACTTCAGATCCTTGCTGGTCCGGTGGGATCTCCTCGGTCTCGATTCCTATAGGGAATGGGCATGCATCAGTGCTAAGGAATACACAAGGTTTTATGGAGTTTTTTTAATTAAAGATGAAATGGAGGGCATGATAATTCATGGCATTTCCTCAGCAAATAAAATTAATGACTTATCATTTATTCATGAATGTGTGCACACCTAAGTATCACATGGTAGCTACTGAATTTTGAAGGGGACAAACTTCTAATTACACAAATGTAACTTTTAATTGTCACAACCTTAGTGTATGTCTACTTTAACATGAGCATGGCCTAAATGTCGATTATATGACATCCCATGCTGATATAGTTAATTAACACTATACATAAAAAATGGCACTTTAATTGCATAACTAGTTCTAGCTCATATAGTTAATTAAGAACCAAGAGTATAAATGCACATAGCATTTCTACTGCAATGGGAGGATGAATGATTCTCCATGAATTTCCAGAAACTAATTTATTCCTACTTTCATTAAATATGCTCATGGAGTAACATCTATATGAAGAAATTCCTAGTTAATTAACAAATGATCAATTTCGGCAGAGAATTTATACTTAGATAGCTTCAAATTTTTCATGGGATTTTACATAAGTGTACAGGTGCATAAGGAACAGGAATGCCAAATTTCATGAATAAATCCCTAGCCAATAATTTATATAAATTCAATCACTGAAAATGAGGATTATCAAATAATACTGAAAATATGCAATAAAATGGAAATGTGCTTTTGCAGAAAGTTTAAGGATGCCATGAAATGACCACTGAGCAAGTTTCATGAATTTTCCATTTATATTTATTTACTTATGAATTTATTAAGCAATTTAGGGTTGTATCTTTAGGGAATTAAATAAATTAATTTACTAAGCAACATTGGACCTCAACCTGTTTTTCTGATAGAGGGGGATTTTAGGAGTTGAACAAAATTTATCTCACATTTTTACGCCTTATCCTTCTCGAGTTTTTGAATTTTAAAGTTTAAACAAAGTTCACTACTAATTACGAGAATGCCATCCGCAGAAATTTGAACTACGCGCGTAGGCGCTGGGCGGCTCGCCGGCGCGCGGCCGAGGCTCGCCGGAGTGCTCGACGCGGTGCGTTGCCGTGGGGGAAATCACTTGGGACCGGCACCGCTTGGCCGTGCACACGACGGTGAGCTGCCCTAGGAGGTCATCGACCGGTGGCAGTGACCGGAGCAATGCCGGCGGCGGCGGAGGAGACAGGGGGGGGGGGGCATCGGCGACGTCACATGTTCTACACAGAGGTCTAGAGAGGACGGGGTGGGGTCAGTGAGCTTCACCTTGGCCTGCAGACAACCGGCGTCGAGGAAGAAGGTGACGGGGATGGCCGGAGGGGGGTTCTCGTCGGCGGGGTGGAGGATTCCGGTGCGACGGCGCTCCGGTCTTCCCGAAATCCGGCAAGTTCACTGCACGAGAGAGGGAGAGGGTCAGGGGACTGCGAGAGGGTTCCCTGGCACGCCGATTTGAGGAGAACACCGGAGAGGGGAAGTTGCCTTGATGGAGCTAAGCGTTGCGGCGGCTATGGCGGTCGGGAGCAGGGTCCAGGGCTTGATTTCGCCGGGGAGAGAGGGAGAAAGAGGTGCCGGCGCTTGGGGGTGTTCTGGCCGGTGGCACAGTAGGGCTGGGCGGAGCAGTGGCCGGCGTGGGTCTGCAGTGGTCGTCCTGGCGCTCCAGTGATCGACGGTGGCGTGTACGGCGGCGTCGGTGTCATGCGAAGATTGGCCAGAGGAGAAGAGAAAGGTTTAACTCGGCTCAACTTGAACATGGCTGGGGTTTGGCCAAAATTCTCCACGTTCTCTTGCTTCAAACTTTACACCAATTTTTGTGTGAGCTCAGGGAAACGTGAGCTCCAACTTTGCTCTTGAGTGCACCAGCTAATTTTGCTTTGATAAATTATGAAATTTCCAAACCTGAAATACACTTTTCTGACTTTGGGGAATTTTTAAGGGTATCAATTAGTTACCAAAAATTCTAGTAAAATTCTTAAAATTCTCTTTTGTGGTGGCCATTCAGAATATGCAAAAATATTGGGGTACTTCTATGGGTTTTGGTAATGTTTGTGAATGACTCATATTTGATTATTCTAGAATTTAATTAAATAGTTTTCCTCTTTTTATTCTTTGGCACATGGATTAATTATACTTTTGCTTAGCCCTTAATTGATGTTAGGTTTAGTTAACTTCATTTTATGACATGGGATGTCACAGCACACCCCCCTTATGAAAATCTCTTCCCGAGATTTGCGAAAGAACAAACAAGAGGGAGGGGTGCGGATGGTTACCGGTTTTGTGAGGCCAAAAATTCCGCAAAGTTGGCCTTCAGAAACTCCTCTTGTTCCCATGTGGCTTCCTCTTTAGTATGGTTACTCCATTGCACCTTGTAGAAGGTGATAGGTCCTTTCGATCGATGATTCAGACGGGGTATTCGGGGTAGGAGAGATCTTCTTCCAATTGCTCGGTGTCGGAGATAACCACGTCGATCGGAGGCTTCAAACATCTCTTGAGTTGGGAGACATGGAAGACGTTGTGCACCCGCTCAAGATTCTCCGGTAGCTGCAACCGGTAAGCGACGGCGCTATGCTTTTCCGTGATCGGAAAAGGTCCGATATAGCGAGGTGCTAATTTCCCTTTGATCTCAAAACGAGATACACCTTTGTTGGGAGAAACCCGAAGATAGACATGATCTCCCTTTCTGAACTCTAATGGACGTCTCCTTTTATTAGAGTAACTTATTTGGTGCGATTGTGCGACCTTCATGTTAGCTTGGATTTGTCGCACCTTCTCTTCGGCTTGCGTGACCAGATCGGGACCGAAAGTAATCCTTTCTCCCGACTCTGACCAATTCAGCGGGGTTCGACATGAGTGACCATACAAAGCTTCGAATGGCGACATTCCCAAACTTTCTTGATAACTATTGTTGTAGGAGAATTCAGCGAACGGAAGACAAGATTCCCAATTTCCACGATTCTCTAGAACACAAGCTCTTAATAAATCTTCCAGATATTGGTTTAGCCTCTCGGTTTGTCCATCAGTTTGCGGATGATAAGCGGAACTGCGGATGAGAGTGGTGCCAAGACAAGCATGCAATTGCTCCCAAAAACGGGCAATAAATTAGGGGCCTCGATCAGATATGATCGTCTTGGGCACACCGTGCGAGCATAGAATTCGCACAATGTAGAGCTCGGCATATTGCTTAGTAGAATAGGTTGTATGGACGGGAATAAAATGAGCGGATTTGGTCAACCTATCCACAATCACCCATATGGAATCGTGCTTCTTAGGTGTGAGGGGTAATCCAACGATGAAATCCATAGCAATGTCCTCCCATTTCCAAGCGGGGATTTTTAATGGGTGCAAAAGACCGGCTGTTCTCAAGTGATCGGTCTTCACACATTGACAAGTATCGCATTCGGAGACATACTGGGCAACTTCTCGTTTCATACGCGTCCACCAAAACTTTTCCCTTAACCCACGATACATTTTGTTGCTGCTGGGGTGTATGGAGTATTTGCACAAGTGAGCCTCATCCAAAATTTTCTTTCTTAGCTCCTCGTTCTTCGGAACAACAAGGCGATTGTTGAACCAAAGTACTCCATCTTCGTCTTGTCGGAAACATGTAGCTTCTTTCTTCCCGATTTTCTGGCGGATATACTCCATTCCCTTGTCCTGCTTCTGGGCTTCTACGATTTCTTGCCGAAGGGTAGGAATGAGAGCTAAATTATACAAGGACCCATGTGGAATGACACAAAGACTTGGTTCGCTCGAATCTGAAATCGGGCGGGCTTCCATAGAGCAAACAATTGCGTGATTGCATTGGTCCCTCCGATTCAAGGCGTCGGCAACCATCTATGTTGCCGCATATTCAGTTATTGTTGAGTGAAGATGTATTTGAGACTTTTGTGGTCAGTGTAGAGGTTAACAAGATTACCGAGCAAGTAGTGATGCCAAGTTTTCAAGGCTAGAACAATGGAGGCCAATTCTAAGTCATGGGTGGGATAATTTTGCTCATGCTTACGGAGTTGTCGTGAGGCATAGGCAATGACATGACCTTCTTGCACAAGAACACAACCCAATCCGGTGCCGGAGGCATCGCAATAAACATCGAATGGTTTGGTGATGTTGGGTTGAGCTAAAACCGGAGCGGATGTCAGATGCTTCTTGAGCGACTGAAAAGCTTCTTCACATGCACTACTCCACTTGAACATAGAATCTTTTTCTAGCAGCTTGGTCATTGGCTTGGCAATACTGGAGAAGTTGGGAATGAATTTCCGATAGTAACCGGCAAGATCAAGGAAACTGCGAATTTGTCTGACCGATTCAGAGCCTTCCAATTCAGCACATCCTCTACTTTGCTAGGGTCCACGGCTACTCCTTCCGCTGATATGACGTGACCCAAGAACGGAACTTGCTTTAGCCAAAATTCACATTTGCTAAATTTGGCATAGAGTTGATGATCTCGGAGTCGTTGTAGAACGATGCGGAGATGTTCGGCGTGCTCTTCTTCGGACCTGGAGTAGATCAGGATATCGTCGATGAATACCACTACAAACTTATCCAACTCGGGCATGAACACGGAGTTCATCAAATACATGAAGTGGGATGGAGCATTGGTGAGACCGAAAGACATGACGAGATATTCGAAGAGACCGTATCGAGTGGAGAAAGCTGTTTTTGGAATATCTTCGGCTCAGATTTTGATTTGATGATATCCGGATCGGAGATCAATCTTGGAGAAGACTTTTGCACCTACTAACTGATCAAAGAGGATATCGATTCGAGGTAGAGGGTACTTGTTCTTGATGGTTACCGCGTTTAACGGTCTATAGTCGACACATAGGCGTAGGGTTCTGTCTTTCTTCTTCACAAAGAGAGCGGGACAACCCCTGGCAAATAATACTGAAAATATGCAATAAAATGGAAATGTGCTTTTGCAGAAAGTTTAAGGATGCCATGAAATAACCACTGAGCAAGTTTCATGAATTTTCTATTTATATTTATTTACTTATGAATTTATTAAGCAATTTAGGGTTGTAACTTTAGGGAATTAAATAAATTAATTTACCGAGCAACATTGGACCTCAACCTGTTTTTCTGGTAGAGGACGATTTTAGGAGTTGAACAAAATTAATTTCACATTTTTAGGCCTTATCCTTCTCGAGTTATTGAATTTTAAAGTTTAAACGAAGTTCACTACTAATTACGAGAATGCCATCCGCAGAAATTTGAACTACGCGCGCAGGCGCTCGGCGGCACCCCGGCGCGCGGCCGAGGCTCGCCGGAGCGCTCGACACGGTGCGTTGCCATGGGGGAAATCACTCGGGACCGGCACCGCATGGCCGTGCACACGACGGTGAGCTGCCCTAGGAGGTCGTCGACCGGTGGCGGTGACCGGAGCAATGCCGGCGGCAGCGGCGGAGACAGGGGGGCTTCAGCGACGTCGCACGTTCTACACAGAGGTCTAGAGAGGACGGGGTGGGGTCAGTGAGCTTCACCTTGGCCTGCAGACAACCGGCGTTGAGGAAGAAGGTGACGGGGATGGCTGGAGGGGGGTTCTCGTCGGCGGGGGTGGAGGATTCCGGCGTGGCGGTGCTCCGGTCTTCCCGAAATCCGGCAAGTTCACTCCACGAGAGAGGGAGAGGGTCAGGGGACTGCGAGAGGGTTCCCTGGCACGCCGATTTGTGGAGAACACCGGAGAGGGGGAGTTGCCTTGATGGAGCTAAGCTCTGCGGCAGTTATGGCGGTCGGGAGCAGGGTCCAGGGCTTGATTTCGTCGGGGACAGAGGGAGAAAGAGGTGCCGGCACTTGGGGGGTGTTCTGGAGTGGTGTGAGGCCAATTGCGAGTTGAGAGGGGGAGAGGAATGAGGGCCAAGCGAGGCGCTGCTCTTAACTGGCGATCGGCGGCAGAGAGAAAGGGAGAGAGAGGGCGACGGCAAGCTGTCAGCAGGGGAGTTGAGGAATGGAGCGCTGCCTTCAAGTTTCGGCCGGTGGCACAGTAGGGCTGGGCGAAGTAGTGGCCGGCGTGGGGTTGCAGTGGTCGTCCTGGTGCTCCAGTGATCGACGGTGGCGTGTACGGCGGCATCGGTGTCGTGCGGAGATTGGCCAGAGGAGAAGAGAAAGGTTTAACTCGGCCCAACTTGAACATGGCTCGGGTTTGGCCAATATTCTCCACGTTCTCTTGCTTCAAACTTTACACCAATTTTTGTGTGATCTCAGGGAAACGTGTGCTCCAAGTTTGCTCTTGAGTGCACCAGCTAAGTTTGCCTTGATAAATTATGAAAATTCCAAACCCGAAATACACTTTTCTGACTATGGGGAATTTTTAAGGGTATCAATTAGTTACCAAAAATTCTAGTAAAATTCTAAAAATTCTCTTTTGTGGTGCCCATGCAGAATATGCAAAAATATTGGAGTACTTCCATGGGTTTTGGTAATGTTTGTGAATGACTCATATTTGATTATTCTGGATTTTAATTAAATAGTTTTCCTGTTTTTATTCTTTGGCACATGGATTAATTATACTTTTGCTTAGCCCTTAATTGATATTAGGTTTAGTTAACTTCATTTTGTGACAAGGGATGTCACAAGGTGCAACGAGGCGAGAAAGTTGGCAGGGATCGCGGGGTCAGTATCTCACTGGAAGACCGTCAGCGGTGAGAGGCGGTGGGGATCGAAGTTCGGCGACGTCGCGATTTAACCACGGTGCATGAAATCGAGCACCGTCTTCTCGTAGAGCTTAACGAGGGCGAGGAAAAGTCCGGCATCGGGTTGGCGGTCGGCGAGGAGGGCCAGAGATGGGAGCTCGTCGGCGGGGCAGCTCGGCGATTGGTGACACAGAGGCGGCGGCCGGGGAAAACTGGAACTGTTCTCGCCTCAAACCATGAGACAAGAACTCAAGAGTTTAGATACATGCGCTAGGGAGTTACCAACTTGTGTGCCAATGGAATTTGCAAATGACTCACCGAGCTGAAAGAATTTCGTGGAGCCGCGAGCAAGCCTAGAGAAGCAGGTCTTTCACGTTCTTGGTTCGATTGGCTCGATTCAAGCGAGGAGTGGCCGATTGGATGATACTGGAGATGGAGGCTCTAATGCACAGCATCTTGTGGAGTTCTAAGGGCCAAGGAGGCGCTGGAAAGGCAGAGAGGGAGCTCTGATCAAATGAAGTCTCTGTACCAGTGGAAGGAGAGGGAAAAAGATTTTGCACTGGACCCCCTAGACTATTTGATTTCTTCCAAAAAGGTCCCAGGTCAAAGGTACACACAAATAAAATAGCTAGGAAGCTCCTAAAATTATGGAATTTTGCACAAAGGCCCTGAGAGATATTTGTGGTGCTCTGGTGGGACCCATTCGATCAAAAAAATTATAATTATTTTATAATTAACTCCCCAATGTGAAAGGTTTCTATGCTTTAATTAATTATTTGGGGTATTTCCACAAATGGTAAATTGCTCATTAAATTCATAAAATTCAATTTTATTATTACTAATCTGATTATGAATTTATTTGACATATGTTATATTGTAAAATTTCATTTAGCTCACAAATTGGTTGCAAGGTTTTTAATTGCCTGGGATAAATTTAAATAATTTGAGTGAGGCTTAATCGGATTTTCTTGTACTCAATTCTTAATGTGACTTCTTATGAGCTGCGTCTTGGGAGAAAACCCTCAGTTTCTCATTTGTGTGCCTTTGGTTGCAAGTGCATTATTCTCAAACATGGCAATCATGGTAAGTTTGAGTCGAGATCTTCTGATGGCATCTTTCTTGGTTACTCTCTATATGGTCATTCCTACAGAGTTTTGAATTTGGAAACTAACACCATCATAGAATCCTGCGATGTAACCTTTGATGAATCAATCTCTAGTGCAAGGAATGTGATTGAGTCTATAGGTGACAAGGAGCTGAAGGAAAGTATCTTTGTAGAAGAGGACCTACATGGATTTGATAATGATGACATGATTCACTTTATCTCTCATCTGAGCTTGTTCCTGCTGCTACCACTACTCCAGCAGAGGGTCCAGAAGCTTCTACATCCACTTCAGCGGCTGTCGAGCGAGCTCCAGCTGTGGTTGAGGGGGAGGTACACTCTGAAAGAGAGGCCCCCAGCCACATTCAACGTCAGCATCCACCTCAACAGATGATTGGTAATATCTATGAGAAGACAACAAGGTCAAGGTCTGCACATCTCGCTTGCTTTCCCAATTCTCTCTTTGTTGCAACCTTTGAACCCCGAGATGTTGGACATCCAGTATCTGATGAACATTGGGTTAATGCCATGCATGAGGAATTGGAAAAATTTGAGAGAAATAAAGTTTGGACCCTTGTAGAGCCTCCCAAAGATGTCAATGTCATAGGAACCATGTGGGTGTTCAAAAACAAACATGGGGAGGATGGTGAGGTTGTGAGAAACAAGGCTAAGCTTGTTGCTCAGGGTTTTCGCCAAGTGGAGGGCTTAGATTATGGTGAAACCTTTGCTCCTGTTGCTCATATAGAAGCCACTAGGATCTTGCTTGCATTTGCTACCTCCAAGGGCATTAGACTCTATCAAATGGATGTCAAGAGTGCTTTTCTAAATGGTTTCATAGAGGAAGAAGTGTATGTGAGGCAACCCCCTGGCTTTGAGCACCACAAATACCCAAACCATGTGTACAAGCTTCAGAAGGCTTTGTACGGGCTAAAGCCAGCACCTAGGGCATGGTATGCTAGGTTTAAGACCTTCTTGCTAGAGCGCGAGTATGTCATGGGGTGTGTTGACAAAACCTTGTTCACTCTAAAGCATGGCAATAACTTTCTAATGGTTCAGATTTATGTGGATGATATCATTTTTGGTGGTTCCTCTCATGTTCTTGTGTCGAGATTTCAGGAAGCCATGGAAAATGAATTTCAGATGTCGATGATGGGCGAGTGATGTAGATATGGCCCGTTCTTCCAAGAGGTAAGGGGATAAACTCGAATTTGAGGAACTCGGCATCGATGACACGGCTTGAATCAGTCATGATCCAACCCCGCAACCGTTACTCCAAGCACAACTTGATTGTTCCTACAAGTGAAATCGAGAACACAAGCAAGAGAGGATAAACACGCGATCTGAAATTTTTTGCAAATATGGATGAAGCAAATCACAAGAAAAGGTTTAAGCTCTAAACACAAAAGGACTAATCGCCACAGTGGTGTAGAACAAGAACAGGGGCCCTGGATTACTGTAAAAGAACTTGTCGCCACCGTTACAATAATTCGATCAAGTTTCTCTCTGGAAAACTGAACTAAACAAAACCCGAACCTAAAAGACGGCGGCTACTGAGTTTATGTAGGAACCAGGGACGTCCTAGGATTGGGGGCGACCAGGGGGGCACCCACAACATGGGCTTAAGGCCCGACACGATACATGGCCAAGTTGGCCCAAAATAGGTGGCGCAGCACCTTGTCATGGTCACATATTATGACTCATGACCCTTCTGGAGCTAGGACCAGAAACAAAACGACTACGTCATCGTCCCCTTTCCAACGCATCAAAGAACGCCTCGTTTGGACGTCGGATGTGGGAGATATCATCAAAACCGTGAAGGGGTGTCGTCTGAATCCGAGACAAATACGGCGACCATGTTGGTGACGACTTGTAACTTGGGGAAGGCCATGATATGCGCGTATCCAGCGTGGTGATGTCCTCATCAGCGAGCTCACCATCTTTCTTGGGCTTCAAATCAAGCAGTGCAAGTAAGGCACTTTCATACATCAAGCCAAGTACACGAAGGATCTCCTGAAGAAGTTCGACATGATCAATGTGAAGTCGTTGTCTACTACAATGTCCACTACAACGGCACTTGACCTTAATGAAGACTGTGAAGCGGTGGACCAAAGGAAGTACAGGAGCATGATAGGCTCTGTCTTGTACCTGACGGCCACAAGACCCGACATACACTTTGTGGTGTGTCTTTGTGCTCGCTTTCAAGCTTCCCCAAGGGTGACTCATCACAAGGCTGTCAAGCGCATCTTCAGGTATCTCAAATACACCCTTGAGTTCAGTCTTTGGTACTCTGCATCTTCATCTCTTGATATCATTGGGTATTCGAATGCGGACTTTGCTAGGTGTAGAATTGATAGGAAGAGCACTTCTGGTACTTGCCATTTCTTAGGTACTTCCTTGATTTGTTGGTCTTCTCATAATCAGTTGAGTGTTTCCCAATCCACCTCAGAGGCTGAGTATGTTGCTGCTGCTAGCTGCTGCTCAAATCCTATGGATTGTGTCCACCATGAGAGACTATGGGTTAACCTTTAAGGGTGTTCCACTCATGTGTGATAACTCCAGTGCCATATGCTTAGTCAAAAACCCAATCCAACATGGTAAGGTCAAATACATCAATGTGTGATTCCACTTCCTGAGAGACAATATTGAGAAGGGGGATGTTGAGCTCAAATACATCGATACCAGAAACCAACTAGGCGATATCCTCACCAAGCCCCTAGATGCTTCGAGACATGCTTTTCTTCGGGGGGAACATGGTGTTTGTCATCCTTATGACATCATATATACAAGTGAAAACCAATTCCCCCTCAAATGATGCCATAGGGATGACAAACACCAAGTTCCCCCCGAAGAAAAGCATGTCTCGAAGCATCTAGGGGCTTGGTGAGGATATCAGCTAGTTGGTTTTTGGTATCAATGTATTTGAGCTCAACATCCCCCTTCTCAACATTGTCTCTCAGGAAGTGGAATCACACATTGATGTGTTTGACCTTACCATGTTGGACTGGGTTTTTGGCTAAGCATATGGCACTGGAGTTATCACACATGAGTGGAACACCCTTAAAAGTTAACCCATAGTCTCTCATGGTAGATACAACCCATAGGATTTGTGAGCAGTAGCTACATACTCAGCCTCTGTGGTGGATTGGGCAACACTCGACTACTTATGAGAAGACCAACAGATCAAAGAAGTACCCAAGAAATGGCAAGTACCAGAAGTGCTCTTCCTATCAATTCTACACCCAGCAAAGTCCGCATCCGAATACCCAATGACATCAAGAGATGAAGATGCAGAGTACCAAAGACCAAACTCAAGGGTGTATTTGAGATACCTGAAGATGCGCTTGACAGCCTTGCGATGAGTCACCCTTGGGGAAGCTTGAAAGCGAGCATAAAGACACACCACAAAGTGTATGTTGGGTCTTGTCGCTGTCAGGTACAAGAGGGAGCCAATCGTGCTCCTGTACTCCCTTTGATCCACCGCTTCACAGTCTTCATCAGGGTCAAGAGCCATTGTAGTGGACATTGGTGTAGACAACAACTTCACATTGACCATGTCGAACTTCTTCAGGAGATCCTTCGTGTACTTGGCTTGATGTATGAAAGTGCCTTGCTTGCACTACTTGATTTGAAGCCCAAGAAAGAAGGTGAGCTCTCCCATCATTGATATCTGAAATTCACTTTCCATAGCTTCCTGAAACCTGTACACAAGAGCATGAGAGGAACCACCAAAGATGATATCATCCACGTAAATCTGAACCATTAGAAAGTCATTGCCATGCTTGAGAGTGAACAAGGTTTTATCAACACACCCCATGAAATATCCACGCTCTAGCAAGAAGGTCTTAAGCCTAGCATACCATGCCCTAGGTGCTTGCTTTAGCCCGTACAAAGCCTTCTAAAGCTTGTACACATAGTTTTGGAATTTGTGGTGCTCAAAGCCTGGGGGTTGCCTCACATACACTTCTTCCTCTATGAAACCATTTAGGAAAGCACTCTTGACATCCATTTGATAGAGTCTAATGCCCTTGGAGGCAGCAAATGCAAGCAAGATCCTAATGGCTTCTATGCGAGCAATAGGAGTAAAGGTTTCACCATAATCTAAGCCCTCCACTTGGCTAAAACCTTGAGCAACTAGCCTAGCCTTGTTTCTCACAACCTCACCATCATCCCCATGTTTCTTTTTGAACACCCACTTGATTCCTATGATATTGACATTTTTGGGATGCTCTACAAGGGTCCAGACTTTGTTTCTCTCAATGTTTTCCAACTCCTCATGTATGGCATTAACCAAATGTTCATCAGATAGTGCATGCCCAACATCTCAGGGTTCAAAGGTTGCAACAAAGAGAGAATTGGTAAAGCAAGCAAGATGTGCAGACCTTGACCTTGTTGTCCTCTCATAAAGATTACCGATCATCTGTTGAGGTGGATGTTGATGCTGAATGTGGTGAGGAGCCTCTCTCTTAGAGTGTACCTCCCCCTCAACCACAGTTAGAGCTTGCTCGACAGATGCTGAAGTCAATGTAGAAGCTTCTGGACCCTCTACTGGAGTAGTGGTAGCAGCAGGAACAAGCTCAGATGAGAGATGAAGTGAATCATCATCATCCTCATCAAAGCCCTATAGGTCCTCTTCTACAAAGATGCTCTCCTTCATCTCCTTGTCACCTGCAGACTCAATCACATTCCTTGCATAAGAGTTTGATTCATCAAAGGTTACATCGCAGGATTCTATGATGGTGTTAGTCTCCAAATTCAAAACTCTGTAGGAATGACCATGAAGAGAGTAACCAAGAAAGATTCCATCGGAAGACCTTGACTCAAACATATCAAGATTGCCAAGCTTGAGAATAAAGCACTTGCAACCAAAGGCCCGCAAATGAGAAACTGAGGGCTTTCTCCCAAAACGCAGCTCATAAGAAGTCACATTAAGAATTGAGCACAAGAAAATCCGATTGGAAACACAGCAAGCAGTGCTAATGGCCTCAGCCCAGAACCGCCTCGGAGTCCTATGTTCATCGAGCATCGTCTGGGCCATCTCCACTAAGATTCTGTTCTTTCTTTCAACCATACCGTTCTGTTAGGGAACCCGAGGTGCTGAAAACTGATGCTCAATACCATGCTCAAGATAGAAAGCATCAAAGGAGGAGTTCTTGAACTCGGTGCCATTATCACTACGAATTGCTCGTAATGCACCAGGGAGTTCCTTGAGCAACCTCAAAGCTAAGCTCCGAAAGTGATGAAACACTTCATCCTTGCTCTCAAGAAAGTAGACCCAAGAGTAGCGAGAATAGTCGTCAACAATCACAAGAACATACCACTTCCCACCCACCGAACGAACCCGAGAAGGACCAACAGTGTCCATGTGAAGCAACTCTCCATGACGTTCAGTCATCACCAAATTGATTGGTGGATGAGAAGCGGCAATCATTTTCCCATGACAACAAGGAGCACAAACCAAATCCTTATCAAATTTGAGCTTAGGCAATCCTCGGATCAAACCTAGGCCACTCAAGTGACATAACAAGTCAAAGCTCATGTGACCCAGTCTCCTATGCCATTTCCAGAGCTCGGAAGAAGATTGAGCAAACAAGCACTTGTGAGAACCAGGAGAACCAGCAAAATCAGCTTAAAAAACTCTACCAATGCGAGAAATCCCACAAACCAAGGAACCACTCGAATCAAGAACACAAGAAGCATTCGACTTAAAGCGCACTTCCAAACCAACATCAAGAAGCTGAGAGACAGAGAGGAGATTATACTTGAGAAACTCAACCAAACCAACATCATTGAGAGTGAAGTTCTCATTTACCTTTACTACACCCCTTCCCTTTACTCTTCCTCTCTTGTCATCTCCAAAGGTCACACACTCCTGACGCTTCAATGGAGTGAGGCTCGAGAACCACTTTGCATTTCCGGTCATGTGGCGCGAACACCTGGAATCCATCAACCACTTGTTCTCCAAGCCTCCACCTGCTGCCTATAAAGAATGAGAAGTGAAAGTTGATGGCTCAGTGCTGGGGTTAGTCAAAAAGCATTTGGGAATCAAGCACTTAACCATATGACAGGTAGTAGTCATCACAATTCTTTGCACTTTATCATTCGAACGCATGGAACGAGAACCACGATGGGGAAAATGTGGCCTGTCAAAGCATCTCGACTCAAACTTTGAGTTGTGAGGATAGAAATCATCTGTGTGAAAGCCAAATCCACGTGAGTGACGCTCACCACGATGGGGAAAACATGGGGCGCCAAAGCGCTACTGCGCAAAGCCTCTGTTTCATAAATCAAAGCCATATGAGGAATGACCCTGTCCACGATAGGCACGAGAAAAAGAGCGAGGCTGAAAGTCAACAAAATCATCATAAAAAGCATCCCTAGTCAACTCAGCTTGCTTCCTCTCAATCCTCTTACGCCTATAACAGAATTCATCCAAGTGGCCCTTGCGACCACAAAACATGCAAATGTAGACACCCTTAGGATCCAGAGTCGGTGTCGTGGTCGTTCTTTGCCATGAAGCAAAGTCCAGTGAAGTCAACCTTCCTCTTGACTCGTGGCTTCTCAACCTCCTCCTCCGAGCTTGTAAAGCCTTCGCTTGATGTGAGGTCAACATCGCTCAAGGCGGCAACGCAGGCGCGTGCAATGGCCTTGGCGAACTTCTTGGAGTTCTTGCCCTTCTTGTAGAAGCGGTTCTTCTTCTTCTTGAAGTCTTCAGTGTTGTTGTCGCGGTACCCGGCCTTCTTCTTCTTCTTGGGACAATCAGCGCTGAAGTGTCCTGGGTCACCGCACTCGAAGCAGGTTCTTGAACCACCTCCTCTTCTTTCCTTCCGATTGTTGTAGAACTTCCTGAACTTCCTTGTGAGCAAGGACAGCTCCTCGTCAAGAATGCACTCCATTTGTTCATTGGAAGATGCAACAAGAGAAGACAAAGCAAACTCCAAGGAAGACTTGTCAAGTGAGGGGTTAGTTCCATAAGAAGCATCACTGTGACTAACCTTTTGAGAGCTAGAAAGCAAAGCCATGCTAGAAGCAGGAATAGCAAGATTAGGATGAGATTTCCTAGACAGTTCATGAGATTTCAGCTTGCTATACAGTTGCTCACAGTTCAAGGTGTTGAAGTCAGCAGTTTCTTCTAGAGCAGCAATTTTAACCCCCCAAACATTTTCATCAAGTGAGTATAGCAGTTGCTTAGCTCTATCATTGTCATTGTACACAAGGGTACCACAAGCCCGCAAGTTGCACACAATTGCCTCAAACCTACGATAAGTTTCATCTAGTGACTCGCCCGGTTTTTGAGCAAAGGTTTGGTACTGTCTATTGTAAGAATCCTTACGCATAGACTTGACCTGGTTGGTACCCTCATGGTAAGTGCAAAGCGTATCCCAAATAGCATGAGCAGTGTCAAGGTGTGCAACCCTATCATGTTCGCTCCTACCAAGTGCAGAAAGCATAATATTGACAGCTTTGGAGTTGTTATCATACCTGACTAACTCACCTGCAGAGGCAGTGTTTAGGTCTTGTGGTATAGCATACTCCTGATCAAGAATCTCCCAAATTGCACGTACTTGACTTAGCAGATACGCCTTGGTCCGTGACTTCTAGTAAGGAAAGTCCTCTCCATTGAACATCCACAGCTTGATAGCATGTTTCTCTATGTCGCCTTCAGATCACAAAGTCGGTGAAGGTCAACTAGTGATCAAACCGGCTCTGATACCAATTGAAGGACTGAGAAGGCGACCAGAGGGGGGGTGAATGGGAGCCAAATAAAATTCTCCAAGAGAACTTGACCTATATACCAAAAACAACCCAAGCCAACCTCTAAATCGATCACCAAGGCTACACACACCAACTTGTGATGTACTAGCCCTAGGAGTGATCAACCACACAAAAGAAACACAGCGGAAACTCATCGGGAGTGCTGATCCCTGCCACCGGCAGTGCCGGTCATGCCTATTGGCAGTGCCGGTCCCACCTATCGGCAGTGCCTGTGCGGGATGCTGTCGCACTAGAACCTACAGACCAGACCGATCGGTAGTGCCAGTCCTAGTCATTGGCAGTACCGGTCGACCCCCGACAGAATAGAAAATCTCTCGGGATCTTGTCAAAACTTCTCCAAAAACTAATCAAACAAACTCCAAATGATGCGATTTTTGGACCAGTGAATCCTCATCACATCGCGACCCTAATCCTAGGAGATCAACTCGATGGGCTCAAGGAATCATCACGAATTTCTGATCTTGTGCCAAGAACACCAAAAAGGGGAAACTTGAGAAATCCTTCAAATTGAAGGTGCTAGAGCCAATAATTCCATCAAGGATCCATATAGGATTATCCTAGCTCATCCTAGCAACAAGTTTCTCAAGAAATCCGGGCCAAAAACTCATTCAAAAGTGAGATCGAAAATCACCACAAAAATGCTTCTGAAAATAGGAAAAAGGGAATTTCGGGATTCAAGTGAAGAGGGAAATCTTGAGCACGAAAATACTTCTCATATCATGGAAAGGTGCTTACAAGATCCATAGGTACAAGTCTAGGAAGCCACCCTCTTCCTCCCACTATTTGGAAGAGCAAGAGATGTCTCTCACACACCCACTACTCTCCTCTCAAACATGAAGTCCTCTCCTAGCACTTTGAATAGAGTCCTAATATAAGGCTAATGAGAAGAGAGTCACCTCTCCCACTAGCCACACCTCTCCTTATATAGGCTTAGCGTCTATTGTCCACATGACCACTCTACCCTTGACCTACATAACACACCCACCTACCACCGGGGGCATAATCGTCCATCTTTACTTCATCTCGAAGCAAGCTCCGTGATGGTGCCACGTGCACCACCAACCACCGCCACCGGTTTTGAGGCCCATACCGATAAACCGCCTTGCACGCTTCTCAAAGCATGACTTCTCAATGTTGACGCGTGTCACCTTGTCCCATGATCCTGACCACGGTAGGTTTCTCCCAGTCCCTGACCATCGGGCCCCCTTGTCACTTGCACCGACATCCCGTTCGCCTTGACTTGCTCAACACGCCACCTTCATCACCACCATGGTTTTGAGGCTCAACCGCGAAACCGTCAGTGCTTCTTGCCTCTCCACATGTACGGTGTGGATCACCCTTGACTTCACTCGGCATCCCGATCGTCTGGCCCCAAGTCCCCTACTTGTGCCCGATCCTCTTGCCGTTGACCGCCAAGTTGACTCTAGTGACCTACACATCATGAGACAAGCAAACACATTTCCCATCTCCTGCAACATCACCAATATCTCCACCAACTCCGGTTAGTCATAACCATGATATGCAAACCCATGCAATCCCTGGATTCCCGCATTTCAACTCAAACACCAAATCCGCTCAAGTCAATTACTCATCACAAATATAGCAAACCATGGCACATATCCACATGGTTTCTCAAGCATGAAGTCATGCTTTGAGAAGCATGCAAGGCGGTTTCCTGGTTTGGGCCTCAAAACCAGTGGCGTGGTTGGTGGTGCATGTGGCATCATCATGGAGCTTGCTTCGAGGCGAAGCAAAGTCGTGAGGAGCGCGAGGGCGTTCGGGCGACGAGGAGAAAGATGGATGAATTTGCCCCTGGTGGTAGGTGGCAGTGTTAAGTAGGTCAAGGGTAGAGTGGTCATGTGGACAACCCTTGGGCCTATATAAGGAGAGGTAGGGCTGGTGGGAGATGTGAGCCTCTTGCACTAGTTTTGTGGGTTTCATTCGTTTTGTGCTGGGAGAGTGCTTCATGTAATAGAGGAGAGGAGAGGGTGTGTGAGAGACATCTCTTGCTCTTCCAAATAGTGGGAGGAAGAGGGTGGATTCCTAGCCTTGTACCTATGGATCTTGTAAGCAACTTTCTATGATATGAGAAGTATTTTCGTGCTCAAGATTTCCCTCTTCACTTGAATCCCGAAATTCTCTTTTTCCTATTTTCGGAGCTATTTGTTGGTGATTTTTTATCTCATTTTTGGACTAGTTTTTGGCTCTGATTTCTTGAGAAACTTGTTGCTAGGATGAGCTAGAACAACCCTCTATGGATCCTTGACCGAATCAATAGCTCTAGCACCTTCGATTTGAAGGATTTCACAAGTTTCCCCTTTTTGGTGTTCTTGGCACAATATCTAAAATTTGTGATGATTCCTTGAGCCAATTGAGATGATTTTCTAGGATTAGGGTCGTGATGTGATGAGGATTCACTGGTCCAAAAATCGCATCATTTGGAGTTCATTTGGTTTGGTTTTGGAGAAGATTTGCCAAATTCCCGAAAATTTTAGCTGTTCTGTCGGGGTCGATCGGCACAGCCGACGACCAGGACCGGCACTGCTGTTGGGTCTTAGAACCGTGCACCGGCACTGCCGATGGGCCAGATCGGCACTGCCAATGGGGCCATCTGGCATTGCCGATGGTCCTGATCGGCACTGCCGGTGGTGGTTCAGTAAAGTGCAGTTTGTGAGGTTTTTTTGACTATCTCGAGTCTCTGTTGTTTCCTGTTGTTTCCGCTATGTTTCTTTGCTGTAGTTGATGACTCCTAAGATTAGTACACCATGAGTTGGTGTGTGTAGTCTTGGTGATTGGTTCAGAGGTTGGCTTGGGTTGTTTTTGGGATATAGGCCAAGTTCTCTCGGAGAATTTTTTATTGGCTCCCATTCATCTCCCCCCCCCCCTCTGGTCGCTTTCTCGGTCCTTCATCTTGTGCATAAACTTGAATAATCTGCTAAGTGCTTTGATCAAGAATAATTCTAAAATACTAAATCCAAACACTATGACTTGAAGCCTCAGGGTGTTTGCCATAATCATTCGTGCGACCCTCCGTATGGATAAGAGGACACATGAGGATAAACAATAATCACTTGATCAACTGAGTCTCTGTTGCATATATGAGCATTTGTAGAGCTTATTTTCTGCGAATGCTTGTTGCCCTAGTTGTGATTGAGACTGGCTAGATTCTTATGATTCACTGGATGCTTGTTTTGCCTTTGATGGGAGTACTTACACATATGGTGGCAGATTTTCTCATGATAAGAAAAATTTGATTCTATCTAAGCTAGTCAATCTTTCTGCTTAGCTTGTATAGCTCTTGGTGTTTATGCCTTGCTATCTATTTTTTATCTTTGTATGGTTGTGCGCCATTGCTTTTACACTTCATAGCTCTATGCTTGTGATTAGCATAGTTAAACGCTTGTTTGCATAATTGTTGAAGCTCCTTAGGTTTGCATTTTCATGCATTACATGTTTGCTTGTTCTTTTGCCTCTTTGATGAGTTCATTGCCAAAGGGGGAGAAAATATGGGTCATGCACAAATAATGTTAAGAAACTTTAAATGATCCATTTTGTACTACATCAGACCTACCACAAGTTGAGGGGGAGCATATCATGACCTTGAGCGTTGTCTTTCGCTTTTCACATTCTTTGCGTCTCAAGTCGCTTTCTTGCCAACTCTTGGTTTTGTGATCCCTACTTTGCTAGATGGCTTGTTTTCACCTTTTCTTTGGGTTTGGCCATCTGGCTGCATTTATTTGGTTTCACATTTCACTCTCTAATCTTTGTGCATTTGAGGTTGTCAATGTACTCATCAAGGGGGAGATTGAGAAACCATGTGGATATGTGCGATGGTTTACAACATATGTGATGAGTAATTGACTTGAGCGGATTTGGTGTTTGAGTTGAAATGTGGGGATCTGGTGTGACAACCCTACTCCGAAAAGTAGAGATGGTTAATGAAGTAACCATACATAGCATTCACACATGAACATTCATCATTTACAACATTACATCACTTAGGTGCATAATATTACAAGTCCAGAGGTAAAATATAATTACGTTCAGATCTAATACAATATCTATGTCCTTAGTACATATTACATAATTTAGCGGAAGCGATACAATGACAAAACACGACGTCAAGACCTACGTGAACCATGCCAGCCCTATGACGATGGCTCACTCATCACAGTTAGGGGAGCTAGGGACCCATTCAATGGTCCAGTTCTGAGGCTCCTCACCTTCCCACACAACCTTGTTACAACAATCATAATAGGTCGCTTGAGGAAAACCTGAAAAACAACATCAATGCAAAGCCTGAGTATCTAACATACTCCGCAAGACTTACCCGTCAACCGGTTTACTAAAACCGACTCCTAGTTGCATAAAAAGCTCCTATTAGTTCTATGCTGCACTTTCAATTTCCTTAAACAAGATTTTACTTTGCTTATCATAGAACCCAGCTACGGTGAGTCTAGCTAGCTGCTAAGACATGAATATAGCTAAAGAGCAATACATCATAGCAACATGTATCCATAGCATAAGTAAATTTCAGAAACTTAACCACAACTTTACTACTTAACACATCATTGCCACTGCTCGAACAAGAGGTACTCATAACCGCGAGGGACAGCAATTCGAATTGATTTACATCCTGCAGGGAAAACCCAAATACACGACATACGCATCATTTAAGAATACGTATGGCCACCGTTCACAAGATTGCTATAAAGTCGATCTGGGGCCATCGATCCTGAGTACACGTCCTCCCCGCGATACAGTACTTCGTATCCGAGGCTTAACCCATGCACTCTCCAGCGGTCCTCAACCCGTGCAACCACCGTGCTGTTCACATCACCTCTGGATCGATGAGTATGGCCATCCAACAATATGGCGCCCAAGCTACTAGGTTTACCAATTCCCATATTAGAGGTATGTACTTGGTACTGTTCAATACTTATCCGCGGAGTTGCAATGATAGGTGCTCCATTTTATCAAGTTCATTATCCAAGTGAACCATAGTTGAATCTAGAACCTACCGTTGACTCCACTAGTTTAAGCATAGCATTTGCTAATGGAAAAGCTTACTAACATACTAATCATAGGTCCTTGCTGGAGTATGCAAGTGTGTTTCATCCAAGTCCTACACTTAATGCACAATACAATACTCCTACTTGTGATAAAGTAAAAGGACTCGAATGACAAAACTGGGTTATGCACCGGGGCTTGCCTTGGGTGTGATCATAGTTAGCGTCTTCACCAAGGTGCACTTCAGCTCCTTGCTGGTCCGATGTGATCTCCTCGGTCTCGATCCCTATATGGAATGGACATGCATTAATGCCAAGGAATACACAAGGTTTCATGGAGTTTCCTTAACTAAAGATGGAATGCATGGCATGACAATTCATGGCACTTCCTCAGCAAATAAAAATAAAAATTAATGACTAATCATTTATTCATGAATGTGTGCACACCTAAGTATGACATGGTAACTACTGAATTTTTGAAGGGGACAAACTTCTAATTACTAGAATGCAACTTTTAATTATCACAATCTTAGTGTAAGTCTACTTTAACATGAGCATGGCCTAGATGTTGATTAAATGACCTCACATGCTGATGAGGATATGACAATGTAGTACTTAGGGTCAAATTTCAGAAAGTTCATTTTTGAGCCACTTAGCTAAAGTGACCATGTGCAAACTAACACTATACCTAGATATGGCATTTTTAATTTCATCACTAGTTCTAGCTCATAGAGTTAATCAAGAACCAAAGCATAGCACTGAAACATGAGAATTTCTACTGTAATGTGAAGCTGAGTTATTTTCCATGGACTTCTAGAAATTAATTTATTCCTACTTTCCTTAAATACACACATAAAGTAACATTTATATGAAGAAATTCCTAGTTACTTAGCAAATGATCAATTTCGACAGCAAATTTTTCATGGGATTTTTCAAAAGTGTACAAGTGCATAAGGAACAGGAATGCCAAATTTCATAATTAAATTCCTAGCCAATAATTTACATAAATTCAATTACTAAGAATGAGGATTTATGCAATAATACAAAAAATATGCATGTAAATGGAAATGTGCTTTTGCAGAAAGTTTAAGGATGCCCTGACATACTTACTGAGAAAATTTCATGAATTTACCACTTACACATAATTACTTATGAATTTATTAAGCAAATTAGGGTTGTGACTTTGATGGATTAAATAAATTAATTTACTGAATAAACTTGGACTTCATCCTATTTTTGTGGTAGAGAAAGATTTTAGGAGTTGAACAAAATTAATTTCACAATTTTTGGCCTTGTATTTCTCGAGATATTGAATTTTGAAGTTTATTCAAAGTTTACTATTATTTACAGTTTCGCCACTGGGTTCAAATTTTTCCAGGCGCGTGCGCGCACCCGCATGATCTCCATGCGGCCGATCGGCGACACGATCGGGGCTCGCAAGCTACTCGCATGATCTCCATGCCGAGGGGATCTCGTGGAGGGGGTCGGAGGGGAGAGGGTCTCACCGGAGGTGGCCGGCGATGACGCGCGGCGGCAGAGGCAACTCCGGCAAGGTCCATGTGACGGTGCCGAGGGAGAGGGAGGCTGAGGTTTGGTCGACGAGCTTCGCGGTGGTCCGGGGACGGTCGGCATCGAGGAACTTGTCGAGGGGGAAGGCCGGAGCAGGGTTCCCGTCGGCGAGGTGGGGCGGTTTCGGCGACGGCAGTCTTTTCTCCTCAAATTCCGGTGAGGGAACTGCACAGGGGAGGGAGGGAGTCAGAGGGGAGTGGGGTGGAATCCTTGCGCATCGATTTACGAAGAAAGAGGGGACGGAGAGCTGGGCTAGGCAGAGCTCGGGGCGGCGGCGGCCATGGCGGCCAGAACAGGGCACTAGCTCGGTTTTTCGCCAGGGAGAGGAAGGGGAACTGAGTGCCGGTGCTCGGGGGTGCTCGGGAGGGTGTGAGAGCCAGTTGCGAGTTGAGAGAGTGAGAGAAATGAGGCTGGTGTGCTGCTGCTGCCGCTGCTCCCCTTTTGACTCGGCCGGCGGAGTGATGGCCGAGAGCGGGTGAGAGAGGAAGAGAGAGGGAGGGAGGGTCACGCTGTCGGTAGGGGAGTGGCTGCCGGCGGTGGGCGGCTTCAATTCCCAGCCGGTGGCACAGGGCGGCGAGTTGGCAGCGCAGTGGCTGGCATGGGGCAACAGGAAATCGGCGGTGGCGACAGTGCCCGGGTACAACCCGGTGTCGGGTTAGAATTGGCCGGGGAGAAGAGGAAGATTGACCCGGTTTTGACCCTGGACCTTCACTCGGGTTTTCTCTGTTTTGCCATGTTACCTTGCTCCAAATTGGACCCTAATTTTTGTGTAGGCTCAGGAGAACGTGTCCTCCAACTTTGCTTTTGGGTGCACCAGCTAGATTCGCATTGACAAATTATGAAAATTCCAAACCCGAAATACACTTTTTTGAGTTTGGAGGAATTTTTAAGGGTATCAATTAGTTACCAAAAATTCTGGAAAAATTCTCAAAATTCTATTTTATTATGGCCATTCAGAATATGCAAAAATATTGGGGTACTTCCATGGGTTTTGGTAATGTTTGTGAATGACCCCTTTGTGAATATTATGGACTTAATTCAGTAGGTTTCTTTGGCACATGGATTAATTATACTTTTGCTTAGCCCTTAATTGATGTTAGGTTTGGTTAACTTCATTTTTGTGACATGGGATGTCACATCTGGGGATTGCATGAGTTTGTGCATGTCATGGTTTTGACTAACCAGAGTTGGTGGAGGTATTGGTGATGTTGGAGGAGATGGGAAATGTGTTTGCTTGTCTCATGATGTGTAGGTCACTGGAATCAACTTGGCGGTCAACGGCAAGAGGATTGGGCACAAGTAGGGCACTTGGGGCCAGACGATCGGAATGTCGGGTGAAGTCAAGGGTGATCCACACCATACACGTGGAGAGTCAAGAAGCATGGACGGTTTCGCGGTTGAGCCTCAAAACCGTGTTGGTGATGAAGACGACGTGTTGACCAAGTCAAGGTGAGCGGGATGTCGGTGCAAGTGACAAGGGGGGCCGATGGACAGGGATCGGGAGAGACTTGCCGGTGGTCAGGATTGTGGGACAAGGTGACACGCGTCAACATCGAGAAGTCACGCTTTGAGAAGCGTGTAAGGCGGTTTCCCAGTTTGGGCCTCAAAACTGGTGGTGGTGATTGGAGGTGCACGTGGCACTATTATGGAGCTTGCATCGAGGGCAAGCAAAGTTGTGAAGGGCTCGATGGCGTTCAGGCGATGAAGAAAAAGATGGACGGTTATGCCCCCGGTGGTAGGTGGGTGTGTTATGTAGATCAAGGGTAGTGTTGTGATGTGGACAATAGACCTTGGGCCCATATAAGGAGAGGTAGGGCTAGTGGAAGAGGTGCCTCTCTTCCCATTAGCCTTGTATTAGAATTCTATACAAAGTGCTAGGAGAGGACTTCATGTTTTAGTGGAGAGTAGTGGGTGTGTGAGAGACATCACTTGCTCTTCAAAATAGTGGGAGGAAGAGGGTGGCTTCCTAGCCATGTATCCATGTATCTTGACTTGATGAATCAATGATATGAGATTCAAATTCGTGCTCAAGTTCTTCCTCTCTCCCTGAATCCCGAATTTCTCTTTTTCCCTATTTTCGGAGCTATTTTCATGGTGATTTTCGATCTCAATTTTGAGTGAGTTTTGGGATGGATTTTGTGGGGGATCTTGGTGCTATGATGTGCTAGAACAACCTTATATAGGTCCTTGACCGAAACAAAGGCACTAGCACCTTCGATTTGAAAGATTTCTAATGTTTCCCCTTTTTGGTGTTCTTGGCACAAGATCTGAAATTCATGATGATTCCTTGTGCTTTTTTAGTGGATCTCTTTAGAGGTGTGTCATGATGTCTTGAGGATGATCTGGTCCAAATTTCGTGATTTTTGGAGTTTGTTTGATAGGGATTTGGCAATTTTCTTTCTCGAACGGAGCTGCTGTTTTGCCTAGGACAGAACTTCTGTGGCCAGGATAGAACTTCCGTGACCATGATGGAACATCCGTCAAGAACCATGGAATTTCCGTGAGTGATAGTTCTCCCGTCGCCCAGAACTTTTGTGATTGACAAAACTTCCATTGGGGGCTTCGGAACTTCCGTCGGGCACCACGGAACTTCCGTCAGGCTCAGTTTCGTGATCTCTCGGATGTTCCCTGTTTCCCTTTTTGTTTCTCTTGTGCTTCCGCTATGTGTCCTTTTGGTGTGATTCCTAGGGTGAGCACATCACAAGTTGGTGTGTGTAATCTTCTCCATTTGAGGCTGGTTTGGGTTGTAGTTGGGACATAGGCCAAGTTGTTGTGAAGAATTTTAATTGGCTCCCATTCACCCCCCCCCCCTCTGGTCGCCTTCTCGGTCCTTCAAAGATGAAGCCCGTTGAGATGATAAGAAGATTCTTGAGGCTATTCAAAGACCCCAAGTATGAGTCCATCATCACCTTCATCTTGCAAGGTGACCTCAAGACCAAGACCATGAAGGATGTACTTGGCATGATCACCACCTTCGAGAGCTACCAATTGGGGTTGGATGATACTCAACCATCCAATCTTGCTCTACCGGCTGACAAGCAAGAATCTAGCAAGAGCAAGAAGAAGGTGATCATTGAGGATGATGATGAAGAAGATGATGATGAGGGTGACTTGACCGAGGACTTGGATCTTCTCATGAGGAAGATGAAGAACTTCAAGAATAAGTTTGCTTTGAAGTCAAGGGGCAAGTGCTTCAATTGTGGCTCAAAGAAGCACTTTGTCCGAGAGTTCCCAAAGCCCAAGAAAGAAGCATTCAACTCACAAGATTCATGTGAAGAAGAAGAAGAAGATCCCAAGGCCAAGCATAAGAAGAAGAGGTACTTCAACAAGGATAAGAGCAAAGGCAAAGGCAAAGCTCAAGACTACAAGAAAAAGTCTTCCCGCAAGGCCCTTGTTGGAGAGTGGACAAGCGACAACTCATGTGATGAGTCCTCTACCTCAATTGATGAAGAAGTGGCTGGCCTAGCCATGATCAAGACCGCAACTACACGAGCTCTTCCTCCACCCCCATGTGCCTCATGACCAAGAGCCAACTTGGAGAGAGTGAGGATGAGAGCAGCGATGATAGCGATGATGAGGAGCTCTCATGTGCCGAGCTTTGGAGTATGCTTGAGCAAGCTCATGACATCACCATCAAGAAATCCAAAATGTTGGATATGGTAAGAAAAGAGTGTAAGTTGGCTAAGGACTATGTTGGTGAGCTTGAGAGTGAGCTCAAGGGCCTTGTCACATCTCATGAGGCCCTAAACAAGAGTTATGACAAACTCGAGGGTGATCATGTAGAGCTTCATGAGAAGTACAAGGCCTTGAGATTACTTTTGAGGCCATTAATGTTAAGAACCTTGACTCTCCCTCCCCTAGTTCATCCAATAGTGATGCTTCTACTATGTGTGATGAACTAACCACCTCTGTTGAGGTTTCTTCTCTTGAGCCACTTGTTTTGATGGAACTTCACAAGCTCAAGGAAGAGAGGGAGATGATGATGAAGGGCTTTGAGAGACTTAAAGCCACCCATAGGGAGATACTTGGGAAGAACCAAGTAAATGAAGTCTCCAAGACTTCTTCTCTTGAACCATTCATTTTGGAAGAATATCACAAGCTCAAGAAAGAGAGTAAGATGGTGATGGACGACTTTGAGAGGCTCACACGTGGTAGAGCCATCCACACGGAGATTCTTGGGAGGAACCTTGTGAACAATGTCTCCCATCGGGGACTTGGCTCATATCCCGCCGCCATCGACATCATAGGGATGAGTGATTCTATCCCCGCATGGATCAAACCCCTTATCGCGGGCGACTACTATTACAAGAGGTCTTGCAAGGATGGCCACACCACCAAGGATTGTTCCATGGTGAAAAGTTCCATTGTTTTGCCTAACGCTAACTTGTTCCATGAGAACACACATTTCAAGCTTTTTAGGAACAAGGATGGTAAGGTGAAAGCTAAGGCCTTGGGACCACCAAACAAGAAGAGGAAGGTCAAGAGCATATGGGTGCCTAAGTGCATTGTTGATCTTGAGAGATCGGCTACGTACAAGTGGGTGCCCATGGACAAGACCTAGATGGTGGTGGTGGTGGACCGATCGCTTTCATGAAGATCATGTGGAGTGCACCATAAGTGACATGGACCTCAACGACCTATCTACTCATGAGGGAGGTAACCGTGTAAATAGGACCGTTCTTGGTAGTTGTAGTGTGTTTTTTTCTTTCTCTTGCATTGCATGGTAAATAGGACTTCTTTGTGACTAGTATGCTTTGCATCCATGCATGTGTAAATAACTAAAAGAAAAACACATAAAAAAATAGTCAATATCTAACCCATCCAAGATAGCTATAAGCAACGGGGAGTGCTTGAGATGGTGGTTTGACTTCTCTCATGGCAAGGGCATGGCTTATAGTGAGTAAGCTTGGGAGGGGTTCAAACTTGACATTGTTAGGTTTCCTTTGTGCTATGTCTTTAATATTGCTTGCATTCACATGGCATGTTTACTCTTATTGCATATGTAAATTGCTTGTTGCATGCATCATATTGGAAACACAAAGGAGGCTTGTCACATTTGGAGATATTTGTGCCTCATGCTCTATATGAGTTTACATCTCCATAAGTGTGACCAAAGGAAAGGATTGTGCTTCATGCCCATTGAGCAAGATCTTATGAACTCCGAGGTTAAATCTACTCGTGCGGTTCATGGACTAAGGCTCATAAATACCCTTTGGTTCTTTTTTGCCTTGGTTCTTATTTGCTCGATCTTTTATTTGGCATTTGCGAATACCTTGAGGCCATAGAGTGCCACTATTTGAAAATGAGTGTTTGACAGTTCCCTCTATATTCCAAGTGTGGTGTTTGTTTGTGTGTTTAGCGAGGGCACTTGGAAAATGGAGAAATTCCTTGTCTCAGTATTTTTATGGAAGTGACCGTACGGTCCAGCCTTTAGACTGTACAGTCCGGTCAGAAGCACTGGAAACAATGCGTCGGAGGAGTCTGGTCATAGAGACTGGACAGAATGGTCCTAGAGACCGTACCGTCCGGTTTGAAGAAGGCCAGCAGACCCCAATATGACCAGACAGTCCAGTGTAGAGACCAGACAGTCCGGTCAGTTTGCTTTGCGCGATGCAGCTCCAGATCTGAGCCATTGATCAAACCTTGATTGATCTTGGCTGCCCGTTGTCT
Source organism: Eleusine coracana subsp. coracana (assembly GCA_032690845.1). Classification (NCBI taxonomy): domain Eukaryota; kingdom Viridiplantae; phylum Streptophyta; class Magnoliopsida; order Poales; family Poaceae; genus Eleusine; species Eleusine coracana. The sequence goes on from CM064422.1 coordinate 32,664,413, forward strand.
ATTTGACCTAGATCAAAATCGGTCAGAACCGAATTAGCTTCATCCTCGGTCGATCCCGACGCCGAGAACTCGCCCCTGCCTCGCTCCTCGACGCCATCGCCGCCAGCACCACCGTGCAGCTCCACACAGCCGTGCTCACACTGCTCACCTGCTCCACCATCACGCGCGCACACCGCAGCAGCACCGCCACCCTTGAGTTGTCACGCGTCACCACCTCTGCCCCATCATGCCACCTCATCCCGTGTGTGCAGCCGCCGCCGTCGAGTGCCGCCGCCGTCGCTTGCCCCCTCGCCTGTGCATCGCCATTGGCAGCAGCAGCTCCACCTCGCGCACGTGCACGCTCAGAGCAAGACCAGAGCCAAGCTTCCCCCCTTCTCCGATAGCTAGGGCAAGTCTTGTCCCCTCCACCTCCATTGCCAACGTCAAGAAGCTTCAAGTTTCCAGTTTTCCGGTGATCGGTTATGTGACCATCTCATCCTCGGCTTGGATTCTCCCCATGGTATCATGCTAATCCTCCTTTCATTGATATATGCCCTGATTAGCGAGCAATTTCCTTAATTGATGCAATTAGGATTAACTGCCATGTTTAGTTGCATTAATTAGGAATTTTGGCTCAACCGAGTCTGCAATTAATTCATTGCTCATCTATTAATTGCATGTCTAGGGTCTGTTTCCTGTCTAGTCTACAGTTAGATCTCATTTCCATTATTTGACTGTACAATAGATGACTCACACCAACCATATATACTGTTATTACTTTGCATATTTGTCTAGTGATCATGTCCTTCATTCAGAGCTAGGATTTCTATTGCGCATTCTTTCCTAGCAGTGCTTTTCTTATAAATGTATTAGGTTTCCATGCTTATCCCATATACACCTATGTGCGTGCAGTGACAGCGGAGCAGCAGGCAGATATGGCAGGGTTAGGACAAGACAAGGGCTAGGGGAAGATGCCTGAGAAGCCAAGGCCAAGAAGAGACTGAGACTGGATCCAGAGTTAGAGAGAGCCAGGAGATTCACCAGGCACCTAGATGCCATGGATCAGTCACGGAGGACTCCGGGGTCACGTCTGATCCTAGAGCAGCCTCGTGAGGCACAAGGTCTGAGGAGGAGCACCAAGCAGAGGACTGCACCTCTGGCTGTTGGAGTGGTTCCACCACCGTGGCCACAGCGTACTCTGGTTTCTCGTCAGGGGAGATCGTCGAGAAGGAGGAGTCTGAGGAGGAGACCTGAGAGGAGGAGACCTCAGAGTCAGAGTCTCAGGAGCTTGTTGAGGAGGAGGAGTCAGAGGAGGAGGCAGAGCAGATTATTCCCTAGAGAATAGCTCACCGGGCAGGAGACCCGATGTGCACCTGTGAGGTGTGCACAAGGAGGCTACAGAGACTGGTTCAGGCAGCCGGAGAGCCGGATATCTTCAAGGTTCCTACAAAGGACCTTAAGGTGCTTTGGTTCATGCCTTTCGAGCAGTGGGTTCCAGTCCCACGAGACCCCACTGCTGGAGAGAGGTACTAGACAGTTCTCCAGAGGAGGATAGGAGAGGGCCTGAGACGTTGTGTGGCCTTGAGGACGATAGATAAGGTGCTTGTACCACAGCAGTACACCACCTACCAGGCCATGAAGAGGTCCACAGGCATAGAAATGGAGAAGTACTTCTCGTACCTGCCAGGACTAGCAGAGCTAGTCACTGCTCCACACAGGTTTAGAGAGGACGTCGTCCTCGAGTTCTACGTGATGATGTGGGTTGCCAGAGACCGCTCAGAGTTCTGTTTCTTGTTCAGAGGGCAGCCATAGCGAGTCACCAGGCAGGATTTGATCGCCAACCTAGGACTCCTGGCTTCGGACTTTCAGCTTTACAGGAGTGCCTACGGTAGATTGGACCCACCCCGCAGACCTCAGGGAGGGAAGCTGCCTTCAGACGACCTCGTGTCAATTGCTTTCCCACCTCCGCACACTCCAGATTTTGAGAGAGGCCCTGCGAGACTCACTGCAGAGGCCAAGGTGGTGAGAGCGATAGTCACCAGGACTATCATACCCAGATCTGGCTACAGAGAGGAGTTCACACTCTTATACCAGTGGGCTGTAGCAGCCATCTTGAGGAGGTAGACCTTTGACTTGGCGGACCTTCTCATTGAGGACATGGAGGAGGTCATTTTTGAGAGGGTTGGAGGACGTCACATGGTCTACAGGCCCTACATCTGCTATCTCTTGAGGAGGATGGGCCTAGTGACCGAGGAGCAGTATGAGGCGTTCCCTGAGGTGACCACCAGCTATGCACCTAGAGTCCCCAGGGGATTGTAGTCTACCTCCAGCCAGCACACAGGAGAGGAGGAGCAGGAGTCACCGGTACTTCACGAGTAGGCAGCTCAGCCAGAGGCGATGGTTCCTGAGTCCGCTAGGGTGACATTCCATGTCACAAAATGAAACTTAACTAAACCCAATCTTAGTTAAAGGCTAATTAAAAATATAATTAATCAAGGTGCCCAAGAATAAAGGAAGAAATTAAATAATTAAAATTCAGAATATCCAAATGAGGGCCTTTCTCAAACATCACAAAAACCCATAGAAGTACCCCCAATGTTTTTGCATATTCTGAATGGCCATATTAAAAGATAATTTTGATAATTTTACCAGAATTTTTGGTAACCATTTAATACCCTTAAAAATTCCTCTAAAGTCAAAAAAGAGCATTTCTCTCCTGAACTTTTTAAACTTAATCTAAGCTGATTCAGCTCATGCACCCAAAAGCAAAGTTGAAGAACATGTTTGCCTGGGCATGCACAAAAATCTATGTGAAGTTAGGAGCACTAGAACATGGTGAATTTTGGCCAAACCCGAGCCCTGTTCAAGTCAAGCCGAGTCAATCCCCTCCTTTTCTCTCTGGCTAGTCACCGCTCGACACCGACGCCGCCGTACCGCACCACCGTCGATCACTGGAGCACCAGGACAGCCACTGCAGCTCCACGCCGGCCGCTGCTCCGCCAAACCCTCCTGTGCCACCGGCCGAAACTTGAAGGCAGCGCTCCCCCCTCCACTTCCCTGCCGACAGCTCGCCGTCTCTCTCTCTCTCGCTCGCTCTCCCGGTCGATAGGCGTTAAAAGCAGCCCGGAACTGCCCCTTTTCCTCTCCCTTCATTCGCACCTTCTCCGCTTAGCTCCCCAAGTCTCTCCAGCGCATCCAAGCACTCTGCTTCCCCTTCCTTCCTCCTCTCTAGCGAGCGCCGCCAGAGTTCCCCTGCTCTGAGCTGCCTGAACGCCACCGCGTCAAGATTCGTCCAGGTAACTTCCCCGTCACTGGTTCTTTCGCAAGTCGGCGCGTGTTTAACCCCTCTCACGTCCCCCGGACGTGCTACCCCTGGATCGCAGCCCTCTCACCAGAATTTGGAGAAGACCGAGCCGCCGCCGTCCACTGCGCGGAGGGGGGCTCACGGTGACGACCCATTTCCCGGTCACCCTGACTCTAGCCAACACGTCGACGAGCACCATGGCACCAAGGTGATGCTCCTGGACCCTCTCCCTTGCTGATTTCGCCTCTGCGCGCGCCTGCCGCCGTCGGTCGCCATCGAGCATCACTGCCGCTCGTCGCCGGCAGTGCTCCGGCAGCCCCCACTCTGGCTGATAGGTGTAGAGTGCCCGATCTTTCGGCGAGTGTAGATAACTTCAATTCGGTGGATGTCGACCCTCATGATCCGACTACGACGAGCAAGCCCGAAGCGCCAATGCAATCGCTGAACCAACTTTCGGAGGATATTAACCTTGCTGTAAACAAGATCAACCTGATCACGAGGATCAATTCTTACGCGCAATCAAAGAACGAGAAAGAATTAGAGGCGAGCAATCTGATGTATTGCACGAAGGTGGAGTTCTGAATTCACGTAGAGAGACAGATGAATAGCTAAGCTAATCTTAAAACAAAACTCAAAGATTACAAGGGGCGCAACCCTTGACTAAATAGGGGGAGCGTGGCATCTAGGGCCGGCTGAAGTAGAGAGGCGTGCGGTGGAGAGGTAGTCGCGCGACTTGGGCTACTTGGGCCTTCGAGGGGCGTCATCCTGGGCCGTTGTTCCTTAGCATCAAAACCATCTTCAATTCCTGAGCTCGAGCTCTAGTGATTGGGCCCTTGTACGTCGTCGTCTCGTCGGAAGATGGGTCCACAACTTGAGAAGGCGCGACGACGAGAGGTGGAGGCGTGACAACTTGGTTTGGCGCGCCGTCTTCCGTCGTCGTTGTTCGTATGTCGTTGATGTCCTCATCATCCTCCCCTTCTTGAAGCGAAGTCGTCCTCGACGGCAACGCATCGTTCTCACCCAAATATGGTCTCAAATCTGCAACATTAAAACTAGTGGAAACACCAAACTCCATGGGCAAGTAAAGAACATAAGCATTATCATTAATCTTGGTTAGCACTTTAAAAGGACCAGCAGCACGAGGCATCAATTTAGAACGACGCAAAGTAGGAAATCTATCTTTATGCAAGTGCAACCAAACCAAATCACCAGGTTCAAAAGAAACATGTTTTCTACCTTTACTACCAGCAACTTGATACTTCTTATTAGCAGCGGCAATGTTGTGTTGTGTTTCTTCATGCAATTGTTTCATGTGATCAATATGAGCAATAACATCAATATTTGGTTCATCTTCAGCATCCATAGCAAACAAATCAATAGGCGCCCTAGGAACATAGCCATAAACAACCTCAAAAGGACACATTTTGGTGGCAGAATGTGTAGCACGATTATAAGAAAATTTAACATGAGGTAAACAATCTTCCCAACGTCTCAAATTTTTGTTTAGAACAGCTCTAAGCATAGCAGACAAAGTTCTATTTACTACCTCTGTTTGCCCATCAGTTTGAGGATGACAAGTAGTACTAAACAGCAGCTTAGTTCCTAATTTATTCCAAAGAGAACACCAAAAGTGACTAAGAAACTTAGCATCACGATCACAGATAATTGTTTTAGGAATTCCATGCAGTCTAACAATCTCTCTAAAGAACAATTCAGCAACATTGGAGGCATCATCAGTTTTATGACAAGGTATAAAGTGAGCCATTTTAGAGAAACGATCAACCACCACAAAAATACTGTCCCTTCCCTTCTTAGTATGAGGCAATCCCAAAACAAAATCCATCGAAATATCATGCCAAGGAGAAGAGGGAATAGGTAAGGGCATATACAAACCATGATTACCCAAACGGGATTTAGCTTTTTGACATGTAGTACAGCGGGCAACAAGGCGTTCAACATCACGGCACATCCGTGGCCAAAAGAAGTGATCGACCAACACCTCATGTGTCTTGAAAACGCCAAAATGACCCATAAGACCACCTCCATGTGCCTCCTGTAACAACAAAAGACGAACTGAGCTAGCTGGAATACACAGCTTGTTAGCACGAAACAGGAACCCATCCTGCATATGAAATTTCCCCCAAGGTTTGCCATCCTTACAATGCATCATAATATCATGAAAATCAGCATCATTCACATACTGATGTTTCAAAGCTTGCAAACCAAAGATTTTAAAGTCTAATTGGGACAGCATTGTATAACGACGAGACAAAGCATCGACAATCACATTTTCCTTCCCGTTTTTATGTTTAATGATGTACGGAAAAGATTCAATAAATTCAACCCATTTAGCATGCTGACGGTTCAGATTAGTCTGGGTTCTAATATGTTTCAAAGCCTCATGATCAGAATGAATAATAAATTCGCGAGGCCATAAATAATGCTGCCATGTTTGCAAAGTTCTTACTAAAGCAAAAAGTTCTTTATAATAAGTGGAATATTTAAGAGCAGCACCACTTAACTTCTCACTAAAATAAGCAATGGGTTTATGATCTTGTAACAAAACAGCACCCAAACCAATTCCACTAGCATCACATTCCAATTCAAACACTTTATCAAAATTAGGCAATTGTAAGAGAGGAGCGTGAGTTAACCGTTCCTTTAAAGTGTTGAATGCATCGTCCTGTGGTGCACCCCACTCAAATGGTGCACCCTTCTTGGTCAGCTCATGTAATGGTGCAGCAATAGAACTGAAATCCCGCACAAAACGACGATAGAAGCCTTCAAGACCAAGAAAACTGCGAACCTGTGTGACCGTCGTTGGTTGTGGCCAACTCTGAATAGCGTCCACCTTGCTGCTATCCACCTCAATGCCCTGCGGAGTAACAACATAGCCAAGAAACGAAACATGTTGCGTGCAAAAAGTGCATTTTTCCATGTTCCCAAATAAGCGAGCAGCACGCAAAGCATCAAAAACAACATGCAAATGATCTAAATGCTCATTCATGGATTTGCTGTATATAAGGATATCGTCAAAATAGACAACAACAGATATTCCAATGAAAGACCGAAGAACTTCATTCATTAAGCGCATAAAAGTGCTAGGAGCATTAGACAATCCAAACGGCATAACCAACCATTCATACAAGCCAAATTTAGTTTTAAAAGCCGTTTTCCATTCATCTCCTAATTTCATTCTTATCTGATGGTAACCACTACGCAAATCAACCTTAGAGAAAATTGTGGCACCACTAAGTTCATCAAGCATATCATCAAGTCGTGGTATAGGATATCGATAACGAATTGTAATATTGTTAATGGCATGACAATCTACACACATACGCCAAGAACCATCTTTCTTAGGAACAAGCAAAACAGGAACCGAACAAGGACTGAGAGACTCACGAATGTAACCTTTATCAAGCAATGCTTGCACTTGATGCTGTATTTCTTTTGTCTCCTCAGGATTTGTACGGTACGGGGCGCGATTAGGAAGCTGTGCGCCTGGAATTAAATCAATCTGATGATCTATGCCACGAATAGGAGGAAGACCCGGTGGCAATTCAGCAGGAAAAACATCTTTATAGTTCTGCAGAAGGTTAGCAATAGCAGGAGGAATATGCAACATAGGTGCCTCATCTAATGAAACAAGCATACGAGAGCAAACTAGCGCATAGTAGGGCAGATTAGCATCATTTAACTCATCAATATCAGCTCGAGTAGCAAGCAATATAGGGTTATGCAATTTGATCTCAGGTTGAACAGGTGCAACAAGTGATGATTTAATCAATTTTGCAGCTTTTGCCGCTCTAGCAATATCATCTTTTAGAACTTGTTCAGGTGTCATAGGATGAATAACAATTTTTTGACCCTTAAACATGAAGGAATAATTATTAGAGCGACCATCATGAACATTATCAACATCATATTGCCAAGGACGTCCAAGCAACAAAGAGCATGCTTCCATTGGAACAATATCACAATCCACAAAATCAGAATATGCACCAAGAGAGAAAGGAACACGAACCGAGCGCGTTACCTTTATTTTGCCGCCATCATTAAGCCATTGAACGTGATAAGGATGTGGATGCTTCCTTGTTGGCAATGATAACTGCTCCACCAAGGTCGTACTAGCCAAATTGTTACAACTGCCAGCATCGATGATTATACGGACTGCTCGTTCTTGCACAACGCCTTTAATATGAAAAATGTTGTGGCCCTGATTCTTTTCGTCTGGCACAACCTGTGTACTAAGAACACGCTGCACAACAAGAGTTGCAATACCTGTCGGCGGCACTAGAGTCGACATGAAGCTCCGTATTATCTGCATGATTAGTGGCAAGCATAGTCTGTAGAGTATCATCAGAATCACTAGCAGAAGAATACTCACCATCATCACGAATCAACATAGTTCGTTTGTTTGGACAATCGCGTATCACATGACCAAATCCTTTGCAATGGTAACACTGAGTATCGCGAGCTCGTCCAGATGACGAGGAGGATGGCGCGATCGAGACAGATCTGGCCATGGGTGGAGCACTCGGCTTGGACGAGGTCGCAGTGTGGTCGCGTGACGTGGAAAGAGGCACCGATCGTGGAGCTGAAGGCGTCTTGGACCCTGCAAAAGTGTTAGGTCTTGACGAAGATTGTCGATCCTGCACTTCACGTTCAGCTTTACAAGCATATTCAAACAAGGTAGTGATATCATCATAATTCTTATAATCAAGAATGTTCTTAATTTCACGATTTAACCCACCCCTAAAGCGAGCCATAGCAGCATCCTCTAGTTCAACTAAACCACAGCGAATCATACCCTTTTGCAAAGCTTGATAATAATCCTCTACAGATTGTGAACCTTGTTGAAAGCGCTGCATTTGATTAAGCAAATCTCTAGCATAATATGACGGCACAAAATGATGACGCATAGCAGCTTTTAATGCCGTCCAGGTGGCTGGAACATTATTAGGATATTTTTGTCTATACTCACGCCACCAAAGTAAAGCAAATTCAGTAAATTCACTAATAGCAGCCTTAACTTGTAAATTAGCAGGGATATCATGGGTTCAACCTCTAATTCCCAATCAAGATAAGCACCCGGATCATATTTGCCAGTAAAAGTGGGAATACGAAATTTAATTCTACCAAAAGAATCATTAGCAGGAACACGTACCCTACGAGCATGACCATGACGATTGGCGTCATCCTGCTCGGTGTCGGCGCCGTAGTCGCGTGCAGTTTGCAACTCCGTGAGCTGCGTCGTCATGGTCCCAAGTTGCATTGACATGGCCTCAAGACGTGATCATCGCAAGCGTGGTGTGGGCAGCCGTATCAGCAAGGTCGAGCTGATCAAAACGCTCGTTTGACGAAGTAATCGTAGAGTCAAGTCTCTCGTGCATCGTCTTCATGTCGTTTTGTAGACCTTCAACTTACGCCTGGACTTCTTGGAGGGTGAGCTCCTCCGACTTCGAGTTGTTTTCTGCCATAGAAACACAAGCAACACAGAAAAAGATCCTACAACGAGAGGTGAGTGGTGGATGAAAAGCTCAATCAAAAAGCTGTTATCAAATCCTTACCCGTCCTTACCAAGCACGCAAGTGTGAACTGCAACCACAGGTAAAACCACTGGAAGATTGGAGGAGCGATTGCGTGGTGAAACAAAAACCTGCTCGTAGTAGAAAATTTGTGGAGCTAGGAGGCTGCACTCAATCAAGGGTTAGCACAATTCAAACAATAACTGCAAAGCTGAATAAAGGTGCTAAACACGAAAAGATTGCTGCCGGCACAAGTGGAAGAGGAAAGAAGAAGAATCGAAACAAACGGATCTGAAGAAGGGTAAAGAACATTAACGTGTCGCCTATGGTGCTCAAGCGCTCTTTTTTCTTTTTTTACTTCTGCCCCTCTTTTTTTTAACCTATGTCAAGGGAGTGTGAAGAAAAAAACAATGCATACACACTTTTTTTTTTGAGGTAGGGGTAAAATGGTAATTAAAAGATAAGCGGCAATTGAGCAGAACACAACACAAGGCGAGGCGGGGCGGTTTACCACCTAACCGAGTCGGATGCAACAAGTCACGTTATTGACCCGGACTCACGGTGCGGCGGCAAAACTTGGCAAGTGATCGGCTGACCAAAACGCAACTGAGTAAGACTCGTTACGCGCGGCCAAGTAGGAGAGCGAGGCGGAGAAAACAGATGCGGCGGAAAACAAATTGTGGTGGCTAAAACACACTATGTGGTGGAAGGATATGACAATGATGAGGAGAAAACGATGAAACACCATGTACCAGCAACGATCAAAAGCGATAGCACAAAAACTCAACAACGCAAATTATTGAACGAAAGTGCGAGGCTTAAAACCGTACTGGGGTAAATTTTTTTTGTAGTTTTTGGTTTATGTGTACTTGGATAAACTCACCGAGAAACACTGGAATCTGATACAACTTGATAGGTGTAGAGTGCCCGATCTTTCGGCGAGTGTAGATAACTTCGATTCGGTGGATGTCGACCCTCACGATTCGACTACGACGAGCAAGCCCGAAGTGCCAATGCAATCGCTGAACCAACTTCCGGAGGATATTAACCTTGCGGTAAACAAGATTAACCTGATCACGAGGATCAATTCTTACGCGCAATCGAAGAACGAGCAAGAATGAGAGGCGAGCAATCTGATGTATTGCACGAAGGTGAAGTTCTGAATTCACGTCGAGAGACGGATGAATAGCTAAGCTAATCTTAAAACAAAACTCAAAGATTACAAGGGGCGCAACCCTTGACTAAATAGGGGGAGTGCGGCATCTAGGGCTGGCTGAAGTAGAGAGGCGTGCGGTGGACAGGTAGTCGCGCGACATGGGCTACTTGGGCCTTCGAGGGGCGTCATCCTGGGCCGTCGTTCCTTAGCATCAAAACCATCTTCAATTCCTGAGCTCGAGCTCTAGTGATTGGGCCCTTTTACGTCGTTGTCTCGTTGGAAGATGGGTCCATAACTTGAGAAGGCGCGACGACGAGAGGTGGAGGCGTGACAACTTGGTTTGGCGCGCCGTCTTCCGTCGTCGTTGTTCGTACGTCGTTGATGTCCTCATCACCGGCCACCACCACCCACGTGACCGTTGTGAGTCACTGATCATGTAGGGAAGCACCAAATTCCTAGTCCCGCCACCGGCGAGCCAGCAGAGCTGCAGCGCCGCCGCCTACGCGCGCAAGGGAAATTTGAATTGGCCAGTGGCAATTTTGTAAATAGCAGTGAACTTTGATTAAACTTTAAAATTCAATAACTCAAGAAATAAAAGTCCAAAAATGATGAAACCAATTTTGTTCAACTCCTAAAATCCTCCTCTACCAGAAAAACAAGTTGAAGTCCAAGTTTATTTAGTAAATTAATTTATTTAATTCCCTAAAGTTACAACCCTAAATTGCTTAATAAATTCATAAGTAATTATCTATAAATGGTAAATTCATGAAACTTGCTCACTGGTCATTTCTTCGAATCCCTAAACTTTCTACAAAAGCACATTTCCATGTTTAGGAATATTGTTAGTATTATTGCATAATCTTCATTTTTAGTAATTGAATTTATGTAAATTATTGGCTAGGAATGTAATTATGCAATTTGGTATTCCTGCCCCTTATGCACTTGTACACTCTTGTGAAAATCCATGAAAAATTTGAAGCAACTTAAGTATACTTTTGCTATCGAGTTGATCATTTAATAGTTAAATTAGGAATTTTCCATATGAATCTTCCTTTTTGTGTGCATTTTAGTAAAAGTAAGAATAAAATTCATTTCTGGTATATTCATGAAGAATAATTCATCTTAACCTTACAGTAGAAATTATTATCTCCATTTATATGCTCTTGGTTCCTAATTAACTATATGTACCTAGAGCTAATTATGTGATTAACTTTGTCATTGTATGTATAGTTCTAGCCTTTACATATGGCCACTTTAGCTAAGTTACTTAAAATAAACTTTCTAAAATTTAGGCCTTAGTACTATGTTTTCATGTCATCATCATCATGTAGTGCCATGTAATCCTTATCTATGCCATGTTCATGTTTAAAGTAGACATACACTAAGGTGGTGATGATTGAAAACTACATTCTCTAATTAGAAGTTTGTCCCTTTCAAATTTAGTGGCTGCCATGTCATACTTAGGTATGCACACATATTCATTAATGAGCATTAGTTCAGTAATTTTATTTGCTGAGGAAGTGCCATGAATCATCATGCCATCCATTTCATCTTTAGTTAAGGAACTCCATGAAACCTTGTGTATTCGTTCGTGTTTATGCATGCTCATTTCATATAGGGATCGAGACCGAGGAGATCACACTGGATCAGCAGGGATCTGAAGTAAGTTTTGGTGAAGGCACTAACTATGATCACTCCCAAGGCAAGCCCCTGTGCATAACCCATTTAATTTTTGAGTCCTTTTTCTTTGTCACAAGTTAGGAATATTTTTATTGAGCATTAAGTGTAGGACTTGGATGAAACCCACTTGCATACTCCGACAATGACCTATTAGTAGTTTATGTTAGTAAGCCTTTCGGTTAGTAATTGCTATGCTTAAACTAGTGGAGTCAACGGTAGGTTATAGATTCAACTATGATTCACTTGATTAATGAACTTGATAAAATGGAGCACCTATCGTTGCAAATCCGCGGACAAGTATTGAACAGTACCATGTACATACCTTTAATATGGGAATTGGTAAACCTAGTAACTTGGGTGCCATATTGTTGGACGGTCATACTCATCGATCCCGAGGTGATGTGAACAGCACGGTGGTTGCACGGGTTTGAGGACTGCTGGAGAGTGCATGGGTTAAGCCTCGGATACGAAGTACTGTATCGCGGAGAGGACTTGTACTCGGGATCGATGGCCTGGGGTCGACTTTATAGCAATCTTGTGAACGGTGGCCATACGTGTTCTTAAGTGATGCGTATGTCGTGTATTTGGGTTTTCCCTGCAGGATGTAAATCAATTCGAATTGTCGTCCCTCGTGGTTATGAGTACCTCTTGTTCGAGGAGCGGCAATGATATGTTAAGTAGTAAAGTTGTGGTTATGTTTCTGATATTTACTTATGCTATGGCTACATATTGCTATGATGCATTGCTCTTTACTTATGTTCAAGTGTTAGCAACTAGCTAGACTCACCATAGCTTTTTTATACAGTAAGCAAAGGAAAATCTTGATTAAGGGAATGCAAGTGCAGCATAGAACTAATAGGAGCATTTTTTTATGCAGCTGTCAAATAAACCCGGTCAGCCCCCTGCATACTAGGAGTCGGTTTTAGTAAACCTATTGACGGGTAAGTCTTATGGAGTATGTTAGATACTCAGGCTTTGCGATTATGTTGTTTTTCAGGTTTCCCTCAGGCCACATATTGTGATTGTTGTAACAAGGTTGTATGGGAAGGTGAGAAGCCTCAGAATTGGACCATTGAATGGGTCCCTAGCTCTCCTAACCGTGATGAGTGGGCCATCGCCATAGGGCTGGCATGGTTCATGTAGGAATCAACATCGTGTTTTGTTATTCTACCGCTTCCGCTCATTTATGTAAAATGAACTAAGGACATATGCATTGTATTGTATTATAATCTGAACTTGCTTCCGCTGAAACTCTTGAACTTGTAACATTCTGCATTCAGTAATGTAACTTTGTAAATGATGAATGTTCATGTGTGAATGCTGTGTATGGTTACTTTGCTAACCATCTCCCGAGACGATCTTGTGCGACACACTCTACTTTTAAGAGTAGCGTTGTCACAACTGGTATCAGAGCTGTCTCGAGATAAGCTACACACAAATGAGCATTTTAAAACATAAATAAGCCGTTTCTACGCCTTATGGTGAGGTACGAACTAGTAGTGCCCATATAAGAGTCTTGTAGGTGGCAAAGCTAACCCTGGGTTATGATTGTTTAACTTACTTGCAACTATAGATTCTTCAACGAAGGTATGTCTTTGTGCGTGGATCGGTTATGCTGTAAATACCGAACGCCTTCCGGGTGGGCAAAGACCTGGGCTTTGATTGATGCGTGGACCGAATGTGTTTAAACATCGGCTGCCTTCCGGGTGGGCGAATACCTGGGCATAAACTGTCATTGTTCTTTTGGCTTGTTCCTTTTGAATTTGATGTATTGTTTCTGAAATGGATCTCTTGCAGGTACACTAACCACGTGTAGTTCGTTAGACAAACGTGTGAGAGGTGTGTGTGCCACTGACAGGATCAATTTATATGTTTGGTCAAGTTTTCTTTTTTGAGGATGTAGGTAACTGTCATATTGAGCATCGACATTCATGCATACCATATGCATTCATCCTTAACAAATCATGTAAAAAGGTCACTAATATTGCAAACATGTGAAATGACTCAGATTTGAGCTAATTTAAATCCCTATGGCACCTAAACTAAAAACTTGAAGTCACCGATAAATAAATCAATTTCTGCCAGGAAAGTCAGTTTCACTAAAACAAGCATAACTTCCTCAATTTTAATTCAACGAAGGCGAATAAGTACTTGTTGGAAAGATGATGTTTTTCTCTACAAGTTTGGTTTAAGAAGTTTGTCTTGGAAAAATATGGAACTGGGTCGAATTTTGCAAAAAAAAAGTAGCTTTTTCTGGAAGTTCAGTAATTGCCCCATTTCTGTCCCCTGTCTTTGGATGATCATAACTCCCAGAGACTTTATTGGATGAAGATGTGTGAGTATGCGTTGGAAAAATGATGAAATTATCCACAACAGTTGTAAAACAAAAAAATTTAAATTTGTCCAGAAACTAAGCATTTTTGCCCATTTCTGCGGTTCACTCCATCGACCGCACAAATTTGTCGTTACCGGTTGTTGAACGGATTGGGAACCCCGTGTCTTTTCTTTTACCAATCATTCCTTATGCCATTTGAAGCATGTGTGCTTAGTGGTATATTAAGTTTTGACTCACCCTTGCAAAACTTTGTTCCGGCAGATGGATGTTGGCAAGCTCATGAAGGACCCCGAGTACCTAGCCGCCTGCATTCTCGAGTTGGAACGAGAGCGCGAGGCGTTACAGTCCACGCTCAATGCCCGTGATGCCCAGCTTGTGGAGCGTGACACTAAGATTTCTTACCTTGAGGACAAGCTGCACACTAGCGAGTTGGAGCGGGCCGATCTTTTCGAGCAACTCCATGATGCGCAGCTCATCATTGAGGGCGATGCAAGCGATCAGTTGTAGGAGCAACTGAACCAACGCAACACCCAGCTCACCGCTGCCCAAGAGGAGATTTCCTCTCTTCATGGTCAGGTTACCGCTCTCTTGGAGGAGCGAAGTGAGCTACAGGCTCAGTGTGAAGAAGCTCAAGATGCGCGTGATGTCATGGAAGGGAACCTCAGCAACGCTCACGCGATCATCGCACAGCAAGAGCAGCTCATCGGACATCTCCAAGCTGCCAATGGCCAGCTGAACGCCATCCTTAATGATGAGCCATCCATTCCACTCGCAGTGATTCCCCCCGATGACACTGATCTATGTGAGAACGGCGATTCCGGCATCGACTTCGAAGCACCCCCTGGACCCGGTGATATGAACGTGGAGTTCGATGGTGACAGCGACGTCGGGTGACCGAGTAGCATTATGTACGTAGGGTGAAAATCTCGTGAGACATCATAATCATGTGTCCATAGAGTTAGTAATGCTAAGCTTAGTTGTAACCTAAGCTCTCCGAGATCGTGTGGTGTAGTGTTCCGAGTGATGTAACCGAAGACTTGCTATGTATCAAAAGTTGCATCACATGTATCTATGGTTTTTATCATGAGTATGTTGCTTATGGTGTTGGAAATTATGGAATTTGAGTTATCTCTTATGTCCGCACCGTTTACTTGACAAGCATTTCATTTATGAGCAATCTGAAATTATATTTCATCGCCATGTCGTAGCCTTGTTATCATATTGTCTCATGTGATGATCGGGCTAACATGCTTTGTTCATATGTCAGATGGTGCAAACTCGCCGCGGTGGAGAAAACGTCGGTGATGCTCCTGGCGCCTCGAGCGTCGGTGGAAATGGGCCGCTGCCCAATGCGCCGCCCAAGACGGCTATGCAGCAGCTCATCCACAATCAGAACGAGATATTCCGCATGTTCATGGAGAACATGAACCGTCAAGGAGCTCCCGGAGCACCACCACTGCAGCAGCGGGAATCCTCCTACGCCGACTTCTGGGCGACTCACCCACCCACCTTCAGAGAAGCTGGTGATCCTCTAGAAGCGGATAATTTTATTCGCACTCTGGAGTCGAAGTTCGCTCTCCTCCACTGCACCGAGAAGCAGAAGCCCCTCTTCGCCATGCTGCAGCTCCGTGGCTCCGCAAGTGCTTGGTGGGCCAGTTTCACCGCCGCTCTCGCCGCTGGTCACCAAGTCACTTGGGCAGAATTCTACACAACTTTCCATGCACACCAGATCCCCGTTGGACTCATAAAGCGCAAGTTGCAGGAGTTCCTCAACTTGAAGCAAGGCTCCAGAACCGTGCAAGAGTATGCACGGAAATTCAATTACCTAGCTCAGTATGCGTCGTATCACGCTGATACGGACGAGAAGAAGAAGGACTATTTCCGTTCGGGTCTTACCCTGAAGCTGCAAGATCGCTTGGCACAAGTCACCGCCGGCACGTTCAATGACTAGATGAGTGCTGCCATCGTGCAAGAAGACGCCATTCGTGCCAATCAAGAGGACAAGAAGAGGAAAGGTGCTATGGAAAGTTCATCCGGCTGTGCACCGCCCAAGTACAAGCTGGCAATCACTTCCCCGACCGGACAGAAATTCCGGGCAGCGGTACCATCAGGAGGAGGACCTCGTCCGTCATTCTCGCAGCAGCACTCACGATTCCATCGAGGAAACCAGCAGCAATCTTCTGGTTCTCACCCACCGCAGCAGAATAACCAAGTGGTGAAGACCAACTCCGCACAGCCATGCTACAACTGCGGCCACACCGGTCATTTTGCTAAGGAGTGTCGGTTCCCGAAGCGCAAACCCGAGCAACAACAACAACTCCAACACTTCCGGGAACAACAACCACAACAGCGGCAACAACAAAGGCAGCAATGGGAGTCGTCCTCAGTCGTCTACCCCCCCCCCCCCCCCCCACACACACAAGAATGGCTGAGTCAATTATACCACGGTCGAAGAGGCCCAAACTAGAGAACCCGTTCTCGCGGGTACGTTCTCGATCAACCAACATGCTGCCATGGTTCTTTTTGATTCAGGAGCAACGCATGATTTCATTAGTCAAGCATGTGCAAATCATTTGAAAATTACCCCCACCACTATGGGAACACCGTACATCATCACGTCTCCCGGTGGAAAAATAAGAGCTCATCTTGAGCTAAGGAAAGTGCCACTTAAGCTAGCAAACAACATATACCCCACTTCCCTAATCATCTTAGATGGCCAAAGCATCGACATCATTCTTGGTATGAAATGGATGACTAGTCACAAAGCCGTATTGCACATTGAGGACCGGGAAATCAATTTGAACTCACCCTTACACGGCCCCTCTATTCTCTGATTGCCGTATCCCAAGCTATCCACTTCTCAAGTGTGTCATGTTCAAGGAAGGGAGCTAGCAAATATTCCAGTGGTCTATGACTTTCCCGACGTATTTCCACACGATTTACCGGGAATGCCTCCGGACAGGGATGTTGAGTTTAAGATTGAACTCATGCCCGGTACAGCGCCTATCTCTCGTAGGCCGTACAAGATGGCTCCGAATGAGTTAGCAGAGTTGAGAGAACAGTTACAAGAGCTTATGGACAAGGGTTATATCCGACCAAGTTCATCTCCCGGGGCGTCCCGCTCTATTTGTTAAGAAGAAAGACAAGACCCTACGCCTATGTGTCGACTATAGGCCGTTAAACATTGTAACCATCAAGAACAAGTACCCTCTACCTCGAATTGATATCCTCTTTGATCAATTAGTGGGTGCTAAAGTCTTCTCCAAGATTGATCTCCGATCCGGTTACCATCAAATAAAAATCCGAGCCAAAGATATTCCAAAAATAGCCTTCTCCACCCGATATGGTCTTTTCGAATATCTTGTCATGTCTTTTGGTCTCACCAATGCTCCAGCCCACTTCATGTATTTGATGAATTTCGTATTCATGCCCGAGTTGGATAAGTTCATAGTGCTATTCATCGATGATATTCTGATCTACTCCAAGTCCGAAGAAGAACACGCCGAACACCTCCGTATTTTTTCTACAACGACTCAGAGATCATCAACTTTACGCCAAATTTAGCAAATGTGAATTTTGGCTAAAGCAAGTTCCATTCTTGGGTCACATCATATCAGCAGAAGGAGTAGCCGTGGACCCTAGCAAAGTAGAGGATGTGCTGAATTGGAAAGCTCCAAAATCGGTCAAGCAAATTCGTAGTTTCCTTGGTCTTGCCAATTATTATCGGAAATTCATTCCCAACTTCTCAAGCATTGCCAATCCTATGACCAAGTTGCTGGAAAAGGATGCTAAGTTCAAGTGGAGTAGTGCATGTGAAGAAGCTTTTCAGTCGCTCAAGAAGCATTTGACAACTGCTCCGATTTTGGCTCAACTCGACATCACAAAACCGTTCGATGTTTACTGCGATGCCTCCGGCACCGGATTGGGTTGTGTGCTTATGCAAGAAGGCTGTGTTGTTGCCTATGCATCACGACAGCTCCGGAAGCATGAGCAAAATTATCCCACTCACGATTTGGAATTGGCCTCAGTTGTCCTAGCCTTGAAAACCTGGCGCCATTACTTGCTCGGTAATCTTGTTAACCTCTATACCGACCACAAGAGTCTCAAATATATCTTCACTCAACAAGAACTAAACATGAGGCAGTGTAGATGGTTGGAATTAATCAAGGATTATCAATTGGAAATTCATTATCACCCTGGGAAGGCCAACGTGGTTGCTGATGCCTTGAGTCGAAGGGACCAATGCAATCACGCCATCGTTTGCTCGATGGAAGCTTGTACAATTTCAGATCCTAGCAAACCAAGTCTTCGTGTCATCCCATATGGATCCTTGTATAATTTGGCGCTCATTCCTACCCTTCGGGAAGAAATTGTGGAAGCCCAAAAGAAGGACAAGGGAATGGAATATATTCGCCAGAAAATAGGGAAGGAGGAAGCGACGTGTTTCCGACAAGATGAAGTTGGAGTACTATTGTTCAACAATCGGCTTGTTGTTCTGAAGAATGAGGAGCTAAGAAAGAAAATTTTGGATGAGGCTCACTTGTCCAAATACTCCATACACCCTGGCACCAACAAAATGTATCACGGGTTAAGGGAAAAGTTTTGGTGGACGCGTATGAAACGAGAGGTTACTTAGTATGTGAATGCGATACTTGTCAACGTGTGAAGGCTGATCACTTGAGAATAGCCGGTCTTCTGCACCCATTAAAAATCCCCGCTTGAAAATGGGAGGATATTGCTATGGATTTCATTGTTGGATTACCCTCACACCCAAGAAGCACGATTCATTATGGGTTATTGTGGATAGGTTGACCAAATCTGCTCATTTTATTCCCGTCCATACAACCTACTCTACTAAGCAATATGACGAGCTCTACATTGTGCGGATTCTATGCTTGCACGGTGTGCCCAAGACGATCATCTCTGATCGAGGCCCCCAATTTATTGCTCGTTTTTGGGAGCAATTGCATGCTTGTCTTGGCACCACTCTCATTCAAAGTTCCGCTTATCACCCGCAAACTGATGGTCAAACCGAGAGGCTAAATCAATATTTGGAGGATTTATTGAGAGCTTGTGTTCTGGATAATCGTGGTAATTAGGAATCTTGTCTCCCATTCGCCGAATTCTCCTACAACAATAGCTACCAAGAGAGTTTGGGAATGTCGCCATTTGAAGCCTTGTATGGTCACTCATGTCGAACCCCGCTGAATTGGTCGGAATCGGGAGAAAGAATTACTTTTGGTCCCGATCTGGTCACACAAGCCGAAGAGAAGGTGAGGCAATTTCAAGCTAACATGAAGGCCGTCCAATCCCGCCAAATAAGTTATTCCAATAAAAGAAGACGTCCATTGGAGTTCGAAAAGGGAGACCATGTCTATCTTCGGGTTTCTCCCAACAAAGGTGTGTCCCGTTTTGGAATCAATGGAAAATTAGCACCCCGCTACATCGGACCTTTTCCGATCACGGAAAAGCATAGCGCCGTTGCTTATCGGTTGCAACTACCGGAA
Organism: Eleusine coracana subsp. coracana; assembly: GCA_032690845.1. Classification (NCBI taxonomy): domain Eukaryota; kingdom Viridiplantae; phylum Streptophyta; class Magnoliopsida; order Poales; family Poaceae; genus Eleusine; species Eleusine coracana. Next base: position 32,683,905 of record CM064422.1, read on the forward strand.
AATCTTGAGCGGGTGCACAACTTCTTCCATGTCTCCCAACTCAAGAAGTGTCTAAAGCCTCCGATCGATGTGGTTATCTCTGACACCGAGCAATTGGAAGAACTCTCCTACCCCGAATACCCCGTCTGAATCATCGATCAAAAAGACCGGGTAACTCGCAGCCGTACTATCACCTTCTACAAGGTGCAATGGAGTAACCATACTGAAGATGAAGTTACATGGGAACAAGAAGAGTTTCTGAAAACCAATTTTCCGAAATTCTTGGCCTCACAAAACCGGTAACCACCCGCACCCCTCCCTTTTGTTCATTCTTTTGCAAATCTCGGCGCGAGATTTCCTTTAAGGGGGGTGTGCTGTGACATCCCATGTCACAAAATGAAACTTAACTAAACCCAATGTTAGTTTAAGGATAATTAAATATATAATTAATAAAGGTGCCCAAGAATAAAGGAAGAAATTAAATAATTAAAATCTAGAATATCGAAATGAGGGCCTTTCTCAAACATCACAAAAACCGATAGAAGTACCCCACCGTTTTTGCATATTCTGAATGGCCATATTAAAAGAGAATTTTCAGAATTTTACCAGAATTTTTGGTAACCATTTAATACCCTTAAAATTCCTCTAAATTTAGAAAAGAGCATTTCTGTCCTGGAATTTTTAAAATTAATCTAAGCCGATTCAGCTCATGCACCCAAAAACAAAGTTGGAGAACATATTTGTCTGGGCATGCACAAAAATCTGTGTGATGTTTGGAGCAATGGAACGTGGTGAATTGTAGCCAAATCCAAGCCTTGTTCAAGTCAAGCCGAGTCAATCCCCTCCTTTTCTCTCTGGCCAGTCACCGCTCGACACCGATGCCTTTGTACCGCACCACCATCGATCACTAGAGCACCAGGACGGCCACTGCAGCTCCACGCTGGCCACTGCTCCGCCAAACCCTCCTGTGCCACTGGCCGGAACTTGAAGGCAGCGCTCCCTCCCTCCACTTCCCTGCTGACAGCTCGCCGTCTCTCTCTCTCTCTCGCTCTCCCGGTCGATCGGCGTGAAAAGCAGCCCGGAACTGCCCCTTCTCCTCTCCCTTCATTCGCACCTTCTCCGCTCAGCTCCCCATGTCTCTCCAGTGCATCCAAGCACTCTGCTTCCCCTTCCATCCTCCTCTCCAGCGAGCGCCGCAGGAGTTCCCCTGCTCTGAGCCGCCTGAACACCGCCGCGTCAAGCTCCGTCTAGGTAACTTCCCCGTCACTGGTTCTTTTGCAAGTCGGCGCGCGTTTAACCCCTCTCAATTCCCCTGGACATGCTACCCCTGGATCGCAGCCCTCTCACCGTAACTTGGAGAAGACCGAGCTGCCGCCGTCCACTGCACAGAGGGGGGCTCAAGGTGACGACCCATTTCCCGGCCACCCCGACTCCAGCCCACACGTCGACGAGCACCACGGCACCAAGGTGATGCTCCTTGACCCTCTCCCTTTCTGATTTCGCCTCTACGCGCGCCTGCCGCCGTCAGCCACCATCGAGCATCACCGCCGCTCGTCGCCGACAGTGCTCCGGCAGCCCCCACTCCGGCCACCACCACCCACGTGACCGTTGTGAGTCACTGATCACGTAGGGCAGCACCGAGTTCCATGTCCCACTGCTGATCGCCACTGGCGAGCCAGCAGAGCCGCAGCGCCGCCGCCCGCGCGCGCGGGGGAAATTTGAATTGGCCAGTGGCAATTTTGTAAATGGCAGTGAACTTCGATTAAACTTTAAAATTCAATAACTCGAGAAATAAAAGTCTAAAAATGATGGAACCAATTTTGTTCGACTCCTAAAATCCTCCTCTACCAGAAAAACAAGTTGAAGTCCAAGGTTATTCAGTAAATTAATTTATTAATTCCCTAAAGTTACAACCCTAAATTGCTTAATAAATTCATAAGTAATTATCTATAAATGGTAAATTCATGAAACTTTCTCAGTCGTCATTTCATGTCATCCCTAAACTTTCTGCAAAAGCACATTTCCATGTTTAGGCATATTTTTAGTATTATTGCATAATCTTCTTTTTTAGTAATTGAATTTATGTAAATTATAGGCTAGGAATTTAATTATGAAAATTTGGTATTCCTGCCCCTTATGCACTTGTACACTCCTGTAAAATTTCATGAAAAATTTGAAGCAACTTAAGTATACTTTTGCTGTCGAGTTGATCATTTGATAGTTAAACTAGGAATTTTCCATATGAATCCTGCTTTTTGTGTGCATTTTAGTAAAAGTAAGAATAAAATTCATTTCTGGAATATTCATAAAGAATAATTCATCTTAACCTTACAGTAGAAATTATTATCTCCATTTATATGCTCTTGGTTCCTAATTAACTATATGTACCTAGAGCTAATTATGTGATTAACTTTGTCATTGTATGTATCGTGCTAGCCTTTACATATGGCCACTTTAGCTAAGTTACTTAAAATAAACTTTCTAAAATTTAGGCCTTAGTATTATGTTTTCATGTCATCATGATCATGTAGTGCCATGTAATCCTACATACACCAAGTTGGTGATGATTGAAAACTACATTCTCAAATTAGAAGTTTGTCCCCTTCAAATTCAGTGGCTGCCATGTCATACTTAGGTATGCACACATATTCATGAATGAGCATTAGTTCAGTAATTTTATTTGCTGAGGAAGTGCCATGAATCTTCATGCCATCCATTTCATCTTTAGTTAAGGAACTCCATGAAACCTTGTGTATTCCTTCGTGTTTATGCATGCTCATTTCATATAAGGATCGAGACCGAGGAGATCACACCGGATCCGCAGGGACCTGAAGTGAGTTTTGGTAAAGGCACTAACTACGATCACTCCCAAGGCAAGCCCCCGGTGCATAACCCATTTAATTTTCGAGTCCTTTTTCTTTGTCACAAGATAGGAATATTTTTATTGTGCATTAAGTGTAGGACTTGGATGAAACCCACTTGCATACTCCGACAATGACCTATAAGTAGTTTATGTTAGTAAGCCTTTCCATTAGTAATTGCCATGCCTAAACTAGTGGAGTCAACGGTAGGTTATAGATTCAACTATGATTCACTTGATTAATGAACTTGATAAAATGGAGCACCTATTGTTGCAACTCCATGGACAAGTATTGAACAGTACCAAGTACATACCTTTAATATGGGAATTAGTAGACCTAGTAACTTGGGCGTCATATTGTTGGACGGCCATACTCATCGATCCAGAGGTGATGTGAATAGCACGGTGGTTGCACGGGTTTGAGGACCGCTGGAGAGTGCATGGGTTAAGCCTCGGATACGAAGTACTGTGTCGCGGGGAGGACGTGTAGTCGGGATCGATGGCCCCGGGTCGACTTTATAGAAATCTTGTGAACGGTGGTCATACGTGTTCTTAAGTGATGCGTATGTCGTGTATTTGGGTTTTCCCTACAGGATGTAAATCAATTCGAATTGCCGTCCCTTGCGGTTATGAGTACCTCTTGTTCGAGGAGCGGCAATGATATGTTAAGTAGTAAAGTTGTGGTTATGTTTCTAAGATTTACTTATGCTATGGCTACATATTGCTATGATGTATTTCTCTTTACTTATGTTCAAGTCTTAGCAACTAGCTAGACTCACCGTAGCTGTTTTATACAATAAGCAAAGGAAAATCTTGATTAAGGGAATGCAAGTGCAGCATAGAACTAATAGGAGCTTTTTTTATGCAACTGTCAAATAAACCCGGTCTGCCCCCTGCATACTAGGAGTCGGTTTTAGTAAACCTATTGACGGGAAAGTCTTGCGGAGTATGTTAGATACTCAGGCTTTGCGATTATGTTGTTTTTCAGGTTTCCCTTAGGCCATATATTGTGATTGTTGTAACAAGGTTGTGTGGGAAGGTGAGCAGCCTCATAATTGGACCATCGAATGGGTCCCTAGCTTTCCTAATCGTGATGAGTGAGCCATCGCCATAGGGCTGGCATGGTTCACGTAGGAATCGACATTGTGTTTTGTTATTCTACCGCTTCCGCTCATTTATGTAAAATGTACTAAGGACATATGTATTGTATTGTAATTTGAACTTGCTTCCGCTGAAACTCTTGAACTTGTAACATTCTGCATTCAGTAATGTAACTTTGTAAATGATGAATCTTCATGTGTGAATGTTGTGTATGCTTACTTCGCTAACCATCTCCCGAGACGATCCTGTGTGACACACTCTACTTTTCGGAGTAGGGTTGTCACAGCCAGCACAGGAGCACCTCCCCAGCCGACAGGTTTGCAGTCTGAGGACACTGTCACAGTGGCAGCACTAGCAGGATGGTTGGGTGAGTTTATACAGAGCATGTAAGAGGACAGATGGCAGATGATGGAGGTCATCAGAGGACAGGCAGAGCTTCAGCGCCAGCAGATGGCACTTGTTTCCGCCCTGATGACTCAGATGGCAGAGATAAGACAGGCAGGTCAGCAGCCAGGGCCTTCAGCATAGCCTCAGTTTCAACAGCTACCAACTCAGCCTGGACCCTTCACAACTTTGATGACAGCACAGTCCAGCGGACTGTCACTTTCAGGGGTCTTACCGACAGGGGGAGCAGGTCCGACTTTCTCTTCAACATAGCTCTCACATATGTTAGCTTTCTCTATCTCTGCACTGTTCGTCTTACCATCATACTCCTCGAGCTCGCAGATGGCAGGACACTCCAGCTCTCAGCACGTACCGGTCAGGAGTCTATTCTCAGACATTGTGCACACTACTCGTGCAGACTCCCAGACCACCCCAAAGTCAGCTACAACTTTAGCTTCAGCTCCACCTCTTACTGCCACTGTTACCACTCTTACTCCTCAGGCAGCAGCGGATCTTGTCCATAAAGGCCTCTCACAGCAAGACATGGCAGACCTCTTACTACTCCAGACTTCAGCTCAGGAGACTGCCACGGTCACTCCAGTAGTACAGAATAGTGGGTCTGAGTCACCTGTAGACCTTGGTTTGTTTAAGCACCTGGATGCTCAGGCGGCACAGGCTCAGGGAGCACAGCAGGATCCACCTCAGGAGCAGCCCGGAGCAGAGCCTATAGAGGACGTCGCTGCACCACTTCCTTCTACCACGAGCGCTTAGATGTTCATCTTTTTCCGCCTTTTTGGCTTTTTGGTGCTTGTTGCCAAAGGGGGAGAAGATACTAGGTCTAGGGGGAGTGGGAGTGTGATCTTGTTATGATCGAGAGTAGCTTGTATCTAGGGGGAGCTACGAGGTTTTTGGGAGATAGATCATTTGGTTCTTCTTTTGGAGGTGCTATTCATTGTTCGTGGATTGTGATGAGTCATGGATTTCATTCGCTTGTGTTTGACTCATTTTGATCTCACTTGGTTTATTTCCTTTTTCATATGCAGTGCTCGTATTTATTAATTATCCTGTATGCATGTGTATGATATCATGATAATGAATGCCTGTTCTTAATTCTTATACATTGCCATGCTAATTTGTCACATCTCATCATTCATGCCTTGCATTGCATGTCCTTATGCTTTCATTCAATATATTGCCATGACATGCATGCATTAACCATCTAGAGTATGCTCTTCTCTCTTTTCCTTATATCTCTAGAGATGCTTGATTGAGTAGGACCTTATGTGTTTATCTCATATGTTGTTATGGTTTCTCTCGATCTTTATGTAGCTTGTTTAGCCCGGTTGTTTATTCATTGAAGTTTTCAATTAAGTAGTGGTTGTCATCAATCACCAAAACAGGGGAGATTGTAAGCTTCATGACCATTGATGATTGGATCCCCGAGGTATCGATGTTTTGGTGATAGATGACAACTATGAAATTATGGGCTAACATCTACAAGATTGTTGTCTTTGTAGGAACCGTCTCTTAACTCTATTGCAAATCATATGGATGATGGTTGTCCTTGGCGATTAATGACAATGACCGCAAGCATGGAGGCTTGTAAACTTGATGGAGTCCAAGGGTTGATGGACATGTATCAAAGAGAAGAACATGCTATGGTGCAAGTGTTTGGAACACTTGAGTAGTTGTTAGGGCTTTGAGTCCATAGGAAAAAACGGACTATCAAGAGGGTCAAGGTCATTCTGTTAGGTCATGTCTAGTCGATGATGTGCAAGGTTGCTCAGTGAAATCACCTAGGCACTAGGTGACAGTGGAGAAGCCAAGGAGCTGTTCGGAGAAGCCGGGAAAAGAAGTCAAGCGAGGACGACAAGTTTTGACTTCTGGACATAGAGACCAGACAGAGGGGTCAGTGGAGATCGGACTGTACGGTCACTATGTGGTTTTGTCTGGGGGCTACAGCGAGAAAGCGAGGAAGCTACAAGTGTCAGTAGTCATAGAGACCGGATGGTCCGGTCTAGTGACCGGACGGTCCGGTCACTATGAAGTATGCAGTGCAGCGAAGAGCTTTGGCAGCAAAATATTTCTGGACTAGAGAGAGAAATGACCGAACGGTCTGGTCTACTGACCGTACAGTCCGGTCAGTATAGGAAAATTGCCTGGACAGAGGAGCCAACGGCTGGGAGTGCTGTTACCAGCCTGACCACACAATCCAGAAAGGGAATTTCGTGGAGCAACTGCTAGTTTGAGGTTGGGAGCCTATATAACTTTGTTGCTGGGGTCTTGGAGACCTCTCTTGGCCAGTAGAATACCTGAGAGCACTAGGAGGAGATATTGCATATCTTGACAGTGCTAGTGAGAGCAACTTGAGCATCTTGCTAGGGTGTTCTTGAGGGTATGATCTAGATTGTTACTCTTGGTCTATGGTGAGACCTAGACCGGTTAGGTGTCGATAATCAAGCCTATCATGATCGGTTGTGAAGGTTGTCAAATATTTGTACTCGGTTTGAGCCCGCCGGTGAAAGGGGCATCGCTAGTGAGCGCCCATGTCAGCTCGTGGAGTCCGGCAAGTTTTCGAGGGAGGCGAGCTTGTGCTTTCTGCAGTGGTGACGCACACCATGTTTTCACTCAAGGAGTGACTACGGACTCGTGGGCGAGAACTCCACTTGGTGGTGGGAGGGACTGGGACTCCGGCGGGAGTGGTCCAACGAGGATTAGGGGAAGGTGCCATCCTTCCGAGACCTCAGGAAAAATCATGAGCATTCCTTGACCCTCTCTTTACTATTCCGCAATTGCGTGCTCTAGTGAGTAGGATGACTTGTGGCTTGCATAGGCTAGTGTGATTGGCTTCCGCTCTTTATCATATCATGAACACTAGCATGTGTAGGGTCCTGGCCTACTAGAATTTCTTAGGTTGCTTATCTTGTTAGACTCAACTAGTGGAATTTGAAGTAATTGGATTCGTGAGCGGCTTACCGATTCACCCCCCCCCTCTCGGTATGCCTTTGGTCCTTACAAATCTTCTTGAGCTGATTCATTTCAACATGTGCCAGTCTTCTATGCCAGAACCATCCCTTGGATGCCTTAGTGAATAGGCAAGTGATTGGTTGCATATTGCTAGACTTGAAATCCGTGACATATAAGTTCCCATGTCTCACTCCATGGAATACTAGCCCTCTCTGGGCATTCTCAATTGTTGCACCATCCTCATCAAATGTGCACTTGAAACTCATGTCACAGAGTTGACCAATAGATAGAGGGTTGAAGTTGAGGGTTTCCACAAGAAAGACCTTGGAGAGATGGAGGTCATTTGTGATGGCCACCTTGCCCGAGCCTCTAACTCCCCCTTTTGAGTTATCCCCAAAAGTCACCTTCTCACTATCTTCGTCTTCATCAATGGTGGTGAACATGGTTGGCTTCCCGATCATGTGTTGGGTGCACCCACTATCAAGAACCCAATGAGTACCTCCACTCTTGTAGTTGACCCTGGTGGTAGCCATAAGACAAGCAATAGAGGAGGAAGGGTTAGTATCCAAAGCATTAGTTGATTGAATAGTACCAACCTCATTGTGTCGAGCAATAAGATCATCCTCATAGATAGGGATTCTTGCAATCCCGTCCTAAAGTCTTCTCCTAATGGGATAGTGAGGAGCATGATACCTCCAATGTCCATGACCATCCCCCATATGCACATTGTCAATGTTGATATAGTAATGAGGAGGGTCATAGAGTCCAGTGACGTGCTCAAGCACATGCCCCACTCATGAATGTAGCACAAGTATCATCTCCATTGCTCTCTCAATTGAGAGCTCATGTCAATCACTTCATGTGGTGCAATACTCCAAAATCCTCTAAAGGAGTTTATCCTACACACAAGATCATAGATGCTCAATAGATTCTCACAAAGGTCATCATTTAGATTTCTCACAAATTCACCAAGTTCAAAGAGGAGATCCTGATGTTGAGCTTGACGAAGATGCCAACGGTGATCTTGTGGTTGAGGAGGTGGTGGCACCGGAGCTAAAGCCATAAGATTGATCATCTCAAATGATCGAGCAAGCATTGTTGTCGGTGCTCCCCCTACGCCAATGCTTGGTCCACCCAAGGTGCTTGGAGTAGAACTTGGAATGACACTTGAGGTAGAGCTTGACGAAGCGCCCGATGAATGTGTTGCTCCAAGGGGGTTGTAGAAGTCGTTGCAAGACAATCTTGTGGAGGGATCAAAGAAGTTTGAGCTTGAAGCTACTTCTGTCCCTTTGCTTGAAGATGCTTCATGGTTTGTCTTGGATGTCTTCTTCAACGCCATGCTCATGGTGATTTCCTCATCCTTGAAGAGCAGCTCAATCACATCCTCGATGAAGAGACTCTTCTCCATGAGAAGGTTAAGGGTGATGTAGAGAAGCTTGCTACTCAGAAGCAAGGAGAGGATCTTCTCAACTATCACAATCTTGGGAAGCTCGAAAGAAGTTTCCCCAATCCTGTCCATAATACCTCGCAAGCAAATAAGAGAGTCAAGTAAGTCCTCATTGTCATTAGCATGAAAATCAAACAACTCCTCAACAACAGAACTACTAGCATGATCAATAGGAGGCTCACAAACATCATCAATGCTAGTCATGCTAGTAGAGCAAGCAAGATCAATAGACACATCATTATCAATCATCATATTAGGCACACTAGTAGAGAAACCTATCAAGTCGTCGCTAGGAGGATTTAGGCACTCACTAGAACAAGGCACATCCACACAATCATCACAATCATCATACACATGATCATCGGTAAAGGTATTGGCAAAGTCCACAATAGTATCCATCAACTCATTCGGAATCATGGAATTTAGGTAGCTTTTAAAGCGATCCTTCCATGAGCCATGACCCGGCCTTGAACGGGATGACATCCCAACTCAATGCAGTCACTACTCAAGGCGGTTAAGCCTTATAATGGGCACTTGGCTCTGATACCACTGTTGGCACTCCCCAAGTGCCCCTTTTACATGTGAATATTACCCCAATTAGAGCATAAGTAATACTAATTTAGGTTATTTACCTATGATATTGCCTATATATTTGCATATGCGTTGTTTTGCAGCTTTATTGTATAAACATGTAAAATTGGTGATTAAAGTGATGCTGGAGAGGACAGGAATCTAGAACTGATGAAAAGCACTGAAGAAGCCCAGTGCACTCATCGGCGCAGTCCATGAGTCGATCAGTGCAAGGGTGTTTTGGCCCACAGAAGTGATCGAGGCCCATTCCATATATTTATGGAAGTTTATCTATGCAAGACACTTGAAGATATTTGCCTGGAAGATTTATGGAACTTCAAGATCTCGACGTGTAGTACAAGACTTTATCTCGAAGGAAAAGTCCCACATGGCAGCTATGGAAGACAGAGAAACCAACTCGGAGAAGAAACCAAAGAAGTCATGCCTTGCGCCGATCGGCGCAATCCTACGCCGATTGGTGCAACTGCCTTATTTGCTAGAAACCGAGTCCTTAATGAGTAGAACCCCTAGAAATGCTTGTAAACCCAGGCCGTGGCCAGAGAGATACCAAGAGGTGATAGAGGGACAACAGATCCGTGAGTTAGAGCCACCGGGGCTTACCCCGTTACAATAGATCTATAGTTGAGTTTCAAGAACCATTGGTGTTAAGAGTTGATCCGTCAAGGTAGGCCATCTCGACAGGGATGAATCTTACTCTATGTATCTCAAGGATGATTGAATATGTTGATGATGGTTTTGGTGATTTGTCTATCTTGATTCTATAATCATGCATGTGCTTATTCCAATTGCTTAGTTCTAGGCTAAGTAAGTAGATATTATCTTGATCGTGGTGACTAGGATAGTATTCAGACATTTTGTTGATTATGGTTGCTTGATGATGCTAGTAGTGTGGTTTAGCGGTGACAGCACTAAGCCTACGCAGCACTATTGGATAGTTGAGTAGGGTAAGATACTCGCGTGATTAAGGGTTTCCTCTCGGCAGCGATGAATCGGGAGCCGCTCGGAAAGCAGGGTGGTCTTATTCATTATAGGGTTTCATTGATCCATGTAATTACCCATTATGATGCTATCTAATTAGACTTTCTAGTTACAATCTCACTAGTAGATACTTGGCTACTCACTTAACAGCATAGGCTTACAAGGTATCTGGCGCACTTTGGCTTAGATTCACTAGTGTGCCGATCGGCTCAACCCCTGCGCCAATTGGCACAACAGCAGAATTACTATCTAGGGCACCTTTGCGCTGGCCAGTCTCCCCTCATACAACCTGAACTCGACAGTAGCTTTGACTAGATCTTTTACTGTTAACTTTGTTTAATTATCCCTAAGGTCCCAATGGATTCGATAAACCTTGGAATACTCAATTCAAGGGAAAAAGTGCTACAATCGTACACCATCCTCTTGCGGTATATAAGTGGGTGCGTAGTTACGACCAACAAGCTACTTCTTTCTGGCGCCGTTGCTGGGGACCATAGTAGGTTTTTAAACATTGTTTGATGTATTAATGTCTAGTCATTGTGCTTAATTTTTCTCGTCTCTTTAGTACATATATCCTGTTAAGTGAAACTAATAGGTATGGATGGTCCTAAGTCAAACAAACCCTCTAATTACATCGATGATCCAGAAAGACTCTTTCACAAGAAGAGAACAACGGAGAAGAGAAGCAAGTCACTTGGAGATTTATTTAGAGAAACAGTCAGCATCACCCCTCAAGCATTGTTCATAATAGAAGCCACAGTTCAAGATCAAGAAGAAGAGGAGATGGCAGAGGTACCTATGGTTAATCGTCTCAACCCTCAATTGACTAATGTTGTCAAGACAGATTTCCAAGAAACTCAAGATCAACTTCCGTATCAATTGGAGAGATATGTTGGAATAGTGGCGCAACAACCATTCACAGGTTCGGAAGATCCCAATCATCACTTGCAATACTTCGTTGAGGTTTGCAGTACATTCAAGATAGTGGGATTGACCAGAGACCAAGCACGTGTGCGGCTGTTCCCCTTCTCTCTAGTTGGACGCCCCAAGCGATGGTACAATGGATTGGAAAACCCAGTAAAGATGGTGTGGAATAGGTTAGCAGCTGAATTCTTGGCCAAATAGTTCCCTCCTGGTAAGACTCAAGCTTTGAAGAATAAGATTCTTGGATTTACATAGAATGTTGATGAAGGTATTGGAGAAGCATGGGAGAGATACAATGAATATATGGAACCATGCCCTCATCATGGTCTGATAGTTGGAGAAGTTGTTGAGAAGTTCTACACGAGATTGAATCTTCTATCTCATCAACACTTGGATGCTTCAGCTGCATGTTCATTCATGTCAAAAACTCTCAAGCAAGCTAAGGATTTGATCAAGTTGCTAGTTGAAAATCAATCATGGGATGGTGAGAGAAGTTCAAGGAATTTGCAACCTTTCAAAGGAGTGGTGAAGCGTGTGATTGAGAGGACTCATGAAGACTTGATTATGGATCGTCCCGACGCTATTCAAAGAAGATTGGAAAATAATCTTCATATCCCTAAGGAAGAGCCACTCAAGCTAGCGGAATCACGCTCCACTTGTGGAGAGTGTGGAGAATTTGGTCATGTGCAGAAAGATTTCCTTGAAGACATAAAGATGCTAGAATATATGAAGAATAGTGGATGGAAGCCCCAATATCAGTAGCAAAGGAGTTCTTTCTCTCCTAGTTCGTCCATGCAAAATTCTATCCCACTTCGTCTCCAATATCATGAGTTCTTCCAAGCTCCACAAGGACAATCAAGCTAAATTCAAGGAGATTGATCGTGTCCTTGAGGGAATTAATGACAAGGTGATAGAAATTGGGAGCTCCAACGAGCAGATTTTGAAGCATACCAAGATTATGGAGCAACAGATATGACAATTATCGCAAGCCATTCAAGGCAACAAAGGGGCTATTCCTAGCAATACAAAGTCTATAGAGCAGTTGAAAGCAATAGCTACGAGGTCAGGAAAAAAACAGAAGATCTGAAGCACCTTGCGGGAGCAAAGAGGCCCCGCACCGATCGACACATACCTGGCACCGATCAGCACGACAGTCCTGACGGCACCGATCAGCTGTCACACCTAGTTCCAACGATCGAAACCGAATGCATCTGTATGCGTGTCCAGGATCAAGTTTTCACACACACATGACAATTAGTGTGATAAAAGAACGATATCTTTATTAAAGCAATAATATTATTACAACGGTGACTCGTAGGTCAAAAGAAAAAGATTACATTGCAGCGGAATAAACTAAGCGTTGGCGTCCTTCAGCTCCCATAGGAAGTCGACCGGAAGACCGCATGCCTAGCCTCCTCCATCGTCTTCATAGTTGTACCTTCATTCTCCTGTAGCAGAACAGCAATGTGGGATATAGCAAGGGTGAGTACGTGTTGTACTCAGCAAGTGGGGGAAAAGATGACATGGGGCTAAAGATAGGGAAGGCTTTAAAGGGGGTTTGTTGCATGAGCTTTTAATTTCCTATGCATCCTAATTACTAAGTGGGTCATCCCAACCATTAACCTATAGGGTACTATCCAAACCAAGTCCAATCCCATCCACCAACCAACCATTAAGGTTCCACTAAGGTTCCATTAAGGGTCTCCCAGTACATGCTAGCCACTAAGGTTCCACTCCCGTCTATAAGTGATAGCCCATAAACAAGCAGCTCATCACCCCAGGAGCCCCCTCTTGAGCCATTCGGATACAAGGACAGTCCTCTTGACTTCTGTTCCCCGCTCCACCAAATTGCTGCACTGACACTAGGAGAACTCCTAATTAATCAGCCAAGCTGTTCCATAGCAGCCTTGTGATGGCACTATTGTCCTGGGTTACCACTCCAAGAACCGGTTCCTAGGATCTACAACAAGCCTACCACCACCAACCATGTGCCCACGGCACCACATCCATTCCATCCGGCTTGTATAGATCCCTAAGTCCATGTGGCTAACATAAATTACCATTTCACCCATGAAGTGACATAGTTCATTATTCAAGGTTAATATTAACCTAACATCCCACAAGCAACCGAAGCATTATCTACCCACAACCAACCAACCAACTAGTTCAAGGCGACATGGAAAAGGATAAAGCAATACTAGGGAAACCCTAACAATAGGTACCTATTTATTTGACTCAAGCATGCAATTCGACAATAAATGTTATAATAGGTACAAGATGCATCAAGGACACTTGCCGTGAAATATGTTGCTGCTCTATGACTACCGATTGTCCGACTTTGTCTTCACGATTCCTTCTCCTGTTTTCAAGTGCACACCTATTCATACACATCAATAACAAACATACATGCTAAGGATAATATCCAACAACATGGACTAATCACGAGATATGAAGCGGGGCACAAGGAGCTCACCAAGGTTTATGCAATGGCGGAAAGCCTCGCTGCCACGGGTGATGGTGCAAGGTGGATAAAAACATAGCAAGGAGTGGCGACGTCGACATCGACGATGTCTAAATGATATGATGATGGCATCCGATAGAGCATTGAACAGTAATTTTAGTATTGTTGTTTGTTATAACCCGAGTCAAAGGAAACAGTAGCAAATTGCTTACAATTGGTGAAGAGATTTCAGGCATGGCAGAACAAATATTAATGCAAAGACAAACACGTTCCCGTAGCTTGGCTGCAGTAATCAAAGAAGTAGTTTAACAATCATATGATAATATATCAGGAACATGATCTCAACATGATGAATTGGATGGAACGCAAGCGGGAAATCAGATCAAGGAGCTGAATCATGATGGACCTGTGCAGCGGCAGTTGACACGTCATTCGTGTTCCTGGGAGAATAGGACATGATCTTGATGAACCGTCAGGTAGAGATGGAAAAGACTTATGGGAACATGCTCTGGTATGATGCGTGCATCACAAAAAAATCATGGAATAGCTTAGAATCATTGGGGAATTCTAGTCGCGCGCACTGAACACGACCAGAACACATTTCAGCATCCCACTGCAGCCATCACGACAAAGACATGCACGTTCCTGAAGATAGGCTACTGGTCTAAAGGAAATAATTGAACATAAACATTTGTAGGTGTCGGGAACATGGCTGCGACATGGTTATTTTATATATAATTCACCTGAATGAGAGATCGAATGACTCCATTGTGATGAGGTCATGCAGCGGTAGTTCGAGTGCCAAAGGCGTTCCTGGAGGCGTCGGGCTAGATTTTGGCAAACCATTGGGTGTACACGTGCTTGGTTTCCTGGAACACATGGTGGATATGGTTTTGTATCATGGAACCATCAGAATAAGGAGAAATAGGAGAGGAATTACCAATGCGCGCGCTGGATGTACCCAGAACAGAAACCAGTGTCAATTGAAAACGTGATCCTGCTCACACCACTTCTCCTATGGGATTGAATTTTGGATATGTTGTAGAGGATATAGTGGAGCACTCTTTGTAGAAATTTGGGCGCATTTTGTTGGGTAGATCATCAGGAACTTGGATTGACACATGGGGCATCAAGAGTGGTCAAGGCAGATGAACAGAGATGAACTCGACTTGAAGGGATGGAAATGAAGGTGAGGGGCCAAGGGAGCTCGTCAGCCAGGCCAAGGGGCGTCCTGGTGTGACATAAGAGGCCTAGGGAGGGGAGAGGAAAGGGTAGGGAAGGGAGGGGAGGGGCTAAGAGGCACACGAAACTGCCAGCCATGAATGGTAGTCATGTTGATCGTTTCGTCTCCTTTTTGGTGGGGTTGACATATGAGTTATTGGGCAACTAAAATACCTTATTAAGTGGCATGTAGGTGATGTTTTGTTGAACACTAGCATGATCCTAGTTTGCTGCATGGCCCATAGGATGAAATGGAAGCATCGGGAGGAAGTGAAGAAACATGATTTTGTCAAGTTGGACATTCTGTGTAGTTGGAATACTAGCATAGTCTAGATTTTGTTGGACCTAGTATGACCAAGACCAGGAAGAAGAGAACACTCGTAGGCTCACAAGGATGGATGAATGAACTAGTTTTCATGGTGTGCAGTTATAGTGGGACAAAGTGTTAGACAAGGTTTTGATTTGGCTATCGACCGCATTAGATAAGTTTATGCTTGGTGGGAAGAGATATTAAGCAAAGCTAGGAAAAGCAAGGATATGAGAAAAAATAATAATGACACTTGGTGTTTTGATAATCATAAGGTTAAGGGAAAAAAGGGATGTGTGGAAGGATTCAAGTGAGAATATTATGAGAATTATGCCTTCTGAGTGTCAAAATGGCTCACAACCCGAATTTGGAAAATGCGGGGTGTGACAGACTACCCCCCTTAAAAGGAATCTCATCCCGAGATTCATAGAAGCTAGGACTTAAGAGTTGAACATAGAATGCAATAATTTGGGAGGATCAAAAGGAAATGGTGGAAGGGAAAGTGACTGATGAATGATTGAATTATGAACTTGAATTAGGTCCACACTATATGCATCAAAGATAATAGATAGGTTTCAAGGATGAAATGTTGATCACAGAAAGATAGGCTCAAACAACCTAAAACAATCATAACACACAATCACTCATTACTCTACAAACAATAGCCTACGCTGACATCCATTGCTTTGTGTCTTGTTGTGGCTGAAGTACTTCACTTCTCTTATTGAAAGTCTTTAGTGCCTTGTCTTATTGCTCTTGTTGTCGTGATGATGACCTTCGTGGTGGTGATTTGATCAAACCAAAACAAGTTTTGGAGTCAATATACAAAATATTAATAACCTAAATTAATTTATTTAATTTAGAAAATAGCCCTTTTGCCTAAAATAAATTATAATTCTATAATTAATTTGTAATAAAATTTTAAATCTATTATAAAAATGTTGAAATTTAGTGAAATTGGGTCACAAACCAAAATTTGAAATTTTGGGGTGTGATAGTATTACCCTTCTTAACAGGAATCTCGCTCCGAGATTCTACGTGGTTAGAAAGAAAAGGTTAGAGGTAGGTTCAAGTTTCATTCTCCATCTTGAACACAATTCACTTGGTTGACTCCTTGTGTTTACTCTTCCAACTTCTCTATAGGAAACTTGACATCCTTCTTTTTGTACGTCTCTTGATCTTACTCTTCCATTGTTGTCACGAGGGAAGTCGTTTGCTTGAAGCTAGTAGTCGTGTGTCGCCTCTTCCTGTTGGAAGATCCAAATCTTGGGATTTCTAATTGGAGCTGGCGGAGATAAGGATGAACTATTCTAGGTACTGACATCATCTTGTTGGGGCTACCTCCATAGACCAGTGGTTGAGTTCAACATCTCCTCGAACAGGTTGGGTTATAATTGACTAGAATAGAATAGATTGAAGATAAGATAGCAAAGAATAGAGGGCAAGTTACCCCAACTAAAGTAAACTAGGTCTAACTAATGATGTGATAACAAAGCTAAACGCTTTGCAAGCACACCAACACTCAATCGAAGATCCAACTCAAACATAGCACACCACAAGCAACACAAGCATATAATTAGCAACATCGTTCTATCTAGCGATTATTCTCCTATGATGGGAAGGATTCTAAATCATGATTCTTCGAAAGATCTTTCTTCGTATGGAGTAATGACCAATGTCTTCAATCTTGTGAAGAGCCTTCATGTTTGGCTGTCCATTCTTCATCTTCTTATTGAGTAGAACCAACTTGTAAAATCTTCAATGTCATTCATCTTGTTCTTGATAGTTTAGGCCAATCAAACAAGTAATTTGAAAGGGAAAAGGAATAATAGAAATAACATTTTGTCAAGCATTTCAGAATAGACAAGTAATGAGAAAATAAGAAGAGAGGATAGAAGATAAAAGAGTTTTTTAGAGATAGAGATAAAAGTTTTTTTTTCAAATACTAGTTTTGAAAATAAAACCTATGGCATGGTCATTCTATCTAGGCTTGCGTCCGGCAGTCGATATAGCTCTGATACCACTTGTCACAGCCGGTTCCAACGACCAAAACCAAATGCATCTGTATGCGTGGTCAGGATCAAGTTTTCACGCACACATGATAATTAGTGTGATAAAAGAACAATATCTTTATTAAATCAATAATATTATTACAATAGTGACCCGTAGGTTCAAAGAAAAAGATTACATTGCAACGGAATAAACTAAGCGTTGGCGTCCTTTAGCTCCCACAGGAAGTCGACCAGAAGACCGCATGCCTAGCTTCCTCCATCGTCTTCATAGTTGTACCTTCATTCTCCTGTAGCTGAGCAGCAATATGGGATATAGCAAGGGTGCGTACGTGTCGTACTCAGCAAGTGGGGGAAAAGATGACATGGGGCTAAAAACAAGGAAGGATTTAAAGGGGGTTTGTTGCATGAGCTTTTAATTTCCTATGCATCCTAATTACTAAGTGGGTCATCCCAACCATTAACCCATAGGGTACTATCCAAACCAAGTCCAATCCCATCCACCAACCAACCATTCCCAACCATTCCAAACCACAGTCGATAACCAACTAATCTTGTGAGGATTCCAGGCCGCTCTTGACCGTGAGCACGGCTATCATGATAGTTTGATACTCTGCAGAGTTTGTACCACTTTACCCACAAGTCGTGATTTCGTCCCCAGTTGCCAAGTGGACTAGAGTCTCCATGTTGCCATGCTGGCCAAGCACTAGCACGTTTCCTTAGGTGCGTGGCCAGGAGATCACTACGAGGCTTTTACCAAGGGTCTCCTAGTACATGCTAGCCACTAAGGTTCCACTCCGTCCATAAGTGATCGCCCATCAACAAGCAGCTCATCACCCCAGGAGCCCCCTCTTGAGTCATTTGGATACAAGGACAGTCCTCTTGACTTCCATTCCCCGCTCCACCAAAATGCTACACCGACACTAGGAGAACTCCTAATTAATCAGCCAAGTTGTTCCATAGCAGCCTTATCATGGCACTGTTGTCCTAGGTTACCACTCCAACAACCGGTTCCTAGGATCTACAACAAGCCTACCACCACCAACCATGTGCCCACGACACCACAACCATTCCATCCGACTTGCATAGATCCCTAAGTCCTTGTGGCTAACATAAATTACCATTTCACCCATGAAGTGATATAGTTCATTAATCAAGGTTAATATTAACCCAACATCCCACAAGCAACCTAAGCATTATCTACCCACAACCAACAAACCAACTAGTTCAAGGCGACAAGGAAAAGGATAAAGCAATACAAGGGAAACCCTAACAATACGTACCCATTCATTTGACTCAAGCATGCAATTCTACAATAAATGTTATAATAGGAACAAGATGCATCAAGGACACTTGCCGTGAAATATGTTGTTGTTCTATAACTACCGATTGTCCAACTTTGTCTTCATGATTCCTTCTCCCGTTTTCAAGGGCACACCTATTCATACACATCAATAACAAACAAACATGCTAAGGATAATATGCAACAACAGGGACTAATCACAAGATATGAAGCGGGGCACAAGGAGCTCACCAAGGTTTATGCAATGGCGGAAAGCCTCGCTACCACGGGTGATGGTGCAAGGTGGATAAAAACATAGCAAGGAGTGGCGACATCGACATCGACGATATCTAAATGATATGATGATGGCATCCTATAGAGCATGGAACAGTAAGTTTAGTGGTGTTGTTTGTTATAACCCGAGTCAAAGGAAACAATAGCAAAATGCTTACAATTGGTGAAGAGATTTCAGGCATGGCAGAAGACAAACACGTTCCCGTAGCTTGGCTGCAGTAATCAAAGAAGTAGTTTAACAATCATCTGAAAATATATCAGGAACATGATCTTAACATGATGAATTGAATGGAACGCAAGCGGGAAATCAGATCAAGGAGCTGAATCATGATGGACATGTGCAGCGGCAGTTGACACGCCATTCGTGTTCCTGGGAGAATAGGACATGATCTTGATGAACCGTCAGGTAGAGATGGAAAGGACTTATGGGAACATGCTCTGGTATGATGCATGCATCCCAAAAAAATCAAGGAGTAGCTTAGAATCATTGGGGAATTCTAGTCGTGCGCGCTGAAAATGACCAGAACACATTTCAGCATCCCACTGCAGACATCACGACAAAGGAAATAATTGAACATAAACATTTGTAGGTGTCGAGAACATGGCTGAGACATGGTTATTTTATGTAGAATTCACCTGAATGAGAGATTGAATGACTCGATTGTGTTGAGGTCATGCAGCGGCAGTTCGAGTGCCAAAGGCGTTCCTGGAGGCGTCGGGCTAGATTTTGGCAAACCATTGGGTGTACACGTGCTTGGTTTCCTGGAACACATGGTGGATATGGTTTTGTATCATGGAACCATAAGAATAAGGAGAAATAGGAGAGGAATTACCAATGCGCGTGCTGGATGTACCCAGAATAGAGACCAGTGTCAATTGAAAACGTGATCCTGCTCACATCACTTCTCCTATGGGATTGAATTTTGGATATGTTGTAGAGGACATAGTGGAGCACTCTTTGTAGG
Source organism: Eleusine coracana subsp. coracana (assembly GCA_032690845.1). Classification (NCBI taxonomy): domain Eukaryota; kingdom Viridiplantae; phylum Streptophyta; class Magnoliopsida; order Poales; family Poaceae; genus Eleusine; species Eleusine coracana. The sequence continues at coordinate 32,703,675 of CM064422.1, forward strand.
AACTTGGGCGCATTTTGTTGGGTAGATCATCGGGAACATGGATTGAAACATGGGATATCAAGAGTGGTCAAGGCAGATGAACAGAGATGAGCTCGACTTGAAGGGATGGAAATGAAGGTGAGGGGGCAAGGGAGCTCGTCAGCCAGGCCAAGGGGCGTCCTGGTGTGACTTAAGAGGCCTAGGTAGGGGAGAGGAAAGGGTAGGGAAGGGAGGGGAGGGGCTAAGAGGCACACACACCTAGTGCCTGTGATTTCACAGAGCAACCTTGCACATCACCGACTAGATATGACCTAAGAGAATGACCTAGACCCCCTTGATAGTCTGGTTTTTCCTATGGACTCAAAGCCCTAACAACTAGTCAAGTGTTCCAAACACTTGTACCATAGCTTGTTCCCCACTTTGATCCATCTCCATCAACCCTTGGACTCCATCATGTTCACAAGCCTCTATGCTTGTGGTCATTGTCATCAATCACCAAGGACGTTGTCGACAATCATCATAAGATAGAAGAGGTTTCCTATACGAACAACATTCGTGTAGATATTAGTCACATTTCATGTTTCTCATTCATCACCAAAACATCATACCTTGGGGTGACCTCAATGGTCATGATCCTTATAGGAGGGCAGCCATAATCGACAAAGATTCACCCCTCTCCGAAGGGTTGTAGAGGGCGCCATACTCACCGTAGTTCAGGATGATACCGCTAGCCAAGTTTAAGGGAAGTTATAACCCAAGACAATTCTCCATGAGCTATGAGAACAACGATCATATCAGCAGGGGGAGACGAAACAACTCTGGCAGAAGCATTCGTGTGTGCCCTTGAAGAGTCCGCATTGAATTGGTATTTCAATTTGCCTCTCGGGTCGTTATACAACTGGGAAAATATCAGGGATAAAGTAGAGCTTTCGAGGGTTCCGAACCATCATGGAGCCATCGGATGAGTTGTTAAACATGGCCCAACAAGAAAATCAGCTGCTACATTACTATTACAGAAGATTGCTCACACTTCAAGCCCAAGCCATGAGTGTCACAGATGAGGCGGCAATAAGTTCTGTAGTTCGAGGCATGCAAGCATGCCAGATGTCATCCTATTGCGCACAAATACCCCTACACACAATGCAAACATTATGCACAAACTTCAAAGAATATAACAGATCAAATGTGGACTACAAGAGGCATAAACAGAGCCAGAGCAAAGGCCGCAATCAGTCACACAATGAAGGGGCATATCAAAAGAGACAATACAAAAAATCCAAGTAGCACACCAAATAGTCGCCATCATTCATTGGGCACATCGAAGAAGAAAGGCAGGACCTCAGTAGCAAAGATGGCTGCAATAGTGACTATAGAGAGAACAACCATCAAGGTCGCGGAAGAGGCCGAGGCCCTCAAAACCAAAGCTGACCCGTTAGAAAACCATACAGCTTCTACTGTGGAGAGGACAAGGGGCATAAAACTTCCACTTGCCTCAAAGCAAAAGAAATACAAGAAAGAATCAAAGCAGAAAAGGAAGTCCCACCCCAACAATCATATCAACAACCCACACACATGAACTACCACTACGCAAACACTCATCATCACCAGCCATACACACCATCCCCATACTGCAATACAACCCATCGAATTAAACCTCCGAGCCAGTATACTCAACTAAGGCAACTAGCTCAACAGCCAGAGCCCACCCAAGAGCACCGAGCACAAAAGCAAGAGCCACAACAATTACCTCAACCTAAACCTGAATCCAACCCAAACCAAGCCACAACATTTCCAGTGAAGGCTTTATCAGAATAGTATGTGGAGGGTCATCCTCAGACTTCGAAAACAAAAGAAGAAGAACAGATCATTTCCGAATGGTAAACAGTATTTTTACCGAAGGACCGGTCATCAAATCAAAATGGTCCCACACCCCCATCACATTCAAAGAGTCGGATCTTAACCTTAAAGCTTATCCGCATGTTGACGCATTTGCAATCGAGGCTCACATTCACACTTGGATGGTCAGCAAAGTCCTCGTAGACAATGGCAGTCAAGCAGACATATTGTTCATAAATGCCTTCGAGCAAATGGGTCACAACAAAAGTTCATTGCAACCATCAAATGTACCACTCGTATGGTTTGGAGGAAAAAGAATCACTCCCATGGGTAGAATCTCACTCCTCGTATCGTTCGGCAACACTCATAACCCCCGCACCGAATATATAACACTCGATATAGTGGATCTCTGTCACCTATTCAATGTCATATTTGGCCGGGGCACAATTAACACTTTCGAAGCCGTCATTCATGGTACATACCTGTGCATGAAGATTCCAGCAGCCAAAGGGGTCATTACAGTTAGGGGAGATCAGCAGTGGCAAGGGACATAGAGAAAGGCTATGCCCCAGGGGAATGAAACTGCAACCACATACAAGTGTTCAGTCAAGAACAACTTGATGAAGAGGAAAGGACCCCAAAAGCTCATGACCAACACATGGAGAACGCAAGAGAGGAAGCACGCTGCCTCGATAATGAGAGGACAACAATGCAACCAGGTGAGGAAACCAAAAAAGTCCTCCTCGATAACCAAGTTCATGGGCAATTTGTCGTAATAGGTTCTGGCCACGATCCCGAAGAGGAAAAAGAGTTACTAGCATTCTTGGGCAAGAACAAAGATGTATTCACCTGGTCCTCGACAGACCTCAAAGGAGTGGACAGAAGTATCATAGAGCACAAACTAGAAATTGACACAAAGATCAGACCAAAGAAACAAAGGCTTCGAAAGGTGTCCGAGGAAAAAACGAAAGCCATCAGGGCAGAAGTACAGCGACTCCTAGATACCTCTCTCATCCGTGAAGTGAAACACCCATCCTGGCTAGCCAACTGTGTAATGGTCAGGAAAAAGAATGGAAAGTGGAGAATGTGCATAGACTTCATGGATCTCAACAAAGCTTGCCCTAAGGACAATTTTCCACTACCCAGAATAGATAAAATCGTCGACACAGCAGCAGGAAGCGAGCTGCTATCTTTGCTCGACTGTTTCTCGGGTTACAACTAGATCTGGTTCAGGAAGTAGGATGAAGAAAAAACAAGTTTCGTCAAGCCCTTCGGCACTTATTGTTTTGTCAGAATGCCCGAGGTGTTGAAAAATGTTGGCCCAACATTCTGCCGAATGGCTCAGAAGGCATTCCAGTCGCAACATGGTTAAAACGTACATGCCTATGTGGATGACATCATAATAGCAAGTAAGAGAAAAATCAATCACATCTCAGATCTGGCAGAGACACTTGCAAACCTTCGAGCAGCAAGGCTTAAGTTAAACCCAGAAAAGTACATTTTTGGGATTCGTAAAGGAAAGCTACTCAGCTGCTTAGTATCAGCCAAGGGCATCGAGTCCAACCCTGACAAAATAAAGCAATCACTCAAATGCAAGAGCCCAAGTGCAAAAAGGACGTGCAGAAACTCATAGGCAGAATGGCGGCATTGAACCGATTCATTTCCAGATCAGCTGAGTGAAGCTTGCCTTTCTTCCAAACCCTCTGAGGAGCCCAGCCTTTTGAATGGGCCCGAAACAGCAGAAAGCTTTCATGGATCTGAAAAACTACCTACAAAAGCTGTCAAAGCTCACCAACCCAGAGTCATGGGCTGTATTGCTCTTATATGTGGCCACATCGCACTCAGCCATCAGTGCGGTTCTTGTGCAGGAGAAAAAGATGACAAAGATAGTCAAAGGGGAGCCAAAGGAGCTCGTAGTACAACTCCCAGTTTATTATGTCAACGAAGCGCTGTCGGGATCTAGAAAGCTTTATTCTAAGATGGAAAAAATTGCATATGCAGTAGTCATGGTGTCAAGAAAGTTGAGACATTATTTCGAAGCACACCACATCAAAGTGCTCACCAACCAACCACTTAATAAGGTATTTGACATTTGGAATACTCTTCAAAGTTGCCTCATCAATAACCTCTATTGGTTTGTTGGTGGTGACGCTTCTGTTTCATCTTCAATCAAGGCGGCAACCTGTAACTTTCCTTTCTGAATGATCTTGCCATGCATTGTCTTGCTGAATTTCCCCAATAGAAGGTTCTTGTACTCAGCCATTCTTTGATTAATTTGCTCTTTCGCCTCATCACTCAGATCATCTTTACTGACAGGCAACATATTCTCCACCTTTAGATTAGAACCAACATCATATTTAGGAGGAGGAGTACCATCCTTCGGCATTCCAAGTTCAGACATGATGTGAGATTTGAAGTTCTTGGTCCCACCGGACATGCCAAAAAGTGTGTTGACATGAAAATCGCCACGCGTGACCTGGGAGATTTGCTTATCTCTAGTGCAGGCTCAATACAAGAAAGCAGGACGTGCCAGTCGATTTTCCTTGCAAATCTACAAAGATACAAATGGTCAAATTAAACAGACCACCGGCCCATGACAGACCGATGAAGAAACCCGATAGTCACTATTTATGAAATCAGCCAATGCTACTATATGAATAAACAAAATAAGAGAAATTAAACTAATCGGCTGATTATATCGGCTTATCAGCAAAATTTCATTCAATAAATGGTTTTAAATCATATATGCTGATAAAGAATCGAGTTGACAGGCCAGAATCGATAAACCAATAGTATTTATGCAATAACTAGCCAGGTCGATGCAAAAGATCAAAGTCGATAGAGCTGAGTCAATATATCTACAGTAAATATGCATAAACTCGCTCTATCAATAGCGTTGTATCGGTAGATCTGATTAGCTGGTATTGCAAATCTGTTCAAAAATCATAGATCTACCCTATTTCAACAACGGGGCAAATGACTTACAGATTGATTACAATAATCGTATTAAGTACTCGAAAGTCAATTGAACTATGATAATCTATTGGCTAAATGTCCCGATAGAACTATATCAACTCTACCAATGAATAGATCGAATCTATCTATATCAGAGATCAAAATTGATGCAACCTTACTGATTCGAATAGATCGAACTTAATCATGATAGTGTTCAAACGTGATAAATAGAGCTAGATTTAATCTATCTATAGATAAAGTCGATAAAAAGACTTGAATAATAGATCTAAATTATACCAGTAGAACCTACTAAAATCATAATAGATTGGTTTCAAGCAAGGCAGTATTGCAATTGGAGTCGATAGAACAGGCACAAAGAAGATCTAATCACTGGATGACTAGCAATCCTAACGATAACAACTAGAATATCAAATTAATGATAAAGTACTAGTTTAGATTGATAGAATTACCGAAGTTAACTAATCCAAGTCTCTCATCGAGATCGGAGCCGATGCAGCCCAAGCGAGACAAAGATTTCGTCGAGTAGGAAAGGTTGGCGAGGCATCGACTTGTATTGAACGAAAGTGTTAATCTTTTCTGTACAGACCCTATTACATATTTATAACCCCATCCAAGGGGTTCTGAATCGACTCGGTCAGGACTCTTAAACAAACCGACTAGGTTTTATTTCTAAACTAAATCTGAAATGAAAATAAACAAAGATAAAACAACCCTAAACAGGCCCATTCTTTTCCTTTCGGCCATTGAGTTCTTCTGTCTTGGCCAATTCTACCATCACTCCGCTGACCTCTAGGACCGATCAAATTTTGGTGCCAATAGATAACTAAATACAAATTGCCGTGACTGATATTTTGATGCAATACACTAAATGCAGATTGCCACGACTGATATTTCAATGTGATACACAAAAGATTGCCACAACTCATATTTCATTGCGATACCTAAATACAGATTGCCATGACCGATATTTCAATGCGATACACAAAATGCAGATTGCCATGGCTGATATTTCAATGTGATACACTGTATATGTATAGCAGCACCTAGTATTTTGATGTGATACCCTCTCTATATATAGCAACGACTGTTTTTCTGATGCGATACCCATCAAACCTATAGCAATGACAAGGGTCGTCATGATCCCCTTTTCGTGTATAGCAACTGTAGGTACGTCGTTGCGATTGCAGTTGGCATATAGCAACGAGGATCAGATGGTTACAGTAGGGGGTCACATATCACAACGAGCACTGGCGTGGCAATTGCGGTTATCACTATTGTTGTGGTTACAAAACCCAACATACATATTGTGGACGATGTCAACCCGAAGGGTTGGCAAAGCTAGAGGAAGGATACAACTAGCCAAGAAGAGAAGGAACCAGCATCCATCAATCATCCCCCCTCATGACCTCTAGGGTCTTGTATTTATAGAAAGGGTAGAAGAGGGGAATCCCTCTTCTACCCTCGACGTGTTACAAATCACCATTTTACCCTTGGTGGGGGTATAAGTACACAAATGCCCTTAGGCTTACAATTGGACCAAAAGACAACATGTGCCAGACATGAGGTAACTGAGCCCATGAGGAGAAACAATGGGTTCCTTGAACCCTAGCTCCAACAACTATGCTTCATAGGCATTGCATTACCGCATATTTGCAACAAGGCTCCATTGACACAATAGCCATTATAGCAATGATGGAGCATAGTTGCAAATCCGCATTACTGCAATAAAATCATCGTTGCCATATCATCTACACGCAACACCACATGTCGTTGCAACACATCATCGTTACCGCAACGCTAATAAAAAGCGATGCAATATGCTACCGCATCGGTTGCAATTGCAACGCCACTCAACAAGCTCCCAACGACCCGAAGTCTTTATGATAACGAAATATTGCAACGAATATACCCCTATTGCATCATTTTCACTATGTTCGAAAACACCGAAAACTTTGTAGTGTCAACACTGCCAAAGCGTTTAGAAGATAGGGAGAGAGTGAGGGGTAGTCCGGAGGAGGAGTGGGTCTGTCCACCTCTTCTTCATGCTTGTACCTCAACGGATGCTTTGTCATATTTAGTAAGTCTTTCTTGGTATTTAAGTTTCCTTACTTAAGTAAGTTTTATACTTAGTAGCTTTGCTCGCTCAACGCTCTATTCTGTTAAAGAATTTGGTCTTATATCTTCATAGCTAAAGATTAAGGGAGTAATTAAAAGCATAGATGTGGTGTCTAGGCCGTAGGTTACCTTTGTTTATCGTGTAGTCCATAGATTTCTAGTGGTAGGCACTAGATGGTGAGATCTCTATCTGTCCGTTGAAATCCTCCATGTTCGGCTATGGAGTAGGCTCTTGGCCGGTATCGCACTGTGGATGCAGGGGAAAACTAGATGTCCGTTGCAAGCAACTTAGTAGTACTCTTACCTTAATTAGGACCTTATACCCATTAGGAATCCTCTCTACCCAAAGCCATATTTATCTTGGTGTCCTTGGTTGAACTAGAATAGAAGATTAGGCACACACGTTCCCTATGGATTCGATACCTTGGAATACTCCTGGGTGAAAGCTACTTCCATATCCGTACACTTGCAGATATATTCTGTTATCATTAAAATACCCAACAGGGAGGATCATAGAGACCAGTGATGTGCTCAAGCACCTGTCCCACTTGTGACTGGAGCATGAGTATCATCTCTATTGCTCTCTCAATTGAGAGCTCATGTCTTTTGTTGATCACCTCCTATAGCAAGAAACCCCTGTGACACCCCAAGTGTCTCACTTCATTTAACCAACATGGACAGCTTAGGTTATAAACAACATAGCATGAAATATTAGGACTCACTCCCTTTTATTAATTCTAGGCAAATAAAAACCCTGCAATCAAGTTATTGAAGCAATTCAAAAATTTCAATACAACTTATGCTAAAATAATTCATAATCATGTTACTAATAATAAAATAGAATTTTATGAAATTATTTGGCATTTTATCTGCTTGGCAAGACCCCCTAATTAATTAATTGATTCTTAAATAACTAATTAATGCATTTAATTAATTCTAAAAATATTTTTATGAAAATCACAAATAAAATTCACCAGAGTGTTCTCCATTATTTAAATTGCCCACCCACCAAATTTCACTATTTTTGGAAACTCCTAGCTATTTTATTTGGATTTATCAAAAATCAGCTTTCACCAGGGACCTTTTTGTGAGGATCTTGAAAGATCAGGGGGCGCAGTGTAAGAATTCCTTTCTTCTCCCTCTCATTGGCGCAGAGCCGATTCTTGGCCGATTTCTGCCATCGCCGGCGCACCGCCCGGGCAGCCATCACCTCGCCTCGGGACCGCGCAAGCTACAGCCGCCGTTGACCCCTCTCTGCCCCCGCTCAGTCCCATCCCTCTGCCCTCAGCCGCGAGCTCGCCCAACCTTCTCTTCTCCCCCTCTGCACACCAACACCGTGACCGGCAAAACTTCAATTCCACCCGCTCCTCTCGCTCTCGCACTCCACCCGCTCTTTCCCCCTGCGCGCAACTCATAGCGAACCAGCAAGCTCACAGAAACTACTCTCTCTGGCTCTCTGCTCTCCGCTCTTTTCCATTTTCTCACCTCCCTTCCCTTTTTGCCATCGTCAAGCAGAGCTCAAGCACGACGCGATGCCCAGCTCTTCCACTGCTTCCCCAGCCCAACCAAGAGTAACCACACACCGCCCACTTCCCCTCTAGCTCCCTAGGCCACTTACTCGGCAATTCCCTGCGTGAGCTCGATCAATTCGGAGAAAAATTGAGGCACACAGTTCTGGTGACCTCCTCTGCCGTCGACCGAATTCGGCCATCTCCATTGAGCATCACCCCCTCTTTCCTCCTCTACCGTTTGCGCAACCCTCGGCCGAACGGGCCCGCCTTAACCCCTTCTTGTTTTCATGTGCAAAGCCACCGGCATTTCGCTTTTCCTCAGTTCCGACCCATCGCCGCCGATCACCGAAGCCGCCTCCATGACGAGCTCTTATCTCCGGCCCTCCTCGCTGAACGACAACCCGATGCCGCTCTTCGTGCTGCCCCAGTGAAGCTGTAGGAGAAGACAGAGCCCAAGTTAGAGCTCCGAGCCGTTCCCGCGACCTCACCGAAGTTTGTTTTTCGCCGCCTCTCATCGCCGAAGACCTTCCGGTGAGCCACTTCCCCTCAAACCCTGCCAGTGTTCTCGCCTAGATGTGCGTGTCATTTTTCTGTCCTCGCGACAAGCTTTCCTCCCGCGCAATCGCCGACATCGAGCCCTCCGGCTGCAAGCCACCCCGCCCCGGCGAGCCCACTGGCGCCTACTGGCAGCTGACGTGGTGCCTACGTGTCGCGTACGTGGCGCCTACGTGGCCCCTTTTTAAACCCGAAAAATACCAGAAATTCTAGAACAATACATAAAACTTTGAAAACTCCTAGTAAATCAAATTTAACTCCAATGAAGCCCAAACAAAATTTGTTAGGTTCACCTTGAAGAGCTCTATTTTAGTAAAATGATAAACCTTGGCGTCTGTACTTGCATTTTTATTAATTCATTTAATTGTCCAAACACAAATTAATTCACGAGATATTCTAGGGACTAAATTTAATTCTGATTTTTGGCTTGCTTAATAATTGCATAAGTATCTGTTACCACAATTTTTGGTTTAAAAAAATATGAATTATTTTAGGCTCTGGAAATTATTTAGTGAGTTCAATTAAATTAATTCTAGTAATTATTTTATAATTAATTGGCCCCTGCCACTTGGCACAAAAATCACTCACCGAAGCCTCTATGCCCAGTAAATTACATAAGTCCAGAAACCCAAGTTTACTTATTTAAATTAAATTAATTTCTCATACCACTATTTTGCTTTAATAAATGTTAGTAATTAGAGTAATTAGAACCAGAGGCTGTAAATTGGTAAAAATACATTTCATCTATGTCCCTGTTCATGATAAATCACTCAAGACCAGAATCAATGGGTTACTACTACAATTGCTTAATTATTTTGAAGGACTATAACAACCTCGAATAAATGATTAACACACATAAAATGAAGGAACTCTAATTTGTTCCTTTGAAGCATATGGCTTCGAGAACATTGAAGCATATGGTTTCGAGAACATTGCAGCATATGGCTTCGAGAACATAATAATAATCAACATTTAAAGATGTTGAGCATCATACCATTGCATTCTGCGGTATTTGGATAATACCGACAATTCAATTCTATCATATAGGCAATAACAACCCGGAGCAGGAAGAGGAAGATCTACAGAAGGACCTTGATCCCCAAGAGCAAGACGTTGTAGTTGCTAGCACTAACATCGATCCAGGCAAGCCCCGGTTTTTCATTCGCCATTTTATAAAATTGCTAGTTTTCAATATTACAAGTGTCTATGATTATTGCATTAGGTCATAGGAGTTGATTGGAACCCACTTGCATGATACCCAAATGACCTACGCCACTATCATTAGAACTTTGGTAGTATCGGTACTGTGTCGCTATGCTTAGTAACTATTAGGCCCGATAGATACTAATACTAGGGAATGAACTCGACCACTGGAACGGGAACCTAAAAAGAAGTTTATTTTACTGTTATGACCGGGCAGGGAAGATGCATGTGTAGGTTTGCAAAAATACATGGGTGTTGACTGCGGTAGCCCTGCCTTGTCGAACCTAGGACCCGTCCGTGGTCGGCCCCTTGGTCAAGTATTGAACACTACCAAATACATGCTAGTCTATGGGAACTAGTAAACTGATGTAGCATTGGCGCAGTAATGAGGACGGTACCCAGTACAGTGGTCATTGACCCTCTTGCTGCTGGAGTGGGCGGTTTAGACCACGAAGTACTGTTGGCAGAACGGCATACCCACTCGCTGAGACTGGACCCGGACCAAGTTGTTTTTCGTCCTTGCGAAAAGTTGCCATATACGACCTTAACTGGTGTGTATGTGTTGTGTATCTCGGGTTATACCAGCTGGTGTAAATCAATGGCAATTGCTATCCCTCGCAGTAATGAGTACCACTTGGTCATTGCGTCATCATGTAGTTGAACCTGGATTGGAAGTTAACTATGATGCTTATTGATTGGTGTTACTATTATTGTTCTTATGATGCACTAACTTTATACATTGCATTATTATCTCATTGTTGCACTAAAGTTACATTTTTGCTATACTCAATTAAATGGAAGAATAAAACTTGATAGAACTAATAGGTTGCTTAGTGCGAGTCTTTTCAAACAAGCCACCTATTGGAGCTGTTACATGTATAGAAGTCCGACGGGTAAGACTTGCTGAGTAATTAGTACTTAGGCTTTGTGCCACTGTTGTTTTCAGGTAATGAATAAGTAGAATTGCCTGTAGATGTGCTGCCCTGGGACATGCAAGTCCCTGAGGGTTGGACTGCCCACTGGGAGTCCGACTTCCCGCCGCAGTGATGATGTGTGGTGCTAGAGTGATGGTTCTTCGGGCATGAACCATTACTACGCTGTATCGTCGAGCTCATAGAATTATCGTAATTGCTTCCGCTGTTTCAAAACAATTCAAGAACTTGTACTATTTCCACTGCACTCTAATAACTATTTGATGTAATATTCAATTTAAATTCGAACCAATGTTGTATTATCAAGTGTCTACGTTATCAGCACCGTTGGGACCTTGATCCTGCAGGGAGGGGCGCCACAGCTGGTATCAGAGCCATGGTCCATGATAATACAACAGATAAATCGTATTTTCAAAAACTACGATGTTACGAGTGACGAAACGTTAGTATTGCACCTAGTAGATAGTAGGGTGGTCACAAAGCTAACCTGGGTTATGATTGTTTACATTATTGCAACTACGGCTTCTTCAAATGAAGGTACGTGCGTGCTTAACCGACACGCGTGATATCGGTGTCTGTGCTCGCAGGCGGATACGAGACACTGTTGGCTCGTGACTTATCATGGGGTGATCCTTTTTCCACGGATTGTTACTAGTAGAACTGTGCTTCTTTTCGTAGTTTCTTTTGAATTTGATGTATTGTTTCTGCAATGAATCTTCTACAGGTACACTAACACCGTTAGTATAACATTTAGTATGACTTACGTGTTGAGTGCAGGTCGTCACCAATTATTTGTGCCGCTAAGTCTCGGCAAGTTAGGTGTTGTGTTGTGAGGAACGATAGGTTAATAAAATGAAGGTTTTGCATCGTGCATCCCATTATAACTAAACTAAAATTTGGTTCTCTCCTTGCTCACCAACCTCTGAATAAAAATTTTCTAAACCTAATAAGTATAAAATTCTGAATAACAAGGTTAACAAGAATCTGTCCTGTTTTTGCTGCCAACTTCAAAAATTCATAACTAAAGTTCTACTTCGGATTTTTAGGTGTTTAAATACACTCTGGAAAGCCATAGAAGCCTATTTTCATCTCCAATAAGTTTCACCATCTTCCTAGTTTTCCCGTGTCCAGTAGAGCCAAAACACTAGGCCTATGTCAATCTGAAACCGAGTTTGTTTTGAGACCCATTGCCGTATTATTGACCCTTGAAGCTGGAAAATGTGAACAAAAACTTTGTTTATGTATTTCATAGCACTATCTATGAAATGCATTGTTACTCATGGAACATTGTACTCACCATTGGGTTTATGTTCCAGATGGGTGACCACGGTTTTGAGGAGCTTTTGCACGACGGGTGGCGCTACACCACCGGGCTCCACCACCGTGGCTTTCCTACACTGTTGTGGGATCTCTTACGCTTGTTGGGCTACGACGAGCCGCCCTCTTACATGGGCCGTGAGATCCGTCATCACGGCATGACTCTTGCTAAGGTGCACACCAGCGTGCCCACACACCCGCGCAACCTCGACATGGCGGGTATGGAGAGCACGACGACTTGTGGGAGCCTCCGTGAGGGCTTGGAGAGAGTCGCCCACAGGGCTCTCACCCACTTCTGTGGGCGCCACACAACAGCGCTCTCTGGGACTCCGTTTGAGATGATTTCCATCTGGCACCAGGCCAACCCGGTATAGCAGAGGCATGTGAGGCGCATTGGTCGCGACAACTACCCGACGTACCACGCAGGGTACCACCGGGTGTCCTACTACTCCGAGTACTTCCTCAACTTGGATGAGGAGGCTAGCAGCCATAGCAGTATCATACTGGCTGAGGCAGAACTGGTCTGGGTTTAGAGGAATGACCTGCAGACACAGGTCGACGCGCAGCAGAGAGAGATTCAGCCTCTGACCGCTGCTCTTGAGGCGAGTGAGACTCACGTCACTGAGGTGACTGGACAGCGCGACACCCTTGCACAGGAGGTTGACAGACGTGGCATGATTTTGCAGCAGCGCACCAACCACAACGAGCACCTGCAGCATCAGTTGACGGCTGCACAGCACGAGATGGAGCTTATGGGAGAGGATTTGGAGACCCTAGCCCAGGAGAACCAGGGCCTGCAGTAGCAGCTTGAGGCAGCCCTTGCACCACCGGCAGTATCGGAGGAGGAGGACCCGTAGGAGGATATGGACGAGGAGTCTAACATGGACTACGAGGCACCGCCTGAGGCAGGACCCAGGAGGATGAGGATAGACTAGCCTAGTCTTGGTAGTCACGATCAGTGGGTAGGTAACTTTTGTCGAACCATGCGAGGTTGTGGTATTTTGGGGTTGATGCGTGAGATGTTTATGTAACTCGAGGGCCACCTATTTCGAGTCATGTATTGAAACTACGATGATTGCGTTGTGCATTGGATGTACCATTAGTAGCTAATGTTGTTACAAACAAAGTTAATTGTACTCGTTGACTCAATCAAGGTACTTTCTTTGTAGATGGCTGAGAACAATGAACAACCACCACAAGGTTGGGAAATTACTGATGGCCTGGAGTTCACGGGAATGATTCACCTGTTTTGTAGAGTTCTCCAGAGATTCGAATATTCCACTCCTCCCACCTATGTTGGCAAGCAATTCCAGGAGCATGGAGTCCCCTCATGTATCATCCATGGGGCGGTTCCCGCCAATTACTCCGTCATCCCCGCATGGGAATCTTGGACCCTTAGTGTCACCGGAACCTATCTGCCTTCCACCTGGAATGTAGCTGCATTCAAGGCACTTACTCGGTTCTGTGAAGACCACAAGCATGATGTGGCTGGAACCCCTATTGCCTTGCTACCCATTAATGATGTGACGGATTTCGAATGGATGAGGCATGTGGATTTCATCTTTGATCCAAACCACCGCCATCATGATCCTATGCTGCCCATAATAGAGTATTATGGTCTGTCCATGTTCGCTTTGTGCACAAACTTGTGCCGGCAATTGGATGTGTTCCATTCTGCACTACGACTTTCTGAGGTCGAGAAACAAGCTAAAGATGAAGAAATTGCAGAACTGAACCAGCAAATCCAAGCCAAGAATGAAGAGATGGAAGCAATTCTAGAAGAACGTGACCAAGCCTTGCAGGATGCAGCGGATTTTGAGAACGACATGATTGAGGCTCAAGATGACCTGAATGCATTCAAGGCTGCCCATATTCCTATTGAAGGAAATTGGGACGAGATCTTCATAGAGTATGGAGAACAAGACACTGTGGAGATGGGACTTGTCGGAGTTGATGACAATGAAATGATGGATCTGGAGGAACCAGGAGAACCTATGGAACAGGAAGAACCGGAAGTGCCGAAAGATTAGGCCAGGAGTAGATGCTTTACAACCCCTATGTGCGGTCGTGAAAAATATGTACCCCTAGCCCAATATAGGAGGGTGAACCTTGCAGTACGTGTCCGCAATACCGTAGCTATGCGTTGGCACGTATGTGTAGGAATTTGTATAAGGATGTCCTTTAACAACTTTGTAGACTGAATTGAATCAATGAAGTTGGTTGCCGTGTCTGAATTGTTGTTGAGCCTTTTGCAAATTATAATCTTGCGCATGTGTCTTATGGAGTAATCTGAGAAATGACTAACGTGCAACCGCATAATTTGTAGCATGGTGCGTACTCGGAATCAAGAGGATCCTGAGAGCTCATAGCAGGGGGCTAATGCTGAGCCATCTCTAGCCGAGGTTCTGGCCGCTGCACTCAACAGGCAGCAATATGACTCAGAACTGCTCTGTCGGTTGGTCGACATCACTACTCACCTGGCTGGGCGTGGAGATAACCACAACCATCGCAACAACCAGCCCCGTCACAACACTTACTCAGATTTTTTGGGTACTCACCCACCAACCTTTGAACGTGCTAGAGAGCCGCTGGACGCTGACCATTGGCTGCGTCAGACCGAGACTAAGTTCGGTCTACTGGAGTGCACTGAACACCAGAAGGTGTTATTTGCCGCCCAACAACTTCAGGGCTCTGCGCTAGTGCCTGGTGGGCCAATTATGAAACTTCTCTGCCCGCTGGACGTCACACTGAGTGGAATGAGTTCAAGGCTGCTTTCCGAGCTCATTTCATTCCTGCGGGTCTCATGCAAAGGAAGTTTCAGGAGTTGATGGATCCAAAACAACAGGCACATACAACGACCTGGTCAATGCTGCTATTGTCCAGGAGGGTGCTATGCGCCAAGTTGAAGAGGAAGACCGCAAGAGGAAGGCCCCTGCTACTGCCCCTGCTACCCCACAGGCGAAGCATCATCTGATTTACACTTTCCCCACCGGACAGCGTTTTCGGGCATCACCGCGGCAGCAGTACCAACGACCGTATGGTCAGAATTACTCAAGGCCGCCGCAGCAGCAGAAGTTCCCACCTCCTACACCGTACCCGCAGCAGAACAACCAGTACCGTGCACCGTATCAATAGCAAGGGGGCTAGAATGTTCGCGCTCCACAACCTGCTGACCGTGGAAGCAGCTACCCCTGCTACAATTATGGTTGCACCGGCCACTTTGCAAAGAACTGCAGTGCACCAAGGCGCAACAACAACAACAACCAACGTCAGAATCAGAACAAGGTTGTGAATGCACCGTCTCGTGGTGCCCAAGTGAACTACACCGATGCTGAAGACATCCCTCAGGGCGAACCCGTGCTGACTGGTATGCTCTCGCTCTATCACCAGCCTGTCCTTGCACTTTTTGATTCTGGTGCTACGGATAATTTCATTAGCCAAGCGTGTGTGCAAAAACTTAATCTTCAACCCCAGACTATAGAAAGGTGCTACACAATTCGTTCCCCCGCTGGGCAAACTAGTGCCAATCAAATAATGTGCAAAGCCCCTGTGGAAATAAACAAGAAAATCTACCCCACGAATTTTATCATGCTTAGCCACCAGGAAATTGACTTGATTTTGGGCATGTTCTGGATGAAAACCCATAGAGCCATGCTAGACATCGAGCCCCGTATCGTTCACCTCAACTCCCCTTTGCTTGGAGAGGACACACTTTCTCTAAACATCAATTCATCGAAAGCCCTGATTGTCCATCACTTGGAAGGGTAGTCGCTCAAGAATATCCCCGTTGTTCACGAGTATTCGGACGTATTCCCTGAAGATATCTCTGGCCTACCACCTGACCGTGAAGTGGAATTTAAGATAGAGCTACAACCGGGAACTTCTCCAATATCTCGTCGACCTTATAAAATGGCCCCGAATGAGTTGGCCAAATTGAAAAAGTAGTTGAATGAGTTATTGGAAAACGGATTCATTCGCCCAAGCACCTCACCTTGGGGCTGTGTAGCTATTTTTGTGAAGAAGAAGGATAAGTCTCTGTGTCTTGTTGTTGATTATCGACCCCTCAATGAGGTTACCATTAAGAACAAATACCCGTTACCACGAATTGATATCCTTTTTGATCAATTAGTTGGTGCTAAGGTATTTTCAAAAATTGATCTCCATTCAGGTTATCATCAAATCAAGATCCGAGCGGAAGACATTCCGAAGACTGCCTTCTCTACTAGATACGGACTATTCGAGTACCTAGTAATGTCATTCGGATTAACCAATGCCCCTGCTCATTTCATGTATCTCATGAATTCAGTATTCATGCCAGAGTGGGACAAATTTGTGGTAGTATTCATTGACGACATCCTCGTCTACTCTAAGTCCAAGGAAGAGCATGCGGAACATCTTCGCATTGTTCTTCAACGCCTCTGAGATCACAAATTGTATGCCAAATTCAGCAAGTGTGAATTTTGGTTGGACCGTGTTAGATTGGAAGCCACCAAAGACAGTTCACCAAGTATGCAGTTTCCTCGGGCTAGCCAGATATTATCGTAGGTTCATTCCAAATTTTTCTCGGCTAACCAAACCCATAATGGAACTGCTGAAAAAGGAGAAAAAGTTTGATTGGAACAACAAGTGTGAGGAAGCATTCCAAGCACTGAAGAAATTATTGACAATTGCCCTAGTACTGGCTCAACCTAACATCACCAAGCCATTCGACGTATATTGCGATGCGTCCAGCACAGGGATGGGATGTGTACTCATGCAAGAAGGTCGTGTCGTAGCCTATGCATCTCGACAGTTAAGGAAGCATGAAGAGCACTATCCAACTCATGATTTGGAGCTAGCTGCAGTTGTACTTGCACTAAAAATATGGAGGCATTATTTGCTCGGCAACTTAGTGCACATCTACATAGACCATAAGAGCTTGAAATATATACTCACCCAGACTGACCTAAACATGAGACAGCATCAGTGGCTAGAACTGATTAAGGATTATAACCTGGAGATTCACTATAATCTCGGCAAGGCTAATGTAATCGCCGATGCGTTAAGCAGAAAGGTCCACTGCAACAACTTGGATCTGGAAGCTCAGGACCGAACTGGCCACGAAACTAATTCGGAACCTAGCCTTCACATTTTACCTGTGGTAGTGGTTAGCAACCTATGTGTGCATTTTACCATCCGTGGAGAAATCGTTGCTGCACAGAAAAGTGACATTGGTATGAATCACATCAGACAAAACATTAAGGATGGCAAAGCCAAATGCTTCACCCAAGACTCGAATGGTACTCTGTGGTTCAATAACCGTCTAGTAGTACCAAAGGACTTTGAACTTTGACGGAGGATCTTGGATGAAGCACACCATTCCAAGTATTCTACCCATCCGGGTAGTAACAAAATGTACCAAGACTCTAAGAAGAATTTCTGGTTTACAAGGATGAAGCGAGAAATTGCTCGGTATGTCGCGGAATGCGATACGTGTCAGAGGGTTAAGGCTGATCATTTGAAACAGGCCGGATTACTTCAACCATTATGTATCCCCGCTTGGAAATGGGAAGACATCAGCATGGATTTTGTTGTGGGTCTCCCTCTCACTTCTCAAAAGCATGATTCAATTTGGGTCATTATGGACAGACTCACCAAATCTCCTCACTTCCAGCCAGTCAACAATAGACATAATGTACGACAATATGCAGAGCTATACATAGCCAGAATTCTATGTCTCCACGGAGTGCCCAAGACCATTGTTATGGATCGTGGCTCGCAGTTTGTTGCTCATTTTTTTGGAACAATTGCATGCATCTTTGGGTACCAAGCTAATCCGGAGTTCTGCTTACCATGCCACCACAGATGGACAAACTGAGCGTGTCAACCAAATTTTGGAAGATATGCTTAGAGCATGTGTTTTAACTCATGGTGGAAATTGGGATATGTATTTGCCTTATGCGGAATTCTCATACAACAACAGTTACCAGGAGAGCCTAAAAATGTCGCCATTTGAAGCACTCTATGGTCACAGTTGTAGAACGCCGCTAAACTGGTCTTAATCTGGAGAAAGAGTAACCTTTGGTCCTGACCTTGTCAAGGATGCTGAAGAAAAAGTAGGTACCATCCAAGCCAATCTTAAAGCTGCTAAATGCCGTCAAGAGAAGTATGCAAACAAACGACGTAGACCACTGTACTTCAACAAGGGCGACTACGTCTATCTCAAGGTGTCGCCCATGAAGGGTATCCAACGGTTTGGAGTCAAGGGAATGTTAGCTCCCTGTTATATCGGACCATTCCAAATTCTGGAACGATGTGGAAACATGGCCTATAAGTTGGAGTTACCCACCAACCTATCTGGAGTTCACCCCACCTTCCATGTCTCTCAGCTTAAGTCATGTCTCAAGCCACCCATCGACAAAATTTTAGGAGAATATGACCTACTCCAACCCGATCTCACTTATTCCGACCAACCCGTGAAGATCCTTGACAAGGAACGCACGACCCGTGATAGAACCCTCAAATTCTACAAAGTTCAATGGAGTAACCACTCAGAAGATGAGTCTACTTGGGAATCGGAAGAGTTTCTGAGAACTCACTACCCAAAATTTTGGTCGTCATACACAGGTATGTCTTGACCACTGCACTTCCCTCTAGTTTGCCTTGATTCATAATCTCGGGACGAGATTTCTTTAAGGAGGGAGGGCTATGACACCCCAGGTGTCTCACTTCATTTAACCAACCTGGAGAGCTTATGTTATAAACAACATAGCATGAAATATTAGGACTCACTCCCTTTTATTAATTCTAGGCAAATAAAAACCCTGCAATCAAGTTATTGAAGCAATTCAAAAATTTCAATATAACTTATGCTAAATAAATTCATAATCATGTTACTAATAATAAAATAGAATTTTATGAAATTATTGGGCATTTTATCTGCTTGGCAAGACCCCTAATTAATTAATTGATTCTTAAATAACTAATTAATGTATTTAATTAATTCTAAAAATATTTTTATGAAAATCACAAATAAAATTCACCAGAGTGTTCTCCACTATTTAAATTGCCCACCCACCAAATTTCACTATTTTTGGAAACTCCTAGCTATTTTATTTGGATTTATCAAAAATCAGCTTTGACCAGGGACCTTTTTGTGAGGATCTTGAAAGATTAGGGGGCTCAGTGTAAGAATTCCTTTCTTCTCCCTCTCACTGGCGCAGAACCGATTCTCGGCCGATTTCTGCCGTCGCCGGCGCACCGCCCGGACAGCCATCACCTCGCCTCGGGACCGCGCGTGCTACAGCCGCCGTTGACCCCTCTCTGCCCCCACTCGGTCTCATCCCTCTGCCCTCAGCCGCGAGCTCGCCCAACCTTCTCTTCTCCCCCTCTGCACGCCATCGCCGTGACCGGCAAAACTTCAATTCCACCCGCTCCTCTCGCTCTCGCACTCCACCCGCTCTTTCCCCCTCCGTGCAACTCATAGCGAACCAGCAAGCTCACAGAAACTACTCTCTCTCGCTCTCTGCTCTCCGCTCTTTTTGATTTTCTCACCTCCCTTCCCTTTTCGCCATTGTCAAGCAGAGCTCAAGCACGACGCGCTGCCCAGCTCTTCCACTGCTTCCCGAGCCCAACCAACCACAGACCGCCCACTTCCCCTCTAGCTCCCCAGGCCACTCACTCGGCAATTCCCTGCGTGAGCTCGATCAATTCAGAGAAAAACCGAGGCACGCAGTTCTGGTGACCTCCTCTACCGTCGACCGAAATTGGCCATATCCGGTGAGCATCACCCCCTCTTTCCTCCTCTACCGTTTGCGCAACCCTTGGCCGAACGGGCCCGCCTTAACCCCTTCTTGTTTTCATGTGCAAAGCCACCGGCATTTTGCTTTTCCTCAGTTCCGACCCATCGCCGTCGATCACCGAAGCTGCCTCCACGACGAGCTCTTATCTCCGGCCCTCCTCGCCGAACGACAACCCGATGCTGCTCTTCGTGCTACCCCAGTGAAGCTGTAGGAGAAGACAGAGCCCAAGTTAGAGCTCCGAGCCGTTCCCGCGACCTCGGCGAAGTTCGTTTTCCGCCGCCTTTTGTCACCGACGACCTTCCGGTGAGCCACTCCCCCTCGAACCCTGCCAATTTTCCCGCCTAGACATGCGTGTCATTTTTCTGTCCTCGCGACGAGCTTTCCTCCCGCACAATCACCGGCAGCGAGCCCTCCAGCCGCAAGCCACCTCGCCCCGGCGAGCCCACTGGCGCCTACTGGCAGCTGATGTGGTGCCTACGTGTCATGTATGTGGCGCCTATGTGGCCCCTTTTTAAACCCGGAAAATACCTGAAATTCCAGAAAAATGCATAAAAGAAAACTCCTAGTAAATTGAATTTAACTGCAATGAAGCCCAAACAATATTTTTTAGGTTCACCTTTAAGAGCTCTATTTTAGTAAAATGATAAACCTTAGCCTCTGTACTTGCATTTTTATTAATTCATTTAATTGTCCAAACACAAATTGATTCACCAGATATTCTAGGAATCAAATTTAATTCTGATTTTTGGCATGCTTAATAATTGCATCAGTATCTGTCACCACAATTTTTGGTTCAGAAAACTATGAATTATTTTAGGCTTTGGAAATTATTTAGTGAGTTCAATTAAATTAATTCTAGTAATTATTTTATAATTAATTGGCCCCTACCACTTGGCACAAAAATCACTCACCCAATCCTCTATGCCCAGTAAATTACATAAGTCCAGAAACCTAAGTTTACTTAATTAAATTTAATTAATTGCTCATACCATTATTTTACTTTAATAAATGTTAGTAATTAGAGTAATTATAACCAGAGGCTATAAATTGGTAAAAATACATTTCATCTATGTCCCTGTTCATGATAAATCACTCAAGACCAGAATCAATGGGTTACTACTACAATTGTTTAATTATTTTGAAGGAGTATAACAACCTCGAATAAATGATTAACATACATAAAATGAAGGAACTCTAATTTGTTCCTTTGAAGCATATGGCCTCGAGAACATTGAAGCATATGGCTTTGAGAACATAATAATAATCAACATTTAAAGACGTTGAGCATCATACTATTGCATTCTACAGTATTTTGATAATACCGACAATTCAATTCTATCATATAGGCAACAACAACCCGGAGCATGAAGAGGAAGATCTACAGAAGGACCTTGATCCCTAAGAGCAAGACGTTGTAGTTGCTAGCACTAACATCGATCCAGGCAAGCCCTGGTTTTTCATTTGCCATTTTATAAAGTTGCTAGTTTTCAATATTACTAGTGTCTGTGATTATTGCATTAGGTCATAGAAGTTGATTGGAACCCACTTGCATGATACCCAAATGAACTACGCCACTATCATTAGAACTTTGGTAGTATCGGTACTGTGTCGCTATGCTTAGTAACTATTAGGCCCAATAGATACTAATACTAGGGAATGAACTCGACCACTGGAACGGGAACCTAAAAAGAAGTTTATTTTACTATTATGACCGGGCATGGAAGATGCATGTGTAGGTTTGGAGCAATACATGGGTGTTGACTGTGGTAGCCCTGCCTTGTCGAACCTAGGACCCGTCCGTGGTCGGCCCCTTGGTCAAGTATTGAACAGTACCAAATACATGCTAGTCTATGGGCACTAGTAAACTGATGTAGCATTGGCACGACAATGAGGACGGTACCCAGTACAGTGGTCATTGACCCTCCTGCTGCTGGAGTGGGCGGTTCAGACCGTGAAGTACTATTGGCAGAACGGCATGCCCACTCGCTGAGACTGGACCCAGACCAAGTTGTTTTTCATCCTTGTGAAAAGTTGCCATATATGACCTTAACTGGTGCATATGTGTCGTGTATCTCGGGTTATCCCAGCTGGTGTAAATCAATTGCAATTGTTGTCCCTCGTAGTAATGAGTACCACTTGGTCATTGCGTCGTCACATAGTTGAACCTAGATTGGAAGTTAATTATGATGCTTATTGATTGGTGTTACTATTATTGTTCTTATGATGCACTTACTTTATACATTGCTTTATTATCTTATTGTTGCATTAAAGTTACATTTCTGCTGTACTCAATTAAATGGAAGAATAAAACTTGATAGAACTAATAGGTTGCTTAGTGCGAGTCTTTTCAAACAAGCCACCTATTGGAGCTGTTACATGTATAGAAGTCCGACGGTAAGACTTGCTGAGTAATTAGTACTTAGGCTTTGTGCCATTGTTGTTTTCAGGTAATGAAGAAGTAGAATTGCCTGTAGATGTGCTGCCCTGGGACATGCAAGTCCCTGGGTGTTGGACTGCCCACTGGGAGTCCGACTTCCTGCCGCAGTGATGATGTGTGATGCTAGAGTGATGGTTCTTCGGGCATGAACCATTACTACGCTGTATCGTCGAGCTCATAGAATTATCGTAATTGCTTCCTCTGTTTCAAAACAATTCAATAACTTGTACTATTTCCGCTGCACTCTGATAACTATTTGATGTAATATTCAATTTAAATTCGAACCAATGTTGTATTATCAAGTGTCTGCGTTATCAGCACCGTTGGGACCTCGATCCTGCGGGGAGGGGCGCCACAACCCCTCTCATGAGTTGTGATTTGCAATAAAAGCCTATCAATCACTTCATACGATGGGATCCTCCGTAGACCTCGAAAGGAGTTTATCCTACACACAAGATCATAAATGCTCAAGAGAGTCTCACAAAGATCATCATTCGAAATTCTGACAAATTCATGAAATTGAAAGAAGAGATCCTATTGGTGAGCTCGATGAAGATGCTAAAGTCGATCTTATGGTGGAGAAGGTGGAGGCGCCGGAGCCTTAGTGGTGAGATCGATCATCTCAGATTATCATGTGAGCATTGTGGTAGGCGCTCATCTCACACCAATGTGTGGTCCACCCGAAGTGCTTGGAGTAGATTTTTTAATGGCACTTGAGGTAGAGCTTGATGCAGCACTTGATGATGAGCATGGTTCAGGTTTTGATCTGAAGGGGTGGTAGAAGTTGTTGCAAGGCAATCTTGTGGAGGGAATAAAGAAGTTTGAGCTCGAAGCTACTTCTTTCCCATTGCTTGAAGATGCTTCATTGTTTGCCTTGAAGGACTTCTTCCCTGTCATGCTTGTGGTGATCTCCTCATCCTTGAAGAGCAGCCGAATCACATCATCAACAAAAAGTTTCTTGTCTTTGATGACATTAAGGGTGATATAGAGGAGCTTGCTGCTAGGGAGCAAGGTGAGGATCTTCTCCAAAATCAATAACTTGAGGAGCTTGAACATAGTCACTGCAATTCTATCCACAATACCTCACAAGCGAATAAGCGAGTCAAGTAAGTCCTCATTATCATTTGCATGAAAAGCAAAGAAATCAGCAACAAGTGAGTCACTAGCATGATGAACAAAAGGCTCACTATCATCAATCCTCGTCATGCTAGTGGAGAATTCAAGATCAAGAGAAACACAATCATCAATCATCACATTAGGTACACTAGTAGAGGAACCTAACAAGTTAACACAAGAAGAATCTAGGCACTCACTAGAACAAGGCACATCCACACAATCATCATCATACACATGATCATCGGTAAAGGTATTGGCAAAGTCCACAAGAGTATTGATCAACTCATCTGGACATGGCATTAAGGTAGCTTTTCAAGCAATCCTTCCATGAGCCATGATCCGGTCCCGAATGGGATGACATCTCAACTCAAATGGTCACTACTCAAGGCAGTTAAGCCCTTTGATGACCACTTGGCTCTGATACCACTTAAAAGGATCGAGTGACCAAGAGGGGGAGGGGTGAATCAGGAAATTGCACTATGTACCAAATTCAGCAATTCCTAAAACTGAACACTCAATCAACTCCTACGAAACCCAAGCATACTAGTGGATCACACTAACAAGATAATAGCCCTATGAAAGGAACAACAACCCAAGCATACTAGTGGATCACACAAGGCAATACAACTCCTATGAAACCTAGTAATAAGAAAATGTGGAAGCAATTAACAAGCAAGCAAAGGAGCCTACTCATGCAAAGTTACAAGATAAGGAACTAGAGCACACAAGCATGAGTAGCACAATACATACAAGGGTGAGCAATCAAGCCAATGCAACTCCTATACATCCTAGTGATCAGATGTGAAAGCTAAGCACTACTAGCAAGCAAAGAAGCCTATTCATGCAAGTCTACAAAATAAACAACTAGAGCAAGGTAAGCACACAAGCACGAATAGTATGGTATGTAAATGCGGAAAGTAATGCATCAAAGTAAGGAGTAGAGAAGGGGATGACTGATGATTTTTTCCAAAGGTACCGGAAGGATGGCGCCTTCCCCTAATTCTTGTTAGACCACTCCCGTCAGAGTGCCGGTCCCTCACACCACCAAGTAGAGTTGTTGCCCACGAGCCTGCAATAACTCCCGGAGTGAAGACACGATCATGTCACCATTTCCACTAAGGCACAAGCTCACCTCCTTCAAGAACTTGCTAGACTCCTCGAGCAAACATGGGCACTTACTATTGATGCCCCTTTCACTGGCGGGCACATCCGATCATGATAGATTCAATCACCAACATCTAACCGGTCTAGGTCTCACCATAGACCAAGAGTAACAATCTAGATCACACCCTCAAAGACACCCTAGCCTTAGATGTGTATAGATGCTCAAGTTACTTTCTCTAGCACTCTCAAGATATCCAATATCCTCTCTTAGTGCTCCTCTCTCTTCCTCTTCCTCTTGGCTCTGACCAAATGCTCCTAGATATTCCATTGGCCAAGAGAGGTCTCCAAGACCCTAGCCACGAAGTTATATAAGCTTCCAAATTCAAACTAGCCGTTGCCCCACGAAATCACCTTTCTGGGTGTATTGATCATATAGTCCGATCTCTGCCAGACTGGACTGTCCGGTAACTCTATAACGGCTCCGTCAGAACTAACACCTCTCTATCTTTGGGTGGTCTCCACATTAACCAGATCGTCCAGTCAGTTCATCTCTGTCCATTCCAGAGAGCTCCTAAAACTGTGCCCTACTGTTTTAGCCCCCATCCATAGAGACCGGACCGTCCAGTCTGCTGACCATACCGTCCGGTCAGTATGGGTCTTTGAGCAAACATAAACCTTGTAGACTACTCTCTGATCTCCTAGTGATAGTACAGTATGATCTCCAATGACCCCTCTATTCGGATGCTGCGTCCAGAAGCTGAAACTTCCCATGCTTGCTTGACTTTGTTTCCTGGCTTCTCCGAAAAGGTCCTTGGATTCTCCACTATCACCTCTTGTCTGTGATTTCACTAAGTATCCACACGCACATCACCAACTAGTATGACCTAAGAGATCTGACCTAGACCCCCTTGATAGTCCGGTTTTTTCTACGGACTCAATGTCGTAACATCTAGACAAGTGTTCCAAGCATATGCTCCATAGCTTGTCCTTAGCCTTGATCCATCTCCTTTAACCCTTGGACTCCATCAAGCTCATCAAGCCTCCGTGCTTGTGATCATTGTCATCCATCGCCAAGGCAAACATCTACAATCAAAGCTAAGGAAGTGAATTGGAAATGATGCATGCCATGGACTTGATGTTGTAAGCTTCATGACCAATGATGATGGGATTCCCAAGGTATGAATGTTTTGATGATAGATGATAACTATGAAATTATGGTTGCCTTAGTGATTGATGACAATGAGCACAAGCATGAAGGCTTGATGAGCTTGATGGAGTCCAAGGGTTAATGGAGATGGATCAAAGCTGAGGACAAGATATGGAGCAAGTGTTGGGAACACTTGTGTAGTTGTTAGGGCTTTGAGTCCATAGGAAAAATAGGACAATCAAGGGGGTCTAAATTATTTCTCTTAGGTCATATCCAGTACGTGATGTGCATCTATGCTTGGTGAAATCACAAGCACTTGGTGA
The DNA here is from genome assembly GCA_032690845.1 of Eleusine coracana subsp. coracana. Classification (NCBI taxonomy): domain Eukaryota; kingdom Viridiplantae; phylum Streptophyta; class Magnoliopsida; order Poales; family Poaceae; genus Eleusine; species Eleusine coracana. The sequence continues at coordinate 32,730,007 of CM064422.1, forward strand.
TAGTGGAGAAGCCGAGGAGCTATTAGGAGAAGCCAGGAAACGAAGTCAAGTGAAGACGAGGAGTTTCAGCTTCTGGACAAAGTGACCGGACAGAGGGATCAGAGGTGACCCGACTGTACGGTCACTAAGAGGTTTTGTCTGGGACTTACAGTAGGTAGCGAGGAATCTATCTATGCTGGGAGGGGTAGTGACCGAACGGTCCAGTCTACATGGCTTCGGGCAGGGCATAGTGGAAGCAACGCTGAAATGTTTCTGCACTAGAGAGAGAAACAGACCGGATAGTCCGGTCAACTGACCGTACGGTCCGGTCAACTAACCGTACGGTCCGGTTGGTGGAGAAGTCAGCAGAGGCAAAGCCGTTGGATGACTGTAGTGACCGGTTGGTCCGGTTAGGCAGTGACCAGATAGTCCGGTCAGTTGGCCCAGAAAGCTAATTTCATGGAGGAATAACTAGTTGGTGGTTGTATCTTTTGAAAATCACTAGAACATTCCTGTAAAAACATGCAAAAATATGATCAGACTGTTGTATGCCTTAAACTCTTGCATCATTGATTCTCGAAGTGAGGCCATGAGTTCTTGCTTCTCCACTTCCTTATCGGCAGCTTGCTTTGCAAGAAGCTCTTTTAGTTGTTGAAGCTCATGCGCTTGTTCTTGCACTCTCTCTTGAAGCAGTTGCTTTTGGTTTGTATTCCACATGTAACCTTGGCCACGTAATCTGCTTGACTTGGCGTTGGTTGTTTCCCTGTACGTTTGCTAGAGAAGAAAGCCCTCTTTACCAAAAGGAGATGTGTTACTTCTTGCTTCCTCTAGACCCAATTCAGATGTATGCAATCTCCTGGCTGTATTGCTCCGAGGAAAAGAAACAAATATATGCGATCAATGTACGTACTGTTGTCACAAAATGAAAACAAGTTCACAAAGTTTATAGCACTCACATAAATACTTGAAGTGTTGAGAGAGTGTAGGCACTCCCCTCCTTATATAGGGGCCAAGGTGGTTCTTGAGGTGGTAAAAGCCTCCCTAACCGGACCAGCCGACCGTAAAAACGTGGTAACGAGCAACATGTGGCAGCAGGGAACGAGAGGGCCCACCCCATGTTTGCCCGAATAGGGGTGTTCAACCAAACATGAGTCGGCTTCTTCCATACCCCACTTTGTCTGGGGCACTTATAGGTGGGTCCTATTGTCAGTTAGCACCGTTAGACCCCATGGAACGTCTGTTTGCTCTGTTTATGGGCCTGTGGATCCTTGTGCTGTGTTCTGATTGGCCAAAAGTGTGCTTTCTCCCTTGATGACATGGATTTCCCCTCAATTACGTGGGTAAATCACCTGCAAGTAAATATTCACCAACACTTGTGGAATTCATTAATAATAAAACTCTTACCACTATATTGGTTGTTTACTTTTATAGTTTTATGCAGGTATTTGACGGTCGGATTTTTTACTTAGTGACCATCAACAAACTCCCCCACACTTAGCCTTTTCTCATCCTCAAGTAAAGGAAAAGGACTAAGATGGATCATAATTTCCAAATTGTATGATGCTAGCATGCAAATTATTCCAAACCATACCTGTACCAATGGACTTTGAAGTGTCTACCATGCATGTCACCTTGGATGGTTGAATAGTGGAACGATATAGATTCTGCTCATCTCTACTCCTTGTGCTAAGTAACTTGGGTTTTTGAAGAATTTTCAAAGATAAAACAAAGTTGTACTCCTCAAGTCAATCATATGTGTGAATCCTCACCGAGGCTTTTGCTATTGCCTCTTTTTGTTCCTACCTTTACAGATAGGCTTATGTGGAGCTCAGGGTGGGAATTAAAAAGAAGGCACACCTGTGCTTCATATATTACCAAGTCAAAAACCGGATCCAAGGAGAAAATAAGTCATGAATCATCAATCATGTGTGTGCACATATATTGATGGAATGGATGTGGTAGTGAAATATGGGCACTCTTCTTGATATCCTCTCTCTCTTCTATTTGAGAACATGGGCTATCTCTCTTCTTCCTTTTTCCCCTTTTTTAGAATACTTGACAACCCATGTCTCTTTTTGCAAGGATAATTGGAGAGGGAGTTTCTCAAAGCATGGTGGAGCACTTTAATTAGTGGATGAATGATGGAGGTGGATGAATACCCCTTTATGTGTAGACTCTCGCTTTCTTTGGGATGATATTGAGCATGACTATTTCTTTTCTATGGGATCAATTGAGAGAGAGAGTCATAACAAGATAATCATGGAGTAATTCTTTTGGTGGTTGAATGGATGATGATGACGATGGTTATGCTAACTTCCAATGTAGAAGATTAACATATGAGGGGAATATGCACATGAACTCGATCAACAATACATAACAAGCATCTCACTAGGGTCACAACAATTCGACACGGATCATTGAAGACATAAACAACATATGCATCAGGTTTTTCAAATGAATCTACCATATGGTTGTGGTGGGATATTTCTAATCATTGAAGGGTAAGCTTATAGAGTTTTAATTTTCAAAAAGAATTCCCAAGTACTTTATGCAATAGAGAGCAAGAATTACTTCATCAAACCATATCTCACTAGTCAACAACCTAGGTAGCATATGGTCCCTGTGAATATACTCCATTAGTACTGGCATAAGAGCAAGGAATAAAGAGCATGCAGGCCAACCATGGAAAGCATTGAATAATTGGGAGGTCATCAAGGTTGATTTTAATTTTCATGTTTAGATTTTATAAATTTGTTCTAGGAAAATTAAGTCAATGCATGAATCAGGGAGATAGAGAGATAAGACACGCAAACTATCGCACTAGTAGATTGTGGGATACTTGCTCTACGGGTATCGTCATACAAGACTAAGTCGGTAGCCGACCGGGTACTTCATCAACAAGGAAGCCGACCGACTCGACTTGGAGCACAAGGCATATAGAGATAGACTTTCTATGTAAATCCTTGTGGATTACGATTAGGACTCTTCATGTACCCCCCTGCCGACCGGATATATAAGGCGGCAGGGTACCCCCCATCGAGGAACAAGCAATTAGACACAACTAGAAACACAACAACTGAGACGACACAAGTCTCACAACATCAATACAATACACAGAACACAGGACGTAGGGTTTTTACTCTCAATGAGAGGGCCCGAACCTGTATAACTCGGTGTCTTGTGTTACCATCGTAGTTCTTAGTCTCGACATAGCCCTATATATTTACTGCCGATCTCAAGCTTTGACAGTTGGCACGCCAAGTAGGGGACAAGGCTTGCCGGGATTCTCCGTCGACTATGATGGCCGAAATTCCCACTATTCAATACTCGCCAGACTTCAAGATCTCCTTCGAATCGCTTGACTTCACGGTCGGTGACAATGGAGCCCTAGGTCTGGAGCAGCACAGGTCCGACTCGACCACAGCCGTCTCTATGGCACGATCATCGAGTTTGTCAGATCTGATCCCTACAGTAGTCCTACTCGGATCTGAGGAAGAAGATCCTTCCTTCGGGAACAATTCAAAATCATATCGGTCCTTTGATGAGGACTCGATCGGATCCGCTTACCCATATCCCCATACTATCAACATGGCGGATATAACAGATCCTGCGGATGGAGACCAAGATGGTGACCAAGACGGTGAACAATAAGGTAACCCCGTCGACGGCCACCAGAGGCAACCAGCCGAAGGAGGACAACAGGAGGAGAACCCTCCAGTTGATGACTTATCGGTCGGTCACCACCGTCGACCAAGAGGGTCGCGCGGTTCACGCAATGCACACCGACTAGATCTCGGTCCAGAACATGAAGTGGATGGCGTCAATGTCTACCACACTCCTTAGAGTAACATCACTGGGGCCAAAACTTTTCTCGACACTCTAATGGTTGATGCAAATTATTAGACCCCTACAATGCAGTGGCTATGCTTAAGGCTACTGCAGCTCAAGAGGCCGCAAAATCTCAGTCGGTCACAAGTTCTAGTCACGTGTCTTCACGAGGTCGGCATGGGCGTGAAGATCTAAGAAATTCTCTCACTATCCGTGATGGACGAGATACCATCAACTCTCACTATGAAGAACGCGCTCGGGACAACCGACGCTATGAGGATGAACGCCGTGATTGGAGAATGGAAGACCGAGTTGACGACCAACAGAACAACCGACGAGAGGACCGTCAAGATCCTCCTCCAAGAGGAGACCGCGACGACCGTCATCGATGTGATGATCGGCATCAACGTGATAACGATGATAATGACCATCGGAGATGTCGTCATGACTATGATGTAGGTCCGCGACACGGCCGTCATCCAACTCCATCCCCAGACTGGCATAGGCGGTCGCCGACGCCTACCGGCGATGAGATCGATGGCATCAAAGCTTACATCCCTAGGCTCTGCATAGCTCGATGGCCAAAAGGATTCAACTCAGTCCCCATCGAAAAAGACGATGGCCAGACCAACCCCTGAGAGTGTCTGCAGCTCTACAGCACAGCGATTCGGTCGACTAGAGGTGATTCCATCATAATGGCTAATTACCTTCCAGTCTGCCTGGATCCAGCCGTTCGGATATGGCTCACATCTCTTCTAGAGGAGTCAATCACGTCTTGGGCAGACCTCAACAGGAAGCTCATTGAAAGCTTCCAAGCTACCTATAATCGACCGGGGAACCACTTCGACCTCACTCGGATCAAGCAGAAGACCGATGAACCTCTTCGTGACTACATCAAGCAATTTGGCGCTAAGAAGACTGAGATCCCCAACATCCCGGACCAACATATTATTGCTGCCTTCCAAGGAGGAATCCGCAGCAATGATTTGGTTCGAGAGATCGGTCGGAGGAATCATGACCTCAAGCTGACCACTCAAGAGTGCTTCGAGATCGCTGACAAGTTCGCGTCTGGTGAGTCGGCATTAGATGACAACCGAAGAAAAGGCAAAGAGAAGCGGTCGGACAAGCCGAGTCCTCCAAGAAGGACAAGAAGAGGAAGCCTGATAATGAGGTTCACACGGTGGACCGACTTCAGAAGAACCCTTGAACAAACCAACCATCGACGGATGAGCTGCTGAGTGGCCCATGCCTTTGGCATCCAAAGGGAAACCACAAAGCGAAGGATTGCTATCGACTGAAGGGTTTTGCAACAACAGCGCTCAAGGTGGCTAAAGATCCCCCGAGGCGCAATAGCAAAGACAAGACCAAGGACGATGGCGACAATGATGATGCAGGAGAGTTCCAGGAGCCCCGTAAGAAAGTCAACTTCATCTTCGGTGGCCCGGATGCCTATGTGTCCAAGCGCAAGCAGAAGCTGGAACTTTGGGAGATCAACTCGGTGGAACCAGTTGCGCCTCAATTAATGAGGTGGTCTGAGATGCCAATCACCTTTGATCGGTCAGATCATCCCAAGCATATCCCAAAGCCGGGTCGATACCCACGGGTGCTTGCTGCTACGATGAAGGAGGTAAAGTTCAACAAAGTACTCATTGATGGAGGAAGCAGTTTGGACTTAATCTTCACCAAGACTCTTAAAGAGCTCGGTCTGTCGATCAATGATCTTCAGCCGAGTTCTTCACCTTTTCATGGGATTGTGCCTGGCAAGACTTCAGTTCCTATTGGACAGGTTAGTCTTCCGGTCACCTTTGGCACCCGTGAAAACTTCAGGACTGAGCGCATTCTATTCCAGGTGGCAGATTTCGACTCGACATATCATGCTATCATCGGTCGACCGGCGATGGCTAAATTCAAGGCTGTCCCGTATTATCCGTATCTCACCCTCAAGATGCCAGGCCCGAACGGAATAATCTCCCTCCACTCTGATCTTTGGAATTCTTTCGATTGCGATGTGCAGAGTTATGAGATGGCCAATAAACAGTTGATGCTGTCTGACTAGAAGGAGATCCAGAAGGCAGTCGGCATGGAGGAGCATACTGAAGCGGCAGTTCTAGCAAAAAAGCCCACCAAAGAAAAGATTTAGACCGATGATATCCAAACCAAGGAGATCATGCTCGATTCCGAGGACCCCGATAAGGTAACTTATGCTGGGGTCAACCTCGATGAGAAATAGGAACTCGCGCTCACTCTTTTCCTCCAGGAAAATAGGGACATCTTTGCATGGAAACCATCTGACATGCCGGGAGTTCCTAGGGAAAAGATTGAGCATGTTAAGGGTACCTCATGGGGCTACCCCCGTTCGGCAGAGGCTTAGAAGATTCATACAAGACCGCAAGGACGCCATGAAGAAGGAGGTAGTTAAACTATTAGATGCTAAGTTTATAAAGGAGGTGTATCATCCCGGCTGGTTAGCAAATCTATTCCTTGTACCCAAGAAGAATAAAGAGTGGAAGATGTGTGTTAATTATACCGATCTCAACAAGGTCTGTCCTAAAGACCCCTTCGCTCTTCCTCGTATTGATCAGATTGTAGACTCAACAGCCGGGTGTGAGCTCTTAAGCTTTCTGGATGCCTATTTAGGCTATCACCAGATCCCACTGAAGGTTGAAGATCAGATTAAAACTTCCTTTATAACAACCTTCGGCGTCTATTGCTATATCACAATGCCTTTCGGTCTGAAGAACGCTCGCGCGACTTACCAACGGGGTATTCAACGCTGCCTTGCTACTCAGATCGGTCAGAATGCAGAAGCGTATGTTGATGACATCGTTGTCAAGACTCGGAACGTCGAGGAACTTATTTCTGACCTAGCAGAAACCTTTGACAATCTGAGGCATTATTCAATGAAGCTGAATCCTAAGAATTGTGTTTTTGGGGTTCCTTCGGGAAAGCTACTCGGTTACATCATTTCAAAACGAGGTATAGAGGCTAACCCGGATAAAATCAAGGCAATCCTTGATGTGGGGCCACCTAATTCTCAATGGGACGTTCAGAAGCTGACCGGATGCATGGCATCCCTGAGTCGCTTTATTTCCCGATTGGGGGTTAGAGGGTTACCACTTTTCTCACTGCTTAAAAAGCAGGAGGACTTTGTTTGGACTAAAGAGGCACAGTCGGCATTGGACGAGTTGAAGGTTTACCTCAGCAGCATTCTAGTATTGGTGCCTCCGGAGCCAGGAGAAAAACATCAACCTTACATGTCGGCCATAACTCAGGTTGTGAGTACTGTTTTAACAATCAATCGAGAAGAAGAGGGACATATACAAAGTATAACACCCGGTCTATTTTGTGAGTGAGGTCCTTGGAGCCTCTAAGACAAGGTATCAATAGATCTTGAAGTTGTTGTATGTATTGTTGATCACCTCCAGGAAGTTGAAGCATTATTTTCAAGCTCATCCAATCGAAGTCTAGACTTCCTTCGCACTCGGCACAGTGCTGCACAATCGAGAAGCCGAAGGACAAATTGCCAAGTGGGCAGTCGAACTTGGTCAATATACCATTACGTTCGTGCCTCGGTCAGCTATAAAGGGACAAGCGTTAGCTAATTTTGTTGCCGAGTGCACAGAGATTCAAAATCCACCTACTTCAATATATATCAAGTATTGGAAGATGTACTTCGATGGATCTCTTCAATTACAGGGAGCTGGTGTAGGAGTCGTGTTTGTCTCACCCACCGGAGAGAAGCTTTGATATGTCCTTCAGGTGATGTTTCGTGCGTCCAATAACACTGCGGAGTATGAAGCCATTCTACATGGTTTGCGCATTGCCGCGCCACTTGGCATCAAGCGCCTTGATGTCTTTGGTGACTCGGCTTTGGTCATTAATCAGGTCACTAAGGTTTGGAACTGTGTGGATGACAATATGAGTGCTTACTGTCAAGAAGTAAGGGAGCTCGAAAACAAATTCGATGGATTGAAGTTCACGCATGTTCTTCAAGACAATATCCAAGGGGCCGATGAATTGGCCAAGATGGGATCATCCCGGTCAGTTGTCCTGCCAGGTGTTTTCTTACACACTCTGGATTCCCCCACGATTTCTCCTCGGTCGGATGTACTAATGAGTGTTGTCACTGATCTTGTTGGTGATGACAACATGGAGACTGACAGGCGCGACCAACTCATCCAATATTTGGACAAGGGAACGCTGCCTTCGGATCCTAATGAGCAACGGAGGTTAGAGACCCGATGCCGAGGATGTCTGTTGGTGGGAGACCAACTCTATAAAAGAGGAGGTTCAAACATCTTGATGAGATGCATCTCGATACAAGAAGGCCAAAAGTTGGTAGAAGAAATTCATTCCGGGATATGTGGCAATTGCACAGATTCCAAGACTTTGGTCGGCAAAGCTTTCCAGCAAGGGTTTTATTGGCCCATGGCGGTCGAAGATGCACACCAGGTCGTTCGGAAGTGTGAAGGTTGTCAATTCTTCGCTCAATAAACTCATGTGCCTTCACATCAACTTCAGATGATACCTTTGACTTGGCCCTTTGCTATTTGGGGGCTTGATATTGTTGGTCCTTTCAAAAAGGCACCAGGTGGGTTCTCTTATCTATTTATTGCTATTGATAAATTCACCAAGTGGATCGAAGCAAAGCCGGTCAGTAAGATAACATCGAAGAAGGCAATCGAGTTTGTCAAGGATATCTTCACTCGGTTTGGGGTTCCTCATGATATCATCACTGATAATGGCACTCAATTCACGTCATTGGAGTTCCGTGACTTTGCTGATGAGATGGGAATAAAAATCCACTTTGCATCGGTGGCTCATCCTCAAAGCAATGGGCAGGTCGAACGGGCCAATGGTATGATTCTTCAAGGATTGAAATCGCTGATATTCGACAGGCTTCAGCCTTATGCCGGTCGGTGGGTCAAAGAATTACCTTCAGTTCTTTGGGGGCTTCGCACAGACACCAGTCGGGCAACTGGTCAGTCACCTTTCTCATTGGTCTATGGCTCAGAGGCTATGTCGCCGATCGAGGTTAGCCTTGTTTCGGCACGGGTTCAGGCGTATGATGAACAACTTTCTGAGGAGAACCGAGAGATCGATTTGATTGCAGCAGAGGAGTTGCATGACCGTGCTCTATTTCGGTCGGCACTTTACCAGCAAGGCTTGCGTTGATATTATGATAAAAACATACGTAATCGCCACTTCCAAGTTGGAGATTTAGTGCTTCGCCGAGTGCAGTCAACAAAGAACAAGCATAAGCTTTCTCCAAAGTGGGAAGGACCATATGTGGTGAAGGAAGTCATTCGCCCGGGGATGATATACCAAATTCCTGGAACTTAAATCAGCTACGTCGTTTCTATACTTAGTTATTCTTTGTATACTTATATATTATTTTTGAATGAAACTTCAGTCTTTTTGATGAAAGATTTTTTGATGATTTTCATACTACAATGTCTCGATTCCTTAATGTATTTTATTAAACAATCGAGCCACAGGGCTAGTCATAATGTCCCACCTCAGTCTAATCTCATTTTGGTTTTGGACTATTTTTTGACCGATTTCTTTTCTTTGAATACGGTCCTCATTTTCTTGGTCTAACATCTATACATTATGGTTATACACTTTATACAGCACATCAGACTACCACTATACTAAACCCAGAGCCAAAGTGCGAGAGGTCATGTGTCGATTGGTCGACTCTGCTTGTTACACGGTTATGAGTCAGAACCTAATATGTTAAGGCAGACCAATACAATTTGAGTTTCTCAATGACTGAAACATACTTATGATATTTTTATCAATTTTTTTAAGATATTAAGCATGAAACTAATTTACATACAGCTAACATTGTTTCATTACATAGATACTACTAATGTTCTCTAGCATTGTAGGATTTACAACTCCTTTGAAGGAGTGGAAGAGTTAGCTCAACTTTTGGAGTTGCTGGAGGAGTAGGCACGGTCAGATTGATTTCTATGTTGTCGACCAAGGCTCGGGAAGTCTCCAGCATGGAATCCAAGAGCAGCTGGCATTGGTCGTCGGACAAGTCTGGGTTGAAGCCCTCCTTGATCTTGTCCCAAGGCAGAGCAGGAGACCAAGATTGGCAAATCACCAGAACCTGACTCTGATCAAGTGTTATAAGCAATGTCTTCTGATGCATGCTCTAGCAAGTACTCCAAGGAGTGGCCAGACTGCTCCACTCGGTCGGCATGAACATAGTTCATTGCCTTTTGAGCAGCGTAAGATAGAGTTGCGAGTGATGATTTTTGGTCAGTATGATCAAAGGAGAGGATTCAAGCAGATGTGAGAAATAATGAAGGGCTTACTGGCAAGTTTACATTTGAAGGATTTGGAGGTGCTCTTAGCTTCCTCTATCTTGACATCAGCCTCCTTCAGCTCCTTCTGCAGCCGAGTGATCTCGGCCTTCTGGTCCTCGGCCGACTTGGAGAGGTTTTCCTTCTCAGCATTCAAGGCGTCAACAAACCTTTGCTGATTGGAAATCAACTTCTCTAGGTGGGCAATCTTCTAATCAGGAGCTAAAGACAAATATTTGAACTTTTAGCGGTAAAGTGATTAGTAGATAATTTAAACACAGATGGCGAGTGATCTTACCAGATATATCTGCATGGCCTTGGTCTAAGGCCTTGGTCATCTCTCTGTGTTCGGTCTGCAGCTTTTCAATCTCCTTTTATACTTTGGCGAGCTGCTGACCGGTGACTAGCATAACACCAGCAATGTGTCAGTCTTAAACTTAAAGACATGAAGACTGAAGAGTTTAGGACATACCCAAATATTCAGCTTCAAGGTATTCCACCCTAGCCTGTTTCCTCTCTACAGGAGCATACATATTCTGTATACAAAAAGGGGTTAAGCTTAAGGATGAGATTGAGACAAAGCAAAAGTAGAGTATTGAAGTACCGTGCTGGCATCTCGATGCTGGTACATAATTTCCACGTCCTCCACTTTGGGCCGACCGAGTATATCTATAGACAATGTCGCCTTACCTTTGTCAAGAGGTGAAGGGAAGACGGCTGGAGCAGGTTGGGGTACAGGCACCGGAGTGGAGGTAGGAATTGCCTTATCAGATGGTTTATCCACCTCGGTCGGTGTGTTTGATGACTTGCCGACTGATTTAGGCAGATCAGTCAGACGAGGAGGGGGTCCTGACCGAGTGGCTTCTGATCCTTGAGCGCTCTGAGAATCACTCGTCCGACTACTATCAAAACAAAGATGGAGGAGATTAAAATGTGTTATGGATGGCAATAAGAGACAAGGAGTATTAAGTTAAAGGATTAACCTGGGAGCCTTCTTGAGCTTGATTCGGCACATCCTCTTCTTCAAAGAAGTCGACTGAGAATCAGTCTCCTTCCTCTTCTAGGCAGATTGGCCTGCCTTGTCGGTCTGTTCCACCGCCCCAGCATCACTCTGAGTTTGGCTTGGGGGCTCTGACTTGCTTGATGGTCGGTCGAGGGGAGTAGGGGTGGGTTGACCGGCATCAACAGACGACATTTCTTCATCATCACCCTGATCCCCAACATATTGCCATCGGCGCCCAACAGTCTGCTTCACTAGTTGACTGGGGGGAGGCAGGGTGACAGCTGGATCAGCACGTTCAAGTTGAGTGCCTACAGAAGAGCTCGAGCCTCCCGTGCCGGTCTGCTGCGGTTTCTCAACATAATCCGGTCCCTCGGTATCGGACGGAGGGAGCGGAGGATGGGATATGTAAGTATCTAGAACCTACACAGGAATCAAGATATTAAGCAGGACATCAAGACAAGAAAATAGGGGATTGCTCAAAATAGACTGAGGCTTGCTCGGGCTCGTATAGTGCCCTTGCTATACGCCCTTCTGATCAATGAGTCAGCCTGAAGGATTTCCCCTTCGAACATTTTTGATAGGCGTTTCTTATGAAGTGCACCATTCGGCGGGTCGAGCACCTCCCTGGTTTCGTCATTATTGACATAGTTCCATGCCGGGTGACTCTGAAGCTTCAGGGGCTGCACTCTACGTACTACGAAGCTTTTAGCTATGGTGATTCCATCAACACCTTCAGCCTTTAAGTCAGCTATCTTCTTCAGCAGAGCGACCACCTGAGGGTCGGTCGGATCGGGCTTCTCAGTCCATTGCGCTAGGGGAATTGCCTTGGCACCAGTGAAGTTGGCAAGAACAGGGGGAGGGTTGTCACAGTAGAACCACTCATCCTTCCAGTTCTTGTTTCCAGTCTTCAAGGCACATTGATGTAGGCTTCCTTCTTGCGCAACTGGAAGCCAACGCCGCGTATAGCTACTTGATTGTCCTTGGTCGGTAGCGGTCGCAGGACGAGTAGATGGCGGAATAAATTGAAGTGGGGGAGAATGCCCAAAAATGCTTCGCACATATGCACGAAGATGGTGATGTGAAGAATGGAGTTGGGATTGAGGTTGACAAGCTCAATCCTATAAAAGAATAGGAGCCCATGCAAGAAGCTGCAGCAGGGGACTCCAAAACCGTGCTCGAAGAACGAGCGGAAACACAACAATCTGCTTACGAATAGGGATGGGGCAATATTTACGGGGTACCTTCTAGTCGATCCAAACTTGTTCTAGAAGGATGTCGTTGTTAACACTTCTTAACGTCGCACCAGAAATATTACTATCCCCGGCAATGGCGCCAGAAATGCTTGTTGACACTTCTTAGCGTCGCACCAGAAATATTACTATCCCCAGCAACGATGCCAAAAATGCTTGTTGACACTTCTTAGCATCACACCAGAAATATTACTATCCCCGGCAACAGCGCCAGAAATGCTTGTTGGTATTTCCTACGTTCATAGATAAATCTACAAGCGCACGGATACCGATGTAGCACTTCACCTAGGAGTATTCCAGGTTATCGAATCACAGGGAACGTGTGTGTACTATTCTTCTAAACTAATCCATCCAAGGACAACAAGAAAATGGTAGGCAGAGGGTAGAGAGGATTCCTATGGTCAAGGATCCTATAATAAGTTAGGTTCGGTCTTTTACTACTTACTTTGGGCACCGGCTTACCCCTGCATCCACTGGCGACTCCGGCCAACAAATCTACGACATACCCGAACGTGGAGGATTACAAAGGCCGGATAGGGCTGCCACCACCTACCGACTACCTCTACAAACCATCGGGGCACGGGGCAAACAAAGGTAACCTCTAGCCTAGACGCCATGTCTACGCTATTAATTACTACCCTAGTCTCGGTACCACGCTTGTAGAAGACTAAGATACTCTAACTAAATAGAGCGATGATCCCGTAAGTAATAAAAGAAAGAACTTACTTAAATAGGAAACTTAAATACCACAGAGAAATCATGAACACTTACTTGAAAAGGAAAGCATCCACCAAGGTACAAGTGTGGGAAAGATCACCGACAAGCCTGGCGCTTCCCCGAACTCTCCCTCACTCTCTCCCTATTTTCTAAGCACTTTGGCAGTACTAAAGCCTTTGAAATGGAGGTCTAAACTCTCTTCTTGTGTGTTATTTTTCTGCTGAATTCCCACTCTATTTATAGGTGGCGGAGACTTGGTGGGTACATGAAGGTGGAGGAGAGTCGGTGGGCGAAAATTCCCCCGCCGGGCGGTGGGCCACGCCGGGCGGCCACGTGTGTCGGGCGGCCGGGCATGCTGGGGGCATGCACCGCCGGGTGGCAGCCCAGGCCAGGCGGCCACGGGATTTGGTCGGTTTCCAACAGATTCACTTCGGACGGCTCAGATCTTGTCTTGATGGCGGTTCCTTGGTTGGTTTCCCCTGAAATCTCCGTTTTGGGGTCGGTAAGCCTCATGGGCCTCATGGGCTGGTAACCCTGGGTGGCCAACCCAGGCCGAGCGGCAGGCCAGGCTAGGTGGCAAACCCTGCCGGGCGGCAGCCCCTTTCGGGTGCGGATCCCCTCCGGGTCATGTTTTGACTTGTCCAAGTTATGCCACATGAATGCCTCCTTTATTTCTCCACTTTTACCCTCCTTAGTCCGGGAATGCAAAACGGCCTTGTTTTGGAGTGTTTTGCAGGGTTGGCAGGGTTAGGTGAGCAGCCTCATGACGACTCTGTTTTGACCCACCGGGTGGCTGATTTCAGCCTGATATGACCCTGTCGGCTGGGTTCTGATTTCAGTCATCACGACCCTGCCGGGCCCTGTTTTTAGCCCCTTATGACCCTGTCGGCCTGCTGTTTTAAGGCAGAATCGGCCGACGGGGTGTTTCTTCATGTTTTTAGCATATTTTGGCTCTTTTATACCAACAAACACATGTCTCACCAAAACTCGTGAAAATGGTTAATAATAAACTGCTATCACTATTTTGTTTATTCCTTTTATGTTGTTTATGCAAGGATTTGATTGTCGGATTTAGCATTTAAGGACCGTCAACAACACCCCCACACTTAGTCTTTGCTCGTCCTCGAGTAAAGGAATAGAGACTAAGGTGAATCATAACTTCAATTGGTATGATGGTAGCATGCAAATTATTCCATGTCATACTTGTACCTATGAACTTTTAAAGTGTCTATCATGTTACCTTGGGTGGTTGAAGGATGGAATGGTCCTCACTCTAATCATCTTCACTCATTCTACTATGCAGCTTGGATTTTTGAAAAGATTTTCAAAACAAATCATAGTTATACCCCTCAATGATTCTCTCAAATCGCTCAGTGTGTATGGTTCCTCACCAAGACATTGCCTCTTTTCATCCTACTTCTAAATATGGCTTTATGTGTGTGACAACCCTACTTTGAAAAGTAGAGTATGTCGCACAGGATCGTCTCGGGAGATGGTTAACGAAGTAACCATACACAGCATTCACACATGAACATTCATCATTTACAATATTATATCACTTAGGTGCATAATATTACAAGTTCAGAGGTAGAATATAATTAAGTTCAGATCTGATACAACACATAGGTCCTTAGTTCATATTACATAAGTGAGCAAAAGCGGCAGAATAGCAAAACATGACGTCGATTCCTACGTGAACCATGCCAGCCCTATGGCGATGGCTCACTCATCACAGTTAGGAGAACTAGGGACCCATTCAATGGTCCAATTCTGAGGCTCCTCACCTTCCCACACGACCTTGTTACAACAATCACAGTAGGTAGCTTGAGGAAAACCTGGAAAACAACATAATCGCAAAGCTTGAGTATCTAACATACTCCACAAGACTTACCCATCAAAAGGTTTACTAAAACCGACTCCTAGTATGCAGGGGCTGACCGGGTTTATTTGATAATTGCATAAGAAGCTCCTAATAGTTCTATGCTGCACTTACACTTGATCAAGATTTTACTTTGCTGATTTCAGAATAACAACTACAGTGAATCTCGCTAGCTGCTAAGACACGAACATAAATAAAGAGCAATACATCATAGCAATATGTGCCCATAACATAAGTAAATTTCAGAAACATAGCCTCAACTTTACTACTCAACATATCATTGCCGCTGCTCGAAGAAGAGGTACTCATAACCGTGAGGGATGGCAATTCGAATTGATTTACACCCTGCAGGGAAAACCTAAATACACGATCTACGCATCACTTAAGAACACGTATGGCCACCGTTCACAAGATTGCTATAAAGTCGATCTGGGGCCATCGATCCCGAGTACATGTCCTCCCCGTGATACAGTACTTCGTATCCGAGGCTTAACCCATGCACTCCAGCGGTCCTCAAACCCGTGCAACCACCATGCTGTTCACATCACCTCTAGATCGATGAGTATGGCCGTCCAACAATACGGCGCCCAAGTTACTAGGTTTACCAATTCCCATATTAAAGGTATGTACTTGGTACTGTTCAATACTTGTCCGCGGAGTTGCAACGATAGGTGCTCCATTTTATCAAGTTCGTTAACCAAGTGAACCATAGTTGAATCTAGAACCTACCGCTGACTCCACTAGTTTAAGCATAGCATTGCTAACGGAAAAGCTTACTAACATACTAATTATAGGTCATTGCTGGAGTATGCAAGTGTGTTTCAACCAAGTCCTACACTTAATGCACAATACAATATTCCTAACTTGTGATAAAGTAAAAGGACTCAAAAATTTAATGGGTTATGCACCGGGGCTTGCCTTGGGAGTGGTTGTAGTTAGTGTCTTCACCAAAGTTCACTTCAGATCCTTGCTGATCCGGTGTGATCTCCTCGGTCTCGATCCCTATATGAAATGGACATGCATCAATGCGAAGGAATACACAAGGTTTCATGGAGTTCCTTAACTAAAGATGAAATGGAGGGCATGACAATTCATGGCACTTCCTCAACAAATAAAATTAATGAACTAATCATTTATTCATGAATGTGTGCACACCTAAGTATGACATGGTAGCCACTAAATTTGAAGGGGACAAACTTCTAATTAGAGAATGTAGTTTTCAATCATCACACACTTAGTGTATGTGTACTCTAAACATGAGCCTGGCCTAGATGATGATTATATGACATCAAATGCTGATGGTGATATGGCAATGCAGTACTAGGGTCTAATTTCCAGAAAGTTCATTTTTGAGCCACTTAGCTAAAGTGGCCATATGCAAAACTAACACTATCCATACAATGGCAATTTAATTGCATAACTAGTTCTAGGTTCATATAGTTAATTAAGAACCAAGAGTATGTACATAAAAGGGAGAATTCCTGCTGTAATGTGAAGATGAATTATTCTCCATGAATATCCTAGAATGAATTTATTCCTACCTTCATTAAATGCACACATGAAGTAACACCCATCTGAACAAATTTCCTAAGTTAATTAACAAATGATCCGTTTTGACAGATAATTTATACTTAGATTGCTTCAAATTTTTCATGGGATTTTATAGACGTGTACAAGTGCATAAGGAACAGGAAAACCAAATTTCGTAATTAAATTCCTAGCCAATAATTTACATAAATTCAATTACTAAAAATGAAGATTTATGCAATAATACTACAAATATTCCTAAACATGAAAATGTGCTTTTGCAGAAAGTTTAAGGATGCCATGAAATGACCACTGAGCAAGTTTCATGAATTTACCATTTATATTTATTTACTTATGAATTTATTAAGCAAATTAGGGTTGTAACTTTAGGGAATTAAATAAATTAATTTACTGAGTAACTTTGGACCTCAACTTGTTTTTCTAGTAGACGGGAATTTAGGAGTCTAACAAAATTAGTTTCATCATTTTTGGACTTTTATTTCTGGAGTTATTGAATTTTAAAGTTTAAACAAAGTTCACTGTTATTTACAGATTTGCCATTGGGTTTGAATTCTGCCTAGGCACGCACGCGCGCACCCTCGCGGCGACCGGCGATGGTGAGCTCTGCCTAGCGGCGGATCGGAGGCATGGCCGGGGCTCACGTGCTACTCGAATGGTCTCCATGCCGCGGGGGTCTCGGGAAGGGGGTTGGAGGGGAGAGGGTCTCACCGGAAAGCGCCGGCGACAACGTCCGGCGAAGTCCATGTGACGGTGCCGAGGGAGAGGCAGGCTGGGGTTCGGTCGGCGAGCTTCATTATAGGTCGGGGAAGGTCGGCATCAAGGAAATCATCGAGGGGGAAGGCCGGAGATAGGTTCTCGTCAGCGGGGGGCCGGCTTGACTTTGAACATGACTCGGGTTTGGCCGAATTTCACCAAGTTCCCTACCTCCAAATTTGACACAGATTTTTGTGCAAGCTTAGCAAAACATATTCTCCAACTTTGCTTTTGGGTGCATCAGCTGAATTCTGGAAAAATTCCAGAACAAAAATACTCTTTTCTGGCTTTAGGGGAATTTTTAAGGGTATTAAATGGTTACCAAAAATTCTGAAAAAATTGTCAAAATTCTCATTTAATGTGGCCATTCAGAATATGGAAAAACATTGGGGTACTTCAATGGGATTTGGTGATGTTTGAGAAGGGCCCTTATTTGGATATTCTGGATTTAATTACTTAATTTTCTCTCTTTATTCTTTGGCACCTTGCTTATTTATATTTTTAATTATCCCTTAATTCACATTGGGTTTAGTTAAGTTCCATTTTGTGACATGAGATGTCGTAGCACACCCCCCTTAAGGAAATCTCGTCCCGAGATTTGCAAAAGAATGGACAAAAAGGAGGGGTGCGGATGGTTACCGGTTTTGTGAGGCCAAGAACTCCGGAAAGTTGGTCTTCAGAAATTCTTCTTGTTCCCACATAGCTTCATCTTCCATGTCGATCGGAGGCTTTAGACACTTCTTAAGTTGGGAAACATGGAAGACGTTGTGCACCCACTCAAGATTTTCCGGTAGTTGCAACCGATAAGCAATGGCGCTATGCTTTTCCGTGATCAGAAAAGGTCCAATGTAGCGGGGTGCTAATTTTCCTTTGATTCCAAAATGAGACACACCTTTGTTGGGAGACACTCGGAGATAGAGATGATCTCCCTTTTCGAACTCCAGCGGACGTCTTCTTTTATTGGAATAGCTTATTTGGCGGGATTGGGTGGCCTTCTCTTTGGCTTGTGTGACCAGATCTGGACCAAAAGTGATTCTTTCTCCAGATTCCGACCAGTTCAGCGGGGTTCGACACGAGTGACCATACAAGGCTTCAAACGGCAACATTCCCAAACTCTTGGTAGCTGTTGTTGTAGGAGAATTCAGTGAACGGGAGACAAGATTCCCAATTACCACGATTGTCCAGAACACAAGCTCTCAATAAATCCTCCAAATATTGATTTAGCCTCTCGGTTTGACCATCGGTTTGCGGGTGATAAGCGGAACCTCAAATGAGAGTGGTGCCCAGAAAAGCATGCAATTGCTCCCAAAAACAAGTAATAAATTGGGGACCTCGATCGGAGATGATCGTCTTTGGCACACCGTGCGAGCATAGAATCCGCACAATGTAGAGCTCAGCATATTGCTTTGTAGAGTAGGTTGTATGGATGGGAATAAAATGAGCAGATTTGGTCAACCTATCCACAATCACCCATATTGAATCGTGCTTCTTGGGTGTGAGGGGTAATCCAACGATGAAATCCATAGCAATGTCCTCCATTTCCAAGCGGGGATTTTTAATGGGTGCAAAAGACCGGCTGTTCTCAAGTGATCAGCGTTCACATGTTGACAAGTATCGCATTCGGAGACATACTGAGCAATCTCTCGTTTCATGCGCGTCCACCAAAACTTTTCCCTTAACCCGCGATACATTTTGTTGCTGCCAGGGTGTAAGGAGTATTTGGATAAGTCAGCCTCATCCAAAATTTTCTTTCTTAGCTCCTCATTCTTCGGAACAACAAGACGATTGTTGAACCATACTACTCCATCTTTGTCTTGTCGGAAACACGTCGCTTCCTTCTTCCCTATTTTATGGCGAATATACTCCATTCCCTTGTCCTTCTTTTGGGCTTCCATAATTTCTTCCCGAAGGGTAGGGATGAGCGCCAAATTATACAAGGATCCATATAGGACGACACGAAGACTTGGTTCGCTAGGATCTGAAATCGTACAAGCTTCCATCGAGTAAACGATGGCGTGATTGCATTGGTCCCTTCGACTCAAGGCGTCGGCAAGCCCGTTGGCTTTTCCGGGATGATAATGAATTTCCAATTCATAATCCTTGATTAATTCCAACCATCTACACTGCCTCATGTTCAGCTCTTGTTGAGTGAAGATATATTTGAGAATCTTGTGGTCGGTGTAGAGGTTAACAAGATTACCGAGCAAGTAATGGCGCCAGGTTTTCAAGGCTAGGCTGACTGAGGCCAATTCCAAATCATGAGTGGGATAATTTTGTTCATGCTTCCGGAGCTGTCGTGACGCATAAGCAACGACACGGCCTTCTTGCATAAGCACACAACCCAATCCGGTGCCGGAGGCATCACAGTAGACATCGAACAGTTTGGTGATGTCGGGTTGAGCCAAAACCGGAGCGTTTGTTAAATGCTTCTTGAGTGACTGAAAAGCTTCCTCACATGCACTACTCCACTTGAACTTGGCATCCTTTTCCAGCAACTTGGTGATAGGCTTGGCAATTCTTGAGAAGTTGGAAATGAATTTCCTATAATAACCGGCACCAAGGAAACTGCGAATTTGCCTGACCCATTTTGGAGCTTTCCAATTCAGCACATCCTCTACCTTGCTAGGGTCCACGGCTACTCCTTCTGCTGATATGATGTGACCTAAGAATGGAACTTGCTTTAGCCAAAATTCACATTTACTAAATTTGGCATAAAGTTGATAATCTCGGAGTCGTTGTAGAATAATACGGAGGTGTTCGGCGTGTTCTTCTTCGGACTTAGAGTAGATCAGAATATCATCGATGAATACCACTATGAACTTATCCAACTCGGGCATGAATACGGAATTCATCAAATATATGAAGTGGGCTAGAGCATTGGTGAGACCAAAAGACATTACAAGATACTCGAAAAGACCATATCGGGTGGAGAATGTTGTTTTTGGAATATCTTCGGCTTGGATTTTTATCTGATGGTAACCGGATCAGAGATCAATCTTGGAGAAGACTTTAGCATCCACTAGTTGATCAAAGAGGATAATTATTCGAGGTAGAGGGTACTTGTTCTTGATGGTCATGGCGTTTAACGGCCTATAGTCGACACATAGGCGTAGGGTCTTGTCTTTCTTCTTCACAAAGAGAGCGGGACAGCCCCAGGCAGATGAACTTTGTCAGATATAACCCTTGTCCATAAGCTCTTGTAACTGCTCTTTCAACTCTGCTAACTCATTAGGAGCCATCTTGTACGGCCTACGAGAGATAGGCACTGTACCAGGTACGAGTTCAATCTTAAAGTCGACATCCCTGCCCGGAGGCATTCCCGATAAATCGTCTGGAAATACATCAGGAAAATCACAGACCATTGGAATGTTTGCTAGCTCCTTTCCTTCCACATGACACACTTGAGAAGTGGACAACTTGGGATACGGCAATCGGAGAATAGAGGGGTCGTGTAAGGGTGAGTTCAAATGGATTTCCCGGTCCTCAATGTGCAGTACGGCTTTGTGGCTAGTCATCCATTTCATTACCAACAATGATGTTGATGCTTTGGCCATCTAAAATAATTAGGGAAGTGGGGTATATGTTGTTTGCTAGCTTAGGTGGCACCTTCCTTAACTCAAGATGAGCTCTTATTTTTCCACCGGGAGACGTGATGATGTACGGTGTTCCCATAGTGGTGGGGGTAATTTTTAAATGATTTACACATGCTTGACTTATGAAATCATGCATTGCTCCTGAATCGAAAAGGACCATGGCAGCATGTTGGTTGATCGAGAACGTATCCGCGAGAACGGGTTCTCCAGCTTGGGTCTCTTTGATCGTGGTATAGTTGACTCGGCCATTCTTGTGTGCGGGGGTAGACGACTGAGGATGACTCCCATTGCTGCCATTGTTGTTGTTGCCGCTATTGTGGTTGTTGTTGCTGTTCCCGGAAGTGTTGGAGTTGTTGTTGTTGTTTGGGTTGCGCTTCGGAAACCGACACTCCTTAGCAAAGTGACTAGTGCGGCCACAATTGTAACAGGGCTGTGAGGAGTTGGTCTTCACCACTTGATTGCTTTGCTGCGGTGGGCGAGAACCAGAGGATTGCTGCTGGTTCCCCCCATGGAATCGTGAGTGCTGCTGCAAGAACGACGGGCGAGGTCTTCCTCCCGACGGTACCGCAGCCCGGAATTTCTGTCCGGTCGGGGAAGTGATTGCTAGCTTGTACTTGGGCGGTGCGGAGCCAGATGAACTTCCCATAGCACGTTTCCTCTTCTTGTCCTCTTGATTGGCACGGATGGCATCTTCTTGCACAATGGCGGCACTCATCAAGTCATTGAACATGCCGGCGATGACTTGCGCCAAGCGATCTTGCAGCTTCGGGGTAAGACCTGAATGAAAGCAGTCTTTCTTCTTCTCGTCCGTATCAGCGTGATACGACGTGTACTAGGCCAGGTAGTTGAACATTCGTGCATACTCTTGCACGGTTCCAGAGCCTTGCTTCAAGTTGAGGAACTCCTGCAACTTGCGCTTCATGAGTCCAGCGGGGATGTGGTGTCACGGTAAGCTGTGCAAAATTCCACCCAAGTGACTTGGTGACTAGAGGCGAGAGCAGCGGTGAAACTAGCCCACCAAGCACTTGCGGAGCCGCGGAGCTGCTGCGCGGCAAAGAGGGGCTTCTGCTGCTCGGTGCACTGGAGGAGGGCGAACTTCGACTCTAGAGTGCGAATAAAATTATCCGCTTCCAGAGGGTCACCGGCTTCTCCGAAGGTGGGCGGTTGAGTCGCCCCGAAGTCGGCATAGGAGGATTCCCGCTGCTGCAGTGGTGGTGGCCCGGGAGCTCCTTGATGGTTCATGTTCTCCATGAACATGCGGAACATCTTGTTCTGATTGTGGATGAGCTGCTCTATAGCCATCATGGGTGGCGCATTGGGCAGCGGCCCATTTCCATTGACATTCGAGGCGTCGGGAGCATCACCGACGTTTTCTCCACCGCGGCGAGTTTGCACCATCTGACATATGAACAAAGCATGTTAGCCGATCATCACATGAGACAATATGATAATGAGGCTATGACATGGCGACGAAATAAAATTTCAGATTGCTCATAAATGAAATGTTTGACAAGAAAACAGTGCGGACATAAGAGATAACTTAAATTCCATAATTTCCACACCATAAGCAACATAATCATGATAAAAACCATAGACACATGTGATGCAACTTTAGATACATAGCAAGTCTTTGGTTACATCACTCGGAACACTACACGACACGATCTCGGAGAGCTTGGGTTACAACTGAGCTTAACATTACTAACACTATGCACACATGACTATGATGTCTCACGAGATTTTTCATCCTACGTACATAAAGCTACTCGATCACCCGACGTGGCTATCACCATCGGACTCCACATCCATATCACCCAGTCCAGGGGTGCTTCGAAGTCGACGCCAGAATCACCGTTCTCACTCAGATCGGCGTCATCGGGGGGAATCACTGTGAGTGGAATGGGTGGCTCATCGTTAAGGATGGCATTCAGGTGGCCATTAGCAGCTTGGAGATGTCCAATGAGCTGCTCTTGCTGTGCGATCATCGCGTGAGCGTCGTTGAGGTTCCCTTCCATGACATCACGCTCATCTTGAGCCTCTTCACGTTGGGCCTGCAGCTCACTTCGCTCCTCCAAGAGAGCGGTAATCTGACCATGAAGAGAGTAAATCTCCTTTTGGGCAGTGGTGTGATGGGCGTTGTGTTGGTTCAGTTGCTCCTGCAACTGATCGCTTGCATCGCCCTCAATAATGAGCTGTGCATCATGGAGCTGCTCGAAAAGATCAGCCCGCTCCATCTCGCTAGTGCGCAGCTTGTCCTCAAGATATGAAATCTTAGCATCACGCTTCACAAGCTGGGCATCACGGGCAACAAGTGTGGACTGCAGCGCCTCGCGCTCTCGTTCCAACTCGAGAATGCGGGCGGTAAGGTACTCGGGGTCCTTCGCGAGCTTGCCAACATCCATCTGCCGGAATAAAGTTTTGCAAGGGTGAGTCAAAACTTAATATTCCACTAAGCACATATGCTTAAAATAGCATAAGGAATGATTGGTAAAAAAAAGACACGAGGTTCCCGATCCGTTTAACGATCGGTAACGACGAATTTCTGTGGTCGACGGAGTGAACCACAGAAACGGGCAAAAAAATGCTTAGTTTCTGGACAACATTAAAATTTTTGTGCTTTACAACTGTTGTGGAGAATTTCATCATCTTTCCAACGCATACTCACACATCTTTATCCAATCAAGACTCTGAGAGTTATGATCATCCAAAGACAGGGGACAGAAATGAGATAGTTTCTGACTCCCAGAAAAAGGCTACTGTTTTTGCAAAATTCGACCTAGTTCTAGATTTTTCCAAGACAAACTTCCTAAACCAAACTTGTAGAGAAAAACCTCAGATTTCCAACGAGTACTTATTTGCCTTCATTGAATTAAAATTGAGGAATTTATGCTTGTTTTACTGAAACTGACATTTCTGGCAGAATTGATTTCTTTATCGGTGGCTTCAAATTTTTAGTTTAGATGCCATAGGGATTTAAATTAGCTCAAATCTGAGTCATATCACATGTTTGCAATATTAGTGACCTTTTCACATGATTTAGTGAAGGTAAGTGAATATGGTATGCATGAATGCTAAATGCTCAATATGATGATTTCCTAGATCCTCACCAAAGAAAACTTGACCGATTATATAACTCGATCCTTTTGGTGGCACACACACGTCTCACACATTTCTAAGCAAACTACACGTGGTTAGTGTACCTGCAAGAGATCAATTTCAGAAACAATACATCAAATTTAATAGAAACAAGCCAAAATAACAATGATAGTTTATGCCCAGGTATTCGCCCACCCGAAAGGCAGCCGACGTTTAAGCGCATTCGGTCTGCGCATCAATCAAAGCCCAGGTCTTTGCCCACCCGAAAGGCGTTCGGTATTTATAGCGCAACCGGTCCACACACAGTGACATACCTTCGTTGGAGAATTCATAGTTGCAAGTAATTTAAATAAACATAACCCAAGGTTAGCTTTGCCACCTACAAGACTCTTATATGGGCACTACTAGTTCGTACCTCACCGTAAGGCGTAAAAATGGCTTGTTTACATTTTAAAATGCTCATTTGTGTGTAGCTTATCCCGAGACGGCTCTGATACCAGCTGTGACAACCCTACTCCGAAAAGTAGAGTATGTCGCATAGGATCGTCTCGGGAGATGGTTAACGAAGTAACCATACACATCATTCACACATGAACATTCATCATTTACAATATTACATCACTTAGGTGCATAATATTACAAGTTCAGAGGTAGAATATAATTAAGTTCAGATCTGATACAACACATAGGTCCTTAGTTCATATTACATAAGTGAGCGGAAGCGGTAGAATAGCAAAACACGACGTCGATTCCTACGTGAACCATCCCAGCCCTATGGCGATGGCTCACTCATCACAGTTAGGAGAGCTAGGGACCCATTCAATGGTCCAATTCTGAGGCTCCTCACCTTCCCACACGACCTTGTTACAACAATCACAGTAGGTAGCTTGAGGAAAACCGGGAAAACAACATAATCACAAAGCCTGAGCACTTCACCTTGGGGCTGCCCTGCTATTTTTGTGAAGAAGAAGGACAAATCCCTGCGTCTCGTTGTTGATTATCAACCTCTCAACGAAGTTACCATCAAGAATAAATACCCATTACCAAGAATTGATATCCTTTTTGATCAATTAGTTGGTGCTAAGGTATTTTCAAAAATTGACCTCTGTTCGGGTTATCATCAAATCAAAATCAGAGCAGAAGATATTCCGAAGACCGCCTTTTCTACTAGATACGGATTGTTTGAGTATCTAGTAATGTCATTCGGATTGACAAACGCTCCAGCTCATTTCATCTATATCATGAATTCGGTATTCATGCCAGAGTTAGACAAATTTGTTGTAGTATTCATTGACGACATCGTCGTCTATTCTAAGTCCAAGGAAGAGCATGCTAAACACCTTCGCATTGTTCTTCAACATCTACGGATCACAAGTTGTATGCAAAATTCAGCAAGTGTGAATTTTGGTTGGACTGTGTGCCATTCCTTGGTCACATAGTCTCTGCAGAAGGAATCTCGGTAGACCCTAGCAAGGTTCAAGGTGAACTAGATTGGAAGCCACCAAAGACAGTTCACCAAGTACGCAGTTTCCTTGGGCTAGCCGGATATTATCGTAGGTTCATACCAAATTGTTCTCGGCTGACCAAACCCATCACGGAGCTGCTAAAAAACGAGAAAAAGTTTAATCTGAACAGCAATCGTGAAGAAGCATTTCAAGCATTGAAGAAATTATTGACAACTGCCCCAGTACTGGCTCAACCTGACATCACCAAGCCATTCAACGTATATTGTAATGCGTCTGGGACAGGACTTGGATGTGTACTCATGCAAGAAGGTCGTGTCATAGCTTATGCATCTCGACAGTTAAGGAAGAATGAAGAGCACTATCCAACTCATAGTTTGGAGCTAGCTGCAGTTGTACTTGCACTAAAAATATGGAGCCATTATTTGCTCTGCAACTTAGTGCACATCTACACGGACCATAAGAGCTTGAAATATATCTTCACCCAGACGGATGTGAACATGAGACAACGTTGGTGGTTAGAACTGATTAAGGATTATAACCTGGAGATTCAATATCATCCAGGAAAGGCTAACGTAGTCGCCGATGCGTTAAGCAGAAAGGTCCACTGCAACAACTTAGAGCTGGAAGTTCAGGATAGAAATGACCGCAAAACTAATTG
Source organism: Eleusine coracana subsp. coracana (assembly GCA_032690845.1). Lineage (NCBI taxonomy): Eukaryota > Viridiplantae > Streptophyta > Magnoliopsida > Poales > Poaceae > Eleusine > Eleusine coracana. The sequence continues at coordinate 32,756,094 of CM064422.1, forward strand.
AGAACCCATCCTTCACGTTTTACCTGCTACAGTGATTAGCAACCTAAGTGTGCAATCTGTCCTTCGTGAAGAAATCATTGCTGCACAGAAAAATGACGTTGGTATGAATCATATCCGACAAAACATTGAAGATGGTAAAGCAAAATGCTTTACCCAAGACTTTGAACTTCGACGTAAAATCATGGATGAAGCGCATCACTCCAAGTACTCCATCCATCCGGGTAGTAACAAAATGTACCAAGACTTGAAGAAGAATTTCTGGTGGACAACGATGAAGCGGGAAATTGCTCGATATGTCATAGAATGCGATACCTGTCAAAGAGTTAAGACTGATCATTTGAAACAAGCGGAATTACTTCAACCATTGAGTATTCCCGCGTGGCAATGGGAAGACATCAGCATGGATTTTATTGTTGGTCTCCCTCTCACCTCTCAGAAGCACGATTCGATTTGGGTCATTGTGGACCGACTCACAAAATCAGCCCACTTCCTACCGATCAATAACACCTACAAGATAAAGCAATATGCAGAGCTATACATAGCAAGAATTCTATGTCTTCATGGAGTACACAAGACCATTGTTACAGATTGAGACTTGCAGTTTGTCGCTCGTTTTTGGAACAACTGCATGCATCACTGGGTACCAAGCTGATTCGGAGTTCCGCTTACCATGCCACCACTGATGGACAAACAGAGTGTGTCAACCAGATTTTGGAAGATATGCTTAGAGCATGTGTTTTAACACATGGTGGTAATTGGGATGAGTATTTGCCTTATGCGGAATTCTCATACAACAATAGTTACCAGGAGAGTTTAAAAATGTCACCTTTTGAGGCACATTATGGTCGCAGTTGTAGAACACCACTAAATTGGTCTGAATATGGAGAAAGGGTAACCTTTGGTCCCGACCTTGTTAAGGACGCTGAAGAAAAGGTTCGTATCATTCAAGCCAAACTTAAAGTCGCCAAATGTGGACAAGAGAAGTATGCAAACAGATGACGTAGGCCACTGTACTTCAACAAGGGTGATTATGTCTATCTCACGGTGTCACCTATGAAGGGTATCCGATGGTTTGGAGTCAAAGGAAAGTTAGCCCCCCGTTATATCGGACCATTCCAAATTCTGGAACGATGTGGAAACGTGGCCTATAAGCTGGAGTTACCCGCTAATCTATCCGGAGTTCATCACACCTTCCATGTCTCTCAGCTTAAGCGATGTCTCAAGCCACCCATCGACAAGGTTTTGGAAGAATATGACCAACTCCAACCCGATCTCACATACTCCGAACAACCCATAAAAATCCCCGACGAGAAAGAGCGCACAACCCGTAATAGAACCCTCAAATTCTACAAAGTTCAATGGAGTAACCATTCAGAGGATGACTCCACTTGGGAATCTGAAGAATTTATGAGTACTCACTACCTGAAATTTTGGTCGTCATACACAGGTATACTATGACCACCGTACTTCCCTCTAGTTTGCCTTGATTCATAATCTCGGGACAAGATTTCTTTAAGGAGGGGGGGGGGGGCTGTGACACCCCAGGTGTCTCACTTTCATTTAACCAACATGAAGAGCATAGATCATGAACAACATAGCATGAAATAATAACACTCAATCCCTTTTGTGTTAATTCTAGGCAAATAAAAACCCTGTAACCAAGTTATTGAAGCAATTCAAAAATTTCAATACAACTCATGCCAAATAATTTCATCATCAGTTTGGTAATAATAAAATAGAATATTATGAATTTATTGGGCATTTTATCTGCTTGGCAAAACCCTTAATTAATTAATTGATTCTTAAGTAACTAATTAATGCATTTAATAAATTCTAAAAATATATGTATGTAAATTTCAAATAAAATTCACCAGAATGTTCTCCAGCATTTAAAAAGTCAGTCCACCAATTTTCACCATTTTAGGAAGTCCCTAGCTATTTTATTTTGATTTATTAAAAACCAGCTTTGATGAGGGACTTGGTTGTAAAAAATCTAAAACTCCAGGGGGTGCAGCGGAAAATCCTTTTCTTCTCCCTCCCACTGGCGCAGAGCCCTGCCGTCCATCGCCGACGCACCGCTCGGGCCGTTTTCACCCCCCACCTCGGAACCCAGCACGCACAACAGTGCCGCCTACCATCCCCCTGTTCCTCCGCCCTGTCCCCTCAGCCGCGTGCCCGCCCAACAGCCGTTTTTCCTCTCTTCTCCTCTCTGCACTCCATCGACACGACCCGGCCAGCGACTTCAATTTCCGATCGCCCCTGCTGCTCGCAAACTCCCCAACCACCTCTGCCCTTTCCGTTACCTTGAAGCGCACCCACGAGCACCAGCCCGCTCACTCCCACTCTCTGCTCACCCCATTTTCTCCTCTCTACGCTCTGCTCCTCCCCGCCATTATCGCACCAAGATCAAGCTTGCATTGCCACTACTCCCGCTACCTCCAGAGCCAAGCCGTAACTATTAGCAGCTACGCACAACTCCCATTCTGCTTTCCCCATTCATCGCGCGGTCAATCTCCGCGTGAGCTTGAACCAATTTGAAGAAAACCGAAACACATCACTCCGGCAAGCTCCTCCGCCGCTGGTCAATTTAACCATTCCCGGTGAGTCTCATTGACCATCCTTTTTCTATCACACGCGCAAACTACCTACGCGCCTCCCTGACCCTTTTTCTTCTTGTTTTCCCCCATGGAGTCGACGACATCCCATTTCTCCCCGGTCGCCGCCCCTGTTTCCGGTGAAACCAAGCCGCCCCGTCGACGAGCTCCTACCTCCAGTCCTCATCGATGAACTCCGACGCGATGCCGATGGTCCCCTCATCCCCGTGAAGCCGTAGGGGATGACAACGATCGATGTCATGCCCCCTACCCTCTTCGCGACCTCGCCGAAGATCACCGCTCCGCCGCCTCTCGCCGACGACTACCTCCCGGTGAGAATCCGACTACCTCCCGACGACTACCACCCAACTCTTCGCCTCATCTTACGCGTCAATTATTTGCGTTCGCGGCGAGTTTTCCTCACGTATGGACACCGGCGTCGAGCTCTGACCAAGCTCCGGTGACCCCCGCGGTGGGCTGACTGGCGTCCCACTGGCACCCAATGTGGCACCCACGTGTAGCCGACATGGAGCTAAGGTGTCGCCTACGTGGCCGCTTAAAACCAGGAAAAATGCCAGAAAAGAACTAAAACTTCCAAAAATCATAGCGAATTGAATATGAATACAAAGAAGCCCAAATAAGGTTTGTTAGGTTCATTTTGAAGTGCTATAATTTAGTAAAATGTCAAAACAATGTCTCTATTAATATATTTTTATTAATTTCTTTAATTGTCCCAACACAAATTAAATCACCAGATATTCTAGGAACCAAATTTAATTCTGATTTTTGGAATGCTTAGTAAATACACAATTAGCTACGACCACAATTTTTGGTTTTGTAAAATATGAATTATTTTGGGCTTTGGAAATTATTTAGTGTGTTCATTTAAATTAATTCTAGTAATTATTTTATAATTAATTGGCCCCTGCCACTTGGCACAAAAATCACTCACACAAGTCTCTGTGCTCAGTAAATTACACAAGTCCAGAAACCTAAATTTACTTAATCAAATTAAATTAATTGCTCATACCACTATTTTACTTTAATAAATGCTAGTAATTAGAATAATAATATCCAGAGGCTGTAAATTGGTAAAAATGCAATTCACCTATGTCTCTGTTGATGATAAATCACTCAAGTTCAGAATTAATTGGTTACTATTTTAATTACTTGATTGTTCTAAAAAACTATAACAAACCTAAATAATTGAATAACACACATAAAATGATGAAATTTTAAATTATTTCTTTGAAGCATATGGCTTCGAGAACATAATAACAAATTATTTGACACCAAAGCATGATGTGCTTGCATGTATCATATCATTGCATATAACGATGTTACGACAATACCGTTAACATCTTTGTCATCATATAGGTAACGACAACCAGGAGCCCGAAGAGGATCATCAGAAGAAGACTGAGTCTCAGGAACAAGAGATTGAAGTCGCTAACACTAGTGTCGATCCAGGCAAGCCCCGGCTTTCATTCGCCATTTTATAAAAGTTGCTAGTTATCAATATTACTAGTGTCTATGATTATTGTTGCATTAGGTCATAGGAGTTGATTGGAACCCACTTGCATGATACCCAAATGACCGATACCACTGTCATTAGAACTTTGGTAGTATCGGTACTGTGTCGCTTCGCTTAGTAACTACTAGGCGTGATAGATATCATTACTATGAATGAACTTGACCACTGGAATGGGACATGTAAAAGATGTTTATTTTGATGTCATGACCGGGCAGGGATGATGCATGTGTAGGTTTGCAGCAACACATGGGTGTTGACTGCGGTAGCCTTACCTTGTCGAACCTAGGACCTGTCTGTGGTCGGCCCCTTGGTCAAGTAATGAACAGTACCGAATGCATGCTAGTCTATGGGCACTAGTAAACTGATGTAGCATTGACGCGACAATGAGGACGATACCTAGTACAGTGGTCGTTGACCCTTTTGCTGCTGGAGTGGGCGGTTCATACCGTGAAGTACTGTTGGTAGGACGGCAAGCCCACTCGCTGAGACTGGACCCGGACCGAGTTGTTTTTCGTCCTTGTGAAAGGTTGCCATATACGACCTTAATTGGTGCATATGTATCGTGTATCTCGGGTTATCCCAGCTGGTGTAAATCAATTGCAATTGCTGTCCCTCGCAGTAATGAGTACCACTTGGTCACTGAGTCGTAACATAGTTGCATATGGTACTTGGGAATTCATTACGTTGCTTATCGTTGATGATACTATTATTGCTCTTATGTTGTACTTACCTTATGTATTGCTTTATTATCTTATTGTTGCAACTAAAGTTACATTCTGCTCTACCCAATTAACTTGATGAATAAAACTTGATAGAACTAATAGGTTGCTTAGTGCCGGTCTTTTCTAACAAGCCACCTATTAGAGCCATTGCATGCCTAGATGTCCGACGGGTAAGTCTTGCTGAGTAGTTAGTACTCAAGCTTTGTGCCACTGTTGTTTTCAGGTAATGAAGAGGTAGAGTTGCTTGAGAATGTGCTGCCTTGGGACATGCAAGTCCCCGAGGGTTGGACTGCCCACTGGGAGTCTGACTCGCTGCCGCAGTATTGATGTGTGTTGCTAGAGTGATGGTTCTTCAGGAAGGAACCATTGCTATGCTATATTGTCGAGCTTGTAGCTCCCTATCATTATTCGCTTCCGCTGTGTTTTCAAAAACATTATGAACTTGTAATATTCCGCTGCACTCTGATGACTTATTGATGTAATATTCAACTTAAATTCGAACCAATGTTGTATTATCAAGTGTCTACGTTATCAGCACCGTCGGAACCTCGATCCTCCGGGAAGGGGTGCCACATTGACGGTCTACCAACAATAGCATGATAGGCAGACTCGAAGTCAGCCAGCTGGAAGATAACGCGATCGGTCCTGAAGTTCTCTCCGGTACCGAACATAATAGGCAGAGTGATCTGTCCTATTGGCACCGTGGTCTTGCCCGGCACAATCCCATGGAAGGGAGAGGTGCTTGGTTTGAGGTTGTCGGCTTTAGGCCTAGCTCCCTGAGAGTCTTGGTGAAAATCAAGTGAAGGTTGCTTCCTCCATCGATGAGTACTTTGTTGAACTTGACCTCCTTCAAGGTTGCCGCGATTACAAGTGGATAGCGACCCGGTTTAGGCAGGTGCCTCGGATGATCCGACTGATAAAAAATGATTGGAACTTCAGACCACTTCTTGTACTCGGGGGCAGCTAGTTCCACGGAGTTGATTTCCTACAATTCTAGCTTCTGCTTGCGATTGGACGTGTAGGCATTGGGCCCTTTGAAGATGAAGTTGACTTTCTTCCAGGGCTCCTGAAACTCTCCTTCTTCATCCCTGACGCCATCGTCACCGGCCTTGTCCTTGCCGTTGCACCTTGGGGGGTCTTTGGCCACCTTCAATGTGGCAGTCCCAAAGCCTTTAGACGATAACAATCCTTTGCTTTGTGGTGTCCCTATGGGTGCCATAGGCACGGGCCACTCAGCAAGTCATCCATGGTCTACTGGTTCATCTGAGGATTCTTCTTGGATCAGTCTACTCTAGCGACCATACTGTCATTCTTTCTTTTCTTGTCCTTCTTGGACGACTCCGGCTTGTCCGAGTGCTTCTCCATGCCTTTGCCATGGATGTCATATAGAGCCAACTCACCTGACGTGAGAAACCATGTGGAGATGTGCCATGGTTAGCAATATATGTGATGAGTAATTGAATTGAGCGGATTTGGTGTTTGAGTTAAAATGCGGGAATCCGAGGATTGCATTTGTGTGTGCATAACTATGGTTTTGACTATTGGTGATGTTGCAGAAGATGAGAAATGTGTTTGCTTGTCTTATGATGTGTAGGTCATTGGAGTCGACTTTGCGGTCAACGGCGAGAGCATCAGGCACAAGTAGGTGACTTGGGGCCAGACGATCGGGATGCCGAGTGAAGTCAAGGGTGATCCACACCATAAACATGGAGACGTGTGAAGCACAAACGGTTTCGCGGTTGGGCCTCAAAACCGTGGTGGTGATGAAGACGATGTGTTGACCAAGTCAAGGCGAGCGGGATGCCGGTGCAAGTGACAAGTGAGCCCGATGGACAGGGACCGAGAGAGACTTGCCGGTGGTTTGGATCGTGGGACGAGGTGACACACATCGAGATCGAGAAGTCATGCTTTGAGAAGCGTGCAAGGCAGTTTCCCGGCTTGGGCCTCAAAAACTGGTGGTGGCGATTGGAGGTGCACATGGCACCATCGTGGAGCTTGCATCGAGGGCAAGCAAAGTTGTGAAGGGCTCGATGGCATTCGGGTGATGAGGAAAAAATGGACAAGTTATGCCCCCGATGGTAGGTGGGTGTGTTATGTAGGTCAAGGGTAGAGTGGTCATGTGGACAATAGACCCTAGGCCTATATAAGAAGAGGTAGGGCTGGTGGAAGGGGTGCCTCTCTTTCCATTAGCCTTGTGTTAGGGTTCTATTCAAAGTGCTAGGAGAGGTCTTCATGTTTTAGTGGAGAGTAGTGGGTGTGTGTGACATCTCTTGCTCTTCCAAATAGTGGGAGGAAGAGGGTGGCTTCCTAGCCTTGTATCCTTGGATCTTGTAACCACCTTTCTATGATATGAGTAGTATTTTTGTGCTCATGATTTCCCTCTTTCCTTGAATCCCGAAATTCCCTTTTTCTCTATTTTCAGAGTTATTTTCATGGTGATTTTTGATCTCATTTTTGGACGAGATTTTGGCTTGGATTTCTTGAGAAACTTGTTGCTAGGATGAGCTAGAACAATCCTCTATGGATCCTTTACCAAATCAATAGCTCTAGCACCTTCGATTTGAAGGATTTCTCATGTTTCCCCTTTTTGGTGTTCTTGGCACAAGATCTGAAATTCGTGATGATTCTTGAGCCAATTGAGTTGATCTTCTAAGATTAGGGTTGTGATGTGATGAGGATTCACTAGTCCAAAAATTGCATCATTTGGAGTTCATTTGATTAGGTTTTGACCAAGTTCTTGCCTAATCCCGCAAGTTTCTATTGTTTCGTCGGGTTCGATCGGCACTGCCGACGACTAGGAGCGGCACTGCCTGTGAGTCCTAGTACCTCGCACTGGCACTACTGCCGATGGTTCAAATCGGCACTGCCGATGGGGCGAACAGGCACTACCGATGGTCCTGATCGACACTGCCGGTAGTGGTCCAGTAAGGTCAGATTTTTTAGTCTCTTGATTATTTCGAGTCCTTGCTATTTCTTGTTGTTTCCGCTATGTTTCTTTGTTGTGATTGATCACTCCTAGGGCTAGTACACCACGAATTGGTGTGTGTAGTCTTGGTGATCGATTCAAAGGTTGCCTTGGGTCGTTTCTGAGATATAGGTCAAGTTCTCTTAGAGAATTTTAATTGGCTCCCATTCACCCCCCTCTGGTCGCCTTATCAATCCTTCAATTGGTATCAGAGCCGCTTTGATCACTAGTTGACCTTTACTGGCTTTGTGATCCAAAGGCGACATGAAGCCCTTATCAAACTATGGATGTTCGATGGAGAGGACTTCCCCTATAGGAAGTCGCGGACCAAGGCTTTTCTGCTGAGTCAAGGACGTGCTATCTAGGACATCATCGTGCAAGAATACAACATACCTGCCGATCTCAACACTGCGCTAGTAGGTGAGTTGAACAGGTACGAAAACAACTCCAAAGCTGTCAATATTCTGCTTTCTGCACTTGGTAGGAGTGAACATGATCGCGTTACACACCTTGATACTATTCATGCTATTTGGGATAAGCTTTGCACGTACCACAAGGGTACCAATCAAGTCAAGTCTATATGTAAGGATTCTTACAATAGACAGTACCAAACCTTTGCACAAAATCCTGGCGAGTCACTATATGACACTTTTCGTAGGTTTGAGGCAATTGTGTGCAACTTGCGGGCTTGTGGTAACCTTGTGTACAATGACAATGATAGAGCTAAGCAACTGTTGTACTCACTTGATGAAAATGTTTGGGGGTTAAAATTGCTGCTCTAGAAGAAACTGCTGACTTCAACACCTTAAACTATGAGCAATTGTATAGCAAGCTAAAATCTCATGAACATTCTAGGAAATCTCGTCCTAATCTTGCTATTCCTGCTTCTAGCATGGCTTTGCTTTCTAGCTCTCATAAGGGTAGTCATAGTGATGCTTCTTATGAAACTAACCCCTCACTTGACAAGTCTTCCTTGGAGTTTGCTTAGTCTTCTCTTGCTACAGCTTCCGATAAACAGATGGAGTGCATTCTTGACGAGGAGTTGTCCATGCTCACAAGGAAGTTCAGAAAGTTCTACAACAACCGGAAGGAGAGAAGAGGAGGTGGTTCAAGAACCTGCTTCGAGTGCGGTGACCCGGGATACTTCATTGCTGATTGTCCCAAGAAGAAGAAGGCCAGGTACTGCCACAACAACATTGAAGACTTCAAGTAGAAGAAGAACCGCTTCTACAAGAAGGGCAAGAACTCCAAGAAGTTCACCAAGGCCATTGCACGCGCCTGCATTGCCGCCTTGAGCGATGTCGACCTCACATCAAGCGAAGGCCTTACAAGCTCGGAGGAGGAGGTTGAGAAGCCACGAGTCAAGAGGAAGGATGACTTCATCGGGCTTTGCTTCATGGAAAAAAACAACCATGACATAGACTCTGGATCTGACTCCGACAAAAGCGAGGTACCTCCCACTCTTGATGAGCTCTCTTCTGAACTTGATCATTGGCGCGATGTTCTGCTCATGCAAGATGATAAGCTTCGCAATGCTATTCATGAGAGTAGAGAGCTTTAGTCTAAGTTGGAGGGCACAGATTTTGATATTGCTTCGCTTAGGTCTAAGCTTGCTTGTGTTGATATTGCTGCTGAGTGTGAGTCTTGTCAAGTAGTGATGAATAATCTGAGCCAGAGGGAGAGTGTGCATGCTCAGATTGCCAGTCAGGTTGAGAGTGCCCTCAAGGAGCTTGATGAATTCAATGCTAGGACAACTCTTTTGGGTGCATGTCAGAAGTGCTCCAAGCTCATAGATGAGTTGGAAGCTCAAACCTTCAAAGTCAAAGAGCTTGAGTCCAAGCTGCTCATTGAGACTCACTCTAAGGTCCTTCAACCACCATGTAAGGTTGGTGTCTCTCTTAAGGACAATCTTGTAATCACTAGGGAGGAAAACAAAGTCCTAGTTCAATAAAATGACTATCTTATTTCTAGGCTCCAAAGAACCCTAGTGAGTGAGGAGAAGATTGAGAGTGACTTGGCAAGAGTCAAAGAGAGTGCTAGTAGGTCGAACTACAACATAGGCTTGGGATTTGAGAGGTGTGACAAAGAGAGTGAAAATGTGGGTAAGTTTGTACCTAGCTCTAGCTACAAGGATGAGGAACAATCCATCAAACCCAATAACACATACTATCCACCAAGCCCCAAACCTTCCTTCAACCTAAAGCAAACAGAGAAGCCAAAACCCAAACCCTCCGTGCAAACAAAGCCTAAACATGATAGTGTCTATATTTGCATGTTCTATGGTCATAAGGGTCACTTGGATGAATTCTGTTATAGGCGTAAGAGAATTGAGAGGATGCAAGCTAAGTTGACTAGAAATGTGTGTCATGATGATTTCGTTCAGTCTTGCTCTTTTTCTCGTGCCTACCGTGGACCGGGTCATCCCTCTTATGGCTTTGATTCACAAAATAGAGGCTTTGTGCAGCAGCGCTTTGGGGTCCCATGTTTTCCCCATGGTGGTGAGCATCACTCGTGTGGATTTGGCTTTCACACAGATGATTTCTATTCTGACAACCCCAAGTTTGAGTCGAGACGCTTTGACAGGCCACATTTTCCCCATCGTGGTTCTCGTCCCATGCGTTCGAATGCTAATCTGCAAAGAACTGTGATGACTACTACCGGTCGTATGGTTAAGTGCTGGATTCCCAAATGCTTTTTAACTAACCCAAGCATTGAGCCATCGACTTTTCCTTCTCATTCTTTATAGGAAGCAGGTGGAGGTGTCACGCCCATTTTAAGAAGCAAAACGGGTGCAGCTGTACGCGTGCCCAGGATCATGTTACACACACATACGGTACATCATCAGTGGTAAATAGAATAAATATCAATGTCCTTTAATTATTACAATGTACCTTTATTACAAAAGGACTCGTAGGTCTAAAAGAAAAGTACATTCAAGTAGCGGGAATAAACTAGCGTAGACGTCCCATGACTCCACAAGCATCGACTGGTGGACCATCGCCTAGTATTCGCCTCCATCGTCTTCATAATGGTTCCATTCCTCTCCTGTGGATGAGCAGCAATGAGTACTGGTGGACCGAGCTCTTTAAGAGTCTTGGTGAAGATCATTGTCCAATAGGAACTAAAGTCTTGCCAGGCGTAATCCCATGGAAAGGTGAAGAACTCGGCTGAAGTATATAGCAAGGGTGCGTACGTGTCGTACATAGCAAGTGGGGGAAAAGATGACATGAGGCTCAGACAAGGAAGGCTTTAAAGGGGTTTGTTGCGTGAGCTTTTGATTTCCTATGCATCCTAATTACTAAGTGGAGTCATCCCATCCCTCAATCCACATGGTACTAATCAATCCAAGTCCGAACCATCCCAACCAATCCCAAACCACATCCCAACTAATCATGTGAGGATTCCAGGCTACTCTTGACCGTGAGCACGACTATCATGATAGTTTGATACTCTGCAGAGTTTGTACCACTTTACCCACAAGTCGTGATTCCCTCTGTGCCCATGGACGCGACCCACATTACGCACTTCCTTTGGTGTGTGGCAGGGTTTCACTATGAGGCTTTTCCATAGGGTCTCCCAGTACATGCTAACCACTAAGGTTTCACTCCCGTCCATAAGTGATAGCCCCTCAACAAGCAGCTCATCACCCTAGGAGCCCCGTCTTGAGCCGTTCGGATACAAGGACAGTCCTCTCTTGACTTTCATTCCCCACTCCACCAAACGCTGCACCGACACTAGGAGAACACCTAATTACTAGGCCAAGCCTTACCCATATCGGTCTTGTGATGGCACTATTTTCCTGGGTCATCGCTCCAAGAACCGGGTCCTAGGATCTACAACAAGCGTATTACCACCAACCATGTGCGCACGGCACCACATCCAGTCCACCCGGCTTGCATAGATCCATAATCCATGTTTCTAAAAGAATTGTCAATCATTCCCATGTGATATTGTTTATTTGTCAATATTAATTTGGACCCATTTACCCAATAAGCAACTAAGGATGTCTACCCATCCCAAGTCTAGTTGAAGGCGACAAGGACAAGGTAAAACAATGCTAGTAAACCCTACAATAGGTTCCCAATCAATTGATACAAGCATGCAATTCTACAATTATAATAGGTACAAAATGCATCAAGGACACTTGCCTTCGTCTTGCGTGGGAGGATGCTCTAACACTTTGAGTTCCTACTCCTAGAAGTCCTCGTAAGGTGGTCCTCGTGTATGCCCGTCTTTACGTTAAAGTATCGACACAAGCAATTGCATAACAATTCAAAATACATCCATGCAATAGAAAAACATCAATATGTAGATGCAATGAATGCAAAGATTACGCTTCTATGAGAAATTTAGAGCAAAAATCACCTAATTTGGAGTTACGAGTAAAAAATTATGCTAGTTTGAAGTTTTAGGGGCAAAAAGGCAAAAACAGGAACTTTTAGGGACGAAATTGTAATTTTATAAAATTATAGGGACTAAAGTGTAAGTTGTTAGGACTGAAAAATAATTACTAGAAAGTATAAGGTTGTTTTTGCAAAATTTTAGGACCTAAACATAATTAATATTAAGTGTAGGAGGCTAAGTGTAAAAAGACAGGGCTAAAATATAATTAAAATTAAGCATAGGGGTGTTGCTATAAATTTTCAGGGCTAAAATTATATTTATACAAATAATAGGGACTAAAGTATAATTTAAAATAATACTAGGGACTAGAAGGGAATTTAAAGCAAGTTCAGGGACTAAAGTGTAAAGAGACTAGATTGAAATATAAATAAAATTAAGTCCAGGGGTGTTTTTGTAAAATTACATGGCCACAATAATAATTTTAATAAAGTACAGGGGTGTTTGAGTTAAAATACTATGCTAAAATAATTATTGTGAAGTTCAGGGGCTTATAAACAAGTTTCTAAAGGTTCTGTACAAAAAATCAGGGCATAATTCTAATTATTTCTAAGCGTAGGGACCTAAATGCAAAATGCTCTTAATATCCAGGAATTAATTGAATTAATTTTAAACTAAAATTCGTGGTCCGGGTCCATGGGCTCTGTAGACCCATGGTCCATTGGTCCACCGTGGACCGATTACATACTCGAAGGGGTATGTAATCTGCACGCTTCGTCGGATTGGTGCTCCAGCCAGAAAAAAAAGGGTAGGTGAGGTCATCGCCGGCGGCTGTCCAGGCGGCGGCGCAAGGCGGGGCTCACCGGAGCTTCGCCGGATTGGTGCTCCGGCCACCCATTCCTCGCCGCGAGGGCATGGGGTGGGAGAGGGGAGTGAGGCGGTTCTCACCGATGCTCGCGCGGGTACGGAGGGAGTCCGGAAGCGGGTCGGCGACGGAGCTTGGAGGCGGCAGCGATCGGAGCTTGGCGGGGAGGGTCTTCAAGGGTCACGAGCGAGTGGGGAGGAGCGGGGGAGAGGCGGTGGAGAAGGGCGGTGGCGAGGGCGGTACCAGGTCATCGCTCTGCATGCCTCCTTGAAAGGTTGCAATGATCTGTTGATCCGGGACATTGGGGATCTCGGAATTCTTGGCGCAGAACCGCTTAACGTAGTCACTAAGGGACTCGTAGGACTTCTGCTTGATTCGGGTGAGGTCAGAGTGGTTGCCCAACCGGTTGCAAATATCTTGGAAACTCTCTATGAGCTTCCTACTGAGGTCTCCCCAAGAGGTGACCAATTTCTCTAGGAGATATGTGAGCCAAATCCAAATGCCGGCTCAAGGCAGACCAATAGATTATTGGCAATCACAAAGGTATCACCCCCAACTGACTGAATAGCCATGCTATATACCTGAAGCCACTCTCGAGGGTTGGTCTGACTGTCATACTTCTCAATGGGAATTGGCTAGAATCCTTTCGACCACCAAGCAATGTGATGCTCAGGTACATAGGCCGTGATCCCATTGAATTCCTCATCGCTCGGTGTTGTCGACCTTCTACGTCGGTCAAGAGATGAAGACGGGCGGCGATTATGTTGAGGGTCAACATCGTCATCATGGCAACAACACCTATTATCTTCATCATGATTCTCGCACCGATCCCGATCATCACATCGACGTCGATCATCACGGTTGTCTCTTGGAGGTGGATCGCGTCGGTCTTCCCGTTGGTCACCCCACCGATTGTCGTTCCTCTAATCGCGGCAATCTTTCCCATGGTGTCGGTCATTCCTGACTTGCTCTTCATGATGAGAGTTGTTGGTATCCCGACCGTCATGGATCCCATCGACTGCCATGCACCAACCTTAGGAAATGAATGAAGAAACGACATGTGGAAGCACGGGCGAAAAAGCCGCAAGACCAGGTTGGGCGGCCAAACGGGGAGGTCGAACGACTTGGCCCTGGGCACATTGGCTTTGTGCTTCTGCAGGGTGGCTGATAGGTGGGTCCACTCCTCTTTTAAGTCGGTGTTATCCTGAGTTGTGCGAGAAAATTCCGTCCATCCACGTATGTTATCCTTGTGTTAGCTCCTGATTAGTCGGATCGGTATTTTTTGGATTGATGACATGGAATTGCCCATAATTCACAGATAATTTACCTACACTCAAATAGTCACCAACACTTGTGGAATTCATTAGTAATAAATCCCTACCACTATGTTGGTTCATTATTTCAGCTCTTTAATGCAGGTAATTGATGGTCAAATTTTGTATTTAAGGACCGTCAACGCCGTGCCACAACTGTGATCGCACCGACCATTTTGCTAAGCACTACACCGTGCCTAAGTGCAACAATAACAATAATAAGCAACATCAGAACCAGGACAAGTCTACGAATGCACCGTCTCATGGTGCTCAAGTGAACTACACAAATGTTGAAGAAATCCCTCAGGGGGAGCCTGTGCTGGCCAGTACGCTTTCACTCTGTCACCGACCTCTCCTTACACTGTTTGATTTTGATGCTACACACAATTTCATTTGCAAAGCATGTGTGCAAAAATATAATCTCCACACCATAACTATAAATAGGTGTTACACTGTCCTCTCTCCTCTTGGACAAATTCTTGCTAACAACGTAATATGCAAAGCTCCCCTAGAAATAAATCACAAAGTTTACCCCACCGATTTCATCACACTCCGTAACCAATAGATCGATCTAATGATAGGTATGATTCGGATCAAAACCCATAGAGCCATGTTAGATATCGAGCCATGTGTCCTTCATCTAACATCTCACTTTCATGGCCTAGATACAATTTCTCCAAATCCCGAATCATTGAAAAATCAAGTTGTCTATCCTTTAGAAGGGATAGCACTAGAAAATATTCCTATCATCTGTGAGTTTGTAGATTTGTTTCCTGATGATATCTCTGGCCTCCCACCTAACCGTGAAGTGAAATTTAAGATTGAGCTACAGCCAGGAACATCTCCCATATCCCGTCGACCGTATAAAATGGCCCCATTGAGCTAGCTGAACTGAAAAAGCAATTAAACAAATTGTTGAAAAAAAGGATTCATTCTCCCAAGCACTTCACCTTGGGGCTGTCCTGCTATTTTTGTCAAGAAGAAGGACAAGTTTCTGCTCCTTGTCATTGATAATCGGCTACTCAATGAAGTCACAATTAAGAATAAATTTCTGCTGCCCGAGTTGATATTCTTTTTGATCAATTGGTTAGAGCCAAGGTCTTTTCAAAAATTGACCTTCGCTCGGGCTATCACCAAATAAAGATTATAGTTGAAGATATTCTAAAACGGATTATTTGAGTATCTAGTAATGTCATTCGGATTAACCAATGCTCCTACCCATTTCATGTATCTCTTGAGTTCAGTATTTATGCCAGAGCTGGACAAGTTCGTGGTAGTATTTATTGATGACATCCTCATCTATTCTATGTCCAAGGAGGAACATGTTGAACATCTTTTCTTGTTCTTCAACGTCTACAAGATCACAAGTTGTTCGCAAAATTCAGCAAGTGTGAATTTTGGTTGGACCAAGTGCCGGTTCTTGGTCACATAGTTTCAGCTGAAGGTATCTTGGTAGACCTTGGCAGGATTCAAGATGTCCTAGATTGGAAACCGCCTTCTTCTATCCATCAAGTTCCTAGTTTCTTGGGATTAGTTTGTTATTGTCGCAGGTTCATTCCTAGTTTTCCCAGCTGTCCAAGCCCATCACAAGATTGTTAAAAAATGATGTGAATCTTGGATGGAATAGTAAATGTGATGAAGCATTCCGAAAGTTGAAGGAATTATTAACTACTGCCCCAATATTGGCTCAGCCGGACATCACTAAACCGTTAGACGTATATTGTGATGCATGTGGGATGGGCCTTGGATGTGTGCTGATGCAATGTGGTCGTGTCATTACCTATGCATCTCATCAATTGCGAAAGCATGAAGAACATTATCCAACTCATGATTTAGAGCTAGATGTAGTTGTACTTGCACTAAAAATTTGGAGGCATTATTTGCTCAGAAATTTAGTGCATATTTACGTGGATCGTAAGAGTTTAAAATACATTTTCACTCAGACTGATCTGAATAGGAGACAATGATGGTGGCTGGAATTGACCAAGGATTATAATCTGGAGATTCATTATCATCCAGACAAGGCCAACATAGTCACCGACACGCTGAGTCGAAAAATCCACTGCACCAATTTGGTGCTGGAAATTGAGGACAACAGCAACAATAGAGTTAGTTCAGAACCATATCTTCATGTTATGCCAATCTTTGTTATTAACAAGCTTAGTATTCATTACACCATTTGTGAAGAAGTCATTATAGCACAGAAAGTGACATGGGTATGAATTATATTTGTCAGAACATTAAGAACGGTAAAGCCAAATATTTCACACAAGACTAATGTGGTACTTTATGGTTCAATAACCATCTAGCTGTACCAAAAGATTTTGAATTACATCGCGAAATCTTGGATGAAGCACACATATCCAAATGTTCTATCCACCCTGGCAGCAATAAAATGTATCAAGATCTGAAAAAGAATTTTTGGTGGACTAGAATGAAGCGAGAGGTTGCTCGATATGTCGCCAAGTGCGATACTTGTCAGAGAGTTAAAGCTAGCCATTTAAATCAGGACAGATTACTTCAACTATTATGTATTCCTGCCTGCAAATGGGAAGACATCATCACGGATTTTATTGTTGGCCTCTCTCTTACCTCACGTAAGCATGATTTAATTTGGGTCATTATGGATAGACTAACACATTGTGCTCATTTTCTACTGGTCAACAATATGTATAAGATAAAACAATATGCAGAACTATACATACAAAGAATGCTATGTCTTCTGGGAGTACCTAAGACTATCATTTCAGATAGAGGCTCGCAGTTTGTTGCTCGTTTCTAGGAACAAATGCATGCATCTCTAGGTACAAATTTAATTCGTAGTTCTTCCCACCATCCCGCTGTTGGCAAACAGAGTGTGTCAACCAGAGTTTGGAAGATATCCTTAGAGCATGTGTTTTGGCACATAGTGTTAACTTGGATGAGTACCTGCCATATGCCGAATTTTCGTATAACAACAGTTACAAGGAGAGTGTAAGAATATCACCATTTGAAGCACTCTACGGTCAAAGTTTTCAAACACCATTGAACTAGTCCGAACATGGAGAAAGAGTAAATTTTGGTCCTGGCCTCATAAAGGATGCTGAGAAAAGGTTTGTACCATTCAAGCGGATCTTAAAGTCGCGAAATGTCATGAACAAAAATATGCCAACCGACGATGCAGACCACTCCATTTCGATGAGAATGACTATGTCTTTCTCCAAGTATCACCGATGAAAGGTATTCAATGCTTTAAAGTCAAGGGAAAATTAACTCCACTTCAATGTGGAGCCACAGCGAAGGCACATGCTGTTGTTGAGCGATGAATTGACAGCCTTCACACTTCTGAATGACCTGGTGTGCATCTTCGACCGCCATGGTCCAATAAAACCTTTGTCAGAAAGCGTTGCCACCAAAGTCTTGGAAGCTACATGGTTGTCGCATGCCCCTGCATGGATTTCCTCCATCAACTCTTTGCCTTCTGGTATTGAGATACATCGCATCAAAATATTCGATCCTCCTCTTTGATAGAGCAGGTCATCCACCATTAAATATCCCCAAGATCAAGCCTTTAGCATCTATTGCTCAGTGGAATCCACAGGCAGGATACCCTTAACCAATAATTGAATAATCAGGTCACGCCAGTTGATCTCCTTGTCGACATCTTTCATAGGATTAGCAACATCGATCGTTAAGACGTCGACCTAGGAGAAATAGTGGGAGAATATATGGTGTGCAAGAAAACACCAGGTGGGACAATTGACCATGATGATCCCAACTTGGCTGGCTCATCAGCAGCCTCAATATTGTCACAATGACCATGCATGAACTTGAGTCCATCAAATTTGTTCTCCATCTTCCTTACTTCGTGGCAGTAAGCGGCCATGTTATCATCGACACAGTTCCTGATGAGGTCATCACTCCTACGGATACATGCAACTCCTCCAATTCTGGACTTGCAAGGTCCAATGACTAGAGCTCGTGCACGATGGCTAAATTTAGAGATATGCTCATTCCTACGTTCTTCAACTTATGTCACTTTTGAGAATGGTTTGCTAACTAATGATTATATTATAATTAGGAACCATGGAGAGGACCAGGACATGATGGAAGAAGGACATGGAGACATGGAGCATCAGCAAAGACAAGGAAGCCAAGGTGGAGGCCCGACTAAAACCGACTTCGAGTCTGTTTCGGGGCCCAGGACCAGTCTGCACTAAAACGGACACCCAGGATGCATACTAACTCGGATTTGGATGTTCTACATATGCACGGAAATATAAGAAGAAGACCTTCCAATGCTATCGGTCTCATGTAAAAATTCATCCCGAGTCATCGGGAATCGTAGAAACAAGTGAGGGTCCATGATCTATTTTGGTGCTGCGTCACTGGCTTTTGGCCTTTGGGCTTTGTATTCAGTTGAGCCCAATTAGGGGCGCATCCAGAGGGTCTTGCATGACCCTAAGGTCTTCATATACAGCTGCCGCCGCACCATTAGGGTTTGGGTTCTACTTAGATTAATTCTATTCAAAAACAGTGTTGTCGTTCATCAGTTTGTGAGACCCCAACTTCTTGAGTTTAATCATACATCTGCAACTGTGTTGCATTCTTCTTTATTCTTGCTTGTGTTCTTGATTCGCAGGCAGGGATTAGCATACTCGGTGAGGTCAATCGTTCTCGAACGGTTGATAACTAGAGGAGACATCGTGCTACGGTTGCGGGGTTTAGAACGTGTTGTTCTGAAGCCGGATCGATTTGTGTGTCGCCTCCGACCAAATCAACATATCCAGAACCTTTCGGAAGATCGGGACCCCGTGTCCACATCAAGTGGTAATTAGAGCTTCAGGTACACCGTCATGTTCGCACAACCCTTAGTTAATTTCGTTTTGTGTTCATCCTATCGTCCATAGAAAAGCCCAAAAAAATCCCCCCCCCCCCGCCTGTTGGTCATTACTATGCACCCACTTATATACCGCAAGAGGATGGTGTACAGTTGTAGCACTTTTTCCCTTAGAGTATTCCAAGGTATTCTCGAACCACTGAGACCTTAGGGATAATTAAACAAAGTTAACAGTAAAAGATCTAATCAAGGCTACTGTCAAGTTCAGGTTGTATGAAGGGGAGACTGGCCAGTGCAAAGGTGCGCCAGACAGCAATTCTATCATTGTGCCAATCGACGTAGGGTTGAGCCGATCGGCACTGTTATGGATCTAAGTTGTTGAGCCGATCGGCACTGTTGCGGATCTAAGTTGTTGAGCCGATCGGCGCAGGTGTTGTGCCGATCAGTACACCAACGAAGTTGAACTAGAGTGCAAGTCAAAGCCAAAGCTAAAACTATTCGATGAGTAGCGAGATATCTACTAGTGAGATCATAACCAGATAGTCTAATTAAACAGCATCATAATGGATAATTACATGGATCAATGAAAACCTATAATGAACAAGACCACCCTACTTTCCGAGCAGCTCCCGATTTATCGCTGCCGAGAGGAAACCCTTAATCAGGCAAGTATCTTACCCCCTACTCAACTATCCAATAGTGCTACGTAGGTTTAGTGCTGTCACCGCTAAACCACACTACCGGCATCATCAAGCAACCATAATCAATACAATGTCTGAATACTATCCTAATCACCATGATTAAGATAATATCAACTTACTTTGCCTAGAACTATGAAATGAGAATAAGCACATGCATGATTATAGAATCAAGATAGACAAATCACCAAAACCATCATCAAAATATTCAATCATCCTTGAGATACATAGAATAAGATTCATCACCGTCGAGATGGCCTGCCTTGACGGATCAACTCTTACACCAATGGTTCTTGAAACTCAACTAGAGATCTATTCTAACGGGGCAAGCCCCGATGGCTCTAACTCACGAATCTATTGTCCCTCTGTTGCCTGCTCCTCGGGGTTACTCAGCGCTGCTAGGGGTTACAAGTATATATAGGGGTTCTACTTGTGAAGGACTCAGTTAATAGCAAATAAGTCGGTTGCGCCAATCGGCATAGGATTGCGCCGATCGGTGCAAGCCGTGTTCTCTCTGGTTTCTGCTCCGAGACGGTTCCTCTGTCTTCCACAGCTGCCATGTGAGCCTTTTCCTTCGAGATAAAGTCTTGTACCGTACGTCGAGATCTTGAAGTTCCATAAATCATCTAAGAAAATATCTTCATGTGTCTTGCGCAGATAAACTTCCATATACATCAGATAAACTTCCATCGGAATGGGCCTCGGTCACTTCTTGGGCCAAAATACCCTTGCACCGATCGGCTCATGGGCTGCGCCGATCGGCGCACTGGGCTTCTTCAGTGCTTTTCGTCGGTTCTGGACTCTTGTCTTCTCCAGCATCACTTTAATAGCCAATTTTACCTGTTTCTGCAATAAAGCTCCAAAATGACGCATATATTAATATATAGGTAATATCATAGGTAAATGGCCTAAATTTGTATCAATTATACTCTAGTTGGGTGATATTCACATATAAAAGGGGCACTTGGGAAGTGCCAACAGTTCCCCCACACTTAAACCTTTGCTCGTCCCGAGTAAAGTAAAAGAGAGAAAAATCAAAGAACATACTCTTCTTATCATGAAAGATATCTTAAATCAGCAAATGTTGAACATTGTTCTATTGTAGAGTATCTCATATTGGTATTCAGCAAAATAATTCAAATATGGGCATTAAGCTCAAAGTTTCTCTCCAAAGCAAAAGATCATGTCCAACTCACAAATTATAACTTTTCCACATATGTAAATCACTTATAAGATTGTTGTGAACATAAAGAATCTATCTTCCAAATAATCCAAGGCAATAACTCATCTTTCAAATCACTCAACCTATGTACTACATCATAATGATCAAATAATTAAATGTAAGGCTTATATGAGTAGTTAGGTGAGATAACTCAAGGACTGCAAACATAAATCAACAATATAATGTAAAGCTAAGAGATTATTCTTTATTGGAATTACAAAAACTTAACTAGATGGCCAAAGAAAATTTAAGAAAGGACTCACACTTTGGATATGTGGACATGTGCATCAAAAATTTAATCTTGGAAGAAAAAGGAACTCCTATTATCAGATTGCACATGGTTGGGATGATTGATGGCTATATTAGAATGAATTTTGAGAATACCCATGTCATATACCAACCCCCCCCCCCATACACACTTAAAATTTTGCTAGTCCCTTAGCAAACAGCAGAGCATTTTTTTGTTTTTTTTTCTCTGCTTCACCGATCAGTTCAAAACGGCGCCGATCGGCTCTCAACCTGAATTTACCAGCTTTTGTTGGTATTTGATTCATCTGGCTTCAAAATTTATTCAAAGCTCAAATACAGCCAGAAACATAGGATGTGGACAAGGAATGATACTCAACAAGACATTGTTTTTAAAATAGAATACTCAGCAGAATTGGAGAATTGCATGAGTAATTCAATGCTAAAAAGATACACAAGGATTTGGCCATCCTAGTAAAGTTCATACCAAAAAGAATTAAATCCTAACCGAACTCGACCATCAATTTTATGTTTATCTTCATATCAAAGGTTCATGAGTATTTCTCATAATATGGCATTGGTAGGTGAGGATCTTGGAAATAATAAATTCCAAAGTTCACAACATGAAAATTTATTTATAAAAAGATTGGTACTAAGTTATCATCACGAATTGGACAATGCAAATGAAGCACATGGGTATTCAGAATTGCTCCACATAAGAAATATTTGCTGAATAACCATTAAGTGTAAGTTCAAAATTTTATTCAATGCTCAACATTATTTGATCTTCATCGACACTTTTCAAGAAATAACAGGTAATTCCATTCTTCTAAAAGAGCATAACCGCCACCATTATATTAAGATCAAAACTCGAATACATGGTGATGATTTTCGCACACACTTGCATTAAAATAAAACTACTACTAACACACATGCATGAAAATAAAACTACTACTAACACACCTACATGAAAATAAAACTACTACTAACACACATGTTTGAAAATAAACACACTCGATACATGGTTTCCCAACCCGCTCACACACACATAAGCAAATAAAGAAAAAGATTGCAAAAGATAAAGAAAATGCAAACAGGTTAACCGATACATATGCCCACTCCTAGGGACTCTAATCAAGCGGAGGTGGAGACGGTGGCTGATCAAAGCCATAGCACCACCCTTGAGTCACTCGAACTCCTCCACCATCGCGTCGTGGTTGTTCCTCCATTGGGACATGGCGTCCTCCACATGCTCGATGTAGTGCATGTTGTTGTCGAGGTACCCCTGAATGGGCACGAAGAAGTTTGCACCGGGCACCGGAGGCACCACAGGTACCCGTCCTTGGTACCTATAGTCAATGCCTATGCTGAAGTACGGTGCGCCGACCGGTGCAGTGGGCTGTGAACCGCCCGCTGCGTCGCTCCACCCTCTTTGGTACTGCTGAGGCTCTTGGCATGACCCCCATGAGTTCCACTCACTGCCAGCTGCTGTAGATGTCACCGATGGTCGAATCCGCCCACAGTGGTCCTTGAGAACTCGCCCCCCCTCCAGGAGACCTTCCTCAAGCCAATTTCCTCCCTCTAGCTTGCGAGGGAGAAAAACTCCTAGGTTCGCACACGGGAGCCTAATGTTGGTGCCGCTGACATGGAAGCCGGCACGAACACTTCCCGTGACAATGTTGTCATGAGTCATATTCTCGCCGATCTCTGTCGCGAGCTCCCACATGTCTTCGCGTCCTCACGGTCCATCATCGCTGCAGACGTGGGCTGCCAAGCGTTGAAGATAGCCCTTAAAGGCCAACTTCTTGCTCTTCTTGCCCCTCTTCTCGAACCAACCCCGCACCATCACCGACACAGGGTTGCAGTGAGACGGGCTCACGATGGCGTTGAATAGCCACCACAAGTCCGCATCGGTGACGTTGTTCGAGTCAACCTTGTCGCATGTGAGCGCCGCCAACCACCAATGGAAGATTTGAATAGTCAGGTTACGGATGTTTCCGTGCTTCATCTCTTCGACGAACGAGAGCCACCCCCAAAAGGAGTCCAAATCCCTACATCCCAAGATGCCGGCCACATCGGCGTAAGCGTCAAAGCCGAAGGCTTGAGCCGCCGCCTCCATGGTCACCATGTAGCTAATGTCGTGGATACGGAAGTTGATGGCCTCGTTGCCATAGTCGTTGGAGCCGATCCTCATTGTAGAGGCAACCTCAGTGACGATGTCGATGTTGAAGTCCATAGGGAGATGGTTGAAGTCCACCCAGCCAAGGTTGTCTACCATCCTCCTTATTTCCTCCCACATGCCGATCGTTGGGGACGAACCTTCCCCTCACCGCGAGGTAGTGCTGCTGTTTCTCCGTGCTCAGGAGGGTGAAGCCCTCCTCCACCGTCCGCGGCATGAATGCCGGCGATGGTGGTGATCTGGGAACCCCACGGCTTCCCGCCATTTGGCTCCTCGTAGCACACCCCATCGGAAGGGGCGCACCAGAGACGGAGTGGCGGGCACGGATCTCATATGCTACCGCAACCGAGCCAGTAGATGCACCACCCACCGACATGTCATCGCGAGCGCCAAAGCCCCCCCTAGCCGAGGAGTCACTGCTTGATTCGCCGCTGCCACCGGAACTGCTTCCCCGGTGCAGCCTCTTGCCCAACTTGCCGACGGAGGAGCGGAGACGATCCATCTGCGAGGAATGCGGAACATGTGCGAGATCATGGGTAGTGGGGAAGGTGAAGAGATTACCGGGATGGTGTGCCGAACTAGGGGTGCCTAGCCTCCCTTTTATAGTGTGGGAAACTTCCAGGAGAAGGACCCGCCCAAAATTTCCAAAATTTGGGGTTGCGCCGATCGGTGCGGTCAATGCGCCGATCGGCACATTTCAAATTTTGAATTCTCTGACCGCTCTGGTTCCTGATTCTCCTCCCTTTCATTGTTTCCATCCTTTTTGTCTTTTCCTGGTACACCATGTCGGCTGGCAAGGGAACAACAAAGAATCCCGTTCTCTTGATTCACTGCGCCGATCGGCTCTGGCCAGCGCTGATCAGCGCCCCATCTCTTTTTCAGCTTTTGTTCAATTCCATGTCTCCCCTGCACTGGAAACCTGCATAGAAATCATACCTGTTCGTAAGAATCAGTGCCTGCCGAATATGTCGCCAATTTGGGCACAACATGGGTACCAGCGCCGATCGGCGCAGAAGTGCGCCGAATGGCGCAAGTTCCTTGCACCTCGTCTTCTGGTCTGCCTCTGATCCTGATGCCACGTGTTCATTTCTTTCACCTAATATCCACTCTTCCCAATGTTCCAGTTGCATTGGCACACCAAGCGGGGCCTATCTGGTGACAGCACCAATCGGCACAACATCTCGCGCCGATCGGCACGGTGTCCACTTTTGCTCCTGGCCCCTCGCTTCTTCGCTAGATGTCGCTTGGCTTTTAGCTCTATTTCTGAAAATTGATGTGGCGGTTGGCTTTTAGCTCCTCTTCGATTCTTGGCGTCATCAGCCTTTTGTCTTGACTTGTTATCAAATGCGCCGATCGGCGCATGAGTGCGCCGAATGCCACAAGCTCTGTTCCTTCCTGTTTTTGGTCTTTTTCTTTTATTCCTGCGTTTTTAGTCTACAATATATATACACATAGTTTTGCACAAATAAATAGACAACACAGCAGCACAAAAGAATTAAGCACATACTTTTTCTAATTCTTTTATTCGGGAGATTGTTTTTACTACAAGAAAGCAAATTAAAAACACCGGGTTGCCCTCCCGGCTTGCATTAATTAACTAAATGAGACGGGTTGCCCTCCCGCAAGTACTAAACAACTTCTAAATCTCCCGACAATTGGGTTGCCTCCCAAAAGCGCTCTAGTTATTTAGAGGTCAAAGAGCTTGACCTCCCCGCGAGCAATCAATCCTTAGTGTCGCAGTGCGGGGTGTAAGACCGCGACACTACAAGGTTCACTTATCTTAATAGCTCATATACCTTGGATGACCTATCCTTACATCCCCTCCAATCACTCTCGATGCCACGTTGCCTCGGTGTCTTGTACCTCTTCACTTCATCAATAGCATGACACTCTTCTCCCCTTGGGTGAAATTTGAATACTTGCCTTTGTTGTCCTCAAGAAGGGTCTGCCTAAGATCAACGGGGTTCTCGTCCTCTTCTCCATATCAAGCACAAAAAAATCAACAGGGATGATATGATTCCAATTTTAAGAAGCACATCCTTAGCAATTCCATCAGAGAAGCGTACAAATTGGTCGACTAACTCCAAACACATACCCGTATGCTCCAATGCAGGCAAATTGAGACTTGTGAATATATGACAGGGCATAACACTTACACATGCTCCTAGATCGCACAAGCATCTATCAAATATCCTTGTTCTGATTATGCATTTAATGCTTGGTGATCCAGGGTCAGGTTTCTTCTCAAGTGCAACATCATTGATCGTCGCCGTAAGTTCCTTAGTGACCTTCACAACCTCTTCTGAAGCTAGAGACTTCTTGTTTTGCATCATGTCCTTAATATACTTGGCATAGGTAGGTACTTGAATAGCATCAACAAAAGAGACATTGATGTAAAGCTTCTTCATAACATCGATGCACCTTGCAAATTGCTCGTCGTGTTGCCGCACTCCCTCTGTCTTTGTCAGCAGTTGAGTACCCAAGAACGTGGTAGGGCCATGCTCCTCTGTTTCCATACCCATTTTTAGTCCAGAGAGATCAATCTCTTCCTCACGCCGATCGGCGCTATGAGTGAGCCGATCGGTGCTAACGGTACCATCACGCCGATCGGCGCCAATGGTGAGCCGATCGACGCCGGTCTTCCTTGCTCCTACAGAGTGCTCTGGATCTTCTATTTGCTTTCCTGACCATCTAGCTATTGCCTATAACTGCTCTGCAGACATTGTATTACCAGGAATAACCCCTTTCTTGCCTTGAATGGCCTGTGATAACTGTTCCATCTGTTGCTCCATAATCTTGGTATGCATCAAAATCTGCTCATTGGAGCTCCCAATTTCTATCACCTTGTCATTAATCCCTTCAAGAACATGATCAACCTCATTGAATTTAGCTTGATTGTCCTTGTTGATCTTTTCTTGAGCTTGAAAGAACTCATGAAATTGGAGACGAAGTGTGATAGAGTTTTGCATGGACGAACTAGGAGAGAAAGAACTCCTTTGTTGTTGATATTGGGGTTTCCATCCACTATTCTTTATATATTCTAGCATCTTCATCTCTTCAGGGCAATCTTTCTGCACGTGGCCGAATTCTCCACACTCATCGCAGGTGGAGCGTTATTCTGCTAGCCTGAGTGACTCTTCCTTAGGGATATGAGAATTATTGTCCAACCTTCTTTGGATAGCATCAAGGTGATCCATAACCAAGTCTTCATGAGTACTCTTAATCATGCTCTTTGCTACTCCTTTAGAAGGTTGTAGGTTCCTTGAACTTCTCTCACTATCCCATGATTGATTTTCAACTAGCAATTTGATCAATTTTTTTGCTTGAGTGGGAATCTTTGACATGAATGAACCCGCAGCTGAAGCATCTAAGTGTTGATGGGAGGGGATATTCAATCCCACATAGAATCTCTCAACAGTGTCACCAACTATAAGACCATGATGAGGGCATGCATCCATATATTCATTGTATCTTTCCCACGCTTCTCCAATGCTCTCATCAATATTCCGTGTAATTCCAAGAATCTTATTCTTCAAAGCTTGAGTCTTACCAGGAGGGGAGTATTTGGCTAAGAATGCAACTGCTAAGGTTTCCCAAGCAGTATTTACTGCGTTTTCCAAGCTATTGTACCATTGCTTAGGCGTCCAACTAGAGAGATGGGGAACAACCGCACACGTGCTTGATCTCCAGTCAATCCTGCTACTTTGAATGTACTACAGACTTCAAGGAAGTGTTGCAGATGCTGATTGGGATCTTCCAAACCTGTGAACGGTTGTTGTCCCACTAATCCGACGTACCTCTCTAGTTGATATGGAGCATGATCTTGAGCTTCTTGGAAATCTGTCTTGACAACCTTATCCAATTGAGGCTTGAAACTATTAACCAAGGGGTGTTCTGCCATCGCTCCTGCTTCTGGATCTGTAGTTATGAATAATACTCGAGGGCTGGCACTGACTGGTTCTCCAGCTAAATCTCCAAGTGACTTGCTCCTCTTTTCCGCTATTCTCTTCTTGCATAAGAGCTTTTCTAGATCATTGGTGTAATTAGAGGGTTTGTTTGACATATGACCATCCATACCTGTTAATTTCACTTAAGAGCATATATGTACTAAAAAGAAAAGTAAAGCACAATGACTAAACACTAATACATCAAACAATGTTTAAAAACCTGCTATGGTCCCCGGCAACGGCGCCAGAAAAATGTGCTTGTTGGTCATTACTACGCACCCACTTATATACTGCAAGAGGACGGTGTACAGTTGTAGCACTTTTTCCCTTAGAGTATTCCAAGGAATAATTAAACAGAGTTAACAGTAAAATATCTAATCAAGGCTACTGTCAAGTTCAGGTTGTATGAAGGGGAGGCTGGCCAACACAAAGGTGCGCCACACAGCAATTCTGTTCTTGCGCCGATCAGCGCAGGGTTGAGCCGATCGACACTGTTGCGGATCTAAGTTGTTGAGCCGATTGGCACTGTTGCAGATCTAAGTTGTTGAGCCGATTGGCGCAGGTGTTGAGCCAATCGGTACACTAGCGAAGTTGAACTAGAGTGCAAGTCAAAGCCAAAGCTAAAATTATTCGGTGAGTAGCCAGAAATCTACTAGTGAGATTGTAACCAAATAGTCTAATTAAGCAGCATCATAACGGATAATTACATGGATAAATGAAAACCTACAATGAATAAGACCACCCTGCTTTCCGAGCAGCTCCCGATTTATCGCTGCCGAGAGGAAACCCTTAATCACTCGAGTATCTTACCCTACTCAACTATCCAATAGTGCTGTGCAGGTTTAGTGTTGTCACCGCTAAACCACACTACCGACATCATCAAGCAACCATAATCAATACAATGTCTTAATACTATCCTAATCACCATGATTAAGATAATATCAACTTACTTAGCCTAGAATTAAGTAATGAGAATAAGCACATGCATGATTATAGAATTAAGATAGACAAATCACCAAAACTATCATCAACATATTCAATCATCCTTGAGATACATAGAGTAAGATTCATCACCGTCGAGATGGCCTACCTTGACGGATCAACTCTTACACCAATGGTTCTTGAAACTCAACTAGAGATCTATACTAACGGGGCAAGCCTCGGTGGCTCTAACTCACGAATCTGTTGTCCCTCTGTTGCCTCCTCTTCGGGATTACTCATTGCGGCTAGGGGTTACAAGTATATATAGGGGTTCTACTCGTGAAGGACTCGGTTTCTATCAAATAAGTCGGTTGCGCCAATCGGCGTAGGATTGCGTTGATCGGCGCAAGCCGTGTTCTCTCTGGTTTCTGCTCTGAGTTGGTTCCTCTGCCTTCCACAGCTGCCATGTGGGCTGTTTACTTTGAGATAAAGTCTTGTATCGCACGTCGAGATCTTGAAGTTCCATCAATCTTCTAAGCAAATATCTTCAAGTGTCTTGCGCAGATAAACTTCCATATACATCAGATAAACTTCCATCAGAATGGGCCTCGGTCACTTCTGTGGGCCAAAATCCTTGCGCTGATCGGCTCATAGGCTGCACCGATCGGCGCACTGGGCTTCTTCAATGCTTTTTGTCAGTTCTGGACTCTTGTCTTGTCCAGTATCACTTTAATAGCCAATTTTACCTTTTTCTACAATAAAGCTCCAAAACAACGCATATGCAAATATATAGGTAATATCATAGGTAAATAGCCTAAATTAGTATCAATTATACTCTAACTGGGGTGATATTCACATATAAAAGGGGCACTTGGGAAGTGCCAACACCGCCCATAAGGACGTGTTTTGTCTTTGCATATTTCAATTTTAGAGTCTGTAATGTGGAATTTGTGCCCTAGTTTTTGTTTAGTTGCTGGTTTAGTTTGTGTTTTTGTCGTCAGTAGTATTTCCCTTGAAACCCTAGCCGCCATCCCCTTCACCACCCTCTGTTTTGTCAGCTTTATGTGCTATAATTGATTGATTGACACACCCACCATAATCGCACCCTAAACCCACCCTCAACACCTCAGACAAATCCCCACAAATTCCACTTTTTTCTGCATCCACACCGCCAAAGAATATCCTAGCCGATTCCAAAACCGCCCCCAAACCTGACTCGGGTTTCGCCTCGAGTTTCTTGAAAACCGATTATGACACCCTTCGGTAAAATAGGCATAACTTTTCGCTCCGTTGTCCATTTTGGCTAAAATTTTTACAGCAGATTCTTGACAAAAAGCTGAGGCAGACCCAGCATTAGCAGGGACATAGTTAGACCAGCAGCTAGGGACAAGTTACTTGGGCTCTTATTCAAATTTACTCTCTATTTTTGAATTGTGTGGCACTCACATATATATTTTTGGCCTTACTAGCTCTACTTATTTCTTCTATACAACACATGTTATTTTGTGACCCTTGCAATCGTGGAACACACCTCCCTGGTATCATTTGCTTTGCTTTTCAGAACTTTGTAAGGAGCTTCCTTTTGATGTGTTGAGAGGCACCACTGTTTAGCTATTTTGTTGGGATAACCTTCACTGATTGTTTCCTGTTTTGGTGTTTCTGATGGTAGGAAGTGACGATGGAGGTGGCTTCCCCCTCCAAATTTGCTGATTGTGTGAGCTAGGAGCAACTACAGAAGGCTTTGCAGGAGGCTCAGAGTGTTTTGGCTAAGACGATAACCAGGGCCGTCACTAACGTGGTCAAGCCTCACCTAGGAGAAAGCATTGAGCGGTTGGAGAAGTGAGTCTCTAAGTTAACCGATCAGGTTGTCAAGTTGGAGACCGCTCCGAAGACCATTGACACCATCACCAACAACATTGAACAAGACAACCATAAGGAAGACATTGTATTTAAGGCTGATGGCACCATGGATAAGGCTGCTACAAGGACCGTGAGATTACGACGTCATTTGAAACATAATACTCGTATGGGAGGTGTCCGCAACCACAACCTTCAGCCACAAGGTAACAATCATGGTCGTGCTCCTGGTGATCCGAATGCTAAAATTAACTTTTCAATTCCTTTGTTTTCGGGTCAGTATGATGGTGATGCTTATCTTGATTGGCAGATGTATGTAGAGCAAAAATTTAATGCACACCTTGTTCCTGAAAAACATAGAGTTAGACAAGCCACTAGTGAGTTTAAGGATTTTGCTATTGTTTGGTGGAGTGGTCTAGCTATTGAAACTAATTTGCCTACTACTTGGGAAGAACTTAAGGTAGCAATGCATGATTGTTTTCTTCCTCCTTTTTATAGAGAGATTCGTAATAAACTGTAGCATTTAGATCAAGGAGATAAAACTGTTCAGGACTACTTTAGTGAGCTTCAGAAGGGTTTAATTCGTTGTGCTATAGTTGAAAAAGTAGAGGATCAGATTTGCCGCTTTTATTCTGGGTTGAGAAAAGAAATTCAGGACATACTTGATTATAAAGAATTTTATACCCTCAACCAGTGCGTCTAGTATGTTATGCTTCCAGAGAAAGAATCGCAGGGACTTTTCTAGGCTTTTGAGGCATACAGCAAATCCAGCAGTCGTACCTTGTACCCACTACGACCGACGGGGACTTTGGGGCTGCCCAAGCCATCTTTCTGGCCACCCTCATCAGTAGGTGCCAAGGGTGCCAGTGTTATTTCTGTAGCACCAAGATCAACCCCTGCAACTTCTGCTCACTCAAGAAAAAATTCTGTGTATGTACCAGCTAGTAGTGCTTCCTCTGTCGCTTCGACAGGATGCGCAACAGGGATTCAGTACCACCGCTGCCATGAACTTGGTCATGTGCAGAAAGATTGCCCAAGTAGGCGGGCATATGTGGTGACAGACGATGGCGGTTACATGAGCACCTCCGATGTGGAGGATGAACAGGAGGATGTCGCTGCCACTAGCGGTGACGTCATCCTTGGAGGCAGAGACACCATGGGATACATGAACATTATTGTTCAGCGTGTCCTTAGTATACAAGTTTAGCAGCCCGAGATGATGCAGCGCCACAACTTGTTCCAGATTTTCTTTGTCATCAAGAACCGTCGAGCACGTGTCATCATTGCTAGAGGGAGGTGTAATAACTTGGTGAGTTCAGATGTGGTCAACAAGCTTGCTTTGACCACATGCCCACATCCACATCCGTACTACATTCAATGGTTAAATGACTCTAGAAAAGCTAAGGTAACACAAACTTGCAGAGTTCCTTTTTCCATTGGTTCTTATGCTGATTCTATTGATTGTGATGTCGTACCCGTGCAAGCATGTTCACTTTTATTGGGTAGACCTTGGGATTTGATAATGATATTGTACATCATGGTAAAAGTAATAAGTATACATTTATAAAGAAACTAAAATTACTTTGTTACCAATAACCCCTGCTGAAATTGCACAAGCTGATTTAGAAAGAGCTGCAAGATTGAAAAATAAAGGTCCAGAAATTCAGCAACCTATTTATTCAGATTCTACACCTAGTAATGTTAATGATTTTTCAAGTTCTAAGGGTGCTGGAATTAAATTACAAGGATGTTCATGTCTTGCAACAAATCTGAGCTTGCTGAAATTTCTGCTACAAGATTTGCTATGCTTTGATATGCAAACAAGATTTGTTTTCGCTTGATTTTATTGCTTCAAGTGTTTTGTATCCTATTGTCACTAACATTTTGCAAGAGTATGAGGATGCTTTCCCAGATAAGATACCTCCGGGATTGCCACCTTTGAGAGGGATTGAGCATCAAATTGATTTGATTCCGGGTGCTACTTTGCCAAACCATGCTGCTTATAGGACAAACCCTAAGGAGACTAAGGAGATACAATGACAAGTCCATGACCTTTTGGATCGTGGGTATGTTCATGAATCACTTAGCCCTCGTGCTGTTCATATACTTTTGGTTTCTAAGAAAGATGGTACTTGGCGTATATGTGTAGATTATAGAGCCATTAATAACATTACTATTAGGTATCATCATCCTGTTCCTAGATGACATACTTGATGAATTATGTGGTGCTATAATTTTTACTAAAATTGATTTGTGTAGTGGCTACCATCAAATTAGAATTAAACTTGGAGATGAATGGAAAACAACTTTCAAAACCAAATTCGGGTTATATGAGTGGTTAGTAATGCCTTTCAGTTTAACTAATGCACCTGGCACTTTCATGCGCTTGATGAATGAGGTTTTAAGAGCTTTCATTGATAAATTTGTGGTAGTGTACTTTGATGATATCTTGATTTATAGCAAGTCTATGGCTGAACATATGAATCATTTGCGTGTTGTTTTTGATGCTTTGCGAGCTGCACGTTTATTTGGTAACCTTGAGAAGTGCACAGTTTCCACAGATCGAGTCCCTTTTCTTGGCTATGTTGTGACTCCACAAGGAATTGAGGTGGATGAGGCAAAGATTGAAGCCATAAAGAGTTGGTCTGTACCAAAAACTATCACATAGGTGAGGAGCTTTCTTGGGCTTGCAGGTTTCTACCGCCGCTTTGTCAAAGATTTCAGCACGGTTGCTGCACTATTGCATGAGTTGACAAAGAAGAGTGTTGAGTTTCATTGGGGTAAGGTACATCATGAGTCCTTTGATGCTTTGAAGGAAAAACTTACACATGCACCACTGCTGCAACTTCCAAATTTTGATAAGACTTTTGAGCTTGAATGTGATACTAGTGGTATAGGCATTAGTGGTGTTTTGATGCAAGATAGTAAACCTGTTGCATACTTTAGCGAAAAAATTACTGGGCCTGATTGGAATTACTCCACTTATGATAAGGAATTATATGCTCTTGTACGTTCCTTAGAAACATGGCGTCATTATTTGTTGTCCAAAGTGATAGGTGTAGAGTGCCCGATCTTTCGGCGAGTGTAGATAACTTCGATTCGGTGGATGTCGACCCTCACGATCCGACTACGACGAGCAAGCCCGAAGCGCCAATGCAATCGCTGAACCAACTTCCGGAGGATATTAACCTTGCGGTAAACAAGATCAACCTGATCACGAGGATCAATTCTTACGCGCAATCGAAGAACGAGCAAGAATTAGAGCGAGCAATCTGATGTATTGCACGAAGGTGGAGTTCTGAATTCACGTCGAGAGACGGATGAATAGCTAAGCTAATCTTAAAACAAAACTCAAAGATTACAAGGGGCGCAACCCTTGACTAAATAGGGGGAGCGCGGCATCTAGGGCCGGCTGAAATAGAGAGGCGTGCGGTTGGAGAGGTAGTCGCATGACTTGGGCTACTTGGGCCTTCGCGGGCGTCATCCTGGGCCGTCGTTCCTTAGCATCAAAACCATCTTCAATTCCTGGGCTCGAGCTCTAGTGATTGGGCCCTTGTACGTCGTCGTCTCGTCGGAAGATGGGTCCATAACTTGAGAAGGCGCAACGACGAGAGGTGGAGGCGTGACAACTTGGTTTGGCACGCCGTCTTCCGTCGTCGTTGTTCGTATGTCGTTGATGTCCTCATCATCCTCCCCTTCTTGAAGCGAAGTCGTCCTCGACGGCAACGCATCATCCTCAACCAAATATGGTCTCAAATCTGCAACATTAAAACTAGTGGAAACACCAAACTCCATGGGCAAGTCAAGAACATAGGCATTATCGTTAATCTTGGTTAGCACTTTACAAGGACCAGCAGCACGAGGCATTAATTTAGAACTACGCAAAGTAGGAAATCTATCTTTACGCAAGTGCAACCAAACCAAATCACCAGGTTCAAAAGAAACATGTTTTCTACCTTTACTACGAGCAACTTGATACTTCTTATTAGCAACGGCAATGTTGTGTTGTGTTTCTTCATGCAATTGTTTCATGTGATCAATATGAGCAATAACATCAACATTTGGTTCATCTTTAGCATCAATAGCAAACAAATCAATATGCGCCCTAGGAACATAGCCATAAACAACCTCAAAAGGACACATTTTAGTGGCAGAATGTGTAGCACGATTATAAGCAAATTCAACATGAGGTAAACAATCTTTCCAACGTCTCAAATTTTTATCTAGAACAGCTCTAAGCATAGCAGACAAAGTTCTATTTACTGCCTCTGTTTGCCCATCAGTTTGAGGATGACAAGTAGTACTAAACAGCAGCTTAGTTCCTAATTTATTCCAAAGAGAACGCCAAAAGTGACTAAGAAACTTAGCATCACGATCAGAGACAATTGTTTTAGGAATTCCATGCAGTCTAACAATCTCTCTAAAGAACAATTCAGCAACATTGGAGGCATCATCAGTTTTATGACAAGGTATAAAGTGAGCCATTTTAGAGAAACGATCAACCACCACAAAAATATTGTCCCTTCCCTTCTTAGTACGAGGCAATCCTAAAACAAAATCCATCGAAATATCATGCCAAAGAGAAGAGGGAACAGGTAAGGGCATATACAAACCATGATTACCCAAATGGGATTTAGCTTTTTGACATGTAGTACAGCGGGCAACAAGGCGCTCAACATCACGGCGCATCCGTGGCCAAAAGAAGTGATCGACCAACACCTCATGTGTCTTGAAAATGACAAAATGACCCATAAGACCACCTCCATGCGCCCCCTGTAACAACAAAAGACGAACCGAACTAGCTGGAATACACAGCTTGTTAGCACGAAACAGGAACCCATCCTGCATATGAAATTTCCCCAAGGTTTGCCATCCTTACAATGCATCATAATATGATGAAAATCAGCATCATTCACATACTGATCTTTCAAAGCTTGCAAACCAAAGATTTTAAAGTCTAATTGGGACAGCATTGTATAACGACGAGACAAAGCATCGGCAATCACATTTTCCTTACCGTTTTTATGTTTAATGATGTACGGAAAAGATTCAATAAATTCAACCCATTTAGCATGCCGACGGTTCAGATTAGTCTTGGTTCTAATATCTTTCAAAGCCTCATGATCAGAATGAATAATAAATTCGCGAGGCCATAAATAATGCTGCCATGTTTGCAAAGTTCTTACTAAAGCATAAAGTTCTTTATCATAAGTGGAATATTTAAGAGCAGCACCACTTAACTTCTCACTAAAATAAGCAATGGGTTTATGATCTTGTAACAAAACAGCACCCAAACCAATTCCACTAGCATCACATTCCAATTCAAACACTTTATCAAAATTAGGCAATTGTAAGAGAGGAGCGTGAGTTAACCGTTCCTTTAAAGTGTTGAATGCATCGTCTTGTGGTGCACCCCACTCAAATGGCGCACCCTTCTTGGTCAGCTCATGTAATGGTGCAGCAATAGAACTGAAATCCCGCACAAAACGACGATAGAAGCCTGCAAGACCAAGAAAACTGCGAACCTGTGTGACCGTCGTCGGTTGTGGCCAACTCTGAATGGCATCCACCTTGCTGCTATCCACCTCAATGCCCTGCGGAGTAACAACATAGCCAAGAAACGAAACACGTTGCGTGCAAAAAGTGCATTTTTCCATGTTCCCAAATAAGCGAGCAGCACGCAAAGCATCAAAAACAGCATGCAAATGATCTAAATGCTCATTCATGGATTTGCTATATATAAGGATATCATCAAAATAGACAACAACAAATATTCCAATGAAAGGCCGAAGAACTTCATTCATTAAGCGCATAAAAGTGCTAGGAGCATTAGACAATCCAAACGGCATAACCAACCATTCATACAAGCCAAATTTAGTTTTAAAAGCCGTTTTCCATTCATCTCCTAATTTCATTCTTATCTGATGGTAACCACTACGCAAATTAACCTTAGAGAAAATTATGGTACCACTAAGTTCATCAAGCATATCATCAAGGCGTGGTATAGCATATCGATAACGAATTGTAATATTGTTAATTGCACGACAATCTACACACATACGCCAAGAACCATCTTTCTTAGGAACAAGCAAAACAGGAACCGAACAAGGACTGAGAGACTCACGAATGTAACCTTTATCCAGCAATGCTTGCACTTGACGCTGAATTTCTTTTGTCTCCTCAGGATTTGTATGGTACGGGGCACGATTAGGAAGCTGTGCGCCTGGAATTAAATCAATCTGATGTTCTATGCCACGAATAGGAGGAAGACCCGGTGGCAATTCAGCGGGAAAAACATCTTTATAGTCCTGCAGAAGGTTAGCAATAGCAGGAGGAATATGCAACATAGGTGCCTCATCTAATGAAACAAGCATACGAGAGCAAACTAGCGCATAGCAGGGCAGATTAGCATCATGTAACTCATCAAAATCAGTTGGTGTAGCAAGCAATATAGGGTTATGCAATTTGATCTCAGGTTGAACAGGTGCAACAGGTGGTGATTTAATCAACTTCGCAGCTTTTGCCGCTCTAGCAATATCATCTTTTAGAACTTGTTCAGGTGTCATAGGATGAATAACAATTTTTTGACCCTTAAACATGAAGGAATAATAATTGGAGCGACCATGATGAACACTATCAACATCATATTGCCAAGGACGTCCAAGCAACAAAGAGCATGCTTCCATTGGAACAATATCACAATCCACAAAATCAGAATATGCACCAAGAGAGAAAGGGACACGTACCGAGCGCGTTACCTTTATTTTGCCGCCATCATTAAGCCATTGAACATGATAAGGATGTGGATGCTTTCTTGTTGGCAATGATAACTGCTCCACCAAGGTCGTACTAGCCAAATTGTTACAACTGCCACCATCGATGATTATACGGACCGCTCGTTCTTGCACAACGCCTTTAATATGAAAAATGTTGTGGCGCTGATTCTTTTCGTCTGGCACGACCTGTGTACTAAGAACACGCTGCACAACAAGAGTTGC
Source organism: Eleusine coracana subsp. coracana (assembly GCA_032690845.1). NCBI lineage: Eukaryota > Viridiplantae > Streptophyta > Magnoliopsida > Poales > Poaceae > Eleusine > Eleusine coracana. The sequence goes on from CM064422.1 coordinate 32,793,315, forward strand.
ATACCTGTCGGCGGCACTAGAGTCGACATGAAGCTCCATATTATCTGCATAATTAGTGGCAAGCATAGTATGTAGAGTATCCTCAGAATCACTAGCAGAAGAATACTCACCGTCATCACGAATCAACATAGTTCGTTTGTTTGGACAATCGCGTATCACATGACCAAATCCTTTGCAATGGAAACACTGAGTATCTCGAGCTCGTCCAGACGACGAGGAGGACGGCGCGGTCGAGATAGATCTGGCCATGGGTGGAGCACTCGACTTGGACGAGGTCGCAGTGTGGTCGCGTGACGTGGAAGGAGGCGCCGATCGTGGAGCTGAAGGCGCCTTGGACCCTGCAAAAGTGTTAGGTCTTGACGAAGATTGTCGATCCTGCACTTCATGTTCAGCTTTACAAGCATATTCAAACAAGGTGGTGATATCATCATAATTCTTATAATCAAGAATGTTCTGAATTTCACGATTTAACCCACCCCTAAAGCGAGCCATAGCAGCATCCTCTAGTTCAACTAAACCACAGCGAATCATACCCTTTTGCAAAGCTTGATAATAATCCTCTATAGATTGTGAACCTTGTTGAAAGCGCTGCATTTGATTAAGCAAATCTCTAGCATAATATGACGGCACAAAACGATGACGCATAGCAGCTTTTAATGCCGTCCAAGTGGCTGGAACATTATTAGGATATTTTTGTCTATACTCACGCCACCAAAGTAAAGCAAATTCAGTAAATTCACTAATAGCAGCCTTAACTTGTAAATTAGCAGGGATATCATGCCATGCAAATTTTTGTTCAACCTCTAATTCCCAATCAAGATAAGCACCCGGATCATATTTGCCAGTAAAAGTGGGAATACAAAATTTAATTCTGGCAAAAGAATCATTAGTAGGAACACGTACCCTACGAGCATGACCATGACGATTGGCGTCATCCTGCTCGGTGTCGGCGCCGTAGTCGCGTGCAGTTTGCAACTCCGTGAGCTGCGTCGTCATGGTCCCAAGTTGCGTTGACATGGCCTCAAGACGAGTCATGATCGTCGCGAGCGTGGTGTGGGCAGCCGTATCAGCAAGGTCGAGCTGATCAAAACGCTCGTTCGACGAAGTAATCGTGGAGTCAAGTCTCTTGTGCATCGTCTTCATGTCGTTTTGTAGACCTTCAACCTGCGCCTGGACTTCTTGGAGGGTGAGCTCCTCCGACTTCGAGTTGTTTTCTGCCATAGAAACACAAGCAACAAAGAAAAAAATCCTACGACGAGAGGTGAGTGGTGGATGAAAAGCTCAATCAAAAAGCTGTTGTCAAATCCTTACCCGTCCTTACCAAGCACGCAAGTGTGAACTGCAACCACAGGTAAAACCGGTGAAAGATTGGAGGAGCGATTGCGTGGTGAAACAAAAACCTGCTCGTAGTAGAAAATTTGTGGAGCTAGGAGGCTGCACTCAATCAAGGGTTAGCACAATTCAAACAATAACTGCAAAGCTGAATAAAGGTGCTAAATGCGAAAAGATTGCTGCCGGCACAAGTGGAAGAGGAAGAAGAAGAATTGAAAAAAACGGATCCGAAGAAGGGTAAAGAACAGTAACGTGTCGCCTATGGTGCTCAAGCGCTCTTTTTTCTTTTTCTTTTTTTTCTTTTTTTTTTACTTGTGCCCCTCTTTTTTTTTTGAGGGGAGTGTGAAGAAAAAACAATGCATACACACTTTTTTTTTTGAGGCAGGGGTAAAACGGTAATTAAAAGAACACAACACAAGGCGAGGCGGGGCGGTTTACCACGTAACCGAGTCGGATGCAACGAGTCACGTGATTGACCCGGACTCACGGTGCGGCGGCAAAACTTGGCAAGTGATCGGCTGACCAAAATGCAACTGAGTAAGACTCGTTACGTGCGGCCAAGTAGGAGATCGAGGCGGAGAGAACAGATGTGGCGAAAAGCAAATTGTGGTGGCTAAAACACACGATGTGGTGGAAGGATATAACAATGATGAGGAGAAAACGATGAAACACCGTGTACCAGCAACGATCAAAAGCGATAGCACAAAAACTCAACAACGCAAATTACTGAACGAAAGTGCGAGGCTCAAAACCGTACTGGGGTAAAAAATTTTTTTGTAGTTTTTGGTTTATGTGGACTTGGATAAACTCACCGAGAAACACTGAAATCTGATACCACTTGATAGGAATTACTCCACTTATGATAAGGAATTATATGCTCTTGTACGTTCCTTAGAAACATGGCGTCATTATTTGTTGTCCAAAGTGATAGGTGTAGAGTGCCCGATCTTTCGGCGAGTGTAGATAACTTCGATTCGGTGGATGTTGACCCTCACGATCCGACTACGACGAGCAAGCCCGAAGCGCCAATGCAATCACTGAACCAACTTCCGGAGGATATTAACCTTGCGGTAAACAAGATCAACCTGATCACGAGGATCAATTCTTACGTGCAATCAAAGAACGAGCAAGAATTAGAGGCGAGCAATCTGATGTATTGCACGAAGGTGGAGTTCTGAATTCACGTCGAGAGACGGATGAATAGCTAAGCTAATCTTAAAACAAAACTCAAAGATTACAATGGGCGCAACCCTTGACTAAATAGGGGGAGCGCGGCATCTAGGGCCGGCTGAAATAGAGAGGTGTGCGGTTGGAGAGGTAGTCGCGTGACTTGGGCTACTTGGGCCTTCACGGGCGTCATCCTGGGCCGTCGTTCCTTAGCATCAAAACCATCTTCAATTCCTGGGCTCGAGCTCTAGTGATTGGGCCCTTGTACGTCGTCGTCTCGTTGGAAGATGGGTCCATAACTTGAGAAGGCGCAACGACGAGAGGTGGAGGCATGACAACTTGGTTTGGCGCGCCGTCTTCCATCGTTGTTGTTCGTATGTCGTTGATGTCCTCATCACAAAGAACTTGTTATTCATTCTAATCATGAATCGCTTCAGTATATTCGCTCACAAAGCAATTTGGACCGTAGACATGCTAAATGGGTTGAGTTTATTGAGTCTTTTCCTTATATTATTAAACATAAGAAAGGGAAGGATAATGTGATTGCTGATGCTTTATCTAGGCGCTATACTTTGTTGTCTCAACTTGATTGTAGAATTTTTGGACTTGAGGCAATGAAAGAATAATATGCTGCTGATGTTGATTTTAAGGATCTATTGCTGCACTATAAAGAAGGTCGCGGTTGGAACAAATTTGTGTTGAATGATGGATCCTTGTTTAGAGCTAACCACCTAAGCATTCCAGTTGGTTCCGTTCGTCTTTTGTTGTTGCAGGAGGCGCATGGAGGTGGATTCATTGGTCATTTTGGTGCCAAGAAGATGGAGGATATTTTCTCCACACATTTCTTTTGGCCAAGGATGAGGAAAGAAATTGATCATTTTATTGCTCGCTGCACTACATGTCAAAAAGCTAAGTCTCGCTTGAATCCACATGGTCTATACATGCCACTTCATGTTCTTTCTATTCCTTGGATAGATATTTCTATAGGCTTTGTTTTAGGACTGCCTAGGACTAAGAGGGGGAGTGATAGCATTTTTGTTGTTGTGGATCATTTTTTCTAAGATGGCACACTTTATACCATGTCATAAAACTGATGATGCTAGTCATATCGCTGACCTTTTTTCAAAGAAATTGTATGTTTGTATGGTATGCCTTCTACTATTATTTCAGATCATGATGCAAAATTTTTGAGTCACTTTTGGCGCACACTTTGGCATAAGTTGGGTACAAAGTTACTGTTTTCTACAACTTGTCACCCACAAACTGATGGACAAACTGAAGTGGTGATCCGTACTTTGGGCACTATGTTAAGAGCTATTTTGAAAAAAAAATTGAAGCAATGGGAAGAATGTTTGCCTCATGTTGAGTTTGCTTATAATCGAGCAACACACTCTACTACCGAGGTAAGTCCCTTCAAGGTAGTGTATGGTTTTGATCCCCATACTCCACTTGATATACTTCCTCTACCTATTCATGAGAGAGTTCATATTGATGCTAAGGAACATGCTGAATTTATTTTGCGATTGCATGAGACCACTAGACTTAGCATTGAAAAGATGAATGAAAAGTATAAAATTGCTGGTAGTAAAGGTAGAAAAGAAGTAAAACTTGATGTAGGTGATTTAGTGTGGTTACACTTGAGGAAGGATAGATTTCCAGAATTGAGAAATTCTAAATTAATGCCTAGAACTGATGGTCCTTTCAAATTAATTGAGAAGATTAATGATAATGCATACAAACTTGAGTTGCCTGTACAACAAAAAGTCCTTAATGCCTGTAAGACCCGATATTACCAGATCTTGAAGCTCCTATACGCTCTTGATCACCTCGAGAGAGCTAAAGCATTATTTTCAAGCTCATCCGATCCAAATTCATACTTCTTTTGCTCTTGAAGGACCGAGAGGAATAGGAGCTTCAAGATCTGGTAATATTAAAATCAGTATAATCAATGCACATATGCAACTCTTTATTCTTCTTTGGTACAAGGACTAGATTGGTCAGTGAATCTGGATGGTACACTTCCTTTATAAAATTAGCATCTTGAAGGACCGAGAAAGCGACCAAAGGGGAGGTGAATGGGAGCCAATTAAAATTCTCCAAGAGAACATGGCCTATGTCCCTAATACAACCCAAACCAACGTCTAAACCGATCACCAGGACTACACACACCAAGTTGTGGTGTACTAGCCTTATGAGTGATCAACAACAGCAATGGAACACAGCGGAAACAAAGAAAAGCAACAAAGACTCAAAATAGTCAAAAACCTTACAAAAACCAGATCTTATTGGACTACCATCGGCAGTGTCGATGAGAGCCATCGGCAGTGCCGGTCATTCCTATTGGCAGTGCCAGTGCAGGGTTCTTAGAAACTATAGTCAGATCACATTGGTAGTGTTGGTGGTTGCCATCGGCAGTGCCGGTACGGGGTTCATACTCTTTCTATCGGCAGGCCGATTCGAGTTTAGACCCACCGGTAGTGCCGGTCCAGCAATCGGCAGAGCCGGTCGACACTTTCCAGAACAAAAAACTGTGCTTGAAACTCGGCTCAAAAATTACCAAAATCAATTCAAACGAATACCAAAAATCCTGAAACATGGACTGATGATGTCTCATGGTAGGACGTTCCTTCTCCAAGTGGAATCACATAAAAAGCTCAAGAATTCATCACGAATTTGAGGATTTACTGAAAGTTCTAGGGTTTGAATGTTCTTGAGGAAATCCACGAAATCAAGGGTGCTCTTGCCTAGGATTCAACAAAGGATCCATAGAGGAATGTTTAGGCATGGTCTAGGACCAGGATTCCTGAAGAAATTCGTACCAAAACCCACTAAAAAACAAGATAAAAAATCTCAATAAAAATAGCTCCAAAAATAGAGAAAAAGAGAAATTTGGGATTTGGGGAAAGATGGAGATCTTGAGCACGAAAATATTTCTCATATCATAGAAAGGTGCTAACAAGATTCATGGATACAAGGCTAGGAAGCCACCCTCTTCCTCTCACTATTTGGAAGAGCAAGAGATGTCTCTCACACACCCACTACTCTCCACTAAAACATGTAGTCCTATCCTATCACTTTGAATGAAACCTAACACAAGGCTAATGAAAGAGAGGCCCACTTCCACCAGCCCTACCTTTTCTTATATAGGCCTAGGGTGTATTGTCCACATGACCACTCTACCCTTGACCTACAAAACACACCCACCTACCACCAGGGGCATAACCGTCCATCTTTTTCCTCGTCGATGCCATCGAGCCCTTCACACCTTTACTTACCCTTGATGCAAGCTCCACGATGGTGCCACGTGCACCTCTAATCACCGCCACCGGTTTTGAGGCCAAGACCGGGAAACCACCTTGCACACTTCTCAAAGCCCGACTTCTCTATGTTGATGTGTGTCACCTTGTCCCGTGATCCTGACCACCGACAAGTCTCTCGCAGTCCCTATCCATCGAGCCCCCTTGTCACTTGCACCGGCATCCCGCTTGCCTTGACTTGGTCAACACATCGTCTTCATCACCACCACGGTTTTCAGGCTCAACCACAAAACCGTTCGTTCTCCTTGCCACCTCACGTGAATGGTGTGGATCATCATTGACTTCACCCAGCATCCCGATCATCTGGCCCCAAGTCTCCTACTTGTGCCTGATCCTCTCGCCGTTGACCGCCAAGTCGACTCCAGTGACCTACATATCAAGAGACAAGCAAACACATTTCCCAACTCCTGCAATATCACCAATACCTCCACCAACTCCGGTTAGTCAAAACCTTGATATGCAAACTATGCAATCCCTGGATTCCCCCGCATTTCAACTCAAACACCAAATCTACTCAAGTCAATTACTCATCACAAATATTGCAAACCATGGCACATCTCCACACAGTTTCTCACAAATATTGCAAACCATGGCACATCTCCTTCTTCATGGCATCCTTGCGGTCATGAGCGAATCTTCTAAGTCATCGCTTAACGGGTGTGGCCCCAGGAGGCACACATAATTCATGCTCAATCCTTTCCCTTGGAACTCCCGGCATGTCATAAGGTTTCCATGCAAAGATGTCACTATTTTCTTGGAGGAAAAGAGTCAGCGTGCGTTCCTATTTCTATTCGAGACCTGCACCTGCATAAGTTATCTTAGCAGGGTCTTCTGGGTCGAGATAGTTTTCCTTGGTCAGCATGTCATTCGTCTCAATCTTTTCCTTGTTGGGCTTCTTCACGGGGATCTCCACATTGTTGGTCGTAACTACGCACCCACTTATATACAGCAAGAGGACGGTGTACGATTGTAGCACTTTTTCCCTTGAATTGAGTATTTCAAGGTTTATCGAATCCACTGCGACCTAAGGGATAATTAAACAAAGTTAATAGTAAAAGATCTAATCAAAACTACTATCAAATTCAGATTGTATGAGGGGAAACTGGCCAGCGCAAAGGTGCGCCAGACAGTAAATCTGTCACTGCGCCGATCAGCGCAGGGGTTGATCCGATCGGCACACTGGTGAATCTAAGCCAAAGTGTGTCAGATACCTTGTAAGCCTATGTTGTTAACTGAGTAGCCAAGTATGTACTAGTGAGATCGTAACCAGAAAGTCTAATTATATAGCATCATAATGGGTAATTACATGGATCAATGAAAACCTACAATGAATAAGACCACCCTGATTTCCGAGCGGCTCCCGATTTATCGCTACCGAGAGGAAACCCTTAATCACGTGATTATCTTACCCTACTCAACTATCCAATAGTGCTGCGTAGGCTTAGTGCTGTCACTGCTAAACCACACTAGTAGCATCATCAAGCAACCATAATCAATACAATGTCCAAATACTATCTTAATCACCATGATCAAGATAATCTAATTACATAGCCTAGAACTAAGCAATTGGAATAAGCTCATGCATGATTAGAGAATCAAGATAGACAAATCACCAAAACCATCATCAACATATTGAATCATCCTTAAGATACATAGAGTAAGATTCATCCCCGTCGAGATGGCCTACCTTGACGGATCAACTCTTAACACCAATGGTTCTTGAAACTCAACTAGAGTTCTATTCTAACGGGACAAGCCCCGGTGGCTATAACTGACGGATCTGTTGTCCCTCTGTCGCCTCTGTCCGCTCAACCAGGATTTACAAGTATTTATAGAGGCTCTACTCGTAAAGGACTCAGTTTCTAGCAAATAAGGTGGTTGCGCCGATCGATGTAGAATTGCGCTGATCGATGCAAGCCGTGTCTTCTCTGGTTTCTTCTCCGAGTCGGTTCCTTTGTCTTCCATAGCTGCCATGTGGGCCTTTTCCTTTGTCTTGTACTACGCGTCGAGATCTTGAAGTTCCATAAATCTTCTAGGCAAATATCTTCAAGTGTCTTGCACAGATAAACTTCCATAAACATGTGGAATGGGCCTCGGTCACTTCTGTGGGCCAAAACACACTTGTGCCTATCGGCTCATGGACTGCGCCGATCGGCACACTAGGCTTCTTCAGTGCTTTTCGTCGGTTCAGGATTCGTGTCCTCTATAGCATCACTTAAATCACCAATTTTACCTGTTTCTGCAATAAAGCTCCAAAACAACGCATATACAAATGTATAGACAATATCATAGGCAAATGGCCTAAATTAAAATCAATTATGCTCTAATTGGCGTAATATTCACATATAAAAGGGGCACTTGGGGAGTGGCAACACACATCAGTCTGCACCTTCTGGATCTCCAACCGGACGGACAACATCAAGTGTCGGTCGGCCATCTCACAACTCTACACATCACAATCAAAGGAATTTTGAGATACCATGTGGATATGTGCCATGGTTTGCTATATTTGTGATGAGTAATTGAGTTGAGCGGATTTGGTGTTTGAGTTGAAATGCGGGAATCCGGGGATTGCATGGGATTGCATATCATGGTTTTGACTAACCGGAGTTGGTGGAGGAATTGGAGATATTGCAGGAGATGGGAAATGTGTTTGCTTGTCTCATGATGTGTAGGTCATTGGAGTCGACTTGGCGGTCAACGGCGAGAGGATCGGGCACAAGTAGGGGACTTGGGGCGAGACCATCGGGATGTCGGGTGAAATCAAGGGTGATCCAAACCGTACACGTGGAGAGGCAAGAAGGACGGACGGTTTTGCGATTGAGCCTCAAAACCGTGGTGGTGATGAAGACGGCGTGTTGACCAAGTCAAGGCAAACAGGATGCCGGTGCAAGTGACAAGGGGTCCCGATGGACAGGGACTGGGAGAGACTTGCTGGTGGTCAGGATCGTGGGACAAGGTGACACGCATCAACATCCAGAAGTCACACTTTGAGAAACGTGCAAGGCAGTTTCCCGGTTTGGGCCTCAAAACCGGTGGTGGTGGTTGGTGGTGCACGTGGCACCATCACGGAGCTTGCTTCGAGATGAAGCAAAGACGTGAAGCGTCCGATGGCATTCGGGCGATGAGGAAAAAGATGGATTGTTATGCCCCCAGTGGTAGGTGGGTGTGTTATGTAGGTCAAGGGTAGAGTGGTCATATGGACAAAAGACCCTAGGCCTATATAAGGAGAGGTGTGGCTAGTGGGAGAGGTGCCTCTCTTCCCATTAGCCTTGTGTTAGGACTCTATTCAAAGTGCTAGGAGAGGACTTCATGTTTTAGAGGAGAGTAGTGGGTGTGTGAGAGACATCTCTTACTCTTCCAAATAGTGGGAGGAAGAGGGTGGCTTCCATGCCTTGTACCTATGGATCTTGTAAACACCTTTCTATGATGTGAGAAGTATTTTCGTGCTCAAGATTTCCCTCTTCACTTGAATCCAGAAATTCCCTTTTTCCTATTTTCGGAGCTATTTTCGTGGTGATTTTTTATCTCACTTTTGGATGAATTTTTGTCCCGGATTTCTTGAAAAACTTGTTGCAAGGATGAGCTAGAACAATCCTCTATGGATCTTTGAAGGATTCAATAGCTCTAGCACCTCTTATTTGAAGGATTTCTCAAGTTTCCCCTTTTTGGTGTTCTTGGCACAAGATCTGAAATTCGTGATGATTCCTCAAGCCAATTGAGATGATTTTCTAGGATTAGGGTCGTGATGTGATGAGGATTCACTGGTCCAATAATCGCATCATTTGGAGTTCGTTTGGTTAGGTTTTGTATAAGATTTGCCAAATTTCCAGAAGTTTATGTTGTTCTGTCGGGTCGTCGGCAGTAGACCGGCACTATCGGTGGGTCTCAGAACCCCGCACCAGCACTACCGATAGGCAAGATCAGCACTGCCGATGCGGCCAACCGGCATTGCAGATGGTCCTGATCGGCACTACCGGTGGTGGTTCAGTAAGGTGCAGTTTGTGAGATTTTTGACTATCTCGAGTCTCTGCTGTTTCCTTTTTGTTTCCGTTGTGTTTCTTGATGTGGTTGATCACTCCTAGGGCTAGTACACCAATAGTTGGTGTGTGTATCTTGGTGATCGGCTCGGAGGTTGTGACACCCCAGTGTCACCACATTCTTTTGATCACATAAATTGCACCTAGTTCTGATTTAATTCAATTTTAATTGCATCTCAAATTTAATTGAATTTGCATTTAAACCCAAGTATGGTTATGTTATGAAGCAACTTTTAATTTTGGCATACAACCTGGTGCTGCCAAAAATCTATGTGATAGGGTTTTCCATAAAAGAATTTTAGGAATTTTTTTTTTATTTTATTCAAAGAGGAAATACCCAATTAAATTCCTAGAAGTTTGAATTTTGTTCAAATTCAAATATTTGGCAAATTCAAACCTTTTGATTTTGAAACGGGACACCTGTCACATGGTGACCTACACATTTCAAACTTTCTGTAAAAATTTTCCCAAGTCAATTTGGAGTTTGGGACTATTATAAATCAATTTTTGAAGTTGTGGCCGAGTTAAATTCTGGAAATTGTTAAAACCTTCTAGTGGGACCCAGCCGTCAGTCTCTCTCTCTCTCTCTCTTTCCCTTCTCTCTCTCACTGGCGCCCGACGCCATGCACGCCGACACGCCACCTCCCTCGTGTCACCCCTCCTCTGCCGAACCCAGGGGTTAAAACCGCCGCCTCGATCCTCCGCCCGTCTCTCCTCCTCGGCCCCTCCGTCTTTGCCTCGGCTCCTCCGCGTGAAATCCCCTCCCGGTTTCCTTTCTCCTTCTCTGTTCTTCCGCCACTGCAGCCATCCTCTGGAGCTCAGCCCGGCATCAAACCAGTCCACCAAACTTAGAGCATAAGATCAAGATGGAACCGTCGTGAGCTGAACAAAACTCCAGAACAAGTCCCACACCAATCCATTTCCTGGTTATCATGAATTTTAAGAAAACTTAGAGCTCCGCAATCATGATGTCCGAACCATGACTCCTTGAAATTCATCATCCCTGGTAAGTTTCGTGGTTTCATTTCTCTTCTCGTTGATGCGCAACTCTTTGACGCACGTCCTTGTCTTGATCTGGTTTCCATTTTTGCCTGGAGGTCATTGCCATTCCACTTTTCCCCTTCCGTCGCCGTCGGCCACCATGGGAGCTCCACGGTGACAGCTTCATCCGGCTCTTCTCCGTCACCTCGGTGACTGTGTCGACCTTCGCCGGAGTCCACTGGTGCTCTCCGACTACTCCGCCTCTCTCCTCGACCCTCACATCGAGCTTGAGCCATTGCCGGTCTTCTCTGTTTCGCCGCCGCTCGACATCAACGTAACTCCGGTGAGCATCTCGCCTCGTGAACGCTGCCAGCGTGCCCCCCGTGTCGTGCTTTACGCGTAGGTGAGCACGGAGTCCAACTCCGGTGACTCCAGAGCCCGGCGACAAGCCCCCAAGCCGCTCCGGCAGACGCGCCGCCAGGCGAACGCGAGCGCGCGCTCGATTCAGTTCAAAAAATGAACTGATGGCATTTTCGTAATTACTTCGAAGTTTAAATAAAAATCCAGAAAAATGCTTTAACCTTGTAAAATCCATATCTGGAGATTTATAGCTCCATAAATTGCAAAATAAATTTTGTTGGATTCCATGTGATGAGTACTATGCATTTAACATGTTACTTTTCATGTTTTATATGAAAAGTTTTGATGTATTAATTAATTAGTTTAAAGATTAATAAATTCATATCTTTAGTTGTAGATTGGATAAAATAGTAAATTAAATTGTTCTGGTATTCCCTCGACTTGCTTAGTTTGTATGATAAATTGATGACCCTAGTTTCTGGACATAAAATTAAATATGATTTTATCTTTGAAATGCTTAGAATGGCATTAAAGTAATTTTTGTAAATATTTAGGGTTTACACTTATGCACAAAAATCATGCTTGTTATATTGCATCACCATGAATTTTTGTAGGAATTTATCTGCTGTTCATATTTTACTAGAATTTATTTACTCTTATATCTTACTAAATGTATTATTAATTAATGGTTCATTATATATTAATGAAACTTGGCAAATTTGATAATCATACATATATCAATCACCTATAGATCACTCATGTCCAGTAGCATATTTTTATGTTACTAAGTGAATTAAGTTCATGTAATGTTTAAATAACCATATGTAAAGGCAATAGGAAAACTTTATGTGTAATTTTCTATTTTTAGACTTGCTAGCTCTGAAGCATATGGCTTCGAGAACAATGTTGAGTAACAAATTTTACTGTTATGCTCATTCTTCATGTGCATCACATTTTGTTGCATTATCTATGCATTCACCTCGTTGACATATCTGTTTTCAGAAGGTATCCTCGGATTTCCCGGCACAAGAAGATCCTAACTTCTGTAGAAACTCCATGGTTGTAGCCCAAGGCAAGCCCCGGAACATTCCCATATATTAATTTGATTCATTCCAGTAATTAAATTGCTAGATATGCATAGGTTGTTTGTGCATTAAGATTAGAAGTTGGATGAAAACCCACCTGCATTTCCTGGAAATATCCTATTTTATTTTAAACATGGTATACAGGTACCGGTAGTTAATAGATGAATTAATATGCTTAGATGTAGTATGGGCAATACTATGGTACTTGAAATATTAGTAACATGATGATAGTGATAATATGAAGTAAGAATGATAAAATTTGGACTAAACGGGTCTGTATGGGAAAGGGCGAAGGCAAAGTACCTGTGGTGGTTTTTGTCTCGCAAGGTGGCAGTCTGTTTGGGTCAGCAAATAAAATTTGAGACATGGATAGGCCCCGTAGTTGAAAGGGCAAAGATCATGTGCCTTCAGAGGACATGGCTTGCAAGGCTATAACCCTGTCTGTGTCGACCTAGGACCCGTCCGTTGTCGGCCCTGTTGACCAAGCATTGAACTGTACCGAATGCATGCTAGTATATGGGAACTAGTAAACTGACGTAGCATTGCCATATGCATGCTTGAACGATAACTTAAAATTCTTGGTCATGTTATCCAGTAGGAGTGGATAGATTCCCGACGTTACCGTGGAATGGCTGCCCACTCGAGACTTTTAGATTCGGATCGACATGTATTATGACTTTGCGAAAAGTTGTCATATGTGTTCTTAAATGATGCGTTTGCCATGTATTTCGGGTTTTCCCAGCTGGTGTAAAACGATTGCAATCGTTGTCCCTCGCAGTAATGAGTACCGCTTGTTCACTGCGTCACATCGTAGCTTAAGAACCTCACTAATAATAATTAATAGAATGTTGGGATGAAGAATATTGAATTTTTGTGAATCTGAACTGAAGTTCTTTGTTACTTAATTAAATTTTCAGATTGCTTGTTGTACTTATTACTTTGACATGCAAGTTATTTTACACTATTATAGTTAGTAGAAGGTTCACTAAATTTACTTTTATCCATCTCTGAGCCTTTGCATGTCTAGATTTAATTACTTGTCGGGTAAGACTTGTTGAGCTTAGTAGCTCAGGCTTTGCCATGTTGTTGTTTTCTTTATTTCAGGTAATAACACTGATGCTTATGATCTACCTATGGGTGTTCTTCCTTGGGACATGTCTATCCCTGAGGGATGGTCTACCTATTGGGAGACTGAGTAGCCGCTGCTGTTGTGTGATGCTAGGTGATAATCCGTATAGGCTCGGAGTTATCACACTTACTTCTATCGTTGAGTTGTAAATTGTAGACATTTAATCATGTTATCTTCCGCTGCTTTTAAAACTGAACTTCGTAATATTTCCACTGCACTTAAGTACTTAACTCTGATGTATAATAATTAACACTCTTTTTACGTAATTTGAACTTGGTCGGTTGTTGTATTATCTTGTGTCTGCTTAATCAGCACCTCGGGAACTTCGGTCCAAAGGGTTTGTGAGAGAGGTTGGCTTGGCTTGTTTTTGGGATATATGCCAAGTTCTCTTGGAGAATTTTGGTTGGCTCCCATTCACCCCCCCCCCCCCTCTGGTCGCCTTCTTGGTCCTTCAATTAGTATTAGAGCCGGTTTGATCACTAGTTGACCTTCACCGGCTTTGTGATCCGAAGGCAACATGGAGAAGCGTGCTATCAAACTATGGATATTCGATGGAGAGGACTTCCCCTACTGGAAGTCACGGACCAAGGCGTATCTGCTGAGTCAAGGACATGCAATTTGGGAGATTGTTGATCAAGAGTATGCTATACCACAAGACCTGAACAATGCTTCTGCAGCTGAGTTAGTCAGGTATGAGAACAACTCCAAAGCTATCAATATTCTGCTCTCTGCACTTGGTAGGAGTGAACATGATAGGGTTGCACACCTTGACACTGCTCATGATATTTGGGTTAAGATCTGCACTTACCATGAGGGTACCAACCAGGTCAAGTCTATGCATAAGGATTCTTACAATAGACAGTACCAAACCTTTGCACAAAAACCTGGCGAGTTAGTAGATGACACCTTTCATAGGTTTGAGGCAATTGTGTGCAACTTGCGAGCTTGTGGTAACCTTGTGTACAATGACAACGATAGAGCTAAGCAACTGCTGTACTCAATTGATGAAAATGTTTGGGGGGTTAAAATTGCTGCTCTAGAAGAAACTGCTGACTTCAACACCTTAAACTGTGAGCAACTGTATAGCAAGCTGATATCTCATGAATTGTTTAGGAAATCTCATCCTAATCTAGCTATTCCTACTTCTAGCATGGCTTTGCTTTCTAGCTCTCAGAAGGTTAGTCACAGTGATGCTTCTTATGGAACTAACCCCTCACTTGACAAGTCTTCCTTGGAGTTTGCATTGTCTTCTCTTGTTGCAGCTTCCGATGAACAGATGGAGTGCATTCCTGACGATAAGCTGTCCTTGCTCACAAGGAAGTTCAAGAAGTTCTACAACAACCGCAAGGAGAGAAGAGTAGGTGGTTCAAGAACTTGCTTCGAGTGTAGTGACTCGGGACACTACATTGCTGATTGTACCAAGAAGAAGAAGAAGGCTGGGTACCGCGATAACAACACTGAAGACTTCAAGTAGAAGAAGAACCGCTTCTACAAGAAGGGCAAGAACTCCAGGAAATTCGCCAAGGCCATTGCACGCGCCTGCGTTGCCACCTTGAGCGATGTCGACCTCACATCAACCGAAGGCCTTAGAAGCTTGGAGGAGGAGGTTGAAAAGCCACGAGTCAAGAGGAAGGATGATTTCACCGGGCTTTGCTTCATGGCAAAGAACGACCACGACACCGACTCTGGATCCGACTCCGACACAAGCGAGGTACCTCCCACTCTTGATGAGCTCTCTTCTGAACTTGATCATTTGCGCGATGTTCTACTTTTGCAAGATAATAAGCTTCACAGTGCTGTTCGTGAGAGTAGGGAGCTTATGTCTAAGTTGGAGAGTGCTGATTTTGAAATTGCTTCACTTAGGTCTAAGCTTGCTAAGGATGACATGGTTGTAGAGTGTGAGTCTTGTCAAGTTGTGATGAGTGATCTTACACAGAGGGAGAGTGTGCATGCTCAAGTTGCCAGTCAGCTTGAGAGTGCCCTCAAGGAGCTTGATGAGTTCAAAGCTAGACCAACTCTTTGGGGTGCATGTCAGAAGTGCCCCAAGCTCACAAATGAGTTCGAAGCTCAGTCCCTCAAAGTCAGAGCTTGAGTCCAAGTTGCTTCATGAGACTCGCTCGAAAGTTCTTCCACATCCGTGTGAAGTGTGTGTCACCCTCAAGGACAAGCTAGTAATCACTAGGGAAGAAAACAAAGTCCTAGTTCAGGAAAATGACTATCTTGTTTCTAGGCTCCAGAGAACCCTAGTGAGTGAGGAAAAGATTGAGAGTGATTTGGCAAGAGTGAAGGAGAGTGCTTCTAGGTCAACCTATAACATGGGCTTGGGATTTGAGAGGTGTGACAAGGAGAGTGAGAATGTGGGTAAGTTTGTTCCTAGCTCCAGCTACAAGGATGAGGAAAACACCATCAAACCTACTGACACATACTATCCACCCAATCCAAAACCCTCCTTCAACCCAGAACAAACAGAGAAGCCAAAACCCAAACCTGCAATGCAAACCAAGCCCAATCCTAAGGGTGTCTACATTTGCATGTTTTGTGGTCGCAAGGGCCACTTGGATGAATTCTGTTATAGGCATAAGAGGATTGAGAGGAAGCAAGCTGAGTTGACTAGGGATGCTTTTTATGATGATTTTGTTGACTTTCAGCCTCACTCTTTTTCTCGTGCCTATCGTGGACAGGGTCATTCCTCATATGGCTTTGATTCATGAAACAGAGGCTTTACGCAGTAGCGCTTTGGCGCCCCACATTTTCCCCATCGTGGTGAGCGTCATTCGCGTGGATTTGGCTTTCACATTGATGATTTCTATCCTCACAACCCAAGGTTTGAGTCGAGACGCTTTGACAGGCTACATTTTCCCCGTCGTGGTTCTCGTCCTATGCATTCAAATGACAATGTGCAAAGAACTGTGATGACTACTACCGGTCGTATGGTTAAGTGCTGAATTCCCATATCTCTTTTGACTAACCCTAGCACTGAGCCATTGACTTTTCCTTCTCGTTCTTTGTAGGCAGCAGGTAGAGGCTTGGAGAACAAATGGTTGATGGACTCCGGGTGTTCACGCCACATGACCGGAGATGCAAAGTGGTTCTCCATCCTCACTCCCCTAAAGCGGCGGGAGTATGTGACCTTTGGAGATGACAAGAGAGGGAGAGTGAAGGCAAGAGGCGTGGTAAAGGTAAATGAAAAATTCACTCTCAGGAATGTTGGTTTGGTTTAGTTTCTCAAGTACAATCTCCTCTCTATCTCTCAGCTTCTTGATGTTGGTTTGGAAGTGCGCTTTAAGTCGAATGCTTCTTGTGTTCTTGATTCGAGTGGTTCCTTGGTTTGTGGGATTTCTCGCATTGGCAGAGTTTTTCAGGCTGATTTTGCTGGTTCTCCTGGTTCTCACAAGTGCTTGTTTGCTCAATCTTCTTCTGAGCTCTAGAAATGGCATGGGAGACTGGGTCACATGAGCTTTGACTTGTTATGTCGCTTGAGTGGCCTAGGTTTGATCCAAGGATTGCCTAAGCTCAAATTTGATAAGGATTTGGTTTGTGCTCCTTGTCGTCATGGGAAAATCATTGCCGCTTCTCATCCACCAATCAATTTGTTGCTTCATATGGACACTATTGGTCCTTCTCGGGTTTGTTCGACAGGTGGGAAGTGGTATGTTCTTGTGATTGTTGACGACTATTCTCGCTACTCTTGGGTCTACTTTCTTGAGAAAAAGGATGAAGTGTTTCGTCACTTTTGGAGCTTAGCCTTGAGGTTGTTCAAGGAACTCCCTGGTGCATTACGAGCAATTCACAGTGATAATGGCACCGAGTTCAAGAACTCCTCCTTTGATGCTTTCTGTCTTGAGCGTGGTATTGAGCATCAGTTTTCAGCACCTCGTGTTCCCCAGCAGAACGGTGTGGTTGAAAGAAAGAACAGAACCTTAGTGGAGATGGCCCGGACGATGCTTGATGAGCATAGGACTCCGAGGCGGAAGGCTGAGGCCATTAGCACTGCTTGCTATGTTTCCAATTGGATTTTCTTGCACTCAATTCTTAATTTGACTTCTTATGAGCTGCGTTTTGGGAGAAAGCCCTGAGTTTCTCATTTGCGTGCCTTTGGTTGCAAGTGCTTCATTCTCAAGCATGGCAATCTTGATAAGTTTGAGTCTAGGTCTTCCGATGGAATCTTTCTTGGTTACTCTCTTCATGGTCATTCCTACAGAGTTATTAATTTGGAGACTAACACCATCGTAGAATCCTACGATGTAACCTTTGATGAATCAAACTCTTGTGCAAGGAATGTGATTGAGTCTGTAGGTGACAAGGAGATGAAGGAGAGCATCTTTGTAGAAGAGGACCTACAGGGCTTTGATGATGATGATGATGACTTACTTCATCTCTCATCTAAGCTTGTTCCTGCTGCCACCACTACTCCAGCAGAGGGTCCAGAAGCTTCTACATCGACTTCAGCAGCTGTTGAGCAAGCTCCAACTGTGGTTGAGGGGGAGGTACACTCTGAGAGAGACACACCTCACCACATCAGCGTCAACATCCACCCCAATAGATGATCGGTAATCTCTATGAGAGGACAACAAGGTCAAGGTCTGTACATCTTGCTTGCTTTACCAATTCTCTTTTTGTTGCAACCTTTGAACCCCGAGATGTTGGACACGCACTATCTGATGAACATTGGGTTAATGCCATGCATGAGGAGTTTGAAAACTTTGAGAGAAACAAAGTCTGGACCCTTGTAGAGCCTCCCAAAAATGTCAATGTCATAGGAACCAAGTGGGTGTTCAAAAACAAACATGGGGAGGATGGTGAGGTTGTGAGAAACAAGGCTAGGCTAGTTGCTCAAGGTTTTAGCCAAGTGGAGGGCTTAGATTATGGTGAAACCTTTGCTCCCGTTGCTCGCATAGAAGCCATTAGGATCTTGCTTGCATTTGCTACCTCCAAGGGCCTTAGACTTTATCAGATGGATGTCAAGAGTGCTTTCCTAAATGGTTTCATAGAGGAAGAAGTGTATGTGAGGCAACCCCCTGGCTTTGAGCACCACAATTACCCAAACCGTGTGTACAAGCTTCAAAAGGCTTTGTATGGGCTAAAGAAACCACCTAGGGCATGGTATGCTAGGCTTAAGACCTTCTTGCTAGAGCGTGGGTATGTTATGGGGTGTGTTGATAAAACCTTGTTCACTCTAAAGCATGGCAATGACTTTCTAATGGTTCAGATTTACAAGGATGATATCATCTTTGGTGGTTCCTCTCATGCTCTTGTGTCCAGATTTCAGGAAGCTATGGAAAGTGAATTTCATATGTCGATGATAGGAGAGCTCACCTTCTTTCTTGGGCTTCAAATCAAGCAGTGCAAGCAAGGCACTTTCATACATCAAGCCAAGTACATGAAGGATCTCCTGAAGAAGTTCGACATGGTCAATGTGAAGCCGTTGTCTACACCAATGTCCAGTACAACGGCTCTTGACCCCGATGAAGATTGTGAAGCAGTGGATCAAAGAGAGTACAGGAGCATGATTGGCTCCCTCTTGTACCTGACAGTGACAAGACTCGACATACACTTTGTGGTGTCTTTGTGCTCGTTTTCAAGCTTCCCCAACGGTGACTCATCGCAAGGCTGTCAAGCGCATCTTCAGGTATCTCAAATACATCTTTGAGTTCGGTCTTTGGTACTCAGCATCTTCATTTCATGATCTCATTGGGTATTCGGATGCGGACATTGCTAGGTGTAGAATTGATAGGAAGAGCACTTCTGGTACATGCCATTTCTTGGGTACTTCTTTGATCTGTTGGTCTTCTCGTAAGCAGCCGAGTCTTGCCCAATTCACCGTAGAGGCTGAGTATATAGTTGCTGCTCACAAATCCTATGGATTGTGTCTACCATGAGAGACTATGGGTTGCCTTTAAGGGTGTTCCACTCATGTGTGATAACTCCAGTGCCATATGCTTAGCCAAAAACCCAGTCCAACATGGTAAGGTCAAACACATCAATGTGCGATTCCACTTCCTGAGAGACAATGTTGAGAAGGGGGATGTTGAGCTCATATACATTGATACCAAGAGCCAACTAGCTGATATCCTCACCAAGCCCCTAGATGCTTCGAGACATGCTTTTCTTCAGGGGGAACTTGGTGTTTGTCATCCGTATGGCATCATTTGAGGGGGAGTTGGTGTTCACTTGTATATATGTATCTTACCATTTTCGCTTTGCATCTCATATGTAATATATGCATTGGTAGATGAGCTTCGATTCTTATGCTTTCTTGCATTTCTCTTTGCTATGATTAACCTTGAGCTAAGTTGTGTGGATGTGATGGTAATCTCTCATGCTTAAGATTTTCTAGATGGCCTGTTATAAACTCATGTGAGCAACTTGCTAATCTTAAAGGTAAACTAAGCTTCCTGTGAACCTTATGATCTAATCTTGCTAAAACTTGCTCACCATGTGTATAATTGCTTTTATCCTTGTTGAAACTTGCATTGAGGCTAGTCTAGAGGATATCTTGGCTTTGGCACCTTGTGTTTGTGAAATGGAAGGCTTTGCAAATACTTAACTCATGATGTAACATTGTGGGAACATGTGTTCCTTTTGCCGGTAAGGCATGCTGGTTTGTCTTGTGCATAATCTTGAAAAATCTGTTAAGTGCTTTGATCAAGAATTACTCAATAATGCTAAATCCAAACATTGTGACTTGAACCCTTGAGGTGTTTGCCATACCCAGTCGTGCGACCCTCCGCATGGATAAGAGGACACATGAGGATAAACAATAATCAGTTGATCAACTAAGTCTTTGTTGCATATGTGAGCGTTTGTTGAGCTTATTTTCTGCGAATGCTTGTTGCCCTAGTTGAGATTGAGACTGGCTAGTATCTTTTTATTCACTTGATGCTTGTTTTGCCTTGGATGAGAGTACTTACACATGTGGTGGCAGTTTTGCTCATGATAAGCAAATTTGATTCTATCTATGCTAGTCAATCTTTCTGCTTAGCATGTATAGCTCTTGGTGTTTATGCCTTGCTATCTATTTTTGATCTTTGTATGGTTGTGCGTTATTGCTTCTACACTTCATAGCTCTATGCTTATGATTAACACAGTTAAATGATTGTTTGCATAATTGTTGAAGCTCCTTAGGTTTGCATTTTTCATTCATTGCATGTTTGCTTGTTCTTTTGCCTCTTTGATGAGTTCATTGCCAAAGGGGGAGAAAATTTTGGGGTCATGCACAAGTAATGCTAAGAAACTCATATGATCCATTTTGCACTACATGAGACCTACCACAACTTGAGGGGGACCATATCATGATCTTGTGCGTTTTCTTGTGCTTTTCATATTCTTTGCCTCTCAAGTCGCTTTCTTTGCCAACTCTTGGTTTTGTGATCCCTACTTGCTAGATGGCTTATTTTCACCTTTTCTTTGGGTTTGGCCATTTGGATGTGCTTATTCGGCTTCACATTTCAATATCTAATCTTTGTGCATTTGGTGTTGTCAATGTACTCATCAAGGGGGAGATTGAGAAACCATGTGGATATGTGACATGGTTTGCTATAATTGTGTTCAGTAATTGACTTGACTGGATTTGGTGTTTGAGTTGAAATGTGGGAATCCGGGGATTGCATGGGTTTGCATATCATGGTTATGACTAACCGGAGTTGGTGGAGGAATTGGTGATATTGCAGGAGATGGGAAATGTGTTTGCTTCTCTCATGATGTGTAGGTCACTGGAGTCGACTTGGCGGTCAATGGCGAGAGGATCGGGCACAAGTAGGGGACTTGGGGCCAGACGATTGGGATGCGGGGTGAAGTCAAGGGTGATCCACACTGTACACGTGGAGAGGCAAGAAGCACGGATGGTTTCGCAGTTGAGCCTCAAAACCGTGGTGGTGATGAAGATGGCGTGTGGACCAAGTCAAGGCGAACTGGATGCCGGTGCAAGTGACATGGGGTCCTGAAGGACAGGGACTGGGAGAGACTTGCCGGTGGTCTGGATCGTGGGACAAGGTGACACGCGTCAACATCCAGAAGTCATGCTTTGAGAAGCGTGCAAGGCGGTTTCCTGGTTTGGGCCTCAAAACCGGTGGCGGTGGTTGGTGGTGCACGTGGCACTATCATGGAGCTTGCTTCGAGATGAAGGAAAGACATGAAGCGTCCGATGGCATTCAGGCGATGAGGAAAAAGATGGCCGGTTATGCCCCCGTTGGTAGGTGGGTTTGTTATGTAGGTCAAGGGTAGAGTGGTCATGTGGACAAAAGACCCTAGGCCTATGTAAGGAGAGGTGTGGCTAGTGGGAGAGGTGCCTCTCTTCTCATTAGCCTTGTGTTAGGACTCTATTCAAAGTGCTAGGAGAGGACTTCATGTTTTAGAGGAGAGTACTGGATGTGTGAGAGACATCTCTTGCTCTTCCAAATAGTGGGAGGAAGAGGGTGGCTTCCTAGCCTTCTACCTATAGATCGTGTAAGCACCTTTATATGATATGAGAAGTATTTTCGTGCTCAAGATTTCCCTCTTCATTTGTATCCCGAAATTCCCTTTTTCCTATTTTCGGAGCTATTTTTGTGGTGATTTTCGATCTCACTTTTGGATGAATTTTTGTCCCGGATTTCTTGACAAACTTGTTGCTAGGATGAGCTAGAACAATCCTCTATGGAGATTTGAAGGATTCAATAGCTCTAGCACGTTCTATTTCAAGGCTTTCTCAAGTTTCCCCTTTTTGGTGTTCTTGGCACAAGATCTTAAATTCGTGATGATTCCTTGAGCCAATTGAGATGATTTTCTGGGATTAGGGTCGTGACGTGATGAGGATTCACTGGTCCAAAAATCACATCATTTGGAGTTCATTTGGTTAGGTTATGGAGAAGATTTGCCAAATTCCCGAAAGTTTCTGCTGTTCTGTCGGGGTCGATCGACACTGCCGACGACCAGGACCGGCACAGCTGGTGGGTCTCAGAACCCCGCACCAGCACTGCCGATGGGCCAGATTGGCACTGCCAATGGCCCTGGTCGGCACTGCTGGTGTGGTTCAGTAAGGTGCAGTTTGTGAGGTTTTTGACTATCTCGAGTCTCTGCTGTTTCCTTTTTGTTTCCGTTGTGTTTCTTGCTGTGGTTGATCACTCCTAGGGCTAGTACACCACTAGTTGGTGTGTGTAGTCTTGGTGATCGGCTCGGAGGTTGGCTTGGGTTGTTTTTAGGATATAGGCCAAGTTCTCTTGGAGAATTTTGATTGGCTCCCATTCACCCCCGCCTCTGGTTGCTTTATCGGTCCTTCAAATTCCAAAGATCAGAGTGGAGGGAAATGATTCCTTTGAGGCCTGGCGTCTTCAAGGTATGGTAAGGATAGTGCGGGATTGCCATGAATTTCGCCATCGCCGGTCTACCAACGATAGCATGATAGGCCGGCTCAAAGTCGGCCACCTGGAAGATAACGCCCTCGGTCCTGAAGTTCTCTTAGGTACTGAACACAACAGGAAGAGTGATCTGCCCTATCGGCACCAAGGTCTTCCTAGCACAATCCCATGGAAGGGAGAGGTCCTCGGTTTGAGGTCATGAGGCATTAGGCCCAGCTCCCTAATAGTCTTGGTGAAAATCATGTCAAGGCTGCTTCCTCCATCGATGTGTACTTTGTTGAACTTGACCACCTTCAAGGTTGCCGCGAGTACAAGTGGATAGCGATGGTTTAGGAAGGTGCCTGGGGTGATCTGACCAATCAAAAGTGATCAGAACTTTGGATCACTTCATATACTCGGGGACAGCTGGTTCCACGAAGTTGATTTCCCGCAATTCCAGCTTGTGCTTGCGCTTGCACGTGTAGATGTTGGGCCCTCCTCAGATGAAGTTGACTTCCTTCTGGGCCTCCTGAAACTCTCCTTCTTCATCCTTGTCGCCATCGTCACCGGCCTTGTCCTTCTCGTTGCGCCTTGTGGGGTCTTTGACCACCTTCAATGTGGTAGTCATGAAGCCCATCAAACGGTAACAATCCTTTGCATTGTGGTTTCCCTTTGGGTGCCACAGGCACGGGCCACTCAGAAGTCGTCCATGGTCTACTGGTTCATCCGAGGATTCTTCTTGGATTAGTCTACTGCAGCGACCATATTGTCATTCTTCCTTTTCTTGTCCTTCTTGGAGGACTCCGGCTTGTCCGAGTGCTTCTCCTTGCCTTTGCCATGGATGTCGTACAGAGCCGACTCGCTTGATGCGAACTTATCAGCAATCTCGAAGCACTCCCAAGCGGTCAACTTGAGGTCATGATTCCTTCGACCGATCTCTCGAACCAGGTCATCGCTCTGCACAACTCCTTGAAAGGCCGCAATGATCTGCTGATCTGGGATATTGGGGATCTTGGTCTTCTTGGCGTAGAACCGCTTGATGTAGTCGCGAAGGTCTCCCTGGACGAGTCGTTGTCTTGGGGGTTTTCTTCCCTGTGGCTGTCATCAGCGTGATCGTCTTCTTCGTGACCGTTTCTTTTGCGGTCACCTTTCTCATCATTGTTTCCTGATGGAATCTCATCTATCTCGACCATGTTTACGTTCAAAGGATATAAGCAAGCAGATCCATTCGTACCCAGTGGGTAGGTCTGTATCGCCGAATCCAAGCGGAAGCAATGCTGGGATCAGATCTGGCGAACTTGGTGATCGCACCGTAGAACCGATTGTGGCCGAGTTGCTTTGGTAGTCCTCCAGATCAAGGTCTCCATTGGTGTCGACAAGGAAGTCGAGTGATCCGAAGGAGATCTTGATGTCCGGCATGTACCGGATGTTGGGAATTTCAGCCATCGTAATTGAGGAAAAATCTCGGCGTGCCTTGTCCCCTACATGGCGTGCTAACTATCGAGACTTAATCTCACCAATATATTTATAGGGCTATGTCGATGTGACACCCCAGGTGTCTCACCTTAATTTAACTAATATGAGGAGCACTAATCATGGTTAATATAGCATAAAATGCTAGAGCCTATCTATTGATTGAATCCTAGGCAAATAAATACCCTGCAACCAAGTTATTGAAGCAATTTAAAAATTTCAATACAACTCATGCCAAATAATTTCATCATCAATTTGGTAATAAGAAAATAGAATATTATGAATTTATTGGGCATTTTATCTGCTTGGCAAAATCCTTAATTCATTAATTGATTCTTAAATAACTAATTAATGCATTTGGTAAATTCTAAAAATATGTTTATGAAAATTTCAAATAAATTTCACCAGAGTGTTCTCCACCATTTAAAGAGTCAGTCCACCAAATTTCACCAATTTAGGAAATCCCTAGCTATTTTATTTTCATTTATTAAAAACCAGCTTTGACCAGCGACTTGTTTGTAAGAAATCCAAAACTTGGAGGGCTGCAGCGACAAATCTTTCTCTTCTCCCTCCCACTGGCGCAGAGCCCCCTACCGTCCACCACCGGCACACCGCTCGGGCCGCCTTCACCTCCCCCACCTCGGAACCGAGCACGTGCAACAGTGCTGCCTGCCATCCCCCCGCTCCTCCGCCCTGTCCCCTCGGCCGCGCGCCCGCCATCGGCAGTTTTTCCTCTCTTCTCCTCTCTGCACTCCACCGACGCGTCCCGGCCTGCGACTTCAATTTTTGATCGCCCTGCTGCTCTCAAACCTCCCAACCACCTCTGCCCTTTGCGTGACCTTGAAGCGCACCCATGAGCACCAGCCCGCTCACTCCCACTCTCTGCTCACTCTATTTTCTCCTCTCTGCACTCTGCTCCTCCCCGCCATTACTGCACCAAGATCAAGCTTGCATTTCCACTACTCCCGCTACCTCCCGAGCCAAGCCGTAACCATTAGCAGCTATGCACAACTCCCCTTCCGCTTTCCCCGTTCATCGCTCGGTCAATCTCCGCGTGAGCTCGAACCAATTTGAAGAAAACCAAAACACATCACTCCGGCGAGCTCCTCCGCCGTCGGTCAATTTAACCATTCTCGGTGAGTCTCATCGACCATCCTTTTTCTCTCACACGTGCAAACTACCTATGCGCCTCCCTGACCCTTTTTCTTCTTGTTTTCCCCCATGGAGTCGATGGCATCCCATTTCTCCCCGACCGCCGCTCCTGTTTCCGGTGAAACCAAGCCGCCCCGTCGACGAGCTCCTACCTCTAGTCCTCATCGATGAACTTCGACACGACGCTGATGGTCCCCTCGTCTCCGTGAAGCTGTAGGGGAAGACAGCGATCGATTCCGCGCCCCCTACCCTCTTCGCGACCTCGCCGAAGACCACCGCTCCATCGCCTCTCGCCAACGACTACCTCCCGGTGAGAATCCGACTTCGCGAACCCCACCTGTGACATCCCGTGTCACAAAATGAAGTTAACTAAACCTAACATTAATTAAGGGCTAAGTAAAAGCATAATTAATCCATGTGCCAAAGAATAAAGAGAGGAAACCCATTTAATTAAAATCCAGAATATTCAAATAAGAGTCTTTCTCAAACATTGCAAAAACCCATGGAAGTACCCCAATATTTTCACATATTCTGAATGGCCACATTAAAAGAGAATTTTGGGAATTTTACCAGAATTTTTGGTAACCAATTGATACGCTTAATAATTTCCCTAAATCAGAAAGGTGTATTTCTGTTTTGGAATTTTCATAAATTATCTAAGCAAATTCAGCTGGTGCACCCAAAAGTAAAGTTGGAGCACTTGTTTTCCTGAGCTTACACAAAAATTTGTGTCAAGATTAGATCAAGGGAACGTGGTAAATTTGCCCAAACCCGAGTCATGATTTAGAGTCAAGCCGGGTCAACACCCTTCTCTCTCCCCTGGCAAATCCCAACCCGACACGGGTTGTACCCGAGTGCACTATGGCCACAGTCGATCACTGCCGCTCCCCATGCCGGCCACTGCTCCGCCACCTTCTCCCCTGTGGCACCGGCCAAATTGAAGTTCTCCCGCTCGCGAACCAACCCCTGGCCGACAGCGCGCCATCCCCCCTCTCCCTCTGCTCTCGCCGCTCTCTCACTCCGACCGGGTCAAAAGGGAAGACTGCCCAGCACGCCTCTCCCGGCTCTCTCTCTTGGCTCACACTCATCGCACAACTTCCAAGAACCCTCTCCGCCGCACCAAGGGCCGCTGCACTCCTTCTTCTCCCTCGCCGGTAAAAAACCCGAGCACTGCCCTGTTTTCACCAACCATGGCCGCCGCCGCGTCCAGCTCCGCCTAGGAAACTTCCCCCTCTCTCCGGGCTTCGCAAATCGACGCACAAGGTCACCACCTCACTCCCCTCTGATCTCCTCCCTTCCTCGTGCGGTGTACTCGCCGATTTTCGCGAAGCCCGGAGCCGCCGCCGTCAGGATCCGACCCACCCCCGCAGACGGGAACCTCTCTCCGGCCTTCCCCCTCGATGATTTCCTCGACGCCGACCTGCCCCGACCTGCAGTGAAGCTCTCCAACCAAACCCCAGCCTGCCTCTCCCTCGGCACCATCGCGTGGACCTCGTCGGAGCTGCCCCTACCACCGCACGTCGTCGCCGATGCTTTCCGGTTTGACCCTCTCCCCTCCGACCCCCTCCTCAAGATCCCCGCGGCATGGAGACCATTCGAGTAGCACGCGAGCCCCGGCCGTGCCGCCGATCGGCCGCTGGGCAGAGCTCGCCGTTGCCGGCCGCCGCGCGGGTGCACGCGCGCCTGGGAAGAATTCAAACCCAGTGGCAAATCTGTAAATAACAGTGAACTTTGTTTAATCTTTAAAATTCAATAACTCCAGAAATAAAAGTCCAAAAATGATGAAACCGATTTTTTTCAACTCCTAAAATCCTCCTGTAGCAGAAAAACAAGTTGAAGTCCAAAGTTACTCAGTAAATTAATTTATTTAATTCCCTAAAGTTACAACCCTAAGTTGCTTAATAAATTCGTAAGTAAATAAATATAAATGGTAAATTCATGAAACTTGCTCAGTGGTCATTTCATGGCATCCTTAAACTTTATGCAAAAGCACATTTTCATGTTTAGGCATATTTTTATTATTATTGCATAAATCTTCATTTTCAGTAATTGAATTTATGTAAATTATTGGCTAGGAATTTAATTATGAAATTTGGTATTCCTATCCCTTATGCACTTGTACACTCCTGTAAAATTCCATGCAAAATTTGAAGCAACCTAAGTATGCTTTTGCTGTCGAAATTAATCAATTGTTAGTTAAATTAAGAATATTCCATATAAAATCTTGCTTTTTGTGTGCATTTAATAAAAGTAGGCATAAATTCATTTCTGTAATATTCATGAAGAATAATTCACACTAACTTTATAGTAGAAATCCTTATCTCCATTTATATAATATTGGTTCTTAAATAACTATATGTACCTAGAGCTAATTATGTAATTAACTTGTCTTTGTATGTATAGTGCTAACCTTTACATAGGGCCACTTTAGCTAAGTGCTTAAAATAAACTCTCTGAAATTTAGGCCTTAGTGCTACGTTTTCATGTCATCATCATCATGTAGTGCCATGTAATCCCTATCTATGCCATGCTCATGTTTAGAGTAGACCTACATTAAGTTTGTGATGATTGAAAACTACATTCTCTAATTAGAAGTTTGTCCCCTTCAAATTCAGTGGCTACCATGTCATACTTAGGTGTGCACACATTCATGAATAAATGATTAGTTCATTAATTTTATTTGCTGAGGAAGTGCCATGAATTGTCATGCCCTCCATTTCATCTTTAGTTAAGGAACTCCATGAAACCTTGTGTATTCCTTCACATTGATGCATGTTCATTTTCATATAGGGATCGAGACCGAGGAGATCATACCGGATCAGCAAGGATCTGAAGTGAACTTTGGTGAAGACACTAACTACGACCACTCCCAAGGAAAGCGCCGGTGCATAACCCATTTAATTTTTGAGTCATTTTTCCTTGGTCACAAGTTAGGAATACTTTTATTGTGCATTAAGTGTAGGACTTGGATGAAACCCACTTGCATACTCTGATAATGACCTATAAGTAGTTTATGTTAGTAAGCCTTTCCATTAGTAATTGTTATGCTTAAACTAGTGGAGTCAACGGTAGGTTGTAGATTCAACTATAGTTCACTCGATTGATGAACTTGATAAAATGGCGCACCTATCGTTGCAACTCCGCGGACAAGTATTGAACAGTACCAAGTATATACCTTTAATATGGGAATTGGTAAACCCAGTAACTTGGACGCCGTATTGTTGGACGGCCATACTCATCGATCCAGAGGTGATGTGAACAACACGGTGGTTGCACGGCTTTGAGGACTGCTGGAGAGTGCATGGGTTAAGCCTCGGATACAAAGCACTATAATGCGGGGAGGACGTGTGCTCGAGATCGATGGCCCCGGATCGACTTTATAGCAATCTTGTGAACGGTGGCCATACGTGTTCTTAAGTGATGCGTATGTCGTGTATTTGGGTTTTTCCCTGTAGGATGTAAATCAATTAGAATTTTCGTCCCTCACGGTTATGAGTACCTCTTGTTCGAGCAGCAGCAATGATATGTTAAGTAGTAAAGTTGTGGCTATGTTTTTGAAATTTACTTATGCTATGGACACACATTGCTATGATGTATTGCTCTTTATTTATGTTCGTGTCTTAGCAGCTAGCTAGATTCACCGTAGCTGTTATTCTGAAATCAGCAAAGTAAAATCTTGATTAAGGAATTGAAAGTGCAGCATAGAACTATTAGGAGCTTCTTATGCAAGTATCAAATAAACCCGGTCAGCCCCCTGCATACTAGGAGTCGGTTTTAGTAAACCTTTTGACGGGTAAGTCTTGCGGAGTATTTTAGATACTCAGGCTTTGCGATTATGTTGTTTTCTAGGTTTTCCTCAAGCTACCTATTGTGATTGTTGTAACAAGGTGGTGTGGGAAGGTGAGGAGCCTCAGAATTGGACCATTGAATGGGTCCCTAGCTCTCCTAACCATGATGAGTGAGCCATCGCCATAGGGTTGGCATGGTTCACGTAGGAATCAACGTCGTGTTTTGCTATTCTACCGCTTCCGCTCACTTATGTAATATGAATTAAGGACCTATGTGTTGTATCAGATCTGAACTCATTTATATTCTACCTCTGAACTTGTAATATTATGCATCTAAGTGATGTAATATTTTAATTGATGAATGTTCATGTGTGAATGCTGTGTATGGTTACTTCGTTAACCATCTCCCGAGGCGATCCTGTGCGACATTCTCTACTTTTCGGAGTAGGGTTGTCACACCACCCAACTCTTCGCCTCATCTTACGCGTCAATTATTTGCATTCGTGGCGAGTTTTCCTCACGTATGGACGCCAGCATCGAGCTCTGACCAAGCTCTGGTGACCCCCGCGGCGGGCTGACTGGCGTCCCACTGGCACCCAACGTGGCACCCACATGTAGCCGACGTGGAGTGGAGGTGTCGCCTACGTGGCAGCTTAAAACCAGGAAAAATGCCAGAAAAGAACAAAAACTTCCAAAAATCATAGCAAATCAAATATGAATACAAAGAAGCCCAAATAAAATTTGTTAGGTTTATTTTGAAGTGCTCTAATTTAGTAAAATGTCAAAACAATGTCTCTGTTAATATATTTTTATTAATTCCTTTAATTGTCCAAACACAAATCAATTCACGAGAAGTTCTAGGAATGGAATTAAATCTTAATTTTTAGCATGCTTAGTAAAAATATCATTATCTATCACTAGAAATTTTGGTTTGGCAAATTATGTAATATTTTAAGCTCTAGAATTTATTTAGTGTGCTTGCTTAAATTAATTCTAGTAATTATTCTATAATTAATTGGCCCTTGCCACTCGGCACAAAAATCACTCTTAGAAGCCCTTGTACCCAGTAAAACACACGAGTCTAGAAACCTAAATTTACTTAATTAACTAAATTGATTTGCTCATATCACTATTCTACTTTAATAAATGCTAGTAACTAGAATAATAATATCCAAAGGCTCTAAATTGGTAAAAATGCAATTCACTTTTGTCTTTGTTCATGATAAATCACTCAAGTCGAGAATCAATTGGTTACTATTTTTAATTGCTTGATGGTTCTAAAAAACTATAACAACCCTAAATAAATGATTAACACACATAAAATGATGAAACTTTAAATTGTTTCTTTGAACCATATGGCTTCAAGAACAGAAGAGCAATTTTAATTAACATTAAAACACAACCCACTTCTCTGAAGCATATGGCTTCGAGAACATAATAATAATTTATTTGATGTCAAGCACGATGTGCTTGCATGTATCATATCATTGCATATAACGGTGTTACGACAATACCGTTAACAGCTTTGTCATCATATAGGTAACGACAACCAGGAGCCCGAAGAGGATCATCAGAAGGAGACTGAGTCTCAGGAACAAGAGATCGAAGTCTCTAACACTAGTGTGGATCCAGGCAAGCCCCAGCTTTCATTCGCCATTTTATAAAAGTTGCTAGTTATCAATATTACTAGTGTCTATGATTATTGTTGCATTAGGTCATAGCAGTTGATTGGAACCCACTTGCATGATACCCGAATGACCTATACCACTATAATTAGAACTTTGGTAGTATCGGTACTGTGTCACTTCGCTTAGTAACTACTAGGCGCGATAGATATCATTACAAAGAATGAACTTGACCACTGGAATGGGACTTGTAAAATAAGTTTATTTTGTTGTCATGACCGGGCAGGGATGATGCATGTGTAGGTTTGCAGCAACACATGGGTGTTGACTGCGGTAGCCTTGCCTTGTCGAACCTAGGACCCATCCGTGGTCGGCCCCTTGGTCAAGTATTGAACAGTACTGAAGGCATGCTAGTCTATGGGCACTAATAAACTGATGTAGCATTGACGCGGCAATGAGGATGGTACCTAGTACAGTGGTCGTTGACCCTTCTGCTACTAGAGTGGGCGGTTCATACCGCCAAGTACTGTTGGTAGGACGGCATGCCCACTCGCTGAGACTGGACCCGGACCGAGTTGTTTTTCGTCCTTGCAAAAGGTTGCCATATACGACCTTAATTGGTGCGTATGTGTCGTGTATCTCGGGTTATCCCAGCAGGTGTAAATCAATTGCAATTGCTGTCCCTCGCAGTAATGAGTACCACTTGGTCACTGAGTCGTCACGTAGTTACACATGGTACTTGGGAATTGATTATGATGCTTATCGTTGATGATACTATTATTGCTCTTATGCTGTACTTACCTTATGTGTTGCTTTATTATCTTATTGTTGCAACTAAAGTTACATTCTACTCTGCCCAGTTAATTTGAGAAGTAAAACTTGATAGAACTAATAGGTTGCTTAGTGCGAGTCTTTTCAAACAAGCCACCTATTAGAGCCATTGCATGCCTAGATGTCCGACGGGTAAGTCTTGCTGAGTAATTAGTACTCAGGCTTTGTGCCACTATTGTTTTCAGGTAATGAAGAGGTAGAATTGCCTGAGAATGTGCTGCCCTGGGACGTGCAAGTCCCCGAGGGTTGGACTCCCAGTATTGATGTGTGTTGCTAGAGTGATGGTTCTTCGGGCAGGATCCATTACTATGCTGTATCGTCGAGCTCGTAGCTCCTTATCGTTAATCGCTTCTGCTGTGTTTTCAAAAACATTATGAACTTGTAATATTCCGCTGCACTCTGATGACTTATTGATGTAATATTCAACTTAAATTTGAACCAATATTGTATTATCAAGTGTCTGCGTTATCAGCACCATCGGGACCTTGATCCTCGGGGAAGGGGTGCCACAGCTGGTATCAGAGCCGTGGTCCATGATAATATAATAAATAAATCATATTTTCAAAAACCACGATGTTACGAGTGAGGATACGTTAGTATTGCCCCTAGTAGATAATAGGGTGGTGACAAAGCTAACCTAGGTTATGTTTGTTTACATTATTGCATCTACGGCTTCTTGAAACGAAGGTACCTGTGTGCTTAACCGACATGCGTGATATCGGTGTCTGTGCTCGCAGGCGGATACGAGACACTATTGGCTCGTGACTTATCACGGGGCGATCCTTTTCCATGGATCGTTACTAGTAGAATTGTGCTTCTTTTCGTAGTTTCTTTTGAATTTGATAAATTGTTTCTGCAATGGATCTCCTGCAGGTACGTTAACGCCGTTAGTATAACATTTAGAATGACTTACGTGTTGAGTGTTGGTCGTCACCACATATTCGTGCCGCTAAGTATCAGCAATGATAGGCGTTGTGTTGTGAGGAACGATAGGTTAATAAAATAAAGGTTTTGCATTATGCATCCCATTATAACTAAACTAAAATTTGGTTCTCTTCTTGCTCACCAACCTCTGAATAAAAATTTTCTAAGCAAGATAAGTATAAAATTCTGAATAACAAGGTTAACAAGAATCTGTCCTGTTTTTAGATTCCAACTTCAAAAATTCATAACTAAAGTTATACTTTGGATTTTTCAGTGCTTAAACCCAATATGGAAAGCTCTTGAAGTCTATTTTCATCTCCAATAGGTTTCACCATTTTACCAGTTTTCGTCTGTCCAGTAGAGGCAAACATTTAACCCTCTATCAATCTGAAACAGAATCTGCCAACCCAAATTTGCAAAATTCATAACTCCAGATTTACTTGGAATTTTTGAGAGTGTAATACCATCTGGAAAGCTATGAAGGTGTAGTATAACTTGGTTCTAGCCCCCTAATTTTTAGGACCTTGTTTTCTGTTTGAAATACCCACTTTCCTGACTGTTGTACAGTCAAGACAGAATTTGTTTTAAAACCCGTTGTCGTATTATCGACCCTTGAGGCTGGAAAATGTGAACTAAAACTTTATTTCTGTATTTCATAGCACTTATATGAAATGCATTGTTACTCATGGAACACTGTACTCACCATTGGGTTTATGTTCTAGATGGGTGACCACAGTTTTGAGGAGCTTTCACACAACGGGTGGCGCCACACCACCGGTCTCCACCACCGTGGCTTTCCTACACTTTTGTGGGATCTCCTACGCTTGCTGGGCTACAACGAGCTGCCCCCCTACAAGGGCCGCAAGATCTGTCGCCACGGTGTGACTCTTGCGGAGGTGCACATCAGCGTGCCCAATCACCCGCGCAACCTAGACATGGCGGGTATGGAGAGCACGGCGACTTGTAGGAGCCTTCGTGAGGGCTTGGAGAGAGTCGCCCACAGGGCTCTCACCCACTTCTGCGGGCGCCACACAACAGCATTCTCTAGGATTCCTTTTGAGATGATCCCCATCTAGCACCAGGCCAACCCGGTCTGGCAGAAGCGCGTGAGGCACATCGGCCGCAACGACTACCCGATGTACCATGCGGGATACCACCGTGTGTCCTACTACTCCGAGTATCTCCTCCACTTGGATGAGGAGGCTAGCAGCCACAGCAGGATCATACTGCTGAGGCCGAGCAAGTCTAGGTTTAGAGGAATGACCTGCAGACACAGGTTGACGCACAGTAGAGAGAGATTCAATTACTGGCTGCTGCTCTTGAGGCGAGTGAGACTCATGTTACTGAGGTGACTCGACAGCGCGACACCCTCGCATAGGAGGTTGACAGACGTGGCATGATTATGCAGTAGCGTGCCAACCACAACGAGCACCTGCAGCATCAGTTGACGGCTACACAGCACGAGATGGAGCTTATGGGAGAGGATTTAGAGACCCTGGCTCAGGAGAACCATGGCCTGCAGCAGCAGCTTGAGGCAGGCCTTGCACCACTAGCAGCACCGGAGGAGGACCCGCAAGAGGATATGGACGAGGAGTCTGACATAGACTACGAGGCACTAGCTCAAGGCAGGACCTAGGAGGATAGTGGTACACTAGACTAGTCTCGGTAGTCAGGATCAGTTGGGTAGGTAACTTTTGTCGAACCACGCGAGGTTGTTGTATTTTAGGGTTGATGCGTGAGATGCTTTTGTAACTCGAGGGCCACATATTCCGAGTCATGTATTGAAACTATGATGATTTGCGCTATGCATTGGTTGTACCCTTAGTAGCTATTATTGTTGCAACAAAGTTTAATCGTACTCATTGGCTCAATCAAAGTACTTTCTTTGTAGATGGCTGAAAACAAAGAACAACCACCCCAGGGTTGGGAAACTACCGATGGCCTGGAGTTCACAGGGATGATTCACCTGTTTTGGAGAGTTTTCCAGAGATTCGGATATTCCATTCCTCCCACCTATGTTGGCAAGGAATTCCAGGAGCATGGAGTCCCCTCATGTGTCATCCATGTGGCGGTTCCCACCAATTACTCATCCCCGTATGGGATTCTTGGACCCTTAGCGTCACCGGGACAGATCTGCCTTCCACCTAGAATGTAGCTGCATTCAAGGCACTTACTCGATTCTGTCAAGACCACAAGCTTGATATTGCTGGAACACCCATTGCCTGGCTACCCATTAATGATGTGACGGACTTCGAATGGATGAGGCGTGTGGATGTCATCTTTGACCCAAACCAGCGCCACCATGATTCTATGCTGCCCCTAATAGAGTATTATGGTTTGTCCACTTTTGCTTTGTGCACAAACTTGTGCCGGTGTTTGGATGTGTTCCATTCTACACTTCAACTTTCTGAGGTCGAAAAACAAGCTAAGGATGAAGAAATTGCAGAACTGAACCAGCAAATCCAAGCCAAGAATGAAGAGATGGATGCGATTCTAGAAGAACGTGACCAAGCCTTGAAGGATGCAGCAGATTTTGAGCATGACATGATTGAGGCTCAAGATGACTTGAACGCATTCAAGGCTGCCCATCTTCCTACTGAAGGGAATTGGGATGAGATCTTCATAGAGTATGGAGAACAAGACGATGAGAAGATGGCACCTACCGTTATTAATGATGTAGAAATGATGGATCTGGTCAAACCAGAAGAACCTCTAGAACCAAAAGAGCCAAAAGACTTAATCCAGGAGTAGATGATTCGCTACCTTGTGTATGGTCGTGTAGTATATGTATCCATAGTTCGATGTAGGAGTGTGAATCTTGCATAATATGTCTGCAATACCGTAGCTAGGCGTTGGCACATATATGTAAGGAACCGCGTGATGATGTACTTTAATAACCATGTAGACTGAATTGAATCAATGGAGATGGTTGTCATTTCTGAGATTTTACCGTGCCTCTTGCAAATTTATATTTTTGCGCATGTGATTTTATGGAATATTGTGAGAAATAACTAATGTGCAACCATATGAACTGCAGCATGGTGCGTACTCGGAATCAGGAAGATCCCGAGAGCTCTCAGCAAGGAGCAAATGCTGAGCCTTCATTAGGTGAAGTCCTGGCCGCTGCACTCAATAGGCAACAGAATGACTCTGAGCTGCTCCATCGGCTGGTCGACATCACGACCCATTTGGCTGGACGTGGAGATAACCACAACAACCGCAACAACCAGCCCCGTCAAAGCACTTACTCAGATTTCCTAGGTACCCACCCACCAACCTTCAGCGTGCCAGAGAGCCGCTGGACGCTAACCACTGGTTGCGTCAGACCGAGTCTAAATTCGGTCTGCTGGAATGCACTGAGCACCAGAAGGTGCTATTCGCCGGCCAACAACTCCAGGGCTCTAGAAGTGCCTGGTGGGCCAACTATGAAGTTTCTCTGCCCGCTGGACACCGCACTGAATGGAATGAGTTCAAAGCTGCTTTCCGTGCTCATTTCATCCCCGCTGGTCTCATGCAGAGAAAGTTCCTGGAATTCATGGATCTAAAACAAGGAGGGAGGAATGTCCTCCAATATTCTGAAGCTTTCAATCACCTGGCTCAGTATGCCAATGAGTATGTTAATACTGAGGAAAAGAAGGGGTATGCATTCCTGCGTGGGATGAATGCCACGCTCAAGGAACGTCTGACTTGGCAGACGACTGGCACATACAACGATATGGTCAATGCTGCTATTGTCCAGGAAGGCACTATGTGCCAAGTCGAAGAGGAAGATCGCAAGAGAAAGGCCCCTGCTACTGCCTCTGTTGCCCCATAGGCGAAGCATTGCCTGATATATACTTCACCCACCGAACAACATTTCCGGGCATCACCACAACAACAGCTTCAGTGACGGTTTGGCCCGAACTACTCAAGACCATCACAGCAGTAGAACTTCCCACCTCGTGCACCATACCAACAGCAGAACAACCAGTACCGTGCACCGTACCAGCAACAAGGGAACCCGAGTGCTCGTGCCCCACTGCCTGCTGATCGTGGAGGCAACTACCCTTGCTACAATTGTGGTCATACCGGCCACTTTGCAAAGAACTGCACTGCACCAAGCCGCAACAACAACCAGCGTTAGAACCAGAGCAGGAATGTGAATGCACTGTCACGTGGAGCCCAAGCGAACTACACCAATGCGGAAGATACCCCTCAGGGCGAACCTGTGCTGACCGGTACGCTCTCGCTCTATCACCAGCCTATCCTTGCACTTTTTGATTCTGGTGCTACGCATAGTTTCATTAGCCAAGCATGTGTGCAAAAACTTAATCTTCAACCCCAGACTATAGAAAGATGCTACACAATTCATTCCCCCGCTGGGCAAATTAGTGCCAATCAAATAGTATGCAAAGCTCCTCTGGAAATAAACAAAAAATTCTACCCCACAGATTTTATCATGCTTAGCCACCAAGGAATTGATTTGATTTTGGGTATGTTCTAGATGAAAACCCATAGAGCCATGCTAGACATCGAGCCCCGTATTTTTCACATCAACTCCCCTTTGCATGGAAAGGACACACTTTCTCTAAACATCAATTCATCAAAAGCCTTGGTTATCCATCACTTGGAAGGGCAATCACTCCAGAACATCCCTGTTGTTTGTGAGTATCGGGACATGTTTCCCGATGATATCTCTGGCCTACCGCCTAACCGTGAAGTGGAATTTAAGATAGAGCAACAGCCAGGAACTTCTCTGATATCTCGCTGACCCTATAAGACGGCCCCAAATGAGTTGGCCGAGCTGAAAAAGCAATTGAATGAGTTAGTGGAAAAGGGATTCATTCACCCAAGCACTTCACCTTGGGGCTGCCCTGCTATTTTCGTGAAGAAGGACAAATCTCTATGTTTGGTTGTTGACTATCGGCCATTGAATGAAGTCACGATCAAAAATAAGTACTCGTTACCCCAAATTGATATCCTTTTGGATCAATTGGTTGGTGCCAAGGTCTTTTCCAAGATCGACCTTCGCTCGGGTTACCATCAGATAAAGATTAGAGGAGAAGATATTCCGAAGACTGCTTTCTCTACCAGATATGGGCTATTCGAGTACCTAGTAATGTCTTTCGGATTCACAAACGCTCCAGCCCATTTCATGTACCTCATGAATTCGGTATTCATGCCAGAGTTGGACACATTTGTGGTAGTATTCATTGATGACATCCTCATCTATTCAAAGTCCAAGGAAGAGCATGCTGAACATCTTCGCATTGTTCTTCAACACCTCCGAGATCACAAGTTGTATGCAAAATTCAGCAAGTGTGAATTTTGGTTGGACCGTGTGTCATTTCTTGGTCACATAGTTTCTGCAGAAGGTATCTCGGTGGACCCTGGAAAAGTTCAAGATGTGCTAGACTGGAAGCCACCAAAGATAGTTCACCAAGTACGTAGTTTCCTCGGGCTAGCCGGATATTATCGTAGGTCC
Organism: Eleusine coracana subsp. coracana; assembly: GCA_032690845.1. Taxonomy (NCBI): domain Eukaryota; kingdom Viridiplantae; phylum Streptophyta; class Magnoliopsida; order Poales; family Poaceae; genus Eleusine; species Eleusine coracana. The sequence continues at coordinate 32,831,297 of CM064422.1, forward strand.
ATTCCAAACTTTTCTCGGCTGACCAAACCCATCATGGAGCTGCTGAAAAAGGAGAAAAAGTTTGATTGGAACGACAGATGTGAAGAAGCATTTCAAGTATTGAAGGAATTATTGACCACTTCCCCAGTATTGGCTCAACCAGACCTCACCAAACCGTTTGATGTATATTGTGATGCGTCTAGGACAGGACTTGGATGTGTACTCATGCAAGAAGGCCGTGTCATAGCCTATGCATCTCGACAGCTACGGAAGCATGAAGAGCACTATCCAACTCATGATTTGGAGCTAGCTGCAGTTGTACTTGCACTAAAAATATGGAGGCATTATTTGCTCGGCAACTTAGTGCACATCTACATAGACCATAAGAGCTTGAAATATATCTTCACCCAGACTGATCTGAACATGAGACAGCGTCGGTGGCTAGAATTGATTAAGCATTATAACCTGGAGATTCATTATCATCCAGGAAAGGCTAATGTAGTCGCCGATGCGTTAAGCAGAAAGGTCCACTGCAACAACTTAGAGCTGGAAGTTCAGGATAGAAATGATCGTCAAACTAATTCAGAACCCAGCCTTCACGTGTTACCTGCTGTAGTGATTAGCAACCTAAGTGTGCAATCTACTATTCATGAAAAAATCATTGCTGCATAGAAAAATGATGTTGGTATGAATCATATCCGTCAAAACATTGAAGGTGGTAAAGCAAAATGCTTTACCCAAGACTCGGACGGTACTCTATGGTTCAATAACCGTTTAGTAGTACCAAAAGACTTTGAACTTCGACGGAAAATCTTGGATGAAGTGCATCACTCCAAGTACTCCATCCATCCGGGTAGTAACAAAATGTACCAAGACTTGAAGAAGAATTTCGGGTGGACAAGGATGAAGTGGGAAATTGCTCGGTATGTCGCAGAATGCGATACCTATCAAAGAGTTAAGGCTGATCATTTGAAACAAGCTGGATTATTTCAACCAATGAGTATTCCCGCGTGGAAATGGGAAGACATCAGCATGGATTTTATTATTGGTCTCCCTCTCACCTCTCGGAAGCACGATTCGATTTGGGTCGTTGTGGACCGACTCACAAAATCTGCCCACTTCCTACCGATCAATAACACCTACAAGATAAAGCAATATGCAGAGCTATACATAGCAAGAATTCTATGTCTTCATAGAGTACCCAAGACCAATGTTACAGATCGAGGCTCGCAGTTTGTCACTCGTTTTTGGGAACAACTGCATGCATCGCGGTGTACCAAGTTGATTCGTAGTTCCACATACCATGCCACCACTGATGGACAAACAGAGCGTGTCAACTAGATTTTGGAAGATATGCTTAGAGCTTGTGTTTTAACACATGGTGGTTATTGGGATGAGTATTTGCCTTATGCGGAATTCTCATACAACAAGAGTTACCAGAAGAGTTTAACAATGTCACCATTTGAGGCACTTTGTGGTCGTAGTTGTAGAACACCGCTAAATTGGTCTGAATCTAGAGAGAGGGTAACCTTTGGTCCCGACCTTGTCAAGGACGCTGAAGAAAAGGTTCGTATCATTCAAGCCAATCTTAAAGTCGCCAAATGCTGACAAGAGAATTACGCAAACAGACGACGTAGGCCACTGTACTTCAACAAGGGTGATTACGTCTATCTCAGGGTGTTGCCTATGAAGAGTATCCAACAGTTTGGAGTCAAAGGAAAGTTAGCTCCCCGTTATATTGGACAATTCCAAATTTTGGAACGATGTGGAAACGTGCCCTATAAGCTGGAGTTACCCGCTAATCTATCCGTAGTTCATCACACCTTCCATGTCTCTCAGCTTAAGCAATGTCTCAAGCTGCCTATCGACAAGAGTTTGGAAGAATATGACCTACTCCAACCCGATCTCACATACTCCGAACAACCCATAAAGATCCTCGATGAGAAAGAGCGCACAACCCGTAATAGAACCCTTAAATTCTACAAAGTTCAATGGAGTAACCACTCAGAGGACGAGTCTACTTGGGAATCTGAAGAATTTCTGTGTACTCACTACCGGAAGTTTTGGTCATCATACATGGGTATGTTTTGACCACCGCACTTCCCTCTAGTTTACCTTGTTCATAATCTCGAGATGAGATTTCTTTAAGGAGGGAGGGGTGTGACACCGCAGGTGTCTCACCTTAATTTAACTAATATGAGGAGCACTAATCATGGTTAATATAGCATAAAATGCTAGAGCCTATCTATTGATTTAATCCTAGGCAAATAAATACCCTGCAACCAAGTTATTGAGCAATTTAAAAATTTCAATACAACTCATGCCAAATAATTTCATCATCAATTTGGTAATAATAAAATAGAATATTTTCAATTTATTGAGCATTTTATCTACTTGGCAAAACCCTTAATTAATTAATTCTTAAGTAACTAATTAATGCATTTAATAAATTTGAAAAATATATTTACGAAAATTTCAAATAAATTTCACCAGAGTGTTCTCCACCATTTAAAGAGTCAGTTCCCTAAATTTCACCAATTTAGGAAATCCCTAGCTATATAATTTTGATTTATTAAAAACCAGCTTTGACTATGGACTTGTTTGTAAGAAATCCAAAACTTGGAGGGCTGCAGCGCAAAATCTTTCTCTTCTCCCTCCCACTGGCGCAGCGCCCCCTACCGTCCACAGCCGACGCACCGCCCGGGCCGCCTTCACCCCCCCCCCCCCCACCTCGGAACCCATCATGCGCATCAGTGCCGCCTGCCATCCCCCTGCTCCTCCGCCCTGTCCCCTCAGCCGCGCACCCGCCAATGGCCATTTTTCCTCTCTTCTCCTCTCTGCACTCCACTGACGCGACCCGGCCAGCGACTTCAATTTCCGATCGCCCCGCCGCTCTCAAACCCACCAACCACCTCTACCCTTTGCGTCACCTTGAAGCGCACCCACAAGCACCAGCCCACTCACTCCCACTCTCTGCTCACCCCATTTTCTCCTCTCTCCCGCTACCTCCCGAGCCAAGCCGTAACCATTAGCAGCTACGCACAACTCCCTTCCACTTTCCCCCTTCATCGCTCGGTCAATCTCCGCGTGAGCTCGAACCAATTTGAAGAAAACCGAAACACATCACTCCGGCGAGCTCCTTCGCCGCTGGTCAATTTAACCATTCCTAGTGAGTCTCATCGACCATCCTTTTTCTCTCACACATGCAAACTACCTACGCACCTCCCTGACCCTTTTTCTTCTTGTTTTCCCCCATGGAGTCGATGGCATCCCATTTCTCCCCGGCCACCGCTCCTGTTTCCGGTGAAACCAAGCCGCCCCGTCGACGAGCTCCTACCTCCAGTCCTCATCGACGAACTCCGATGCGATGCCGATGGTCCCCTCATCCCCGTGAAGCCATAGGGGAAGACAGCGATCGATTTTGTGCCCCCTACCCTCTTGGTGACCTCGCTGAAGACCACAGCTCCGCCGCCTCTCACCGACGACTACCTCCTGGTGAGAATCCGACTTCGCGAACCCCACCCAACTCTTCGCCTCATCTTATGCGTCAATTATTTGCATTCATGGCGAGTTTTCCTCACGTATAGACGCCGACGTCGAGCTTTGACCAAGCTCCGGCGACCTCCGCGGCGGGCTGACTGTCGTCCTACTGGCACCCAACGTGGCACCCACGTGTAGCCGACGTGGAGCTGAGGTGTCGCCTACGTGGCAGCTTAAAACCAGGAAAAATGCCAGAAAAGAACTAAAACTTCCAAAAATCATAGCAAATCGAATATGAATACAAAGAAGCCCAAATAAAGTTTGTTAGGATCATTTGGAAGTGCTCTAATTTAGTAAAATGTCAAAACAATGTCTCTGTTAATATATTTTTATTAATTCCTTTAATTGTCCAAACACAAATTAATTCACCAGAAATTCTAGGAATGCAATTAAATCTTAATTTTTGGCATGCTTAGTAAAAATATGATTATCTATCACCACAAATTTTGGTTTGGCAAATTACAAATTATTTTAAGCTCTGGAATTTATTTAGTGTGCATGCTTAAATTAATTCTAGTAATTATTCTATAATAAATTGGCCCTTGCCACTTGGCACAAAAATCACTCTTAGAAGCACCTATACCCAGTAAAACACACAAGTCCAGAAACCTAAATTTACTTAATTAACTATATTGATTTGCTCATATCACTATTCTACTTTAATAAATGCTAGTAATTAGAATAATAATAACCAGAGGCTGTAGATTGGTTAAAATGCAATTCACTTATGTCTCTGTTCATGATAAATCACTCAAGTCTAGAATCAATTGGTTACTATTTTTAATTGCTTGATGGTTCTGAAAAACTATAACAGCCCCAAATAAATGATTAACACACATAAAATGATGAAACTTTAAATTGTTTCTTTGAAGCATATGGCTTCAAGAACAGAAGAGCAATTTTAATTAACATTAAAACACAACCCCACTTCTCTGAAGCATATGGCTTCGAGAACATAAGAATAATTTATTTGACATCAAGCACGATGTGCTTGCATGTATCATATCATTGCATATAATGGTGTTACGACAATACCGTTAACACCTTTGTCATCATATAGGTAATGACAACTAGGAACCCAAAGAGGATCATCAGAATGAGACTGAGTCTCAGGAACAAGAGATTGAAGTTGCTAACACTAGTGTCGATCCAGGTAGACCCCGTCTTTCATTCGCAATTTTATAAAAGTTGCTAGTTATCAATATTACTAGTGTCTATGATTATTGTTGTATTAGGTCATAGGAGTTGATTGGAACCCACTTGCTTGATACCCAAATGACCTATACCACTGTCATTAGAACTTTGGTAGTATCGGTACTGTGTTGCTTCGCTTAGTAACTACTAGGCTCGGTAGATATCATTACTAAGAATGAACTTGACCACTGGAACGGGACTTGTAAAAGAAGTTTATTTTGATGTCATGACTGGGCAGGGATGATGCATGTGTAGGTTTGCAGCAACACATGGGTGTTGACTGCGGTAGCCCTGCCTTGTTGAACCTAGGACCCGTCCGAGGTCGGCCCCTTGGTCAAGTATTGAACAGTACCGAATGCATGCTAGTCTATGGGCACTAGTAAACTGATGTAGCATTGATGCGGCAATGAGGACGGTACCTAGTACAGTGGTCGTTGACCCTTCTGTTGCTGGAGTGGGCGGTTCATACCGTGAAGTACTGTTGGCAGGATGGCATGCCCACTCGCTGAGACTGGACCCGGACCGAGTTGTTTTTCATCATTGCGAAAGCTTGCCATATATGACCTTAATTGGTGCGTATGTGTCTTGTATCTCGGGTTATCCCAGCTGGTGTAAATCAATTGCAATTGATGTCCCTCGCAGTAATGAGTACCACTTGGTCACTGAGTCGTCACGTAGTTGCACATGGTACTTGGGAATTGATTATGATGCTTATCGTTGATGATACTATTATTGCTCTTATGTTGTACTTACCTTATGTATTGCTTTATTATCTTATTGTTGCAACTAAAGTTACATTCTATTCTACCAAGTTAATTTGAGAACTAAAACTTGATAGAACTAATAGGTTGCTTAGTGCGAGTCTTTTCAAATAAGCCACCTATTAGAGCCCATAATTCATGGATAATTTACCTAGACTCAAATACTCACCAACACTTTTGGAATTCATTAGTAATAAATCCCTACCACTATGTTGTTTCATTATTTCAGCTCTTTAATGCGGGTAATTGCATGTCAACTTTTGTATTTAAGGACCGTCAACGCCCTGCTACAACTATGATCGCACCGGCCATTTTGCTAAGGACTGCACTGTGTCCAAGCGCAACAATAACAATAATAAGCAGCATCAAAACCAGGACAAGTCTAAGAATGCACCATCTCATGGTGCTCTAGTGAATTACACTAATGCTGAAGGAATCCCTCAGGGTGAGCCTGCGCTGACCGGTACGCTTTCACTCTATCACCGGCCTGTCCTTACATTGTTTTATTTTGGTGCTACACATAATTTCATTAGAAAACCATGTGTGCAAAACTATAATCTCCACACCACCACTATAAATAGGTGCAAGGACTGAAGGCCTACCGGGGGGGGGGGGTGAATCGGTAGCCGACCACAAATCCGAAAACTTTAGTTTCACATCACTAGAACATAACAATCGTTGCAACCTAAGAAATTCTAGTAGGCAAGGACCATACACATGCTAGTGTTCATGATGAGTACACAATGCGGAAGCTAAACCCACTAGCCTATGCAAGCCACAAGTAACTCTATCAACTATAACACACACATGCGGAATAGTAAAGAGGGGGTCAAGGAATGCTCATGATTTTTTCCCAAGGTCTCGAAAGGATGGTGGCTTCCCCTACTCCTCGTTGGACCACTCCCGCCGGAGTTTCGGTCCCCCCTGCCACCAATGTGGAGTTCTCGGCCATGAGCCCGCAATCACTCCCCGAGTGAAGACACGGTGCGCGTCACCGCTGCCACCAAGGCACAAGCTTGCCTCCCTCGAGAACTTGCTAGACTCCCCGAGCCATCACAGGCACTCACTAGCGATGCCCCTTTCATCGGCGGGCTCAAACCGTGTACAAACATGTGATGGCCTTCACAACCAATCATGATAGGTTCGATCACCGACACCTAATCGGTCTAGGTCTCACCAGAGACCAAGAGTAACAACCTAGTTCACACCCTCAAGGATATCCTAGCATTAGATGTGCAAGATGCTCAAGTTACTCTTCACTAGAACTCTCAAGATATGCAATATGTCCTCCCAGTGCCTTCTTCTTTCCCCCTTGGACCTTACCCGATGCTCTCAAGTATTCCACTGGCCAAGACAGGTCTCCAAGACCCCAGCAACAAAGTTATAAAGGTTTCTAACCTCCAACTAGTCGTTGCTCCATGAAATCAGCTTTCTAGGCCCACTGACTGGACTGTCCCGTCACTGCTTGCCTTCAGCTCAACGGCTCTGTCCCTGCTGACTTCTCCATTGACCAGTCCATATGGTCAGTGGACTCGACCATCCGGTCTTTTTTTCTCTGCAGTTCAGAAACATTTCGGCGTGCTGCTTCCTCGCTGCCCATGTCTCAGGCCACTGACTGGACCATATGGTCACTAGACCGGACCATCCGGTCTCTAGGTCTTCCAGACTTGGCAGTTTCCTCGCTGCTCGTTGTAAGCTATGAACAAACCCACTTAGTGACCATACAATCCGGTCACCTCTGACCCCTCTGTCCGGTCACTTCATCTAGAAGCTGAAATTCCTCATCCTCTCTTGACTTTGTATCTCGGCTTCTCTGAATAGCTCCTTGCTTTCTCCAGTGTCACCTAGTGCCTGTGATTTCACCCAGCATTCATGCACATCACCAACTAGACATGACCTAAGAGAAATGACCTAGACCCCCTTGATAGTCCGGTTTTTTCTATGGACTCAAAGCCCTAACAACTAGACAAGTGTTCCTAAAACTTTCTCCATAGCTTGTACTTAGCCTTGATCCATCTTCATTAACCCTTTGACTCCATCAAGCTCATCAAGCCTCCATGCGTGTGGTCATTCTCATCAATCACCAAGGCAACTATCATCTATATGATTTGTAATAGAGTTTAGAGATGATTCCTACATAGACAAGACTCTTGTAGATATTTGCCCACAATTTCATAGTTGTGATCTATCACCAAAACATTCATACCTTGGGGATCCTGTCATCAATGGTCATGAAGCTGACAATATCCCCCTTTTTGCTGATTGATGACAACCACTACTTATCATAATATTAACAAGAAACAACAGGGCTAAAAGAGCTACACTACGATCGAGAGGAACCACAAAAGCATAAGAGAAAAATGCACAAAGTCCTACTCAATCAATCATCAAGAGTTAAAAGGAAAAGAGAGCAAACACACTCTCGATGATAATGCAGGCATGTCATGATAGGATATTTAAATAAAACATAAAGACATGCAATGTAAGTCATGAATGATGATATGCAACAGGTTAACATGGCAATGCATAAGAATTAAAGGAATGCAATCATCATCATGGAAACATACACAGGCATACATGATAAGTAAAGGAAAGACAAAGCACTGCGTATGAAAATAAACCAAGTGAGATCAAGATGAGTCAAACACAGACGAATGAAAACCATGACTCATCAAAACCCACGAACATCACGATAAATCCATCAAAATAAGATCCAAAATTATCTAACTGCCAAAACCAATGTACAAGTATGCCTCCCCTAGAAACATGCTACTCTCGATCGCGCAGGATCTCACTCCCACTCCCCCAAGACCTATGACTACTTCTCCCCCTTTGGCAACAAGCACCAAAAAGTTGGAAAAAGTAAACATCTAAATGCTCATGGTCGAAGGAAGTGGTGCAGCGACGTTCTATGAGGGCTCTACTCCTGGCTAATCCTGTGTTGGATCCTACTGACCTCCCTGAGCCTGTGTCGCCTGAGCATCCATCTGCTCGAAGAAGTCAAGGTATATAGGTGACTCAGTCCCTCTATCCGGCTCTGCTGGTGTGACCGTGGAGGACTCTTGAGCAACTAAAGCCTAGAGAAGAGCAAGATCCACCACATCCTACTATGAGAAGCCTCCACGGACTAGATACTCTGCTACCTGATGTGTGAGAGTGCTGACTGTAGTAGTGGAAGGTCGAGCTATAGCTGTCTTTGGAAGAGTCTCTGCCTGTGGAGCTATCTATGTGGAGTGTACAATCTCTAAGAAGATAAATCTCGTGACTGGCAATTGCTGGTGAATGGAGGGTCCTGTCATCTGTGAAGTAGAAGAGTGTGTCAGTGAGGTGAACAATGCAGATACCGAGAAGGCTGAGATGGGGAAGAACTGAGTCACTGGTGAGAAGGTCTGTGCTACTCCCCATGTCGGTAACACCCCTGAGTGTGACAACTCATTGGACTGAGCTGCCATCAAAGCAGTGAAGGGGCCTGGCTGTGTCAAAAGCTACTAAAACTGTGGTAGGATAGGAACTCCTACCTTCTAGCCAGTCTGTCCTTTGGTGAGCTCCGCCATCTTAGTCATTAGGGTGGTCACTAGTGCCATTTGCTGTTTCTGAAGCTTTGCCTGTCTCCTGATGACCTCCATCATCAGATGTCTATCCTCAGTTGCGCTCTAGATGAACTCACCCAGGCATCCTACAGGTGCTGCTATAGTAATAACATCTGTTGGCACTTCCCAAGTGCCCCTTTTATATGTGACTACCACCCAAATTAGAGTATAATTGATACTAATTTAGGCCATTTACCTATGATATTATCTATATATTTTTATATGCGTTGTTTTGGAGCTTTATTGTAGAAACAGGTAAAATTGACTATTAAAGTGATGCTAGACAAGACAGGAGTCCAGAACCGACAAAAAGCACTGAAGAAGCCCAGTGCACCGATCGGCGCTAGCCTATGAGCCGATTGGCGCAAGGGTATTTTGGCCCACATAAGTGACCGAGGCCCATTCTGATGGAAGTTTATCTGATGTTTATGGAAGTTTATCTGCGCAAGACACTTGAAGATATTTGCTTAGAAGATTTATGGAACTTCAAGATCTCGACGTGCAGTACAAGACTTTATCTCGAAGGAAAAGGCCCACATGGCAGCTGTGGAAGACAGAGGAACCGACTCGGAGCAGAAACCAGAGAGAACACGGCTTGCGCCGATCGGCGTAATCCTGCACCGATCGATGCAACCGACTTATTTGCTAGAAACTAAGACCTTCATGAGTAGAACCCCGACATATACTTGTAACCCCTAGCCGTGATCTCTACCCCGAGGAGGAGGCAACAGAGGGACAACAGATTCATGGGTTAGAGCCACCGGGGCTTGCCCCATTAGAATGGATCACTAGTTGAGTTTCAAGAACCATTGATGTAAGAGTTGATCTATCAAGGTAGGCCATCTCGACGGTGATGAATCTTACTCTATGTATCACAAGGATGATTGAATATGTTGATGATGGTTTTGGTGATTTGTCTATCTTGATTCTATAATCATGCATATGCTTATTCTTATTACTTAGTTCTAGGCTAAGCAAGTTGATATTATCTTAATCGTGGTGATTAGGATAGTATTCAGACATTGTATTGATTATGGTTGCTTGATGATGCCGGTAGTGTGGTTTAGCGGTGACATCACTAAACCTGCGCAGCACTATTGGATAGTTGAGTAGGGTAAGATACTCGCGTGATTAAGGGTTTCCTCTCGGCAAGGATAAATCGAGAGCCGCTCAGAAAGCAGGGTGGTTTTATTCATTATAGGTTTTCATTGATCCATGTAATTATCCATTATGATGCTGTTTAATTAGACTATCTGGTTATGATCTCACTAGTAGATATCCGGCTACTCACTGAATAGTTTTAGCTTTGACTTTAGCTTTGGCCTTGACTTGCACTCTAGTTCAACTTCGCTAGTGAACCGATCAGCTCAACACCCGTGCCGATCAGCTCAACAACTTAGATCCGCAACAGCACCGATCGGCTCAACACCTGCGCCGATCGGCCCAACAACTTAGATCCGCAACAGCGCCGATCGGCTCAACCCTGCGCCGATCGGCGCAATGATAGAATTGTTGTCTGGCGCACCATTGCGCTGGCCAGTCTCCCCTTCATACAACCTGAACTTGACAGTAGCCTTGATTAGATCTTTTACTGTTAACTTTGTTTAATTATCCCTAAGGTCTCAGTGGTTCGATAATACCTTGGAATACTCTAAGGGGAAAAGTGCTACAACTGTACACCGTCCTCTTGCCGTATATAAGTGGGTGCGTAGTAACGACCAACAAGCATCTTTTTCTAGCGCCGTTGTCGGGGACCATAGCAGGTTTTTAAACATTGTTTGATGTATTAGTGTTTAGTCATTGTGCTTTACTTGTCTTTTTAGTACATATATGTTGTTAAGTGAAATTAACAGGTATGGACGGTCCTAAGTCAAACAAACCCTCTAATTACACCGATGATCCAGAAAAGCTCTTACGCAAGAAGAGAATAGCGGAAAAGAGGAGCAAGGCACTTGGAGATTTAGCTGGAGAACCAGTCAGTGCCAGCCCTCGAGTATTATTCACTGTTGCAGATCCAGAAGCAGGAGCGATGGCAGACCTGCCCTTGGTTAATAGTTTCAAGCCTTAATTGGATAAGGTAGTCAAGACAGATTTCCAAGAAGCTCAAGATCATGCTCTATATCATCTAGAGAGGTATGTCGGATTAGTGGCACAACAACCATTCACAGGTTCGGAAGATCCCAATCAGCATCTGTAGTGCTTCCTTGAAGTCTGTAGTACATTCAAAGTAGCAGGATTGACCAGAGATCAAGCACGTGTGCGGCTGTTCCCCTTCTCTCTAGTTGGACGCCCTAAGTAATGGTACAATAGCTTGGAAAATGTAGTAAAGACTACATGGGAAACCTTAGCAGTTGCATTCTTAGTGAAATACTTCCCTCCTGGTAAGACTGAAGCTTTGAAGAATAAGATTCTTGGATTTACACAGAATATTGATTAGAGCATTAGAGAAGCTAGGGAAAGATACAATGAATATATGGATGCATTCCCTCATCATGGTCTTACAGTTGGCAAAACTGTTGAGAGATTCTATGTGGGATTGAATACCCCCTCCCGTCAACACTTAGATGCCTCAGCTGCGGGTTCATTCATGTCAAAGACTCCCACTCAAGATATGGAATTGATCAAATTGCTAGTTGAAAATCAATCATGGGATAGTGAAAAAAGTTCAAGGAACCTACAACCTTCTAAAGGAGTGGCTAAGAGTGTGATTGAGAGGACTCATGAAGACTTGGTTATGGATCGCCTCGATGCTATTCAAAGGAGGTTGGACAATAATCATCATATCCCGAAGGAAGAGCCGCTCAAGCTAGCGGAATCACGTTCCACTTGTGATGAGTGTGGAGAATTCGGCCATGTGCAGAAAGATTGCCCTGAAGAGATGAAGATGCTAGAATATATAAAGAATAGTGGATGGAAACCCCAATATCAGCAACAAATGAGTTCTTTCTCTCCTAGTTCGTCCATGCAAAACTCTATCCCGCTTTGTCTCCAATTTCAAGAGTTCCTTCAAGCTCAAGGAAAGATCAACAAGGACAATCAAGCTAAATTCAAGGAGGTTGATCGTGTTCTTGAAGGGATTAATGACAAGGTGATAGAAATTGGGAGCTCCAATAAGCAGATTTTGAAGCATACCAAGATTATGGAGCAACAGATGGGACAGTTATCACAGGCTATTCAATGCAACAAAGGGGTTATTCCTGGTAATACAATGTCTACAGAGTATGGAAGACCCGCGCCGATCGGCTCACCACTGGCGCCGATCGGTGCGATGGTACTACCGTTCGGCTCACTCATTGCGCCGATCGGAGCGAGGAAGAGATTGACCTCTCTAGACTAAAAATGGGTATGGAAATAGAGGAGCATGGCCCTACCACGTTCTTGGATACTCAACTGTTGACAAAGACAGAGAGAGTGCGGCAACACGACGAGCAATTTGCAAGGTTCGTCGATGTGATGAAGAAGCTTTACATCAATGTCCCTTTTGTTGACGCTATTCAAGTACCTACCTATGCTAAGTACATTAAGGACATGATGCAAAAAAGAAGTCTCCAGCTTCTGAAGAGGTTGTGAAGGTCACTAAGGAATTTATGACGACGATCAATGATGTTGCACCTTAGAAGAAACCTCACCCTGGATCACCAAGCATCAAATGCATAATCGAAACAAGGATATTTGCTAGGTGCTTGTGCGATCTTGAGCAAGTGTAAGTGTTATGCTCTGTCATATATTCACAAGTCTCAATTTGCCAGAATTGGAGCCTACGGGTATGTGTTTGGAGTTAGCCGACTAGTCTGTATGCTTCCCTGATGGAATTGCTGAGGATGTGCCTGTTCAAATTGGAAACCACATCGTCCCTGTTGATTTTTTTGTGCTTGATATGGATAAGAGGACGAGAACCCCGTTGATCTTAGGTAGACCCTTCTTGAGGACAGCAAAGGCAAGTATTGATGTTGGGAGTGGTGAGATAAGCTTCGATATAAGTGGAATTCCCTACTCTTTCAAATTTCGCCAAAGGGAAGAAGAGTGTCGTGCTATTGATGAAGTGAAGAGGTACACGACACCGAGGCAACGTGGCATCGAGAGTGATTGGAGGGGATGTAAGGATAGGACGTCCGACGTATATGAGCTATTAAGATAAGTGAACCTTGTAGTGTCGCGGTCTTACACCCCGCACTGCAACACTAAGGATTGATTGCTCGCGGGGAGGTCAAGCTCTTTGTCCTCTAAATAACTAGAGCGCTCTTGGGAGGCAACCCAATTGTCGGGAGATTTAGAAGTTGTTTAGTGCTTGCGGGAGGGCAACCCGGTGTTTTTAATTTGCTTTCTTGTAATAAAAACAATCTCCTGAATAAAAGAATTAGAAAAAGTGTGTGCTTAATTCTTGTGTGCTCCTTTGTTGTCTGTTTATTTGTCCAAAACTATGTATATATATATATATATATATATATATATATATATATATATAACAACACAGGAATAAAAGAAAAAGACCAAAAATAGGAAGGAATAGAGCTTGCGCTGTTCAGCGCACTCATACGCCGATCGGTGCATTGATAACAAGTCAGGACAGAAGGCTGACGACGTCCAGAATGGAAGAGGAGCTGAAAGCCAACCAGCACATCAATTTTCAAATGAAGATTGACATCTAGCGAAGAAGCGAGGGGCTAGGAGCAAAAATGGACACCGCACCGATCGGTGCGAGACGTTGTGCTGATCAGCGCTATCACCAGATGGGCCCCGTTTTGTGTGCCAATGCTACAGGAACATTGGGAAGAATGGATATTAGGTGAAAGAAATGAACACGAGGCATCAGGATCAGAGCCAGACTAGAAGACGAGGTGCAAGGAACTTGCGCCGTTCGGCGCACTCCTGCGCCAATCGGCAATGGTACCCATGCTGTGCCCAAATTGGCGACATATTTGGTAGGCACTGATTCTTAGGAATAGGTATGATTTTTATGTAGGTTTCCAGTGTAGAGGAGACATGGAATTGAACAAAAGCTGAAAAAGAGATGGCGCCCCGATCGGCGCTGTCCAGAGCCGATCGGCGCAGTCAATCAAGACAACGGGATTCCGTGTTGTTCCCCTGCCAGTCGACATGGTGTACCAGGAAAAGACAAAAAGGAAGGAAACAACAAAAGGGAGGAGAATCAGGAAACAGAGTGGTCAGAGAAATCAAAATTCGAAATGTGCCGATCGGCGCAGCCCCAATCTTTGGAAATTTTTGGCGGGTCCTTCTCCTGGAAGTTTCCCACACTATAAAAGGGAGGCCAAGCGCCCCCAGTTTGGCACACCATCTCGTTAATCTCTCCACCTTCCCCACTACCCACGATCTCGCACATGTTCCGCATTCCTCAGAGATGGATCGTCTCCGCTTCTAACACCCTAATTTTTCAAATTTTGGATATTTTAAAATTTTCTAGAATCAATTAGGTTATTAGTATTTTATGAAGAAAATAAATTATTTTCAAAAGAAAATAATCAATATTAGGTTATTTTAAAAATGTTGGTTGTTGCATTCATGCCTATTAGATTCATTAGGTTTTATTGTATGAGAATGGGTTTGAAAATATAATTAGATTTCGAGTTTATTTTGATTTATTTATAGAAAAGAAACAGGAATAGGAAGAGGAAAAGAAAGGAGAAAAGAAACCCCCGGGCCAAAACCTCTCCAACCAGGCCCACCCCGGATCCTCCCCTTCCCCCTCCCGGTCTGCCATGACCACGGGCCGAATTTTCCTCCCCCGGCCCAGCCTCCTCTCTCCTCTCTTCCCTCTCCCCTCCTGGGCCGAAAGCCTTCCTAAGGACCGGCTCCCACTTCCCCCTCCCTCCCTCCTTTGGCCTGCGCGGCCCAGCCACCCCGGCTCGCCCGCTCGGCCCACCCCACGCGCACCCGGGCCCTCGCACCCCACAGCCCACTCCCTCTCCCCAGCCCACCAGCCCCCGCTTGGCCCAGCAGCTGCACCACCCGCCTAGAACGCTAGCCGCCGCCGGCCTTGGCATGCGTGCCCCCCCTAACAATCCTAGGGTGTCATGCCCATAAATAGGGTGGAACCTGCCCCTCGCGCCCCCCCATGGCCTCCCTTGCCTGCGCCGCGTTGCGAGCTCGGCTACCGCCTGCACAATCGCCACCATCGAGCCGTCACCGACACCGCTTCGTGCCGTCGCCTCGGCCCCTCCTCCGCTCGTCGCGCATCCCGGTGAGCTCCCCTGCCCACTCCCGCCTCGCCTACGCCCCTTCCTGCCATCGTGCGTGCATCGGAGAGCCGCCCCCACGAGCTCCGGCCGGGCCTCCCATGGCGTCGTCGCTTGTGGGGCTGCCGGCGGCAGCCACTCCCGCCGAGCCCCTCCCGTGGCCATCCAATCTAATCTGGGCCAGATTAGATCGAGCCGAAGGGGTACGCGCCCGGTCCATGGTGGACCGTGGACCTCTTCGGTCAACACAAGTCCACGAGCCCGTGGACCTAGTCCACGGGAGTTAGTTTAATTAATTTACTTAATTAAGTTCAATTTTGATTACTTATCTATTAGGATGTAATTTTACACTTAGGTCCCTAGATTTTAAAATAATTATATTTTCATCTTGTAACTTTTATATTTAGGCCCCTGAGTTATTAATTAATTATTTTAATCCTCTAATTTTATAAAAACACCCCTCTTCATAGTTTTAATTATATTTTAATCTTGTAATTTTTCAAAAACAACCCTATACCTTCTAGTAATTTTATTTTAGCCTTAAATTTTTGTAAGTAATAGTTAGGCTAGGCATTTTGCACCTAGGCCCCTAAACTTATAAATAATTATATTTAGGTCCTGTAAATTTTATAGTTAAGCCACTAAACTTTTCCAAAATTGTCTTTTAGTCCCTAAATTTTATACAAAATATATTTTCACCTTGATATTTTACAATGTAGTCCCTGTATTTTTTATAAATTACTTGTTGGTCCCTAAAATTTTCATAAACTATATTTTATATGTATATTTTACAGTTTAGTCCTTATTTGTCTAAAATTACTTTTAGGTCCTTTAACTTGCCTATTTTTATGTTTTAACCCCTAAAACTTCAAATAGCCATAACTTTTCTACCGTAGCTCAGAAATGAGATTCTTTCACCAAAGCGATCGTAGTGTTTAATATTAATTATTCATATTATTTTATATTATTTTACTAATTTATTATTTTAACCTTAGAACTTTAAACCTTTGTAACTTTTTACTTGTAACTCGGATTGAGATGATTCTTGCGCTCACGCGATCGTAGCAACGTGTACTTTTTCATAGTATTGTTTACCTTGTTGTTTGTTACTGTATGGTGTGTTGTTTCTTAGTGTGTTTGTATGCTTGTGTTTTCGGTGTGATGTTGAGTAGGCGAACCACGGTTAGAGAACTTCCGGGATCTCCATCTTGAAGACTTTGAGCAGCAGCAAAAGGAACCAGGCAAGTGTCCTTGATGCATATTGAACCTATGTTTTATATTCCCTCTATCTCTATGCATGCTTGCTAATATTGAATCCCATGTTTCCATATTATTCCTTGTCGCCTGCGTTCTGGTGTAGCTTATTAGTAAGGGTACCTCATGCTTAGTTTGCTATGTCGGGAATGGAAGTGTCTAATGTTAATCTTGACTAATGGTTCACTTTAACATAATGATCATGAGGGATGGTTAATCCTTTTTAGCAACATAGAACCTAGGTGATCCAAGCAGGAGGATGGCAAGGATGGTGTGGGTATGCACGTGTACTCGGTATAGTACTGTGGGATTATGGTGGTACCTGCTTGGGATCACAAGAGTAGTTTGCGGAGCGGCCACCCAGGAAAACCGCGCAAAAGCACAGGGCTGATATGGGTAGGCTTGGTTTAGTATCGAGATGTCTTTCCAATTCTTTGAGCAGTCAAGGAAGGAGGATGGGATGGTTTACTCTCGGACTCAGGTGATGGACGGTTTACTCCTAGCCACGGCGCCAGAGGGGGCTTCTGTAGGAATGGTTTAATTCCGCAGCGGTGAAACCTTAGCGTGGATTGTTTGCAAGCTGGGAAGCGCTCTGAATGACCTTGTGATGATCTCTTGGCCTCACACCTACGGTAGTTTGATTTGGGCAACAGGGAGACTCTAGTCACTGACGGGTGACGGAATCACCAACCTGTGGGTAAAGTTGTGCAACCTCTGCAGAGTGTCAAACTGTTATAATAGCCGTGCTCACGGTCATGAGTGGCCTGGATCCTCACACATTTAGGAAGGTGGTTTATGGGTGGAATTGGTGGGTAGCCAAGTTTGGTTTGGGCGCTGTAACCTGTAGTGTGGTTTCATATGGGCGGTTTAACCCATGATTTGCTACAGATAGTGTAACCTATAGTGTGGTTTCCTATGGGCGGTTTAACCCATGGTTGGCTACTGGTGGTTTAACCTGTAGTGCTGGATAGATGAGATAACTTGGGAGAACTTTTCACCTAGTAAGTAGGAGTGCTTTTCAAATGGTCTTAGGTGTAGTGCTCATTTATGCATATGAACCATTATGTTAGCCTTTCTTCTATTAAGCTTGCATGTCATATTTTTCCCCACTTGCTGAGTCCGGCATGTGCTCACCCTTGCTATTTCCCTTTGTTGTTGTACTATAAACTGCTGCTCAGAAGATGGAGATATGGACTACATTGATGAAGACTACTACTAGGCGTGCGTGCCCCCGGTCAATTGCCTGTGGTGTTATGGTGTCTTCCGCTGTTATTCTACGAGAGAGTCGTACTTAGTCTTTAAAGACAATTATTTATGTAATAATGGTATGCTTCATTAATGACATTGGTTATACTGTTATTCACTCTACTGTCGATATGTGTGAAACTTGTTCTAGGGCACACATATGATAAGCACTTGGTTTTGTCCTTAAAACCGGGTGTGACACCGCTCCTCCGTTAGGAAGTTGGGCAAGAGGCTGCACCGAGAAAGCAGTTCTGGTGGCTGCGGCGAATCGAGTGGTGACTCCTCGGCTAGGGGGGCTCTGGCGCTCGCGAAGACTTGTCGGTGGGCGGTGCATCCACCGGCTCGGCAGCGGCAACATCGGCGCGGTCTCGGCAACATCCACCGAAGCTAGATGAATCAAATACCAACAAAAGCTGGTGATTTTAGGTTGAAAGCCGATCGGCGCGGTCTGAGCTGATCGGCGCAGCAGAGAGCAAAAAAAAATGCTCTACTGTTTGCTAAGGGACTAGCAAAATTTTAAGTGGGGGGGGGGGGGTGGTATATGACATGCTTATTGTCGAAATTCATTCTAATATAGCCATGAATCATTCCAACCATGTGCAATCTGATAATGGGAGTTCCTTTTTCTTCCAAGATCACATTTTTGATGCACATGTCCACATATCCAAAGTGTGAGTCCTTTCTTAAAATTTCTTTGGCCATCTTGTTAAGTTTTTGTAATTCCAATAAAGAATAATCTCCTAGCTTTATAATATATTGTTGATTTATGTTTGTAATCCTTGAATTATCTCACCTAGCTACTCATATAAGCCTTACACTTAATTATTTTATCATTATGATGTAGTTTATAGGTTGAGTGATTTGAAAGATGAGTTATTGCCTTGGATTATTTGGAAGATAGATTCTTTATGTTCACAACAATCTTTTAAGTGATTTACATGTGTGGAAAAGTTATAATTTGTGAGTTGGACATGATCTTTTGCTTTGGGGAGAAACTTTGAGCTTTATGCCCATATTTGAATTATTTTGCTGAATACCAATATGAAATACACTACAATAGAACAAATGCTCAACATTTGATGATTTAAGATATCTTTCATGATAAGAAGAGTATGTTCGTTGATTTTTCTCTCTTTTACTTTACTCGGGACGAGAAAAGGTTTAAGTGTTGGGGAACTGTTGGCACTTCCCAAGTGCCCCTTTTATATGTGAATATCACCCCAATTAGAGTATAATTGATACTAATTTAGGACATTTACCTATGATATTACCCATATATTTGCATATGTATTGTTTTGGAGCTTTATTGCAGAAACAGGTAAAATTGGCTATTAAAGTGATGCTGGACAAGACAGGAGTCCAGAACCAATGAAAAGCACTGAAGAAGCCCAGTGCGCCGATCGGCGCCAGCCCATGAGCCGATCGGCGCAAGGGTATTTTGGCCCACAGAAGTGACCGAGGCCCATTCTGATGGAAGTTTATCTGATATTTATGGAAGTTTATCTGCACAAGACACTTGAAGATATTTGCTTAGAAGATTTATGGAACTTCAAGATGTCGACATGCGGTACAAGACATTATCTCGAAGGAAAAGGCCCACATGGCAACTGTGGAAGACAGAGGAACCAACACAGAGCGAAAACCAGAGAGAACACAGCTTGCGCCGATCGGCTCAACACCTGCGCCGATCAGTCCAATAACTTAGATCCGCAACAGTGCCGATCGGTTGAACCCTGCATCGATCGGCGCAATGATAGAATTACTGTCTGGCGCACCTTTGCACTGGCCAGTCTCCCCTTCATACAACCTGAACTTGACAGTAGCCTTGATTAGATCTTTTACTGTTAACTTTGTTTAATTATCTCTAAGGTCTTAGTGGTTTGATAATACCTTGGAATACTCTAAGGGAAAAAGTGCTACAACTGTACACCGTCCTCTTGCGGTATATAAGTGGGTGCGTAGTAACGACCAACAACATCCTCTGACTTTATACCTATCAGCTTGGGAGGTGCTCATGTACTAACGGACTTAGGAACCGCCATCTCTGGATGAGATGTCTGGTCATGAGTGACTGGCAGTGACTCCTGCTCCTCCTTTCCCATCTGCTGACTAGAGGCTGATTGCGATCCCCTCGGGACTCGAGGAGCATAGCTGGTGGTCACCTTAGGGAATGTGTCATTCTGCTCCTCTATCACTAGGCCCATCCTTTTTAAAAGATAGCAAATGTAGGGAGCGTAGACCAAGTGATGTCCTCCTACCATCTCAGAGATAACCTCCTCCATCTCTTCGATAAGTAAATCTATCAAGTCAAACTGCTCTCTCCTTAGAATAGTTGCCACTGCCCACTAGTGTAGAGTAAACTCCTCTCTATAGCCCGACCTGGGAATAATAGTTCTAGTGACTATCTCTCTAACCACCTTAGCCTCTGCGGTGAGTCTCGCAGGGCCTCTCTCAAAGCCTAGGGTGTGCGGTGGTGGAATGGCGATCGACGCCTATATCTAGTGGTAGCTTCCCTCCCTGTGGTTTGCGGGTTGAAGCAAGGGCCCATAGGCACTCCTGTAAAGCTGGAAGTCTGAAGCCAGGAGCCCTAGGTTAGCTATCAGATCCTTTGTAGTCACATGCTATGGGTGCCCTCTGAATAGGAACCAGATCTCTAAGTAGTCTCTGGAAACCCACAGTGTTGCGTAGAACTCCAGGACAATGTCCTCTCTGTACCTGTATGGAGCAGTAACTAGCTCTGCTAGTCCTGGCAAGTATGTGAAGTACTGCTCCATGTCAGTGCCCCTTCTCATGGCCTCGTAAGTGGTGTACTTATGTGGCACAAACAGTCTGTCCTTGCCCTTCATGCCAAGGTAGCATCTCATACCCTCTCCAATCTTCCTCTATAGGCCTATTCAGTACCTCTCTCCTGCAGCGGGATCCCTGAGAACTGGAACCCACTGCTTGAAAGGGACAAGACAGAGAAATTAAGGTCCTTCATAAGAACCTTAAGAATATCCGTCTCTCCAGCAACCTCTACAAGTCTCTGTAGCCTCCTCGTGCACACTGCACAGGTGCACCTCAGGTCTCCTGCACAGTAAGCTGACCTTTGGGGTCCAGTCTGCTCTGGCTAAGTTGGCTGCTCAGTCTCCTCGAACTCCTCCTCAAGTTCTTTAGACTCCTCAGACTCTGACTCAAAGGTCTCCTCCTCTGACTCCTCCTCCTGCTGCCTGGAGGAACCCTGCTCTACAGTCCTCGGTGACCTCTCCCGATGAGAAGTTGGAGTACGTTGCGGCCACGGTGGTGGAACTATTCCTATAGCCAAAGGTGCAGTCCTCTGCCTAGCGCTCCTCCGTAGTCCCTATGCCTCTGCATCTGGATGCCTGATAATCGGTCGCGAATCAGGTGTCCTGCTTGACCTCTGCATGGCCTCTAGGTGTTGTGCTATCTGCCTGGCCCTCTCTGACTCTGGGTCAAGTCTTGGTCTCTTCTTTCTCTTGGGCTTCTCTGGCATCTTGCCCTTGCCCTTGCCCTTGTCCTGTCCAGTTCCTGCCATCTCTGATATTGACTGCTGTCACTACACGCACGTAGGTATAGACAGGATGAGCATAGAACCTATATAAATCTACAAGCAAAGCACCGCTAGGAATGAATGCATAATAGAAATCCTAGCACTAAATGAAGGACATGATCACTAGACAAATAAAGCAATGTAACAATAGTGATCATCGACTATATGTGGCTGGTGTGAGTTATCTAGTGTGCAGTAAAATAATTGGCAATAAAATCTAACTGTAGACTACACGAGAGATAAAACCTAGACATGCACTTAACAGATAGGCATGGAATTAATTGCAGCTAGGTTTAGAAAATTAACTAATTAATGCAATTAAAGATGGGAATTTGATCTAATTGCATCAATTAACCGAATTGCTCGAAATTAGGGCATCAATCAATGAACAGACGATAACTGCAATACCCTGGGAGAATGTCAATGCCAAACGCCGAGGAACACACAACCGATTGCCAGAAAGATCAAAACTTGGAGTTGACAACAAAGGTGAAGGAGAGAAAAGGATTAACTTTTCCCTTCTTACGGTGGAGCTTGGCTCTGGCGGCTCTACGTGCGCGCGAGTGGAGCAGAGGCGGCGCACGACGGCGAGGAAAACAGGACGGCAGCACTGGAGCACGGCGGCAATGACTTGCAGTGGTGGCGGAGAAAAGCTCGGCAGCACTGTAGTCGCACGGGCGAGGTTGATGCTCTGGCGTGCAGTGGCATGTGGCGGCGTTGGTGTCGGCGAGGGGAGGCGAGGGTGTCGGTAGCGCGTTCTTGGCTTCGGTGTCGAATGAAGAAGGAGACAATCTATTTTGACCTAGGTCAAAAGAGAAACAATGGCCGAGATCCTCAAGGAATAGATCAACGGTTCATATCAGGAGTCGCATCGCGTGATCAACTGTAGTTACCGGACCATCCACTTATTACACCGGAACGTCTGATCCTCAGAATTCTGGTGAACCAAAACTTGTGCAGACCGGGCTGTCTGATCCTCAGAAAGGTTATGCCCGGTCCCTAATTTCCTTCTCCCTAAAGCACTATGCATTACTGCACAGACCGGACTATACGGTCATATGACCGAATTGTATGGTCACTACCAAGATTTCGCTGGAGGAATTTCTCCATTTTCCAAGTTCCCTCACTTAACACCTAAATAATCCACTGCACTTGGAGTATGAAGGGAACTCTCAAACACTGATTTTCAAATAGTGGCTCACCATGGCCTTATAATTTTCACAAATGCCAAATGAAGAATCGAGCAAATAAGAACCAAGGCAATTAAGAACCATATGGGTATGTATGAGCCTTAGTCCATGAACTACGCGAGTAGGTTTAACCACGGAGTTCATAAGAGCTTGCTCAATGGGCATGAAGCACAATCCTTTTCTTTGGTCACACTTGTGAAGATGTAAAAACATGCCATGTGAATGCAAGCAATATTAAAACAAGACACAAAGGAAACCTAACAATGTCAAGTTTGAACCCTTCTAAAGCTTACTCACTATAAGACATACCCTTGCCTTGAGAGAAGCCAAACCACCATCTCAAGCACTCCCCCTTGCTTATAGCTATTTTGAGTGGGTTAGACGTTGACTAATTTTTATAGGTTTTTCTTTTAGTTATTTACACATGCATGGATGCAAAACATGCTAGTCACAAAGGAGTCCTAAGTACCATGCAATGCAAGAGAAAGAAAAATACACTACAACTACCAAAGAACTAACACAGTTACCTCCCTCATGAGTAGATATGACGTTGAGGTCCATGTCACTTGTGGTGGACTTCATATGATCTTCATGAAAGCACTCGATCCACCACCACCACCAACTAGGTCTTGTTCTTGGGAACCCACTTGAACATAGCCGACCTCTCAAGATCAATAATGCACTTAGGCACCCATATGTTCTTGACCTTTCTTTTTTTGTTTGGTGGTCCCAAAGCCTTGGCTTTCACCTTGCCATCCTTGTTCCTGAAAAGCTTGAAATGTGTTTTCTCATGGAACAAGTTAGCGTTAGGTAAAGCAATGGAACTTCTGACCATGGGGCAATCCTTGGTGGCGTGGCCATTCTTGTAACACCTCTCGCAATAGTAATCATCGGCAAGTAGGGATTTGATGAATACGGAAATGGAGTCACTCGTCCCGATGATGTCGAAGGCAGCGGGATATGAACCAAGTCTATGGTGGGAGACATTGTTCACAAGGTTCCTCCTAAGAATTTCCTTGTGGATGGCTCTACCACATGTGAGCCTCTGAAAGCCGTCCATCACCATCTCCCTCTCTTCCTTGAACTTGTGATATTCCTTCAAAAAAATGGCTCAAGAGAAGAAACCTTGACCGAGGTGGTTAGTTCTTCACACATAGTAGAAGCATCACTCTTAGAACAACTAGAGGGAGAGGCAAGATCATCCACATTGATGGCCTCAAAAGTAAGTTCAAGGGTCTCGTACTTCTCGTGTAGCTCTACATGATCACCCTTGAGTTTGTCATAACTTCTATTTAGGGCCTCATCAGATGTGACAAGATCCTTGGGCTCACTCTCAAGCTCAGCAATACGGTCCTTAGCAAACTTACATTCTTTTCTTACCACATCCAATATTTTGGATTTCTTGACGGCCATATCACGGGCTGCTCAAGCATACTCCAAAGCTCGGCACATGAGTGCTCCTCATCATCGCTATCGTCAATGCTCTCGTCTCACTTTCCCAAAGATGGCTCATGGCCATGAGGCACGTGGGAGGTGGAGGAAGAGGTCGTGGTAGTGTGGTCTTGATCATGGCTAAGCCGGCCACTTCTTCAGGAGGATGTGTCACTTGAGTTGTCACTTGTCCACTCTACAACAAGGGCCTTGCAAGAGAGCTTCTTCTTGTAGTCATGAGCTTTGCATTAGCCTTTGCTCTTGTCCTTGTTGAAGTACCTCTTCTTCTATTGCTTAGCTTTGGGGTCTTCTTCTTCTTCATCATCACTTGAGTCTTGAGTCTTGAGTGCTTCTTTCTTGGCCTTAGGGCATTCCCAAACAAAGTGGTTTTCGGAACCACTGTTGTAGCACTTGCCCTTGGACTTAGAAGCAAACTTGTTCTTGAATGTCCTCATCTTCTTCATGAGAGGAGCCAAGTAATCACTCAAGTGATCTTCATTATCATCATCGTCTTCAATGACTGCCTTTTTCTTGCTTTTCTTGCTCTCTCTTGATTCTTGCTTGTCAGCTTGTAGAGCAAGGTGGGATGGTTCAGGATCATCCATCCCAAACTGGTAGCTCTCGAAGGCAGTGATCTTTCCAAGTATATCCTTCATGGTCTTGGTCTTGAGGTCACCTTCAGAGTTAAGAACTTAAGTGTAGCGGAAATATTACAATGTTCAGTTTTAAAAACAGTGGAAGATAACGTGATTAAACATCTACAATTTACAACTCGACGATAATAACAATTGTGATAAATCCGAGGCCATACAGATTATCACCTAGCATCACACAGCAGCAGCGATTACTCAGTCTCCCAATGGGCAGACCATCCCTCAGGGATAGACATATCCCAAGGAAGAACACCCATAGGTAGATCATAAGCATCAGTGTTATTACCTGAAATAAAGAAAACAACAACATGGCAAAGCCTGAGCTACTAAGCTCAACAAGTCTTACCCGACAAGTAATTAAATCTAGACATGCAAAGGCTCAGAGATGGATAAAAGTAAATTTAGTGAACCTTCTAATAACTATAATAGTGTAAGATAACTTGCATGTCAAAGTAATAAGTACAACAAGCAATCTGAAAATTTAATTAAGTAACAAAGAACTTCAGTTCAGATTCACTAAAATTCAATATTCTTCATCCCAACATTCCATTAATTATTATTAGTGAGGTTCTTAAGCTACGATGTGACGCAGTGAACAAGCGGTACTCAGTACTGCGAGGGAGAGCGATTGCAATCATTTTACACAAGCTGGGAAAACCCAAAGTACACGGCATATGCATCATTTAAGAACATGATGTGAACAAGGGTTCCCGATCTTCTGATAGGTTCTGATAATCTTGATTAAGGCGGAGGCGAAACACAAATCGACCCGGCTTCCGAACGACACGTTCTGAACCCCGCAATCGTAGCACAACGTCTCCACTGGTTATCAACCGTTCAAGAACAATTGACCTCGCCAAGAAGGCTTATCCCTGCCTTCAAATCAAGAATACAAGCAAGAACAAAGAAGAATGCAACCAAATTTGCAAGTATACGATGAATCTCATAAGTTGGGGTCTCACAAACCGATCAAACGGCAAAACTGTTATCAACAGAATAATCTAAGCAAAACCCAAGCCCTAATGAAGAGGCGGCGGCTGTATATGAAGACCCTAGGGTCATGCATGACCCCCTGGATGAAACCCTAAGTGGGCTCAACTAGATACATGGCATAAAGGCCGATTACGGTGTTGCAGCACCAGGATAGATTCTGGACATTGACTTGTTTTGACGATTGCCGACGGCTCACGACGAATTTTGATATGGAACCAGATGGGTTGGAAAGATCTTTTTGTTATATTTCCAGGCACATGTAGAATGTTGAAATACGTGTCCGTATGCGTCCTGGGCGTCCATTTTAGTGCAGACTGGTTCTGGGCCCCCAAACAGACTCGAAGTCGATTTTGGATTGGGCTTCCACCTTGGCCTGGACGTCCTTGTTGGCCCATCACGCCTCCAATCACCTCCTCAGCTATATCATCATCATCTCCATGGTTCCTAACAATAATTAAATCATTAGGTAGCAATCTATTCTCAAAATCACATAAACAAAATATTAGAAACGAAGTCACCTGTAAATTCAGGTGATGCACATGAACTTTTATCTTAGTTGGCGGAGTGTTGTGTGTATCCATAGGTGTGATGTTCTCATCATTCTTCCCCTTTTAAATTAGAGTCGTCCTCAACTCGATCCCATCTCTTTCTCCGAATATTTGTCTCAAAAAAAATCGGGAAGAAAAAATTGATTTAAGTTTAAACCTGACGTTTTCTGCAACTTCAAGATTTTCTGTGGGCCACATCCTACCTCTGTTTTAGCTGAAATTTTTTGTGGATTCTCCTCCATTGTTAGTAAGTTGGAGAAAAATATCAAAACAATAAAATCAAAAAAAAAAAGAAATTTGGGATTTCTACTAGTGTTACATCTAGCCCCCTGAAATTTCTGGATTTGGCTGTTTTGCACATAGCCCCCTGTTATCGCCTGTTGTGCCTTTGTCTCCTTGTTTCTACTTTGCTATCACTACTGTTCTAGGACATACTTAGACCAGCAACTAGGGACAAGTTACTTTGCTATCTGTTTTTGATTTATGTACCACTCACATATATATATTTGGCCTTCCTAGCTCTACATATTTCTTCTGGACAGCACACAGGTTATTTTGTGACCCTTGCAATCATGGAACACATCTCTTTGGTATCCTTTGCTTTGGGTTTTAGAACTTTGTAAGAGCTTTGTAAGGAGTCTCCTTTTGCTGTGTTGAGAGGCACCACTGTTGTGTAAATTTCTGGACTCTAGGATTGAACAAAATAACAAGAATAAGGGCGAACCTAACGATGTACCTGAAGCTCTGATAACACTTGATGTGGACATGGGTTTCCAATCTTCCGATAAGTTCTGATAATCTTGATTAAGGCGGAGGCGATACACAGATCGATTCGGCTTCCGAATGACACGTTCTGAACCCCGCAATCGCAGCACAACGTCTCCTCTGGTTATCAACCGTTCAAGAATGATTGACCTCACTGAGAAGTCTTATCCTTGCCTGCAAATTAAGAACACAAGAAAGAACAAAGAAGAATACAACCAAATTTGTAAGTATACGATGAATTTTACAAGTTGGGGTCTCATAAACCAATCAAACGCCAAACTGTTATCAACAGAATAATCTAAGCAAAACCCAAGCCCTAATGAAGAGGCGGTGGCTATATATGAAGACCCTAGGGTCGTGCATGACCCCCTGGACGAAACCCTAAGTGGGCTCAACTCGATACATGGCATAAAGGCTGATTACGGTGTCGCAGCACCCGGACAGATTCTGGATATCAAGTTGTTTTGATGATTGCCGATGGCTCACGATGAATTTTTATATGGGACCAGTTGGGTTGCAAAGATCTTTTCATTACCTTTCCAAGCATATATAGAACGTCCAAATATGAGTCCGTATGCGTCCTGGGCGTTCGTTTTAGTGCAGACTGGTTCTGGGTCCCAAAACAGACTCAAAGTCGGTTTTGGATTGGGCTTCCACCTTGGCTTGGACGTCCTTGCTGGCCCATCTCGCCTCCAATCACCTCCTCAGCTATATAATCATCATCTCCATGGTTGCTAACAATAATTAAATCATTAGGTAGCAATCTATTCTCAAAATCACATACAAAACTTTAGAAAGGAAGTCACCTGTAAATTCAGGTGATGCACATGAACTTTCATCTTAGTTGGAGTGTTGTGTGTATCCATAGGTGTGAGGTTCTCATCAGAACACGTATGACAACTTTTCGCAAAGTCATAATACATGTCGATCCGAATCTAAAAGTCCCGAGTGGGCAGCCATTCCACGGTAACATCGGGAATCTGTCCACTCCTACTGGATCACATGACCAAGAATTTTAAGTTATCGTCCAAGCATGCATATGACAATGCTACATCAGTTTACTAGTTCCCATACACTAGCATGCATTTGGTACAGTTTAATACTTGCTGAACAGGGCCGACAACGGACGGGTCCTAGGTTGACACAGACAGGGCTACAGCCTTGCAAGCCATGTCCTCTGAAGGCACATGATCTTTGCCCTTTCACCTACGGGGCCTGTCCATGTCTCAAATTTTAGTTGCTGATCCAAACGGACTGCCACCTTTCAAGACAAAAACCACCATAGGTACTTTGCCTTCGCCCTTTCCCATACAGACCCGTTTAGTCCAAATTTTATCATTCTTACTTCACATTATCACTATCATCATGTTACTAATATTTCAAGTATTATAATAGTGCCCATACTACATCTAAGCATAATAATTCCTCTATTAACTACCGGTACCTGTATACCATGTCTAAAATAAAATAGGATATTTCTAGGAAATGCAGGTGGGTTTTCATCCAACTTCTAAACTTAATGCACAAACAACCTATGCATATCTAGCAATTTAGTTACTGGAATTAATCAAATTAATACATGGGAATGTTCCGGGGCTTGCCTTGGGCTACAACCACGGAGTTAGTACTGACGTTAGGATCTTCTTGTGCCGAGAAATCCGAGGATACCTTCTGAATATTATCCCCTGGCACGTCCACGTTCCCTATCACAATACCGATATGTCAATGAGGTGAAAGCATAGATAATGCAACAAAATGTGATGCACAAGAAGAATGAGCATATCATTAAAATTTGTTGCTCAACATTGTTCTTGAAGCCATATGCTTCAGAGCTAGCAAGTCTAAAAATAGGAAATTACACATAAAGTTTTCCTATTGCATTTACATATGGTTATTTAAACATTACATGAAATTAATTTATTTAGTAACATAAAAATATGCTACTGGACATGAGTGATCCATAGGTGATTCATATATGTATGAT
This sequence comes from Eleusine coracana subsp. coracana, assembly GCA_032690845.1. Lineage (NCBI taxonomy): Eukaryota > Viridiplantae > Streptophyta > Magnoliopsida > Poales > Poaceae > Eleusine > Eleusine coracana. The sequence continues at coordinate 32,860,168 of CM064422.1, forward strand.
TAGCAAATTTGCCAAGTTTCATTAATATATAGTGAGCCACTAATTAATAATACATTTAGCAAGATATAAGAGTAAATAAATTCTAGTAAAATATGAACAGCAGATAAATTCCTATCAAAATTCATGGTGATGCAATATGACAAGAATGGTTTTTGTGCACAAGCATAAACTCTAAATGTTTACAGAAATCATTATACTGCATTTCCAAGCATTTCAAGGATAAAATCATATTTAATTTCATGTCCAGAAACTAGGGTCATCAATTTATCATACAAACTAAGCAAGTTAAGGGAAAACCAGAACAATTTAATTTACTATTTTATCCAATCTACAACTAAAGATATGAATTTATTAAGATTTAAACTAATTAATTAATACATCAAAACTTTCCATATAAAACATGCATAGTAACATTTTAAATGCATAGTAGTCATCACAAGGAATCCAACAAAATTTATTTTGCAATTTTTGGAGCTATAAATCTCCAGATATGGATTTTACAAAGTTAAAGCATTTTTCTGGATTTTTATTTGAACTTCGAAGTAATTACGAAAATGCCATCAGTTCATTTTTTTTGAACTGACCCAAGCGCGCGCTCGCGCTAGCGCGGCGGCGTGGCTGCCGGAGCGGTTTGGGAGCTCGTCACCAAGTTCTGGAGTCACCGGAGTTGGACTCCGTGCTCACCCAAGCGTAGAGCACGACACGGGAAGCACGCTGGCAGGGTTCGCGAGGCGAGATGCTCACCGGAGATACGTCGACGTCGAGCGGCGGCGGAACAGAGAAGATCGGCGATGGCTTGAGCTCAATGTGAGGGTCAAGGAGAGAGGCGGAGTGGTCGGAGAGCACCAGTGGACTCCGGCGAAGGCCGACGGAGTCACCGAGGCGACGGAGAAGAGCCGGATGAAGCTGTCACCGTGGAGCTCCCATGGTGGCCGATGACGGCGGAAGGGGAAAAGTGGAATGGCGAGGACCTCAAGGCAAAAATAGAAACCAGATCAAGACAAGGACGTGCGTCAAAGAGTTGCGTATCAACGAGAAGAGAAATGAACCCATCAAACTCACTAGTGAAGAAGAATTTCAAGAAGTTATGTACTAATCGCCATGAATAGGGAGCTCGGTTTTTCTTCAAATCCTCCTTAACCATGAAATGGATTGCGGTAAGGTTTGTTCTGGAGATTCTTTGACTCAAGACGCCTCCATCTAGGTCATGAGCTTGGGCTTAGATGAGTTAGCGCGGCGCTGAGCTGAGCTCCAGAGGGTAACAGCAATGGCAACCGGGAGGAGAAGAAAACAAGGCCAGAGAAGGGGTTTTGCGTGGATGAGCCGAGGAAATGGCGGAGGGGCCGAGGAGGAGAGCTGGGCGGAGGATCGAGGCAGCGGTTTTAACCCCTGGGTTCGGCAGAGGAGTGGTGACACGCGGGAGGTGGCGTGTCGGCACGCATGGTGTCGGGTGCCAGCGGAGAGAGAAGGGAAAGAGAGAGAGAGACTGGCAGCTGGGTCCCACTGGAAAGTTTTAACAATTTCCAGAATTTAACTCGGCCACAACTTCAAAAATTGATTTAAAATAGTCCAAACTCCAAATTGACATGGGAAAATTTGTACAGAAAGTTTGAAATGTGTAGGTCACAATGTGATAGGTGTCCAGTTTCAAAATCAAAAGATTTGAATTTGCCAAATATTTGAATTTGAACAAAATTCAAACTTCTAGGAATTTAATTGGATATTTCCTCTTTGAATAAAATTCTGAGAAAATTCCTAAAATTCTTTTATGGCAAACCCTATCACATGGATATTTGGCAGCACCAGGTTGTATGCCAAATTTAAAAGTTACTTCATAACTTAACCATACTTGGGTTTAAATTCAAATTCAATTAAATTTGAAATGTAACCAAAATTGAATTATGACTTGATGAATCAGAACTAGGTGCAATTTATGTGATCAAAAGAATGTAGTGACATTGGGGTGTCACATTTAATCTATCTATAGATAAAGTCGATAAAGTGACTTGAATAATAGATCTAAATTATACCGGTAGAACCTACTAAAATCGCAATAGATCGGTTTCAACCAATGCAGTATTACAATTGGAGTCGACAGAACAGGCACAAAGAAGATCTAATCACTGGATGACTAGCAATCATGTAAGCTTCAAGACCATTGGTGATTCGATCCCTAACGTATGGATGTTTTGGTGATAGATGACAACTATGAAATTGTGGGCTAATATCTACATGAGTGTTGTCTATGTAGAATTCATCTCTTAACTCTATTACAAATCATATGGATGATGGTTGCCTTGGCTATTGATGACAATGACCACAAGCATGGAGGCTTGTGAACTTGATGGAGTCTAAGGGTTGATGGAGATGGATCAAAGCGGAGAACAAGCTATGGTGCAAGTGTTTGGAACACTTGACTGGTTGTTAGGGCTTTGAGTCCGTAGAAAAAACCGGACTATCAAGGGGTTCTAGGTCATTCTCCTACATCATGTCTAGTTGGTGATGTGCAAGGTTGCTCGGTGAAATCACAGGCGTGACAGTGGAGAAGCCAAGGAGCTGCTCGGAGAAGCCGGGAAACGAAGTCAAGCAAGGACGACAAATTTTAGCTTCTAGACATAAAGACCGGACAGAGGGGTCAGTGGAGACCGGACTGTCAGCAGGAGATGCAGGAAGTCTGTCAGCAGGAGACCCTGTACAGACCGGACGGTCCGGTCTGCTGACCGGATGGTCCGGTCAGTAGGGATGAAGCAGGGGCAGAGAGGAGCTTCGACGCGGAATGTTTCTAGACTGGAGAGAGAAACAGACTGGACGGTATGGTCTAGTGATTGGACAGTCCAGTTAGTTCAAGAAAGTTGTCTGGACAGTGCAGCTGACAGTTTTGGGAACCGTTCCAGAGAGACCCGACGGTCCAGTCTGGGAGTGACCGGACAGTCCGATCATTGGGTCCAGAAAGTCAACTTCATGACGCAACGGCTAGTTTGAGGTTGGGAGCCTATATAACTTCGTTGCTGGGGTCTTGGAGACCTCTCTTGGCCAGTGGAATACCTGAGAGCATTTGGAATGTTCCAAGAGGAAAAGAGGAGAGCACTAGGAGAGGATATTGGATTTCCTGAGAGTGCTAGTGGAGATTAACTTGAGCATCTTGCACATCTAAGGCTAGGGTGTTCTTGAGGGTGTGATCTAGATTGTTACTCTTGGTCTATGGTAAGACCTAGACCGGTTAGGTGTTGGTGATCGAGCCTATCGTTATCGGTTGTGAAGGCCGTCACATGTTTGTACACGGATTGAGCCCGCCGGTTAAAGGGGCGTTGCTAGTGAGTGCCCATGTCGGCTCGGGGAGTCCGGCAAGTTCTCGAGGGAGGCGAGCTTGTGCTTTGTGCCGTGGTGACGCACACCATGTCTTCACACTAGGAGTGATTGCGGGCTCATGGGCGAGAACTCCACTTGGTAGCGGGAGGGACCGGAACTCCTACAGGAGTGGTCCAACGAGTATTAGGGGAAGACGCCATCCTTTCGAGACCTCGTAGAAAAATTTTCATTAGAATTCCTTGACCCTCTCTTTACTATTCCGCAATTGTGTGCTCTAGTCACTAGGGTGAATTGTTGCTTGCATAGGCTAGTGTGTTTGGCTTCCGCACTTTATCATATCGTGAACACTAGCATGTGTAGGGTCCTGGCATACTAGAATTGCTTAGGTTGCTTATCTTGTTAGACTCAAGTAGTGGGATTTTAAGTAATTGGATTCGTGGGCGACTTACCGATTCACCCCCCCCCCCTCTCGGTACGCCTTCGGTCCTTACAAATCCTAACGATAACAACTAGAATATCAAATAATGAGAAAGTACTAGTTTAGATTGATAGAGTTACTGAAGTTGACTAATCCAAGTCTCTCACCGATATCGGAGCCGATGCAGCCTACACAAGACGAGGATTTCGTCAAGTAGGAAAGGTTGGCGATGCATCGACTTGTATTGAACAAAAGTGTTAATATTTTCCGTACAGACCCTATTACATATTTATAACCCTATCCAAGGGGTTCTGACCCGACTCGGTCAGTACTCTTAAGCAAACTGACTAGGTTTTATTTCTAAACTAAATCTGAACTAAAAATAAACAAAGATAAAACAACCCTAAATGGGCCCATTCTTTCCCTCTCGGCCATTGAGTTCTTCTATATTGGCCAATTCTACCTTCACTCCGCTGACCTCTAGGACCGGTCAAATTTCAGTGCCAACAGATACCTAAATACAAATTGCCATGACTGATATTTTGATGCGATACACTAAATGAAGATTGCCACGACTGCTATTTCAATGTGATACACTAAAGATTGCCACAACTCATATTTCATTGCGATACCTAAATACAGATTGCCACGACCGATATTTCGATGCGATACACTAAATGCAGATTGCCACGACTGATATTTCAAGGTGATACACTGTATATGTATAGCAGCGCCTAGTATTTTGATGCGATGCCCTCTCTATATATAGCAACGACTATTTTTCTGATGCGATACCCATTAAACCTATAGCAATGACAGGGGTCATCGTGATTCCCTTTGCGCGTATAGCAACTGTAGGTACGTTGTTGCGATTGCAGTTGGCGTATAGCAACGAGGATCAGATGGTTGCATTAGCGGGTCACATGTCACAACGAGCACCTGCGTGGCAATTGCGGATATCGCTACGCCTAACAGACATTGCAATATCACGTATTTGCAACAAGGCTCCATTGACACAATAGCCATTATAGCAACGATGGAGCATAGCTGCAAATCCGCATTACTGCAATGCAATCGTCGTTGCCATATCATCTACACTTAACGCCACATGTCATTGCAACACGTCATAGGTACCGCAACGCTAATAAAAAGCGATGCAATATGCTATCACATCGGCTGCAATTGCGACACCACCCAACGAGCTCCCAATGACCCGAAGTCGTTACGATAACAAAATATTGCAACAAATATACCCCTATTGCATCATTTTCACTATGTTGGAAAACACCAAAAACTTTGTAGTGTCAACGCTGCCAAAGTGTTTAGAAAATAGGGAGAGAGTGAGAGGTAGTCCAGTGGAGGAGTGGGCCTATCCACCTCTTCTCCATACTTGTACCTCAACGGATGCTTGTCATATTTAATAAGTCTTCGTGATTCCTTTCTTGGTAATTAAGTTTCCTTTTTAAGTAAGTTTTATACTTAGTAGCTTTGCTCGCTCAGCGCTCTATTTAGTTAAAGAATTTGGTCTTATAATCATCATAGCAAAAGATTAAGGGAGTAATTGAAAGCATAGACGTGGTGTCTAGGTCGTAAGTTACCTTTGTTTATTGCGTAGTCCAGGTAGGCACTAGGTGGTGACAACTCTATCAGTCTGTTGAAATCCTCCATGTTCGGCTATGTAGTAGGCTCTTGGCTGGAATCGCACCGTGGATGCAGGAGAAAACTGGATGCCCGTTGCAAGCAACCTAGTAGTACTCTTACATTAATTAGGACCTTATACCCATTAGGAATCCTCTCTACCGAAAGCCACATTTATCTTGGTGTCCTTGGTTGAACTTGAATAGAAGATTAGGCACACACATTCCCTATGGATTCGATACCTTGGAATACTCCTGGGTGAATGCTACTTCGGTATTCATACGCTTGCAGATTTATTCTGTTATCATTAAAATACCCAACAGGGAGGATCATAGAAAACAGTGATGTGCTCAAGCACCTGTCCCACATGTGAGTGGAGCATGAGTATCATCTCCATTGCTCTCTCAATTGAGAGCTCATGTCTTTTGTTGATCACATCCTCTAGCAAGAAACCCCTCTCACGAGTTGTGATTTGCAAGAAAAGCCTATCAATCACTTCATATGATGGGATCCTCCGTAGACCTCGAAAGGAGTTTATCCTGCACACAAGATCATAAATGCTCAAGAGAGTCTCACAAATATCATCAATCGGATTTCTGACAAATTCATGAAATTGAAATAAGAGATCCTATTGGTGAGCTTGACGAAGATGTTAAAGTCGATCTTATGGTGAAGGTGGAGGTGCCGGGGCCGTAGTGGTGAGATCGATCATCTCAGACAATCGTGTGAGCATTGTGGTAGGCGCTCATCTCACACCAATGTGTGGTCCACCCGAAGTGCTTGGAGTAGATCTTTTAATGGCACTTGAGGTAGAGCTTCATGAAGCACTTGATAATGAGCATGGTGTAGGTCTTGATCTGAAGGGGTGGTAGAAGCTGTTGCAAGGCAATCTTGAGGAGGGATCAAAGAAGTTTGAGCTCGAAGCTACTTCTTTCCCATTGCTTGAAGATGCTTCATTGTTTGTCTTAAAGGACTTATTCCCCGTCAAGCTTGCGGTGATCTCCTCATCCTTGAAGAGCAGCCGGATCACATCACCACCAAAAAGGTTCTTGTCTTTGATGACATTAAGGGTGATATAGAGGAGCTTGCTGCTTGGGACCAAGGTGAGGATCTTCTCAAAAATCAGTAACTTGAGGAGCTTGAACATAGTCGCTGCAATTCTGTCAACAATACATCGCAAGCGAATAAGAGAGTCAAGTCCTCATTATTATTAGCATGAAAAGCAAAGAAATCAGCAACAAGTGAGTCACTAGCATGATGAACAAATGGCTCAATATCATCAATCCTAGTCATGCTAGTGGAGCAAGCAAGATCAAGAGATGCACCAACATCAATCATCACATTAGGCACACTAGTAGAGCAACCTAACAAGTTAACACAAGAAGAATCTAGGCACTCACTAGAACAAGGCACATCCACACAATCACCATCATACACATGCTCATTGGTAAAGCTATTGGCAAAGTGCACAAGAGTATCGATCAACTCATCTGGACATGGCATTTCGATAGCTTTTAAAGCGATCCTTCCATGAGCCATGATCCGGCCCCGAATGGGATGACGTCCCAACTCAAACAGTCACTACTCAAGGCAGTTGAGCCCTTTGATGACCACTTGGCTCTTATACCACTTGAAAGGATTGAGTGACCGAGGGGGAGGGGTGAATCAGAAAATTGCACTATGTACCAAATTCAACAATTCCTAAACCGAACACTCATCAACTCCTATAGCAATTCTAGTGGTGATCACACTAACAAGATAATAGCCATATGAAAGGAACAACAACCCAAGCATACTAGTGGATCACACAAGGCAATACAACTCCTACGAAACCTTGTAATAAGAACATACAGAAGCAATTAACAAGCTAGCAAAGGAGCTTACTCATGCAAAACTACAAGATAAGGAACAAGAGCACACAAGCATGAGTAGCTCAATACATACAAGGGTGAGCAATCAAGCCAATGCAACTCCTATACATCCTAGTGATCAGATGCGAAAGCTAAGCACTACTAGCAAGTAAAGAATCCTATTCATGCAAGTCTGCAAGATAATCAACTAGAGCAAGGTAAGCACACAAGCATGAATAGTATGGTATGTAAATGTGGAAAGTAATGCATCAAAGTAAGGAGTAGAGAAGGGAATGACTGATGATTTTTTCAAAAGGTATCGAAAGGATGGCACATTTCCCTAATTCTCGTTATACCACTCCCATCGGAGTGCTGGTCCCTCACGCCACCAAGTAGAGTTGTTGCCCACGAGCGTGCAATCACTCCCGGAGTGAAGACACGATAGCATCACCATTTCCACTAAGGCACACGCTCACCTCCTTTGAGAACTTGCTAGACTCCCCCAGCCAACACGGGCACTCACTATTGATGCCCCTTTCACCGGCGGGCACATCCGATCATGATAGACTCGATCACCAATACCTAACTGGTCTAGGTCTCTCCATAGACCAAGAGTAACAACCTAGATCACACCCTCAAGGACACCATAGCCTTAGATGTGTATATATGCTCAAGTTACTCTCTCTAGCACTCTCAAGATATCCAATATCCTCTCTTAGCGCTCCTCTGTCTTCCTCTTGGCTCTGACCAAATGCTCCTAGGTATTCCACTGGCCAAGAGAAGTCTCCAAGACCCTAGCCACAATGTTATATAAGCTTCCAAATTCAAACTAGGCGTTGCTCCATGAAATCACCTTTCTGGGTGTATTGATCGTGTAGTCCGGTCTCTACCAGACTGGACTGTCCGGTCACTCTATAACGGCTCCTTTAGAACTAACACCTATCTATCTTTGGGTGGTCTCCACTTTAACTGGACCGTCCGATTAGTTCATCTCTGTCCATTCTAGAGAGCTCCTGAAACTATGCCCTTCTGTTTTAGCCCCCATCCATAGAGACCGGACCATCCAGTCTGCTGACCATACCGTCCGGTCAGTATGGGTCTTCAAGCAAACATAAACCTCGCAGACTACTCTCTGATCTCCTAGTGATAGTATAGTTTGGTCTCCATTGATCCCTCTATTCGGTCACTGCGTCCAGAAGCTGAAACTTCTCGTCCTTGCTTGCCTTTGTTTCCCGGCTTCTCTGAATAGCTCCTTGGCTTCTCCACTGTCACCTAGTGCCTATGATTTCACTGAGCATCCACACACACATCACCAACTAGCATGACTTAAGAGATGTGACCTAGACCCCCTTGATAGTCAGGTTTTTCCTATGGACTCAACGTCGTAACAACTAGACAAGTGTTCCAAGCACATGCTCCGTAGCTTGTCGTTAGACCTGATCCATCTCCTTTAACCCTTGGACTCCATCAAGCTCATCAAGCCTCCGTGCTTGTGGTCATTATCATCCATCGCCAAGGCAACCAACTACAATCGAAGCTGAGGAAGTGAATTGGAAGAGATGCATACAATGGACTTGATGTTGTAAGCTTCATGACCAGTGATGATGGGATTCCCAAGGTATGAATGTTTTGATGATAGATGACAACTATGAAATTGTGGTCGCCTTGGTGATTGATGACGATGACCATAAGCATAGAGGCTTGATGTGCTTGATGGAGTCCAAGGGTTAATGGAGATGGATCAAAGCTGAGGACAAGCTATGGAGCAAGTGTTGGGACCACTTGTGTAGTTGTTAGGGCTTCGAGTCCATCGGAAAAATAGGACTATGAAGGGGGTCTAGGTCATTTCTCTTAGATCATATCCAGTCGGTGATGTGCATCTATGCTCAGTGAAATCACAAGCACTAGGTGATAGTGGAGAAGCCAAGGAGCTGTTCAGAGAAGCCAGGAAACGATGTCAACGAGAACGAGGAGTTTTAGCTTCTGGACGAAGTGATCGGACAGAGGGATCAGAGGTGACCGGACTATACGGTCACTAAGAGGATTTGTCTGGGACTTACAATGGGCAGTGAGGAATCTATCTGTGCTGGGAGGGGTAGTGATCGGACGGTCCAGTCTATATGGCTTCACATAGGGCAAAGAGGACGGAGCGCCAAAATGTTTCTGGACTAGAGAGAGAAACAGATCGGACGGTCCGGTCAACTGACCGTACTGTCTAGTCAGTGGAGAAGTCAGCAGGGGCAGAGCCGTTGGATGACTGTAGTGACCGGACAATCCAGTCAGGCAGTGACCGGATAGTCCGGTAAGTTGGCCTAGAAAGCTGATTTCATAGAGGAATAGCTAGTTGGTGGTTGTAGCTTTCAAAAATCACTAGAATATTCCTGTAAAAATAGGTGAAAATATGATCAGACTATTGTATGCCTTAAACTCTTGCATCATTGATTCTCGAAGTGAAGCCACGAGTTCTTGCTTCTCCACGTCCTTATCGGCAGCTAGCTGTGCAAGAAGCTCTTTTAGTCGTAGAAGCTCATGCACTTGTTCTTGCACTCTCCCCTGAAGCAGTTGCTTTTGGTTTGTATTCCACATGTAACCTTGGCCACGTAACTTGCTTGACTTGGCGCTAGTAGTTTCCCTGTACGTTTGCTAGAGAAGAAAGCCCTCTTTACAAAAAGGAGATGTGTTACTTTTTTCTTCGTCTGGACCCAATTCAGATGTATGCAATCTCTTGGTTGTATTGCTCTGAGGAAAAGAAACAAATGTATGCGATCAATGTACGTACTGTTATCACAAAATGAAAACAAGTTCACAAAGTTTATAGCACTCACATAAATACTTGAAGTGTTGAGAGAGTGGAGGCACTCCCCTCCTTATATAGGGGCCAAGGTGGTTCCTGAGGTGGTAACTGTCTCCCTAACCTGACCAGCCTACCTTAGAAACACGGTAACCGGAAACATGTGGCAGTGGTTTGCCCGAATAGGGGTGTTCAACCGAACATGAGTCGGCTTCTTCCGTACCACACTTTCTCTAGGGCACTGATAGGTGGGTCCCATTGTCAGTTAATCCTGTTAGACCCTGTGGAACGTCAGTTTGCTCTGTGTTACGGGCCTGTGGATCCTTGTGTTGTGTTTGATTGGCCAAAAGTGTGCTTTCTCCCTTGATGACATGGATTTTCCCTCAATTACGTGGGTAAATCACCTACAAGTAAATATTCACCAACACTTGTGGAATTCGTTAATAATAAACTCTTACCACTATATTGGTTGTTTACTTTTATAGTTTCATGCAGGTATTTGACGGTCGGATTTGGTACTTAGTGACCATCAACAAACTCACCCACACTTAGCCTTTTCTCGTCCTCAAGTAAAGGAAAAGGACTAAGGTGGATCATAATTTCCAAATTATATGATGCTAGCATGCAAATTATTGCAAACCATACCTGTACCAATGGACTTTGAAGTGTCTACCATGCATGTCACCTTGGACGGTTGAAGAATGGAACGATATAGATTCTACTCATCTCTACTCCTTGTGCTAAGTAACTTGGGTTTTTGAAGAATTTTCAAAGATAAAACAAAGTTGTACTCCTCAAGTGATTCTCTCAAGTCAATCATATGTGTGTGAATCATCACTGAGGCTTTTGCTATTGCCTCTTTTTGTTCCTACCTTTACAGATAGGCTTATGTGGAGCTCAGGGTAGGAATTAAAAAGAAGGCACACCTGTGCTTCATATATTACCAAGTCAAAAACCGGATCCAACAAGAAAATAAGTCATGAATCATCAATCATGTGTGTGCACATATATTGATGGAATGGATATGGTGGTGAAATATGGGCACTCTTCTTGATATCCTCTCGCTCTTCTAGTTGAGAACATGGGCTATCTCTCTTCTTCCTTTTTCCCTTTTTTAGAATACATGACAGCCCATGTCTCTTTTTGCAAGTATAACTGGAGAGGGAGTTTTTCAAAGCATGGTGGAGCACTTGAATTAGTGGATGTATGAATACCCCTTTAGGTGTAGACTCTCTCTTTCTTTGGAATGATATTGAGCATGGCTATTTCTTCTCTATGGGATCAATTGAGAGAGAGTCATAACAGGATAATCATGGAGTATTTATTTTGGTGGTTGAATGGATGATGATGACAATGGTTATGCTAACTTCCAATGTAGAAGAATAACATTTGAGGGGAATGTGCACATGAACTTGATCAGCAATACATAACAAGCATCTCACTAGGGTCACCACAATTCGACACAAACAACATATGCATCAGGTTTTTCAAATGAATCTATCATATGGCTCTAGTGGGATATTTCTAATCATTGAGGAGTAAGCTTGTAGATTTTAAATTTTCAAAACGAATTCCCAAGTACTTTATGCAATAGAGAGCAAGAATTACTTCATCAAACCATATCTCACTAATCAACAACCTAGGTAGCATGTGGTCCCTATGAATATACTCCACTAGCACTAGCATAAGACCAAGGAATAAAGAGCATGCAGGCCAACCATGGAAAACATTGAATAATTGGGAGGTCATCAAGGTTGATTTTAATTTTCATGTTTAGATTTTATAAATTTGTTACAAGAAAATAAGTCAATGCACGAAAAAGGGAGATAGAGGGATAAGATGTGCAAACTATCGCACTAGTAGATGATGCCGAGCAGGGCAAAGTGGGTCCAGTCGACCTGGAGGGTTCGGCTGAATCGTCCTAGCATCTAGCCTGGTCACCGTATGACGTGGTGCTCCGTGCAGTGTTGTTCATTATATTTTTTCCGATGAGATCTTTTCTTGCACATCGAGAATCCTAAGGATCCCCCCCATACTTGTTCGCTTGCCTGCTCTTTTATTTGACACAACAGAAACAAACAAAATGGGTTAAAAGGAAAACGAACTCTACCGGCTTTATGGGCCCCGTAGAGTCACAATTATGTTATTAAGTTATTTACTTTATTTATCTTTTTTTTTCAAGGTGCACTACAAAATTGAATTGAAAAAATTAAAAGGGAAATAAACCATAGCACCTTTCATTTTTTTTCTTTTTAAGAAAGGCATGAATGCAAGAACTAACAACAACTCTAAACCAAGAGGTAAGTTGGCATGAATGGAACTTAATAGGTGATACTTACAGAGCTCCCCCACACTTAGATTTTCATATCACTCAGGCACAATAAATCAAGTGTGTAGTGTTGCAGCCTTCTCGTAGTAGGTTCTACTGCCAAAAGTACCAAGATGTCAAGTTGATGCAGCTCCCATGTTCTTAGACAAAGTGTGGCCATCGTTCTTTTCAATCCTCACTTGAAAGGGTTAGTGACCAAAAATACCCAAGGCAAATATATCATAAAAACATGTGCTTGCAATTATTTAATAAAGGAAAAAAAGGAAATGATAATTTGGGCCATCTCCCGGTAGTGCTTTGTTTATAGTCAGAAGCTCGACTACGAGGACTTCATGTTGCAGCCATTATTGGCAATGTAGTTCCCATCGCACAACCAATTGTTGATGTATCAGTGGAGTCTTTAGCTACAAGGTTAGTGCCAAAAATGAAAAGTACGAGATTTTCAATATTTGTGATAAACAAAAGAATCTACAACCATTCTTCTAAACATTTTACTAATGAGGGCCATAAGGTGGTTGTAGTCCTCGTAGGTGCTTTTAGCAGTAATCTTGATTGACTCTAGAGATTCCTTATATGAGCATGCATCTTGTGGTTGTTCAAGGAAGAAGCTTCAATGCTCATTAGTTGAATTAATTCCTTCTGTCTCTAGAGTCAATGTATCTAACAATCCAATGGACTAATGGTTCTCCTCCTCAAGAGTTTCATTGAGAAAGCTTATTTGTGATTCTTGATCACCATCAAGAATGGAGTATTGAGGACCAAAGGAAAAAGGCATAGGCAAGAAGGATGATGGTTTGGGTTCAAAAGGATCAAGAGTTTCTCCCAGCTTTGTCCCCTCCTTGGATACAATGCTTTGCGTCCTCATAAAGAACAAACCTCGAGCGGGCGTGCTTGAAGTGAGGCATCACCATAGGATTTTCTAAGCAATTGGCTCTGGTGGTGAAAGCGGTTTTCCAAAGCTTTTCATTTAGGATCCCTAGAGATTCACTCTTATGGTGAAGGATTTCTAGTGGGAATCCTATGAGAAGTTCAAAGTCGATGATAGGAAAGACATAGAGGTCTAGGCAAACATCGATTTTGTCCATCTCAAAAGGTACAACCCTCGTGATCCACCAAAATGGAAAGGTTACTCCTAAGGCATCCTTGAGGAGTGTGTCATTTGGCACAAAATGTATGTCATCCAAAAGTTGCCAAGCTATGAACTCAGGGATGATATTGGATCCTATGGTGCGATCATGAAGGGTGCTACAACATTTCCCTTCATATATCAGGAAATGGTAGAAGAAGGAGAAGAGATTTGGATTTCTCTTGAAGAACATCTTTCTTCCTTTAACCACTCCTTGTTAGTGGACTCATGTAGGATTTCCTCTTACAAAGGCTCGAGAGGTGAAAGAGATGTTGTAGGTTTCTTCTACCAGAAGTGATTCGAGGTGTTTTCATGTTTATCATATAGGCCTTCCTCTAACTCAACTGGCAACCCTAAAGGTAGAATTTCTCCTACCTTCTGAGTGGTCTCAACAGTAGAATTGAAAGGTGAGATAGCAATGGGCTCGAATTCATGTGTTGAGAGACCCTCGTGGGTTGGCTTATGTACTCTCTGGATAAATGGATGGTCTCCTTCCATAATAATGGATCTAGGGGGGGGGGGGTTCATACGGGAATGTTGTCATCGATTCGTTTAATGTCTCACCCCTTGGGAGAGATTCTATCAAAAAAATTTTTGATTGACATATGGAGATAGAAGATACGCCTCTCCCAAGTCTTATGCCAAGACTTTCTAGCTTTGGTCCATCCGGGTATAGCTCATCCAATGGATGCCCGATCAAGATTTGGAAGTCATATACATCAACTATGTGGAAGTCTAGGATAGTCTCAACATTTCCATGGTTCACGGGCACGTTTTGTAAGGTCCCAAATCCTTCTAAGTGCTGGCCTAAGGGTATTTGGAAGGATTTGCTAATCGGTGCATGGGGCTCATCGCGTATGAAGGCGGTAGCAATGGATTTGGATATTAAATTTGCACTGATTATGGGACCGAAACAAACATTCAACTTCATCCCTCTTATATGGCATTGAATGATTGAATAAGGAGGTGTAATCCAAACTATATCATGAGGATGTTCTCCCTCATTCAACCATTTGTCTCCTGGCATGGCATAGCACTCCCTCTCACTCTTGGAATTGGTGGGTTCTTCTTGCAAAAATAATTTGAGGTGTCCTAGTGGTCTTGCGAAAGACCTTCCTCGATCATAAAAGAGAACTTAGGGGAATTTTCTAATTGAGACATTGGGACAGAAAAATGTCTTCCTCTATATTTGATGTGTAGCATCTCCTTGGTTGGTACATCAGAGAAAAGTCTCTTCATGGGATGCCCGATTAAAATGAAAGTCAAGGAGAGTTTTGACATCTTTGTACCTTAAAGGCACATTTTGCAAAATCCCATATCCCTCTAAAAGGGATCCGGAGGGACATTGAAGAAATTTGCAAGTCGGTGCAAGGGTTCTTCACCTAAAATGGCAAAAGTGCAAGCATCAGAAATGATGTTAGCACCAACAGTAGGATCATAAAGAAGATTCACCTTTTCTCCTTTTAGGAAGCATTGAATGGAAGAGAAAGGGGGGCTAATCCGAATTAGGCTAGCAGAAAACTCAGCCTCTCTCACCCGCTCATTGCTCATGCTTGAAGGAAAGGCTCCTTAAGAGGATTGTGAGAAGATATAGGTGATTTCTGTTGATAGCGACAACTTGAGGATTTCCCATGATCTTTCAGAAGATTATCCTCGAATTGGAAAGGGAGGTTTGAACGTTGGATTTCTTCTTTCTCCATTGCTCGCGATTCATTTGAGGTCTCAATAGATGAATCAATGGATAGGCAAGGATTTGGCTTAGGTTCAACTAGTGGGGTGGCCTCAATGCTCGACGAAGTGTCCTCCTGAGGGGTTGTCTATAGTCAGCAAGGAAAGAAGAGTTTTCTTGGATAAGGTCAAGAATAGCTCTTCCTTCTACAGGCGTCTTGTGGATGAACGAACCTCTGGCAGTTACGTCTCGATATAGTGAAGACACCTTGCTTAAACCTAGACAAAAGTGTTGCAAGAACATAGGATCGTGCAAAGATAAGTCAGGGCCAGAAGTGGTTAACAAGGAAAACCTGGCACAGGCTGCACCTATAGTTTCCTTCCTGCTTTGACGAAAGTCAAGAATATCCCTTCGCCGAGAGACAATGTGTGATGTAGGACAGGACACGAGACAAAGCTTATCCCTAAGCACATTCCAATCACCATTCGTACTGTTAACGAAATGCGTGTACCATTGTTTCACATTGTCCTTGAGGGAAAAGGGAAACAATTTCCACATGAGAGTATCTTGAGTCAAGCCTTTGATCGATAGCCATGACCACAAATGCTCGAACTCTTGCAAATGATTGAACTGATTTTCGCTATGTAACCTCGAGAAGGATTGTTCCCGAACCATGGCTATAAAGCCAGGGTGAAGCTCAAAGCCAGATGAATGAATTGGGTCCGCTAAACATGGCGGCTCAAAGAACTCGCCTTAGGAGCAGCGAGATCGTCAATTGATAGCTGCTCCATGGTAGAGAAGAGATGAGAAATAAAGAAAGATAACAAGATACGAGGCGCGAACTGGGATCACAACAACTGTTCCCCAACAATGGCACCAAAAAACTTGTTGGGTATTTTAACAATAACAGAATAAATCCGCAAGCATACAGATACCGAAGTAGCTTTCACCCAGAAGTATTCCAAGGTAACGAATCCATAGGGAACGTGTGTGCCTAATCTTCTATTCTAGTTCGACCAAGGGCACAAAGATAAATATGGCTTTGGGTAGAGAGGATTCCTAATGGGTATAAGGTCGTAATTAAGGTAAGAGTACTACTATGTTGCTTGCAACGGGCATCCAGTTTTCCCCTGCATCCACAGTGCGATTCCGGCCAAGAGCCTACTATAGACGAATGTGGATGACTTCAAAGGACAAATAGGGCAGTCACCACCTACTGCCTACCTCTAGCAATCTGTGGACTATGGGATAAACGAAGGTAACCTATAGCCTAGACACCACATCTATGCTTTCAATTACTCCCTTAATCTCTACATATGATGGGCCAAAACTAAGGTCTCTAACAAAATAAAACACTGAGCAAGCAAAGCAACTAAGTATAAACACTTAAAAAGGAAACTTAAATACCAAGAAAGGAATCATGAAGACTTACTAAATATGGCAAGCATCCGTCAAGGTACAAGCGTGGAGAAGAGGTGGACAGGCTCACTCCTCCTCCGGACTTCCCCTCACTCTCTCCCTTTTTTCTAAACGCTTTGGCAGCGTTGAGCCTTATGGAAATGAAGTACTAAACTCTATAATGAAGTGTTGAGAGAGTGGAGGCACTCCCCTCCTTATATAGGGGCCAAAGGTGGTTCCTGAGGCGGTAACTGCCACCCTAACCGGGCCAACTAACACTAGAAAGGCGGTAACGAGCGACACGTGGCAGCGGGGGATGATAGGGCCCACCCCATGTTCAGCCTAGTAGGGGTGTTCGGCCAAACATGAGTCGGCTTCTTTCATTCCCTGCTTTCTCTGGGGCACTGACAGGTGGGTTCCAATGTCGGTTATCTCCGTTAGGCCCCGTGGAACCTCGGTTTGCTCTGTTTATGGGCCCGTGGATTCTTGTGTTGCGTTTTGATTGGCCAAAAGTGTGCTTTCTCCCTTGATGACACAAATTTTCCCTCAATTACGTGGGCAAATCACCTGCAAGCAAATATTCACCAACACTTGATGAATTCGTTAGTAATAAACTCCTACCACTATATTGGTTGTTTACTTTTATAGTTTTATGAAGGTATATGAGGGTCAGATTTGGTACTTAGTGATCGTCAACACTCCCCACTACTACATCGGCCTCAACAATGTGCACATGGGGGATGGTCATCAACAATGGAGATATCATGCTCCTCACTATCCTATTTGGAGTAGACTTTAGGAAGAGATTGCAAGGATCCCTAATTGTGAGTATGGTCTCATGGCTTATAATGATGAGGTTAGTGCAAGTCAATTGAGCAATGCTTTGGATACTAACCCTTCTTCCTCTAGTGCTTGTCTTGTGGCTACCACCAGGGTCAACTACAAGAGTGGAGGCACCCATTGGATACTCGATAGTGGGTGCACCCAACATATTACCGGGAAGCCAACCATGTTCACCAACATTGATGAAAACGATGATAGTGAGAAGGTGATGTTTGGGGATAACTCAAAAGGGAGAGTTAGAGGCTCGAGCAAAGTGGCATTACAAAGGATCTCCATCTCTTCAAGGCCTTTTCTTGTGGAAACCCTCAATTTCAACCTCCTGTCTATTGGTCAGCTTTGTGACATGGGATTCAAGTGCGCATTTGATGAGGATGTTGTGATGATTGATAATGCAAAGAAATGGTTAGTATTTCATGGAGTGAGACATGGGAACTTGTATGTCACAGACTTAAAATCAAGCAATATGCCACCAAGTACTTGCCTATTCACTAAGGCAACAAAGGGATGGTTGTGGCATAGAAGACTAGTACATGTTGGAGTGAATCAACTCACAAAAATTGGTCAAGAGGAATGTAGTTGAAGGAATCAAGGATGTCACCTTTGAGACGGACAAATTGTGCAGTGCTTGTTAGGCTGGAAAGCAAATTGCATCATCTCACCCCACAAGGTCATTGATGTCTACATCTCGTCTTGTAGAGCTCTTACATATGGACTTGTTTGGGCCAAGATATTACAAGAGTCTGGGGAGCAATCTATATTGCTTGGTGATTGTGGATGATTACACAAGATACACTTCGACCTTCTTTCTTGTGGAGAAGTCTCAAGCAAGTGATATCTGGAGAAAGTTTGCAAGGAGAGCAAAGAATGAATTCAAGGCCAACATTGTGAAGATAAGGAGTCACAATGGGACTGAGTTCAATAACACAATAGTCGAGGAATACTGTGACAAGAAAGGAATCAAGCATGAATTCTCTGCTACATATACTCCAGAGCAGAATGGCGTAGTGGAGAGGACGAACAAGACACTCATCACTCTAGCCCGTGCAATGCTAGATGAGTATGGAACTCATGAAAGGTTTTAGGCTGAGACAATCAACACAACTTGCTACACCTCCAACTGTGTCTATCTCCACCGTTTATTGAAGAAGACACCAAATAAGCTATTGGTTGGACGGAAACCTAATATTTCCTATTTTTGAGTCTTCGTCTGCACTTGCTACATTCTCAAGAAGAGGAGGAAGCCAGGGAAATTCGGGAGCAGAACTGACAATGGCATTCTTGTTGAGTATTCAGGGACTTCTAAGGCATACCGGGTCTTCAACTCAGCCACAGGATGTGTGGAGGAATCATATGATGTGCAATTTGATGAGTCAAAGGGTTCTCAAAAGGAAGATGAATTTCATGAAGTGAATATTAGAGATCAACCAATAAGAGAAGCTATGAGGAACATGCTCGGGGCCAAGATTTTATCCCATGAGGCCAACGATGATATTAGTGAGCCCTCTACTCCACCACCTCAATTAAACTCATCCTTTAAGGTGCAAGAACCAACCCAAGATGCTATTAACACACCCACTAGCTCCCCCCAAGATTCATTGAGAGTGCATCCACCTACCTATGAGGAAACTCAAGTGAGAAGTGAGCCACAAGCTTCCCCACATACTTCACCCTGAGCCACTTTTCTAAGCTCTTCACATAATACCACCTCATCCACACCAAGCTCGAGTTCTAAGACAACAAAGCATATGAGTTATTCCCCCACCTCACTAAGAATCCAATACACCCATATCTCAAGAGAGAAAGAAATCCATGATGCACAAGATATCTCACTGAGACCTCCTCCCACTCAAGAAGAACCTCTTCCTAGATCCAAAGCCATCAACAAGGATCACTCACCTAACTAGATCATTGGGAATCCGTATTAAGGTGTTAGGACAAGAAGAAATCAATACAATCCCAACTATCTGAGTGGAGGAAATGATGATGAGGCAAATGTTGCAATTGAGAACTTCTCTTTCGTCTCCATGATTGAGCCCACAACTATTGATGAAGCTATGGATGATCACAAGTGGGTTATTGCTATACAAGAAGAGTTGAACAACTTCAGAAGATACAAAGTATGGAAATTGTTTGAGTGGCCCAAGAATCATAATGTGGGTGGTACCAAGTGGATCTTCAAGAACAAGCAATATGAGAAAGGAGCCATTGTCAAGAACAAGGCTCGCCTAGTGGCCAAGTGTTATTCTCAAGTGGCGGGTATTAACTTTGAAGAAACATTTGCTCCCATAGCATGACTTGAAACAATTTAGATCCTACTTGCGTATGCATCACATAATTGTTTCATGCTTGTTGGTATTTCTTAACGTTGCATCAAGAATATGATTATTCTTGGTACGATGCCAGAAATAATGGTTGGCGTTTATTACACTTTAAGATAAAAATGAATTAATCCGCAAGCGCATGAAACACCATTGTAGCATTTCACCGGGGAGTATTCCAAGGTATCATATTTATTTTCCACAGGGAAGCTAGGTGTAACATTATCTTGGTTTAACAAAGATATAACTGTAAGCGTTTATACCAACTAACCAATAACGGGGGTAAGGATGTTCAATAATAATAGGGGGGTAGCAACATAGGAGAAATCCACACTATGATAAAGGTAAATAAATAAAAGAGATAGGTTAAGCTAGCCGGGAGGACAGCAAGTCTAAGTCTAAAATTTCTAAAAATATATCTTTCCAAAGTATATCTAAATCAAGCGTCAAAATCCTAGTTACCCGGGTCGAGTGCTTACACCAAATTCTTGGTGCAGCCTCAAGTCTTTCACCTATTAGCTCACTTCAGGGCACGAGAACGTTCACTAATATGGGCCGGTAACTAGACTCTCTACTAGTGGGTACGCTGACGCTACACAACCCTGACTAAGATGTCCCGAACGTGGTGGTTACTAAAAGGGACGGACAGGGCTATCACCACCTACTGCCTACCACACAGCCCGTAGGGAAGAATGCAAATCCAGCTAGTGTTAACTTAGGCACCACGTCTACGCCTTCACTAGATATTCTTCTGTTGGCCTAGTGGAAGAATAGCCAGGAAATAACCAAGTCTAAGTTCGGAAAGAACTAAACTTAATTAAATCCTAGCCGGGAAATCCGTGAACTATGCAACAAAGTTTCTTCCCGGATAATGTAACTTAAGGAAAATTGACTAAAATAAGATAAATACTTGACAAGATACAAAAGAAAAGATATTTATATTGATAAGGGATAAGTCTTACAACAAGAGAAAAGATATAAGAGAGCTCATACCAAGACTCCAAGACAATTCTGGAATTCGGAGTGATGCCCTCTAACTCCCGACTAACTAACCTACTGTGATACCTAGGTGTCTCATTTCAATTTAACTAGCATGCCAGCATAGAATTTGAGCTCAAGTAGAAAACATGAAATAATAGAGCCATTTGAAAAGAATTTCCTTTAAGTTAAATAAAAACCCCTGCAATCAAGAATGTGAAGCAAATAAAATTTTCTATAAAACATAAGCCAAATAATCACTTCATAATTATGAGAATAATTAAATAGAATTTTAGACAAAAAATGAGCATTTTATCTTGTTTGGAAATAACCCAAATAATTAATTTAAGTCTAGAAAGCTTTTAAGTTTGAATTTAAATTTCTAAAAATTTTATTACTATTCTAAACATGTGGTCTTCACCAACCTGGCCCACACATCATGAAGAACACGTGTACCAATGTTTACCAATAATTGAGGCCTGTAGCTACTCCAAATTTAATAATCATAGAAATAGGGACTTAAATGCTATTTTGAAAAACTTTGACGGGTGAACAGGGAAGTTTCCCTGTCTACTTCCTCCTGGCACCAAGGGCAGAGAGAACCCCCGCTCACCGGTTTCCCCCGCCTCGAGACTCGACGCCCCTCTCGCGCACGCGGCCACTGTCCCATCACCCCTGCCTCCCGACCACCACTCGCCGCTAGCCACCATTGCCGTGAGTTACCTTCCCTCTGCCCAACACTGACACGACTCCTCTACTGTGCCGGCCTGCCTCTCCGCACCCGACCAAAACCGTGCGCGTGATTGCCCGTCATATGGCCACTGCCTACTCGGCCACCTGCACATCTTAAGCCACCGTAGAGGCGAGTTTCTTTCACCCCCTGCCCGAGAACGCCGCTGCTCTGTCGCGGCTAACCGTTGACACCCCCTTGCCTGCTCCGGGACTGCAACTGCACAATGCTTGCACACCGCACAACACCGCGTCCCATCGCCGTCGTCCCCTCTGCTGCTCCCCGGCCGCCCGCACACCGCTGAATGACAACCAAGAGAGTTGCTTTTGCCACCTCGAAACTTGCCACCATGGCAGCCTGCTGACTGGTCCGCTCACGACCAACTGCTCCCCTCTCTCTTACCCCATGAAAAGACGCGCGCGTAGCTTGCCTCGTCCCGTCCAGCACTCGCTTTCCTTGTCCCACATCACACCACGCCACTAGGCAATGCAAACTCACGTCACTTTTCCCTCTACCCAATGCCACCATGGCCATGGCAGAGCACTGCCATCTTCGCGTGCCCAACGGCTCTCGCCAGTCCGGTAGCCCTTAAACCGACGCCCAAACCCTCTGCGAACCCATACCACCCCTCCCCAGCCCTCTCGGCCTATGAAATCCCTCCCCTTTGCCCCATTCCTGAATCCCCTGTTCGCATGCCATTAATGGCTCTAGCTCGAGCTCGCCAACCTTGCCATCAAAGCCCTCCCGCCTGAGCCACAGCTCACCCTTAGGCAACGTGTAACCCTACCCGACTCACTTTGGTCCCATCCCCCTTCCTTCCACAAGAAATTGGGAGAAATTTGGGTATTCACCATTAAAGTCTCTCCGGCGATCACCTCTGCCTCGACGACGAATTCATCAACCTCAGTGAGCCTCTCGTCCTAGTTCTTGTTCTCGCTTGTTCCCACTCACTCCGCGCATCCTCCCGAACCATTCCACGCTGAGTTGATCAAAGTTTCACTCGCCTTTGCAGCTTTTCCTCGGCTACTGTCCTACACTACCCTACCAATGAGCCCTATACCCCGGCCCTCCACGATGGATGCCGACAAGATGTCGGCAATGCGCCATGCCCCCATGATGTTGTAGGAGCCAGCCGAGTTCAATTTGTTGCCTCGCAGAGCGAATGCGACATCACCGGACTTTAGTCTTCTGCCGCCGCTCGTCATCGACCTATCTCCAGTGAGTTTCTGATCTCACGAGCCAAGCCAACCTCTCCACCTTGCTGCGCGCACCATTTTCCTTCTTCCGTGGTGAGGTTCCGGCCAGCGTCGCGCCCTGCGGCGAGCTCGCGGGTGAGCTCAGACCCACTCCGGCGTGCTAACTGTCATGCCCAGTTGGCTCCTATTGGCACCCATGTGGCTCTGACGTGGCGCCAGCGTGTAAATAGTAAAAGACCAGAAAATACAGTAAATCGATTGAAACTTCTAAAAATCATAGTAAATTCATCCCAAACCCAATCGACCCCAGACCAAGTTTGTTAGTTTCACAAAAATGTACTCTATTTTATAAATTTGTTAAACAGTTATATCTTCCCATACATTTTAGTTAGTTAAATAACTTATGCAAACACTAATTAATTATGTATTAATTCTAGAAATACAAATTAATTATGATCTTTTGCTTGCACTATTATTTCATGTTAATACGTCCCCCTGATTTTTTGTTAAGTTAATTTCACTTTATTTTACACTTTTGGATTAATTAGTACTTTAACTTGAGTAATTGCTAGTAACTAAAACATTAATTTCCAGAAGCTATAATTTAGTAAAAATGAAGTTCATACATGTCTCTATTTATGATAAATCACTCAAGTCCAGAATCACTTGTTTACTACTGTATTTTCATAAAACTACTGCAACACTTTTTTTTTATGATGACACACACATAATATAATGAAACTCTAATTTGCTTCTTTAAAGCATATGTCCACCAGAACCTATTAAAAGGATTAATTATCACATTAACCTCACTGCATTTGCATTTTTCATATCATTGCATGTAACGGTGTTGTTTCAATACCGTTAACCCATTGTTCATCAATATGTAACGACACTCAGAGGTTGGAGCTGGACTTCCAGCAGGACCAAGAGTCTGGAGAGCAGGAGTCTACTATAGTTCCTAACACCTGTGCTGATCCAGGCAAGCCCCGGTTTGCATTTGCCTCTTTACAAGTTTTGTTAGTTTATAATACTACTAGTATATGTGTTTATTGTTGCATTAGGTCATAGGAGTTGGTTGAAACCCCCTTGCATGTACCCCAATGACCTATGCTACTAATTTTAGATCCTTGGTATGTTCGGTATTGTATTGCTATGCTTAGTAAATAATAGTCTTAGTATATATTATTACTAAGGAATGACTTGATCACTAAATTTGAACTTATTGAAAGCAGTTTACTTTGATGTTATGACCGGATAGGCAATTATGCATGTGTAGGTTTGCAGCAACACATGGGTGTTGACTACGGTAGTCCTACCTTGTTGAACCTAGGACTTGTCTGTGGTCGGCCCCTTGATTAAGTTTTGAACAGTACCGAATGCATGTTAGTTTATGGGCACTAGTAAACTGATGTAGCATTGATGCGGCAATGAGGACGGTACCCAGTACAGTGGTCGTTGACCCTTCTGCTGCTGGAGTGGGCGGTTCAAACCACAAAGTACTTTTGGCAGGACGGCGTGCCCACTCGCTGAGACTAGACCTGGACCAAGTTGTTTTTCATCCTTGTGAAAGGTTGCCATATACGACCTTAATTGGTGCGTATGCATCATGTATTTCAGGTTTACCCAGCTTGGGTAAATCAATTGCAATTGCTGTCCCTCGCAGTAATGAGTACCGCTTGGTCACCACGCCATCACGTAGTTGCACATGATATTATGGAATGGATTATGTTGATTATTATTGATTATTATTATTATTACTACTCTTATGTTGCACTTACTATATGTAATGTTTTACTATCTTATGATGCTCCACTAAAGTTACATTTCTGCTCTACCCAATTAAATTGAGAAAATAAAACTTGATAGAACTAATAGGTTGCTTAGTGTGAGTCCTTTCAAACAGGCCACCTATTAGAGCCATTGCATGTCTAGGTTTTTGACGGGTAAGTCTTGCTGAGCAAATAGTACTCAGGCTTTGTGCCTCTGTGGTTTTCAGGTACTGAAGTGATAGAATTGCCTGTGGATGTGTTGCCTTGGGACATGCAGGTCCCTAAGGGTTGGACTACCCACTGGGAGTCTAACATGCTGCCGCAGTGACTATTATGTGCTGCAAGAGTGATGGTTCCTCGGGCATGAATCATCACTATGCTATATCGTCGAGCTCGTAGTTTCTTATCGTTATTTGCTTCCGTTGTCTTCAAAACATCATGAACTTGTATTTCCGCTGCACTTTGATGTAATAATTAAACTTAATATTGGACCATTGTTGTATTATCAAGTGTCTGTATTATCAGCACCTTTGAGACCTTGATCCTCTGGGAAGGGGCGCCTCAGCTGGTATCAGAGCCGTGGTCCATGATAATACAACAATTAAAACATATTTCAAAAAACTACGATGTTACGTGTGAGGATACGTTACTATAACCCCTAGTAGTCACTAGGGTTGGTGACAAAGCTAATGGGTTATGCTTGAGTTGGCTTCTTATTTGATTTTCATTTGGTATTTAAAGTTCGCTTATAAGGACTGTGGCTTTACTAGACGATTCCTTCCATCAATCATTGCCAACATATTTTATTTTTGGCTCTGTGAACAAGTATTGGAACATAGAGTTCACTCGCGAGGGCTATGGTTTCGCGAGACGGTTTCTTCCATAAATCATGCCAACTTTTTCTTAGTATTGCTCGTCATGGTAGGTTTATGATCATGGGTTCGCTTGCGAGGACCATGGTTTCGCAAGGCGGCTCGTTTCAGGAACCGTTGCCAAGTGGAATTACCCTTATTTTTGTATTTTCTTTTAATTTAATGTACTGTTTCAACAATGAGGTTTTCTACAGGTACACTAACACCGTCAGTACAACACTTAGATTGACTTACATGATGAGTGTGGGTCATCACCAAATTTTTGTGCCGCTAAGTATCGGCAATATAGGAGTGTGTTGTGAGGAATGATAGGTAAATAAATTGAATTTTTTGCATCATGCATCCTTATAACTTAACTAAAATTTTGTTCTGTCCCTTACTCACCCACCTCTGAATAAAAATTTGCAAGTTGTTGAGTATAAAAATTTCAACTCTTAAGTTTGATTGTTAAGTTAACTAGAGCAATCTGTCATTCCCTTGTTTCAACACATCCCTGAACTTGCAAAATTCATAACTGGAGTTTTACTTAAAATTTATAGGTGTTTAGGCCCAATTTGGAAAGCCTTAGGAGTCTATTTTCATCTCCAATAGGTTTCATAATTTTGTTAATTTCCCTCTGCCCAGTATAGTCGAAACACTAGGCCCCTATCATCTAGGAAATAAAATCTGTCAATCTGAACATGTAAAAATCAAAAGTCCAGTTCTACTTGGAATTTTTGGGAGTACAAATACAATCTGGAAAGCTACGATAGTTTACTGTAACTTGGTGCCAAGCACCAGTTCTGAACATTTTGTTTTCTTGACGAAGTACTCATTTTTCTGACTGCTGTACAGTCAAGACAGGGATGATCCTGAGAGCTCTCAGAAGGGATGATCCTGAGAGCTCTCAGAAAGGATGATCCTGAGAGCTCTCAGAAGGGAGCTAATGCCCAACCCTCGCTGGCAGAGGTTTTGGCTGCTGCTGTCAACCGACAGCAGAACGACTCCGAGTTGCTCCGCTGGCTGGTAGATATTACGTCCCACTTATCTGGACATGGGGGCAACCGCAACAACAACCAGCCCTGACAATGCACCTACTCAGACTTTCTGGGTTCGCATCCGCCGACCTTCGAGCATGCCAGAGAGCCTCTGGACGCCGACCACTGGCTGCGCTAGACCGAGTCAAAGTTTGGTCTGCTCGACTGCACTGAGCACCAGAAGGTGCTATTCACTGCCCAGCAACTCCAGGGCCCTGCTGGTGCCTGGTGGGCGAACTACCTGCTGGACATCGCGTCGAGTGGAATGAGTTCAGGACTGCTTTTTGTGCTCATTTCATTCTAGCCGATCTTGTGTAGAGGAAGTTTCAGGAGTTCATGGACCTGAAACAAGGAGGGTAGAATGTCTTCTAGTATTTTGAGGCGTTCAACCATCTTGCTCAGTATACCACTGAGTATGTCAACACCTAGGAGAAGAAGAGGTATGCATTCCCGCGTGGTATGAATGCCACACTAAAAAGGCATCTAACTTGGTATTCGATCGGCACCTACAACAACTTGGTCAATGCTACTATTGTCCAGGAGGGTGCTATGCGCCAAGTTGAGGAGGAAGATCGCAAGAGAAAGGCCCCTTCTAGTGCCTCTACTGCCCCACGGGAGAAACATCACCTGGTATACACTTCACCGTTTGGACAGCGATTCTGGACATCCCCATAGCAGCAGTTTCAGTGTCAGTTTAGCTAGAGCTACTACAGGCCACCGTAACAGCAGAATTTCCCACCCCATGCACTGTACCAGCAGGAGAACAATCAGTACCGTGCACCCTATCAGCAGCAGGGATGTCAGAATGCACACCCTCCACAGCCTGCTAACCGTGGAGGCAACTACCCGTGCTACAACTGTGGTCGCACCGACCACTTTGCTAAGGAATGTACTGCACCCAGGCGCAACAATAACAACAACAAACAGCGTCAGAACCAGGACAAGAATAAGAATGCACCATCTCGTGGTGCCCAAGTGAACTACACCAGCACAGAAGATATTCCTCAGGGAGACCCCGTGCTAACTGGTACGCTTTCTCTCTACCGTCAGCCCGTCCTTACTCTTTTTTATTCTGGTGCTACTCATAATTTCATTAGTCAAGCTTGTGTGCAAAACATATCCCACAGATTTTATCATGCTTAGCAACCAAGGACTTTATTTCAATCTTCAAACCACTTCTATAGAAAAAGGCTACATAGTCTGTTCCCCCGCTGGGGAAATCCAGACAAATCAAATAGTATGCAAGGCTCTGCTAGAAATAAATCAGAAAATCTATCCCATAGATTTTATCATGCTTAGCAAACAAGGACTTGATTTGATTTGGGGCATGTTCTGGATGAAAACCCATAGAGCCATGCTTGATATTAAGCCACGTATCATTCATTTGAACTCTCCCCTGCATGGCCCATACACACTTTCTCTTAGTACCAACTCATCGAGGGATCTAGTTGTCTATCATCTGGAAGGACTATGACTTGAGCGCATTTGTGTTGTCTGTGAGTATCCTAACATGTTCCCTGAAGATATTTCTGGCCTCCCACCTGACCGTGAAGTGGAATTCAAGATTGCGCTTTAGCCAGGAACTTCTCTAGTATCTCGTCCACTGTATAAGATGGCTCCAAATGATCTAGCTGAGTTGAATGTCGAAGGTTGATATCGGTAGTAAATATATAGGGCTACGTCGAGATTAAAATAAAGATGGTTAACACAAGACGTCAAGTTATATAGGTTCGGGCCCTCTCGAGGAGAGTAAAAACACTACGTCCTGTATTTTGTGGTTTGTATTGCTTGTAATCTCATGTCCCTCGATGTGGGTACCCTGCCTCCTTATATATCCGATCGGTAGGGGGTACATGAAGAGTCATACTCGTAGTCTACAAGGATTTACATAGAAAGTCTATCTCTAATTGCCTTGCCCTCCAAACCGAGTCGGTCGGCTTCCTTGTTGATGAAGTACCCGGTCAGCTACCGACTTAGTCACATCTACGGATACCCGTAAGGCAAGTATCCCATAGTAGCCCCCGAGTGCTTTTTTATTTTGAGCTCTTATTCACCGAGTGACCTTCAGTACTGCCATGAACAGGTCAAAATTAGGAAGACCTCATGACCCAAATCCCTAATAGATCTGCTGCACCGGTCAAGTGCACCTGATTAGGTGTAGCCCCTCACTATTGTATAATTTGGAGGCTAACAAATAATGCAAGAGTCTAATTACATTAGCTCTTATTATTTTGTTGTAGTTTACTCAAACCATCAAGCTTGAGCCTAATAAACCTCTAGTCTTCAAACCAGTAGGTCAATTTGCAAGATTTCAACCTTGCCGACCGATTGTTAAAAAAAGCCGAGTGATGTATACTATTTTTCGAGTGACTTATCGGTCTGAATTCTATGACATCAATCATGTTCAGTCCATGTAAAGGAGTATGACATTAATCTTACAATAGTACTAAGCTAAATGACATCAATCATAACATAACTTTTCCCCAATAATTTGTCACTCCATTTGTTCATAAGTCCAATTTCAGCAATTTATTTATTGACATCAATCAATAACATAACCTTTGAACTTATACCCGTACAACCATCAAGTCCTCTGCTACATGATCACTAAATCACATAGATATGGAAAGTAATTTTAAGTGGATTGGACACTGCCTCTCATCAAAGAAGCCCTAGAGATTATTTCTCAAGGCTTAATAGCTCTAAATCTTTTTAAAGATCAAGGCCTTTAATTAATTTTTATTTATTTGGAAAAATCTGTCACTATACGACCCATACCAGACCATGGGACCCTTAGGTCAAAAGGCGAGGGTATAAAAAGGGCACAACATGATAACTCTAAGTCCACGCCATCATTTCGCGCACAAACCTTTTGTCTTCCTCGCGCCTCCCTTGATTCTTGTGACGCCTCTACTTCTAGAACTAGGGCTAGCACATTTCTTTTCGCTACCGTAGATCTCATCGCTCTCAGCCCCCGAGCATTAGCTAGGGTTGAGCTTTCGATCCACCACACCGATTCATCCCATAGCCATGGGTCGCAAAAAGGCTGCCTCCACCGCCGCCGAATCTTCCTCGTCAGAGATCGAGATCCCCGAGCAACTTCGAGAGTTCTCAAAGAGCAGCGTCTCCATTGCCGACCTATACAAGATGGTGATGGATGCATTCTTCTCGAGCAGGCTCGGATCGATTGGAAGGTACCCAAAGAAACTTGCCCCATTCCCATTCATAAGCAGATTGTTGTGTTTTGCATGTTTTTCGAGCACGGCTTCGGAGTTCCCTGCTGCAGCTTCTTACATGGGCTCCTTTTCTTCTACGGGATTGATCTTGTCAACCTCAATCCCAACTCAATCCTCCACATCGCCATCTTTGTGCACATGTGTGATGCCTTCTTGGGCGTTCTCCCCCATTTCAATCAATTCCGCCATCTTTTCGTCCTCTGACCGCTGCCTACAAGGACAACCAAGTGGCCATAGGTGGAGTCGGCTTCCAATTGCATAAGAAGGAGATCTACATCAATGTGCATTGAAGACCAGGAACAAGAATTGGAAGGACGAGTGGTTTTACTGTGACAACCCTCCCCTGGTTCTCGTCGACTTCTCTGGCGCAAAGGCAATTCCCCAGGCGCATTGGACCGAGAAGCCCGACCCATACGACCCCAAGGTGGTTTATATGTTGAAGAAGATTGCAGATCTGAAGAAGGAAAGTGTTAATGGTATTACCATCGCCAAGAGCTTTATAGTGCATCGAGTGCAGCCCCTAAAACTTCAGAGTAACCCGGCGTGGAATTATGCCACTAACGATGAGACCAGTGAAGTATCTGACCGTCCCAATCACAACCTTCATCAAACGCGCTTGTCAAAGATGTTTGAAGGAGATATTCTTCAAGACCACACGTTAATCGAGAAAGCATACAATATGGGCACTCTGTGGGCCCAAGTAAGCCTTGGTCGACTTTGAATGATTCTGTTAAGATTCTGTTATTATCTTGTGTTGATGTTGAGCTTGATGTCTTGGGGTTTGTGCAGGTTCTAGATGCTTATGTGTCCCACCCTCCGACTGATACCGAGGGACCGGATTATGTCGAGAAGCCGTAGCAGACCGGTGTCAGAGGTTCAAGCACATCCACAGGCACTCATCAAGAGTCTATAGATCGCATTATCAACCTTCTTTCCCCAGTCGACGAGTCAAGCAACCTGCCCAATGTCGAAGGCAGTATGTTGGGGATCAAGGTGATGATGAAGAAGAGCCATCTCCAGATGCCAGTTTGCCAACTCCTACTCACTCAGACCGACCTTCAAGCCAATCGGAGCCCCCGAGCAAAGCGTTGAGTGACGCAGGAGTATCACAAAAGACTGATGGGGCTGGTAAATCTTCCCAAAAGAGGAAGGGGAGTGATTCATAGTCCACTTCTTCGAAGAAGAGGGTTTACCGAATACAGATCAAGAAAGCTTCCAGGTTAACCCTCTTTATCTCTTGATTCTTGACCTATATGATTAATAACCATAGTCTAACTTTAATCACTATATTCTTTGATGTTTACAGCAGTCGGTCGGGCTATGCACAGAGTGCCCAAGATTCTGAGGACACTCGGTCAAACACCACTCATCGTCTGACCGACCCACCTTGACTAGTCAACAAGCCATCAAGCACGTCGACCGAGCCAAGGAAGCCTTCTGACAAAACAATTCCCGCATCCACTCCAGAGCTGACACCACAAATTATCAACCCTTCTCTGATCAGTGCTCCTTCTCCTCTTGATAAAGGTAAGACAACATTGACTGCAAATCGACACATGACCTCTCAAACTTTGGCTCTGGGTTTAGTGTAGTGGTATTCTGATGTGCAGTATGAAGCGTATAACCATGATGTTTAGACGTTAGACCAAAAAACTAAAGATCGTGTCAAAAGATGAGAAATCAGTCAAAAAAGAATCCAGAAACCAAAATTTCATAAGGTTAGGAAATGGTGGGACATTATTACTAGCCCTCTGGCTCGATTGTATAATAAAATAAATTAAGGAATCAAGACAATTTAGAATGAAAATCATCAAAAAATCTTTCATCAAAAAGACCGAAGTTTCATTCATTATTAATACATGTTAATACAAAAGAGTAACTCAGTATAAAAATGACATAGCTAATTTGATATTACAGGAGTTCGGTATATCATCACCGTCTTATACATCAGTCGGTAAGCCTTGGGCCCAGTGACTTCTTTCACAACAAAAGGCCCTTCCTATTTTGGAGAAAGCTTGTGCTTATTTTTCGTTGACTGCACTCGGCGCAGCACTAAATTTCCAACTTGAAATTGGCGAGTACGTAGGTTCTTATCATAATAACGTCGCAAGCCTTGTTTTTTTTTTTTTTGAGAATCGTACAAAGCGTGATCACGCAACTCTTCGGCTGCAATCAAATCAATCTCTCAGTTCTCCTTAGAAAGCTTTTCATCGTATCCTTGGACTCGTGCTGAAACAAGACTGACCTCAGTCGGCAGCATAGCCTCCGAGCCATAGACCAATAAGAAAGGTGACTGACCAGTGGCCCGGCTGGTATTAGGGGGTGTTCATTTCCATCAAGAGCTAAAGTTTAGCTCCTAAAATTTGAGCTAAACTTTACCACCTCTTGAAGGACTAAAGTTTAGCCCTCCTTTTAACCCCGTTTCTTCTCTAGAGCTAAAGTTTAGCTCTACTGTTAGTCCTCCCATTCATTTCTCTAGAGCTAAAATTTGGACTAAAATTTAGTTTTAGCTTTTTAGCCCATGAAAACGAACACCCCCTTAGTATGGAGCCCCAAAGAACTGAAGGCAATTCTTTGACCCACTGACCGGCATAAGGCTTAAGCCTATCAAATATTCGAGGCTTCAATCTTTGAAGAATCATACCATTGGCCCGTTTTACCTGCCCATTACTTTGAGGATGAGCCACTGATGCAAAGTGGATTTTTATTCCCATCTCATTGGCAAAGCCACGAAGCTCCACATATGTGAATTGAGTACCATTATCGGTAATGATATCATGAGGAACCCCAAACCGAGTAAAACATCCTTGACAAACTCAATCCACTTGGTAAACTTGTCAATAGCAACAAACAGATAGGTAAACCCTCCTAGCGCTTTCTTGAAAGGACCAACAATATCAAGCCCCCAAAAAGCAAAAGGCCAAGTCAATGGTATCATCTGAAGGTGCTGCAAAGGCAGATGTGTTTGTTGAGCAAAGAATTGACAACCTTCACACTTCCGAATGACTTGGTGTGCATCTTTGACTGCCGTGGGCCAATAAAACCCTTGCCGGAAAGCTTTGCCGACCAAAGTCTTAGAAGTTGCATGATTGCCACATATTCGTGAATGAATTTCTTCCATTAACACTTTGCCTTCTGGTATCAAAATACATCACATCAAGATGTTTGATCCTCCTCTTTTATAAAGTTGATCGCCCACCATCATGTATCCTCGACATCGGGCTTTCAACCTTTGTTGCTCATTAGGATCCGTAGGCAGCGTTCCCTTGTCCAAATACTGGATGATTGGGTCGCGCCAGTCGGTCTCCATACTGTGATCACCAACAAGAATAGCAACATCAGTTAGCAATATGTCTTACTGAGCAGAAATAGTGGGGGAATCCAGGATGTGTAAGAAGACATTAGGTGGGACTTCAGACCGAGATGATCCCATCTTGACCAACTCATCAGCCGCCTGGTTGTTATCCCGAAGGACATGTTAATCCATTGAATTTGTCCTCGAGCTTCCTTACTTCCTGACAATAAGCACTCATATTAACATCTACACAGTTCCAATCCTTAGTGACCTGATTAATGACCAAGGCTGAGTCACCATAGATGCCGAGACCCTTGATGCCGAGTGAGACAGCAATGCGAACACCGTATCAGAGGGCTTCATACTCTGTAGCGTTATGAGACATGTGAAACATAACCTGAAGGACATATTGAAGCTTCTCTCCTGTGGGTGAGATAAACACAATTCCTGCACCGGCTTCGGGTAATTGGAGAGAGCCATCGAAGTACATTTTCTAGTACTCAACATCTTGTATTGCAGGAGGCAATTGAATCTCTATCCACTCGGAAACAAAATCAGCCAACATCTGTCATTTAATTGCCGACCGAGCTGCGAACATAATAGTATACTGACCAAGTTTGACCGCCCATTGGCAATCTTTCCTTCAGCTTCTAGATTATGAAGCACCTTTCTGAGTACAAAGGATGTCTGGACTTCGATAGGATGTGCTTGAAAATAATGCTTCAACTTCCTGGAGGTGATCGACAACGAGTATAACAGCTTCAAGGTCTGATGATATCTTGTTTTAGAGGCACTGAGAACCTCGCTAACAAAATAGACCGGGTGTTGTACTTTTTCTATAAGACCTTTTTCCTCTCGGTTGACAGTCAAAACAGTACTCACAACTTGAGTTGTGGCCGATATGCAAAGTTGAAGCTTTTCTCCTGGCTCTGGAGGCACCAATACTAGAATGCTGCTAAGGTGAACCTTCAAGTCGTCCAATGCCGATTGCACCTCTTCTGTCCAAACAAAGTCATCCTACTTTTTAAGTAGTCTGAAAAGTGGTAACCCTCTAACTCCCAGTCAGGAAATAAAGCGACTCAAAGATGCCATACATCCGGTTAGCTTCTGAAAGTCCCATTGAGAATTAGGTGGCCCCATATCAAGGATTGCCTTGATTTTATCTGGGTTAGCCTCTATACCTCATTTTGAAATGATGTAACCGAGTAGCTTTCCCGAAGGAACCCCAAAAACACATTTTTTTAGGATTCAGCTTCATCGAGTAATGTCTCAGATTGTCAAATGTTTCTGCCAGGTCAGAAAGAAGTTTTTCGACATTCCGAGTCTTTACAACGATGTCATCAACATAAGTTTCTAGGTTCCGACTGATCTGAGTAGCAAGGCAGCGTTGAATACCTCGTTTGTAAGTCATGCCAGCAT
This sequence comes from Eleusine coracana subsp. coracana, assembly GCA_032690845.1. Taxonomy (NCBI): domain Eukaryota; kingdom Viridiplantae; phylum Streptophyta; class Magnoliopsida; order Poales; family Poaceae; genus Eleusine; species Eleusine coracana. The sequence goes on from CM064422.1 coordinate 32,894,371, forward strand.
TCTTCAGACCGAAAGGCATTGTGATGTAACAATAGGCACTAAAGGGAGTTATAAAGGAAGTTTTGATCTGATCTTCAACTTTCAGTGGGATCTGGTGATAGCCTGAATAGGCATCCAGAAAGCTTAAGCGCTCACACCCGGCTGTTGAGTCTACAATCTGATCAATACAAGGTAGGGCGAAAGGGTCTTTAGGACAGACCTTGTCCAGATCGGTATAATCAACACACATTCTCCACTCTTTATTCTTCTTAGGTACAAGGACTGGACTTGATGTAGATATGGCCCGATCTTCCGAGAGGTAGGGGGATAAATTTTTTGTTGGCTTTATCGTGGACAATAGGTGATGAACACAAATGATTCTAAATGGGAAAACGCGATAATATCTCACGGGGAACCAAGGAATCTGATACCACTTGATGTAGGTATGGCCCGATCATTCGAGAGGTAGGGGGATAAACTCGAATTTGGGAACTCGGTGTCAACAAAACGGCTTGAATCAGACACGATCCAACCACGCAACCATTACACCAAGCACAACTTGATTGTTCCTGCAAGCAAAATCGAGAACACAAGCAAGAAAGGATAAACACGCAATCTGTAATTCCAAATATGGATGAAGCGAATCACAAGGAAAGGTTCAAGCTCTGAACACAAAAGGACTAAACGCCATAGTGGTGTAGAACAAGAACAGGGGCACTGGATTACTGTAAAAGAACTTGTCGCCATAGTTACAATAATTCGATCAAGTTTCTCTCAAGAAAACTGAACTAAAGAAAACCCCAAACTAAAAGATGGCAGCTACTGAGTTTATGTAGGAACCAGGGGCGTCCTAGGGTTAGGGGCGACCAGGGGGGTGCCCACAACATGGGCTGAAGGCCCGACATGATACATGGCCAAGTTGGCCCAAAATAGGTGGCGCAGCACCTTGTCATGGTCACACAACATGACTCACGACCCTTCTGGAGCTAGGAGTAGAAACAAAACGACGACATCGTCATCCCCTTTCCAACGCATCAATGAACGCCTCGTTTGGATGCCGGATGTCAAAGATATCATCAAAACCATGAAGGGGTGTCGGCTGAATCCGAGACGAACACGGCGACCAAGTTGGTGATGACTTGTAACTTGGGGAAGGCCATGATATACGCATATCCAGCATGGTGATGTCCTCATCAGGATTAGTTAAACATTCAAGATGATATACTTCCTTTGTAAATTTAGCATCTAATAATCTAACTATCTCCTTCATGGCATCCTTGCGGTTTTGCGCAAATCTTCTAAGCCTTTGTCGAACCAGGGTGGCCCCGGGAGGCACCCTTAGCTCATGTTCAATCTTTTCCCTAGGAACTCCTGGCATGTCGGATGGCTTCCATGCAAAGATGTCCCTATTTTCCTAGAGGAAAAGAGTGAGTGCGAGTTCCTATTTCTCGTGGAGGTTGGCCGCTGCATAAGTTACCTTATCAGGGTCTTCCGGGTCAAGCATGATCTCCTTGGTTTTGACATCATCAGTCTAGATCTCGTCCTTGGTGGGCTTCTTCACTGGAACCACTGCATTGGTCTGCTCCTCTGTGCCAATTGCCTTCTAGATCTCCTGCTGATCAGACAACATCAACTGTTTATTGGCCATCTCACAACTCTGTACATCGCAATCAAAGGAATTCCAAAGATCAGAGTGGAGGGAAATTATTCTGTTGGGGCCTGGTATCTTAAGGGTGAGATATGGATAATGCGGAACTGCCATGAATTTAGCCATTGCTGGTCGACCGATGATAGCATGATATGCTGAGTCAAAATCGTCCACCTGGAAAAGAATGTGCTTGGTCCTAAAATTCTCTCGGGTCCCAAAAGTAACAGGCAGACTGATCTGTCCAATAGAAACTGAAGTCTTGCCGGGCATAATCCCATGAAAAGGTGAAGAACTCGGTTGGAGGTCATTGACTGATAGATCGAGCTCTAAGAGAGTCTTCCTGAAGATTAAGTCCAAACTGCTTCCTCCATCAATGAGTACTTTGTTGAACTTGACTTCCTTCATCGTGGCAGCAAGCACCAGTGGGTACCGGCCTGGCTCCAACAAGTGCTTGGGATGATCCGATCGATCAAAAGTAATAGGTATTTTAGACCACCTCATGAATTGAGGCGCAGCCGATTCCACAGAATTGATCTCCCATAGTTCTAGCTTCTACTTGTGCTTGGACACATAGGCATCCGGGCCTCCAAAGATGAAGTTGACTTCCTTACGGGGCTCCTAGAACTCTCCTGCGTCATCCTTATCGCCACCGTGCTTAGTTTTGTCTTTGCCATTGCGTCTCTATGGATCTTTGGCCACCTTGAGTGCAGCAGTTACAAAACCCTTCAGTCAATAGCAATCCTTTGCTTTGTGGTTCCCCTTTGGGTGCCAGAGGCAAGGGCCACTCAGCAGGTTATCCATGGTTGGCTGGTTCATCCGAGGATTCTTGTGAAATCGGTCTACCATATGAACCATGTTGTCAGACTTCCACTTCTTGTCCTTCTAGGAAGACTCGGGCTTGTCCGACCACTTCTCCTTGCATTTTCCTCGAATGTCATCTAATGCTGACTGACCCGAGGTGAACTTGTCAGCAATCTCGAAGCACTCGTGAGTGGTCAACTTGAGGTCATGATTCCTCCGACCGATTTCCCGGACCAAGTCATCTCAGCGGATTCCTCCTTGGAAGGCAGCAATAATATGTTGGTCTGGGACGTTGGGGAACTCGGTCCTCTTAGCACAGAATCGCTTGATGTAGTCGCAAAGAGGCTCGTCGGTCTTCTGCTTGATCCGAGTCAGGTCGAAGTGGTTTCCCGGTCGGTTGCAGGTGGCTTGGAAACTTTCAATAAGCTTCTTGTTAAGGCCTCCCCAAGAGGTGATTGACTCCTCCAGGAGAGACGTAAGCCATATCCGAATGGCTGGATCAAGGCAGACCGGAAGGCAATTTGCCATTACATAGGTATCACCTCCGGCCGACCGAATCGTCGTGCTATAGAGTTGCAGCACTCCCGGGGATTGGTCTGACCATCATACTTTTTGATGGGAACCGGCTTGAACCCGTTTGGCCATCAAGCTATGTGAAGTCTGGGGATGTAAGCCTTGATGCCATCAATTTCTTCATAGGAGTCAGTGTCCGCCTGCGCCGGTCTGGAGAGGGAGTTGGGCGACGGCGATGTCGGAGATCAACAACATCATCATGGAGACATCATCTATTGCCATCATCATTATTATCGCGTTGATCCTGATTATCTCACGGACATCAGTCATCATAGTTGTTTCTTGGAGGAGGGTCTCGTCAGTCTTCTCGCCGGTCATCCTGTCGGTCATTCTGTCAGTCATCCCACCGGTCGTCAGTTCTCTGATCATGGCGCTCCTCCTTGTAGCGTCGGTTGTCTCGAGCGTGTTCTTTGTAGTGGGAATTGATGGTATCTCGTTCATCATGGATATTGAGAGAGTTTCTTAGATCTTCACGCCTACGCCGACCTCATGAAGTTGCATGGCTCGAGCTTGTTACCGACTGTGATCTATCCTTGGCAGCATCTTGAGCTGCAGTAGCCTTGAGCATAGCCACCGCCTTCAGCATCGCAGGGGTCTGATAGTTTGCATCGGCCATGAGGGTGTCAAGCAACGTTTTAGCCCCGATGATGTTATTTTGACGGGTGTCGTAGACCTTGACACCATCCACTTCAATGTCTGGCCTGAAATCTAGTCGGCGTGCATGGCGTGATCCACGTGACCCTCTCGGTCGATGGCGGTGACCGGCCAATCGGTCATTCTCCGAAGGGTTAATGTCCAGTTGACCTTCTTTGGCTGGTTCTTCTGTGTGTCCATTGTCTTCATGGCCATCTTCTTGGTCATCCTCCTCGTCCTCGTCCCCCGAAGGATTTTCTTCTATGTCAACCATGTTGATAGTAAGGGGATATGAGTAGGCAGATCTGACCGAGCCCTCATTAAAGGTCCGGACCGACTTTGAGTCGTTCTCTGAGGATGGATCTGCTTCATCGAATCCGAGTGGGACCGACGCGGGGATCAGATCCGTTGGGCTCGGTGATCGAGCCATAGAGATGGCTGCTACCGAGTCGGATCTGTACTTTTCCAGACCTAAGGCTCCATTGTCACCGACCGTGAAGTCGAGTGATCCGAAGGACATCTTGAAGTCTGGTGAATACTGAATGATTGTAGTTTCGGCCATCATAATCGACGGAGAATCCCGGCGAGCCTTGTCCCCTACCGTCTTAGCCATATCTACGGATACTCATAAGGCAGGTATCCCACAAAGAAGCAGTTGATTGAGTGGCTGGAAAAGGGATTTATTCGTCCAAGTACTTTACCTTGGGGCTGCCCCGATATTTTTGTGATGAAGAAAGACATGTCCCTATGCCTTGTCGTTGATTATCGGCCTCTCAATGAAGTCATGATCAAAAATAAATATCCGCTGCCCCGTATTGATATTCTTTTTGATCAATTAGTTGGTGCTAAGGTCTTTTCAAAAATTGACCTTTATTTGGGTTATCATCAAATCAAGATCAGAGCAGAAGATATTCTGAAGACCGCATTGTCTACTAGATATGGATTATTCGAGTATCTAGTAATGTCTTTTGGATTGACAAATGTCCCTGCCTATTTCATGTATCTCATGAATACAGTCTTCATGCCAGAGCTGGACAAATTCGTGGTGGTATTCATCGATGACATCCTTATTTATTCAAAGTCCAAGGAAGAACATGCTGAACATCTATGTATTGTTCTTCAGCATCTACCAGATCTCAAGCTATTTGCAAAATTCAGCAAGTGTGAGTTTTGGTTGGATCATGTGCCATTTCTTGGCCACATAGTATCAGCCGAAGGCTTCTCTGTAGACCCAAGCAAGGTTCAAGATGTGCTGGACTGGAAACCGCCTACTACCATCCACCAAGTTCGTAGTTTCCTCGGACTAGCTAGATATTATCGTAGGTTCATTCCAAATTTTTTCCAGCTATCCAAGCCCATCACAAGACTGTTGAAAAATGATGTGAAGTTCGAATGGAGCAAAGACTATGAAGAAGCCTTCCAGAAATTAAAGAAATTATTGACTACTGCCCCAGTATTGGCTCAACCAGACATCACCAAGCTGTTTGATGTGTATTGTGATGCATCTGGGAGAGGACTTGGATGTGTGCTCATGCAATGTGGTTGTGTCATTGCTAATGCAACTCAACAACTATGAAAGCATGAAGAGCATTAGCCAACTCATGATTTGGAACTAGCTATAGTTGTGCTTGCACTAAAAGTCTAGAGGCATTATTTGCTCGGGAATTTAGTGCACATCTATATGGATCACAAGAGCTTGAAGTATATTTTTACTCAGACCGATCTGAACATGAGACAATGTTGCTGGCTAGAATTAATCAAGGATTATAATCTAGAGATTCATTATCACCCATGCAAGGCTAATAAAGGATTACAAACATGTACTCCAACACAATATGTGAAGGACCGAGAAAGCGACCAGAGGGGGGTGAATGGGAGCCAATTAAAATTCCCCGCGAGAACTTGGCCTATATCCCAAACAAAACCCAAGCCAACCTCCGAACCGATCACCAATACTACACACACCAACTCGTGATGTACTAGCCCTAGGAGTGATCAATCTTAGCAAAGAAACACAGCGGAAACAACAAGAAACAGCAAGGACTCGAAATAGTCAAGAGATTCAAAAACCTGACCTTACTGGACCACTACCGGCAGTGCCGATCAGGGCCATCAGCAGTGCAGGTTGGCCCCATCGACAGTGCCAATCTGACCCATCGGCAGTGCTGGTGTGGGGTTTTGTAGCCCACCAGCAGTGCCGGTCCTAGTCGTCGGCAGTGCCGATCGGGCTGATCAACCCCGATGAAACAGCAGAAACTTTTGGGATTAGTCAAGAACTTGGTCAAAACCTAATCAAACGAACTCCAAATGATGCGATTTACCGACCAGTGAATCCTCATTAAATTACGACTCCAATCCAAGAAGATCAACTCAATTGGATCAAGGAATCATCACAAATTTCAGATCTTGTGCCAAGAACACCAAATAGGGGAAACTTGAGAAATTCTTCAAATAGAAGGTTGTAGAGCTATTGATTTGGTCAAGGATCCATAGAGGATTGTTCTAGCTCATCCTAGCAACAAGTTTCTCAAGAAATCCGAGCCAAAAACTCGTCCAAAAATGAGATAAAAAATCACCATGAAAATAGCTCCAAAAATAGAGAAAAAGAGAATTTCAGGATTCAAGGAAAGAGGGAAATCTTAAGCATGAAAATACTTCTCATATCATAGAAAGGTGCTTACAAGATCCAAGGATAAAGGCTAGGAAGCAACCCTCTTCCTCCCACTATTTGGAAGAGCAAGAGATGTCTCTGACACACCCACTACTCTCCACTAAAACATGAAGTCCTCTCCTAGCACTTTGAATAGAACCCTAACACAAGGCTAATGGAAAGAGAGGCACCTCTTCCACCAGCCCTACCTCTTGTTATATAGGCCTAGGGTCTATTGTCCACATAACCACTCTACCCTCGACCTACATAACACACCCACCAACCACTGGGGGCATAACCGTCCATCTTTTTCTTTGTCGCCTGAATGCCATCGAGCCCTTCACAACTTTGCTTGCCCTCGACACAAGCTCCACGATGGTGCCACGTGCACCTCCAATCGCCACCACCAGTTTCGAGGCCCAAACCAGGTAACCGCCTTGCACGCTTCTCAAAGCAAGACTTCTTGATGTCGATGCATGTCACCTCGTCCCGCGATCCTGACAACTGACAAGTCTGTCCCGGTCGCTGTCCATCGAGCCCTCTTGTCACTTGCACCGTCATCCTGCTCGCCTTGACTTGGTCAACACGCCGTCTTCATCACAACCATGGTTTTGAGGCTCAACCACGAAACCGTCCGTAATTCTTTCCTCTCCACGTGTATAGTGTGGATCACCTTTGACTCCACCTGTCCTCCTGATCGTCTGGCCCCAAGTCTCCTACTTGTGCCCAATCCTCTCGCTGTTGACCACTAAGTCGACTCTAGTGACCTACACATCATGAGAGAAGCAAACACATTTCCCAACTCCTATAACATCACCAATTCCTCCACCAACTCCGGTTAGTCATAACCATGATATGCAAACCCATGCCATCCGTAGATTCCCGCATTTCAACTCAAACACCAAATCTGCTCAAGTCAATTACTCATCACATATATTGCAAACCATGGCACATCTCCATATGGTTTCTCAATATGGGTAAGTGTAAATCAGCACAATTGTGTTACTAAGTCATTCTCATTGTATAGCGGAGCTTTATTGGCATTTTATTACCTTGTCATGAGCGGTTGAAGTCTAGAATGACTAGTTTAGACTTTGACATGAAATCTCCTATTCGATAATGAGTCCAAAGTTTTTATAATGCTACATAAGATTGAAAATCTTCCCTCTTGGTGCAGTCTCCCACTATGGCTCTCATCTCTCAAAGGGTGTATTTCCTTACCAATGATCATCCTACTTTCTAAGAGTTTATCTTAAATATGTGGGGCTTGGTAGGATGTCACATTTAACATGCATATGTTGTTAGGCTAAGAGATGATCCTAGTGAAATACATTGCACTTCCTCATTCCAATCATTTGGAAATAATGTCCAGGGGAGAGGGCGAGAATGGACTCACGCGAAGGATTGGGCTAGCACAATTGCAAAGACTAGAATTTTTGTGCTAGAGAAAAAGAAGGCCCTTTTATTTTTGCTCAAAGGAATACTTCTATTGTATGAACCTTGAAGCTTTTTGATGTATCACATCTATGAGAGCTGATAAAATTTTTCCTTTCTTTTCTTTTCCTTCCTTCTTTTTACTTCTTTCTTCTAGCTCTCATGGTGTAAATAGACTAATACAATAGTTCAGTTATTTTTGCAAACTTTTTCTGAGCAATTGGGGAAGCATAATCTTTTAATAGGATCAAAGGCTCACAAAAAGAAGGATTTTTGGTTGGCATGCTTGGTGAAATGGATGCATGATACCGATGTGGAAACCGTATAGCCAAGCATGATTATTTTGAGAACTCAAAGATAACGCGAAGGAAATTGATTGGCTTTGGAAGTGCAAGTCCCTCATAAGGATCAAATCCTAACCAAACTCAATGCATGCATAAATGGCATAGACATGGTTTTGATATTTAATATTTGGCCACGGTAGGAAATTGTCTATGATAGGGAAGATGTGCACTAAAGTAGGGGTTTTTGTTGCAGCATAGTTTTGAAAGAAATCATTGGACTCTAATCATAAGGAGATCACAGACTCATCCAAAACATACCATATCATAAACCCCAACAACTAGACTTAGTGTTTATTAGCCATTTTGCACCCACTAAAACACAGAGGGACTAGTGTTATCATCATGCCGGTCTATCAGTACCCACGAAAATATGGAGTAAAGGTTGTATACTAGAGACTCAAAGGGAGCTAATAGAGCAACTATTCATCATTTCCATAGGCAAGGTGGAGACCAAGTTCTCAAATTATATTTATAGAGGGAAATATTTTTGTTCTTTTTGGTTATGCAAAATTTTATGGTTTTTCTTTGAAAACTAAAAATCTTTTTGGGTTTTCTTAAATTTTCTAAAATTCAAAATGACTCAACTAGAGAAAGAGGGAGAGAGGATAGAACAAGTGGTGCACCTTTGTTTGGGTACCTCCCCAAGCTTTGGTCTTTGCAAGACTTAAGCCTAGATGGCTTTCACTGCGGCGGTTGATACTTGATGTTGAAATGGCCGAACAAGTGGTCCATCATGGAGATTTTTGTCTAAAGTTGTTCTGACATTTGCTACTGCCTATCTTGTTCCCTCCTTATGGCTGCTTGTATTTCTTGAGTTCGCACGTTGGTTTCATAAGCATTGGCAGCCAAGTATTGCATGTCTTCTTGCAACTCTGAAAAGTTGTATGATGTGAATCGGGCAGAATGAGAAGTGCCTATGCCTCCATGATGTTGGTGATAACTCCCCATCCCGTAAGGCTCATAGTTGTCATAGGAGGATGAGGTGTAGTTTGACGAACTTGCAAAACCGGGAAGTTGTGGTTGTTCCCAACTGTATTGGGGACCTCCCGATTCACCCGTTTGAGGTGTGTTCATCATTGTTTCGTGATGTTTCTCTTCTCGTCGGAGTTGTGCTCTAGTTTTTGTTCTTGGCCTATCCCCTGCAACACTATATCGTGCATGCATCCGGCCATGTTGAGTACATACTCAAAGTCGGCGAGGACGCCGATTCGCTCGAGCAAGTTGTGGTCAAACTTGCGCACGGTCATGAACTCCCGGTCTCAAATGGCATTGAACTTGCTTTGCTCGTCAAAGTCATTGAACACCATGTTTTCTTCACTCTCCATGAATTTCTCAAATTCTTCATCTTGCACACTTGCCACTGTTGGAGCATCGGATATGGACATTGTTTCCGAGTGGTAACTCGAAGCATGCCCATATGAAGCTCCTGAGTGTTCAGCTTCTGAGTACTCACTTGGTGTGCGCTTCCCACGGCTTGAGCTGCTGCTGCTGAACTTGGTGTAGAGGCCTCTCCAGATGATTGCCATTCCTGCAACAAGGTTTCATGGACACGATACCGGAAGGAATATGATAAAAATTATTAGCGGTTAGTCGTCCGGTTAGTAGTCCAAGTGTTAGTAGTCCAAAATGTGCAAGAGACAAAGTGAAATTTCCTCTAGTTGGTTTTATTGTAGCACACGTTTATTCCTAAGTGGAGAGTGCACTTGCTAAGCAAACTAGTGAAGTGAGAAAGGGAGAGAGATGAATGTTTCAGGAGAAGGAATGGTTGTGGAGAAACAAGTGAGAGGGCACTCGGTATTTATTGGCTCAAGGGGGAGTCATGGGGCAAAAATGCCAGGACAGGCGGCGGCACATGTCGGGTGGCAACCCATGCCGGCCGGCATGGCTTTTTCCTCCACTTGCTCTATTATTGCTTTGGTGGTGATGGGAGGTGGCTAGGTCCATGCGCCATGTGATTCCCTTGCTCACTTTGTCCTGAATTGTGTTGAGAGTGTAGGGAACAAGGGTAGAGTGATGGGATGGCCAAAGTTGTATGTTTGCAATGAATATCATGCCATCTATGATGCCTAGGGGAGTAGGATGGTAGGTGAGTGTGGGTGGTGAAAGAGTGAGGTGACATGTGTGGCTCTCCTTCTTTGGGTTTTACTCATGGTGGGGACTTTTGGTGAGCATTTTGTAAGAAGGAAAAACTGGCCACACCTCTACCACTCATAGCCATGATTTATGCTGTAAAAGAGCCAAGAATCCAAGAAAAAGTAGTGTTGGGAGGCATGGCTTGCCGGGCGGTAGAAATGACCCACCTGGGTGGTCATTTTTCATGAATAATGACCCCCAGGGTGCTAAAACAGGACTGGGTTATTTCAGGTTAGGTGGCTCAAAATTAGCTAGCCGGGTGATCATATTTTGCCAAATATGATCTCCCAGGTGCTAAAATCTTGATAGAATCTGGCCGTGTGGTCATATTTTGACTCAACATCAAAATTTACCGGGTGGCTGATTTCAGCCGGTTATGACCTGTTGGCTAGTTTCTGCCTGAAAACGACCCTGTCAGCCAGTGAAAATGGCTGTTTCACAGTCGTGATTGGCCAACGGGGTGTTTCTTCATGTTCTTGCACATTTTGGGTCTCTTATGCCTGAAAACACATATTTCACCAAAACTCGTGGAACTTTATGAGTTTAAGCAAATACTTATTAAACTTTGGTCTTTACCTTGCATTTCCTGACCGGTTCCTGGCCGATTTTGGGTTTTATCGGCCGCCAACAATGCTCTGTCAAATGGATTTGAAGAGTGTATTCTTGAATGAAAAGATCAATGAGAAAGTCTATGTGGAACAACCTCTAGGGTTTGAGGACCCTAAATATCCAAGATGTCGAGACTTAATCTCAGCAATATATTTATAGGGCTACATCGGGATTAGAACTTCATGGTTAAGACACAAGACGCACAGTTATACAGGTGCGGGCCCTCTCTATGAGAGTAAAATCCCTACGTCTTGTGTTTTGTGGTTTGTATTGCAATATACTATGGTGCCCTCAATGGGGAGGTCCCTACCGCCTTATATATCCGGTCGGTAGGGAGTACATGAAGAGTCCTACTCGTAGTCTATAAGGGTAAAAATAGTAAAACTATCTCTAATTGCCTTGCATCCCAAGCCGACTCGGTCGGTTCCCTTATTGGTGGACCACCCGGTCGTCTACTGACTTAAGCATAGCTATGGATATCGGTAAGGTAAGTATTCCACAACAGCCCCCGAGTTCTTTTTACTTTGGAGATGTGACTTCCTGAGTAATTCTTCATCAATGCTTGCTATGAATAGGTAACAAATTAGGAAGACCTCTTGACTGAAGTTCCTGATAGATCTAGTGCGCCGACTAGGTGTACCTGATCAGGTGTAGCCCCCAACTCCTATATAATTTGGAGACAAACAAATAATGCAAGAGTCTAATAATTTTAGCTCTTCACATTTTGTTACATAAGATGGACTCAAATCATAAAACTTGAGCAGTTAATGTCTGGGTCATCAAACCAAGCAACGGTGTGCACAACATCAATTGAACTAACCGACTACAAAAAGCAGAGTGATATACACTCTTAGCCGAGTGATCCTTGATTCCAATATAATGACCTTAATCATGTTTGATGAGGACATCACAATGCTGGATACGCACACGTCATGGTCTTCCCCAAGTTACAAGTCGTCACCAACTCAGTCGTCGTGTTCGTCTCTGAGTCAGCCGACATCCCTACACGGTTTTGATGATATCTCCCACATCCAACTTCCAAACGAGGCATTCTTTGATGCCATGGAAAGGGGACGATGACACTGTCGTTTTGGTTCTGGTCCTAGATGCAGAGGTGTCGTGAGTCATGCTGTGTGGCCATGACAAGGTGCTGCAACACCTACTTTGGGCCAACTTGGCCTTGTATCATGTTGGGCCTTAAGCCCATGTTTTAGGTGCACCCCCCTGGTTGCCCCCAACCCTAGATCACCCTCATAAACACAGTAGGCTCCATCGTTTAGACTTGGGTTTTGTTTAGTTCAGTTTTCTAGAGAGAAACTTGATTGAATTATTGTAACTGTGGCAACAAGTCCTTTTACAGTAATCTAGAGCTCCTGTTCTTGTTCTACACCACTGTGGCAACTAGTCCTTTTGTGTTCAGAGCTTGAACCTTTCCTTGTGATTTGCTTCATACATATTTGCAATTTCAGATTGTGTGTTTATCCTTTCTTGCTTGTGTTCTTGATTCGCTTGCAGGAACAATCATGTTGTGGTTGGTGTAATGGTTGCGGGGTTGGATCGTGTCGGATTCAAGCTGACTCGTTGATGCCGACTCTCCATAGTCGAGTTTATCCCCTACCTCTCGGTAGATCGGGCCTCATCTACATCAATGTTAGAAATCAAAGAAAAGTTATGACTTCAATCATAACTAAGTACTAAACTATATTGACATCAATCATAGTTGAAAGGACCGAGTGAGCGAGAGGGGGGGGGGGTGAATCGGGAACTGGCACTATGTACTAAATTTGCCAATTTCCAAAACCAACCACTCAATCAACTCCCACAACAATTATATTATTGATCACACTAGCAAGATAATAGCCCTATGAAAGAACACCAACCTAAGCATCCTACTGGATCACACAAGGCAATACAACTCCTTTGCAATCTAGTAACAAAGCAACATGGAAGCACACAACAAGCTAGCAACAGAGACTACTCATGCAAACCTACAAGATAATCAACTAGAACAAGGCAAGCACACAAGCATGAATAGCATAGAATGTAAATACGGAAAGTAATGCATAAAAGTAAGGAATAGAGTAAGAGATAGATCGTGTTCCCAAGATCTCAGAAGGATGGTGCCTTCACCTACTCCTTGTTGGACCACTCCCGCCGGAACCCCAGCAATCAAGTTATATAGGCTTCCAACCTCCTACTAGCCGTTGCTCCACGAAATTACCTTTCTGGGCCTAAGACCGGACAGTCAGAAGGTCCAGGAAGCTGATTTCGTAAAGCAACGGCTAGTTTGAGGTTGGGAGCCCATATAACTTCTTTGCTGGGGTCTTTGGGACCTCTCTTGGCCAGTGGAATACCTGAGAGCATTTGGTAAGGTCCAAGAGGAAAAGAGGAGAGCACTAGGAGGAGATATTGCATATCTTGAGAGTGCTAGTGGAGAGTAACTTGAGCATCTTGCACATCTAAGGCTAGGGTGTCTTTGAGGGTGTGATCTAGATTGTTACTCTTGGTGAATGGTGAGACCTAGACCGGTTAGGTGTCGGTGATCGAGCCTATCATGATTGGTTGTGGAGGCCGTCACACGTTTGTACATGGTTTGAGCCCGCCGATGAAAGAGGCATGAGTAGTGAGCGCCCGTGTTGGCTCAGGGAGTCTGGCAAGTTTTCGAGGGAGGCGAGTTTGTGCTTTGTGTAGCGATGACGCACACCGTGTCTTCACTCTATGAATAATTGCGAGCTCGTGGGCGAGAACTCCACTTGGTGGTGGGAGGGACCAGAACTCCGACGGGAGTGGTCCAACAAGGAGTAGGGGAAGGCACCATCCTTCCGAGACCTGGGGAAAAAATCATGAGCCATCTCTTACTCTACTCCTTACTTTGATGCATTACTTTTTGCATTTACATATCGTGCTATTCATGCTTATGTGCTTCTCTTGCTTTAGTTGATTACCTTGTAGACTTGCATGGATAGGCTCCATGCTTGCTAGTAGTGTTTTAGCTTCCACATTTGATCACTAGCATGTTTATGAGTTGCATTGCCTTTGAGTGATTCACTAGTATGCTTAGGATGTTGTTCCTTTCATAGGTTCATTATCTTGCTAGTGTGATCACCACTAGGATTGCATAGGAGTTGATTTGTGTGATTGGTTTAAAGAATTGGCAAATTTGGTACATAGTGCGAGTTCCGGATTCACCCCCCCCCCTCTCGGTCACTCGATCCTTTCAAGTGGTATCAGAGCCAAGTGCTCATTATAAGGATTAACCGCCTTGAGTAGTGACCGTATTGAGTTGGGATGTCATCCCATTCGAGGCTGGGTCATGGCTCATGGAAGGATCACTTTAAAAGCTACCTAAATGCCATGATTCCGGATGAGTTGATGGATACTCTTGTGGACTTTGTCAATACCTTTACCGATGATCATGTGTATGATGATTGTGATGATTGTGTGGATGTGCCTTGTTGTAGTGAGTGTCTGAATTCTTCAAGCAATAACTTGATAGGTTGCTCTACTAGTGTGCCTAATATGATGATTGATAATGATGTGTCTCTTGATCTTGGTTGCTCTACTAGCATGACTAGTATTGATGATGTTTGTGAACCTCCTATTGATCAGGCTAGTAGTTCTCTTGTTGAGGAGTTCTTTGCTTTTCACGCTAATGACAATGAGGACTTACTTGACTCTCTTATTCACTTGCGAGGTATTGTAGACAGGATTGAGGCAACTTCTTTTGAGCTTCCCAAGATTGTGATAGTTGAGAAGATCCTCTCCTTGCTTCCGAGCAGCAAGCTCTTCTACATCACCCTTGACCTTCTTATGGAGAAGAGTCTCTCCGTCGAGGACGTGATTGAGCTGCTCTTCAAGGATGAGGAGATCACCGTGAGCATTGCATGGAAGAAGACATCCAAGACAAACCATGAATCATCTTCAAGCAAAGGGAAAGAAGTAACTTCGAGCTCAAACTTCTTTGATCCCTCCACAAGATTGTCTTGCAGCAGCTTCTACAACCCCTTCGGAGCAAGACTTTCATCGGGCGCTTCATCAAGCTCTACCTCAAGTGCTATTCCAAGTTCTACTCCAAGCACCTAGGTTGGACCGAGCATTGGCGTAAGGGGAGCACCAACAACAATGCTCGCTCAATCATTTGAGATGATCAATCTTGCGGCTTTGGCTCTGGCGCCTCTACCTCCTCCACTTCCTCCACCACAAGACCATCTTTGGCATCTCCGTCAAGCTTACCAACAAGATCTCTTCTTTGAACTCGGTGAATTTGTGAGAAATCCGAATGATGACATTTGTGAGAATCTATTGAGCATCTATGATCTTGTGTGCAGGATAAACTCTTTTAGGGGACTTCGATGGATTGTACCACATGAAGTGATTAACAAGATCCTCCAGCAAATCAAAACTCCTAAGAGGGGTTTCTTACATGAGGAAGTAGTCAACAGGAGACCTGAGCTATCAATTGAGAGAGCAATGGAGATGATACTCGTGCTCCATTCACAAGTGGGGCATGTGCTTGAGCACATCACTGGACTCTATGATCCTCCCCATTACTACATCGACCTTGACAATGTGCACACGGGGGATGTTCATGGACATTGGAGGTATCGTGCTCCTCACTATCCCATTAGGAGGAAACTACTAGATGGGATTGCAAGAATCCCTATCTATGAGGATGGTCTTATGCTCGACACGATGAGGTTAGTGCTAGTCAATCAAGTAATGCTTTGGATACTAACCCTTCTTCCTTTATGCTTGTCTTATGGCTACCACCAGGGTCAACTACAAGAGTGGAGGCACTCATTGGATTCTTGATAGTGGGTGCACTCAACATATGACCGAGAAGCCAACCATGTTCACCACCATTGATGAAGACGAAGACAGTGAGAAGGTGACTTTTGGGGATAACTCGAAGGGGAGAGTTAGAGGCTCGGGCAAGGTGGCCATCACAATTGACCTCCATCTCTCCAAGGTCTTTCTTATGGCAACCCTCAACTTCAACCTTCTGTCTATTGGTCAACTCTGTGACATGGGTTTCAAGTGCACTTTTGATGAGGATGGTGCAACGATTGAGAATGCTAAGAGAGGGCTAGTATTTCATGGGGTAAGGCATGGGAACTTGTATGTCACCGACTTCAAATCAAGCAGTATGCCACCTAGCACTTGCCTATTCACCAAGGCATCCAAGGGATGGTTGTGGCATAGAATATTGGCACATGTTGGTATGAATCAGCTCAAGAAGATTGTTAAGAGGAATCTAGTTGAAGGAATCAAGGATGTGACTTTTGAGAAGGATAGACTGTGTAGCGCTTGTCATGCAGGAACACAAGTTGCATCTTAACATCCCACCAAGTCATTCCTGTCTACATCTCGTCCTCTAGAGCTCTTGCATATGGATTTGTTTGGGCCAACACACTACAAGAGTCTAGGAGGCAAGCTATATTGCTTGGTGATTGTTGATGATTTCACGAGATACACATGGACCTTCTTTCTTGTGGACAAATCTCAAGCCAGTGGTATCTTAAGAAAGTTTGCCAAGAGAGCAAAGAATGAATTCAATGCTTGCATTGTGAAGATAAGGAGTGACAATGGGACTGAGTTCAAGAACACCACAGTAGAGGAATACTTTAACAAGAAAGAGATCAAACATGAATTCTCTGCTACATACACTCTCGAGCAAAACAGAGTAGTGGAGAGGAAGAACAAGACGCTCATCACTCTTGCTTGTGCCATGTTGGATGAGTATGGAACTCATGAGAGGTTTTGGGCGGAGGCAATCAACACGGCTTGCTACACCTCCAACTGTGTCTATCTTCACCGGTTGTTGAAGAAGACGCCATATGAGCTATTGGTCGGACAAAAACCCAATGTTTCCTATTTCCGAGTCTTTGGCTGCAAGTGTTACATTCTCAAGAAGAGGAGAAAGCCCGAGAAGTTTGAGAGCAGAACTTATGAAGGCATTCTTGTTGGGTACTCTGGGACTTCTAAAGCATATAGGGTCTACAACTCAGCCACAGGATGTGTGGAAGAATCCTATGATGTGCAATTTGATGAGTCAAATGGTTCTCAAAAGGAGGACGAATTTCATGAAGTGAACATTGGGGATGAGCCTATGAGGGAAACTATGAGAAACATGCCCGTGGGCGAGGTTTTACTCCATGAGGACAATGATGTTGATGTCGATGAGCCCTCTACTCCACCACCTCAACCAACCTCCTCCTCCGAGATATAACAAACAACCCAAGATGCCACAAATACTCCCACAAGCTCCTCCCATGATTCATTGAGAGTTCACTCATCAAATGATGAGGAATCCCAAGTGACAAGTGAGCCACAAACCTCCCCACATACCTCATCTCAAGCCACTTCTCCTAGCTCTTCACAAGATACCCTCCCATCCACCTCAAGGTCAAAGTCCAAAACAAGAAAGCATAATTGTGACTCTTCCACCTCTCTTAGGATCCAAGACACTCATATATCGAGAGAGAAAACTATCCATGATGCACAAGATACTTCACCTAGAGCTCCTCCCACTCAAGGAAAATACCATCCTAGACCCAAAGCCATCAACAAAGATCGTTCACAAGACTTGATCATTGGGAGTCCATCTCAAGGGATAAAGACGAGGAGAAGTCGATATAAGACCAATTATGTGAGTGAAGAGAATGATGATGAGGCCAATGTTGAAATTGAGAACTTCTCTTTTGTCTCTATGATTGAGCCCACTACTATTTATGAAGCTATGGATGATCACAAGTAGGTTATTGCCATGCAAGAAGAGTTGAACAACTTCAAGAGGTGCAAAGTATGGAAATTGGTTGAGAGACCTAAGAATCATAATATGGTTAGCACCAAGTGGGTCTTCAAGAACAAGCAAGATGAGAAAGGAGCAATTGTCAAGAACAATGGCTTCAAGCTCTGCTCCCGTGGCCCATCTTGAAGCTATTCGGATCTTGCTAGCCTATGCATCACACAATGGCTTCAAGCTCTTTCAAATGGATGTCAAAAGTGCCTTCTTGAATGGAGAGATCAATGTGAAAGTCTATGTGGAACAACCTTCAGGGTTTGAGGACCCAAAACATCCAAGACATGTATACAAATTGAAGAAAGCTCTCTATGGCATCAAGCAAGCACCTAGGGCATGGTATGAACATTTGAGGAACTTCCTACTCAAAAATGGATTCACCATTGGAAGCATTGATAGCACCTTATTCACGAGGCATGTTGGGAAGGATCTCTTTGTGTGCCAAATCTATGTGGATGATATCATCTATGGGTCAACAAATGAGAAGTTCAATGAAGAGTTTCGAGAGATGATGGCTAGATAATTCCAAATGTCAATGATTGGAGAGTTGCATATGATTCTTGGTTTCCAAGTCAAGCAATTGAGAGAGGGAAACTTCATCTATCAAGAGAAGTACACCAAGGACCTTCTCAAGAGATTCAATATGGAAAATTGCAAGCCCTTGCACACTCCTATGGCTACAAGCAAACCATTGGATGATGATGTGAAGGGAAAACCGGTGAACCCCGAGCTCTATAGATCAACAATTGGATCTACTCTATCTCACCGCTTCGAGACCGGATATCATGTTTAGTGTGTGCTTGTGTGCAAGCTATCAAGCAAATCCAAAAGAATCACACTTGAAGGCCGTGGAGAGAATAATAAGATACCTCAAGTACACACCCACCATGGGCCTATTGATGAGGACATCACCATGCTGGATACGTGCATATCATGGCCTTCCCCATGTTACAAGTCGTCACCAACTCGGTCGCCACGTTCGTCTCGGATTCAGCCGACACCCCTTCACGGTTTTGATGATATCTCCCACATCCGACGTACAAATGAGGCGTTCTTTGATGCGTTGGAAAGGGGACGACGATGCCGTCTTTTTGGTTCTGGTCCTAGCTCCAGAAGAGTCGTGAGTCATAATATGTGACCAGGACAAGGTGATGTGCCACCTATTTTGGGCCAACTTGGCCATGTATCGTGTCGGGCCTTAAGCCCATGTTGTGGGCGCCCCCCTGGTCGCCCCCAACCCTAGGACGTCTTTGTTTCCTACATAAACTCAGTAGCTGCCATCTTTTGGTTTTGGGTTTTGTTTAGTTCAGTTTTCCAGAGAGAAACTTGATCGAATTATTGTAACTATGGCGACAAGTTCTTTTACAGTAATCCAGGGCCCATGTTCTTGTTCTACACCACTGTGGCGATTAGTCCTTTTGTGTTCAGAGCTTGAACCGTTTCTTGTGATTCGCTTCATCCATATTTGCAATTTCAGATTGCGTGTTTATCCTCTCTTGCTTGTGTTCTCGATTTCGCTTGCAGGAACAATCAAGTTGTGCTTGGTGTAACGGTTGCGGGGTTGGATCATGTCTGATTCAAGCTGGGTCGTTGACACCGAGTTTCCCAAATTCGAGTTTATCCCCTTACCTCTCGGAAGATCGGGCCATATCTACGTCACCTATGGTATCCTAGAGGAACAAACTTTGAGTTACTTGGGTATTCAGATTTGGACTTCGTGGGTTGCAAAGTGAATAGAAAGAGTACATTGAGAGGTTGCCAATTTCTTGGAAGATCTCTAGTATCTTGAAGCTCAAAGAAGCAAAACTTGGTGGCTCTATCTACCGCCGAAGCGGAATATATGGCGGCGGGAGCATGCTGTGGACAACACTTTTGCATGAGACAAACACTCTCTGACTATGGCCTCAACTATACTCAAACTTTGAGTAAAGCGGCAATCAGGATGGACCTCAAGGCGGGAGATTATGGTCATGCAAAGCACATTCAAGTGAGGCATCACTTCATAAGAGATCATGTTGAGAAGAAGGACATCGAGTTGGTGAGCGTGCGAACTCATGAACAATTGGCGAACATCTTTACCAAGCCACTCGATGAGAAGACCTTCAACAAGCTAAGGGGAGAACTCAATGTTCTCGACCTCTCCAACTTCACAAGAGTAACCCTTGAGCTTGTCTCTTGTAAATATGTATAGTGTTTGTTTTGTTTTTGTTTGTGTCTTTGTTTGTGTTTGTTTCTCTTCTTTTGTAGGTTTACTTTTGACCTTCTTGAGATAGCGATGGACACGGGTTAAGCTTGGGAAGGTGGTTCATGGTGTACCGAAGGCTTTGAAGAATGGTCCATTGTGAGCAAGCTTGAGAAGGGAACAACTTGTTGTTGACACTTTGGTTTGTAGCGGTTCTCTCTCTTTTCTTTAGCATCGCATCATGCATTGTATACTTATTGCATTTGCATTCTTTGCATTTATGCATCTTTGCATTATGATACCATACATTCTCCCAAGCATGTGACTAGGGGGGGTTACTCATTTATAATGTGAGTACATGACTCTCTAGATGATCAAATAGTGATATTTGTGCTTCATGCCCATTGAGCCATGTTCAACCGAGCTCTAAGGTTAAATCTACTCGCACGGGTTAAAGACAAGTGGCTCATACATTCCCACTCTCTAATGACTAACCCTTGCACATTTGAGAAAATATGTTGTTGAGTCATAAGTGTAGGGAGAGCCACGATGGTACACCACTACGACCAAGGAGGAGCACCATGAAAGGGGGAGTTATCCTGACTCTTGCCAACTATTTTTTGCCTCTTGGTTTCGTTATGCTTTTGGGTTGTTTTCGGTGATAGGTGACAAAGGGGGAGAAGAAACATGAAGATCCAAAAGCCATGTCTAGATCAAAGAGGGAGAAGGAACATGAAGACGATCGATAACATAAAGGGGTTGGAGAACATGAAGGAGAACATGAAGAAGGAACATGAAGATTCGGACATGAAGATAACATCAAGTTGAACATCTCCACCAACATGGAGAAGAACAACGACAGTGCATGTCTATGGCGACAATGTACACCTTCACCGATATGAGCATCTACGCACTATTGCGTGTCTACATCAATAAGATCGACTATCACGACACCAAGATGGGCGTAATTTCAGCTAAAGATTGAAATCCAAGTGCACTAAATGAGTGGGTAGTTCTCCCTCAGCAACTAGCACTGAATGAATCGGTAAGCCCCTCACAAATCCAATTACTTCCATTTCCACTACTTAAGTCTAACAAGAGAAGCAAACTAAACAATTCTAGTAGGACAAGACTCTACACATGCTAGTGTTCAAGATAGGATAAAGCGTGGAAGCCAAACACACTAGCCTATGCAAGCCACAATTCACCATAGTCACTAGAGCACACAATTGCGGAATAGTAAAGAGAGGGTCAAGGAATGCTCAAGATTTTTTCCCAAGGTATCAAAACGATGGCGCCTTCCCCTAATCCTCGTTGTACCACTCCCACCAGAGTCTCGGTCCCTCCTGCCACCAAGTGGAGTTCTCACCCATGAGCCCGCATCACTCCTAGAGTGAAGACACTGTGTGCGTCACCGCTGCACAAAGCACAAGCTCGCCTCCCTCAAGAACTTGCCGGACTCCCTGAGCCAACATGGGCGCTCACTAGCGATGCCCCTTTCAACGGCGGGCTCAAACCGTGTACAAACGTGTGACGGCCTCCACAACCAATCATGACAGGCTCGATCACCGACACCTAACCGATCTAGGTCTCACCATAGATCAAGAGTAACAATCTAGATCACACCCTCAAGGACACCCCTGCCTTAGATGTGCAAGATGCTCAAGTTACTCTCCACTAGCACTCTCAAGATATGCAATATGAGAAACCATGTGGATAGGTGCCATTGTTTGCTATATTTGTGATGAGTAATTGACTTGAGCGGATTTGGTGTTTGAGTTGAAATGCAGGAATCCAGGGATTGCATGGGCTTGCATATCATGGTTATGACTAACCGGAGTTGGTGGAGATATTGGTGGTATTGCAGGAGATGGGAAATGTGTTTGCTTGTCTCATGATGTGTAGGTCACTGGAGTCGACTTGACGGTCAATGGCGAGAGGATCGGGCACAAGTAGGGGACTTGGGGCCCGACGATCGGGATGCCAGGTGAAGTCAAGGGTGATCCACACCGTACAGAGAGGCAAGAAGCACGGACGGTTTCGCTGTTGAGCCTCAAAACCGTGGTGGTGATGAAGACGGCGTGTTGACCAAGTCAAGGCGAATGGGATGCCGGTGCAAGTGACAAGGGGGCACGATGGATAGGGACAGGGAGAGACTTGCCGGTGGTCAAGATCGCTGGACAAGGTGACACGCGTCGACATCGAGAAGTCATGCTTTGAGAAGCGTGCAAGGAGGTTTCCCGGTTTGGGCCTCAAAACTGGTGGCGGTGGTTGGTGGTGCACATGGCACCATCACGGAGCTTGCTTCGAGATGAAGCAAAGACATGAAGCGTCCGATGGTATTCGGGTGATGAGGAAAAAGATGGACTTCATGTTTTAGAGGAGAGTAGTGGGTGTGTGAGAGACATCTCTTGCTCTTCCAAATAGTGGGAGGAAGAGGGTGGCTTCCTGGCCTTGTACCTATAGATCTTGTAAGCACCTTTCTATGATATGAGAAGTATTTTCGTGCTCAAGATCTACCTCTTCACTTGAATCCCAAAATTCCCTTTTTCCTATTTTCGGACCTATTTTCATGGTGATTTTTGATCTCACTTTTGGACGGATTTTTGGCACGGATTTCTTGAGAAACTTGTTGCTAGGATGAGCGATAATTCTCTATGGATCCTTGATGGAATTTAGTGTGTTTGTTTAAATTAATTCTAGTAATTATTCTATAATAAATTTGCCCTTGCCACTTGGCATAAAAATCACTCATATAAGCCTCTATTCACAGTAAATCACACAAGTCCAGAAACCTAAATTTATTTTACTAATTAATTTAATTTCTCATATCACTCAATTACCTTGTTTAGTTACATAAAGAATATATACCTGAAATATTAATTAACAACCCAACTTCTCTGAAGCATATGGCTTCGAGAACATAAAATAATTTTAATTGACATTAAAACACGTTGTGCTTGTATGCATCATATCATTGCATAAAATGGTCTTCTGATAATACCGTTAATTCAATTCCATCATATAGGTAACGACCATCAGGAGCAAGAGGACGACTTTCAGAAGGACGTTGACCCACAAGAGCAAGAAGTTGTAGTTGCTAGCACTAACATTGATCCAGGCAAGTCGTGGTTTACATTTGCCTTTTTACAAAATTTTGCTAGTTTATATCATTACCAGTGTCGATGATTATTGTTGCATTAAGTCATAGGAATTGATTGAAACCCACCTTGCATGATATCCAACTAAACTATGCTACTGTCTTTAGAACTTGGTAGAATCGGTACTGTTATGCTATGCTTAGTAATTACTAAGTCTCGTTAGAAAGTATTATTACTAAGGATTGAACTTGACCACTAGAACGGGAATTATTAAAAGAAGTTTATTTTTATGTTATGACCGGGCAGGGATAATGCATGTGTAGGTTTGCAGCAACACATGGGTGTTGACTGCGGTAGCCCTGCCTTGTCGAACCTAGGACCCGTCCGTGGTTGGCCCCTTGATCAAGTATTGAACAGTACCGAATGCATGCCAGCTTATGGGCACTAGTAAATCGATGTAGCATTAAAGGTCACTTGCATTAAGGACGGTTAAGGTGTGTTGGTCATTGACCCTCCTGCTACTAAAGTGGGCGGTTCAGATCACGAAGTACTGTTGGCAGAACGGCATGCCCACTCGACGTCACCACACCCGGGCTGAGGTGTAGGTGCTTTTCTTGCGAAAGGTTTCCATATACGACCTTAATTGGTGCGTATGTGTCGTGCATCTTGGGTTTTCCCAGCTGGTGTAAATCGATTGCAATCGCTGTCCCTCACAGTAATGAGTACCACTTGGTCACCGCACCAATCGCGTAGTTGCACTAATATTATGGAATGGATCATGTTGCTTATTGATGATCACGATCATTATTATTATTGCTCTTATGTCGTATTAACTTTATATATTGTTTTATTATCCTATTGATGCAACTAAAGTTACATTTTGGCTCAACCCATTTAAGTTGACAATTAAAACTTGATAGAACTAATAGGTTGCTTAGTACGAGTCCTTTTAAACAAGCCACCTATTAGAGCCTTTGCATGTCTAGGTGTCCGACGGGTAAGTCTTGCTGAGTAATTAGTACTCAGGCTTTGTGCCATTGTGTTTTTAGGTAATGAAGAAATAGAATTGCCTGTAGATGCGATGCCTTGGGACGTGCAAGTCCCTGAGGGTTGGACTGCCCACTGGGAGTCTGATTCACGGCCGCAGTAATGTTGTGTGCTGCTAGAGTGATGTTCTTCGGGCATGGATTATCGTTATGATGTATTGTCATGCTCGTAGTTTTCTGAACGTTATTTGCTTCTGCTATTTTCAAAACATTCATGAACTTGTAATATTCCGCTGCACTCTGATAACCTTAATGATGTACTATTCAACTTAAATTTGGACAAATGTTGTATTATCAAGTGTCTATGCTATCAGCACCTTCGGGACCTCGATCCTCCGGGAAGGGGAGCCACAACTGGTATCAGAGCCATGGTCCATGATAATATAACAAATAAATCGAATTTTCAAAAACTACGACGTTTGTGAGTAAGGATACGTTAGTATTGCCCATGTAGATAATAGGGTGGTGACAAATCTAACCTGGGTTATGATTGTTTATATTACTTGCATCTACGGCTTCTTCAAACGACGGTACGTGCGTGCTTAACCGACACGCGTCATTTCGGTGTCTGTGCTCACAGGCGGATGCAAGATACTGTTGGCTCGTGACTTATCACGGGGCGATCCTTCCATGGATCGTTACTAGTAAAATTTGTGCTTATTTTTGTAGTTTCTTTTGAATTTGATGTATTGTTTCTGCAATAAATCTTCTGCAGGTACACTAACGCCGTTAGTGTAACACTTAGATTGACTTACGTGTTGAGTGCGGGTCGTCACCAAATATTTGTGCCGCTAGGTAATGGCAAAATATGTGTTATATTGTGAGGAACGATAGGATTATAAAATGAAATTCTGCATCATGCATCCCAATATAATTAAACTAAAAATTTGGTTCTCCCCTTGCTCACCAACCTCTGAATAAAAATTTTCTAAGCATGATAAGTATAAAGTTTTGAATTTCAAGGTTAACAAGAATCTGTCCTGTTTTTAGCTGCCAACTTCAAAAATTCATAGCTATTAATTTACTCAACCAAATAAGGCATACAAATACTTTTCAGAAAGGTCTCAACACCCTCTGTCATCTAGAATTTTAATTAAATTTTGATCATAACAGTAACAACCCTAGAAACAGAGAACAAGTACAATCTGTCAATTCACTATTTTCAGCATAACCCTGAACTTAGAAATTTCATAACTGGAGATGTACTTCGAATTTGCAAGTGTTTAAACCCAATATGGAAATCCCTTGATGTCTATTTTAATCTCCAATAGGTTTCACCATTTTATTAGTTTTCCTCTATCCAGTAGAGCCAAAACATTAAGCCTTTGTCATCCTAAAACAGAATCTGCCAACATCAAATTGCAAAATTTATAAGTCCAGATTTACTTGAAAATTTTGAGAGTATAAATACAATCTGGAAATTTATGAAAATGTAATGTAACATGGTTCCAAGATGATGTACACAAGGGTTCCCGATCTTCCGAAAGGTTCTGGATACGTTGATTTGGTCGGAGGCGACACACAAATCGATCCGGCTTCAGAACAGCATATCGCAGCAATCGCAGCACGACGTCTCCTCTGGTTATCAACCGTCCTAAAACGATTGACCTTGCCGAGAAGGCTAATCCCTACCTGCGAATCAAGAACATGAGCAAGAACAAAGAAGAATGCAACACAATTATAGATGTATTATGAATCTCACGAAGTTAGGGTCTCATAAACCGTGATGACGGCGAAACTGTTATGAACAGAATAATCTAAGCAAAACTCGAACCCTAATGGTGCGGCGGCAGCTGTATATGAAGACCCTAGGGTCGTGCAAGACCCTGTGGATGCGCCCCTAATTGGGCTCAACTAGATACAAAGCTCAAAGGACAAAAATAGGCGACGCAGCACCAAAACAGATTCTGGACCCTCTCTTGTTTTGACTATTTCCGATGACTCCGGGTGAATTTTGATATGGGACCGGCGGCATTTGAAAGAACTTCTTCTTATCTTTCCGGGCATATGTAGAACGTCCAAATCTGAATCCGTATGCGTTCTAGGCATCTGTTTTAGTGCAAACTGATCCTGAGTCCCGAAACAGACTCAAAGTCGGTTTTGGTTGGCCCTCCACCTTGGCTTCCACATTCTTGCTGGTCCTCCACGTCTCCAAGTCCTTCTCCAATCATCTTCTGGTCCTCTCCATGGTTCCTAATTATAATATAATCATAAGGTAGCAAACTATTCTCAAAAGTGACATATAATAAAGAACGTAGGAACGAGCTCACCTCTAAATTTAGTCGTCGTGCACGAGCTCTAGTCGTTGGACCTTGCAAGTCCAGAATTGGAGGAGTGTTGCATGTATCCTTAGGAGTGATGTCCTCATCATCCTCCCCCTCTTGAAGTGGAGTCGTCCTCGACTCAAGCTCATTCTCTTCTCCCAAGTATGGTTTCAAATCTGAAATGTTAAAAGTAGGACTAACCCCGAACTCGGGAGGCAACTCAAGTTTGTATGCATTATCATTAATCTTCTTAATTATTTTGAAAGGGCCATCAGCTCTAGGCATTAATTTAGACTTTCTCAAATCTGGAAATCTATCCTTTCTTAAGTGTAACCATACTAAATCTCCTACATCAAGTTTTACTTCTTTTCTACCTTTACTACCAGCAATTTTATACTTTTCATTCATCTTTTCAATGCTAAGTCTAGTGGTCTCATGCATTTTCAAAATAAATTCAGCACGCTCCTTAGCATCAACATGAACTCTCTAATAAATAGGTAGAGGAAGTATATCAAGTGGAGTATGGGGATCAAAACCATACACTACCTTGAAAGGACTTACCTTGGTAGTAGAATGTGTTGCCCGATTATATGCAAACTCAACATGAGGCAAACATTCTTCCCATTGCTTTAAATTTTTCTTCAAAATAGCTCTCAACATAGTACCCAAAGTGCGGTTCATCACCTCAGTTTGTCCATCAGTTTGTGGGTGACAAGTTGTAGAAAACAACAACTTTGTACCCAACTTATTCCAAAGCGTGCGCCAAAAGTGACTCAAGAATTTTGCATCACGATCTAAAACAATAGTAGAAGGCATACCATGCAAACGTGCAATTTCTTTGAAAAAGAGATCAGCAATATAACTAGCATCATCAGTCTTATGACATGGTACAAAGTGTGCCATCTTAGAAAATCTATCCACAACAACAAAAATACTATCACTCCCCCTCTTAGTCCTAGGCACTCCTAAAACAAAGTCCATAGAAATATCCGCCCAAGGAATAGAAGGAACAGGAAGTGGCATATATAAACCATGTGGATTCAAGGGAGACTTAGCTTTTTTACATGTAGTGCAGCGAGCAACAAAGCGGTCAACATCTTTCCTCATCCTTGGCCAAAAGAAGTGTGTGGCCAAAATATCCTCCATCTTCTTGGCACCAAAATGACCCATCAATCCACCTCCATGCGCCTCCTGTAACAACAAAAAGACGAATTGAACCAACTGGAATGCATAGGCGGTTAGCTCTAAACAAGAAGCCATCAGTCAAGACAAATTTGTTCCATGCACGACCTTTTTTACAATGCAGCAATACATCCTTAAAATCAACATCAGTAACATATTGTTCTTTAATTGCCTCAAGTCCAAAAATTCTACAATCAAGTTGAGACAATAAAGTATAGCGCCTAGATAAAGCATCAGCGATAACATTATCCTTCCCTTTCTTATGTTTAATAATGTAAGGAAAAGACTCAATAAACTCAATCCATTTAGCATGTCTACGGTTCAAATTACATTGAGAACGGATATACTTAAGTGGTTCATGATCAGAATGAATAACAAATTCTTTGGGCAACAAATAATGAAGCCACGTCTCCAAACAACATACAAGTGCATACAATTCCTTATCATACGTGGAGTAATTCAAAACAGGCCCAGTAATTTTCTCACTAAGGTATGCAACAGGTTTACTATCTTGCATCAAAACACCACCAATACCTATACCACTAGCATCACATTCAAGCTCAAAAATCTTATCAAAAGTAGGTAATTGCAGCAATGGTGCATGTGTAAGTTTATCCTTCAAAGCATCAAAAGACTCATGATGTACCTTACCCCAATGGAAATCAACGCCCTTCTTTGTCAACTCATGCAAAGGTGCAGCAATGGTGCTGAAATCTTTGACAAAGCGGCGGTAGAAACCTGCAAGACCAAGAAAACTCCTCACCTGTGTGATAGTTTTTGGTACAGGCCAGCTCTTTATGGCTTCAATCTTCGCCTCATCCACCTCAATTCCCTGTGGAGTCACAACATAGCCAAGAAAAGAGACTCGATCCGTGCAAAAGGTGCACTTCTCAAGGTTACCAAATAAACGTGCATCTCGTAAAGCATCAAAAACAGCACACAAATGATTCATATGTTCATCAAAATCAGCACACAAATGATTCAAGATATCATCAAAGTAAACTACCACAAATTTGCCAATGAAAGCTCTTAAAACCTCATTCATCAAGCGCATGAAAGTACTAGGTGCATTAGTTAAACCAAAAGGCATTACTAATCACTCATATAATCCAAATTTGGTTTTGAAAGTTGTTTTCCATTCATCTCCAAGTTTCATTCTAATTTGATGGTAGCCACTACACAAATCAATTTTAGTGAAAATTATAGCACCACATAACTCATCAAGCATGTCGTCTAGCCTAGGAATAGGATGACGATACCTAATAGTAATATTATTAATGGCTCTACAATCTACACACATACGCCAAGTACCATCTTTCTTAGGAACCAAAATTATAGGAACAGCACAAGGACTAAGTGATTGACGAACATACCCACGATCCAAAAGGTCTTGAACTTGTCGTTGTATCTCCTTAGTCTCCTCAGGGTTGGTCCTATAAGCAGCACGGTTTGGCAAAGTAGCACCCGGAATCAAATCAATTTGATGCTCAATCCCTCTCAAATGTGGCAATCCCAGGGGTCTCTCAGCTGGAAAAACATCCTCATACTCCTGCAAAAGGTTAGTGACAGTAGGAGGCAAAGCACTAGAAGCAATATTATCAAGCGAAAACAAAGGTTCTTTGCATATCAAAGCATAGCAAATATCATCATTATCAGAAATTTCAGCAAGCTCAGATTTTGTTGCAAGACATGAACGACCTTGTAATTTAATTCCAGCACCCTTAGAACATGAAGAACCATT
The DNA here is from genome assembly GCA_032690845.1 of Eleusine coracana subsp. coracana. NCBI lineage: Eukaryota > Viridiplantae > Streptophyta > Magnoliopsida > Poales > Poaceae > Eleusine > Eleusine coracana. The sequence goes on from CM064422.1 coordinate 32,923,493, forward strand.
AACTTTACTAGGTGTAGAATTAGAATTAACAGGTTGTTGAATTTCAGGACCTTTATTTTTCAAACTAGCAGCTCTTTCTAAATCAGCTAGTACAATTTCAGCAGGAGTCATTGGTAACAATGTAATTTTAGTTCCTTTATGCATAAAAGTGTACTTATTACTTCTACCATGGTGTACAGCATCATTATCAAATTCCCAAGGTCTACCCAATAAAAGTGAATATGCTTGCACGGGTAGGACATCACAATCAACAGAATCCACATAAGAACCAATGGAAAAAGGAATTCTGCAAGTTTGTATTACCTTAGCATTGCCAGATTCGTTTAACCACTGAATGTAGTACGGATGTGGATATGGACGTGTGGTCAAAGCAAGCTTGTTGACCACATCAGAACTCACCAAGTTATTACAGCTCCCTCCATCAATGATGACACGTGCTCGGCGGTTCTTGATGATGAAGAAAATCAGGAACAAGTTGTGGCGCTGCATCGTCTCGGGCTGATGAACTTGTGTGCTAAGGACACGTTGAACAATAATGTTCATGTATCCCGTGGTGTCTCCGCCTCCAAGGACGAGGTCACTGCTGATGGCAGCGACGTCCTCCTCCTCATCCTCCACATTGGAAGTGCTCATGTAACCGCCATCGTCTGTCACCACATATGCCCGCCTACTTGGACAATCTTTCTGCACATGACCAAGTCCATGGCAGCGGTGGCACTGAATTCCTGTAGTGCGCCCCGTCGAAGCAACAGAGGAGGCACTACTAGCTGGTACCTACACAAAAGTTTTACCTGAGCGCATAGAAGGTGCATGGGCTGATCTTGGGGCTGTAGAAACAACATTGGTTCCCTTGGTAGCTGCTGGTGGGGGCGGCCGGAAAGATGGCCTGGGCAACCCCGAAGTCCCCGTCGAGCGTGGGGGGTAGGAGTTCCTTGACTTGTTGTACTCCTCAAAAGCCTAGAAAAGTCCCTGTGATTCTTCCTGTGCAAGCATAACATACTAGAAACACTGGGTGAGGGTATAATATTCTTTATAATCAAGGATGTCCTGAATTTCTTTTCTTAAACCAGAATAATAGCGACAAATCTGATCATCTACTTTTTCAACTACAGCACAACGAATCAAACCCTTCTGAAGCTCACTAAAGTACTCCTGAACAGTTTTATCTCCTTGTTCTAAACACTGCAGTTTATTATGAATCTCTCTATAAAAGGAAGGAGGAACAAAACGATCATGCATTGCTACCTTAAGTTCTTCCCAAGTAGTGGGCAAATCAGTTTCAGCAGCTAGACCACTCCACCAAACAATAGCAAAGTCCTTAAACTCACTAGTAGCTTGTCTAACTCTATGTTGTTCAGGAACAAGGTAGGCATTAAATTTTTGTTCTACAGTCATCTCCAAATCAAGATAAACATCACCATCATACTGACCCGAAAACGAAGGAATTGAAAACTTAATTTTAGCATACGGGTCATCTAGAGCAAAGTTACCGTGTGGACGACGATTGTAGTTAGGGAAACCACCCATACCTTGAGTATTATGTTGCAAACAACGTCGTAATCGTGTGGTCCTTGTAGTTGACCTATCCACGGTGCCATCAGCCTTATACACTGTGTCTTCATCATGGACATCTTCAACGTCATTGTTGTTGTTATTGGTGTTCGTATCATTGGTTTTAGGAGCGGTCTCCAATGCGACAACCTGATCGGTTAACTTAGAGACCCGCTTCTCCAACTGCTCAATGCTTTCTCCAATGTGAAGCTTGCTGACCGCATCAGTAACGGCTCTGGTGATCGTCTCTACCAAATCACTCTGAGTAGCCTGCAAAGCCTTCTGGAGCTGCTCTTGGCTCACGCACTCAGCAAATTGTGAGGGTGAAGCCATCTCTCCGTCGTTACTTCCTGCCATCACAAACACCAAAACAAGAAACAAATAGTGAAGGTTATCCCTACAAAATAGCTAAGCAGTAGTGCCTCTCAACACAGCAAAAGGAGACTCCTTACAAAGCTCTTACAAAGTTCTGAAAACCAAAGCACAGGATACCAGAGAGATGTGTTCCATGATTGCAAGGGTCACAAAATAACCTGTGTGCTGTCCAGAAGAAATATGTAGATCTAGAAAGGCCAAATATATATATGTGAGTGGCACACAAAACAAAAACAAATAGTAAAGCTGAATAAGTGCCCAAGTAACTTGTCCCTAGTTGCTGGTCTAAGTATGTCCTAGAACAGTAGTGATAGCAAAGTAGAAACAAGGAGACAAAGGCACAACAGGCGATAACAGGGGGCAAAGTGCAAAACAGCCAAATCCAGAAATTTCAGGGGGCTAGATGTAGCACTAGTAGAAATCCCAAATTTCTTTTTTTTGATTTTATTTTTTTGATATTTTTCTCCAACTCACTAACAATAGAGGAGAATCCACAGAAAATTTCAGCTCAAACAGAGGTAGGATGTGGCCAACAGAAAATCTTGAAGTCGTAGAAAACGTCGGGTTTCAACTTGAATCAATTTTTTCTTTATCTTCCTGATTTTTTTTGAATTTTTGACAAGGGCACACCGGGCGTAGCCAAGTGTGGGTATGCCCAACTTTGAGTCAAGAATATCCTGTAAACATTGCAGCTAAAACGGACAACCGAGCGAAAAGTTATGCCCGTTTTACCGAAGGGGGTTCGGAGTCGGTTTTCCAGAAACCCGAGTCGGGTTTGGGGTCGGGTTTGGAATCGGGTAGGATTTTTTTTTGGCGGCGTGGAGGCAGCAGAAAGTGGAATTTGTGGGGATTGGTCCGGGGTGTTGACGGTGTGTTTAGGGGGGATTAGGGTGGGACTAGGCTAGGTGTGTCGATCAATCAACCCTAGCACAAAAAGGCAACAAAACAGAGGATGGTGAAGGGGATGGTGGCTAGGGTTGCAAGGGAAACACTACTGATGACAAAAACACAAACTAAATCAGCGACTAAACAAGAACTAGGGCACAAACTCAACATTACGGACTCTGAAATTAAAATATACAAAGGCTAAACACGTGGTTATTGGTGGAGGGAAAAAAATTTTGGGCTTTTCTGTGGACGATAGGATGAACACAAAACGGAATTAACTAAGGGTAGTGCAAACCTGATGGTGCACCTGAAGCTCTGATTATCACTTGATGTGGACAAGGGTTCCTGATCTTCTGAAAGGTTCTGGATACGTTGATTTGGTTGGAGGCGACACACAAATCGATCCGGCTTCAGAACAACATGTTCTAAACCCCGCAATCATAGCACGACGTCTCCTCTGGCTATCAACCATCCTAATATGATTGACCTCGCCGAGAAGGATAATCCCTACCTGCGAATCAAGAACACAAGCAAGAACAAAGAAGAATGCAACACAATTGCAGTTGTATTATGAATCTCACGAAGTTGGGGTCTCACAAACCATGATGATGGCGAAACTGTTATGAACAGAATAATCTAAGCAAAACCCGAACCCTAATGGTGCGGTGGCGGCTGTATATGAAGACCCTAGGGTCGTTCAAGACCCTCTGGATGCGCCCCTAATTGGGCTCAACTAGATACAAAGCCCAAAGGCCAAAAACAGGTGACGTAGCACCGAAATAGATTCTGGACCCTCTCTTGTTTCGATGATTTCCGATAACTCCGGATGAATTTTGATATGAGACCAGTGGCATTTGAAAGGTCTTCTTCTTATCTTTCCGTGTATATACAGAACGTCCAAATCCGAGTCCGTATGCGTCCTAGGCATCTGTTTTAGTGCAGACTGGTCCTAAGCCCCAAAACAGACTTGAAGTCGGTTTTGGTTGGGCCTCCACCTTGGCTTCCACGTCCTTGCTGGTTCTCCATGTCTCCAAGTCCTTCTCCAATCATCTCCCGGTCCTCTCCATGGTTCCTAATTACACTATAATCATTAGGTATCAAACCATTATCAAAAGTGACATATAATAAAGAACGTAGGAACGAGCTCACCTCTAAATTTAGTCGTCGTGCACGAGCTCAAGTCATTGGACCTTGCAAGTCCAGAATTGGAGGAGTGTTGCATGTATCCTTAGGAGTGATGTCCTCATCACAAGCCCCAATTTTTAAGACCTTGTTTTCTATTTGAAATACCCACTTTTCTAACTGTGGTACAGTCAAGACAGAATCTGTTATAAAACCCATCGTCGTATTATTGCCCCTTGAGGCTGGAAAATGTAAACTAAAAACTTGGTTTCTGTATTTCATAGCATTTTATATGAAATGCATCTTTACTAAAAGGAAGGTTTGACTCAATCAAAGTACTTTCCTTGTAGATGGCTGAAAACACTAATCAACCGCCACCGGGTTGGGAGATCACCGACAGCCTGGAGTTCACAGGGATGGTTCACCTGTTTTGGAGAGTTCTCCAGAGATTCGGATATCCCATTCCTCCCACCTATGTTGGCAAGGAATTTCAGGAGCATGGAGTTCCCTCTTGTGTCATCCATGTGGCAGTTCCCGCCAACTATTCGGTCACTCCCGTATGGGAATCTTGGACCATTAGCGTCATCGGGACAAATTTGCCTTCCACTTGGAACGTGGCTGCTTTCAAGGCACTCACTCGATTCTATGAAGACCACAAGCATGATATTGCTGGAACACTCGTCGCCTTGCTGCCCATTAATGATGTGATGGACTTTGAGTGGATTAGACGTGTGGATTTCATCTTTGATCCAAACCATCGCCACCATGACCCTATGCTGCCCATAATCGAGTATTTTGGCTTGTCCACTTTTGCTTTGTGCACAAACTTGTGCCGGCATCTAGATGTGTTTCATGCAGCACTTCGACTTTCTGAAGTCAATAAACAAGCTAAGGATGAGGAAATTGCAGAACTGAACCAACAAATTCAAGCAAAGAATGAAGAGATGGATGTGATTATAGAAGAACGTGACCAAGCCTTGCTGGATGCAGCAGATTTTGAGCATGACATGATTGAGGCTCAAGATGACTTGGACGCATTCAAGGCTGCCCACCTTCCTATTGAAGGAAATTGGGATGAGATTATCATGGTGTATGGAGAACAAGAGGATGTAGAGATGGCGCCAGTCGGTATTGATGATGTGGAAATGATGGATCCGGAAGAACTAGAAGAGCCTATGGAACCGAAAGAACCAGAAGAGCCGGAAGACATAGACCAGGAATAGATGGTTCGCTACACCCCAGTGTATGGTCGTGTAGTATATGTATCTCGAGTTCAATGTAGGAGTGTGAATCTTGCATAATGTGTCCGTAATACCGTAGCTAGGCATTGACACATATGTGTAAGAAGTCGTGTGACGATGTCCTTTTAACAACCATGTAGTTTGAATTGAATTAATGGAGGTGGTTGTCACTTTTGAAATTCATTCGTGCCTCTTGCAAATTTATATTCTTGCACATGTGTAATTATGGATTATTTTGAGAAATAACTAATGTGCAACCGTATAAATTGCAGCATGAGTACTCTGAATCAGGATGACCCTGAAAGCTCTCAGCAAGGAGCTAATGCTGAGCCCTCACTAACTGAGGTATTGGCTACTGCACTCAATCGGCAGCAAAGCGACTCTGAGTTGCTTCGTCGGTTGGTAGATATTACGTCCCATCTAGCTGGACAGGGAGGCCACCACAACAACAACAATAAGCCCTAATAGAGCACCTACTCAGATTTTCTAGGTACTCATCCGCCAACCTTCGAGCGTGCCAGAGAACCTCTGGATGCCGATCACTGGCTGCGTCAGACCAAGTCGAAGTTCGGTCTGCTGGAATGCACCAAGCACTAGAAGGTGCTATTCGCCGCCCAACAACTTCAGGGCTCTGCTAGTGCCTGGTGGGCAAATTATGAAGCTTCTCTGCCAACTACACGCCGCATTGAACGGAATGAGTTTAAGACTACATTTCATGCTCATTTCATCCCAGCTGGCCTCATGTAGAGGAAATTCCAGGAATTTATGGATCTGAAACAAGGAGGGAGGAATGTCCTCCAATATTCTAAAGCTTTTAAACACCTGGCTCAGTATGCTACTGAGTATGTCAATACTGAGGATAAGAAGAGATATGCATTTCTGCGTGAAATGAATGCCACCCTTAAGGAGCGTCTGACTTGGTAGACAACCGGCACATACAATGACTTGGTCAATGCTACTATTGTCCAGGAAGGCACTATGCGCCAAGTTGAAGAAGAAGATCGCAAAAGAAAGGCCCCTGCTAGTGCCTCTGCTTCCCCACAGGCGAAACACCGCCTGATTTACACTTCACCTACCGGACAGCATTTCCAGGCATCTCCGCAGCAGCAGTATCAACGACGATATGGTCAGAACTACTCGAGGCCACCACAGCAACAAAACTTTCCACCCCGTGCACCGTACCAACAATAGAACACTCAGTACCATGCACCATACCAGCAGCAAGGGAATCAGAATGCTCATGCCCCATAGCCTGCTGATCATGGAAGCAGTTATCCGTGCAACAACCGCGGTCGTACCGGCCACTTTGCCAAGAACTACACTGCACCGAGGCGCAACAACAACAACCACAACGGCAACCAGCGTCAGAACCAGAGCAGGAATGTAAATGCACCATCTCGTGGTGCCCAAGTGAAATACACCAATGCTGAAGATATTCCTCAAGGCGAACCCGTGCTGACCGGTACGCTCTCGCTCTATCGCCAGCCTGTCCTTGCACTTTTTGATTCTGGTGCTACGCATAACTTCATTAGAAAAGCTTGTGTGCAGAAACATAATCTCCACACCACCATCATAAATAGATGCTACACCGTCCGCTCTCCTGTTGGATAAATTTTTGCTAACAAAGTAGTGTGTAAGGCTCCACTAGAAATTAATCAAAAGATCTACCCCGCCGATTTCATCATGCTCAAGGTATGATCTGGATGAAAACCCATAGAGCCATGCTAGACATTGAGCCTCGCATCGTTCACATCAACTCTCCCTTGCATGGAAAAGACACACTTTCTCTAAATGCTGATTCATCGAAAGCCTTGGTTGTCCATCACTTAGAAGGGCAATAACTCGAAAGTATTCCCATCATTTGTGAGTATCAGGACGTGTTTCCCGAGGACATCTCTGGTCTACCGCCTGACCGTGATGTGGAATTTAAGATAGAGCTACAGCCAGGAACTTCTCCGATATCCCGTCGCCCGTATAAAATGGCCCCGAATAAGCTGGCTGAGTTGAAAAAGCAATTGAATGAGTTATTGGAAAAGGGATTCAGTCGCCCAAGCACTTCACCTTGGGGCTGCCCTGCTATTTTTGTGAAGAAGAAGTACAAGTCCTTGCGCCTTGTCATTGACTATCGGCCTCTTAACGAAGTTATCATCAAGAATAAATACCCATTACCCCGTATTGACATCCTCTTTGACCAATTGGTTGGTGCTAAGGTCTTTTTAAAGATTGACCTCCGTTCGGGCTATCATCAAATCAAGATCAGAGTCAAAGACATTCCCGAAGACTGCCTTCTCTACTAGATATGGATTGTTTGGGTGTCTAGTAATGTCATTCGGATTGACAAATGCCCCTGCCCATTTCATGTACCTCATGAATTCGGTATTCATACCTGAGTTGGACAAATTTGTGGTAGTATTCATTGATGACATCCTCATCTATTCTAAGTCCAAGGAGGAGCACGTTGAACATCTTCGCATTGTTCTTCAACGCCTCCGAGATCACAAGTTGTATGCAAAATTCAGCAAGTGTGAATTTTGGTTGGACTGTGTACCATTTCTTGGTCACATAATCTCTACGGAAGGTATCTCGGTGGATCCTAGCAAAGTTCAAGATGTGCTAGATTGGAAGTCACCGAAGACGGTTCATCAAGTACGCAGTTTCTTCGGGCTAGCCGGATATTATCGTAGGTTCATTCCAAATTTTTTCTCGGCTGACCAAACCCATCATAGAGCTGCTGAAAGAGGATAAGAAATTCTGTTGGAACAACAGTTGTGAAGAAGCATTTCAATCATTGAAGAAATTAGTGACCACTGCCCCAGTATTGGCCCAACCAGACATCACCAAGCCGTTTGACGTGTATTGTGATGCATCTAGGACAGGACTTGGATGTGTGCTCATGTAGGAAGGTCGTGTCATTGCCTATGCATCTCGACAACTACGAAAGCATGAAGAATACTATCCAACTCATGATTTGGAACTAGCTGCGGTTGTGCTTGCACTAAAAATATGGAGATATTATTTGCTCAAAAACTTAGTGCACATCTACACGGATCATAAGAGCTTAAAATATATCTTTACCCAGACTGATCTGAACATGAGATAGCGTCGGTGGCTAGAACTGATTAAGGATTATAACCTGGAGATTCATTATCATCGAGGCAAGGCCAATGTAGTCGCCAATGCGTTGAGTAGGAAGGTACACTGCCATCACTTAGTACTGGAATATCAGAACAACGGCAACCATGTCACTGCATCAAAACCCAGTCTTCACATTTTGCCTGCTATAGGGATTAGCAACCTTAGTGTACATTATACTATTCATGAAGAAATCATTGCTGCATAGAAAAATGACATTGGTATGAATCATATCCGTCAAAACATTAAGAAGGGTAAAGCAAAATGTTTCACCCAAGACTCCGACGGTATCCTATGGTTCAATAACCGTTTGGTAGTACCAAAAGACCTTGAACTTCAACGGAAAATCTTGGATGAAGCACATCACTCGAAGTACTCCATCCATCCGGGTAGTAATAAAATGTACCAAGATCTAAAGAAGAATTTTTGGTGGACAAGAATGAAGCAAGAAGTGGCCCGATATGTTGCAGAATGTGATACTTGTCAGAGAGTTAAGGCTGACCATTTGAAACAAGCCGGATTGCTTCAACCATTGAGTATTCCCGCCTGGAAATGGTAAGACATCAGCATGGATTTTATTGTCGGCCTACCTCTCACTTCGCGTAAGCATGATTCTATTTGGGTCATTGTGGACCGACTCACCAAATCTGCTCACTTGTTGCCGATCAACAATAGATATAGCATACGGCAATACGTAGAGCTATACATTGCAAGAATTCTGTGTCGTCATGGAGTACCCAAGACCATCATTTTAGATCGTGGTTCGCAGTTTGTCGCTCGATTCTAGGAACAACTGCATGCGTCTTTGGGTATAGGTCTAATTCATAGTTGTACTTACCATCCCACTACCGATGGATAGACAGAGCGTGTCAACCAAATTTTGGAAGATATGTTTAGGGCATGTGTTTTAACACATGGCAGTAACTGGGATGAGTATCTACCCTATGTTGAATTCTCATATAACAACAGTTACTAGGAGAGTGTGAAAATTTCACCATTTGAAGCACTCTATGGTCGCAGCTGTAGAACACCGTTAAACTGGTCTGAATCTAGAGAAAGAGTAACCTTTGGTCCTGATCTTGCCAAGGATGCAGAAGAAAAAGTTCGTACGATTCAGGCAAATCTTAAAGCTGCTAAATACTGCCAAGAGAAGTATGCAAATAGATGACGTAGGCCATTATATTTCAATAAAGGTGACTACGTCTATCTTCACGTGTCACCTATGAAGGGTATCCAACAGTTTGGAGTGAAGGGAAAATTAGCTCCCCGTTACATTGGACCATTCCAAATTCTGGAAAGATGCGGAAACGTAGCCTACAAGATGGAGTTACCCACTAATCTATCTGGAGTTCATCACACCTTTCACGTCTCTCAGCTAAAGCAGTTTTTCAAACCACCCATTGACAAAATCTTGAAAGAGTATGACCAACTTCAACCAGACCTCACATACTCTGAACAACCGATAAAGATCCTCGATGAGAAAGAGCGCACAACCTGTAAGAGAACATTTAAAATCTATAAAGTTCAGTGGAGTAATCACTCAGAAGATGAATCCACTTGGGAATCTGAAGAATTTCTAGGTACACATTACTCGAAATTTCGGTCGTCATACGCAGGTATGTTTTGACCACCGTACTCTCCTCTAGTTTGCCTTGTTCATAATCCCGGGACGAGATTTCTTTAAGGAGGGAGGGCTGTGACACCCCAGGTGTCTCACTTCTATCTAACAAACATGAAGGAGCAAAACATGAACAATATAGCATGAATTGATAATGCCTCACTTCAATTATTTGAATTAATTCTAGTTAATTAAAAACCCTGCAGAACAAATTGTGACCCAAATGAAATTTTATTATACAACATATGTCAACTAAATTCATAATCATATTAGTAATATTAAGATATAATTTTATGAATTTAATGAGCATTTTACCATATTTAGAAATGCCTAATTAATTAATTAAAGCATAGAAACCTTTCACAATGGGGAGTTAATTATAAAATAACTATATAAATTTTGACCAAATGGGTCCCACCAGAGCACCAGGAGTATCTCTAAGGACCTATGTGCAAAATCCCATTTTGTTTGGAGGCCCCTAGCTAGTTTATTTCGAAATACCATTGACCAGGGATTGTTTTGCAAGAAATCAATTAGTTCAAGGGCCGCAGTGCAAAATCTCCTTTCTTCTCCCTGCCACTGGCGCAGAGACTTCCCCGGCGCAGCGGCTCTCCCCGACACGCACGCCACCGCCTGCACCACCACCTCGGGACTCCTCGCGAGCAACAGTGCCGCCTGCACCTCCTCTGCAACCCCGTGTTGTCCCGTCCATCACCCCGCCATGATCGCTGCCCATTGGCCTCCTCCCTCTCCTCTGCACATCAACCCGACCCGGCCAGAAAACCTTCAACCCCCCCTCCCCTTGCCACTTCTAGGCCCCAACCACCCCACTGACCTCCCCGCAACATCAAAGCGCACCCAAGAGCCCCAAAAACTTTCCATTCCCCGCTGCTCTTTGCTCCCTGCTCCCTCTCTCATTTTTCCCCTCTCTAACTCTGCTCCCTGCCATCACCGAGCGCAAGCTCGAGCATGAGCTCCCTGCTTCTCGGCCATTGAGCCTCGCCCAACACATCAAATCCACGCGCGCGATTCTCCTACTGCTTCCCATGCTCATCGATCGACCAATGCCAGTGTGAGCCCAAACCAATTCGAAGATAACCGGAACGAGCAAATCCGGTGACCTCCTCCGCTGCCGGCTGAAATTGGCTACCTCTGGTGAGCCTCGTCGCTCTTTCTTTTTCCTCTCACGCACGCAACTACCTAGCGCGTTTCCCTGACCCTTCTTTTCCGTGCTTTCTTCGTGAGATCGCCAGCACCGCTGCTTTTCCCCGGCCGTTGCCTCTGCTCCGCCGGGAACCGAAGCCGCTCCATGACGAGCTCCTATCTCCGGCCCTCTCCAACGCAAGACGATGTGATGCCGCTCGTCGTGGTGCTCCCATGAAGCTATAGGAGAAGACCGCACCAGATTTGCTGCTTCCTAGCAAAAACACGAGCCCGCCGAATTTTGACTTCTGCCGCTCCTCGCCGCCGACGGTCCTCTGATGAGCCACTTCCCTTGCGAACCTATCCCAAGTGTGCGCCTCGGCCTGCTCTACATCTTAGTGAACTCGGAGTCGAGCTCCAGTGAGTCCACAGCCGGCGGCGAGCTTGCAAACCCCGCCGGCGAGTTCCGGAGCGGCGCTGACTGGCGCCTACTGGCAGCTGAGTTGGCTCCGACGTGTCGCCCACGTGGCTCCTATGTGGCCATTCCTAAAAACCAGAAATACCAGTAAAATGGCCAGAAATTGCTATTAACTTTGAAAAAACATAGTAAATCGAATTCAAATCCAATGTGGTCCAAACAAATTTTGTTGGATTCATATTTCAGTGCTCTATTCTAATAAAATGATAAATAGCTGTCTCTGTACATGTATTTTTATTAGTTCATTTAAATGCCAAATCACCAAATAATTCACCAGAAATTCTAGGAATAAAATTAAACCCTAGTTTTTGGCATGCTTAGAAAACACATGATTATCTACCATCACAAATTTTTGTTTGGTAAAATATGAATTATTTTAGTCTCTAGAATTTATTTAGTGTGTTTGCTTAAATTAATTCTAGTAATTATTCTGTAATAAATTTGCCCTTGCCACTTGGCATACAAATCACTCATACAAGCCTCTGTTCACAATAAATCACACAAGTCCAGAAACCTAAATTTATTTTACTAATTAATTTAATTGCTCATATCACTCAATTACCTTGTTTAATTATATAAAGAATATATATTCCTAAAATCTTAATTAACAACCCAACTTCTCTGAAGCATATGGCTTCGAGAACATAAAATAATTTAATTGATATTAAAACACGTTGTGCTTGTATGCATCATATCATTACATAAAACGGTGTTCCGATAATGCCGTTAATTCAATTCTATCATATAGGTAACGACCATCAGGAGCAAGAGTACGACTTTCAGAAGGACGTTGACCCTCAAGAGCAACAAGTTGTAGTTGCTAGCACTAACATTGATCCAGGCAAGCCCCGGTTTACATTCACCTTTTTACAAAATTTTGCTAGTTTATATCATTACTAGTGTCTATGATTATTGTTGCATTAAGTCATAGGAGTTGATTGAAACCCACCTTGCATGATATCCAACTGACCTATACGACTGTCTTTAAAACTTGGTAGAATCGATACTGTTATGCTATGCTTAGTAAAAACTAAGTCTCGTTAGAAAGTATTATTACTAAGGAATCAACTTGACCACTGGAACGGGAATTATTAAGAGAAGTTTATTTTTATATTATGACCGGGTAGGGATAATGCATGTGTAGGTTTGCAGCAACACATGGGTGTTGACTACAGTAGCCCTGCCTTGTCGAACCTAGGAGCCGTCCGTGGTTGGCCTCTTGATCAAGTATTGAACAGTACCGAATGCATGCTAGCTTATGGTCACTAGTAAACCGATGTAGCATTAAAGGTCACTTGTATTGAGGATGGTTAAGGTGCGTTGGTCATTAACCCTCCTGCTGCTGGAGTGGGCGGTTCAGACCACAAAGTACTGTTGGTAGAACGGCATGCCCACTCGAGGTCACCACACTCGGGCTGAGGTGTAGGTGTTTTTCTTGTGAAAGGTTGCCATATACGACCTTAGTTGGTGCCGTGCATCTCGGGTTTTTCCAGCTGGTGTAAATTGATTGAATCGCTGTCCCTCGCAGTAATGAGTACCACTTGGTCATCGTGCCAATCGCGTAGTTGCACTAATATTATGGAATGGATCATGTTGCTTATTGATGATGATGATCATTACTTTTATTGCTCTTATGTTGTATAACTTTATATATTGTTTTATTATCCTATTATTGCAACTAAAGTTACATTTTGGCTCAAACCATTTATATTGACAATCAAAACATGATAGAACTAATAGGTTGCTTAGTGTGAGTCCTTTTAAACAAGCCACCTATTAGAGCCTTTGTGACAACGCTACTCCGAAAAGTAGAGTATGTCGTACAGGATCGCCTCGGGAGATGGTTAACGAAGTAACCATACACAGCATTCACACATGAACATTCATCATTTACAACATTACATCACTTAGGTGCATAATATTACAAGTCCAGAGGAAAAATATAATTAAGTACAGATCTGAATACATATGTCCTTAGTACATATTACACAAATTTGCGGAAGCGGTGAAACGACAAAACACGACGTTTAGTCCTACGTGAACCATGCCGGCCCTATGGCGATGGCTCACTCATCCAGGTTAGGAGAACTGGGGACCCATTCGATGGTCTAGTTCTGAGGCTCCTCGCCTTCCCACAGAATCTTATTACAACAATTACAATAGGTAGCTTGAGGAAAACCTGAAAAACAACATCAACGCAAAGCCTGAGTATCTAACATACTCCGCAAGACTTACCCGTCAAAAGGTTTACTAAAACCGACTCCTAGCATGCAGGGGGGCTGACCGGGTTTATTTGACAACTGCATAAAAAGCTCCTATTAGTTCTATGCTGCACTTTCAATTTCCTTAAACAAGATTTTACTTTGCTTATTGTAGAACCCAGCAACGGTGAGTCTAGCTAGCTGTTAAGACATGAATATAGCTAAAGAGCAATACATCATAGCAACATGTATCCATAGCATAAGTAAATTTTAGAAACTTAACCACAACTTTACTACTTAACACATCATTGCCGCTGCTCGAACAAGAGGTACTCATAACCGCGAGGGACGACAATTCAAATTGATTTAGATCCTGTAGGAAAAACCCAAATACACGACATACGCATCATTTAAGAACACGTATGGCCACCGTTCACAAGATTGCTATAAAGTCGATCCGGGGCCATTGATCCCGAGTACACGTCCTCCCCGTGATACAGTACTTCATATCCGAGGCTTAACCCATGCACTCTCCAGCGGTCCTCAAACCCGTGCAACCACCGTGCTGTTCACATCACCTCTGGATCGATGAGTCTGGCCGTCCAACAATACGGCGCCCAAGCTACTAGGTTTACCAATTCCCATATTAGAGGTATGTACTTGGTACTGTTCAATACTTGTCCATGGAGTTGCAACGATAGGTGCTCCATTTTATCAAGTTCATTATCCAACTGAACCATAGTTTTATCTAGAACCTACCGTTGACTCCACTAGTTTAAGCATAGCATTTGCTAACGGAAAAGCTTACTAACATACTAATCATAGGTCCTTGGTGGAGTATGCAAGTGTGTTTCATCCAAGTCCTACACTTAATGCACAATACAATACTCCTACTTGTGATAAAGTAAAAGGACTCGAATGACGAAACTGGGTTATGCACCGGGGCTTGCCTTGGGTGTGATCGTAGTTAGCGTCTTCACTAAGGTGCACTTCAGCTCCTTGCTGATCCGGTGTGATCTCCTTGGTCTCGGTCCCTATATGGAATGGACATGCATTAATGCCAAGGAATACACAAGGTTTCATGGAGTTTCCTTAACTAAAGATGGAATGCATGGCATGACAATTCATGGCACTTCCTCAGCAAATAAAAATTAATGACTAATCATTTATTCATGAATGTGTGCACACCTAAGTATGACATGGTAACTACTGAGTTTTTGAAGGGGACAAACTTCTAATTACTAGAATGCAACTTTTAATTATCACAATCTTAGTGTAAGTCTACTTTAACATGAGCATGGCCTAGATGTCGATTAAATGACCTCACATGCTGATGAGGATATGACAATGTAGTACTTAGGGTCAAATTTCAGAAAGTTCATTTTTGCCACTTAGCTAAAGTGACCATGTGCAAACTAACACTATACCTAGACATGGCATTTTTAATTTCATCACTAGTTCTAGCTCATATAGTTAATCAAGAACCAAAGCATAGAACTGAAACATGAGAATTTCTACTGTAATGTGAAGCTGAGTTATTTTTCATGGACTTACAGAAATTAATTTATTCCTACTTCCTTAAATACACACATAAAGTAACATTTATATGAAGAAATTCCTAGTTACTTAGCAAATGATCAATTTCGACAGCAAATTTGTACTTACGTAACTTCAAATTTATCATGGGATTTTTCCAAAGTATACAAGTGCATAAGGAATAGGAATGTCAAATTTCATAATTAAATTCCTAGCCAATAATTTACATAAATTCAATTACTTAAAATGAGGATTTATGCAATAATACTAAAAATATGCATGTAAATGGAAATGTGCTTTTGTAGAAAGTTTAAGGATGCCCTGAAATGCTTACTGAGCAAATTTCATGAATTTACCATTTACACATAATTACTTATGAATTTATTTAGCAAATTAGGGTTGTGAATTTGATGGATTAAATAAATTAATTTACTGAATAAACTTGGACTTGATTCTGTTTTTCTGGTTGAACAAAATTAATTTCACAATTTTTGGCCTTGTATTTCTCAAGATATTGAATTTTTAAGTTTATTCAAAGTTCACTATTATTTACAGTTTTGCCACTGGGTTCAAATTTTTCCAGGCGCGCGCGCGCACCCGCGCGGTGGCCGGCGACGGCGAGCTCGGCCCAGCGGCCGATCGGCAGCACGGCCGGGGCTCACGAGCTACTCGCATGATCTCCATGTCGAGGGGATCTCGTGGAGGGGGTCGGAGGGGAGAGGGTCTCACCGGAGGTGGCCGGCGACGACGCGCGGCGGCAGAGGCAACTCTGGCGATGTCCACGCGACGGTGCCGAGGGAGAGGGAGGCCGGGGTTCAGTCGACGAGCTTCGCGGTGGTCCGGGGACGGTCGGCGTCGAGGAACTCGTCGAGGGGGAAGGCCGGAGCAGGGTTCCCGTCGGCGAGGTGGGGCGGTTTCGGTGGTGGTGGTCTTTTCTCCTCAAATTCCGGCAAGGGTACTGCACAAGGGAGGGAGGGAGTCAGAGGGGAGTGGGGTGGAGTCCTTGCGCATCGATTTGCGAAGAAAGAGGGGACGGAGAGCTGGCCTAGGTAGACCTCGGGGCGGCGGCGGCCATGGCGGCTAGAACAGGACATTGGCTCGATTTTTTCGCCGGGGAGAGGAAGGGGAAGAGAGTGCCGGCGCTCAGCGGTGCGCGGGAGGGTGTGAGAGCCTATTGCGAGTTGAGAGAGTGAGCGAAATGAGGCTGGTGTGCCGCTTCTGCCGCTGCTCCCCCTTTTGACTCGGCTGGCGGAGTGATGGCCGAGAGCGGGTGAGAGAGGAAGAGAGAGGGAGGGAGGGTCGCGCTGTCGGCAGGGGAGTGGCTGCCGGCTGTGGGCGGCTTCAATTCCCAGCCGGTGGCACAGGGCGGCGAGTTGGCAGCGCAGTGGCCGGCATGGGGCGACAGGAAATCGGCGGTGGCGACAGTGCCCGGGTACAACCCGATGTCGGGTTAGAATTGGCCGGGGAGAAGAGGAAGATTGACCCAGTTTTGACCCTAGACCTTCACTCGGGTTTGCTCTGTTTTGCCACGTTACCTTGCTCTGAATTGGACCCAAATTTTTGTGTAGGCTTAGGAGTACGTGTGCTCCAACTTTGCTTTTGGGTGCACCAGCTAGATTCGCTTTGAGAAATTATGAAAAGTCCAAACCCGAAATACACTTTTCTGAATTTGGGTGAATTTTTAAGGGTATCAATTTGTTACCAAAATTTCTGGAAAAATTCTCAAAATTCTATTTTATTATGGCCATTCAGAATATGCAAAAATATTGGGGTACTTCCATGGGTTTTGGTAATGTTTGTGAATGACCCCTTTTTGAATATTATGGACTTAATTAAGTAGGTTTCCTCATTTTATTCTTTGGCACATGGATTAATTATACTTTTTCTTAGCCCTTAATTGATGTTAGGTTTAGTTAACTTCATTTTTTGTGGCATGGGATGTCACAGCACACCCCCCTTAAGGAAATCTCGTCCCGAGATTTGCAAAAGAACAAACGAGAGGGAGGGTTATGGGTGGTTACCGGTTTTGGGAGGCCAAGAATTCCGGAAAATTGGTCCTCAGAAACTCTTCTTGTTCCCACGTAGCTTCACCTTCAGTATGGTTACTCCATTGCACCTTGTAGAAGGTGATAGTGCGGTTGCGAGTTACCCGGTCCTTTTGATCGAGGATGCGAATAGGGTATTCGGGGTAGGAGAGGTCTTCTTCCAATTGCTCGATGTCGGAGATAACCACGTCGATCGGAGGCTTCAAACATCTCTTGTGTTGGGAGACATGGAGGACGTTGTGCACCTGCTCAAGATTTTCCGGTAGTTGCAACCGATAAGCAACGGCGCTATGCTTTTCCGTGATCGGAAAAGGTCCGATATAGCGGGGTGCTAATTTCCCTTTGATTCCAAAACAAGATACACCTTTGTTGGGAGAAACCCGAAGATAGACATGATCTCCCTTTTCGAACTCCAATGGACGTCTCCTTTTATTAGAGTAACTCATTTGGCGGGATTGCACAGCCTTCATGTTAGCTTGGATTTGTCGCACCTTCTCTTCGGCTTGCGTGACCAGATCGGGACCGAAAGTAATTCTTTCTCCCGACTCTGACCAATTCAGCGGGGTTCGACATGAGTGACCATACAAAGCTTCAAATGGCGACATTCCCAAACTTTCTTGATAACTATTGTTGTAGGAGAATTCAGCGAATGGGAGGCAAGATTCCCAATTTCCACGATTGTCTAGCACACAAGCTCTTAATAAATCATCCAAATATTGATTTAGTCTCTCGGTTTGTCCATCGGTTTGTGGATGATAAGCGGAACTACGGATGAGAGTGGTGCCAAGACAAGCGTGCAATTGCTCCCAAAAACGAGCAATAAATTGGGGGCCTCGATCGGAGATGATCATCTTGGGCACACCGTGCAAGCATAGAATCCGCACAATGTAGAGATCGGCATATTGCTTAGTAGAGTAGGTTGTATGGACGGGGATAAAATGAGCAGATTTGGTCAACCTATCCACAATAACCCATATGGAATCGTGCTTCTTGGGTGTGAGGGGTAGTCCAACGATAAAGTCCATAGCAATGTCTTCCCATTTCCAAGCCGGGATTTTCAATGGGTGTAAAAGACCGGCTGTTCTCAAATGATCGGCCTTCACACGTTGGCAAGTGTCACATTCGGAGACATAACGAGCAACCTCTCGTTTCATGCGTGTCCACCAAAACTTTTCCCTTCACCCGCGATACTTTTGTTGCTGCCGGGGTGTATGGAGTATTTCGACAAGTGAGCCTCATCCAATATTAGAAAGCTCCTCATTCTTCGGAACAACAAGGCGATTGTTGAACCAAAGTACTCCATCTTCATCTTGTCGGAAACATGTAGCTTCTTCCTTCCCGATTTTTTGGCGGATATACTCCATTCCTTTGTCCTGAAGAGTAGGAATGAGAGCCAAATATATATAAGGATCTGTGTGGAATGACACGAAGACTTGGTTCGCTCGGATCTGAAATCAGGTGAGCTTCCATAGAGAAAACAATCGCGTGATTGCATTGGTCCCTTTGACTCAAGGCGTCGGCAACCACGTTTGCTTTTCCGGGGTGATAGTGAATTTCCAACTCATAATCCTTGATCAGTTCCAACCATCTACGTTGCCGCATATTCAGTTCTTGTTGAGTGAAGATATATTTGAGACTTTTGTGATCGGTGTAGAGGTTGACAAGATTACCGAGTAGGTAGTGGCGCCAAGTTTTCAAGGCTAGAACAACGGAGGCCAATTCTAAGTCATGAGTGGGATAATTTTGCTCGTTCTTCCGAAGCTATCGTGAGGCATAGGCAATGACACGACCTTCTTGCATAAGCACACAACCCAATCCGGTGCCGGAGGCATCGCAATAAACATCGAATGGTTTGGTGATATCGGGTTGAGCTAAAACCGGAGCGGTTGTCAAATGCTTCTTGAGCGACTGAAAAGCTTCTTCACATGCACTACTCCACTTGAACTTAGAATCCTTTTCCAGCAGCTTGGTCATAGGCTTGGCAATACTTGAGAAGTTGGGAATGAATTTCCGATATTAACCGGCAAGACCAAGGAAACTGCGAATTTGTCTGACCGATTTTGGAGCCTTCCAATTCAGCACATCCTTTACTTTGCTAGGGTCCACGACTACTCCTTCTGCTGATATGATGTGGCCCAAGAATGGGACTTTCTTTAGCTAGAATTTACATTTACTAAATTTGGCGTAAAGTTGGTGATCTCGGAGTCGTTGTAGAACAATGCGAAGTTGTTCGGTGTGTTCTTCTTCGGACTTAGAGTAGATCATAATATCGTCGATGAATACCACTACAAACTTATCCAATTCGGGCATGAATACGGGATTCATCAAATACATGAAATGGGCTGGAGCATTGGTGAGACCGAAAGACATGACAAGATATTCGAAAAGACCATATCGGGTGGAGAATGCTGTTTTTGGAACATCTTTGGCTCGGATTTTTATTTGATGGTAACCGGATCGGAGATCAATCTTGGAGAAGACTTTAACATCTACTAGCTGATCAAAAAGGATATCGATTCGAGGTAGAGGGTACTTGTTCTTGATGGTTACCGTGTTTAACGATCTATAGTCAACACATAGGCGTAGGGTTTTGTCTTTCTTCTTCACAAAGAGAGCGGAACAACCCCAGGGAGATGAACTTGGTCGGATATAGCCCTTGTCCATAAGCTCTTGTAACTGATCTTTCAACTCCGCTAATTCATTAGGAGCCATTTTGTACGGCCTATGAGCAATAGGCGCCATACCGGGTACGAGTTCAATCTTAAACTCAACATCCCTGTCTGGAGGCATGCCCGGCAAATCGTCTGGAAAGACGTCGGAAAAATCACAACCCACTGGAATATTTGCTAGCTCCTTTTCTTCCATATGACATACTTGAGAGATGGACGACTTGGGATACGGCAATCGGAGAATAGAAGGGCCGTGTAATGGTGAGTTCAAATGGACTTCTCGGTCCTCAAGGTGCAATACAGCTTTGTGACTAGTCATCCATTTCATACCGAGAATTATGTCGATGCTTTGGCCGTTTAAGATGATTAGGGAAGTGGGATATATGTTGTTGGCTAGCTTAAGTGGCACTTTCCTTATCTCGAGATGAGCCCTTATTTTTCCACCGGGAGACGTAATAACGTATGGGTTCCCATAGTGGTGGGGGTAATTTTCAGATGATTTGCACATGCTTGACTAATGAAATCATGTGTTGCTCCTGAATCAAAAAGAACCATGGCAGCATGTTGGTTGATCGAGAACGTACCCGCGAGAATGGGTTCTCCAGCTTGGGTCTCTTCGACCGTGGTATAGTTGACTCGGCCATTCTTGTGAGTGGGGGTAGACGACTGAGGACGACTCCCATTGCTGCCATTATTGTTGTTGTCGCTGTTGTGGTTGTTGTTGTTGTTCCCGGAAGTGTTGGAGTTGTTGTTGTTGCTCGGGTTGCGCTTCGGGAACCGACATTCCTTAGCAAAGTGACCGGTGCGGCCACAATTGTAGCACAACTATGAGGAGTTGGTCTTCACCACTTGATTGCTTTGCTGCGGTGGGCGAGAACCAGAAGATTGCTGCTGGTTTCCCCCATGGAATCGCGAGTGCTGCTGCGATAATGATGGGCGAGGTCCTCCTCCCGACGGTACCACAGCCCAGAATTTCTGTCCGGTCAGGGAAGTGATTGCTAGCTTGTACTTGGGCGGTGCAGAGCCGGATGAACTTCCCATAGCATGTTTCCTCTTCTTCTCCTCTTGATTGGCACGGATGGCATCTTCTTGCACAATGGCGGCACTCATCAAGTCATTGAATGTGCCGGCGGTGACTTGCGCCAATCGGTCTTGCAACTTTGGGGTAAGTCCCGAACGAAAGCAGTCTTTCTTTTTCTCGTCCGTATCGGCGTGATACGACACGTACTAGGCCAGGTAGTTGAACTTCTGTGCATACTCTTGCACGGTTCCGGAGCCTTGCTTCAAGTTGAGGAACTCCTGCAACTTGCGCTTCATAAGTCCAGCGGGTATGTGGTGTGCACGGAAAGCAGTGTAGAACTCCGCCCAAGTAACTTGGTGACCCGCAGCGAGAGCGGCGGTGAAGCTGGCCCACCAAGCACTTCCGGAGCCACGGAGCTGCTACGCGGCGAAGAGGGGCTTCTGCTGCTCGGTGCAGTGGAGGAGTGCGAACTTCGACTCCAACGTGCGAATGAAGTTGTCTGCTTCCAGAGGATCACCGGCTTCTCCGAAGGTGGGCGGGTGAGTCACCCAGAAGTCGGTGTAAGAGGATTCCCGCTGCTGCTATGGTGGTGGTCCATGAGCTCCCTAACGGTTCATGTTCTCCATGAACATGCGGAACATCTCGTTCTGATTGTGGATGAGCTGCTCCATAGCCGTCAGAGGTGGCACGTTGGGCAGCGGCCCAGTTCCGCCAACGTTCGAGGTGCCGGGAGCATCACCGACGTTCTCTCCACCACGGCGAGTTTGCACCATCTGACATATGAACAATATGTTAGCCCGATCATCATATGAGACAACATGATAACAAGGCTACAATATGGTGACGAAATAAAATTTCAGATAGCTCAAATTGAAATGCTAGACAATTAAACGGTGCGGACATAAGAGATAACTTAAATTCCATAATTTCCACACCATAAGCAACATACTCATGATAAAGCCATAGATACATGTGATGCAACTTTCGATACATAGCAAGTCTTCGGTTACATCACTCGGAACACTACACCCTACGATCTCGGAGAGCTTAGGTTACAACTTAGCATAACACTACCACACCATGTACACATGACTACGATGTCTCATGAGATTTCACCCTACATACATAAGGCTACTCGGTCACCCGGCGTGGCTGTCACCATCAGACTCCACGTCCATAGCTGCTGGTCCCGTGGGTGCTTCGAAGTCGGTGCCGGAATCACCGTTCTCACTCAGATCGGCGTCATCGGGGGGAATCACCGCGAGTGGGATGGATGGCTCATTGTTAAGGATGGCGTTCAGCTGGGCATTAGCAGCTTGGAGCTGTCCAATGAGCTGCTCTTGCTGTGCGATGATCGCGTGAGAGTCGTTGAGGTTCCCTTCCATGACATCAGGCTCATCTTGAGCTTCTTCGCGTTGGGCCTGCAGCTCGCTTCGCTCCTCCAAGAGAGCGGTAACCTGACCATGAAGAGAGTAAATCTCTCCTTGGGCAGCGGTGAGCTGGGCGTTGCGTTGGTGCAGCTGCTCCTGCAACACGCCGCTTGCATCATCCTCGATGATGAGCCGAGCATCATGGAGCTGCTCGAAAAGGTCGGCCCGCTCCAACTCGCTAGTGTGCAGCTTGCCCACAAGGGCTGCAACCTTAGCTTCACGCTCCGCGAGCTGGGCATCATGGGCAACAAGCGTGGACTGCAGCACCTCGCGCTCTCGCTCCAACTCGAGGACGCGAGCGGCAAGGTACTCCGGGTCCAACATGCGCTTGCCATCATCCATCTGCCGGAATAAAGTTTTGCAAGGGTGAGTCAAAACTTAATATTCCACTAAGCACACATGCTCAAATTAGCATAAGGGATGATTGGTAAAAGAAAATACACGAGGTTCCCGATCCGTTCAATGACCGGTAACGACGAATTTCTGTGGTCGACGGAGTGAGCTGCAGTAACGGGCAAAAACGCTTAGTTTCTGGACAACCTTAAAATTTTTGTGTTTTACAATTGTTGTAGAGAATTTCTTCATCTTTCCAACGCATACTCACACATATCCATCCAATAAAGTCTCTGGGAGTTATGATCATCCAAAGACAGGGGACAGAAATGAGGCATTTTCTGATTTCCAGAAAAAGGCTTCTATTTTTGCAATACGTAGAGCAAAACATCAGCTTTCCAACGAGTACTTACTCACCTCCATTGAATTAAAACTGAGGAAGTTATGCTCGTTTTAGTGAAACTGACTTTTCTGGTAAGGTGGGACACTTACCGGTTAGGTTCAAATTTCTGGTTTAGGTGCAAAAGGGGTTCAATTTCGTCCAAAACTTAGTCATTTTGCATGTTCACAGTATCAATGACATTTTTACAGGTTTTGGTAAAGTTTAATGCATATGATGTGCATGGATGCCAATGCTCAATATGACGATTTCCTACATCCTCACAAAAAGAAAACTTGACCGATTATATAACTCGATCTTTTTAGTGGCACACACACCTCTCACACGCTTCTAAGCGAACTACACGTGGTTAGTGTACCTGCAAGAGATCCATTTTAGAAACAATACATCAAATTCAAAAGAAACAAGCCAAAATAACAATGACAGTTTGTGCCCAGGTATTCACCCACCCGGAAGGCAGCCGAAGTTTAAGCGCATTCGGTCCGCGCATCAATCAAAGCCCAGGTCTTTGCCCACCCAAAAGGCGTTCGGTATTTACAGCGCAACCGATCCGCGCACAAAGACATACCTTCATTGAAGAATCCGTAGTTGCAAGTAATTTAAACAAACATAACCCGGGGTTAGCTTTGCCACCTACAAGACTCTTATATGGGCAGTACTAGTTCGTACCTTACCATAACGCGTAAAAACGGTTTGTTTACGTTTTAAAATGCTCATTTGTGTGTAGCTTATCCCGAGACGGCTCTGATACCAGCTGTGACAACCCTACTCCAAAAAGTAGAGTATGTCGTACAGGATCGCCTCGGGAGATGGTTAACGAAGTAACCATACACAGCATTCACACATGAACATTCATCATTTACAACATTACATCACTTAGGTGCATAATATTACAAGTCCAGAGGAAAAATATAATTAAGTTCAGATCTGAATACATATGTTCTTAGTACATATTACACAAATTTGCGGAAGCGGTGAAACCACAAAACACGACGTTTAGTCCTACGTGAACCATGCTGGCCCTATGGCGATGGCTCACTCATTCAGGTTAGGAGAACTGGGGACCCATTCGATGGTCCAGTTCTGAGGCTCCTCGCCTTCCCACACAACCTTATTACAACAATTACAATAGGTCGCTTGAGGAAAACCTGAAAAACAACATCAACGCAAAGCCTGAGTATCTAACGTACTCCGCAAGACTTACCCGTCAAAAGGTTTACTAAAACCGACTCCTAGCATGCAGGGGGGCTGACCGGGTTTATTTGCCAATTGCATAAAAAGCTCCTATTAGTTCTATGCTGCACTTTCAATTTTCTTAAACAAGATTTTACTTTGCTTATTGTAGAACCCAGCTACGGTGAGTCTAGCTAGCTGCTAAGACATGAATATAGCTAAAGAGCAATACATCATAGCAACATGTATCCATAGCATAAGTAAATTTCAGAAACTTAACCACAACTTTACTACTTAACATCATTGCCGCTGCTCGAACAAGAGGTACTCATAACCGCGAGGGACGACAATTCGAATTGATTTACATCCTGCAGGAAAAACCCAAATACACGACATACGCATCATTTAAGAACACATATGGCCACTTTTCACAAGATTGCTATAACGTCGATCCGGGGCCATCGATCCCGAGTACACGTCCTCCCCGCGATACAGTACTTCGTATCCGAGGCTTAACCCATGCACTCTCTAGCGGTCCTCAAACCCGTGCAACCACCGTGCTGTTTACATCACCTCTGGATCGATGAGTATGGCCGTCCAACAATACGGTGCCCAAGCTACTAGGTTTACCAATTCCCATATTAGAGGTATGTACTTGGTATTGTTCAATACTTGTCCGCGGAGTTGCAACGATAGGTGCTCCATTTTATCAAGTTTATTATCCAAGTGAACCATAGTTGAATCTAGAACGTACCGCTGACTCCACTAGTTTAAGCATAGCATTTGCTAATGGAAAATCTTACTAACATACTAATCATAGGTCCTTGCTGGAGTATGCAAGTGTGTTTCATCCAAGTCCTACACTTAATGCACAATACAATACTCCTACTTGTGATAAAGTAAAAGGACTTGAATGACAAAACTGGGTTATGCACCGGGGCTTGCCTTGGGTGTGATCGTAGTTAGCGTCTTCACCAAGGTGCACTTCAGCTCCTTGCTGGTCCGGTGTGATCTCTTCGGTCTCGATCACTATATGGAATGGACATGCATTAATGCCAAGGAATACACAAGGTTTAATGGAGTTTCCTTAACTAAAGATGGAATGCATGGCATGACAATTCATGGCACTTCCTCAGCAAATAAAAATTAATGACTAATCATTTATTCATGAATGTGTGCACACCTAAGTATGACATGGTAACTACTGAATTTTTGAAGGGGACAAACTTCTAATTACTAGAATGCAACTTTTAATTATCACAATCTTAGTGTAAGTCTACTTTAACATGAGCATGGCCTAGATGTCGATTAAATGACCTCACATGCTGATGAGGATATGACAATGTAGTACTTAGGGTCAAATTTTAGAAAGTTCATTTTTGAGCCACTTAGCTAAAGTGACCATGTGCAAACTAACACTATACCTAGACATGGCATTTTTAATTTCATCACTAGTTCTAGCTCATATAGTTAATCAAGAACCAAAGCATAGAACTGAAACATGAGAATTTCTAATGTAATGTGAATCTGAGTTATTTTCCATGGAATTTCAGAAATTAATTTATTCCTACTTTCCTTAAATACACACATAAAGTAACATTTATATGAAGAAATTCCTAGTGTCATAATTGTACAAGTGCATAAGGAACAGAAATGCCAAATTTCATAATTAAATTCCTGGCCAATAATTTACATAAATTCAATTACTGAAAATGAGGATTTATGCAATAATACTAAAAAAATGCATGTAAATGGAAATGTGCTTTTGCAGAAAGTTTAAGGATGCCCTGAAATGCTTACTGAGCAAATTTCATGAATTTACCATTTACACATAATTACTTATGAATTTATTAAGCAAATTAGGATTGTGACTTTGATGGATTAAATAAATTAATTTATTGAATAAACTTGGACTTGATCCTGTTTTTCTGGTAGAGCAAGATTTCAGGAGTTGAACAAAATTAATTTCACAATTTTTGGCTTTGTATTTCTCGAGATATTGAATTTTTAAATTTATTCAAAGTTCACTATTATTTACAGTTTTGCCACTGGGTTCAAATTTTTCCAGGCGCGCGCGCGCACCCGTGCGGCGGCCGGCGACGGCGAGCTCGGCCCAGCAGCCGATCGGCGGCACGGTCGGGGCTCGCGAGCTACTCGCATGATCTCCATGCCGAGGGGATCTCGTGGAGGGGGTCAGAGGGGAGAGGGTCTCACCGGAGGTGGCCGGCGACGACGCGCGGCGGCAGAGGCAACTCCGGCGAGGTCCACGTGATGGTGCTGAGGGAGAGGGAGGTTGTGGTTCGGTCAACGAGCTTCACGGTGGTCCGAGAACGGTCAGCGTCGAGGAACTCGTCGAGGGGGAAGGCCGGAGCAGGGTTCCCGTCGGCGAGGTGGGGCGGTTTCGACGGCGGCGGTCTTTTCTCCTCAAATTCCGGCGAGGGAACTACACAGGGGAGGGAGGGGGTCAGAGGGGAGTGGGGTGGAGTCCTTGCGCATCGATTTGCAAAGAAAGAGGGGACGGAGAGCTGGCCTAGGCAGAGCTCGGGGCGGTGGCGGCCATGGCGGCTAGAACAGGACACTGGCTCGGTTTTTTCGCCGGGGAGAGGAAGGGGAAGTGAGTGCCAGTGCTCGGGGGTGCGCGGGAGGGTGTGAGAGCCGGTTGCAAGTTGAGAGAGTGAGAGAAATGAGGCTGGTGTGCCGCTGCTGCCGCTGCTCCCCCTTTTGACTCGGCCGGTGGAGTGATGGCCGAGAGCGGGTGAGAGAGGAAGAGAGAGGGAGGGAGGGTCCCGCTATCGGCAGGGGAGTGGCTGCCGGCGGTGGGCGGCTTCAATTCCCGGCCGGTGGCACTGGGCGGCGAGTTGGCAGCGCAGTGGCCGGCATGGGGCAACAGGAAATCGGCGGTGGCGACAGTGCCTGGGTACAACCCGGTGTCGGGTTAGAATTGGTCAGGGAGAAGAGGAAGATTGACCCGGTTTTGACCCTGGACCTTCATTCAGGTTTGCTCTGTTTTGCCCCGTTACCTTGCTCCGAATTGGACCCAAATTTTTGTGTAGGCTCAGGAGAACGTGTGCTCCAACTTTGCTTTTGGGTGCACCAGCTAGATTCGCTTTGAGAAATGATGAAAATTCCAAACCCAAAATACACTTTTTTGACTTTGGGGGAATTTTTAAGGGTATCAATTGGTTACCAAAATTTCTGGAAAAATTCTCAAAATTCTATTTTATTATGGCCATTCTGAATATGCAAAAATATTGGGGTACTTCCATGGGTTTTGGTAATGTTTGTGAATGACCCCATTTTGAATATTATGGACTTAATTAAGTAGGTTTCCTCTTTTTATTGTTTGGCACATGGATTAATTATACTTTTGTATAGCCCTTAATTGATGTCAGGTTTAGTTAACTTCATTTTTTGTGACATGGGATGTCACAGCCTTTGCATGTCTAGGTGTCCAACGGGTAAGTCTTGCTGAGTAATTAGTATTCAGGCTTTTTACCATTGTGTTTTCAGGTAATGAAGAAATAGAATTGCCTGTAGATGCGATACCTTGGGACGTGCAAGTCCCTGAGGGTTGAACTAACCACTGGGAGTCCGATTCGCCGCCGTAGTAATGTTGTGTGCTGCTAGAGTGATGTTCTTCGGGCATGGATAATCACTATGCTGTATCGTCGAGCTCGTAGTTTTCTAAACGTTATTTGATTCTGCTATTTTCAAAACATTCATGAACTTGTAATATTCCGCTGCACTCTGATAACCTTAATGATGTCATATTCAACTTAAATTTGGACAAATGTAGTATTATCAAGTGTCTGCGCTATCAGCACCTTCGGGACCTCGATCCTCCAGGAAGGGGAGTTCACACGTACAGGTACCCGCACCGGTCGGTGCAGTAATGCGCTGAATGGCACAAGTCCCCTGCACCTCGTCTTGGGGTCCGGCGCTGATCCTGATGCCTCATGTTCGTCTCCTTCACTGAATTTCCACTTTCCCAGTGTTCCTATAGCATTGACAAACGTAGAGGGGCCCATCTAGTAGTCGCGCCGATCGGCGTGATGTCCATTTGTGCTCCTGGCCCCTTGTTTTTTCGCTAGATGCTGCCCTTCTTTCCTGTGTATTTGGCAACCATTTTGCACACAAAAATTTATTCAAAAAGATTTTTGATTACCTTGAAAATATCTCCAACTCTGAAAATTACTGTGTTGGTTGCCTTTTAGGATCCCTTTCTAGATATCGTCAGCCTTCTGTCCTGACCTGGGCAATAGTGCGCCGATCGGCTCTGTAGTGCATCAATCGGTGTGAGCTCTGTTCCTTCTTGTTTTTGGTCTATTTCTTTTTATACTACTGTGTTGTTAGTCTACAGTATGTATATACACAATTTTGCACCAATAAACAGACAACACAAGAGCATACAAAAATTAAGCACACACTTTTTCTAATTCTTTTATTCGGGAGATTGTTTTTATTACAAGCAAGCAAATTAAAAATACCAGGTTGCCCTCCTGGCCAGCATTAACTAAATAAAATGGGTTGCCCTCCCATAAGCACTAAATAACTTCTAAATCCCCCGATCATTGGGTTGCCTCCTAATAGCGCTCTAGTTATTTAGAGGTCAAAGAGCTTGACCTCCCCGCAAACAATCAATCCTTAGTGTCACGGTACGGGATGTGAGGCCGCAACACTACAAGGTTTTCTCATCTCTATGACTCATATACCTCGGACGACCTATCCATACATTCCCTCCAATTACTCTCGATGCCACGTTGCAATGGTGTCTTGTATATCTTCACTTCATCAACAGCACGACACTCTTCTCATTTTGGGTGGAATTTGAAAGAGTAGGGAGTCCCACTTATATCTAAGCTTATCTCACCACTTCCAACATTCATACTTGCATTTGCCGTCCTTAAGAAGGGTCTGCCTAAGATAACGGGGTCCTCGTCCTCTGATCCATATCAAGCACAATAAAATCAATGGGGATGATGTGATCTCTAATTTGAACAGGCACATCCTCAGCAATTCCATCAAGGAAGCGTACCGATTGGTCGTCTAACTCCAAACACATACCCGTAGGCTCCAATTCAGGCAAATTGAGACTTGTGAATATATGACGGGGCATAACACTTACACTCGCTCCAAGATTGCTCAAACACCTATCAAATATCCTTGTTCCAATCATGCATTTGATACTTGCTGATCCAGGGTCGGGTTTCTTCTCAAGTGCAACATCGTTGATTGCCGCCGTAAGTTCCTTAGTAGCCTTCACAACCTCCTCAGAAACTAGGGGTTTCTTGTTTTGCATCATATCCTTGATGTACTTGGCATAGATAGGTACTTGAATAGCATCAACAAAAGGGATATTGATGTAAAGCTTCTTCATAATATCGATGAACCTTGAAAATTGCTCATCGTGTTGCCATGCTCTTTCTGTCTTGGTCAGCAGATGAGTATCCAAGAACGTGGCAGGGCCATGCTCCTCTGTTTCCATGCCCTTTTTCAGACCAGAGAGGTCAATGTCCTCCTCGCGCCGATCGGCGCTCTCATTGAGCCGATTGGTGCCTACAGTACCGTCGCGCCGATCGGCGCTAGGTGTGAGCCGATCGGCGCGGGTCTTCCTTGCTCCCGCAGAGTGCTCTGGATCTTCTGTTTGCTTTCTTGACCGTGTAGCTATTGCCTTCAACTGTTCTGCAGACATCGTATTACCAGGAATAGCCCCCTTGTTACCTTGAATGACTTGCGATAACTGTCCCATTTGTTGCTCCATAATCTTGGTATGCTTCAAAATCTGCTTATTGGAGCTCCCAATCTCTATCACCTTGTCATTAATTCCCCCAAGGATACGATCAATCTCCTTGAATTTAGCTTGGTTGGCCTTGTTGACCTTATCTTGAGCTTGGAAGAACTCATGACATTGGAGACGAAGTGGGATCGAATTTTGCATGGACGAACTAGGAGAGAAAGAACTCCTTTGCTGCTGAAATTGGGGCTTCCATCCACTATTCTTCATATATTGTAGAATCTTCATCTCTTTAGGGCAACCTTTCTGCACATGACCAAATTCTCCACACTCACCACAAATGGAGTGTGATTTCGCTAGCTTGAGCGGCTCTTCCTGAGGGATATGATGATTAGTGTCCAACCTTCTTTGAATAGGATCGAGGTGATCCATAACCAAGTCTTCATGAGTCCTCTCAATCACACTCTTTGCCACTCCTTTTGAAGGTTGTAAATTCCTTGAACTTCTCTCACTATCCCATGATTGATTTTCAACCAGCAACTTGATCAATTCCTTTGCTTGGGTGGGAGTCTTCGACATGAATGAACCCGCAGCTGAAGCATCTAAGTGTTGACGAGATAGAATATTCAATCCCATATAGAATCTCTCAACAACTTCTCCAACCATTAGACCATGATGAGCGCATGCATCCGTATATTCACTGTATCTTTCCCATGCTTCTCCAATGCTCTCATCAACATTCTGCGTTAATCCAAGAATCTTATTCTTCAGAGCTTGAGTCTTAACAGAAAGGAAGTATTTGCCTAAGAATGCAGCTGCTAAAGTGTCCCACACAGGTTTTACTACGTTTTCTAATCTATTGTACCTTTGCTTGGGATGTCCAACTAGAGAGAAGGGGAACAGCCGCACACGTGCTTGATCTCCGGTCAATCTTGTTATCTTGAATGTACTATAAACTTCAAGGAAGTGCTGCAAATGGTGATTGGGGTCTTCGGAACCTATGAATGGTTGTTGCGCCACTAATCCAACATATCTCTCTAGTTGATATGGATGCTGATCTTGAGCTTCTTGGAAATTTGTTTTGACAACATTAGTCAATTGAGGCTTGAAGCGATTAACCAAGGGTAACTCTGACATCTCCTCTCCTTCTAGATCTACAATTGTGAATAATACTCGAGGGTTGGCATGGACTGCTTCTCCAGCTAAATTTCCAAGTGACTTGCTTCTCTTCTCCGCTATTCTCTTCTTGCGAAAGAGCCTTTTTGGATCATCGGTGTAATTAGAGGGTTTGTTTGACTTAGGACCATCGATACCTGTTAGTTTCACTTAATAGAATATATGTACTAAAGAGACAAGTAAAGCACAATGACTAAACACTAATACATCAAACAATGTTTAAAAACCTACTATGGTCCCCGGCAACAGCGCCAGAAAAATACGCTTGTTGGTCGTAACTACGCACCCACTTATATACTGTAAGAGGACGGTGTACGATTGTAGCAATTTTTCCCTTGAATTTAGTATTCCAAGGTTTATCGTATCCACTAGGACCTTAGGGATTATTGGATAAAGTTAACAGTAAAAGATCTAGTCGAGGCTATTGTCGAGTCCGAGTTGCATGAGGGGAGACTGGCCAGCGCAAAGATACGCCAGATAGCAAATCTATCATTGCACCGACTGGTGCAGGGTTGAGCCGATCGGCACACTAGCAAATCTATGATTGCACTGATCGGTGCTGGAGTTGAGCCGATCGACACACGAATGAATCTAAGCCAAAGTGCGCTAGATACCTTGTAAGCCTAAGTTGTTAAGTGAGTAGCCAGATATCTACTAGTGAGACCGTAACCAGAAAGTCTAATCAAATAGCATCATAATGGTAATTACATGGATCAATGAAAACCTATAATGGATAAGACCACCCCACTTTCCAAGCGGCTCCCGATTTATCGCTGCCGAGAGGAAACTCTTAATCGCGTGAGTATCTTACCCAACTCGACTATCCAATAGTGTTGCGCAGATTTAGTGATGTCACCGCTAAACCACACTACTAGCATCATCAAGCAACCACAATCAATACAATGTCCGACTTACTTAACCTTGAACTAAGCAATTGGAATAAGCACATGCATGATTACAGAATCAAGATAGACAAATCACCAAAATCATCATCAACATATTCGATCATCTTTGAGATACATAGAGTAAGATTCATCACCGCTGAGATGGCCTACCTTGACGGATCAACTCTTACACCAATGGTTCTTGAAACTCAACTAGAGATCTATTCTAATGGGGCGAACCCCAATGGCTCTAACTCACGGATCCATTGTCCCTCCGATGCCTCCTTTTCTTCCGCGGCCAGGGCTTACAAGTATATATAAGGGTTCTACTTGTAAAGGACTCGGTTTCTAGCAAATAAGGTGGTTGTGCCAATCGGCGCAGGATTGCGCCGACCGGCGCAAGCCGTGTCTTCTCTGGTTTCTCTTCTGAGTCGGTTCCTCTGTCTTCCACAACTGCCATGTGGACTTTTTCCTTCGAGATAAAGTCTTGTCCGGCACGTCGAGATCTTGATGTTCCATAAATCTTCTAGGCAAATATCTTCAAGTGTTTTGCGCAAATAAACTTCCATAAAACATGTGGAATGGGCCTCGGTCACTTCTGTGGGACAAAACATCGTTGCGTCGATCGGCTCATGGGTTGCACCGATCGACTCATGGATTGCGTCGATTGGCGCACTGGGCTTCTTTAGTGCTTTTCATTGCTTCTGGACTCCTGTCCTCTTCGAGCATCACTTTAATGATTTCACTTGTTTCTGCAATAAAGCTCCAAAACAACGCATATACAAATATATAGGCAAAATCACAGGTAAATGACCGAAATTGGCATCAATTATGCTCTAATTGGGGTTATATTCACATATAAAAGGGGCACTTAGGAAGTGCCAACAAGTAGTGACCGTATTGAGTTGGGATGTCATCCCATTTAGGGTTGGGTCATGGCTCATGGAAGGATCGCTTGAAAAGCTACCTAAATGCCATGATTCCAGATGAGTTGATGGACACTCTCGTGGAATTTGCCAATACCTTCACCGATAATCATGTGTATGATGATTGTGATGATTGTGTGGATGTGCCTAGTACTAGTGAGTGCCTAGATTCTTCTAGTGTTAACTTGGTAGGTTGCTCTACTAGTGTGCCTAACATGATGATTGATAATGATGTGACTCTTGATCTTGCTTGCTCTACTAGCATGACTAGCATTGATGATGTTTGTGAGCCTCCTATTGATCATGCCAGTAGTTCTATAATTGAGGATTTCTTTACTTTTTATGCTAATGACAATGAGGACTTACTTGACTCTCTTATTCGCTTGCGAGGTATTATGGACAAGATTGGGGTAACGTCTTTCAAGCTTCCCAACATTGTGATAGTTGAGAAGATCCTCTCCTTGCTTCCGAGTAGCAAGCTCTTCTACATCATCCTTAACCTTCTCATGGAGAAGAGTCTCTCCATAGAGGATGTGATTGAGCTACTCTTCAAGGATGAGAGGATCACCACGAACATGGCGTGGAGGAAGACATTCAAGGCAACCCATGAAGCATCCTCAAGCAAAGGGAAATAAGTTGCTCCGAGCTCAAACTTCTTTGATCCCTCCACAAGATTGTCTTGCAGCAACTTCTACAACTCATTCGGAGCAAGACATTCAACGGGTGCTTCGTCAAGCTCTACCTCAAGTGTCATTCCAAGTTCTAGTCCAAGCACTTCGAGTGGACCGAGCATTGGCGTAGGGGGAGCACCAATAACAATGCTCGCTCGATCATTTAAGATGATTAATCTTGCGACTTTGGCTCCGGCGCCTCCACCTCCTCCACTCCCCCCACCACAAGATCATCTTTGGCATCTTCGTCGAGCTCATCAACATGATATCTTCTTTGAACTTGGTGAATTTGTGAGAAATCCGAATGATGACCTTGGTGAGAATCTATTGAGCATATATGAGCTTGTCAAGAACAAGGCTCGCCTAGTGGCTAAGGGATATTCCCAAGTGGCGGGGATTGACTTTGAGGAGACCTTTGCTCCCGTGGTCCGTCTTGAAGCTATTTGGATCTTACTTGCTGATGCATCACACAATGGCTTCAAGCTCTTTAAAATGGATGTTAAGAGTGCTTTCTTGAATAGAGAGATCAATGAGAAAGTCTATGTGGAACAACCTCCAGGGTTTGAGGACCCAAAATATCCAAGACATGTGTACAAATTGAAGAAAGCTCTCTATGGCCTCAAGCAAGCACCTAGGGCATTATATGAACACTTGAGGAACTTCCTACTCAAAAATGGATTCACCATCGGAAGCATTGATAGCACCTTGTTCACGAGGCACGATGGGAAGGATCTCTTTGTGTGGCAAATCTATGTGGATGATATCATCTATGTATCAACCAATGAGAAGTTCAATGAAGAGTTTCGGGAGATGATGGCTAGGGAATTCCAAATGTTAATGATTGGAGAGTTGCACATGTTTCTTGGATTCCAAGTCAAGCAATTGACAGAGGGAAACTTCATCTATCAAGAGGAATATACTAAGCACCTTCTCAAGAGATTCAACATGGAGAATTGCAAGCCTTTGCACACACCTATGGCTACTAGCAAACCCTTGGATGATGATGTGAAAGGGAAACCGGTGAACCCCAAGCTATATAGATCAATCATTGGGTCTTTGCTCTATCTCACCGCTTTGAGACCGGACATCATGTTTAGTGTGTGCTTGTGTGCCCGCTATCAAGCAAATCCAAAGGAGTCACACTTGAAGGCCGTGAAGAGAATAATGAGATACCTCAAGTACACACCTACCATGGGCTTATGGTATCATAAAGGATCAAACTTTGAGTTACTTGGGTATTCGGATTCCGACTTCGTGGGTTGCAAAGTGAATAGGAAAAGCACATCGGGGGGTTGCCAATTTCTTGGAAGATCTCTAGTATCTTGGAGCTCAAAGAAGCAAAACTCGATTTCTCTATTTACCACCGAAGTGGAATATATGGCGGCGGGAGCATGTTGTGCACAACTCCTTTACATGAGGCAAACACTCTCGGACTATGGTCTCAACTATAATCAAATGACACTATATTGTGATAGTGAGGCGGCAATCAACATGGCCCTCAAGACGGGAGATCATCGTCATGCAAAACACATTCAAGTGAGGCATCAATTCATGAGAGACCATGTTGAGAAGAAGGACATCGAGTTGGTGAGCGTGCAAACTCATGAACAATTGGCGGACATCTTCACCAAGCCACTTGATGAAAAGACCTTCAACAAGCTAAGGGGGGAACTCAATGTTCTTGACCTCTCCAACTTCACATGAGTAACCCTTGAGCTTGTCCTTTGTACATATGTATAGTGTTGTGTTTGTTCTTGTTTGTGTCTTTGTTTGTGCTTATTTCTCTTCTTTTGTAGGTTGACTTTGGACCTTCTTGTGATAGCAATGGACATGGGTTAAGCTTGGGATATGGTTCATGGTGTACCCAAGGCTTTGAAAAATGGTCCATTGTGAGCA
The DNA here is from genome assembly GCA_032690845.1 of Eleusine coracana subsp. coracana. Classification (NCBI taxonomy): domain Eukaryota; kingdom Viridiplantae; phylum Streptophyta; class Magnoliopsida; order Poales; family Poaceae; genus Eleusine; species Eleusine coracana. The sequence continues at coordinate 32,959,136 of CM064422.1, forward strand.
AGCTTGAGAAGGGAACAACTCGTTGCTGACACTTCGGTTTGTAGTGGTTCTCTCTCTTTTCTTTAGCATTGCATCATGCATTGTATACTTTTTGCATTTGCACTCTTTGCATTTATGCATCCTTGCATTATGATACCATGCATGCTTCCAAGCATGTGTCTAGGATGAGTTTCTCATTTATAATGTGAGTACATGACTTTCTAGATAATCGAATAGTGATATTTGTGCTTCATGCTCATTGAGTCATGTTCGACCGAGCTCCGAGATTAATTACTCGCACGGCTCAAAGACAAGTGGCTCATACATTCCCACCCCTCTAATGACTAACCCTTGCACATTTGAGAAAATCTTTTGTTGAGTCATAAGTGTAGGGGGAGCTACGATGGAACACCACTACAACCAAGGAGGAGCACCGTGAAAGGGGGAGTTATCCTAACTCTTGTCAATTATATTATGCCTCTTGGTTTCGTTATGTTTTTGTGTGGTTTTTGGTGATAGGTGACAAAGGGGGAGAGAAAACATGAAGATCCAAAAGCAAAATTGTCTAGGTCGAAGAGGGAGAAGAAACATGAAGACGGTCGATAACACAAAGGGGGGAGAGGAGAACATGAAGATTCAAAAGCCAAGCCCATGAAGAGACGGGATGTGAAGATTCGGGAAGATGGAACATGAAGATCACATCAACATGAAGAAGAACAATGATGGTGCATGTCTACGGTGACAATGAACACCTTCACCAACATGAGCATCTACGTCTTGGTGCGTATCTACATCAACAAGACTAACTACCATGACACCAAGGCAGGCGCAATATCAGCTCAAGATTGCAATCCAAGTGCGCTAAATGAGTGGGTAGTTCTCCCTGAACACCTAGCACATCTCAAGGGGGATACTACTTCCAAGGTAAGGACCAAGGTATGTCTTTCAATCTTTTCTTTTCCTTTGGTTCTTTCTTACTTGTCCGTTTTTGGATCATCATAAGTAGTGGTTGTCATCCATCACCAAAAAGGGGGAGATTGTAAGGTTCATGACCATTGAGGTCACCCCAAGGTATGATGTTTTGGTGATGCATGACAAACATGAAATATGACTAATATCTATAGAGTATTGTTCGTGTAGGAAACCTTTTCTACCTTATGATGATTGTATACGACATCCTTGACGATTGATGACAATGACCACAAGCATGGAGGCTTATGAACTTGATGAAGTCCAAGGATTGATGGAGATGGATCAAAGCAGAGGACAAGCTATGGTGCAAGTGTTTGGAACACTTGAGTAGTTGTTAGGGCGTTGAGTCCATAGGAAAAACCGGACTATCAAGGGGGTCTAGGTCATTCTATTAGGTCATGTCTAGTCAGTGATGTGCAAGGTTGATCAGTAAAATCATAGGCACTAGGTGATAGTGGAGGAGCCAAGGAGCTATTCAGAGAAACTGAGAAACAAAGCCAAGCGAGGACGATAAGTTTCAGCTTATATACGTAGAGACCGGACAGAGGGGTCAGTGGAGACAGGACTGTACGGTCACTATGGGGTTTTGTCCGGAGGCTACAGTGGGCAGCGTGGAAACTGCCAAGTCTGGAGAGCTATAGAGACCGAACGGTCCGGTCTACTGACCGGACAGTCCGGTCAGTGGACTACAGGCTTGGGCAGCGAGGAAGCAGCGCTGAGAAAGTTTCTGGAGTGGAGAGAGAAACTGACCGGACGGTCCGGTCAGCTGACCGGACAGTCCGTTTAGTATAGGAATCGCCTGCGCACAGAGGAGCCAATGGCTGAGGAGAGCCGTTATAGAGTGACCGGACAGTCTGGTCTGGCAGAGACCGGATAGTCCGGTCAGTACGTCCAGAAAGCTGAATTCATGGAATAACGGCTAGTTTGAGGTTGAGAGCCTATATAACTTCGTTGCTGCGGTCTTGGAGACCTCTCTTGGCTAGTGGAATACCTTAGAGTATTCGGTAAGGTCCAAGAGGAAAAGAGGAGAGCACTAGGAGGAGATATTGTATATCTTGAGAGTGCTAGTGAAGAGTAGCTTGATCATCTTGCACATCTAAGGCTAGGGTGTCCTTGAGGGTGTGATCTAGATTGTTACTCTTGGTCTATGCTGAGACTTAGACCGGTTAGGTGTTGGTGATTGAGCCTATTGTGATCGGTTGTGAAGACCGTCACACGTTTGTACACGGTTTGAGCCCGCTGATGAAAGGGGCATCGCTAGTGAGCGCCTGTGCCGGCTCGAGGAGTCCGGCAAGTTCTCGAGGGAGGCGAGCTTGTGCTTTGTACAACGGTGACGCACACCGTGTCTTTACTCTAGGAATGATTGCGGGCTCGTGGGTGAGAACTCCACTTAGTGGCGAAAGAGACCGGGACTCCGGCGGGAGTGGTCCAACGAGGATTAGGGGAAGGCGCCATCCTTCCGAGACCTCGGGAAAAATCATGAGCCATCCCTTACTGTACTCCTCACTATGATGTTTTACCTTCCACATTTACATACCGTGCTATTCATGCTTGTGTGGTCTCCTAGTTCTAGTTGACTATCTTGTAGACTTGCATGTTTAGGCTCCTTACTTGCTAGTAGTGTTTAAGCTTTCGCATTTGATGACTAGCATGAGTAGGAGTTGCATTTGTGTGCTTGATCACTAGAAATACATAGGTGTTGTAGTGAGTTGTGTGATCCACTAGTATGCATAGAATGCCCTTATCTTTCATAGGATTATATTGTTAGTGTGATCACCACTAGAATTGTGTAGGAGTTGGTTAAGTGCTATCGGTAGTTTGTAATTGGTACATAGTGGTAGTTCCCGATTCAACCCCCCCCCCCCCCTCTCGGTCACTATGATCCTTTCAAGTCATTGCCCAACAACCGGTATGAAGTGAGATAATCGGCTTGTCTTACCATTATATTCGACATGTGGTTAGAACGGAAAGTGCTTAGGCCAACGAGGACATCGCGTGGTCCTTAACCGACAAAGAGAGGCTACCACCTATCCCTCTCCTAATCATCAAATTAATCATTATCTCAACTATACCAAATCTGAACCAATCATCAAGTGTATACAAGTTTTATATACTCATTCTAAGCATGGCTAAGCATTTGACAAAAGACCAAAATAAACCATCCCACCCTAGACCAGCAACAATATTTCAAGGACAGAGATATACAAATAACAAGGAGGGGATTATGCAGCAAGTTGGATTTAACTCATTAATACCACTAGTGCCCGAATTAATGCAAACAGAGACGCATTCTTCAATATTAGACTCATCCAAAAAAGGATAGAAATATGCATGGTGCTTGTTGGGAGTTTGCAGGTGTTCAACAACAATCAATCACAGCAGTTTCAAACATCAATCAATCACAACAGCTTTATCCCTTCATTGCACCCATGTTGCTCTCTGATATATCGATCACTAGATTCAGAAATACGACGGCATGAAAATGCATTCCATGATGTGATGCATGATACAAATCTTATGAAACTTTTTAGAGAAGTAGTTAATCAAGTTATGAACACAATGCAACTGGAATCACTCAATTTGAAGTTGTATAACTCGAGTTATTAATAAGACACTGAGGTCTGTCCACAATTGGTTAAGTTTAGTTAAATCGGACGACTAATCATTTGGAGAATATTTGTAGAAACTTTCTGGACATGGGATAATTTTTAGTTGATGTGGTACATCAAATCATGATTTTTAAAACTTGATTCACTTCGAGATCATTTATATTTATTTAGTTATAATTTTTGCAAGTTGCTTAAGCATTTAGGTAAGGAACATGAAACATGCACTTAGGGATGAGATAAAATAATGAGACTTTGCACATGAATATAACAACATGAAACTTGATTTCTATCATAGGTTTCATTAATTTAGTATGCACGGAATATAGGTTTATGAAATTAACAAAAATAGGCATGATTAACATGTTAAAAGCTCATACAAGTTGAATAATAGAGCAAACATTAATTTTATCAATCTTATTGCAGTATGCTTGACCTAACAAAATCTCTGGAATAGTAATTATCATTTCATATAAGTAATATATGGAGGAGAATAAATATGATAAACATAACATGCACATGACTTAAGTTTAATTGAGGCCTAGAATATTATATGGTTTGATCAACAGAGAAAACATAGCAACTAGCATTTTGGTTCAGATTTTTTTAGAGGTCAGAAGCAAGATGAGATGATTACATTTTTTTATCTAATTAATTACATTTGTTAAGTCATTCAGTCAAATAACTTCATGATGCCGGTGTGGTAATTATTAAAGCAAGAAAGCATATCATGCAAGGTAAAGTGATTAAGTGTCTAAATAATTTTGCATCCTACCAATGCATGCTACTGGAATGCAAATCAACTTTAAGAAACTATGATTGAAGCAATACATATTTCAAGAATGCTTATAAGTTGATTTACAAGAACATCATTTGAATTTATTTTAGCATGGTTCTAGAAAATATTAATACATAAGGAAAATTACATGTTGTAGGGAATGACATAAATAAAATAAGTATCAAAGTTTAAGACAAGAACATGCACCTATTAATTACTACAAAAATCACAATTATAATCATTCCTGGAGCGAAATAAATCATTTCATGAATATGTCCAATAGAAGAATTTCATTCCAATACACAGATGCATAGTACAATGCAACACAAGATTTACAAAGCAATATTGAGCATTAAAACATTTATATTTAATTCCCTAGCATCTAAATGGCCAAAACATAGATAAATAGATAACTTTAAATTTCGCAAAATGTCATGGTCAGATAAAAATATATTTGGTCTACATGCATCAGGAGAAACATGCATGCAAAGCCATTTAATATAAAAAGCTGAGTCATTTGTTCAAAACAAAGAAATATTCCTCTAAAACTTATTTTGTCAAACCAGGACATGGGACCTAGTTATTTGGGTAGATCGCTAGGAATCCAGAGAAATTTATTTCACATTTTGATTCCAAGTGGATATTTAGATATTGGTTTTATAACTTTGCTTCATTTGCTGGATTTAGTTTTTAACAGAAAAAGTTCAAATCAATTAAACTCGCGTGCGCAGGCGAGGGCTCGCCGGAGAAGCAGCGGCAGTCACCGGAAAGCTCGCTGCAGCTCGCTATAGGGCTCGGATGGGGTCCGGTACAAAAGGCTAATTGTTCCTCTCATCATTGCGCACGTGATGGACAGGTCGGCAACCGCCGGAATTGACCGGAGGACGGCCGGAAACGGTGAGCAGAGCAGAGCTCACCTTCGGCGAGGCCGTGCTCGCGAAGAAGAATGATGGAGAGGTCTAGGTTTGGCCTGGGTAGTTCGTCCTGTAGAGGTGATCGTCGTCGTGGGCTTGGTCAAGGCAGAGGAGGTCCGGGAGGTAAAGCTCGATGTCGAAGGGCAAAGTTGGCCGGCGGCAGGACTGTAGCTTCGAATCCCTCGAACGGGAGGGTGAATCTGCAGGGTAAATGCTTCAGGGATGTATGCAGGTGAGTGTACTAGCTTCCAGTACAATGAATTGACAAGTGGTTCACCAGGGAGAGAGAAATCGACGGCGAGGCAGTGAGGCGCGGTTCTGCCGGCATTGGAGAAGATGGCCTTCGATTCTCTCAGTTCAGCTCGAGGGAGGGCAGAGCGTCAGTTGAGTTAGCTTCAGGGACTCCTTTCACAGCTTCCTGTGCTTCGGCTTGGGCTCTGGTGGGCAGCAGCGGCCGGGGCAGGAGGCTCCAGCAGAGGCGCTGCAATGGCAGCAATGGCGGCGGCTGAGGAGGAAAATGGAGAAGGGAGGAGCTAGGGTTTCGGATGAGATCCAATTTATAGGGCGGATGGGGTCGCGGCCAAGCAGCAAACACGGCCTCAGGCCGGCTGGTCGTCGCCCATGCGGCCGTCGGTCTATGACAGAGAGAGAGGGAGAGAAGAGAGAAGCTGATTCTTTAGTTTTGGTTTCCTGAACATTCCAGACTATGGCTCTGTATTTCGACCAAAAACTGATTTTTTCTTGCTCCGACAATTACAAAATTTGGTAGACACGATTCTTTCATCTTCAGAGTAGAAGTTCTACTGCTGGATACAATTGGAGTTACAAAATTACCAATGTGATATGTTTCTAAACATTATTTGAATTTTTAAGTGTTTCAAACCTTCCTATAAAATCTTGATAAATTACCCAAAATTCTCTTTTCTAGTTTAGTTAATTATAGTAGTTTTAGTTGGGCACACTTTCATGGAAGAAAAATGAGTTCTCAACTCATGCCCATTTTGACTTTTTTTTTGATTTGAAGTTTTGATTTAAATTGATCTTTTGACTTGGGATTTGAAATGGTTTCAAAATTTTGAGTAGGCTCATTTAGGGTTACCAGATTCCTATAAGGACACTATAACCTTGGGTTTTACGTTTGTAAACGCTTTCTAAACTTTAGGCCGTGACACCAACCATTTTCCTTCATATTATCTTTTAGTTCTTAAATAATCATGCTTGGTTATGTGGTTCCTATATCGGAATCATGCATCCACTCCGCCAAGCATGTTAACCAAAATCTTTCTTTTTGTAAGCCTTTGATCCATTAAAAGATTATGGTTCTCCGAGACAATTGCTCAGAAAAAGTTGCAAAAATATTTGAACCATTGAATTAGCTTCCCTATACCACGAGAGTTGAAAGAAAGAAACAAACAAAAGAAAGAAAGAAAAGTTTATCAGCTCTCATGGATGTACAATATCAAAAAGTTTCAAGGTTCAAAAAAATCTTTGAGCAAAATAAAGAACCATCTTTTCACTCTAGCACAAAAATCCAGTCTTTTGGGACTAATTTGTACCCAAGACTTTTGCAATTGTGCTAGCCTACTCCTTCACTTGAGTCCATTCTCTCCCTCTCCCCTGAATATTATTTCTAAATGATTGGAATGAGGAAGTGTAAAATTTGCATGCCAGATGTGCCTTCCTACCAAGCTCCACATATAAGCCAAGCTTTTAGGATGTAGGATGAGCACTTGGTAAGAAAATACACGTTTTGAGACATGAGAGTCATAGTGACAGATTGCACCAGGAGGGAAGATTTTCAATCTTATGCAACATTATAAAAACATTGGACTCATGATCAAGTAGGGGATTGCATGACAAAGTCTAAACTAGTCATTCTAGACTTCAACCACTTATGACAATGTTATAAGTGCGCATTTGATGAGGATGTTGTGATGATTGAGAATGCAAAGAAATGGCTAGTATTTCATAGAGTGAGACATGGGAACTTGTATGTCACGAACTTAAAATCAAGCAATATGCCACCAAGTACTGGCTTATTTACTACGGCAACAAAGGGATGGTTGTGGCATAGAGGACTGGTACATGTTGGAATGAATCAAGTTAGAAAAATTGGTCAAGAGGAAGTAGTTGAAGGAATCAAGGATGTCACCTTTGAGAAGGACAAATTGTGTAGTGCTTGTCAGGCTAGAAAGCAAATTGCATCATCTCACCCCACAAGGTCATTAATGTCTACATCTCGTCCTCTAGAGCTCTTGCATATGGTCTTGTTTGGGCCAAGACATTACAAGAGTCTAGGAGGCAATCTATATTTCTTGGTGATTGTGGATGATTTCATAAGATACACTTAGACCTTCTTTCTTGTGGACAAGTCTCAAGCAAGTGATATCTGGAGAAAGTTTGTAAGGAGAGCAAAGAATGAATTCAAGACCAGCATTGTGAAGATAAGGAGCGGCAATGGGAGTGAGTTCAAGAACACAACAGTCAAGGAAAATTGTGACAATAAGGCATCAAGCATGAATTCTCCGCTACATATACTCCAAAGCAGAATAGAGTAGTGGAGAGGAAGAACAAGACACTCATCACTCTAGCCCGTGCAATGCTAGAAGAGCATGGAACTCATGAAAGGTTTTAGGCCGAGGCAATCAACATAGCTTGCTACTGTCACAATCGGTTTTAAGGACAAAACCAAGTGCTTAGCATGTGTACCCAGGACAAATTTCGCACATATTGACAGTAAAAGTGAATAATAGTATAACCAATGTCATTATTACAACATATGGTTATTACATAAGTAATTGTCTTTAAAGACTTAAAATGACTCTCTTGTGGAATAACAGCGAAAAACACCATAACACCACAGGTAATCGACCGGGGGCACGCACGCCTAGTAGTAGTCTTCATCGATGTAGTCCATCTCTCCATCTTCTGAGCAGCAGTTTATAGTACAACAACAAAGGGAAATAGCAAGGGTGAGCATTTGTCGTACTTAGCAAGTGGGGGAAAATATGACATGCAAGCTTAATAAAAGAAAGGCTAACATAAGGGTTATTTGCATAAATAAGCACTTACACCTAGTAGAAAAGCCATCATATTTACTAGGTGAATTGAACTACCAAACTCTGTTATATTTAAGTAGTCAAAGCCCACAAAGGACTGTGATTCACATAGAATCTAGAGCCACCAACTCACACAGAGTTGAACTATTCACCTAGAACACCCTTCACTAAGAATCCAGCCAATCCCAACCAAACCAAACTTGGTTACTGACCAAGTTCACCCATCATCAACCCACTAATCATGTGAAAGGTCCATGCCGCTCATGACCGTGAGCACAGCTGTTATAACAGTTTTACACTCTACAGAGGTTGCACAACTTTACCCAAAGGTTGGTGATTTCATCACTATGAAGTGACTAGAGACTCTCCATGTTGTCCAATTCACACTACCTTAGGTGTGAAACCAAGAGATCACCACGAGGTCTTTCAAAGAGCTTCCCAGCTTGCAAACAACCCATGCTAAGGTTTCATAGCTGCGGAATTAAACCGTTCCATAGAAGCCCCGTCTGGTGCCGTGGCTAGGAGTGAACCATCCATTGTCTGAGTCCGAGAGTAAATCATCCCGTCCTTATTCCTTGATTGCTAGCAAAACTAGAAAGACATCTTGCTACTGAACCAAGCCTACCCATATCAGCCCCCTGCTTTGTGTGATTTTCATGGTTACACATTCCACGAACCTACCCTTGTGATCCCAAGCAGGTACCATCCCAAACCCATTGTACTGTACTGAGTACACATGCATACCTGCACCAACATCATCATTCTCCTGCTTGGATCACCCTAGGTTCCATGTTGCTAAAAGTATTACCCATCCCTCATGATTATGTTCAAGTGATCCATTAGTCAAGATTAACATTAGACACTTCCATTCCCGACATAGCAAACTAAGCATGACTTACCCATACTAGTACACTACACCAAAAACACAGGCGACGAGGAATAATATGGAACAGGATAATGACACATAGGATTCAATATTAACAAGCATGCATAGAGATAGAGAGAATGTAAAACATAGGTTCAATATGCATCAAGGACACTTGCCTGGTTCCCTTTGCTGCTGCTCAAAGTCTTCGGGGTGAAGATCCTGGAAGTTCTCTAACTACGGTTTGTCTACTCAACGTCACACAAGAAAGACAAGCACACAAACAAACTAAGAAATAATACACCACACAATAACAAAGTTCAATGAAAGCAATATTATGAAAAAATATGTGTTGCTATGATCGCGTGAGCGCAAGAATCGCCTCAATCCGAGTTACGGGTAAAAATTTTCGAAAGTTTAAAGGTCTAGGGTTGAAATAGTAAAATTTGCAAAATTTTATAAATAGTATGAATAAATAATATTAAGCACTACGATCGTGTTGGTGCAAGAATTTCTCAGTCTCAAGCTACAGTTGAAAAGTTATGGCGATTTGAAGTTTCAGGGCTAAAATGTAAAAATAGGCAAGTTTAGGGGCCTAGATGTAATTTTAGAAAAGTATAAGGGCTAAACTATAAAATGTATGTATAAAATATAATTTATGAAAATATTAGGTACCAAAAGTAATATAGGGACCAAAATGTAATTTATAAAAAAAGTTCAAGGACTAAATTGTAAAAAGGTAAGACTAAAACATAATTAGTAATAAGTACAAGGGCCAAAGTGTAAAATCCCAGCCTAAATTATTACTTATAAAAATTTAGGGCTAAAATAAAATTACTAGAAGGTACATGGTTGTTTTTGTAAAAAATACAAGATTAAAATATGATTAAAAATATGTACAGTGGTGTTTTTATAAAAATTCAGGGGTTAAAATATAATTTAGGAAAAGGCTAGGGGCTTTTCTACAAAATATAGGACTAGAAAATAATTAATCATAAGCTCAAGGGCCTAAATATAATGAAATATAGGCTCTATAGAAAAATTAGGGTTAGAAACTAATTTAGTTAAAACTCAGGGGCCTACATATAAATGTCTTACATAAACTGGGGATTAAACAAATTAGTTTTGAAGTAAAAATCCTGAAAACAGATATGGACCGGGTCTATGGCTGTGTGGACCGGGGTGAGGGCCTGGTCTACTGGTCCATGGTGGACCAATATCATACCCCTTCGGGGGATCTGTTCCTGGCCACTAGATCGGGATTCAACTGCTGGGGGCAACTCCGGTGGGGTGGCGGCTACCGACCACGGGGAAGACGGCGGCGCCATGGGTAGCTCACCGGAGATGGCCGCCGACGGCGCTCTGGTGGCCGGATATCGATGGGGAGAGGGGGAAAATGGAGAGGAGGCTACGACGCACTCACCCAGGGGCTCGTGCATTGAGATCGAGGGCTGGAGGCGGGTCGGCAACGAGGCAAAGAACGGCGGGGCTCCGACGACGTCGGAATGGCGGCTCAGGTGTTACGGCTCATCGTGGATGGGTTGGCTGGGGGCGGTGCGTGTTCATGAGGCCCGACAGGGGCTGGGGGCGTCCGGGGCGACGTCCCATGCGCGTCAGTGCGACGAGCTCACCGAAAGCAGAGGCGACGGCCATGGCGGCGGATTGTGCGAGCGGCTCAGGCGGTGGCGCAGGGTGGGGTTGAAGGGGGTGAGCAGAAGGGGGCGTAAGCGGCTGCGGGTCCCACTTTAGGCCTTGTTCGGTTATTCCAGGCCTAGCATGGATTAGACATGGATTAGGTGGGATTGAATACTTTGCAGTTTAGGTATGGATTCATTCCCACTCATTCCACTCCAATCCTCTTCAAACCCACCCTTATCGAACAGGCCCTTATATGGGCGCGTAGTCCTAGGATGGCTGAGGACACATGCCTAGGAGGCGACAGCGGCAACAGTGGTAGGGCTAGGGTTTTCAGGGTTGAGGCACGTGTCACGGGCCAGGGCGCATGCACGGGCTAGCGTGGCGGCTTGGCCAGCGGGAGAGGGAGAGGCCCAAGGCCAGGAGAGAGAGGGGGAAGGGGGAAAGTGGGCCGCGGGGGAAAGAATTCGGCCCAAGGCCGAAGGGAGAGGAAGGAGAAAGGAGAGGGAGGCTAGGACGAGGGGAATTCGGCACAAAGGCCAGGGGGTTCTTTTCCTCTTTTCTTTTTCCTTTACTAAAATCTATTTCTATTTTCTAACAAAACCAAAATTAACTCGAATTCAAATTGGATTTTAAATTATTTTTCATTCAACAAAATCCTAATGTACTTAATCAACATGAATGCAACAATCAATAATACAATTATAAATAAATAATAAATAAATAATAAATTAATTTAATTACTTTAGAAAATAGTTCTTTTCCTAAATGAAGTAATGATGTTTTAATTAATTTAAATCAAAATTTTAATCTATTATGGAAAGTTTTAAAATTTAGTGAAATTTAAGTTACAAACCGAAATTTGAAATTTTTGGGGTGTGACAAGATTACCCCCCATAAGAGGAATCTCGTCCCGAGATTCTACGGAGTTAGCAAGAAAAGGGTAAAGGTAAAGTTGTCTCTCATTCTTCATCTTTAAACTCAATTGGCATCATTGATTGATGGTATTCAGTGCAGCAACTTCTCCAACGGAAATCTTGATGTCCTACCATTAGTATGTCTATCAATCTTACTCTTCCTTGTATAACATCTATGATTTGCCATACATTGTTGATATGGTTGATGGCGATCTCTACCCCCCTTAAGTTTACACTTAGGGTTGAACATAAATGACCATCAACTGATTCTCCAATTGTAACTACCATCTCAATTCATGAAACAATTTGAAGCATCCTGAATTCTTTCATTGGCCACATGGTCCATATGTTCTTCCATGGGCAAGCTTCAAACCATTGATCATATTGGCTACAAGTAAAACATCAGATTCTTTTAACTAAAGGCTTTAGGAAGGCAACATTGGGACCTTCCAGATTGTAGCACATCCCTCTTGAGGGTTACTTCTCCAACTCAGATTCACTCATGATGCTTTGAAGGAAACACGGGTGGCCATGAAGTTTACAACAATAGTAGGCTTTAATTGGTGTCTCGTGGGTACCATCCTTGTCATGCTTCCTCTTCTTTGTGACATGGGTTCTTCTTCCCTTGGTGTCACCTTTTGATTTGTTGATCTGAAGCTCTAAGTTGTTTGTTGCCTCGTTTGTGAGCTATCTTGGTTATGGGCTCCCTCTTGTCGATGCTTCATTCAAAGAATCGAATGGTTGAGTTCCACATGTCTTCGAATTGGTTAGGTTAAAAGTGAACAAGAAAGGATGGAAGTATAGAAGTAAGAGAGAAAGGAATAGAGAGAAACCATAACCCCAACTAAACTAAAACTAGCTATAACTAATGATGTGATAGCAAAGCTAAATGCCATAAGCACACCAACACTCAGTCAAACATCCAACTCAAACATAGCACACCACAAGCAATACAAGACATACGGTTAACAACGTTCTATATCGTGATTATTCTTCTAAGAAGGGAAAGGATTCTAGATCACGATCCTAGGGGAGGTTCCTTCTTCATGTTGACATAGAATGATGACCAATGCTTTTCCTTTGGTGAAGAGCCTTCAACTTTGATCCTGTGATCTCCACATTAAATACGACCTTCTGTAATCTTCAAGGCTATTTATCTTGATCATTGTAGACTAAATTGGCCTAGCTAGTATTTTGAAAACGGGAAAACAAATAGTAGAAATAGAACTTTTGTCAACATGTGAGAATAGACAAGCAAAGAGAAGATATGAGATAGGATAGAAAAACTGTGTAGAGATAAAAGTTTTCCAAATACTAGTTTTGAAAATAGGACCTATAACACGACCATACTATCAGGCTAGCGTCCTACGGTCGACGCGGCTCTGATACCACTTCAGTCACACCCGATTTTAAGAACAAAACCAAGTGCTTAGCATATGTGTGCTTAGGACAAGTTTCATACATATCGATAGTAAAAGTGAATAACAATATAACCAATGTTATTATTACAATGTACCATTATTATGTAAGTAATTGTCTTTAAAGACTAAAAATGACTCTCTCGTGGAATAACAGTGGAAAACAACATAACACCACAGGCAATCGACCGGGGCATGCACGCCTAGTAGTAGTCTTCATCGATGTGGTCCATCTTTCCATCTTCTGAGCAACAGTTTATAGTACAACAACGAAGGGAAATAGGAAGGGTCAGCACATGCCGTACTCAGCAAGTTGGGGAAATATGACATGCAAGCTTAATAGAAGAAAGGCTAACACACTACAAGATTTCCCTGCTAGCACAACGACGTGAAAACATTGCAATAAGGATATTTTGGTTGCAATATTAAGTAATTGCAATGAAATTGTGGCATTGGGAGGCGTTTCAAGTGCAACAGTTGCAATAGCTTATTGCATCTCATTTTACAGTGTTGTGATAAATATGGTTTGTCACAACGATAAGTGGTGTGGCGATGCCTTGAAAACGCAACGATCATTGGCCTTGCATGAGTAGGATTCACAACCAACAAGCATCATTGCTATAATGATTATTGCAAGAAGGTAGGGTAGTAGCAAACATGCAGTATTACAACACAGAGATGTGTAGCAATATCTGGTATTGCCACGCTATATGGTGGTAGCAATAGAGCGTGTTGCAATATCGTTGAAGGATATCACAATAAAGTAGGGGCATTGTTATAGGCTTGCAGGGTATCGCAATGATGTATGAAGCATCGCTATATGCTCCAATATTATAACAACATATGAAACATCGCTATATGGTCGAAGGGTATTGCAACAAAATACTAGTGGTCGCAATATGGTTAAAAAGTATCACAACAAGATGTGTATTGTTGCAACAACCACATATAGCATCGATTAATAGTTACAATATGCTAAATGATAGTGGCAATAGTAAAACATGAAGCACATGTCTTTTTCATATTGGCCCAATCATTTATATTTCAAATTATATTTAATAAATACTTGTCACAGGTTCACAAATATTTGTGCCTAGAAATATTTAAGCCCACCAGTAGAAAAAAAATATGCTAAAACTTACAATCAAGACTTTAGTTTAGCACAATGCTGCAAGTTTCAATAATACAATAATAAATAAATAACAAAAAAATAATAAATTAATTTATTTACTTTAGAAAATAGTTCTTTTGCCTAAAATAAAAATGATGTTTTAATTAATTTAAACCAAAATTTTAATCTATTATGAAAATTTTTAAAATTTGGTGAAATTTAAGTCACAAACCAAAATTTGTTGTCTTAGAAGTCGAGCTTGGTGTGGATGAGGTGGTATTATGTGAAGAGCTTGGAGAAGTGGCTCGAGGTGAAGTATGTGGGGAAGCTTGGGGCTCATCTCCAATGTTCACTTCATGAAATTCATCCTCCCTTTGAGACCCATTTGACTCATCAAATTGCACATCATAGGATTCTTCCACACATCCTGTGGTCGAGTTGTAGACACTATATGCTTTAGAAGTCCCAGAGTACCCAACAAGAATGCCTTCATAAGTTCTACTCTCAAACTTTTCGGGCTTTCTCCTCTTCTTGAGAATGTAGCTCTTGCATCCAAAGACTCGAAAATAGGAAACATTGGGTTTCTGTCCCACCAATAGCTCATATGGAGTCTTATTCAATAATCAGTCGAGATAGACATGGTTGGAGGTGTAACAAGCCGTGTTAATTGCCTCAGTCCAAAACCTCTCATGAGTTCCATACTCATCCAACATGGCACGAGCAAGAGTGATGAGCGTCTTGTTCTTCCTCTCCACTACTCCATTTTGCTCGGGAGTATATGTAGCGGAGAATTCATGTTTGATCCACTTCTTGTCACAATATTCCTGCACTGTGGTGTTTTTGAATTCCGTCCCATTGTCACTCCTTATCTTCATAGTGCTAGCATTGAACTCATTCTTTGCCCTCTTGGCAAACTTTCTGAAGATACCACTGGCTTGAGATTTGTCTACAAGAAAGAAGGTCCAAGTGTATCTCGTGAAATCATCAACAATCACCAAGCAATATAGATTGCCTCCTAGACTCTTGCAGTGTGTTGGCCCAAACAAGTCCATGTGCAAGAGCTCTAGAGGATGAGATGTAGACTTGAATGACTTGGTGGGATGTGAAGTTGCAACTTGTTTCCGCGCCTAACAAGCACTGCACAATCTATCCTTCTCAAAGGTCACATACTTGATTCCTTCAACTAGATTCCTCTTGACAATCTTCTTGAGCTGATTCATCCCAACATGTGCAAGTCTTCTATGCCACAACCATCCCTTGGATGGCTTAGTGAATAGGCAAGTGTATGGTGGCGTATTGCTTGACTTGAAGTCCGTGACGTACAAGTTTCCATGCCTCACTACATGGAATACTAGCCCTCTCTTGGTATTCTTGATCGTTGCACCATCCTCATCAAATTTGCACTTGAAACCCATGTCACAGAGTTGACCAATAGACAGAAGGTTGAAGTTGAGGGTTTCCACAAGGAAGACCTTGGAGAGATGGAGGTCATTTGTGATGGCCACCTTACTCGAGCCTGTAACTCTCCCTTTTGAGTTATCCCCAAAAGTCACCTTCTCACTCTCTTCGTCTTCATCAATGGTGGTGAACATGGTTGGCTTCCCGGTCATGTGTTGAGTGCACCCACTATTGAGATTCCAATGAGTGCCTCCACTCTTATAGTTGATCCTAGTAGTATCCATAAGACAAGCACTAGAGGAAGAGGAGTTAGTATCCAAAGCATTACTTGATTGATTAGCACTAACCTCATGATGTCAAGCAATGAGACCATCCTCATAGATAGGGATTCTTGCAATCACATCCAATAGTCTCCTCCTAATGGGATAGTGAGGAGCATGATATCTCCAATGTTCATGATCATCCCCTATGTGCACATTGTCAAGGTTGATGTAGTAATAGGGAGGATCATAGAGTCCAGTGATGTGCTCAAGCACATGTCCCACTTGAGAGTGGAGCACAAGTATCATCTCCATTGCTCTCTCAATTGAGAGCTCATGTCTCCTATTGACTACCTCCTCAAGTTAGAAACTCCTCTCAGGAGTTGTGATTTGTTGGAGGAGCTTGTCAATCACTTCATGTGGTGCAATCTTCCGAAGTCCCCTGAAAGAGTCAATCCTACACACAAGATCATAGATGCTCAATAGATTCTCACAAAGGTCATCATTCGGATTTCTCACAAATTCACTGAGTTCAAAGAGAAGATCTTGTTGGTGAGCTCTATGAAGATGCCAAAGATGATCTTGTGGTGGAGGGAGTGGAGGAGGTGGAGCCGCCGGAGCCGAAGCCGCAAGATTGATCATCTCAAATGATCGAGAGAGCATTATTAGTGGTGCTCCCCCTACACCAATGCTCGGTCCACTCAAAGTGCTTGGAGTAGGACTTGGAATGACACTTGAGGTAGAGCTTGATGAAGCACCCGATGTATGTCTTGCTCCAAAGCGGTTGTAGAAGTTGTTGCAAGACAATCTTGTGGAGGGATCAAAGAAGTTTATGCTTGAAGCTACTTCTTTCCCTTTGCTCGAGGATGCTTCATGAGTTGCCTTGAATGTCCTCTTCCTTGCCATGCTCGCGGCAATCTCCTCATCCTTGAAGAGTAGCTCAATCACATTTTCTACGGAGAGACTCTTCTCTATGAGAAGGTCGAGTGTGACGTAGAAGAGCTTGCTACTTGGAACCAAGGAGAGGATCTTCTCCACTATCACGATCTTGGGAAGCTCGAAAGAAGTTGTCCCAATCCTGTCGACAATACCTCACAAGCGAATAAGAGAGTCAAGTAAGTCCTCACTATCATTAGCATGAAAAGCAAATAACTCCTCAACAATAGAACTACTAGCATGATCAATAGGAGACTCACAAACATCATCAATGCTAGTAGAGCAAGCAAGATCAAGAGACACATCATTATCAATCATCATGTTAGGCATACTAGTAGAGCAACCTATCAAGTCATTGCTAGAAGAGTCTAGGCACTCACTAGTACAAGGCACATCCACACCATCATCACAATCATCATACACATGATCATCGCTAAATGTATTGGCAAAGTCCACAAGAGTGTCCATCAACTCATTCGGAATCATGGCATTTAGGTAGCTCTTAAAGCAATCATTCCATGAGCCATGACCCGGCCCCAAATGGGATGACATCCCAACTCAATACGGTCACTACTCAAGGCGGTTAAGCCTTATAATGAGCACTTGGCTCTGATACCACATGAAAGAATCGTAGTGACCGAGAGGGGGGTGAATCGGGAACTATCACTATGTACCAATTTTACCAATTACAAACTACCGATAGCGCTCAAACCAACTCCTACACAATTCTAGTGGTGATCACACGAATATAATTCTGTGAAAGATAGGAGCACTCTATGCATACTAGTGGATCACAGAAGTCACTACAACACCTATGCATTTCTAGTGATCAAGCACACCAATGCAACTCCTACTCATGCTAGTCATCAAATGCGGAAGCTTAGACACTACTAGCAAGTATAGAGCCTAAACATGCAAGTCTACAAGATAGTCAACTAGAGCTAGAAGAACACACAAGCATGAATAGCACGGTATGTAAATGCGGAAAGTAAAGCATCATAGTGAGGAGTAGAGTAAGGGTTGGCTCATGATTTTTTCTCGAGGTCTCGGAAGGATGGCGCATTCCCCTAATCCTCGTTAGACCACTCCCGCCGGAGTCCCGGTCCCTCCCGCCACCAAGTGGAGTTCTCGCCCATGAGCCCGCAATCACTCCTCGAGTGAAGACACGGTGTGTGTCACCGCTGCACAAAGCACAAGCTCGCCTCCCTCAAGAACTTGCCAGACTCCCCGAGCCGACACGGGCGCTCACTCGCGATGCCCCTTCCAACGGCGGGCTCAAACCGTGTACAAATGTGTGACGGCCTTCACAACCGATCATGATAGGCTCGATCACCGACACCTAACCGGTCTAGGTCTCACCATAGACCAAGAGTAACAATCTATATCACACCCTCAAGGACACCCAAGCCTTAGATGTGCAAGATGCTCAAGCTACTCTTCTCTAGCACTCTCAAAATATGCAATATCTCCTCCTAGTGCTCTCCTCTTTTCCTCTTAAACCTTACCAAATGCTTTCAGGTATTCCACTGGCCAAGAGAGGTCTCCAAGACCCCAGCAACAAAGTTATATAGGCTCCCAACCTCAAACTAGTCGTTGCTCCATGAAATTGCCTTTCTTGACACACTGACCAGACTGTCCGCTCACTACCTGACCGGACCCTCCGGTCACTCTATAACAGCTCTCCTCAGCCGTTGGCTTCCTGTGTCCAGGCAAATTCCTGTACTGACCGGACTGTCCGGTCACTGGACCGGACTGTCCGGTCACTGGACCGGACCATTCGGTCTACTTTCTCTCTCCATTCCAGGAGCCTCCGCGAAATGCACCTCTTCTGTCTCGCTGCACTCCTACTGACCGCACTGTCCGGTCTATATGGAGTTTCCTGCTGACTGAGTCCTGCTCCTCGCGCTAAGTCCTAGAAAACTCCCCATAGTGACTGTACAGTCCGGTCTCCACTGACCCCTCTGTCCGGTCTCTATGTCCAGAAGCTGAAACTCGTCATCCTCGCTTGACATGGTTTTCCGGCTTCTCCGAACAACTCCTTGGCTTCTCCACTGTTACCTAGTGCCTATAATTTCACCGAGCAACCTTGCACATCACCGACTAGTCATGACCTAAGAGAATGACCTAGACACCCTTGATAGTCCGGTTTTTCCTATGGACTCAAAGCCCTAACAATTACCCAAGTGTTCCAAACACTTGCACCATAGATTGCCCTTCGGTTTGGTCAATCTTCATCAACCCTTGGACTTCATCAAGTTCACAAGCCTCCATGCTTGTGGTATTTGTCATCCATCGCCAAGGACGCCATAGACAATCATCATAAGATAGAAAGGGTTTTCTACACGAACAACACTCATGTAGATATTAGTCACATTTCATGTTTGTCATGCATAACCAAAACACCATACCTCGGGGTGACCTCAATGGTCATGATCCTTACAATGACCCCAACAGTCCCTCAGCTCAACTATGCCACCACTGAGAAAGAGTTATTAGCAGTCGACCTTGCCATAGATAAATTCGAATCTTATCTGGTTGGGTCAAAAGTCATCGTCTACTCACATCATGCAGCCCTTAAATATCTTTTGACAAAGAAAGGCGCCAAACCCCGACTCATTCGTTGGATCCTCCTTCTCCAAGAATTTGACATATAAATCTGAGATAAGAGAGGGGTCGAGAATTTGGTAGCAGATCACCTCTCTCGCCCACAAGTGTCCAATCAAAATGGTTTGCCCATAGACGATTACCTCAAGGATGATACCCTTCTAAAAGTCTCACTAGTAGACCCATGGTATGCAAATATTGTTAATTACATTGTAGCCAGGTACACACCCCCTGAGGCTGGTCATAAGAAGATCATAAAAGACAGTTGAACACACCTGTGGGATGATCCTTACCTTTTTTGAGTATGGTCAGATGGTCTGCTAAGAACATTTGTACCCATACGAGATACTTTGAAAATTCTGGAAAGATGTCACTCATCCCCCTATGGAGGGCATTATGGAGCATTCCACACAAATGTTAAGGTATGGTAGAGTGGATTCTTCTGGCCTACCATGTACAAAGATGCAAAAGATTTTGTGTGGCGATGTCCCAGGTGCCAAAACATGGAAATATCAACTCAAGAGACGCTATGCCTCTCACTAACAACATTCAAGTAGATATTTTTGTTGTTTTGGAATTGACTATATGGGACCCTTCCCAAACTCGGAAGGATATGAGTACATCTTGGTGGCTGTGGACTATGTCTCGAAATGGGTGGAAGCAATGCCATGCAGATCGGCAGACTCAAAGCATGATACCAAACTATTCAATGAGAATATTTTCCCATAGTACGGGGTACCGCGAATAATGATAGGTGATGGAGGTTCCCACTTTATCGACTGCACCTTTAGAAATGCCTTGAGTAGGCTAGGGGTGGATCACAGAGTTGCTACACCATATCATCCTCAGACTAGAGGGCAAGTGGAAACATCCAACAAGTAGATTAAGGACATCATACAAAAGACTGCCAATGAAATGGGAAAAGCCTAGGCACCCAAACTCCATGAAGCACTCTGGGTCTATAGGACTGCCTACAAAACTCCCACATGGATGACATCGTATCAACTGGTTTATGGTAAACATGTCATCTGCCAGTGGAGATGAAATTTAAAGCACATTGGGCTATTATAAAATGGAACATGGACTTAATCGTGGCAGGAATTAAGAGGCATATTCAGTTGGTAGAATTAGATGAATGGAGCGAAAAAGCCTACCATAGCGCCAAACTATACAAAGACAGCATCAAATGGTGGCATGATGAATGGATCCGCCCCAAAGAAGTCAAGGAAGGGGATAAGGTATTATTATTCAACTCTCATGTTAAACTTTTTGGTCATGGTAATCTCAGAAGTAAGTGGGATGGCCCGTACATTGTACTCAATGCTTCTTCCCACGGAGCCATTACTTTGCAAAGTGATGATGGAAATATCTTCAAGGTAAATGGTCATAGGCTTAAAATCTTTTTAGAGCCAAAGAAACCTGAGTTCAAGGAAATAGATGCCCTCGAATTTAGCCTGTGACACCTAGGTATCTCACTTCTACTTAAAAAGCATGAAGGGCACAAATTATAGTTAAGAGTAACATAAAATGATATGATAGGTGTAGAGTGCCCGATCTTTCGGCGAGTGTAGATAACTTCGATTCGGTGGATGTCGACCCTCACGATCCGACTACGACAAGCAAGCCCGAAGCGCCAATGCAATCGCTGAACTAACTTCCGGAGGATATTAACCTTGCAGTAAACAAGATCAACCTGATCACGAGGATCAATTCTTACGCGCAATCGAAGAACGAGCAAGAATTAGAGGCGAGCAATCTGATGTATTGCACGAAGGTGGAGTTCTGAATTCACGTCGAGAGACGGATGAATAGCTAAGCTAATCTTAAAACAAAACTCATAGATTACAAGGGGCGCAACCCTTGACTAAATAGGGGGAGCGCGGCATCTAGGGCCGGCTGAAGTAGAGAGGCGTGCGGTGGAGAGGTAGTCGCGCGACTTGGGCTACTTGGGCCTTCGCGGGCGTCATCCTGGGCCGTCATTCCTTAGCATCAAATCCATCTTCAATTCCTGGGCTCGAGCTCTAGTGATTGGGCCCTTGTACATCGTCGTCTCGTCGGAAGATGTGTCCATAACTTGAGAAGGCGCGACGACGAGAGGTGGAGGCGTGACAACTTGGTTTGGCGCGCCGTCTTCCGTCGTCGTTGTTCGTATGTCGTTGATGTCCTCATCATGATAGAGCCCCAATTCATTTGAATTAACTCAAAGCAATTACAAACCCTGCAACCAAGATATTGAAGCAACTTAAAAATTTCAATACAACATATGCCAAATAAATTCATAATCAGTTTGGTAATAATAAAATAGTATTTTATAAATTTAATGAGAATTTTACCTTATTTGGAAATACTCCAAATAATTAAATTAAGTTTTAGAACCTAATTAATGCAAATATTATTTCTCAAATCTTTTTAATGCAAATTTGAATTTTGTCTTCAATAAGTGGCTAAGTTTTAGAACCTAGTTAATGCAAATATTATTTCTCAAATCTTTTTAATGCAAATTTGAATTTTGTCTTCAATAAGTGGCTACAAATATTATTTATGACTAGTGTACCAAGTTTCATAATTTTTGAAGGCACCTAGCTATTTTATTTAGAATTAATTGGAACCAGGTACCTAGATGTAAGAAATCAAATTTTAGAAGGGGCTCAGTGCAAAATCTCTCTCTTCTTTGCTCCATTGGCGCAAACCTTCTCCCCCCCCCGGACGTCTCTCTCCCGGCACACATGCCACCTCCCTGCATGCCTCCCCACCTCGGGACTCCTCACTGCTACAGGGCGTCAATGCCATCCAGTCCCCTCCGGCCTTCCCCATTTTTCGTTTCTCCCCATCTCGCCTTCAATTCTGCCGTCTGACCAGTGCTGTCATGGCCATGGCAGAAGCTCACCCAACCCCCACGCTCGACCGCTCTCCCATCGGCCGACAGCTTCAATTCGCACAGGCGCCTGCACGTAGTCACGTCCCATCCTTCGCATCGACCGCGTGTCGTTCCCAATGGCCTTCTTTCCCCCTCTCCTCTGCATGCCACCGTGCAGCATGGCAAACTTCAATTTCCATGCGCCATTGCCGTTCTCACTCCTCAATCACTCCTTCCCCTCTGCGTGACTTGAAAGG
The DNA here is from genome assembly GCA_032690845.1 of Eleusine coracana subsp. coracana. Taxonomy (NCBI): domain Eukaryota; kingdom Viridiplantae; phylum Streptophyta; class Magnoliopsida; order Poales; family Poaceae; genus Eleusine; species Eleusine coracana. Next base: position 32,981,702 of record CM064422.1, read on the forward strand.
CGCCGCGAGCCTTCACAAACACACTCCCCAACCCGCCTCGGCTCTCGGCTCTCTGGTCTCTCACTCTCTCTCTCGCCTCATTCTCTCTGCTCCTCCCTGTCATAGCCGATAGCTTTGAAGCTTGCGCATTTCTGCTCTGCTGCTCCCCGAGGAAAGACCAAGATGCAACAAGCCAGCGCGCGCACACTTCCTCCACACCCCATTGCCACTGATCGGCCAAGCTTCACACAAATTTGAGGTAATTTGAGAAAAGGCCAAGCCCTTCTCCCCGGCGATCGACTCCGGCACCACCGTGAAATTCCATGGTTCTGGTGAGCCTCACCTCTCCCCTTCTCTTTGCGAGATCGTGCAACTCCTTTCTGAGCATGCCTAACCCTCTCTTCCCTGGATTCCTTGCGTGAGGACGCTGGTGTTACACTTTTCCCCAGCTGATTCCCCTGTGCCGCCGTATCCAACGCCACCCCATCGACGAGCTCCACCCTCCGGTCCTCCTCGATGCAGCCCAACCCGATGATGCTCTCCTCCATGTCTTCGTGAAGCCATAGAAGGAAACCGTGCTTGGATTGGTGCCCTATGCCGCTCGTGCATGCCGCCGAAGTCCCCTCTCCCATCGCCTCTCGTCGCTGACCCTTCTCCGGTGACCACCACTCCCCACGAAACCCTTCAACGTGCCTCGGCATGCTCACCTCTCCCGAGCGCTCGCGGCAAGCCTTGCCTGCCCGTAGACGCCTGCGGCAAGAGCTCCGGCCGAGCGCTGCCCGCTCTGGCAAGCCCACTGGAAGCCTCGTTGTCGTTCGTGTGGCCCGATGTGGTGCGGACGTGTCCGCTGATGTGGCTGCTAACCAGTAATTTCAGAAAATAGCAAATGCTTGTTGACACTTCTTAACATCGCACCAGAAATATTACTATCCCCGACAATGACGCCAAAAATTCTTGTTGGTATTTCTTACGATCATAGATAAATCCACAAGCGCACGGATACCGCTATAGCACTTCACCTAAGAGTATTTCAAGGTATCAAATTCACAGGGAACGTGTGTCTAATCTTCGATATTAATTCATCCAAGGACAACAAGAATAAGTTAGGCAGAGGGTAGAGAGGATTCCTATGGTCAAGCATCCTATAATAAGATAGGTTCAGTCTAGAACTGCTTGCTTCGGGCACCGGCTTACCCCTGCATCCACAGGCGACTCTGGTCAACAGCTCTACGACGTAGCCAAACGTGGAGGATTACTAAGGCCGTATAGGGCTGTCACCACCTACCGACTACCTCTACATACCGTGGGGCACGCGGCAAACAAAGGTAACCTCTAGCCTAGACACCACGTCTATGCTATTAATTACTATCAAAGTCTCGATGGCACACTTATAAAAGACTATGATACTCTAACTAAATAGAAGAATGATCCTGTAAGCAATTAAGGAAAGAACTTACTTAAAAAGGAAACTTAAATATCAATGGAAGATCACAACTACTTACTAAGAAAGAAAAGCATCCACCGAGGTACAAGTGTGGAGAAGGCGCCGACAAGTCTGGACCTCCTCCTAACTCTCCCTCACTCTCTCCCTATTTTCTAAGCACTTTGGCAGTGCTAAAGCCTTTTGAGTGGAGCTCTAATATCTTCTTCTTGTGTTCTTCTTTTCTGCTGAATTCCCCCACTATTTATAGGTGGCGAAGTGCTGGCGGGTATTTGTAGGTGAAGGAGGGTCAGTGGGCAAAAGTTCCCCCCCTGGGCGGCGGGCCGCGCCGGGCGGCCGGGCAGGCCGGGTGGCAACCCAAGCCGGGCGGCCGTTCGATGAGGTCAGTTTCCGACCGACTTCCTTTGGATGTCTCAGATTTTGTCCGGATAACGGTTGTTGAGTCGGTTTTCAACCGCCTTATCCACTTGGCATCGATCGGCATGATGGGCCTAGTGGGCTCGACACCTCGGGAGGAAGTTCCCCGGCCGGGCGGCAGGGTAGGCCGGGCGGCCTGGCAGGCCAGGCGGTGGCCCATTTTTGGTGCCGACCCCCTCCGGGTCATGTCTTCACTTGCCCAAGTTGTGCCACGTGGTACCTCCTTTACTTCTCCACTTTTTACCCTCCTTAGTCCGGGGATGGAAAATGGCCTCATGGTGGACTATTTTTCAGGGTCGGCTGGGTCAGATGGTTCAGCCTGATGAGACTCTGTTTTAACCCGCCGGGTGGCTGATTTCAGCATGATATGACCCTGTCGGCTGAGTTCTGATTTTAGCCATCACGACCCTGCCGGGCCCTGATTTCAGCCTCATACGACCCTGTCGGCCGGCTCTTTTACGGCAGTATCGGCCGATGGGGCGTTTCTTCATGTTTTTGCATATTCTGGCTCTTTTGTACCTACAAACACATGTCTCAACAAAACTCATGGAAATGGTTAATAATAAACTGCTATGACTATTTTTTTATTCCTTTTATGTTGTTTATGCAAGGATTTGATGGTCGAATTTAGCACTTAAGGACCGTTGTGGTATGTATATACCAGGGATACCTAACCACTCGGATATATTGCCGAGTGGGCTAGGGTCCAATAAAGATAAAGACCCATGAAGATAACTACTCGAATTGTTACTTGGAGTACACGACAAGTCAATACTAGAGGTAGAAAGTTAGAGATAGAGTCCTAGTTGGAAATCATGTTGTAACCGACTAAGACACTTACCATGTAACCCTGCCCCCCGGATATATAAGGAGGGGCAGGGGCTCTTTCATGGAGAAATCATCCCGCATAATACACCACAGAACCCAGGACGTAGGGTTGTTATCCTCCGAGAGGCCTGAACCTGTCTAAACCTTACGTCTTGTGTGTCCATCGACCTTCCATACTCATACGCATACCTAGATCTACTATCAAGAATATCTCTCGACAGTTGGCGTGCCAGGTAGGGGCAGCGTTGAGTGTAGCTTCATTAAAATCGATGGCTTTCATCGACATCAAGTTTTGCCTAGGAGACAAGATCTGCTTTGGCACTGTCAGCCTCGTCACCGATCAGCACGGGAACCTCGTCAAGAATGAATGTGCGGCCCACTCGGACGCTGCCACGACCGACCAGAGCAATCCAGCCGACCGATTCCTGCTTGGCCTCAACAATGCGGTGACAGCTTTCCACGCGGAAACCCTCTCGGGCGGCAACTCAACGTTGTCCGCAACGCCCCGATTGGCAACCTTGGTCAATTCGGGTTACACTATGGTTGATCTCCCGGCTCATCACATGGACCAGTCGGACGAAGATCCCAAATTTTTCGACGAATCAAGATTCGTTGCAGTAATCGGCCTTGATAGCGAGTCACTCCTGGACTTGATTGAAGAGCCGAGTGATTCAGAGAGTTGTTCCTCGGATTTCCACAAGGTATTCATGGTAGCACCTGCTGTTCAGGGGCAAGCAGACGGCAAAACATCGACGGATGCTGCCGTGCACGATACCGTGCCGCGTGTAGAAGGACATGAAACCGACCTCAAAGACGGTGATCCAGACGCTGCCACTCCTCCACTTCGAAGACCGGATGCTCAACAGAGACCCCGAGTTGTGCAAAACCTAGATATGGGAGACCTCACCTTAAAACTTGATGGTGAAGACGTCTTCATGACCCCACAACACAACATCACGGCTGCGGCAACCCTCCTGCAAACAATAGAGCCCCTGCTCCAAGTCTCCCCAGAGTTGACACCTGAGGTCAACCAATTGAAAGCACACATCAGGGTCACGGCTGTACTGGGGATGCATGCGGCACGATCAACGCCGACTAAATCAGTCTCCGAGGCCGCTAGTTCGATGCCCAGGGAGGATAGAAGAGACCGACAATGCTCCAACCAGGAGGTAACCGCTTACTGTCCCCAGGCGCAAGCCTATTGCAGAGTACCATGATCGACATCCAAGCGCCGACCTGCACAACGGCATACCACCACGTGATGCGTAGGTCCGATTGGACAACAGATATCGGGAACATGACGATGCGGCCCGCCGAGAGTATGAAGATGAACGACGCCGGTGTGGTTATGTCGAATATGAGTGTGACAATAGGCGGCAGCCACATATAGACGATCATTACCGCGATCAACGGGATGAGGGCCACCACGATGATAGATATTACTGAGAAGCCGGCCACGAACAAGAACGTATTCCGATCGTTGACGATTATGACAAGGAGGCTGGCATCCGAGCCTTCACTCGGGAACTTCAAACCGTCAGCTGGCCGGTCGGCTTCAAGCCAGTCGTCATTGAGAAGTATGATGGCAAGACGGACCCGCGAGACTGGCTTCATGTCTATTCGACAGCCATACAAGCTCTCGGCGGCGATAGCTTTGTCATGGCCAACTACTTGCATGTTTGCTTAGCCCCAGCAGCAAGAACTTGGCTCACTAATCTGCCCGACAACTCTATCACCTCCTGGGTAGATCTCTGTCGGCAGTTCGTGGCCAATTTTAAAGCCACCTTCGACAAACTAGGGAATCACTGGGAACTCGGCCGGATCAAGCAGCGAGACCGGGAGCCACTTCGAGAGTACATCCAACGCTTCTGCCGAGTGAAAAATACCATTCCTAACATCTTGGATGCTCAAGTTGTCGCCGCCTTCCAGGAAGGACTCCGTGATGATGACCTAATAAAGAAGATTGGAAGATAGGATGCTGTCGGCAGACTGTCAGCCAAAGAATTATTCACTATGGCCGACAAATATGCTGCTGGCCATTCGGCACTATTTCAAGTTCGCCAGGACATGGAGGCGACCCCATGGAACTAGTCAGGTCCATCCGATTACAGCAAGGACGACGATAGGAAGCGCAAGCAAGACCGAACGGTGGCCAACACCGAGCGCCCGACCAGGAGGAAACCAGCCACTCAGGATGACTTTGATAAGATGCTCGATGGCCCTTGCCTGCTACATGATGGAGCTCACAAAGCCAGGGAATGTTTCAAGCTGAAAAATTTTGCCCATCACGCCTTGAAGGTCTGCAAAGAACGCCCCTGGATCCCCAAGGGTAGCAAAAAGGATTTAGATAAGGATAACCAAGACGAGGACAAGGAGGACTTCCATGACCCCGAACGCGAGGTCAATTACATCTGTGGCCGGTCTACGGCCGATTCGAAGCACCAGCAGAAGATCCTCTACAGAGAGGTCCATTCGGTCTCACCAGCGGTACCACAATATTTGCGATGGTCAGAGGTTCCAATTACTTTTGATCGGTCCGACCATCTGGATCACATCCCTGGGCCTGGGAAATATCCCTTAGTGCTAACGCCGACTGTTAACCGAGTCCGGCCAAATCGGGTACTGGTAGATGGTGGTAGTAGTCTCGACATCCTTTTTGTGAAAATCTTCAAGGATCTTGGCATACCCTTGATGGACCTCAAGCCAATTCGGTCACCGTTTCGTGGTGTGATCCCGGGCATGCAAACAGTCCCTCTAGGACAAATCTCTCTACCTGTGACTTTCGGCACTCGGGAAAACTACAGGATGGAGCGAATTACCTTCGAGGTCGCCGACCTCGACTCTACATATCACGCCATTATAGGGCGGCCAGCCATCACTAAATTCATGGCGGTACCTCATTATCCTTATATGATGAAGAAGCTACCAGGACCAAATGGCGTCATATCAATCCACTCGGATGTGCGGACCTCATACGACTGTGACAATAGCAGTTGTGAGTTGACCGAGAAGATAGTAGCAGCATCAGAGCTGGCCGAACTGAAGGAAGCGATTGCAACAGCAGAGGAGGCCATGCTTGACCCTGCCCCAAAGAACACGATGAAGACTGCGGTACAGGCGGACGCCATGGAGTCCAAGAAGATTAGCCTAGATGATAATGATGTATCCAAGACCGCCAATATTAGGGTCAATTTAGGAGATAAATAGGAAAGCGCGCTCATCCTTTTTCTTAGAAATAATAAAGATATATTTGCATGGAAACCTTCTGACGTGCCAGGTGTTCCAAGGGAAAAGGCTGAGTACAAACTTCACGTTCGCGAAAACGCCAAGCCTGTAAGGCAACGGCTTAGACGATTCTTGCAAGACCGAAAGGATGCGATTAGGAAAGAAATCAGCCGACTGCTGGCAGCCGGTTTTATCAAAGAAGTTTTCCACCCCGACTGGTTGGCTAACCCAGTTCTGGTGCGGAAGAAGAACTAGGAGTGGCGGATGTACGTGGATTACACCGACCTTAACCAAGCTTGTCCGAAAGATCCGTTCACTCTCCCACGTATTGATCAAGTGGTCGATTTGACGGATGGATGAGCTCTATTGTGCTTCTTAGATGCCTATTCAGGGTACCATCAGATTCCCTTAAACCAATCCAACCAGCTCAAAACCTCGTTCATCACGCCATTCAGAGCCTTCTGTTATACAACAATGCTCTTTGGCCTGAAAAACGCTGGCGCCACCTACCAGCGGACTATGCAGCGATGTTTGGACAACCAGATAGGAAGGAATGTCAAGGCTTACGTCGATGACCTGGTAGTCAAGACTCGGCTCTCCACCGACTTAATATCCGACCAAGATGAAACATTCGGCAACCTTCGGAAATGCAACATAAAGATAAATCCGGAAAAATGCGTCTTTGGGGTCCCATTAGGAAAATTACTTGGGTTTCTGGTATCGCACAGAGGGATTGAAGCTAATCTAGAAAAGGTAAATGCCATATAACGAATGGGACCTCCACTCGCAAAAAGACATTCAAAAGCTCACTGGTTGTATGGCTGCGCTCAGTCGGTTTGTATCACGACTCGGCGTCCGAGGGTTACCCTTTTTTTGATTACTCAAGAAGCAAGAATCATTCACCTAGAATGACGACGCACAGAAAGCCTTAGATGATTTTAAGGCTTATATTAGTGGTCCTCTAGTCTTAACTCCCCCAGAGCCAAAGGAAACTTTGCAGCTGTACATTTTCGCAACCAAACACGTTGTCAGTACTATGCTGGCGGTGGAACGGGCGGAAGATGGCAAGGCTCAAAAGGTGCAATGACCAGTATATTTTGTCAGTGAAGTCTTATCGGAATCCAAGGTACGATACTTCCAGCTTCAGAAATTAATTTATGCTTTATTAATGACATCTAGGAAGTTGAAGCATTACTTTGAGGATCATCCAATTGAGGTCCACACGTCGTTCGGCTTAGGTGAATTGCTGCACAACAGAGAGGCCACTGGGAAAATTGCCAAATGGGCTGTCGAGCTCGGATCATATGACATCACCTTTAAGTCACGCGACTCGATCAAAGGTCAAGCTTTGTCTGACTTCGTCGCCGAGTGGACAGAATGTGAGTTACCTCCCGACTCACAAGAATTATGCTATTGGACGATGGCGTTTGACGGCTCCTTACAACTGGAAGGCGCCGGAGCAGGAGTCATACTGGTATCTCCTGACAGAGCCAAGTTGCGGTACATTCTTCGAATGCACTTCCATGCCTCTAACAACGCTGCAGAGTATGAGGCGCTGCTGCTACACGGACTTCGGACAGCTATCTCACTCGGCGTCCAATGGATAAGCGTCTCTAGCGACTCGATGCTAGTTATAAATCAAGTAACGAAGGAGTGGTGTTGTTCCCACGAAAGCATGACAGCCTACTGCACCGAAGTTCCGAAGCTCGAAGACAAGTTAATCAGGACATCACCATGTTGGATATGCGCATATCATGGCCTTCCCCAAGTTACAAGTCGTCACCAACTCGGTCGCCACGTTCGACTCGGATTCAGCCGACACCCCTTCACGGTTTTGATGATATCTCCCACATCCGACGTCCAAACGAGGCGTTCTTTGATGCGTTGGAAAGGGGACGACGACGCTGTCATTTTGGTTTTGGTCCTACCTCTAGAAGGGTCGTGAGTCATAATATGTGACCATGATAAGGTGTTGTGCCACCTATTTTCGGCCAACTTGGCCATGTATCGTGTCTTGTCTTAAGCCCGTGTTGTGGGCGCCCCCCCTGGTCGCCCCAACCCTAGGACGTCTTTATATCCTACTTAAACTCAGTAGCCGCCATCTTTTAGTTTCGGGTTTTGTTTAGTTCAGTTTTCCAGAGAGAAACTTGATCGAATTATTGTAACTGTGGCGACAAGTCCTTTTACAGTAATCCAGGGCCCTTGTTCTTGTTCTACACCACTGTGGTGATTAATCCTTTTGTGTTCAGAGCTTGAACCTTTTCTTGTGATTCGCTTCATCCATATTTGCAATTTCAGATTGCGTGTTTATCCTCTCTTGCTTGTGTTCTCGATTTCGCTTGCAGGAACAATCAAGTTGTGCTTGGTGTAACGGTTGCGGGGTTGGATCGTGTCTGATTCAAGCCGGGTCATCGACGCCGAGTTCCCCAAATTTGAGTTTATCCCCTTACCTCTCGAAAGATCGGGCCATATCTACATCACAAGTTTGATGGCATTGAGTATGAACACGTCCTGCGCAAGTATAACGAAGAGGCGGACGAGCTGGCCAAACTTGGGTCTAGCAGATCTAAAATACCCGATGGAGTATTCCTTGATGATCTGCATAAGCCATCTGTACTAACCCAGCAAACTATGGAGCATTCGGCACTAAAGGCGGGGGTAGCACCGCATGTAGCTATCATTGAGGTAGATTGGCGCACTCCCTTCACTGAGTATCTGGATCGTGATACACTACCGACTGACAAAGACGAAGCCCTCTGGATTATTCGCAAGTCGCGTGCATATCACATAGTTGACCATCACCTATACAAGCAAAGCCCACATGGAGTACTGATGAAATGCTTGTCTCAAGATGAAGACATAGCTATATTAGGAAACATCCACGCTGGCATTTGTGGGAATCACGCAGGCCCATCCACAATTGCGGCCAAAGCAATGAGGCAAGGGTTTTATTGGCCGACCACCGGTACTGATGCCAAGGAAATTGTCCAAAAGTGTGAAGGTTGTCAGTTCTTCGCCCGCCAGACGCACGTACCCGCTACAAAGCTTCAAAATATACCAATAACTTGGCCGTTTTCAGTATGGGGTTTAGACATTGTCGGACCTTTCATGAAAGCTCAAGGAGGTTTTACTCACCTTTTCGTAGCAGTGGACAAGTTTTCTAAATGGATCGAAGCAAAGCCAGTCGGTAAGATTTCGGCAAAGAAGGCCATCGAGTTTATGACCGAAATAGTCACTCGGTTCGGTGCACCACACAAGATAATCACTGGCAACGTTACTCAATTCACGGTAGAAGAGTTTAAAGAGTTTGTGGGCCGAGTCGGCTTTAAGATTGGTTATGCCTCAGCCGCCCATCCACAGAGCAATGGCCAGGTTGAGACGGAAAACGGCCTCCTACTTTCTAGAATTAAGCCTCGTATATTTGATCGGCTGGAAAAGTATGCTTGATGATGGGTTTGAGAAATATCTTCTGTGTTGTGGGGACTTAGAACCAACATAAGTCATGCCACCGGGCAGTCCCCTTTTTCTTTGGTTTATGGCTCGGACGCCATGTTACCAACCGAGATTCTTTTTGCCTCCCCTCGTGTGGCAGCTTATGAAGAAAAAAACCTCGAACGACCATAGGTATGACGACTTGTTATTGTTGGAGGAGCAGCGAGATGCCACTGTAATTCAGTCTGCAAAGTACTAGCAAAGTTTGTGACGTTATCACGATAAAAACGTTCGAACACGGGGTTTTTCAGTCAGCGACCTGGTTTTGAAGCAAGTTCAGTCTAAGGTCGGCAAGCATAAGCTGTCGCCTCCATGGGAAGGACCTTTTATTATAAAGGAAATCACTCGGCCAGGCGCTTATCGATTAATGAATGAGGACGGATCGGACCTTCAAAGTTCCTGGAATGTTTCATAGCTACGTCATTTTTATACTTAGTAATTATAGTTTATTGTATTTCTATTATTAAATATATATATATAGTAGTCATGATATTTGATTTTGCAATTTATGATTTCTGTGAATAATTGTTGTTATTGCTTACATCATGACTCAAATTCTGATACTTGGTATCACCCTAACTCGCATATCTCGACCAAGCGGGTTACTTAGTCCCCAGGGTTCTTGCCGTCTGTTAGGGACCATGGCAATTCTCCTAATTTGCATATGCTTGACCGAGCGAGTTCTTAGTCTCCATGGTTCATATTAGTTATTGGGGGCATTGTTTAGAGGGCTGACATGAGTTGTGTATTGGTTGTGAGTGTTTAACACGAGTTCATATAATACATATACGAAGCAGCGTGACCCAAGAATTTATTACAATACTGGTAATGAATCTAGACCTTAGCGGTCTATCGAACATTGGTTATATTACAGTATCAGAGCTGTAACACAATATTTTAAGCTTTACAATTCCTTACAATTTAGGTAAGGGATCTAGCTCTATCTGGTCGGCTAATATATGAGCTGTTTTTTGCGTCTCAACCACGAGAGCTTCACATTGCTCATCAGAGAAATCTTCATGGAAACCCTCGGCTACCACATCTAACTCTATGCTAGGGATGTGGGACTTTGCAATTGCTAGGACTTGTGCGCTGGGTAGCTCTACAACATGTCGAGCATGTTCTACTCAGGGTACCATCAGATTCCCTTAAACCAATCCGACTAGCTTAAAACCTCGTTCATCCCACCGTTAGGAGCCTTCTGTTACACAACAATGCCTTTTGGACTGAAAAACGCTAGCGCCACCTACCAGCGGACTATGCAGCGATGTTTGCACAACCAGATAGGAAGGAATGTCAAGGCTTACGTTGATGACGTGGTAGTCAAGACTCGGCTCTCCACCGACTTAATATCGCGACTCGGTGTCCGAGGGTTAAGCTTTAAGTTATATTGATTTGTTTACCTTGAGCAGCATTTGAATTTAATGCCCGACACTCTTGGTGGGGGGCTGGTTGGCCTTGGGGCGCCTATCATGTCTAGCGCCATCTCATGGGTGCCTGCCTTGCTACCTTCACTCCGACGATTTTGTCCTTTATCATCCATGGCCCGCCGAGTGGTGGAGGTTTTCTTTGGAGTTTTCTTCTTTGCCTCTTCTTGAAGTCTAGCTACTCTTTCAGCCAGCGATTCTTCTTCATCAGAATCTTCAATATGCGCCTTGCGGCGCTTGGGAGCTGATGGTTGAGTGGGAGATTTCTTTTGCGGCATCGGCGGTAGTGGGGGGTTGGACACGTATACATCAAGGTTCTGCAATATATGTTACGTATTATTCATTGCTGAACATAATGCATGAAGTGCTGACTTTTTTAGCATAGAAGTGGATAACTTACTGAACTCCTGCCAGTCTTGGAATGATGTCCACATTTCGCAGTACCTAGAGTCCAACCAAGGAGTGAAGAAAATACTAGCCGTAATGTTAATTCCCTTTCTGACAATGTTTTTAGCGCTTCCATGGTGGGGTCTGAACCTAGTTGGAACTTCCATCCAGGAACATGACGTTTCTTAATAGGCTACACGCGGCGATATATGAAGCTTGCGGCAACATGTACGCCAGTATAACCTTGGGACTTGAGATAGGCAATGTGCTCTAATATGGCATCAACTTGAGACTTCTTGTTTGGATGGGCCTTTGCTGACCACTCAGGCCGTGGCTTGGGGGCTTCGGCCGTAGTCTCTGACAAAGGTGGAGCATGGTTTTCATGGTAAAACTAGTCCGCGTGCCAACCTTTGTTCATTGATGGAAGTGGTACATCAACGTCTTTGGATTTATTCCTTAGTTGGAATCCGGCCCCTCCTATAACATTATTGCTGTTTGATTTCAAAACAAACAGTTCTTTGAAGGTATCAAAATGGGGATGAATTCCCAAGAACACCTCACACAGGTGGATAAAGATAGCAATATGTAAGATGGAATTTGGATTCAGATTGACAAGGTTGATGTCATAGAAGAAAAGAAGACCGCGAACAAAGTCGCAACAAGGGATCCCAAATCCATGATAGAAAAAAGGAGGCAAAAACCGCGATTTGGTCGACGGGAGGTTGGGGAAATTTCTAACCTATGGCCTCGATCCATCCTCCGGTCTGTTGATCCTGCAACACGCCATCAATCACCAGTCTGTTGATTTTCTCTAAATCCATGGCTGACATGGGGAACTCCTTGATGGCGGTGGGGATGTTGAAAACTGGCTCTTCTTCCTCGCCCTTCTCAGGAGAAGATTGCCTCTGGGATTGTGCCTTAGAGCTTTGGCGGGTGCGCTTTGGGGCCATCACTCTTGTTTGAGTGCGGTGGGAAGCAGTTGCGTGGAGCTTTGGGGTGGAAATGGAATCCTGAGATCTAGGGTTTGTGTGCGCAAGAAGACGGCGGCGGCAAAATGAAGATGAAGGGATACGGCTGTTTGGAGGCCCTTTATATAAGGGCTAAATGACCTATCGGGCCGAGGCTTCTCGTAATCTATTAAGTCCAGTTTTATTAATTGGATTGTTGCGGTTTCAATCTTAGAAATTGTACCTTTCGAGATTTCATGATAAATCACTCAGATTGTTGCGGTTTCAACCTTGGAAATTGTACCTTTTGAGATTTCATGATAAATCACTCAGATTGTTGCGGTTTCAACCTTGGAAATTGTACCTTTTGAGATTTCATGATAAATCACTCGGATTGTTGCGGTTTCAACCTTGGAAATTGTACCTTTTGGGATTTCGTGATAAATCACTCGAATTACTGTAGTTTCAGCCTTGGAAATTGTACCTTTCGAGATTTCGTGATAAATCACTCGGATTGTAGCAGTTTCAGCCTTGGAAATTGTACCTTTCGAGACTCCGTGATAAATCACCCGGATTATCTCGGCATCAATCTTGGGGGCTGTGTTTCCGTGTTATATTATCACTATTGATACATCACCAATCTTGGGGGCTATGACAATTGAAATTCGTCGTTAATCATTCGGATTAAGGGCACTTCAGCATTAGCGATGTAAATATCAATTTGGTGATGTATCACTCGGCGAGTAAGAAAATTCAGCTAAATATGGAATTTGTTAATACAAAATTGGGAGATTCAGACCTCATTATGCCCTTTTCTGTGGAGGGATAAGATTAATTGGATATTTTTAATAACTCAAATGTTGCTTCGGTGTAGCCTCAACAATCTTCTGAGTTGGGGGCTATATGCATAGGATATGTCTTTTTCAGGAATTTCTGAATAAGGATTAATAGAAAAAGCACTTCCCAATTTCATAAGATGTCGAGGCAAACCAAGACGACAATTCAATACGGGAAGTGCTTGGGGGCTACTCTGGTATGTATATACCAGGGATACCTCGCCACTTGGATATATTGCCGAGAGGGCCAGAGTTCAATAAAGATAAAGACCCATGAAGATAACTACTCGGATTGTTACTTGGAGTACACGACAAGTCAATACTAGAGGTAGAAAGTTAGAGATAGAGTCCTAGTTGGAAATCATGTTGTAACCGACTAAGACACTTACCATGTAACCCTGCCCCCCGGATATATAAGGAGGGGTAGGGGCTCTTTTGTGGAGAAATCATCCTGCATAATACACCACAGAACACAGGACGTAGGGTTGTTATCCTCCGGGAGGCCCGAACCTGTCTAAACCTTGCGTCTTGTGTGTCCATCAATCTTCCATACTCATACGCATACCTAGATCTACTATCGAGAATATCTCTCGACAACCGTCAACAAACTCCCCCACACTTAGCCTTTGCTCGTCCTCGAGTAAATGTTGAAGACTAAAGTGGATCATAACTTCAATTGGTATGATGCTAGCATGCAAATTATTCCATGTCATACCTGTACCTATGAACTTCTAAAGTGTCTATCATGTCACCTTGGGTGGTTGAAGAATGGAATGGTCCTGACTCTAATCATCTTCACTCATTCTGCTATGTAGCTTGGGTTTTTGAAAAGATTTTCAAAACAAATAATAGCTGTACTCCTCAAACGATTATCTCAAATCGCTCAATGTGTATGGTTCCTCGCCAGGGCATTACCTCTTTTCATCCTACTTCTAAATATGGCTTTATGTGGAGCTCAAGGTAGGGATAATAGAGAGGCATACTTGTGTATCATATATTACTAAGTCAAAAACCGGATCCGTGGAGCACAATTCATGAACTTTTGATCAAGCATGTGCACATGTGGATATGTGGATGGAAAATGAATGAATGTGAATACTCCCCTTTTTTTTAAGATGTTCCCTCCCTTCTATTGGATAGGAATTTGAGAACGTGGGCCAATTCTTTCTCTATCTTTTTTTTCTTTTTTTTCTCTCTTTTTTTATCATGAATAGCCCATGTCTCTTTTACAAGGATATTTGGAGAGGGAGTTCATCAGAATATAATGGAGTACTTTATTTAATGGATGGATGATGACATGGAAATGCCATCTTCCAGTGTAGAAGAAATAGCACATGGATGATGGATATGGTGGTGCTAACTTCCAGTGAAGAAGTATTAGCAAAATGGTGTGCACAAAATCTTGATCAAAAAGTCATAAATAGTAACTCACAAGGGTCACAACAATTTGACAAAGTTCAATGAAACAACAAGTAGCATATGCGTAAGATTTTCAGTGAGTTCATCATATGGCTTTGGTAGGAAGATATAATCATTGAGAAGTCAAGCTATTTATTTTATTTTTTTTTAAGAAACATTTCCAAGAACATCAAGCATAAGAGAAAGATTCATTTCGTCAAACCACATGTCATGCATCAACTACCAAGGTGACATGCTTTCCTAAAGATTTAGTTCACAAGCAATAGGTTTATGAACTAGGAATAAGGAGCATGCAAGCCCACCAAATAGAAGCATGAAATAAAATGAGGGTTCCACAAGGTTCATTTTAATTTTTTTCGAGTTAAATTTTTTATGATTGATTCAAGAGAAAATAATTTTAACTCGCAAAACAAGGAGGTGAAGGAATTGAGTGCCCAAACCATCGTATTGAAGAGGGAGGAAGCTGGGATGTGCCTGGACGCCACACTCTTTCTCATGATGTTGACTTCTGTTGTTTGCACATTGAAAAGCCTGAGAAGCCTCCCCCACACTTGTTCTTGTACCTGGCTGCTTTTTATTCAAAACAAACAAAGGGTTGTGGAAACAAAAAGGACTCTACCGGGTCTGGGACCGGGGAGTAGAGCATTGAAATCAATTAAAATGAATAGAAGCATGAAATAATTTGAATGAGAGAAAATGTAGAGAGGAATGCTAGAGTAGAGCATTGAAATCAATTAAATTGATCACGTCTACCTCCTTACCTTCGTTGTCATATGGCTCTAGGAAGACTTTTAAACGATGACCATTTACCTTAAACTGGTTCCCTTTGTCATCTTGGGGTGTGATTGCTCCATGTGATGCAGCATTAATTATGGTGAATGGTCCTTCCCATTTACTCCGAAGCTTCCCATGACCAAACAACTTGACTCTGCAGACATGCTAATCGGTGTTTTGTATGCTGTCCTGTATGCCCAAAGTGCATCTGGTAGCTTCATCTTCCATCCACTCCCCATCTCATTCACGGTCTTCTGTAGGATGTTCTTAATTTGTTTATTTGAAGTTTCTACCTGCAGGCTTGTCTGAGGGTGGCATGGAGTTGCAATGTTGTGCTTTACTCCATGCTCTCTTAAGAAGTTCCGGAAGGTCTTATCAATGAAATGAGACCCTCCATCACTTATCACCATCCGTGGTGTTCCAAAACAAGGAAAGATGATCTCATGGAGCATTCTTCGAGCGTGCTTGGCATCGGCAGCTCTGCATGGCATTGCTTCTACCCATTTGGATACATACTCAACGGCCACCAAGATGTACTCGCAATCATAGGACTTTGGAAATGGTCCCATGAAGTCAATGCCCCATACATCGAATAATTTCACTTGAAGGTTGTATGTTAGGGGCATTGCGTTGCGGGCAGTTATTCCTCCATGCTTCTGGCAATTCCGACATCTTCGGATGAATTCTATTGTGTCTTCATGCATTGATGGTCAGAAGAATCCACTCTGCTAGATTTTTGCTTGGGTGCGGAATGCACCAAAGTGGCCTCCATATGGAGATGCATGACATTTCTCGATTATCTGGGTGCCTTTGATTCTTGGGACACATCTCCTTAGCAACCCGTCAGGACATACTCTGTAGAGGTATGGGTCGTCCCACACGTGACGTCGACTCTCATAGATGAGCTTCCAGTAACAATGAAATTCACAATATCTGCATACCAGGGGTTGGAGTCTGTCACCTTCAGTAGCATGTCGTTGCGGAGGAAGTCATTTATCAGAATTTCCTGCATGTTAGTCACTTGCATACGCGACAAATGATCCGCAACAGAATTCTCTACTCCTTTCTTATCTCTAATTTCAAGGTCAAATTCTTGGAGTAGAAGAATCCATCTAATTAGCCTTGGTTTAGCATCTTTCTTAGTGAGCAGGTATTTTAATGCAGCATGATCAGTGTGAACGATAACCTTTGCTCCTACTAATATGACCTAAACATATCGATAGCAAAAACAACGGTAAGGAGCTCTTTTTCTATAGTGGCATAATTAAGTTGTGCTCCTATCAAGGTCTTGCTAGCATAGGCTATGGCATGATGCTACTTATCTTTGTTTTGGCCAAGAACAGCCCCAACAGCACAGTCACTAGCATCACACATCATTTCGAAGGGAAGCGTCCAATTGGGGGGTTGAATGACTGGAGCTGAGATGAGTGCCTTCTTAAGGATGTTAAAGGAATGAAGGCACTCATCATCGAAATCAAAGGGAGCATCCTTAGCCAAAAGACTAGTGAGGGGTCTGGCGATTTGCGAAAAGTCCTTGATAAAACACTGATAAAACCCCGCATGTCCTAGGAAACTACGGATCCCCTTAACATTAATCAGAGGTGGAAGCCTTTCTATGACCTCGATCTTTGCTCTATCCACCTCAATACCCCTCTCAGACACAAGGTGTCCTAAAACGATGCCCTCTTGGACCATAAAGTGGCACTTTTCCCAATTAAGTACTAAGTCCTTTTCCTGGCATCTTTGTAAGACCCTATCTAGGTTCTCAAGACAATGATCAAAAGTTTTCCCATAAACAGAGAAATCATCGATGAAGACTTCCATGATTTCTTCAATCATGTCAGAGAATATAGACATCATGCACCTTTGGAACGAAGTGGGTGCATTACACAACCCGAATGATATTCTCTGATAGGCATAGGATCCGTAAGGGCTTGTGAAGGTAGTCTTACTTTGATCATCTGGATGGATGGGAATTTGATGGTAACCAGAGTACCCATCAAGGAAACAGAAGAAGGAATTCTTGGCAAGACGCTCCAACATTTCATCAATGAAGGGCTGCGAGAAATGATCCTTTTTTGTTGCCTTGTTGAGCCTCCGATAGTCGATGCACATCCTCCACCCCGTGATGGTGCGTTGAGGGATCAACTCATTTCTATCGTTTCTAACGATCGTCATGCCTCCCTTCTTAGGCACTACTTGCACAGGGCTAACCCATTCACTATGAGGAATGTGATAAATTATCCCGGCGTGCAAAAGTTTCAAAACCTCCTTCTTAACAACCTCTCTCATTGCATTATTTAGCCTCCTCTGAGGCTCCCTAGGAGGTGTGCTATCATAATCAATGGGAATGCGATGGGTGCAAAGAGTGGGACTAATTCCCTTAAGGTCTTGGAGTGAGTAGCCTAGGACAGAGCGATGCTTTTCTAGGATGGCTAAAAGTTAGCAGATTCTTCCTTGGATAGTCTGTCACTTATGATAACAGGGGCTTCCAGGTCGCCATTTAGGAAAAGCATAGCATAGGCTAGAAGGCAAGGGCTTAAGCTCAATCGGAGGTCGTGATGGTGGTTGTTCAATGGGTAGATCAATTGTCTCCTGAAACTCATCTTCCTCTTGGATAAACTCTTTAGCATCTCTTTCTAGAAGGGGTTCAGGAGAATCAAATTGGAGAACAACCATTACTTCCTCGATTGGCTCTTCCTTGGGAGAAGGATCTGGTAGGGAGTTCCTCTATCGGGAGATCGGGTAGAAAACTTTTCTCACCCTAGTTTTACGTCGAGACGTCCAAGGGTCGGTACATCCATGAGTAATTTCTCAATGGGATGTCCGATTAAGACATCAAAATCCTGAATGTCAAAGACATGGAAGTCTAGGACAGCCTCGACGTTTGCGTGCCTTATGGTCACATCTTGCAAAATCCCGTATCCTTGTAAAAGAGGGCCAAAGGGGCTCTTGAAGGATTTACTAGTTAGTGCCAATGGCGTATTGCCCAAAATGTCAAATGCAAAGGCACTAGAAACTATGTTGGCACCAACAGGGGGATTATAAAGAACTTCCACTGTGACTCCTCTAATGTCGCATTGAATGGTTGATGAGGGAGAGCAAATACGAATTACTTCAGAGGATAGCTCAACCTCTCGCAACCATTCATCGCTCATGATGAAAGTTAACTCCTTTACCGTCTCTTGGAGGAATGCCTCTTCAAGTGGCTCAGGAGGAGAGATGGGAGTCGGGGGTTTCTTTCGGCAACAATACTTTGAGGTGTTTCCATAATCTTCAAAAAGCTCTTCCTCAAAGTCAAATGGGGAATCTGAGGGTTGAATTTCTTCTTCTCTAGGTGTTCCCGGTTCGGGAGAGGGCTCAATTGTCAAATCTTGGTGTATGCATGGAATGGGTTTGGATTCGACTATTAAGGTTTCCTCACGGCTCGACTTGACTTTGTCCTGGACGGGTTCGACATGATAAGAAAAGAAGGAAGTGTTTTCTAAAATACGGTCTAGGATTTCTCTTCCTACCGTCGCGGTCTTTTGGACAAATGATCCTCTGGAGGCAATGTCAAGATATAGGGCAGCTTCCTTATTCAAACCCTCACGAAAATGTTGTAGCAACATCGGGTCGGGAATGGCAAGGTTGGGTCCGGATTTGGATAGTAAATTAATCCTAGCCCAGGCTGCACCTAAAGACTCCTTCTCATTCTGGCGAAAACCAAAAATTTCCATACGAAGGGTGACAATACGGGATGTAGGGAACAAAGCGAGACAAAATTTATCTCGAAGTTCTTCCCAACCACCATTTACACTCCCAACAGTACGAGTGTACCATTGTTTTGCCCTCTCCATGAGGGAAGAGGGAAACAATTTCTACTTTAGAGTTTCTTATGTCATGCCCTTTATAGAAAGGCACGAACATAGTTGCTCAAATTCTCGTAGGTGATGGTATGGGTTTTCACTATCCAGACCAAAGAAGGAGTGCTCCCGAATCATGGCTATAAAACCAGTGCGGAGTTCATAGCCAGATGTGCGAATTAGGTCCGCAGACGGCGATGGCTCAAGGTACTCGCCCTTCGGAGTAGAAAAAGATAGGATTGTGGGTTGCTCCATAGTGGAAAAAAAAGAAACAAGTAAAAAGAAAGGAAAAAGGAAAAGATACGAGGACGAATAAAGTTTGAAGATAATACAACAACCGTTCCCTGGCAACGGCACCAGAAATGCTAGTTGACACTTCTTAACGTTGCACCAGAAATATTACTATCCCTGGCAACGGCGCCAGAAATTCTTGTTGGTATTTCTTACGATCACAGATAAATCCGCACGTGCACGGATACCCCTATAGCACTTCACCTAAGAGTATTCCAAGGTATCGAATTCACAGGGAACGTGTGTGTCTAATCTTCTATCTTAATTCATCCAATGACAACAAGAATAAGTTAGGCAGAGGGTAGAGAGAATTCCTATGGTCAAGGATCCTATAATAAGATAGGTTCAGTCTAAAACTGCTTACTTCGGGCACCGGCTTACCCCTGCATCCATAGGTGACTCCGGCCAACAGCCCTACGGCGTACCTGAACATGGAGGGTTACTAAGGCCGGATAGGGCTGTCACCACCTACTGACTACCTCTACAAACCGTAGGGCACGTGGTAAACAAAGGTAACCTCTTGCCTAGACACCATGTCTATGCTATTAATTACTATCAAAGTCTCGATGTCACACTTATAGAAGACTATGATACTCTTTCTATTAGAACGATGATCTCATAAGCAATTAAGGAAAGAACTTACTTAAAAAGGAAACTTAAATATCAATGGAAGATCACGAATACTTACTAAGAAAGAAAAGCATCCACCAATGTACAAGTGTGGAGAAGGCACCGACAAGTCCGGACCTCCTCCTAACTCTCCCTCACTCTCTCCCTATTTTCTAAGCACTTTGGCAGTACTAAAGCCTTTTGAGTGGAGCTCTAATATCTTCTTCTTGTGTTCTTCTTTTCTGCTGAATTCCCCCTCTATTTATAGGTGGCGAAGTGCTGGCGGGTATTTGTAGGTGAAGGAGGGTCGGTGGGCAAAAGTTCCCCTGCTAGGCGGCAGGCCACGCCGGGTGGCCGGGCATGTCGGGCGGCATGCCACGCCGGGCGACAACCCAGGCCGGGCGGCCATTGGATGTGGTCGATTTCCGACCGACTTCCTTTGGACGTCTCAGATTTGGTCCAGATAACGGTTGTTGAGTCGGTTTTCAACCGCCTTATCCACTTGGCGTCGGTTAGCACGTGGGCCGAGTGGGCTGGACACCTGGGGAGGAAGTTCCCAGGCCGGGCGGCGGGGTAGCCGGGCGGCCTGGCAGGTCGGGCGGTGGCCCATTTTTGGTGTCGACCCCCTCCGGGTCATGTCTTCACTTGCCCAAGTTGTGCCATGTGGGTGCCTCCTTTACTTCTCCACTTTTTACCCTCCTTAGTTCGGGGATGGAAAACGGCCTCATGGTGGAGTGTTTTTCAGGGTCGGCTGGGTCAGATGGTTCAGCCTGATGAGACTCTGTTTTAACTGATTTTAGCCTCATACGACCCTGTCGGCCAGCTGTTTTACAGCAGTATCGGCCGACGGGGCATTTCTTCATGTTTTTGCATATTTTGGCTCTTTTATACCTGCAAACACAGGTCTCAACAAAACTCATGGAAATGGTTAATAATAAATTACTATCACTATTTTGTTTATTCCTTTTATGTTGTTTATGCAAGGATTTGATGGTTGGATTTAGCACTTAAGGACCGTCAATAGACACTACCGTTAAACCCTTGTTCATCAATAGGTAACGACACTCAGGAGCAGGAGCCGGACTTCCAGCAGAACTAGGAGCACGAAGAGCAGGAGTCTACTGTAGTTGCTAACACTATCGTTGATCTAGGCAAGCCCTAGTTTGCATTCGCCTTTTTATAACTTTGCTAGTTTATATCACTACTAGTGTCAATATTTGATTGTTGCATTAGGTCATAGGAGTTGGATGGAAACCCACCTTGCATGATACCCCAAATGACCTATGCTACTGTTATTAGAACTTGGTAGGATCGGTACTGTATTGCCATGCTTAGTAATTAATAGTCTCGATAGATATTATTACTAAGGAAAGAACTTGATCACTAAATCGGAACTTAATGAAAGAAGTTTTTTTTGATGTTATGACCGGGCAGTGATTTTTCATGTGTAGGTTTGCAGCAAAACATGGGTGTTGACTGCGGTAGCCCTGCCTTGTCAAACCTAGGACCCGTCCGTGGTCGGCCCCTTGATCAAGTATTGAACAGTACCGAATGCATGCTAGTTTATAGGCACTACTAAATTGATGTAGCATTAAAGGCCACTTGCATTAAGGAAGGTTAAGGTGTGTTGATTGTTGACCCTTCCGCTGCTAGAGTGGGCGGTTCATACCATGAAGTACTGTTGGTAGAACGGCATGCCCACTCGACGTCAACACACCCGGTCCAAGGTGTGGGTGCTTTTCTTGTAAAAGGTTGCCATATACGACCTTAATTGGTGCGTATGTGTCGTGTATCTCGGGTTTTCCTAGTTGGTGTAAATCGATTGCAGTTGCTATCCCTCGCAGTAATGAGTACCACTTAGTCATCACGCCAATCACGTAGTTGCACATGATACTTGGAAATTAATTATGTTGCTTATTGTTGATTTTTACTATTATTGCTCTTATGTTGTACTTGCTTTTTGTATTGTTTTCTTACCTCATGATGCTTCACTAAACTTATCTTTCTGCTCTACCTAATTAAGTTGAGAAAATAAAACTTGATAGAACTAATAGGTTGCTTAGTGCGAGTACTTTCAAACAAGCCACCTATTAGAGCCTTGGCATGTCTAGGTGTTCGACAAGTAAGTCTTGTTGAGTAATTAGTACTCAGGCTTTGTGCCATTATTGTTTTCAGGTAATGAAGAAATAGATTTGCTTGTAGATGTGATGCCTTGGGACATGCAAGTCCCTGAGGGTTGGACTGCCCACTGGGAGTTCGACTTGCCGCCGTAGTGATGTTGTGTGCTGCTAGAGTGATGGTTCTTCAGGCATGAATCATTACTATGTTGTATCGTCGAGCTCGTAGTTTCTTACCGTTATTGCTTCCGCTATTTTCAAAACATTATGAACTTGTACTATTCCGCTGCACTTTGATCACCTTACTGATCTAACATTCAACTTAAATTTAGACCAATGTTGTATTATCAAGTGTTTGCGTTATCATCACCTTTGGGACCTCGATCCTCCGGGA
This sequence comes from Eleusine coracana subsp. coracana, assembly GCA_032690845.1. NCBI lineage: Eukaryota > Viridiplantae > Streptophyta > Magnoliopsida > Poales > Poaceae > Eleusine > Eleusine coracana. Next base: position 33,004,130 of record CM064422.1, read on the forward strand.
AGGGGAGCCATATAGCCCTACTAAAATAACCCATTGTATCTCTAGTCTAGCCTTATAACCCCAACCCACACGACCACGGGTCAGCTCACGCCCCGGAAAGCCACCGGAGCCGGACCTAGCTCACCAAATCTCCCTACTCCGACCCCTCCGGTCGGTACGGGGGTTACACACTGGGCTGCCATTCAGTTGGAGGAAGGGATGGCCTTGGTCCGCTATGAGCAGATCGACAAGCAAGTGGTGTCTAGCTCAAAGGAAACCTCTAGAAATGGTAGCCCCCTCCATATGTCATTCGTGGTCACAAAACAACCACTAGCTATGGAAAGGTGTTGTACCAAAGGGTTCCACTAGGAGTGATCACTGAGTCCACTGATTCCACGCACCCTTGGCCTAGGCGTCGCCCTTCTCCTCCACCAATCCGTGGACCGCCTGGATGAATGGAGTTCAGTGACCCAAGTGATGATGAGTCAGGCGCTCGATGGAAGGTGGTGAAGGGGCTACGACAGCGGGTGGACAAAGTTGAAGATTGGATGGGTGAAGAGCACCTAAGGCAAGAGGTTCTTGAAGATGATGTGGAGTAGCTGCGCAAAGAATTACGATCTAAGATTAAGCATGTAGTCATGGCGGCCGGGCACCTGGATGCCTACTATATCCGTCGCCCATAGGGTCCTTTTAGATTTCCTTTGGTGCTTAGTTTATTTCCTGCACATCCCTTTCATTGTGGTCATTCTTTCTAGTTAAATTCCTTGGCTTGTTTTTTTATTATTCCTATCAATGTGATGCGCCAAGACCCAATGAATAAAACTTAGACTTGTTTGTGTGCTCAATTCAAAGTAAATTTTCCGATCTATGTGGCAACACATAGGTCAGATTTATAATCTCACAAACAGTCTATTCTTGAGACAAAATAGAAAAAGGGACGAACCAACAGCACATCGGAATAGCATGCTACGCAGTGAAGTCCGCCGGGCAGCGAGGCACGCCAGGCGACCAACCCCATCGTGCAGCAGCATATGTCGAAGCCTCGGTAACCTGACCACGGGAGGTACCCACTAAACCGCCACCCGCCACACTAAACACCATCTAAGCTCAAGTCTTGTAACGAGCTAAGCTTGGGGAGGTACCCAAAACAAGGTGCGTCATTTGCTCTAGCTTCCCGCTTTCGAATAAAATTGAGAGCTTAGTCTCTAACTTGCCTATGGAAATGATGATTAATTGCTCTGTTAGATCCCTTTGAGTCTCAACTATACAACCTCTACTCCTCATTTTTGTGGGCGGTGGTAGATCGGCATGATGACAATACTAGTCCCTCTATGTTCTAGTGGGTGGAAAATGGCTATTAAAACACCAAGTCTAGTCGTTGGAGTTTATGATATGGCACGTTTTGGATTAGTCTATGATTTTCAAATGATTAGAATCCAATGATCTCTTTCAAAACTATGCTGCAATAAAACCCCCCTACTTGGTGCACATCTTCCCTATGATAGAAAAATTCCTACCATGGCCAAATATTAATTGTAAGCCCACTTTCATGCCATCTATGTATGCATTGGGTTTAGTTAGGATTTGATCCTTATGAGAGACTTCTACTTCTAAAGCCAACCATTTTCCTTCGCGTTATCTTTGAGTTCTTAAATAATTTTGCTTGGTTATGCGGTTCCCATATCAGAATCACGCATCCACTCCAGCAAGCATGTTAACCAAAATCTTTCTTTTTGTGAGGCTTTGATCCCATTAAAAGATTATGGTTCTCCCAGACAATTGCTCAGAAAAAGTTTGTAAAAATATTTGAACCATTGAATTAGCTTCCCTACACCATGAGAGTTGAAAGAAAGAAACAAACAAAAGAGAGAAAGAAAGAAAAGTTTATCAGCTCTCTTGGATGTACAATATCAAAAAGTTTCAAGGTTCATAAATATCTTTCAGCAAAATAAAGAACCATATTTTTACTCTAGCACAAAAATCCAGTCTTTTGGGACTAATTTATACCCAAGACTTTTACAATTGTGCTAGTCTACTGTTGGTGGTTCCTATGTACCTATTTTATATGCCAATAACCACCAACATTGTACCATATTCTCATCATAATCATGTGTTTTACCTCTAATATTGACGATTTCTATATGTAGTGTTGTTTTAGTGCTTTATTGTAGAAACAGGTGAAAAGACGACAAAATGACTCTTATATGAGAAGTACCGACATGAAGCCCGACTCGCCATACAAGGAGGGCTTCCCACTAGCCCATGAATCTTACAAGACACACCTGGATGTCCATGAAGTCCAATGTGCAAGCCCAAGGTCGTGGCCCAATGCCTAAGGATTTCTAGAAGGTTTATCCGGAAGGAAAGTTCAATTTACGGAGTCCAAAAATAGTACTGTATTGTCATATGATTTCGGAACCCAAGACTTGGTCAAGAAAACCTCAGAATGCCAAAGTTGAAGATCTCATTGAGAGCTTTCCGAAACATATATTATTTACCTTTATTGGACTCCAGTGCTGGGAGATATGGGCACTGCAAGGCAGGATGCACAGAGGAATCCGAATCAGGACAGATATTTTGGTATCGCAATTTTGGGTATCTAAACATCTGAATCTGAGGATACAAATCATACCAAAGTTGTACATCTTTTCGAGGGCTACACGATAGAGTCTGGATTTGCCTTATTTGGACTCCGGAAGCATCAGTTATGAATAAAGTAAGTTGGTGCAGTTTATGGAAGGTACAAAACCGACTTGGATTCAATCTCTATGAGCTAAACTTGGAGGCCAAGCAAGAGAGGACATGACCAGAGGCTATATAATCACCCATATGACGTCCGACACAAGACAAGAGGGGAGAATTAGGCTATAGGAGCCGTTGCACATCACTAGGAGGCCGCCGGAGTTGAAGAGCCACCAAATTGAAGAGATGTAGTCTAGTCGGGTAGGGACCCTGCGTGGTGCACTACACCGGAGCTAGGAGACGTAGAGCCATGTACCTTAGGAGTCATCAACGATGCATCCTGGCTGCGTCGATCGGCGCACCAGTTGTGCCGATCGGCGCGTCCCTGACGATGACGAATATCGGTACAGTTATGAGTTCATGTTATCTATCTTGATTCTATCCTTGGCTGCAATTTGTGTTCGTCTGGATTGATTGATCTTACATGTGCTTATTTAATTGCTTAGAGGTACATCTAAGTATTTAGATGCTCTCTTAATCGTGGTGATTAGGCTAGTATTCGGATCTTGTATGAATCATGATTGCTTGATGATGCTAGGGTGTGGTTTAGTTGTGACAGAGCTAAGCTTGTGCAGCACTTTCAGGTAGTCAAGTAGGGTTAAGATACTCGCGTCATTAAGGGTTTCCTCTCGGCAGCGATAAATCGGGAGCCGCTCGGAAAGCAGGGTGGACTTGCTCATCTTTGATGTTTACCGATTGTTTAAAGTGCCAAGTAAGCTAGGACTAGATGATAACGACTACTGCTTCAGTGCCAATCGACACACCAGTTGCGCCGATCGGCACAGCCTTTTTCCGACCGCTAGATGCATATAGGCTAACTCTAGGTGATACTCCTTGGTCGATGTGTATGCTCTTACTCCCCAAGCTTTGGATCAGGAAGACTTTGGCTCAGGTAAGACTTCACACCAATTGGCACAACCTCCAATTTCCATCTTCTTTTCATGCTCACGTATGTGCAATATGTATTTCATGATAGGATTGATTTGCTAGATGAAATAGTAAACTCTAAACATGGTTCTGTTCCAATCCCTCTGGATTCGATTAAACCTTGGAATACTCTAAGGGAAAAAGTGCTACAATGTACATCGTCCTCTTGCGGTATATAAGTGGATGCGTAGTAACGACCAACAAGCATCTTTTTCTGGCGCCGTTGCCGGGGATCGGCAACTCAAACCTTTTTAGGGGGATCTATCTAGTTTATCAAATTAATCCTTTATCTTTTTATTGCACATACCCTGTTTTTCTTTGTTTGTGTGTCCATTGAAAATCAGGAACAAAGTTAGGCACACAACCTCGACTAGAGCATGGCGATATAGCTGCTTGCGCCGATCGGTGCCGCATCGATGCCGACGCCAATGACCTCGCTCTTCGTCGACTCTGTTGCTCCGTAGCAGTAGGTGCTAACTCTGTTAGTAGCCCATCATCTGCTATGGAGTCCATGTCCATGCAAGATTTGCTTATGCCGATCGGCGCAACGCCCATGTCGATCGATACCTCGCTACTCCATGAAAGGGAGGTACACTTCTTGTGTCAATATTTTTTTAACTAATGCTTTGCAAGGATTCTATCTTGTTCACAAAAACAAATAATGGGAGAAAAGAATCATGAAGATCAAGAATTTCAATTGCAAAGAATGAAGACACGATGAATACATTCTTGATCATGAGTAGATATGCTGTCCACTGACCAAAAGATGGTGTACGAAATTCTACAGAGGATTGAAAGACCTACAAATTTGATATTGTGGAAGAGCATCAAGTCTAGTTTCCAACGGTTTAAATCTCATGTCGTTTGGAGTTTCTAACAAGGATTTATGGCTAGAATAAATGACGCTGCACAGGCTGTTTGAATATCTCGCGAGAGTTGTAAACAACTGGAAGTTTGAGCCAAATATGGAATTAAAGTCCTATATCCGCATGATATATGGGTTTCCAGACATTTAAGAGGCTTCCTTTTGGTGGTTGACACGGATTCAAGTCGTTCCAAACACGGAGTTTGAATATTTGGAAAGTTTGAATTCAATTCGGATTTATCGCGAGACAGCATGACATACCTTTAGAAAAAAGGTCATATCTCCCTCATATGGAATCCGATTGGGACATATGAGCACTGCTTGGAAAGATAATTTGATGCCCGACGCAATGGCACAGGTTTCAGCCTACAATTCCTTCTGGTCGCGGCGCAATATCCGAAACAAGACATTGGTTCAGAGAAGCAATAACAGATTTCTTCGGATTTCTTCACCGTCGACTTGATGGATCATTGGACAAGAATTGAGAAGTTGCATCCACTCTTCATCATCAATACTTGCTGGTGCAACAAAGATCAAGATTCACATGTCAGAGGACAAGCCGACATATGCTCCAATGCTTAAAAGACGAAGTCATCAAGATTCTCCAGAAAATGAAGCTAGAAGCTGAAATCATTGGTAATTCTGTATACTTCCTGTGCTGAACATTGGATAAAAATTTTATATCTGAATAGATCTTCAAGTCTTCTTTTCAACGCAACAAACGGTGCTAGATTTGGCTTTTTCTACAAGGATTTATGAGCATATCATTGGACACTGTGCAATCTGTCAACAGCACGTAGCCCTGGAGCAAAAACATCATAAATCCCACATACCGTGTCCGTTTGAAGTGTATGAGCACGTGTTGGAAAGATAATTTTGCAATCTACAAGACGGTATAGGTATTTGGCCCTGTTCTATCCTGTTGGTAAGGCGAAATTCAGAGAGAAGAAGATCTGCAGATTATCAATGACAAAATTGGAGATGAAGATAGTAACAAGGATAGCTCGAGCAATTCTCGTACAGGCAAATGATTAGAAGTTGAACAAGATTGAAGACTCTAGAGCATTATATCACATACACACATTGAGCATTATGCAACACAATGAAGATGGGCAATGAGCAAAGCACGATGAAGATTGCATAAGTACAAGCTACATGGAAATCATTGGATCTTACACCAAGAACCATGACCTTGCGACAACAAGAAATGTAAGAAGTCTAGCTACATGACTCTAATTGAAGCGCTTTTCGGGAGGCAACCCATGTTTTTGTGTTTCTTTTTGTTTTGTTTGGATTGACTAGTGCTACTAGGAGGACAACCAAGAATTTTTGCATCGTGAGAATAACCCAACTTAATTGATTCACTTGTGGCAAATTAGTTCTAGATTAACTTTTTATTTTTAGACCTCCGCCACCATCATTTTGTGAGCACTTGCTTTATTTTTGTTTTTATTTTTGCATGATGTTTTCGCCTGCATGCATTTAACCATCTAACTTCAGCCCATCTAAGCCTCCCACCCTTCATTTTCCATCAAATTCTATAGCCAAATCCAAATGCGCCGATCAGCACATATCCATTGCCGATCAGCACAACACCCAAATGCTTTTCCAAGCATTCCTTCACTGCCGCCTAACATGTTTTTGTTTTGATTCACCCCAACCTCTAACTTTGCATGTTCATATTCACCTTCCCACTCATAATAGCTTGGTTTGAACTTGATAATTAGCACTTAATTGGCTTGTGCACAATATCCTTAGCAAATTTAGTTGTAAACGTGGTATTTATGCTTATTTGATGAACAACATTGGATAGTTCATTTGCCTTGATCTGTTTTGCATCATTTGCATTCGTTGGTTGCTAATCTTTTTCATTGCGCTATCTCTCTAGTCCAACGGGGTTTTGCAATAGCTAAGTCACATAAACATGGTGTTTATACTTTGGTTATTAACGAATTTCATTTAGAATGCTAGCAATCTAGTTGTAAGCATGGTGCTTAGAGCTAGGTGTAAACATTGTTCTTGTTTAGCTTCCACACCGCTAACCTTCGTTGCTAACATGCTCCTTTGCTTTGCTTCAAGACTAAATGATGAAAGCATTTTGATCCCAGAATTGTGTACTTGACACATTCATTTAGTAATTTTATGTGACCGTGGTGTTTAGATGAAATTATGGAACAACATTGATTATAGTCTTGTTTCTTTGCTAACCTTGTGATACTAACTCCATGCATCCACACTGGTGCACACAGGTACACCCATTAGGATTTTGTTTTCATTTTGCTCCTAGAATTAAAATGCCACAAGTTGAACTTTTGAGGTTGTTGCTAGACGGTAGATATTGTTCTATCCTCGACCATGATATCGGGGGTAGTATGTGCATTTCAATGTTTGCAGGAATGAAAAAAGTACTCTTGAACGAGGACAGTCGAAGGAAACGAGGTGACAATAGCTGCATATACAAGAGGGAGCATTGGGATAGACATCAAGGCTAGAGATGGAGGTGACGAGAGGCACAACCGTCTGCGCCAATCGGCGCATCCTCGTGCCGATCGGCGCACCCTCGTTGCCCCTGCTATCGCCCTTCTCTCGTGCAAGCCAGCAAGATTTTGAGCATGGGGGAGGCACAAGCTGAGCTTCAATCGATTAAAATACGGAAACATCCCTTTGATTCTTCACTTCTCCTAATCTTATTTTCTTCTCAAACCTGTACTTGCTGTCTGCTTTCAATTTGGGAATTTTCTCTCTTTTTCTTTTTGTGATACCCTTTTTGTTTTGTTCATGCGAAAGGTTATTTGTAATATGTCACTTAGAACTGTCGAGAGATATTCTCGATAGTAGATCTAGGTATGCGTATGAGTATGAAAGATCGATGGACACACAAGACGCAAGGTTTAGACAGGTTCGGGCCTCCCGGAGGATAACAACCCTACGTCCTGTGTTCTGTAGTGTATTATTCGGGATGGATCCCTCCGAAAGAGCCCCTGCCCCTCCTTATATATCCGGGGGGCAGGGTTACATGGTAAGTGTCTTAGTCGGTTACAACGTGATCTCCGACTAGGACTATCTCTAACTTTCTATCTCTAGTATTGACTTGTCGTGTACTCCAAGTAACTATCCGAGTAGTTATCTTCATGGGTCTTTATCTTTATTGGACCCTGGCCCACTCGGCAATATATGCGAGTGGTGAGTTATCCCTGGTATGTACATACCACAGTAGCCCCCAAGCACTTCCCGTATTGAATTGTCGTCTTGGTTTGCCTCGACATCTTATGAAATTAGGAAGTGCTTTTTCTATTAATTTTTATTCATAAATCCCTAAAAAAGATATAGCCTATGCATGTAGCCCCCAACTCAGAAGATTGTTAAGGCTACACCGAAGCAACTTTTGAGTTATCAAAAAATATCCAATTAACCTTGTCCCTCCACAAAAAAGGGCATAATGAGGTCTGAATCTTCCAATTTTGTCTTAACAAACTCCATATTTGGCACAATTCTCTTACTCGCCGAGTGATACATCACCAAATTAATATTTACATCCCTAATGTTGAGGTGTCCTTAATCCGAATGATTAACGACAAATTTCAATTGTCATAGCCCCCAAGATTGGTGATGTATCAATAGTAATAATATAACACGGAAATGCAGCCCCCAAGATTGGTGCCGAGATAATCCAAGTGATTTACATCGATATCTCAGAAGGTACAATTTCCAAGGCTGAAACTGCAGTAATCCGAGTGATTTATCATGAAATCTTGGAAGGTACAATTTCCAAGGCTGAAACTGCAGTAATCCGAGTGATTTATCACAAAATCTCGGAAGGTACAATTTCCAAGGCTGAAACTACAATAATCCGAGTGATTTATCATGAAATCTCGGAAGGTACAATTTCCAAGGCTGAAATTGTAGTAATCCAATTAATAAAACTGGACATAACATATTACGAGAAGCCCCGGCCCAATAGGTCATCGAGCCCATATAAATTGTCTACATTTCACCGCCACCGCCTTCTTGCGCACACAAACCCTAGATCTCAGGATTGCATTTCCACCCCCAAAGCTCCACGCAACTGCTTCCCACCACACTCAAACAAAAGCGATGGCCCTGAAGCGCACCCGCTAAAGCTATAAGGCACAATCCCAGAAGTAATCTTCTCCTGAGAAGGCCGAGGAAGAAGAGCCAGTTTTCAACATCCCCGCCGCCATCAAGGAGTTCCCCATGTCAGCCATGGATTCAGAAAAAATCAATAGACCAGTGATTGATGGTGTGTTGCACGATCAGCAGACCGGAGGATGGATCGAAGCCATAGGTCAGAAATTTCCCCAACCTCCCGTTGACCAAATCATGGTTTTCTCCTCCTTTTTCTATCGTGGATTTGGGATCCCTTGTTGCGACTTCTTTCGCGGTCTTTTGTTCTTCTATGGCATCAACCTTGTGAATTTAAATCCAAATTCCATCTTACAATTGCTATCTTTATCCACCTGTGTGAGGTGTTCTTGGGGATTCCTCCCCATTTTGATACCTTCAAAGAGTTGTTTGTCTTGAAATCAAACAGCAATAATGTTATAGGAGGGGCCAGATTCCAACTAAGGAATAAATCCAAATACGTTGATGTACCACTTCCATCAACGAACAAAGGTTGGCACGCGGACTGGTTTTACCATGGAAACCATGCTCCACCTTTGTCAGAGACTACGGCCGAAGCCCCCAAGCCATGACCCAAGTGGTCAGCAAAGGCCCATCCAAACAAGAAGTCTCAAGTTGATGCCATATTCGAACACATTGCCTAACTCAAGTCCCAAGGTTATACTGGCGTACACGTTGCCGCAAGCTTCATATATCACCGCGTGCAGCCTATTAAGAAATGTCATGTTCCTGGTTGGAAGTTCCAACTAGGTTCAGACCCCACCATGGAAGCGCCAGAAACATTGTCAGAAAGGGAATTAACATTGCGGCTGGAAAACATATTTTCTTCACTCCTTGGTTGGAGTCCAGGTAGTGCGAAATGTGGACATCATTCCAAGACTGGCAGGAGTTTAGTAACTAATCCACTTCTGTACTTAAAAAGTCAATACTTCATGCATTATGTTCAGCAATGAATAATACGTAACATATATTACAGAACCTTGATGTATACGTGTCCAACCCCCACTACCGCCGATGCCGCAAAAGAAATCTCCCACTCAACCATCAGCTCCCAAGCGCTGCAAGGCGCATATTGAAGATTCTGATGAAGAAGAATCGTTGGCGGAAAGAGTAGCTAGACTTCAAGAAGAGGCAAAGAAGAAGACTCCAGAGAAAACCTCCACCACTCGGCGAGGCATGGATGATAATGGACAAAATTGTCGGAGTGAAGGTAGCAAGGCAGGCACCCATGAGATGGCGCCAGACATGATAGGCGCCCAAGGCCAACCAGCCCCCCACCAAGAGTGTCGGGCATTAAATTCAAATGCTGCTCAAGGTAAACAAATCAATATAACTTAAAGCTTAACCCTCGGACGCCAAGTCACGATATTAAGTTGGTGGAGAGCTGAGTCTTGACTACCACGTCATCAACGTAAGCCTTGACATTCCTTCCTATCTGGTTGTGCAAACATCGCTGCATAGTCCGCTGGTAGGTGGCGCCAGCGTTTTTCAGTCCAAAAGGCATTGTTGTGTAACAGAAGGCTCCTAACGGTGGGATGAACGAGGTTTTAAGCTGGTCGGATTGGTTTAAGGGAATCTGATGGTACCCTGAGTAGGCATCTAAGAAGCACAACAGAGCGCATCCAGTCGTCAAATCGACCACTTGATCAATTCGTGGGAGAGTGAACGGATCTTTAGGACAACCTTGGTTAAGGCCGGTGTAATCCACACACATCCACCACTCCATATTCTTCTTCCGCACCAGAACTGGGTTAGCCAACTAGTCGGGGTGAAAAACTTCTTTGATAAAATCGGCTGCCAGCAGCCGACCGATTTCTTTCCTAATTGCATCCTTTCGGTCCTACGAGAATCGTCTAAGCCATTACCTTACTGGCTTGGCATTTTCGCGAACGTGAAGTTTGTGCTCAGCCTTTTCCCTTGGAACACCTGGCATGTCAGAAGGTTTCCATGCAAATATATCTTTATTATTTCTGAGGAAAAGGATGAGCACGCTTTCCTATTTATCTCCTAAATTGACCCCAATATTGGTGGTCCTGGATACATCATTGTCATCTAGGCTAATCTTCTTGGACTCCACAGCGTCCGCCTATACCGCAGTCTTCATCGTTTTCTTCGGAGCAGGGTCAAGCATGGCCTCCTCCGCTGTTGCAATTGCTTCCTTCAGTTTGGCCAGCTCCGATGCTGCTACTATCTTCTCGGTCGACTCACAACTATCATTGTCGTAGTCGTATGAGGTCCGCACATCCGAGTGGATTGATTTTCCAAGTGGCGGATCTCGACTCGGCATATCATGCTATCATCGGTCGACTGGCAATGGCTAAATTCATGGCTGTCCCGCATTATCAGTATCTCACCCTCAAGATGCCAGGCCCGAACAGAATAATCTCCCTCCACTCTGATCTTCGTAATTCTTTCGATTGCGATGTACAAAGTTGTGAGATGGCCAATAAACAGTTGATGTTGTCCGACCAGAAGGAGATCCAGAAGGCAGTCCACATGGAGGAACAGACTGAAGCGGTGGTTCCAGCAAATAAGCCTACCAAAGACAAGATTCAGACTGATGACATCCAAACCAAGGAAATCATGCTCAATCCTGAGGACCCCGATAAGGTAACTTATGCTGGGGCCAACCTCGACGAGAAATAAGAACTTGCGCTCACTCTTTTCCTCCAGGAAAATAGGGACATCTTTGTATGGAAACCATCTAACATGCTGGTAGTTCCTAGGGAAAAGATTGAGCATGAGTTAAGGGTACCTCCTAGGGCTACCCCCGTTTAGCAGAGGCTTAGAAGATTCGCAGAAGACCGCAAGGACGCCATGAAGAAAGAGATAGTTAGACTATTAGATGCTAAGTTTATAAAGGAGGTGTATCATCCCGACAAGTTAGCAAATCCAGTCCTTGTACCAAAGAAGAGTAAAGAGTGGAGGATGTGTGTTGATTATACCGATCTCAACAAGGTCTGTCCTAAAGACCCCTTCGCTCTTCCTCGTATTGATCAGATTGTAGACTCAACAGCCGGGTGTGAGCTCTTAAGCTTTCTGGATGCCTATTAAGGCTATCACCAGATTCCACTAAAGGTCAAAGATCAGATTAAAACTTCCTTTATAACACCCTTCGGCGCCTATTGCTATATCACAATGCCTTTCGGTCTAAAGAACACTGGCGCGACTTACCAACAGGGTATTCAATGCTGCCTTGCTACTCAGATCGGTCGGAACGTGTTGGTCATTACTACGCACCCACTTATATACCGCAAGAGGACGGTGTACAATTGTAGCACTTTTTCCCTTAGAGTATTCCAAGGTATTATCGAACCACTGAGACCTTAGGGATAATTAAACAAAGTTATCAGTAAAACATCTAATCAAGGCTACTGTCAAGTTTAGGTTGTATGAAGGGGAGACTGGCCAGCGCAAAGGTGCGCCAGACAACAATTCTGTCATTGCGCCGATCGGCGCAGGGTTGAGTCGATCGGCACTGTTGCGGATCTAAGTTGTTGGGCCGATCGGCGCAGGTGTTGAGCCGATTGGTTCACTAGCGAAGTTGAACTAGAGTGCAAGTCAAAGCCAAAGCTAAAACTATTCGATGAGTAGCCAGATATCTACTAGTGAGATTGTAACCAGATAGTCTAATTAAACAGCATCATAATGGATAATTACATGGATTAATGAAAACCTATAATGAATAAGACCACCCTACTTTCTGAGCGGCTCCCGATTTATCGCTGCCGAGAGGAAACCCTTAATCACGCGAGTATCTTACCCTACTCAACTATCGAATAGTGCTACACAGGTTTAGTGCTGTTACCGCTAAACCACACTACCGGCATCATCAAGCAACCATAATCAATACAATGTCTAAATACTATCCTAATCACCATGATTAAGATAATATCAACTTACTTAGCCTAGAACTAAGCAATAAGAATAAGCACATGCATGATTATAGAATCAAGATAGACAAATTACCAAAACCATCATCAATATATTCAATCATCCTTAAGATACATAGAGTAAGACTCATCACCGTCGAGATGGCCTACCTTGATGGATCAAATCTTACACCAATGGTTCTTGAAACTCAACTAGAGATCTATTCTAACGGGGCAAGCCCCGGTGGCTCTAACTCACGAATCTATTGTCCCTCTGTTGCCTCCTCCTCGGGGTACTGATCGCAGCTAAGGGTTACAAGTATATATAGGGGTTCTACTCGTGAAGGACTCGATTTCTAGCAAATAAGTCAGTTGCGCCGATCGGCGCAAGCCGTGTTCTCTCTGGTTTCTACTCCGAGTCAGTTCCTCTGTCTTCCACAGCTGCCATATGGGTCTTTTCCTTTGAGATAAAGTCTTGTACCGCATGTCGAGATCTTGAAGTTACATAAATCTTCTAAGCAAATATCTTCAAGTGTCTTGCGCAGATAAACTTCCATAAATATCAGATAAACTTCCATCAGAATGGGCCACGGTCACTTCTGTGGGCCAAAATACCCTTGTTCTGATCGGCTCATGGGCTGGCGCCGATCGGCGCACTGGGCTTCTTCAGTACTTTTCGTCAGTTCTGCACTCCTGTCTTGTCCAGCATCACTTTAATAGCCAATTTTACTTGTTTCTGCAATAAAGCTCCAAAACAACGCATATACAAATATATAGGTAATATCATAGGTAAATGGCCTAAATTAGTATCAATTATACTCTAATTGGGGTGATATTCACATATAAAAGGGGCACTTAGGAAGTGCCAACAGAATGTAGAAGCGTATGTTGAGGACATCGTTGTCAAGACTCGGAACGTCGAAGAACTTTTTTCTGACCTGGCAGAAACCTTTGACAATCTGAGGCATTATTCGATGAAGCTGAATCCTATGAAGTGTGTTTTTGGGGTTCCTTCGGGAAAGATACTCGGCTACATCATTTCAAAATGAGGTATAGAGGCCAACCCGGATAAAATCAAGGCGATCCTTGATATGGGGTCACCTAATTCTCAAAGTGACGTTCAGAAGCTGACATGATGCATGGCGTCCTTGAGTCGCTTTATTTCACGACTGGGGGTTAGAGGGTTACCCCTTTTCCAACTGCTTAAAAAGAAGGAGGACTTCGTTTGGACCGAAGAGGCACAGTCGGCATTGGACGAGTTGAACGTTTACCTCAGCAGCATTCCAGTATTGGTGCCTCCAGAGCCAGGAGAAAAACTTCAACTTTACATATCAGCCACAGCTCAGGTTGTGAGTACTGTTTTAACAGTCGACCGAGAAGAAGAGGGACATATACAAAAAGTACAACACCTGGTCTATTTTGTGAGCGACGTCCTTGGTGCCTCTAAGGCAAGGTATCAACAGATCTTGAAGTTGTTGTATGCATTGTTGATCACCTCCAGGAAGTTGAAGCATTATTTTCAAGCTCATCCAATCGAAATCCAGACTTCCTTCGCACTTGGCAAAGTGCTGCACAATCGAGAAGCCGAAGGAAAAATTGCCAAGTGGGCAGTCGAACTTGGTCAATATACCATTACGTTCGCGCCTCGGTCGGCAATAAAGGGACAAGCATTAGCTGATTCGTTGCTGAGTGGACAGAGATTCAAAATCCACCTATTGCACAAGATATCGAGTATTGGAAAATGTACTTCGATTCATCTCTTGAATTACAAGGAGCTGGTGCAGGAGTCGTGTTTGTCTCACCCACTGGAGAGAAGCTTTGATATGTCCTTCAGGTGATGTTTCACGCGTCCAATAACGATGCGGAGTATGAAACCCTTCTACATGGTCTGCGCAATGCCACGTCACTCGGCATCAAGCGCCTTGACATCTTTGGTGACTCGTCTTTGGTCATTAATCAGGTCACTAAGGATTGGAACTGTGTGGATGACAATATGAGTGCTTACTGTCAAGAAGTAAGGAAGCTTGAAGACAAATTCGATGGATTGAAGTTCACGCATGTTCTTCGAGACAATAACCAAGCGGCAGATGAATTAGCCAAGATGAGATCATCCCGGTCTGCGGTCCCGCCATGTGTTTTCTTACACACTCTGGATTCCCCCACGATTTCTTCTTTGGTTGGATGTATTAATGAGTGTTGTCACTGATCTTGTTGGTGATGACGACATGGAGACCGATTGACGTGACCCACTCATCCAATATTTGGACAAGGGAGCGCTGCCTTTGGATCCTAATGAGCAACGGAGGTTAGATACCCGGTGCCGAGGATATTTGTTGGTGGGACACCAACTCTATAAAAGAGGAGGTTCAAACATCTTGATGAGATGCATCTTGATACTAGAAGGCCAAAAGTTGGTACAAGAAATTAATTCTGGAATATGTGGCAATCATGCGGCTTCCAAGACTTTGGTCGGCAAAGCTTTTTGGCAAGGGTTTTAGTGGCCCACAGTGGTCGAAGATGCACACCAGGTCATTCGGAAGTGCGAAGGTTGTCAATTCTTTGCTCAACAAACGCATGTGCCTTCACAACAACTTCAGATGATACCTTTGACTTGGCCCTTTGCTGTCCGGGGGCTTGATATCGTCGGTCCTTTCAAGAAAGCGCCAGGCGGGTTCACTTATCTGTTCGTTGCTATTGATAAAATCACCAAGTGGATCAAAGCAAAGCTGGTGAGCAAGATAACATCAAAGAAGGCAATCGAGTTTGTCAAGGATATCTTCACTCGATTTGGGGTTCCTCATGATATCATCATCGATAATGGCACTCAATTCACGTCAGTGGAGTACCGTGACTTTGCTGATGAGATGGGAATAAAAATCTACTTTGCATTAGTGGCTCATCCTCAAAGCAATGGGCAGGTCGAACAGGCCAATGGTATGATTCTTCAAGGATTGAAACTGTGGATATTCGACAGACTTAAACCTTATGCCGGTCGGTGGGTCAAAGAATTGCCTTCAGTTCTTTGGGGGCTTTGCACAAACACCAGTCGGGGAACTGGTCAGTCACCTTTCTCATTGGTCTATGGCTCAGAGGCTATGTTGCCGACCGAGGTCAGTCTTGTTTCGGCACGGGTTCAGGCGTATGATGAACAACTTTCTGAGGAGAATCGAGAGATTGATTTGATTGCAGCAAAGGATTTGCGTGATCGCACTCTATTTTGGTCGGCACTTTACCAGCAATGCTTATGTCGATATTATGATAAAAACGTATGTAATCGCCACTTCCAAGTTGGAGATTTAGTGCTTCGCCGAGTGGAGTCTACGAAGAACCAGCATAAGCTTTCTCCAAAGTGGGAAGGACCATATGTGGTGAAGGAAGTCACTCGCTCGGGGGCTTACACACTGATGTATGAAGACAGCGATGATATACCAAACTCCTGGAATATAAATCAGCTACGTTGTTTCTATACCCAGTTATTCTTTTCTATAATTATACATTATTCATAAATGAAACTTTTGTCTTTTTGATGAAAGATTTTTTGATGATTTTCATTCTACATTGTCTCGATTCCTTAATTTATTGTATTAAACAATCGAGCCAGGGGGCTAGTCATAATGACCCACCTTAGTCTAACCTCATTTTGGTTTTGGACTATTTTCCGACCAATATCTTCTCTTTGAATATGGTCTTCACTTTCATGGTCTAACGTATATACATTATGGTTATACACTTTATACTGCACATCAGACTACCACTACACTAAACCCAGAGCCAAAGTGTGAGAGGTCATGTGTTGATTGGTCGACTCTGCTTGTTACGCGGTTACGAGTCACAACCTAATATGTTAAGGCAGACCGATGCAATTTGAGTTTCTCAGTGACAGAAACATACTTATGATATTTTTATCAATCTTTTAAAGCTATTAAGCATGAAACTAATTTACATACAAGTAACATTGTTTCAGTACATAGATATTACTAATGTTCTCTAGCATTACAGGATTTATTGGTCCTTTGAAGGAGAGGAAGATTCAGCTCGTAGTTCGACCTCTGGAGTTGCTGGAGGAGTAGGCACGGTCGGATTGATCTCTATGTTGTTGACCAAGACTCGGGAAGTCTCCAGCATGGAATCCAAGAGCAGCTAGCATTGGTCGTTGGTCAAGTCTGGGTTGAAGCCCTCCCTGATCTTGTCCAATGGCAGAGCAGGAGACCAAGATTGGCAAATTGCCAGAACCTGACTCCCGGCCTCGGTTGCCACTCACCGAGTGTTATAAGCGATAGCTTCCGATGCATGCTCCAGCAAGTAATCCAAGGAATGGCCAGTCTGCTCCACTCGGTCGGCATGAACATAGTTCATTGCCTTGGTCATCTTTTGTCGGTCGGTGTTGATGGTCCTTAAATGCTAAATCCGACCATCAAATCCTTGCATAAACAACATAAAAGGAATAAACAAAATAGTGATAGTAGTTTATTATTAACCACTTCCACGAGTTTTGGTGAGACAAGTGTTTGTAGGTATGAAAGAGCCATAATATGCAAAAACATGAAGAAACGCCCCGTCGGCCGATACTGCCGTAAGACAGCCGGCCGACAGGATAGTATGAGGCTGAAATTAGGGCCCGACAGGGTCGTGATGGCTGAAATCAGAACTCAGCCGAGATGGTCATATCAGGCTGAAATCAGCCACCCGGTGGGTTAAAACAGAGTCTCATCAGGCTAAACCATCCGACCTAGCCGGCCCTCGAAATCACTCCACCATGAGGCCGTTTTCCATTCCCGGACTAAGGAGGGTAAAAAGTGGAGAAATAAAGGAGGAATTCACGTGGCACAACATGGACAAGTGAAGACGTGACCCGGGGGGGGGGGGGGGGGTCAGAACCAAAGATGGGCCGCCGCCCGGAACAGGCCGCCACCCGGCCTGGCTTGCCGCCCGGCCTGGGTTGACCACCCAGGGTTGCCAGCCCAAAACGGAGATTTCGGTGAAAACCGACCAAGGAATCGCCATCCGGACAAAATTTGAGCCATCCGAAGCAAAGGCGGTTGGAAATCGACTCCATCAAACGGCCGCCCGGCCTGGCCTGCTGCCCGGCGGTGTATGCCGCCTGGCATGTCCAGCCGCCCGGCACACGTGGCCGCCCGGCGTGTCTCGCCGCCCGACGGGGGAACTTTTGCCCATCGACTCTCCTCCACTTTGAAGTACCCGCCAAGTATCCACCACCTATAAATAGAGGGGAAATCCGGTAGAAAAGGGACAACACACAAGAAGAGAGTTTAGACCTCCATTTCAAAGGCTTTAGCACTGCCAGAGTGCTTAGAAAATAGGGAGAGAGTGAGGGAGAGTTCGGGGAAGCGCCGGGCTTGTCGGCGATCTTCCCCACACTTGTACCTCGGCGGATGCTTTCCTTTTCAAGTAAGTGTTCGTGATTTCTCTATGGTATTTATGTTTCCTATTTAAGTAAGTTCTTTCTTTTATTACTTACGAGATCATCGCTCTATTTAGTTAGAGTATCTTAGTCTTCTATAAGCGTGGTACCGAGACTCGGGTAGTAATTAATAGCGTAGACGTGGTGTCTAGGCTAGAGGTCACCTTTGTTTGCCGCGTGCCCCATGGTTTGTAGAGGTAGTCGGTAGGTGGTGACAGCCCTATCTGGCCTTTGTAATCCTCCACGGCAGGGTACTCCAAAACCATGCTCGAAGAAAAAGCAGAACACGATGATCTGTTTATGAATGGGGATGGGGCAAGATTCACGGGGTACCTTCCAGTCGATCCGATCTTGCTCTAGAAGGATGCCATCGACCACCATCTGGTTCATATCAGCTTGGGAGAGGTTGCTCTTTGAGAACTCCCAAAGCTACGCTGGAATGTCGATCTCTGATGAAGAGGACGCGGCGGCGGCAGTGAAAGTAGATGGAGTGGAAGATGAAACCTTCTTGCACCCCATCGCGA
This sequence comes from Eleusine coracana subsp. coracana, assembly GCA_032690845.1. Classification (NCBI taxonomy): domain Eukaryota; kingdom Viridiplantae; phylum Streptophyta; class Magnoliopsida; order Poales; family Poaceae; genus Eleusine; species Eleusine coracana. The sequence goes on from CM064422.1 coordinate 33,022,604, forward strand.
TGATTGTTTTGGGCGCGACGGATCAAGTGCTGATGCTTAGCAAAAGCTTGGGGGGCTAAGTGCGGCAAGATCTACGACAGCCGGAAGCAAAAGCGCTAACCCTAGCTAGAAAGCAGAGGAGTCGCTGAGCAGAGGAGGCACGAGGAAGACGAAGAGTTCATGCGCAAGTGCGGCATGGACTGAGGGTCAACTTGACGCTGCCCTTTTATACTCCCGCTTTTTGACCTAAGGGCCCCATGGGCCGTACAGTGATACAACTTTTTGATTAATCAGAGGATTAATTAAGGGCATTAATCATATTTAGAGTTTAAAACCTTGAGAAGTAAAACTCGGAGGCTTCTTTGATGAGAAGCATTGGTAAGCCACTTAAAAATATTTGACCGTATCTATGTGATTTGATGATTATGTAGCAAGAGACTTGATGGTCGTACGGATATAAGTTCAAAGGTTATGTTATTGGTTGAAGTCAATAACTAAATTACCAAAATTGGACTTATGGATGGATAGAGTGACTAATTGTTAGGGAAAAACTATGCAATGATTGATGTCATATTACTTTATATGGACTGAATATGATTAATGTCATGAAATTCAGACCGATAAGTCACTCAGAAATAGTGTATATCACTCGGCCTTTTTGATAATTGGTCGGCAAGGTTGAAGCCTTGCAAAGTGACCTACTGGTTTGATGACCAGAGGTCTGTTAGACTCAGACTTGATGTTTTGAGTTATATACCTACAAAATAATAAGTGCTAATATAATTAGACTCTTGCATTATTTGTTAGTCTCCAAATTATACAAGAGTCGGGGGCTACACCTGATCAGGTGCACCTGACCAGTGCACCAGATCTATCAGGAACTTCAATAAAGAGGTCTTCCTAATTTATGATCAACATTGAAGATCACTCTGAGAATCAATGCTCAAAATCAGGAAGCACTCGGGGGCTGCTGTGGGATACTTGCTCTACGGGTATCCTCAGACAAGACTAAGTCGATAGCCGACCGAGTCGACTTGGAGCACAAGGCATTTAGAGATAGACTTCCCATGTAAATCTTTATGGATTATGACTAGGACTCTTCATGTACCCCCTGCCGACCGGATATATAAGGCGGCAGGGTACCCCCCTTGAGGAACAACAGACACGACATCAATACAATCTACAGAACATAGGATGTAGGGTTTTTACTCTCATCAAGAGGGCCCGAACCTGTATAACTCGGCGTCTTTTGTTACAATCGTAGTTCTTAGTATTGACGTAGCCCTATATATTTACTGCCGATCTCAAGCTTCAACACTTTGACTCAATGATGCGGAGCCAATTATCTCCGTCTAGTGGATCACTAGTCTGAGCAAACACTGGAGGGTGTGTAGCTAGAAAATCTGCATAAGTGGTCTCCTCGGGTGCGTTGCGAGCCCCATTACGCTCACCTTGCTGCTGATTATTATTTTGAATCAGTACTTCCATGAGCCAATTCTGATTGGCAATGAGCTGCGCAAAGTCTTTCGGTGGTGGTGGGGGTGGTAGGTCTTGATCTCGGTTCTAGTTTTGGTTTCCATCTTTCCCACCACGGCGGATGTGACACCCCAGGTGTCTCACTTCATTTAACCAACATGGAGAGCTTAGGTTATGAACAACATAGCATGAAATATTAGGACTCACTCCCTTTTATTAATTCTAGGCAAATAAAAACCCTACAATCAAGTTATTGAAGAAATTCAAAAATTTCAATACAACTTATGCTAAATAAATTCATAATCATGTCACTAATAATAAAATAGAATTTTATGAAATTATTGGGCATTTTATCTGCTTGGCAAGACCCCTAATTAATTAGTTGATTCTTAAATAACTAATTAATACATTTAATTAATTCTAAAAATATTTTTATGGAAATCACAAATAAAATTGACCAGAGTGTTCTTCACTATTTATATAGTCAGTCCACCAAATTTCACTAATTTAGGAAATCCCTAGCTATTTTATTTTGATTTATTAAAAACCAGCTTTGACTAGGGACTTGTTTGTAAGAAATCCAAAACTTGGAGGGCTGCAGCGCAAAATCTCCCATTCTTCTTCCTCACTGGCACAGAGCCGATTCCCGGTCGCTTCTCTGCCGACGCCAGTGCCTTGTTCTCCTCGGAACCGAGCGCGCAACAGTGCGTCAATGCTGGCCACCCCTCTGCCACCCCCTGCTCCTCCGCCTTGTCCTCTCAGCCGCGCGCTCGCTCAACGGTCGCCATTTCCTTCTCCTCTCTGCACTCCACCGACGAGATCGACCAGTGACTTCAATTCCAAGCGCATCCACCGCTCTCAACCCCTCCCCCCCCCCCCCAAACCCCTCTGACCTTTTACGTGACCTTGAAGCGCACCCACGAGCACCAGCCCGCTCACTCTCATTCTCTGCTCTCGCAATTTCTTCCTCTCTGTTCCTTCACCACCACGCACCATTGCCGCTCGACACAAGAACCTGAGCCCTGCTCGCTCCACTGCCTCCGAAATCGAGCCAAGCACATAAACAGTTGCGCACAACTCCTGTTCCACTCCCATGTTCTTCACTCGACCATCCCTTGCCTAAATCAAACCAATCGAAGCCGAGAACCAAGAAGCCTCCCCTCGAGCTCCGGCGACACCGCGGCCAAATTAACCAAGCACGGTGAGTCTCACGGCCTAACTCATGCTCATGCAAGTTCTCAAACCTCGACATAACTCCCAGAACCCCTAGCACTGTGTTTGATCAACCATTTGCTCGCAGCGACATTTTTCCCCTCCGCCGCCGATCACCGAAGCCGCCTCGTTGACGAGCTCCTAGTTCCCGCCCAATTCCACGACGACATCATCGATGCCGCTTTTTGCCGGGTCTTCGTGAAGCTCCACGAGAAGACGACGGCCGATTTGGAGCCCTGTACTGTTCCCGCAACCTCGCCGAAGTTCGGCTTCTGCCCCCTCTCGTCACCGACGACTTTCCGGTGAGCCATTTCCCCCTCGAACCCTGCCAATCTTTCCGCCTAGATGTGCGTGTTATTTTTTGTCCTCGCGACGAGTTTTCCTCCCGCGCAATCGCCGGCAGCGAGCCCTCCAGCCGCAAGCCACCCCGCTCCGACGAGCCCACTGGTGCCTATTGGCAGCTGACGTGGTGCCTACATGTCGTATACGTGGCGCCTACGTGGCCCCTTTTGAAACCCAGAAAATGCCCAGAAATTCTAGAAAATGTTTGAAAATTTGAAAACTCCTAGTAAATCGAATTTAACTCCAATAAAACTGAAACAAAATTTGTTAGGTTCATTTTGAAGTGCTCTATTTTAGTAAATTGATAAATCATTGCCTCTGTACTTGCATTTTTATTAATTCTTTTAATTGTCCAAACACAAATTAATTCACCAGAAATTCTAGGAACAAAATTTCGTTCTGATTTTTGGCATGCTTAATAATTGCATAAGTATCTCTCACCATAATTTTTGGTTTAGAAAAATATGAATTATGTTAGGATCTGGAAATTATTTAGTGTGTTCAATTAAATAAATTCTAGTAATTATTTTATAAGTAATTGGCCCCTGCCACTTGGCACAAAAATCACTCACATAAGCCTCTGTGCCCAGTAATTCATATGAGTCCAGAAACCTATGTTTACTTAATTAAATTTAATTAATTGCTCATACCGCTATTTTACTTTAATAAATGCTAGTAATTAGAGTAATTATATCCAGAGGCTGTAAATTGGTAGAAATACACTTCATCTATGTCCCTGTTCATGATAAATCACTCAAGATCAGAATCAATTGGTTGCTATTACAATTGCTTGATTATTTGGAAGGACTATATCAACCCTAATAAATGATTAACACACATAAAATGAAGAAACTCTAAATTGTTTCTTTGAAGCATATGGCTTCGAGAACATTGAAGTATATCTCTTCGAGAACATGATAATAATCAACATTTAAAAGACGTTGAGCATCATACCATTGCATTCTACGGTATTTTGATAATACCAACAATTCAATTCTATCATATAGGCAACAACAACCCGGAGCAGGAAGAGAAAGATCTACAGAAGGACCTTGATCCCCAAGAGCAAGACGTTGTAGTTGTTAGCACTAACATCGATCTAGGCAAGCCCCGGTTTTTTATTCGCCATTTTATAAAGTTGCTAGTTTTTAATATTACTAGTGTCTTTGATTATTGCATTAGGTCATAGGAGTTGATTGGAACCTACTTGCAAGATACCCAAATGACCTACGTCACTGTCATTAGAACTTTGGTAGTATCGGTACTGTGTCGCTATGCTTAGTAACTATTAGGCCCGATAGATACTAATACTAGGGAATGAACCTGACCACTAGAACGGGAACCTAAAAAGAAGTTTATTTTACTGTTATGACCGGGCAGGGAAGATGCATGTGTAGGTTTGCAACAATAGATGGGTGTTGACTGCGGTAGCCCTGCCTTGTCGAACCTAGGACCCGTCCATGGTCGGCCCCTTGGTCAAGTATTGAACAATAACGAATACATGCTATTCTATGGGCACTAGTAAACTGATGTAGCACTGGCGCGGCAATGAGGACGGTACCCAGTACAGTGGTCGTTGACCCTCCTGCTACTAGAGTGGGCTGTTCAAACCACGAAGTACTGTTGGCAGAACGGTATGCCCACTCGCTGAGACTGGACCCGGACCAAGTTGTTTTTCATCCTTGCGAAAAGTTGCCATATACGGCCTTAACTGGTGCGTATGTGTCATGTATCTCGGGTTATCCCAACTGGTGTAAATCAATTGCAATTGCTGTCCCTCGCAAAAATGAGCTACTTGGTCATTGCGTCGTCACGTAGTTGAACCTGGATTGGAAGTTAACTATGATGTTTATTGATTGGTGTTACTATTATTGTTCTTACGATGCACTTACTTTATACATTGCTTTATTATCTTATTGTTGCAACCAAAGTTACATTTCTGCTATACTCAATTAAATGGAAGAATAAAACTTGATAGAACTAATAGGTTGCTTAGTGCGAGTGTTTTCAAACAAGCCACCTATTGGAGCCGTTGCATGTCTAGGAGTCCGACAGGTAAGACTTGTCGAGTAATTAGTACTCAGGCTTTGTGCCATTGTTGTTTTCAGGTAATGAAGAAGTAGAATTGCCTGTAGATGTGCTGCCCTAGGACATGCAAGTCCCTGAGGGTTGGACTGCCCACTGGAAGTCTGACTTCCCGCCGTAGTGATGATGTGTGATGCTAGAGTGATGGTTCTTCGGGCATGAAGCATTACTACGCTGTATTGTCGAGCTCGTAGATTTATCGTATTTGCTTCCGCTGTTTCAAAACAATTCAAGAACTTGTACTATTTCCGCTGCACTCTGATAACTATTTGATGTAATTTTTAATTTAAATTCGAACCAATGTTGTATTATCAAGTGTCTGCGTTATCCGCACCGTCGGGACCCCAATCCAGCGGGGAGGGGCGCCACAGCTGGTATCAGAGCCGTGGTCCATGATAATACAACAAATAGATCATATTTTTTAAAACTACGATGTTACGAGTGAGGAAACGTTAGTATTGCCCCTAGTAGGTAATAGGTGGTGACAAAGATAACCTGGGTTATGATTGTTTACATTGTTGCATCTACGGCTTCTTTAAACGAAGGTACGTGCGTGCTTAACCGACACGTGTGATATCGGTGTCTGTGCTCGTAGGCGGATACGAGACACTGTTGGCTCGTGACTTATTACGGGGCGATCCTTTTTCCATGGATCATTACTAGTAGAATTGTGCTTCTTTTTGTAGTTTCTTTTGAATTTGATGTATTGTTTCTGCAATAGATCTTCTGTAGGTACGCTAACGCCGTTAGTATAACCTTTAGAATAACTTACGTGTTGAGTGCGGGTCATCACCAAATATCCGTGCCGCTAAGTCACGGCAAGTTAGGTGTTGTGTGGTGAGGAAGGATAGGTTAATAAAATGAAGGATTTGCATCATACATCCTATTATAACTAAACAAAAATTTGGTTCTCTCCTTACTTACCAACATCTGAATAAAAATTTTCTAAACCTAATAAGTATAAAATTCTGAATAACAAGGTTAACAAGAATCTGTCCTGTTTTTAGCTGCCAACTTCCAAAATTCATAACTAATATTATACTTCGGATTTTTAGGTGTTTAAATATAATCTGGAAAGCCCTAGAAACCTATTTTCATCTCCAATAAGTTTCACCATCATCCCAGTTTTCCCCTGACCAGTAGAGCTAAAACATTAGGCTTATGTCAATCTGAAACCGAATTTATTTTGAGACCCACTGCCGTATTATTGACCCATGAGGCTGGAAAATGTTAACAAAAACCTTGTTTCTGTATTTCATAGCACTATATATAAAATGCATCGTTACTCATGGAACATTGTACTCACCATTGGGTTATGTTCCAGATGGGTGACCACAGTTTTGAGGAGCTTTCGCACGACAGGTGGCGCTACACCACCGTGGCTTTCCTACACTGTTCTGGGATCTCTTACGCTTGTTGGGCTACGACGAGCCGCCCTCTTACAAGGGCCGCGAGATCCGTCATCACGGCACGACTCTTGCTGAGGTGCACATCAGCGTGCCCACACACCCGCGCAACCTCGACATGGTGGGTATGGAGAGCACGGCGACTTGTGGGAGCCTCCATGAGGGCTTGGAGAGAGTCGTCCACAGGGCTCTCACCCACTTTTGCGGGTGCCACACAGCAGCGCTCTTTGGGACTCCGTTTGAGATGATTCCCATCTGGCACCAGGCGAATCCGGTCTGGCAGAGGCGTGTGAGACGCGTTGGCCGCGACGACTACCTGACGTACCACGCAGGGTACCACCGTGTGTCTTACTACTCTGAGTACCTCCTCAACTTGGATAAGGAGTCTAGCAGCCACAGTAGTATCATACTGGCTGAGGTAGAGCAGGTCTGGGGTCAGAGGAATGACCTACAGACACACGTCGACACGCAGTAGAGAGAGATTCAGCGGCTAACCGCTGCTCTTGAGGCGAGTGAGACTCGCGTTACTGAGGTGACTGGACAGCGCGACACCCTCGCACAGGAGGTTGACAGACGTGGCGTGATTATGCAGCAGCGCACCAACCACAACGAGCACCTGTAGTATCAGTTGACGGCTGCACAGCACGAGATGGAACTTATGGGAGAGGATTTGGAGACCCTGGCCCAGGAGAACCAGGGCCTACAGCAGCAGCTTGAGGCAGCCCTTGCACCACAGGCAGTACCGGAGGAGGATGACCCGCAGGAGGATATGGACGAGGAGTCTCCGCCTGAGGTAGGACCCAGGAGGATGAGGGTAGACCAGTCTAGTATCGGTAGTCCGGATCAGTGGGTAGGTAACTTTTGTTGAACCACGCGAGGTTGTGGTATTTTGGGGTTGATGCGTGAGATGTTTTTGTACTCGAGGGCCACCTATTCCGAGTCATGTATTGAAACTATGATGATTTGCGTTGTGCATTGGATGTACCATTAGTAGCTAATGTTGTTACAAACAAAGTTAATCATACTTGTTGATTCAATCAAGGTACTTTCTTTGTAGATGGCTGAGAACAATGAACAACCACCACAAGGTTGGGAAACTACCGATGGCCTGGAGTTCACGGGAATGATTCACCTGTTTTGGAGAGTTCTCCAGAGATTTGGATATTCCACTCCTCCCACCTATGTTGGTAAGGAGTTCTAGGAGCATGGAGTCCCCGCATGTATCATCCATGTGGCGGTTCCCGCCAATTACTCCATCATCTCCGCATGGGAATCTTGGATCCTTAGTGTCACCGAGACCGATCTGCCTTCCACCTGGAATGTAGCTGCATTCAAGGCACTTACTCGGTTCTGTGAAGATCACAAGCATGACGTGGCTGGAACACCCGTTGCCTTGCTACCCTTTAATGATGTGACGGATTTTGAATGGATGAGGCGTGTGGATTTCATCTTTGATCCAAACCACCGCCATCATGATCCTATGCTGCCCATAATAGAGTATTATGGTCTGTCCATGTTCGCTTTGTGCACAAACTTGTACCGGCAATTGGATGTGTTCCATTCTACACTACGACTTTCTGAGGTCGAAAACAAGCTAAAGACGAAGAAATTGCAGAACTGAACCAGCAAATCCAAGCCAAGAATGAAGAGATGGAAGCAATTCTAGAAGAACGTGACCAAGCCTTGCAGGATGCAGCGGATTTTGAGCATGACTTGATTGAGGCTCAAGATGACCTGAATGCATTCAAGGCTGCCCATCTTCCTATTGAAGGGAATTGGGATGAGATCTTCATAAAGTATGGAGAACAAGACGCTGTGGAGATGGGACTTGCCGGTGTTGATGACGAGGAAATGATGGATCTGGAGGAACCAAGAGAACCTATGGAACAGGAAGAACCGGAAGAGCCGGAAGATTAGGCCAGGAGTAGATGCTTTACTACCCCTATGTGTGGTCGTGAAAAATATGTACCCCTAGTCCAATATAGAAGTGTGAACCTTGCAGTACGTGTCCGCAATACCGTAGCTAGGCATTGGCACGTATGTGTAGGAAATCGTATGAGGATGTCCTTTAACATCTTTGTAGACTGAATTGAATCAATGAAGTTGGTTGCCGTGTCTGAATTGTTATCGTGCCTTTTGCAAATTATATTCTTGTGCATGTGGCTTTATGGAGTAATTTGAGAAATGACTAACGTGCAACCGCATAATTTGCAGCATGGTGCGTACTCAGAATCAAGAGGATCCTGAGAGCTCTTAGCAGGGGGCTAATGCTGAGCCATCTCTAGTCGAGGTTCTGGCCGCTACACTCAACAGGCAGCAAAACGACTCAGAACTGCTCCGTCGGTTGGTCGACATCACGACTCACCTAGCTGGACGTGGAGATAACCACAACCACCGCAACAACCAGCCCCATCAGAGCACTTACTCAGATTTTCTGGGTACTCACCCACCAACCTTTGAGCGTGGCAGGGAGCCGTTGGACGTTGACCATTGGCTGCATCAGACCGAAACTAAGTTCGGTCTACTGGAGTGCACTGAACACCAGAAGGTGTTGTTGGCCGCCCAACAACTCCAAGGCTCTGCTAATGCCTGGTGGGCCAATTATGAAGCTTCTCTGCCCGCTGGACGTCGCACTGAGTGGAATGAGTTCAAGGCTACTTTCCGAGCTCATTTTATTCCCGCGGGTCTCATGCAAAGGAAGTTTCAGGAGTTCATGGATCTAAAACAAGGAGGGAGGAATGTCATCCAGTATTTTGAGGCTTTCAATCACCTGGCCCAGTATGCTAATGAATATGTCAATACGGAGGAAAAGAAGAGATATGCGTTCCTATGTGGGATGAATGCCACGCATAAGGAGTGTCTGACTTGGCAGACAACAGGCACATATCACGACCTGGTCAATGCTGCTATTGTCCAGGAGGGTGCTATGCGCCAAGTTGAAGAGGAAGACCGCAAGAGGAAGGCCACTGCTACTGCCCCTGCTACCCCACAGGCGAAGCATCATCTGATTTACACTTCCCCCACCGGACAGCGTTTCCGAGCATCACCGCGGCAGCAGTACCAGCAACCGTATGGTCAGAACTACTCACGGCCGCTACAGCGGCAGAATTTCCCACCTCGTGCACCGTACCCACAGTAGAACAACTAGTACCACGTACTGTATCAACAGCAAGGGGGCCAGAATGTTCGTGCTCCACAACCTGCTGAACATGGAAGCAACTACCCCTGCTACAATTGTGGTCGTACCGGACACTTTGCCAAGAACAGCACTGCACCAAGGCGCAACAACAACAACAATAACCAGCGTCAGAATCAGAATAAGGCTATGAATGCACCGTCTCATGGTGCCCAAGTGAACTGCACCAATGCTGAAGACATCCCTCAGGGCGAACCCGTGCTGACCGGTACGCTCTTGCTCTATCGCCAGCCTGTCCTCACACTTTTTGATTCTGGTGCTACGCATAATTTCATTAGCCAAGCGTGTGTGCAAAAACTTAATCTTCAACCCCAGACCATAGAAAGGTGCTACACAATTCGTTCCCCCGCTGGGCAACCTAGTGCCAATCAAATAGTGTGCAAAGCCCCTTTGGAAATAAACAAGAAAATCTACCCCACGAATTTTATCATGCTTAGCCACCAGGAAATTGACTTGATTTTGGGCATGTTCTGGATGAAAACCCATAGAGCCATGCTAGACATCGAGCCCCGTATTGTTCACCTCAACTCCCCTTTGCAAGGAGAGGACACACTTTCTCTAAACATCGAATCATCGAAAGCCCTGATTGTCCATCACTTGGAAGGGCAGTCGCTCGAGAATATCCCCGTTGTTCGCGAGTATCCGGACGTATTCCCTGAAGATATCTCTGGCCTACCCCCTGACCGTGAAGTGGAATTTAAGATAGAGCTACAACCGGGAACTTCTCCAATATCTTGTCGACCTTATAAAATGGCCCCGAATGAGTTGGCCGAATTGAAAAAGCAGTTGAATGAGTTATTGGAAAAGGGATTCATTTGCCCAAGCACCTCACCTTAGGGCTGTCCAACTATCTTTGTGAAGAAGAAGGATAAGTCTCTGCGTCTTGTTGTTGATTATTGACCCCTCAACGAGGTTACCATCAAGAACAAATACCCGTTACCATGAATTGATATCCTTTTTGATCAATTAGTTGGTGCTAAGGTATTTTCAAAAATTGATCTCCGATCGGGTTATCATCAAATCAAGATCCGAGCGGAAGACATTCCGAAGACTGCATTCTCTACAAGATACGGACTATTCGAGTACCTAGTAATGTCATTTGGATTAACCATTTCCCCTGCTCATTTCATGTATCTCATGAATTTGGTATTCATGCCAGAGTTGGACAAATTTGTGGTAGTATTCATTGACGACATCCTCGTCTATTTTAAATCCAAGGAAGAGCATGCTGAACATCTTCGCATTGTTCTTCAACGCCTCCGAGATCGCAAATTGTATGCCAAATTCAGCAAGATTGAATTTTGGTTGGAACGTGTACCATTCCTTGGTCACATAGTCTCTGTAGAAGGAATCTCGGTAGATCCTAGCAAAGTTCAAGATGTGCTAGATTGGAAGCCACCAAAGACAGTTCACCAAGTACGCAGTTTCCTCGGGCTAGCCGGATATTATCGTAGGTTCATTCCAAATTTTTCTCGGCTAACCAAACCCATCACGGAACTACTGAAAAAGGAGAAAAAGTTTGATTGGAACAGCAAGTGTGAGGAAGCATTCCAAGCACTGAAGAAATTATTGACAACTGCCCCAGTACTGGCTCAACCTGACATCACCAAGCCATTCGACGTATATTGTGATGCGTCCGACACAGGGCTGGGATGTGTACTCATGCAAGAAGGTCGTGTCATAGCCTATGCATCTCGACAGTTGTACTTGCACTAAAAATTTAGAGGCATTATTTGCTCAGCAACTTAGTGCACGTCTACACAGACCATAAGAGCTTGAAATATATATTCACCCAGACTGACCTAAACATGAGACAGTGTTGGTGGCTAGAACTGATTAAGGATTATAACCTGGAGATTCATTATCATCCTGGCAAGGCTAATGTAGTCGCCGATGTGTTAAGCAGAAAGGTCCACTGCAACAACTTGGAACTGGAAGTTCAGGACCAAAATGACCACAAAACTAATTCGGAACCTAGCCTTCGCATTTTACCTGCTATAGTGGTTAGCAACCTAAGTGTGCATTCTACCATCCGGGAAGAAATCGTTGCTGCACAGAAAAGTGACGTTGGTATGAATCACATCAGACAAAACATTAAGGATGGCAAAGCCAAATGCTTCACCCAATACTCGAACGGTACTCTGTGGTTCAATAACAGTTTAGTAGTACCAAAGGATTTTGAACTTCGACGGAAGATCTTGGATGAAGCACACCACTCCAAGTATTCTATCCATCCGGGTAGTAACAAAATGTACCAAGACTTGAAGAAGAATTTATGGTGGACAAGGATGAAGCAAGAAATTGCTCGGTATGTCGTGGAATGCGATACGTGTCAGAGGGTTAAGGCTGATCATTTGAAATAGACCGGATTACTTCAACCATTGAGTATCCCCGCTTGGAAATGGGAAGACATCAGCATGGATTTTGTTGTGGGTCTCCGTCTCACTTCTCGAAAGCATGATTCAATTTGGGTCATTGTGGACAGACTCACCAAATCTGCCCACTTCCTGTCAGTCAACAATAGACATAATGTACGACAATATGCAGAGCTATACATAGCCAGAATTCTATGTCTCCATGGAGTGCCCAAGACCATTGTTACGGATCATGGCACACAGTTTGTTGCTCATTTTTGGGAACAACTGCATGCATCTTTGGGTACCAAGCTTATCCGGAGTTCTGCTTACCATGCCACCACAGATGGACAAATTGAGCGTGTCAACCAAATTTTGGAAGATATGCTTAGAGCATATGTTTTAACTCATGGTGGTAATTGGGATACATATTTGCCTTATGCGGAATTCTCATACAACAACAGTTACCAGGAGAGTCTAAAAATGTCGCCATTTGAAGCACTCTATAGTCACAGTTGTAGAATGCCGCTAAACTGGTTTGAATCTGGAGAAAGAGTAACCTTTGGTCCTGACCTTGTCAAGGATGCTGAAGAAAAAGTACGTACCATCCAAGCCAATCTTAAAGCCGCTAAATGTCGTCAAGAGAAGTATGCAAACAGACGACGCAGACCATTGTACTTCAACAAGGGCGACTACGTCTATCTCAAGGTGTCACCTATGAAGGGTATCCAATGGTTCGGAGTCAAGGGAAAGTTAGCTCCCCGTTATATTGAACCGTTCCAAATTCTGGAACGATGTGGAAACATGGCCTATAAGTTGGAGTTACCCACCAACCTGTCTGGAGTTCACCCCACCTTCCACATCTCTCAGCTTAAGCGATGTCTCAAGCCACCCATCGACAAAATTTTAGAGGAGTATGACCTACTCCAACCCGATCTCACATATTCCGAACAACCTGTGAAGATCCTCGACGAGAAAGAAAACACGACCCGTTATAGAAACCTCAAATTCTACAAAGTTCAATGGAGTAACCACTCAGAAGATGAGTCTACTTAGGAATCGGAAGAGTTTCTGAGAACTCACTACCCGAAATTTTGGTCATCATACACAGGTATGCTTTGACCATCGCATTTCCCTCTAGTTTGCCGTGATTCATAATCTCGGGACAAGATTTCTTTAAGGAGGGAGGGCTGTGACACCCCAGGTGTCTCACTTCATTTAACCAACATGGAGAGTTATTGATGCAATTCAAAAATTTCAATACAACTTATGCTAAATAAATTCATAATCATGTTACTAATAATAAAATAGAACTTTATGAAATTATTGGGCATTTTATCTGCTTGGCAAGACCCCTAATTATTTAATTGATTCTTAAATAACTAATTAATGCATTTAATTAATTCTAAAAATATTTTTATGGAAATCACAAATAAAATTCAGTAGAGTGTTCTCCACTATTTAAATAGCCAGTCCACCAAATTTCACTAATTTAGGAAATCCCTAGCTATTTTATTTTGATTTATTAAAAACCAACTTTGACCAGGGACTTGTTTGTAAGAAATCCAAAACATGGAGGGCTGCAGCGCAAAATCTCCCCTTCTTCTTCCTCACTGGCGCAGAGCCGATTCTCGGTCGCTTCTCTGCCGATGCCAGCGGCGCGCGCAACAGTGCGTCAACGCTGGCCACCCCTATGCCACCCCCTGCTCCTCCGTCTTGTCCTCTCAGCCGCGCGCTCGCCCAACGGCCGCCATTTCCTTCTCCTCCTCTCTGCACTCCACCGACGAGACCGGCCAGTGACTTCAATTCCGAGCGCATCCGCCGCTCTCAACCCCCCCCCCCCCCCTCCCAAACCCCTTTGCCCTTTTGCGTGACCTTGAAGCGCACCCGCGAGCACCAGCCCGCTCACTCTCATTCTCTGCGCCCGTAATTTCTCCCTCTCTGTTCCTTCACCACCGCGCACCATTGCCGCTTGACACAACAACCTGAGCCCTGCTCGCTCCACTGCCTCTGGAATCGAGCCAAGCTCATAAACAGCTACGCACAACTCCTCTTCCACACCCATTTTCTTCGCTTGGCCATCCCTTGCCTAAATCAAACCAATCGAAGCCGAGAACCAGGAAGCCTCCCCTCGAACTCCGGCGACACCATGGCCAAATTAACCAAGCACGGTGAGTTTCATGGCCTAACTCTTGCTCTTGCAAGTTCTCAAACCTCGACGTAACTCCGAGACCCCCTAGCACTGCGTTTGATCAACCATTTGCTCGCAGCGACATTTTTCCCCTCCATCGCCGATCGTCGAAGCCGCCTCGTCGATGAGCTCCTAGTTCCCGCCCAATTCCATGATGACACCATCGATGCCGCTTTTCACCGGGTCTCCGTGAAGCTCCACGAGAAGACGACAACCGATTTGGAGCCCAGTACCATTCCCGCGACCTCGCCAAAGTTCGTCTTTCGCCGCCTCTCGTCACGGACGACTTTCCGGTGAGCCACTTCCCCCTCGAACCCTGCCAATCATTCCGCCTAGACGTGCGTGTCATTTTCTGTCCTCGCGACGAGTTTTCCTCCCACGCAATTGCCGGCAGCAAGCCCTCCGGCCGCAAGCCACCCCGCTCTAGCGAGCCCACTGGTGCCTACCGGCAGCTGACGTGGTGCCTACGTGTCACATACGTGGCACCTACGTGGCCCCTTTTTAAACCCAGAAAATGCCCAGAAATTCCAGAAAATGTCTTAAACTTTGAAAACTCCTAGTAAATCGATTTTAACTCCAATAAAACTCAAACAAAATTTGTTAGGTTCATTTGGAAGTGCTCTATTTTAGTAAATTGATAAATCATTCCCTCTGTACTTGCAATTTTATTAATTCATTTAATTGTTCAAACACAAATTAATTCACCAGAAATTCTAGGAACCAAATTTAATTCTGATTTTTGGCATGCTTAATAACTGCGTAAGTATCTGTCACCACAATTTTTGGTTTATTAGAATATGAATTATTTTAGGCTCTGCAAATTATTTAGTGTGTTCAATTAAATAAATTCTAGTAATTATTTTATAAGTAATTGGCCCCTGCCACTTGGCACAAAAATGACTCACATAAGCCTCTGTGCCCAGTAATTCACACAAGTCCAGAAATACACTTCATCTATGACCCTGTTCCTGATAAATCACTCAAGATCAAAATCAATTGGTTACTATTACAATTGCTTGATTATTTTGAAGGACTACAACAACCCTAATAAATGATTAACACACATAAAATAAAGAAACTCTAAATTGTTTCTTTGAAGCATATGGCTTCGAGAACATTGAAGCATATGGCTTTGAGAACATGATAATAATCAATATTTAAAAGACGTTGAGCATCATACCATTGCATTCTATGGTATTTTGATAATACCGATAATTCAATTCTATCATATAGGCAACAACTACCCGGAGCAGGAAGAGGAAGATCTACAGAAGGACCTTGATCCCAAAGAGCAAGATGTTGTAGTTACTAGCACTAACATTGATCCAGGCAAGCCCCGGTTTTTCATTCACCATTTTAAAAAGTTGCTAGTTTTCAATATTACTAGTGTCTGTGATTATTGCATTAGGTCATAAGAGTTCATTGGAACCCACTTGCATGATACCCAAATGACCTACGCTACTGTCATTAGAACTTTGGTAGTAGCGGTACTGTGTCGCTATGCTTAGTAACTATTAGGCCCGATAGATACTAATACTAGGGAATGAACCTGACCACTGGAACGGGAACCTAAAAAGAAGTTTATTTTACTGTTATGACCAGGCAGGGAAGATGCATGTGTAGGTTTGCAGTAATACATGGGTGTTAACTACGGTAGCCCTGCCTTGTCAAAACTAGGACCGGTCCGTGGTCGGCCCCTTGGTCAAGTATTGAACAGTACCGAATACATGCTAGTCTATGGGCACTAGTAAACTGATGTAGCACTGGCGCGGCAATGAGGACGGTACCCAGTATAGTGGTCGTTGACCCTCCTGCTGCTGGAGTGGGCGGTTCAAACCATGAAGTACTGTTGGCAGAACGGCATGCCCACTCGCTGAGACTGGACCCGGACCAAGTTGTTTTTTGTCCTTGCGAAAAGTTGCCATATACGGCCTTAACCGGTGCGTATGTGTCATGTATCTCGGGTTATCCCAGCTGGTGTAAATCAATTGCAATTGTTGTCCCTCGCAATAATGAGTACCACTTGGTCATTGCATCGTCACGTAGTTGAACCTGGATTGGAAGTTAACTATGATGTTTATTGATTGGTGTTACTATTATTGTTCTTACGATGCACTTACTTTATACATTGCTTTATTATCTTATTGTTGCAACTAAAGTTACATTTCTGCTATACTCAATTAAATGGAAGAATAAAACTTGATAGAACTAATAGGTTGCTTAGTGCGAGTCTTTTCAAACAAGCCACCTATTGGAGCCGTTGCATGTCTAGGAGTCCGACGGGTAAGACTTGCCGAGTAATTAGTACTCAGGCTTTGTGCCACTGTTGTTTTCAGGTAATGAAGAAGTAGAATTGCCTGTAGATGTGCTGCCCTAGGACATGCAAGTCCCTGAGGGTTGGACTGCCCACTGGAATTCAAACTTCCAGCCGTAGTGATGATTTGTGATGCTAGAGTGATGGTTCTTCGGGCATGAACCATTACTACTTTGTATCGTCGAGCTCATAGATTTATCGTATTTGCTTCCGCTGTTTCAAAACAATTCAAGAACTTGTACTATTTCCGCTGCACTCTGATAACTATTTGATGTAATTTTCAATTTAAATTCGAACCAATGTTGTATTATCAAGTGTCTGCATTATCAGCACCGTCGGGACCCCGATCCTGCGTGGAGGGGCGCCACGGCGGGAACCTTTGGGGCGGTCCTCGTACAAGTCTTTCATCCTCCTACTGATCACCATTCTGCCAAAAAATTATTTACACCATTAGATCAAGTCACATGAGGTGAAAATATTGCTTAAATTCCAGCACATGTTATTTGTTAATAAATTGCAGATATGAATATAATAGTAAAACAGTAGCAATTCCCATTCATACTTGTCTAAAATATCCATCCAAAGGTCATACATAGATTCACTTAGTGGCGGTTACAACCGTATTATCAAAAACAAAATGGTAGCGAGCATAATGCTACAAGCCACATGGGAACATCTGTAACGGGGTTAATTTAGTGTTCATCCCATGACACTACGATGCTCGGGAGAGCACACATTTTTCCTAAGGAACACGACGTATTCCAAAACCAAAAGGCCGCATGTCGCATGGAGGCAAGGTCCACTACAAGTTACTCCTAACATAGTTCCATGATTACAAGACCTAACAATGGAAGTTTAGCTCATCTAAAGCTACTCTCCACGTGGTACGTGGCTGTCACCATCGGAGAGCATTTCTTCATCCTATATGTAGGGGGTGCCTCATAGTCAAGTCCCGAGTTCTCTTCATCTCCCTCAGCGGGTGGAGGGTTAGGAGGGACTTCTTGGATTACTTGCTGCCCAAGCACTTGCCCGAGGTGGTCCTCAAGTTGTATGATGGTCTCATGAAGCAATCCTATATGCTGTTGTGCTTGAGCTAGCTGACTTGCAGTTGATGAATATACTGAAGGTTGGCTATCAACATGGCATCATGATTAGCAATGTCCTCCTGTGCCTCGGTGAGTTCATTCTCTGCTTCCTTGCGCTGGTCATCTGTGAAACTCACTAGTAGAGCGGACTTGCCAAGCTGAACATCCAACTCAAGAGCTTGGCTCGCAAGTTGGTGACTGTTGACGGTTAATGCATGAACCATCCCCTCAAGTTCAGAGACACGCCCTTCCAGCCCAGTATTGTGCAACTGAGCACCAAGGCGTTCTTGGTCACTAAGTATGAGTTGTTTCTCCAACTCCTCGATGCAGAGCACTAAGTAGAGGCGCTCACAAGGGTAGCCTTAGAAGTAGCCATCTATGGGAACGAGTTAAAATTGGATCATAACATTTGTGTTTATCATAAAACATGCCAATTGGGTCAGCACATTAAGATTACAAAATGTGCAAATGATCAACAAAAATAATCAAGAAACATTTGTCATGCTTCGACCGATCCTAAAACTACATCTGAATTTCTGTCTTCCTAGTGACAGTCTGCACAAAAATCCAAATTGCTCTTTCACGGTGCAGAATCAATACTTTGAGTTCATACCAATATTTTAGACAATTTCCATAGCTTTCCAATGCGTACTCATACAGCCTCATAGGATCAGTGGTTTAGATTGATGGATTAAAGGTTTGTCTGAAGATGGGTCCTAAAGCCTGGTTTCTGAGCTCCAAATCAAACATGTCAGAACATGAAAGTTGTAGATAATTTCTCAGCCTTTCCAGGGAGTAATAGACCATAAAATTTGGCTCAGTAGTTTGAGAGTTATGTATTTTTGAACTTGACTGAATGTTCTGAACCTTCAGTTTTCAGATTAGGTGTTAGTTTGAAATCTGAAATTTTTACACGGTCAAAGCTCTTAACCAAGGTACCGGGAGATTAATTACATTGAGTTGAGGTCAATTAGGGTCATTAGGCTCATTGAAAATTTTTACCTTTCATTTTTTTGATATAAGAAATGCACATACGAATGCAAACATGATGACATGACAATATGTCGTGCTAACGTCCTCACCAACATAAAAATTTGGTCAATATAGATACCATACGTGACCTCGGTGGCAGACACGGTCTCTCAACTTTTGATTAGTTGTTTTCTAACGAGCTAAGTATTTGTGGTTAGCGTACCTGTAGAAAATGGATTCCTGAAATATTACATCAAATTCAAAAGAAACGAGTCGAAAATAATCCCTTATTATCGCCTAAGGGCCGGACACTGATGTTCGACACAATCAGCCTGCGATCACACCATTGTGCTAACTTCCCATGCTATTTTCCACATGGCGGGATACATATCTGCGTTGATGATGCCGTAGATGCAAGTATTTAAACAAACAACCTCCTACAGTTAGCTTGCCACCTGAATCATAGCTAGTAACACTCTTATTAGGGCTTACTACTCATACCTCACCGTAAGTGTAGGTTTTCGAAAATTAGTGTTTATTTGTGGTATTAATCCCGAGCCAGCTCTGATACCAAACTGTGACATCGCCACCTCAGATGAGGGGTTAGTCAAGGATCGATACTCGGGTGACACTTGTCGAGGCAAGCGTCCATCAATACGCACAAATGAACATAGAAAATAGAGTGCAATGTCGAATTTAAGTTATTACAATTTAGGTTCAGATTTAGGATACATAAAAGAGTTTGATGTTTGAAAATAAGTCAAAGCGGAAGCGAATACTCTCGGCGATACATATCTTACAATAATTCATGGCAACCCTTAACCATGAATCATTCATCGTGCTCCTCTGGAGTTGGAGAAACGGGAACCCATTCCTTGGTCCATCCTTTCGGGGGTTCACCATACCACTCCATGTGATTTCCATCCTCAGTGTACCCAACATGTAACATACCTGTACAAAAACTTAAACAACAAATCCTGAGCAACGAGTACTCAACAAGACTTACCCGTCATAATGGCACGCTAAGGCCGACACCTAGCATGTAGGGGGCTGACCAAAGGTTGTTGAAATTATTGCAAAAATAGCACTAATAATAAATCCCTATTTTCATATTTTAGTCAAATTAATAGGGTTCATGCATAAAGTAAATGTTATGCAGCTACACTAGAGCAAGCATGGTTGCAAAACAATTAATGAAAAATACATCAAATATGATTATCATCATCATTTCACTTTCTTTCATGGGACACCATAGAGCTGGTCTGGGGCCACCTCTCCTAACTACATCTCACCCCATGCGATGCTCCCGTCAGAGCCAACCATGGGTAGCCCATGCCCTCTCCCTTCTAACACATACCCCATTTCCACCATATCCTTCGTCATCACCAAAAGAGAGGTCGGGTTACCGCCCAGTCACTACGATAGTCAAGTTACGTCGGTTTACAAATTCCCATGTAAAGGTATGTACTTGGTACTGTTCAAACTTGCTCAACGGGGCCACACTCGAAGCAGTTCCCAACCGACCCAAACAGGGCTATGGCAAAGAAGGGCCAACCTTCTCACCTCAACCTACACATGCACTTCCCTGATCGGTCTCAATTTCATTTCTTTCTCATTATAAGCTCAAGAGGAAAAATAGATCAGCTACCATATGTCAAGTAGTCCCCAGACTACTGGATACTTGCTATCAAGACTCACAAATTAAGCATAGCATTTCTAACGGGGCTTGTAAAGACTAAACCCATACTCATAGGATTTGGTGTGTTACATGCAACTAGGCTTCAATCAAATCCCTACACGTAACACACAATACATGACACGCATACATGTGGTACAAAATAAAACTTTGAAACCATAGAAACGCACCAGGGCTTGCCTTGGTTCAGATCACAGTTAGCACTCTCAGAAGGATTAGTCTCAGCTCCGGGCTCCTCTGGAACTATCTCCACTTCCACGTTCCCGTCGTTGAGTCCCATTGGATGAAATGCAATGCAAGTAAGGATAGAGAGGAATTCATGGCACTTCCTCAATAAATGCATGCAATGACATGATGCATGTATAAAGTACATGGGGGTGCATTAGAGAAGGACAATGAGTGATTTCTTATTTTGTTTTCTTTGTATCATAAACTACGAATGATGTTTTACTGATGATGATTGCAAATGGTGAATCATATGTACACTAATTAGATGAGCATGACATGATGATGAGAGGCAATTTTAGGTAAATAGCAACCCAAAATGCAGAGAGCAATGTGTAAAAATATTTGCATTTTAATACATGTGTTCAAGTTACCAGTGCTTACAAACTTGCCATTACTAAATATAAAGTAACACTTTTATTGTTAGGCATGGTTCTGGAATAAATACCAGGGAGAAAAATATATGATGTGTGAGACACTAAGCAAGATTTTTGTACCAAAACTTATGGCAAAAATATGCACCAATAATTTAGAATAATTAAAATGAGACAAACACTAATATAATCATTACAAATAAAATACTTGGAATTTAAACATGCCGCTTGGTGAGATAAATGAAAATGATGCAATGAACATGCATGCCAAATGTTAGAATTAAATATTGCACTGAAAAGTAATTATGATTTCTTATTTCTATTCCCAATCATAAAATACATGCATAAATAAATATATGCTTAAGGTGTGTCTCAGTATATTATTAAAATACTACACACTGCGCGGAGTTCAAAAAGTATTTTTACTCATTTTTCTACCAAGTACTTGTTTCTGTGTCGATTTTTGAAGTAGTAGCTAATTATTATTATTATTATTATTATTATTATTATTATTATTATTATTATTATTATTATTATTCTTTTATCTGAATCTCCAGAAAAAACTTCGGTCGATGGGCCGCATCTGGCTCGACCCAGCAGGCAGGCAGGGCGAGGCGGGGGCTCCCTAGGACGGATCTGGCCCAGGTGGTGGCTCGAGGCCACCTCTACCCAAGCCAATAGCTGGCTCACCCAGAGCCGAACCAGGCCAGGGCGCCCGCGCGGTGGCGGCGTAGCGATGCCAGCGTGACAGCGCCCTGCTGGGGTTGGCACATGGAGGAGGGTCCAGTAGGGGTGCATGGAGGAGGGTCCAATAGGGGTGCAACATGCTCAAGGAGGCGAGGGAGCTCACCTAGAGGTGACATGCCGAGGTGGACCGAGGCGGCGAGTGGTGGCGGCGACGATGGCGGCAAGATTGATGTTCCGGCGAGGGGGAAAGGAAAAGCTGAAGCTAAATGAGGTCAAACGGGGATGCAACAAAGGGTGGAGCATGCGGGTGGAAGGAATCAAAAAAACACTCACCGAGGAGGGATTGCGAAGTGGTGAGGCAATGGCCGGTGATGGAGAAAAAAGAGGCCGATTGGCTCGGCTTGGTGCGAGGGAGGCGGTGAGCTCGTGCAGGCAAGGGGCAAAGGAGTTTTCAAAGCTCCGGCAGGGCTGGGCGGAGGCGAAAGGTGATGAGTACATCACTCCTAAGGATACATGCAACACTCCTCCAATTCTGGACTTGCAAGGTCCAATAACTAGAGCTCGTGCACGATGACTAAATTTAGAGGTGAGCTCGTTCCTATGTTCTTCATTATATGTCACTTTTGAGAATGGTTTGATACCTAATGATTATATTGTAATTAGGAACCATGGAGAGTATCAGGAGATGATGGGAGAAGGACTTGGAGACGTAGAGGACCAGCAAGGAGGTGGAAGCCAAGGTGGAGACCCAACCAAAATCGACTTCGAGTCCGTTTCGGGGTTCAAGACCAGTCTGCACTAAAATGGATGCCCAGGACGCAAACGGACTCGAATTTGGACGTTCTACATATGCACGGAAAGATAAGAAGAAGACCTTTCCAATGCTGCCGGTCTCATATCAAAATTCATCTGGAGTCATCAGGAATCATCAAAACGAGAGCGGGTCCAGAATCTGTTTCGGTGCTGCGTCGCCTATTTTTGGTCTTTGGGCTTTGTATCTAGTTGAGTCCAATTAGGGGTGCGTCCAGAGGGTCTTACACGACCCTAGGGCCTTCATATACAGCCACCGCCGCACCATTAGGGTTTGGGGTTTTGCTTAGATTATTCTATTCATAACAGTTTCGCCATCATCACGGTTTGTGAGACCCCAACTTCGTGAGATTCGTAATACATCTGCAATTGTGTTGCGTTCTTCTTTGTTCTTGCTTGTGTTCTTGATTTGCAAGCAGGGATTAGCCTTCTCGGCGAGGTCAATCGTTTTAGGATGATTGATAACCAGAGGAGACGTTGTGCTACGATTGTGGGGTTTAGAACATGCTGTTCTGAAGCCGGATCGATTTGTGTGTCGTCTCTGACCAAATCAACGTATCTAGAACCTTTTGGAAGATCGGGAACCCTTGTCCACATCAAAAGGCATCTGGAGTGGCAGGGCAGTGCGAGCTCGAGCTCCTTGCTCCAATGGCGGCTCGGATGGAAGAGAGTGAGTGCGGTGAGGGGATAAGGGCGCATCCAAGGGCATATTCGGACAACATCTCGGCCTAGGGAGGCTTCGGCCGCTCGACGGCAACCACACGGCGCGCGGTGGCTCGGCAGCACAGGCGGCAAAACAATGATTTCAACAATGTGTCACTAATGCGCAGGACCCGCAAGAGTTTGAATTCCAGAAAAATGGAGAGACCAAGGATTTTGAAGCCTAAACTTTGAGCACTAGATGCATTTGCTTGGAAAGCCCAAAGAAACCATCTTATAGAGTAAAGTTTGTAGAACATCATGGTCCAGACATGCAGGACATGCACTAGGAGGTCTAAGAGATATTGATTTTTGTAAAAGGTTCATTGATTAGAAAACTTAGAAGATTGCTGGTTTGCCTGAAAACCTGCCCACTTAGGCACTTTGCAAAATTGATTTGAGTTCCAAATTTGAATGTTATTACACATCTATGAAGATAAATGTTTGTAGTAACTAAACATTGAGGATGTAGTTTCGGAAATGCACTTATGAAGTAATTATAGAATTTGAATGTTGCTTAACTGTCAAGGCTAAAATTTGCTCAGAAAAATTGACATTTGGCAAAAATTCCAAAAGTAGTAGTTCTTGACTTTATTAAATCAAGACAAAATTATATGTTGCTATTAAAGGTTGGATCTTACTTAAGTAGTAGTTCTTAACTAACTCATTCACTAGGGTAACTAAACATTGTATGGACTATTTTCCCAAGTGATAAAATCACCATAAATTCTCCAAAATTCTTATTTGGTGCATAGATCAAGGTTATGAAATTTGTTTGGGTCACTTACGTGTGAAAAGTAGCAGTTCTAGTTCATGTCAGATTTGAGCCGATTTCTGATAAATTCAAATTTGGGCTTCTGATTTGTCATTCTCTGCTTTCGATTTCTTTTCTTAGCTAACTCATTCACTAGGGTGACACCATGGGTGTCATAGAAGCCTCTGAGTTTTAATACTCAGTTTTTTTTAGAATCGGCAAAAGATCTTTTGAAAGATCATTGCATTCTTTAATTAACCCAAAAGGTAATGTATTGTTGTACGTCCATATCGGCCCACATGGTCCCCCGTGACTAGGTCAATGCGAAGGTATAAAAGGAGCCAAAACCGGATGACGCAAACTCCACGCCGTCATTTCGTAGTGCTTTGTCTTCCTTGCGCCTCCTCTGCTTCTCCGCTCCCCTGTTCTAGGGTTCTAGCACATCGCCGTCGCCGCTGCAGATCCTCAACGCATCGAAGCCCCCGAGACTCTACTAGGGTTAGGTTCAAGCCTTCAGATCCACCATATTCCTTGCTTTTGCCAATATGCCGCGTAGACTAGTGAAGAAGTCGAAGGGTGCCGCCACCATCGCCAAATCCTCCTCGTCGGAGCTTGACATCCTAGAGCATCTCCAGGAGTTTTCTGAGAGCACAATCAGCACCAACACCTTGAAAGCCATGGTCACCGATGGCATCCTTCCAAAACAGGCACGGCTGAATTGGAAGGTACCGGGATCTGAAACTCATCCCGTCCCAATCCTCAATCAAACTATTGTTTTTCGCTCTTTCTTCCAACATGGCTTCAGAGTCCCCTGCTGTAGCTTCTTTCGTGGTCTCCTCTTTTTCCATGGGATTAAACTTATGTCAACCCCAACTCTATTCTGCATATTGCCATCTTCGTGCATATGTGTGAAGCCTTCCTAGGTGTGCTACCGTACTTCACTCTGCTCCACCACCTTTTTGTCCTCCTCCCCTTGCCATCAGCCGCCAATCCGGAAGCCATTGGAGGCGTTGGTATCCGGCTCGGGAAAAAAGACTTGTACATTGATGTGCCCACTGGCCACAGGAAACAAGGAATGGCAGGACAAGTGGTTCTTCTGTGACAATCCTCTCACCCCCAGCTATCTCAGGGTGTGTTTGGTTGGGTTGTAGCTTTTGGAAAAGTAGTTGTGGGCTGTGGCTATGAAAAAAGTAGCTGTGAGATATGAGCTGTGAGAAAGCCAAAAGCTGTTTGGTTAGTTAGCTGTGACTTTTGAGAAAACTATTAAATGGATCCCACATCTCATTCATAACCATTTCCACTCATCTCTCTCACTCTCATTGACAAGCGGGTCCCACTCATCAGCCCCTTCTTCTCACAGGACGGCACTATTGCTCCGTCCGATGACCTCCCAGGTCACAAGACGGCAACGTTGCTCCGTCCTGTGACCTCCTGAGGTCACCGACGACATTGTTGCTCCGTCCTTGCACGTGCTCTCTGTCCTCTCACCGCCCCACTCCTGCCCCCGCCTCTTCCTCTTCTCCGTCCTCTCACCGCACCTCCGCTCTGACTCCCCCACTCCCACTCGCCATCCTGCTCCTCCACTCCCGCCTCCGCGCTTTGAGGCTGCCGCCGCTGCCATCCCAATTTGGGGTCACCGATGGGGAGCGGTGGGGTGCGATGGAAAGCGGCGCCGTACAGCATGGTGGGGCACGGTGGGGAGCGACGGGGCGTGGTGGGGAGTAGCATGGTGGAGGGCAATGGAGCGTGGTGGGGAGCAGCGCGGTGGGGAGCGGCGGCGCCCGCCTGCTCGGGAAGACGAGAGAGAGATGAGAGTTGAAAAGAATGAATTGGTACACCACTTACCAGTGGGATTGCGGGTAATTTTCACAAAAATGAGGAAGCTATAGCCGCTGGAAGCAGGCCTCCCCTTGCTATCAAAAATGAACACATGAAAAGCTGCTTTTGTAGAAGAAGGCCAGCAAAAGCTCAGCTGTTTGGTTGGGCTTCTGGCTTTTTGGAAGCAAAAGCAGCTCTGGAAGCCCAACCAAATAGACCCTCAGATTTTATTGGCGCCAAGTCTAGCCCCCAATCCTCTTGGACCGAGAAGCCAGACCCAAACGACGCTCAAGTCAAGGATCTTATAGAGAAGATTACTGGTGGCCAAATTTGTGAACTTGGCCAAAGGGGGGGGGGGGGGTGAATGGGAGCCAAATAAAATTCTCCAAGAGAACTTGGCCTATATCCCAAAAACAACCCAAGCCAACCTCCAAATCGATCACCAAGACTACACACACCAACTTGTGGTGTACTAGCCGTAGGAGTGATCAACCACACCAAAGAAACACAGCGGACACAAAAAGGAAAGAAGCAATCCTCAACAGTTTAGAACTGAACTCCTATCGGCAGTGCTGGTGCGCGTCATCGGCAGTGCCGGTCCCACCTATCGGCAGTGCCAGTGCGGGATGCTATCACACTGGAACCTACAGACTGGACCAATCGGTAGTGCCGGTCCTGGTCATCGGCAGTGCCGGTTGACCCCCGACAGAACAGAAAATCTCTTGGGATCTTCTCAAATCTTCTCCAAAACTTAATCAAACAAACTCCAAATGATGCGATTTTTGGACCAGTGAATCCTCATCACATCATGACCCTAATCCTAGGAGATCAACTCAATTGGCTCAAGAAATCATCACAAATTTCAGATCTCGTGCCAAGAACACCAAAAAGGGGAAACTTGAGAAATCCTTCAAATCGAAGGTGCTAGAGCCAATAATTCCATCAAGGATCCATAGAGGATTATCCTAGCTCATCCTAGCAACAAGTTTCTCAAGAAATTCGGGCCAAAAACTCGTCCAAAAGTGAGATCGAAAATCACCACGAAAATGCTTCCAAAAATAGGAAAAAGGGAATTTCGGGATTCAAGTGAAGACGGAAATCTTGAGCACGAAAATACTTCTCATATCATAGAAAGGTGCTTACAAGATCCATAGGTACAAGGCTAGGAAGCCACCCTCTTCCTCCCACTATTTGGAAGAGCAAGAGATGTCTCTCACACACCCACTACTCTCCTCTCAAACATGAAGTCCTCTCCTAGCACTTTGAATAGAGTCCTAACACAAGGCTAATGAAAGAGAGGCCCCTCTCCCACTAGCCACACCTCTCCTTATATTGGCCTAGGGTCTATTGTCCACATGACCACTCTACCCTTGACCTACATAACACAACCACCTACCAACGGGGGCATAACCGTCGATCTTTCATCTTATCGCCCTAATGCCATCGTACGTTTCACGTCTTTGCTTCATCTCGAAGCAAGCTCCGTGATGGTGCCACGTGCACCACCAACCACCACCACCGGTTTTGAGGCCCAAACCGGGAAACCGCCTTGCACGCTTCTCAAAGCGCAACTTCTCGATGTCGATGCGTGTCACCTTGTCCCGCGATCCTGACCACCGGCAAGTCTCTCCCAGTCCTTGTCCATCGGGCCCCCTTGTCACTTGCATCGACGTCCCGTTCTCCTTGACTTGGTCAACACACCGTCTTCATCACCACCACGGTGTTGAGGCTCAACCACGAAACCGTCCGTGTTTCTTGCCTCTCCACGTGTACGGTGTGGATCACCATTGACTTTACCCAGCATCCTGATTGTCTGGGCCCAAGTCCCCTACTTGTGCCTGATCCTCTCGCCGTTGACCGCCAAGTCGACTCCAGTGACCTACACATCATGAGACAAGCAAACACATTTCCCATCTCCTGCAACATCACCAATATCTCCACCAACTCCTGTTAGTCATAACCATGATATGCAAACCCATGCAATCCCTGGATTCCCGCATTTCAACTCAAACACCAAATCTGCTCAAGTCAATTACTCATCACAAATATAGCAAACCATGGCATATATCCACATGGTTTCTCAATCTCCCCCTTGATGAGTACATTGACAACACCAAATGCACAAAGATTTAGAGATTGAAACGCGAAGCCGAATAAGCTCATCCAAATGGCCAAACCCAAAGAAAAGGTGAAAACAAGCCATCTAGCAAGTAGGGATCACAAAACCAAGAGTTGACAAAGAAAGCGACTTGAGACGCAAAGAACGTGAAATGTGCAAGAAACCGCTCAAGATCATGATATGGTCCCCCTCAAGTTGTGGTAGGTCTCATGTAGTGCAAAACGGGTCATATGAGTTTCTTAGCATTATTTGTGCATGACCCCAAAATTTTCTCCCCCTTTGACAATGAACTCATCAAAGAGTCAAAAGAACAAGCAAACATGCAATGCATGAAAATGCAAACCTAAGGAGCTTCAACAAACATGCAAACAAGAATTTAACTTTGCTAACCATAACCATAGTGCCATGAAGTGTAAAGGCAATAGCTCCCAATCATGCAAAGATCAAAAATTGATAGCAAGACATAATCACCATGAGCTATACAGGCTAAGCAGAAAGATTGACTAGCTTAGATAGAATCAAATTTTGCTTATCATGAGAAAATCTGCCACCGCATGTGTAAGTACTCTCATCCAAGGCAAAACAAGCACCAAGTGAATCATAAGAATCTAGCCAGTTTCAATCTCAACAAGGGCAACAAGCATTCGTAGAAAATGAGCTCTACAAACGCTCACATATGAAACTGAGACTCAGTTGATCAAGTGATTATAATTTATCCTCATGTGTCCTCTTATCCATGCGGAGGGTCGCACGACTGGGTACGGCAAACACCCCGAGGCTTCAAGTCACAATGTTTGGATTTAGCATTATTGAGTAGTTCTTGATCAAAGCACTTAGTAGATTTTTCAAGATTATGCACAAGATAAAAGAGCATGCCTTTGCGGCAAAAGGAACACACGTTCCCACAATGTTTCATCATGAGGTAAACATTTGCAAAGCCTTCCATTTTGCAAACACAAGGTGCCGAAGCCAAGACATCCTCTAGACTAGCCTCAATGCAAGCTTCAACAAGGATAAAAGCAATTATACACATGGTGAGAAAGTTTTAGCAAGATTAGATCATAGGGTTCACAAGAAGCTCAGTTTATCTTTAAGATTAGCAAGTTGCTCACATGAGTTTATAACAGGCCATCTAGAAAATCTAAGCATGAGAGATTACCATCACATCCACACAACTTAGCTCAAGCTCAATCATAGCAAAGAGAAATGCAAGAAAGCATAAGAATCAAAGCTCATCTACCAATGCATATATTACATATGAGATGCAATGCGAAAATGGTAAGATACATATATACAAGAAAAAACCAACTCCCCCTCAAATGATGCCATAGGGATGACAAACACCAAGTTCTCCCCGTAGAAAAGCATGTCTCGAAGCATCTAGGGGCTTGGTGAGGATATCAGCTAGTTGGTTTTTGGTATCAATGTATTTGATCTCAACATCCCCTTTCTCAACATTCTCTCTCAGAAAGTGGAATCACACATTGATGTGTTTGACCTTACCATGTTGGACTGGGTTTTTGGCTAAGCATATGGCACTGGAGTTATCACACATGAGTGGAACACCCTTAAAAGTTAACCCATAGTCTCTCATGGTAGATACAACCCATAGGATTTGTGAGCAGCAGCTAGCAGCAGCTACATACTCAGCCTCTATGGTGGATTGGGCAACACTCGACTGCTTACGAGAAGACCAACAGATCAAAGAAGTACCCAAGAAATGGCAAGTACCAGAAGTGCTCTTTCTATCAATTCTACACCTAGCAAAGTCTGCATCTGAATACCCAATGATATTAAGAGATGAAGATGCAGAGTACCAAAGACCGAACTCAAGGGTGTATTTGAGATACCTGAAGATGCGCTTGAGAGCCTTGCGATGAGTCACCCTTGGGGAAGCTTGAAAGCGAGCACAAAGACACACCGCAAAGTGTATGTCGGGTCTTGTCGCTGTCAGGTACAAGTGGGAGCCAATCATGCACCTGTACTCCCTTTGATCCACCGCTTCACAGTCTTCGTTAGGGTCAAGAGCCGTTGTAGTGGACATTGGTGTAGACAACAGCTTCACATTGACCATGTCGAACTTCTTCAGGAGATCCTTCGTGTACTTGGCTTGATGTATGAAAGTGCCTTGCTTGCACTACTTGATTTGAAGCCCAAGAAAGAAGGTGAGCTCTCCCATCATCGACATCTGAAATTCACTTTCCATAGCTTCCTGAAACTTGGACACAGAGCATGAGAGGAACCACCAAAGATGATATCATCCACGTAAATATGAACCATTAGAAAGTCATTGCCATGCTTGAGAGTGAACAAGGTTTTATCAACACACCCCATGACATACCCACGCTCTAGCAAGAAGGTCTTAAGCCTAGCATACTATGCCCTAGGTGCTTGCTTTAGCCCGTACAAAGCCTTCTGAAGCTTGTGTCACATACACTTCTTCCTCTATGAAACCATTTAGGAAAGCACTCTTGACATCCATTCGATAGAGTCTAATGCCCTTGGAGGCAGCAAATGCAAGCAAGATCCTAATGGCTTCTATGCGAGCAACAGGAGCAAAGGTTTCACCATAATCTAAGCCCTCCACTTGGCTAAAACCTTGAGATACTAGCCTAGCCTTGTTTCTCATGACCTCACCATCCTCCCATGTTTGTTTTTGAACACCCACTTGGTTCCTATGACATTGACACTTTTGGGAGGCTCTACAAGGGTCCAGACTTTGTTTCTCTCAAAGTTTTCCAACTCCTCATGCATGGCATTAACCCAATGTTCATCAGATAGTGCGTGTCCAACATCCCGGGGTTCAAAGGTTGCAACAAAGAGAGAATTGGTAAAGCAAGCAAGATGTGCAGACCTTGACATTGTTGTCCTCTCATAGAGATTACCGATCATCTGTTGAGGTGGGTGTTGACGCTGAATGTGGTGAGGAGCCTCTCTCTCAGAGTGTACCTCCCCCTCAACCACAGCTGGAGCTTGCTCGACAGCTGCTAAAGTCGATTTAGAAGCTTCTAGACCCTCTGCTGGAGTAGTGGTAGCAGTAGGAACAATCTCGGATGTGGGATGGAATGACTCATCATCATCATCATCCAAGCCCTGTAGGTCCTCTTCTACAAATATGCTCTCCTTCATCTCCTTGTCACCTGTAGACTGAATCACATTCCTTGCATAAGAGTTTGATTCATCAAAGGTTACATCACAGGATTCTACGATGGTGTTAGTCTCCAAATTCAAAACTCTGTAGGAATGACCATGAAGAGAGTAACCAAGAAAGATTCCATCAGAAGATCTCGACTCAAACTTATCAAGATTGCCACCCTTGAGAACAAAGCACTTGCAACCAAAGGCACGCAAATGAGAAACCGAAGACTTTCTCCCAAAACGCAGCTCATAAGAAGCCACATTGAGAATTGAGCGCAAAAAAATTCGATTGGAAACATAGCAAGCAGTGCTAATGGCCTCAGCCCAGAACCGCCTCGGAGTCCTATGCTCATTGAGCATCGTCCGGGTCATCTCCACTAAGGTTCTGTTCTTTCTTGCAACCACACCGTTTTGCTGGGAAACCCGAGGCGTTGAAAACTGATGCTCAATACCATGCTCAAGATAGAAAGCATCAAAGGAGGAGTTCTTGAACTCGGTGCCATTATCACTGCAAATTGCTCGTAATGCACCAGGGAGTTCCTTGAACAACCTCAAAGCTAAGCTCCAAAAGTGATGAAACACTTGATCCTTGCTCTTAAGAAAGTAGACCCAAGAGTAGCGAGAATAGTCGTCAACAATCACAAGAACATACCACTTCCCACCCGCCGAACGAACCCGAGAAGGACCAACAGTGTCCATATGATGCAACTCTCTAGGGCGTTCAGTCATCACCAAATTGATTGGTGGATGGGAAGTGGCAATCATTTTCCTACGACGACAAGGAGCACAAACCAAATCCTTATCAAATTTGAGCTTAGGCAATCCTCGGATCAAACCTAGGCCACTCAAGCGACATAACAAGTCAAAGCTCATGTGACCCAGTCTCCTATGCCATTTCCAGAGCTCAGAAGAAGATTGAGCAAACAAGCACTTGTGAGAACCAAGAGAACCAGCAAAATCAGCCTGAAAAACTCTGCCAATGCGAGAAATCCCACAAACCAAGGAACCACTCGAATCAAGAACACAAGAAGCATTCGACTTAAAGCACACTTCCAAACCAACATCAAGAAGCTGAGAGACAGAGAGGAGATTGTACTTGAGAAACTCAACCAAACTAACATCATTGAGAGTGAAGTTCTCATTTACCTTTACCATGCCCCTTCCCTTCACTCTTCCTCTTTTGTCATCTCCAAAGGTCATATACTCACGACGCTTCAAGGGAGTGAGGCTGGAGAACCACTTTGCATTTCCGGTCATGTGGCACGAACACCCGAAATCCATCAACCACTTGTTCTCCAAGCCTCCACCTGCTGCCTACAAAGAACAAGAAGTGAAAGTCGATGGCTCAGTGCTGGGGTTAGTCAAAAAGGATTTGGGAATCCAGCACTTAACCATACGACCGGTAGTAGTCATCATAGTTCTTTGCACTTTATCATTTGAACACATGGGACGAGAACCACGATGGGGAAAACATGGTCTATCAAAGCGTCTCGACTCAAACCTTGAGTTGTGAGGATAGAAATCATCTATGTGAAAGCCAAATCCACGCGAGTGACGCTCACCATGATGGGGAAAACGTGGGGCGCCAAAGCGCTACTGTGCAAAGCCTCTGTTTCGCGAATCAAAGCCATATGAGGAATGATCCTGTCCACGATAGGCATGAGAAAAAGAGCGAGGCTGAAAGTCAACAAAATCATCATAAAAACCATCCCTAGTCAACTCAGCTTGGTTCCTGTCAATTCTCTTACACCTAAAACAGAATTCATCCAAGTGGCCCTTGCGACCACAAAACATGCAAATGTAGAGACCCTTAGGATTAGGCTTGGTTATTTCAGGTTTGGGTTTTGGCTTCTCTATTTGCTTTGGGTTGAAGGAGGGTTTTGGATTGGGTGGATAGTATGTGTCAGTGGGTTTAATGGTGTTTTCCTTATCCTTGTAGCTGGAGCTAGGTACAAACTTACCCACATTCTCACTCTCCTCGTCACACCTCTCAAATCCCAAACCCAAGTTATAGGTTGATCTAGAAGCACTCTCCTTCACTCTTGACAAATCACTCTCAATCTTCTCTTCACTCACTAGGGCTGTCTGGAGCCTAGACACAAG
Source organism: Eleusine coracana subsp. coracana (assembly GCA_032690845.1). Taxonomy (NCBI): domain Eukaryota; kingdom Viridiplantae; phylum Streptophyta; class Magnoliopsida; order Poales; family Poaceae; genus Eleusine; species Eleusine coracana. The sequence continues at coordinate 33,055,639 of CM064422.1, forward strand.
ATAGTCATTTTCCTGGACTAGAGCTTTGTTTTCCTCCCTAGTGATTACAAGCTTGTCCTTAAGAGAGGCACACACCTCACAAGGTGGTGGAAGGACCTTAGAGCGAGTCTCATGTAGCAACTTGGACTCAAGCTCTTTGACTTTGAGGGATTGAGCTTTCAACTCATCTATGAGCTTGGGGCACTTCTGACATGCACCCAAAAGAGTTGGTCTAGCTTTGAACTCATCAAGCTCCTTGAGGGCACTCTCAAGCTGACTGGCAACTTGAGCATGCACACTCTCCCTCTGTGCAAGATTACTCATCACAACTTGACAAGACTCACACTCAACAACAATGTCCTCACAAGCAAGCTTGGACCTAAGCGAAGCAATTTCAAAATCAGCACTCTCCAACTTAGACTTAAGCTCTCTACCCTCATGAATAGCACTGCGAAGCTTATCATCTTGCATGAGCAGAACATCACGCAAATGATCAAGTTCAGAAGAGAGCTCATCGAGAGTGAGAGAGGTACCTCGCTCGTGTCGGAGTCAGATCCAGAGTCGGTGTCGTGGTCGTTCTTTGCCATGAAGCAAAGCCCGGTGAAGTCATCCTTCCTCTTGACTCGTGGCTTTTCAACCTCCTCCTCCGAGCTTGTAAGGCCTTCGCTTGATGTGAGGTCGACATCGCTCAAGGCGGCAACACAGGCACATGCAATGGCCTTGTCGAACTTCTTGGAGTTCTTGCCCTTCTTGTAGAAGCGGTTCTTTTTCTGCTTGAAGTCTTCAGTGTTGTTGTCGCGGTACCCGACCTTCTTCTTCTTCTTGGGACAATCAGCGATGAAGTGTCCCAGGTCACCGCACTGGAAGCAGGTTCTTGAACCACCTCCTCTTCTCTCCTTCCAGTTGTTGTAGAACTTCCTGAACTTCCTTGTGAGCAAGGACAACTCCTCGTCAGGAATGCACTCCATCTGTTCATTGGAAGCTGCAACAAGGGAAGACAAAGCAAACTCCAAGGAAGACTTGTCAAGTGAGGGGTTAGTTCCATAAGAAGCACAACTATGATCACCCTTCTGAGAACTAGAAAGCAAATCCATGCTAGAAGCAGGAATAGCAAGATTAAGACGAGATTTCCTAGAGAGTTCATGAGATTTCAGCTTGCTATATAGTTGCTCACAGTTCTGGGTATTGAATTCAGCACTATCTTCTAGAGCAGTAATTTTAACCCCCAAACATTTTCATCAAGTGAGTACAGTAGTTGCTTAGCTCTATCATTGTCATTGTACACAAGGGTACCACAAGACCGCAAGTTGCACAGAATTGCCTCAAACCTATGAAAAGTGTTATCTAGTGACTCGCCCGATTTCTGTGCAAAGGTTTGGTACTGTCTATTGAAAGCATCCTTACGCATAGACTTGACCTGGTTGGTACCCTCATGGTAAGTGCAGAGCTTATTCCAAATAGCATGAGCAGTGTCAAGGTGTGCAACCCTATCATGTTCGCTCCTACCAAGTGCAGAAAGCAGAATATTGATAGCTTTGGAGTTATTCTCATACCTGACTAACTCACCTGCAGAAGCAGTGTTCAGGTCTTGTGGTATAGCATACTCCTAATCAACAATCTCCCAAATTGCACGTCCTTGACTCAGCAGATACGCCTTGGTCTGTGACTTCTAGTAGGGGAAGTCCTCTCCATCGAACATCCACAGCTTGACAGCACACTTCTCCATGTCACCTTCAGATCACAAAGCTGGTGAAGGTCAACTAGTGATCAAACTGGCTCCGATACCAATTGAAGGACCAAGAAGGTGACCAGAGGGGGGTGAATGGGAGCCAAATAAAATTCTCCAAGAGAACTTGGCCTATATCCAAAAGAAAAACCCAAGCCAACCTCCAAATTGATCACCAAGACTACACACACAAACTTATCTTGTACTAGCCCTAGGAGTGATCAACCACACCAAAGAAACACAGCGGAAACAAAAAGGGAAGAAGCAATCCTCAACAGTTCAGAACTGAACTCCCATCGACAGTGCCGATCCGTGCCATCGGCAGTGCCGGTGGGCATCGGCAGTGCCGGTCACGCCTATTGGCAGTGCTGGTCCCACCTATCGGCAGTGCCAGTGTGGGATGCTGTCGCACTGGAACCTACAAACTGTACCAATCGGCAGTGCCAGTCCAGGTCATCGGCAGTGCCGGTTGACCCCCGATAGAACAGAAAATCTCTCGGGATCTTCTCAAATCTTCTCCAAAACTCAATCAAACGAACTCCAAATCATGCAATTTTTGGACCAGTGAATCCTCATCACATCATGACCCTAATCCTAGGAGATCAACTCAATTGGCTCAAGAAATCATCACAAATTCCAGATCTCGTGCCAAGAACACCAAAAAGGGGAAACTTGAGAAATCGTTCAAATCGATGGTGCTAGAGCCAATAATTCCATCAAGGATCCATAGAGGATTATCCTAGCTCATCCTAGCAACAAGTTTCTCAAGAAATCCGGGCCAAAAACTCGTCCAAAAGTGAAATCGAAAATCACCACGAAAATGCTTCCAAAAATAGGAAAAAGAGAATTTCGGGATTCAAGTGAAGAGGTAAATCTTGAGCACGAAAATACTTCTCATATCCTAGAAAGGTGCTTACAAGATCCATAGGTACAAGGCTAGGAAGCCACCCTCTTCCTCCCACTATTTGGAAGAGCAAGAGATGTCTCTCACACACCCACTACTCTCCTCTCAAACATGAAGTCCTCTCCTAACACTTTGAATAGAGTCCTAACATAAGGCTAATGAAAGAGAGGCCCCTCTTCCACTAGCCACACCTCTCCTTATATAGGCCTAGGGTCTATTATCCACATGACCACTCTACCCTTGACGTACGTAACACACCCACCTACCACCAAGGGCATAACCGTCCATCTTTCACCTCATCAATCGAATGCCATTGGACGTTTCACGTCTTTGCTTCATCTCGAAGCAAGCTCCGTGATGGTGCCACGTGCACCACCAACCACCGCCACCAGTTTTGAGGCCCAAACCGGGAAACCGCCTTGCACGCTTCTCAAAGCACGACTTCTCGATGTTGACGCGTGTGACCTTGTCCCGCGATCCTGACCGCTGGCAAGTCTCTCCCAGTCCCTGTCCAATTGGCCCCTTGTCACTTGCACCGGCATCCCGTTCGCCTTGACTTGGTCAACACGCGGTCTTCATCACCACCACGGTTTTGAGGCTCAACCGTGAAACCGTCCGTGCTTCTTGCCTCTCCACGTGTACGGTGTGGAGCACCCTTGACTTCACCCGGCATCCCGATCGTCTGGCCCCAAGTCCCCTACTTGTGCCTGATCCTCTCGCCATTGACTGCCAAGTCGACTCTAGTGACCTACACATCATGAGACAAGCAAACACATTTCCCATCTCCTGCAACATCACAAATATCTCCACCAACTCCGGTTAGTCATAACCATGATATGCAAACCCATGCAATTCCTGGATTCCCGCATTTCAACTCAAACACCAAATTCGCTCAAGTCAATTACTCATCACAAATATAGCAAACCATGGCATATATCCACATAGTTCCTCACATGGGTATCATCTAAAGTTGCTGTGAAGGCACCTGTGTTTGCTGGGCAAAGAATTGACAACCCTCACACTTCCGAATGAAATGGTGTGCCTCTTTGAATGTCATAGGCCAATAAAACCCTTGCTGGAATGCTTTGTCGACCAAAGTCTTGGAAGCTGCATTGTTACCGCACACTCGTGCATGGATTTCTACCATCAGCTCCTTGCCTTCGGGAATTGAGATACAACGCATTAAAAAGCTTGATCCTCCATTTCCATAAAGGAGCTCATGCACCATGAAATAACCTCAACATTTAGCCGTCAACCTTTGTTGCTCCTTGCAATTCGTAGGCAGTGTACCCTTAGTCAAGAATTGGCTGATTGGATCACGCCAGTTGGCTTCCATATTCTGATCCATTATCGGTTCGACAATACTGGTCGTTAGTACGTCTGAACAAGGAGGAATAGTGGGAGCATCAAGGGTGTGTAGAAAAACACCAGGAGGAACAATCAATCACGATGATCCCAATTTGCTAACTGATCAACAGCTTGATTGTTGTCTTGAGGAATGTGTGTGAACTTAAGTCGATCGAACTTGTTCACCAGCTTCCTTACTTCTTGGTAGTAAGCAACCATATTATTGTCCACACAGTTCCAATCCTTAGTGACTTGGTTGATCACAAGGGTCGAGTCACCAAAGATGTTAAGACGTTGGATGACGAGTGATACGGTATTACGCAATCCATGTAGGAGGGCTTCATATTCTACTGCATTATTAGACACATAGAAATTAATTTGAAGGGCATATCTAAGATTCTCTCCTTGAGGTGAGATGAGGATGATTCCAGCCCCCGTGCCCTGTAGTTGGAGTGACCCATCAAACTACATCCTCCAATACTTTAGGTCTTGTGGTGCGGGTGGTATTTGCATTTCTGTCCACACAGAGACGAAGTCCGCCAGAGCCTGCCCTTTGATCATATGAGCGAGCCACGAATGTTATGGTGTACTGACCAAGTTCGACCGCCCACATGGCAATCTTGCTGACCGCCTCTCGATTATGAAGCACTTCTCCGAGGGTGAAAGACATGTGGACTTAAATTGGATGAGCCTGAAAATAAAGCTTCAACTTCCTTGAGGTGATCAAGAGCGTGTAAAGCAACTTCAAGGTGGTAACATGTTTTGGAGGCATTAAGGCCCTCACTAACAAAATATACCGGGTGCTGTACTTTTTGTACATGACCTTCTTCCTCTCAGTCGACCGTCAGGACAGTACTAACCACTTGAGTTGTGGCCGAAACATAAAGCTAAAGATTTTCTTGTGACTCCAGGGGCATAAAGACTACAATATTGATGAGGTGAATCTTCAACTCATCCAATGCCAATTGTGCCTCTTTTGTCCAGATGAAGTTGTCATGCCTCTTTAGCAATTTGAAGTAAGGTAGACCTTTGACTCCTAATCGGGAGATAAAGCAACTTAAGGAAGCCATGCAACCGGTAAAGTTCTGTACATCCCATTGAGAGTGTAGTGGTCCCATATCAAGGATCGCCTTGATTTTATCCGGATTAGCCTCTATACCTCGTTTTGAAACGATGTAACCGAGTAGCTTTCCCGTAGGCACCCCCAAAATACACTTCTTGGAATTTTACTTCATCGAGTATTGCCTCAGGTTGTCAAATGTCTCTACCAGGTCAGAGAGAAGTTCTTCAATGTTCTGAGTCTTTACCACAAAGTCATCAACGTCTGAGTCTTTACCACAAAGTCATCAACGTATGCTTCTGTGTTCTGACGGATCTGAGTTTTGAGGCAGCATTGAATACCATGTTGGTAAGTCACGCCAGCATTCTTCAAATCAAACGACATAGTGATGTAGCAATAGGCGGATCCTTAGCACAAAACCCTTTAGATGGTAACAATCATTTGCCTTTTGGTCTCCCTTAGGGTGTCGTAGGCACGGGCCTCTCAGCTGGTCATCCCTGGTCTGCTGGTTTGTCCGCATATTCTTCCGAGTTCGGTCTACCGCATCAACCATGTTGTCGGTCTTTCTCTTTTTGTCCTTCTTGGAGGACTCCGGCTGGTATTGGCGCTCCCCCTTTCCCTTGCCCCAGATGTCATACAGAGCCGATTCTCCTAAAGTGAACTTGTCTGTAATCTTGAAGCACTCCCGAGCGGTCAGATCGAGGTTTTGGTTCCTCCGACCAATTTCCCAGACCATGGATGACTTGTTGAGTGGCCTGTGCCTATGGCATCCAAAGGGGAACCACAAAGCAAAAGACTGTTACCGTCTGAAGGGTTTCACAACTACTACGTTGAAGGTGGCCAAAGATCCGCCAAGACACAACAACAAGGACAAGGCTAATGACGGTGACGATAAGGACATGGAAGGAGAGTTCCAAGAGCCCCAGAAAGAAGTCAACTTCATCATTGGAGGCCCGGATGCCTACCTGTCCAAGCGCAAGCAAAAGCTAGAGCTATGAGAAATCCATTTCGTAGGGCCCGATGCTCCCAAGTACATGAGGTGGTCTGAGACACCAATTACTTTTGATCGGTCGGATCACCCCAGGAACCTACCTAAGCCAGGTCGCTACCCGCTGGTTCTCGCGGCAACAATGAAAGGGGTCAAGTTCAACAAAGTGCTCATCGATGGAGGAAGTAATCTGGACTTGATCTTCACCAAGACCCTCACAGAGTTGGGCTTGTTGGTCAAAGACCTTCAGCCAAGTTTCTCACCCTTCCATGGGATCATGCCGGGTAAGACCTCTGTTCCTATTGGACAGATCGCTATGCCTGTCACCTTTGGAACCCATGAGAACTTCAGGTCTAAGTGAGTTGTTTTCAAGGTGGCCAATTTAGGGTCGGCCTACCACGCTATCCTTGGTAGACCAGCAATTGCGAAGTTTATGACGGTCCCACATTATCCATACCTCACTCTCAAGATGCCAGGCCCAAAAGGAATAATCTCCCTCCATTATGATCTTTGGAATTCTTTCGATTGCGATGTGCAGAGCTGTGAGATGGCCGACCGATAGTTGATGCTGCCCGACCGGCTGGAGATCCAGAAGATTGTTGGCGAGGAGGTGCAGACCGACTCAGATATTCCCCTGAAGATGCCCACCATGGATAGGATGAAAACAGAGGACGTCCCCACCAAGGAGATCATGCTGGACCCAGAGAACCCTGCTAAGATCACTTCTGCAGGGGCCAACCTCGACGAAAACTAAGAACTCTTGCTCACTCTTTTCCTCCAGGAAAACAGGGACATCTTTGCATAGAAGCCTTCTGACAAGCCGGGAGTTCCTAGGGAAAAGATTGAGCACAAACTGGGGGTACCTCCTAGGGCCACCCCTATCAAGCAAAGAGTTAGAAGATTCACGCAAGACCGCAAGAAAGCCATGAAGAAGGAGGTAGCTAGATTATTAGACGCTAAGTTTATAAAGAAAGTGTACCATTCCGACTGGTTAGCAAACCTAGTCCTTGTTCCCAAGAAGAATAAAGAGTGGCAGTTGTGCATTGATTATATTGATTTGAACAAGGTATGCCCTAAGGACCCTTGCGCTCTACCACGTATTGATCAGATCATAGACTCAATAGCCGGGAGTGAGCTTTTAAGCTTTCTGGATGCCTATTCAGGCTATCACCAGATTCCACTGAAAGCCAAGGATCAAATCAAGACTTCCTTTATAACTCCCTTCAGCGCTTATTGCTATATTACTATGTCCTTCAGTCTGAAACATGCTGGCGTGATGTACCAACACGGTATTCAATGCTGCCTCAAAGCTCAGATCAGTTGGAATGCAGAAGCATATGTTGATGACATCATGGTGAAAACTTGAAAGTTTGAAGAACTTCTCTCTTACATGGCAGAGATGTTCCACAATCTATGGAGTTACTCAATGAAATTTAATCCTAAAAAGTGTGTTTTTGGGGTTCCCTCAGGAAAGCTACTCAGTTACATCATTTCAAAACAAGGTATAGAGGCTAACCCAGACAAAATCAAGGTGATCCTTGAAATGGGGCCGCCAAATTCTCAGAGGGATGTTTAGAAGTTGACCGGATGTATGGTATCTTTGAGTCACTTTATTTTCTGACTGGGGGTTAGGGGTCTGTCGTTCTTCAAACTACTCAAAAAGTAGGATGACTTCATTTGGACAACGGAGGCGCAGTCGGCATTGGAGCAGTTAAAAGCTCACCTTAGCAATATTCCAGTCTTAGTACCTCTAGAGCCACAAGAGACGCTTCAACTCTACATATCGGCCACAACTCAAGTTGTGAGTACCATTTTAACCGTTGACCGAGAGGAAGAAGGGCATGTACAAAAAGTACAACACCCAGTGTATTTCGTTAGTGAGGTCCTAGGTGCCTCCAAAACGCGATATCACCAGATCTTGAAGCTGCTATACGCGCCCCTGATCACCGCAAGGAAGTTGAAGCACTATTTCCAAGCTCATCCTATTGAAGTACAAACAACCTTCACACTTAGACAAGTCCTTCACAATCGGAAGCCAAAGGAAAGATTATTAAATAGGTAGTAGAACTCGGTCAGTACACCATTATGTTCACGCCTCGTTCGGCAATCAAAGGACAAGCATTGGTTGATTTTGCTTCCGAGTGGACACAGATTCAAATGCCGCCCGCACCGCAGGATATTAAGTATCGGAAGATGTATTTTTGATGGGTCCCTTGAGTTACTGGAGCAAGTGCACGAGTTGTGCTCATCTCGCCTCAACAGGAGAAGTTGTGATATGTCATTTAGGTCATGTTTGGTACATCTAATAACGCTGCGGAATATGAAGCTCTTCTACACGGTCTACGTATTGCTGTCTCACTTGGGATTCAGCGTCTGGACATCTTTGGTGACTTGGATTTGATTATTAACCAGGTTACTAAAGACTGGAACTGTGTGGATGATAATATGAGTGCTTGTTGCCAAGAAGTAAGGAAGCTCGAAGACAAATTCGATGGACTCTAGCTCATGCATGTCCTTCGAGACAGTAATCAAGCGGTTGATGAGTTAGCCAAGATGGGATCATCTTGATCGATTGTCCCACTCGGTGTCTTCTTACACACCCTGGATTCCCCCACTATTTTTCCTCGATGTGATGTCTTAACAACCGATGTTGCTGAACTGGTAGATGATATTAGTTTAAAGACCAACTGGCGTGACCCGATCGTTCAAGTTTTTACTAAGGGTGAGGAACCATGTGGAGATGTTCCATGGCTTGCAATATATGTGATGAGTAATTGACTTGAGCGGATTTGGTGTTTGAGTTGAAATGCGAGAATCTGGGGATTGAATGAGTTTGTGCATGTCATGGTTATGACTAACCGGAGTTGGTGAGGAATTGGTGATGTTGTAGGAGATGGGAAATGTGTTTTCTTGTCTCATGATGTATAGGTCACTGGAGTCGACTTAGCGGTCAACGGCGAGAGGATCGGGCACAAGTAGGAGACTTGGGGCAAGACGACCAGGAGGCCGAGTGGAGTCAAGGGTGATCCATACCGTACACATGGAGAGGCAAGGAACACGGACAGTTTTGTGGTTGAGCCTCAAAACCGTGGGTGATGACCAAGACGGTGGGGTTGACCAAGTCAAAGGTGATCCGGTGTCGGTGCAAGTAGAGGCTTCCAATGGACCGGAGACGGGAGAGACTTGCTGGAAAGGAGGATCATGGGACAAGGTGACATGTGTCAAGATCATGAAGTCTTGCTTTGGTGGAAGTGAGCATGAAGTTGCGCTTTGAGAAGTGTGTAAGACGGTTTCCCGGTTTGGGCCTTAAAACCGGTGGCGTGGTTGGTGCTGCACGTGGCACCATCACGTAGCTTGCTTCGAGGCGAAGCAAAGTCGTGAAGAGCACTAGGGCGTTTGAGCAACGAGGAGAAAGATGGACGGATTTGCCCATGGTGGTAGGTGGCAGTGTTAAGTAGTTCAAGGGTAGAGTGGTCATGTGGACAACCCTTGGGCCTTTATAAGGAGAGGTAGGGCTGGTGGCAGAGGTGAGCCTCTTACACTAGCTTTGTGGGTTTCATTCCTTTTGTGCTAGGAGAGTGCTTCATGTTTTAGAGGAGAGGAGAGGGTGTGTGAGAGACATCTCTTGCTATTCCAAATAGTGGGAGGAAGAGGCCGTCTTCCTATCCTTGTACCTATGGATCTTGTAAGCATGTTTCTATGATATGAGATTTATTTTCGTTCTCAAGATCTTCTTCTCTCTCTAAATCCTAAATTTCTCTTCTTCCCTATTTTCAGAGCTTTTTTCTTGGAGATTTTTGATCTCGTTTTTTAGTTGGTTTTGGAACAAATTTCTTGAGGGATCTTGGTGCTGGGACATGCCAAAACATTCCTCTATGGATCCTTGATTGAATCCTAGGCAAGAGCACATTCGATTTCAGGGATTTCCTCAAGAACATTCAAACCCTAGAGCTTTTGGTAAATCCTCAAATTCGCGATGAATTCTTGAGCTTATTGTGTGATTCCACTTGGATAAGGAACGTCCTACCATGATGTTTCTCTAGTCCAAATTTCGTAATTTGTGGAGTTCGTTTGGTAGGGTTTTGCAATTTTTCTTTGCGGTTCGCTGTTGCTGTTCTAAACCTGTCGGGCCTGACCGGCAGTGCTGATGGCTAGTGTCGGTGGCACCAACTGCCGATGGACCAGCAAGGACCAGCACTACCGGTGGTCACTGCCAATGACCGGACCAGCACTGCCGATCGCCTGGAACAGCACCGCCAATCGGCACTGCCGATTCTTCGTCAGAACAGCTCAGATTTTGAGTGTGTTTCTTCCATAGTTTTGTGTCTCGGATTTCCATCTTCATTAATTGGCTTTTGTGTGATTTTACAGTAGATTTGTGTCTTGGCTATACCCAACCAATAGCTACAACCGGCACTTCCAATGGGTGTCACCGGCACTGCCGATGGCTGTGATCGGCACTTCCGATGGTAGACCAGTAAGGTCAAATTTTTGTGAGGTTCTTGACAATCTCAAGTCTTTGCTATTTTTCTTTGTTTCTGATGTGCTTCATAGTTGTTGTTGATCACTCCTAGAGCTAGTACACCACGAGTTGGTGTGTGTAGTTTTGGTGATCGGTTCAGAGGTTGGCTTGGGTTGTTTTGGGGATATAGGCCCAGTTCTCTTGGAGAATTTTGATTGGCTCCCATTCACCCCCCCCCCCTCTAGTCGCCTTCTCGGTCCTTTAATTGGTATCAGAGCCAGTTTGATCATGAGTTGGCCATAACCGGCTTTGTGATCCGAAGGCGACATTGAGAAAGAGCCTTTTCCTGCCTCAGCTATTTGCTTACTCTGACGGTGCTTTTATAATGGCATCTAGTGCTTGCTCTTGTATATCGTTGTCCTCAGGTTCTGAGATGTGCGGAATTGATATCGAGGATGACAAGAAGCAAAGTCAAAAGGAGAAGGATGCAGTTGGCTTTGAGAAGGGCAATCTTGAAGTGTTTGATCTTCTCAAGCTTTACAAGGATGAAGAGCTTGCACTCGGGGATGTTATCACAAAACTTCAGAAGATGACCAAAGGTAACCTTGTCACGGGCATTGAGAGTTTATTCCTTAGAGACAATACTTATGATGTGACCATCAGAAAGCTTAGAATGAAGTTGAGAAATTCCATGCCTAGTGATGTGTGCTCGATGTCTAGACTTGATGTGTGTGCTCCTATTTCTTGCAAGTCTAGGACCTCTTTGCCTTGTGATAAATGTGATGCCTTGGTCAAACAGATTGATGAATTGAATGTCTCCCTTGCTCACATGAAATCTAAAAATAAGAAGTTCATGCATGATTGTTCTTGTTGTGAAAAGAATTTGGCTTGTGCTAGAAATGTTATTGAGAAGTTGGACACTAAAGCTTCTTTGCCTTGTATGTCATGTAAGTCTTTGCATGCTGAAATTGACTTGCTGAAATCAAATGCTTCTATGCTTTGTGATTATTGTATTGCTTTGCAAAAAGATCTTGATTGTGCTAGAGTTGAGATAGGCAATCTTATGTCCTTGGCTAGAAAAGATTGTAATTCTTGCACTGGTATGCTTGCTGAAAATGAAAAATTGAAACTAGACTACTACTCTTGTGTAAAGCAACTTGAAATTGCTAGAGCTGAAATTATTGCAATTACTTCTATGCCTTCTAGCACTTGTTCCTATACTTTGCATGATGATGCTTGTCTAGATTATGATGATAATCATGATGCTTTGCGTGACATGCATACAAGTGTTGTGTCTTCCATTTCTTGCACTTCTTGCAATGCCTTGAAAAATGAGGTTGTGGCTTTAAAGTAAATGCACGATGATATGAGCGCCAAGTTGTTTGCGCATAATGAGATGAGTGCTATTGCTTTGGACAAAGCTTCTTTGGTCACTTCTGAGCTTGTTGGCTCTTCTGGTGTTGCCCAAGGGATTTCAATTGACAAAGGTGCTTCTTGCTCAAATGGTACATCACCCCCTAAAAAAAATTACCATTGCACCTTTTGTAAGAAAGATGGGCATGTCATTAAGTATTGCTTTTGCCATGTCAAACAAGAGCGTCGAGTGCGTGCTAAAGCTTTTAGGAACACACATCATCCTTTTCATGCCATGTGTGAACCTAATCTTGATTCTAAGCTGAAAGATGCTTCTGGTTTTTCTTGCAAGTCCTGAAGGACTTCTCACATGAGCGAGAGTGGTGCTTCAATCTCTCAAACCGTGCCTCCTCATAGGCCCTTGTTCCATTGCTCATATTGTGGGAAGGATGGACATCAATTTGAGTTATGCTTTAGGCATGCTAGAGACATGCACCGATCTCGTGCCTCTTACTCTTCGGGTGATCATAGCTTTTCTCAGAGCATGAACACTCATGAGCCTAGCATGAGACATTGCTTTATTGATGGATTCTATGACTCCTTTTCTTGTGGGTCAGGACATGCTCGTGGACATGCTTCTACTACTTCTTGTATTGGTTCACGACATTGTTCACATGATGCTTCTATTGGTGGTTCTTGCGTTGTCCCCTTGAGAGGTTCTCACCGTGGTTCATGTGGTTGCACTCAATTTTCTTCTCGAGCTCCTAATTTGCGGTATGCTTCTAAGGGTGACTTAAGGTCTTCTCATTCGAACCATAATTTGCATCATGCTAATCCTCATGATAAGTTGAGTACATCTATTGCTCGTGTGTCCAAGTCATGGATTCCCAAGTATTTGCATACTAACCCTTTGGGATCCAAGACTGGGGCACCTCTCTCTTCTCATATGTAGGTTCGAGGATGTGGGACGGAGAACATGAGGTTGATGGATATTGATCTTTTGCATGATTGAGATGTGATGTTTCTTCGTGTCCTTTTTCATGGCCTCCAAAAGGCTTGTATGTCTTCACCTATTCTATGAGCTTTCTCATACACTCACCCTTTCACCTTCATCTACACTACTTGTGGTGTGAGATGTTTGTTCATGTGCTCACCTCATCATCTTCGCATGTATATCTTGTGTGATGCTTTAGTTCTCTCTTGCCTTAGATTGTGCTTTGCATGCATATTATTCTGACTAGCATCATGGTTCTCTTACCTTGTGGCATGCTAAATTTGTATTTGCTCCAGTCTCTTTTGTCATAGTTTCATGTTACTGAATGTGACCCATGCTATATCCTTTCATGCTTTGCAAAATCTGCATATGTGCTTCTCTCTTGAGTTTTGTGCTTCTTATGACATTATTGTTGAACCTCCCTTACTTTTTCATGAGTTGCATCTTTCTATAGTCTTCTTGCCCTCTTTTCAATTGATTCTTCATTTGTTTTGTTGAGGGGGAGACTGGCTTGGTTAAGGGGGAGTGTTCTTTGTTGAAGATTTGAGATTAGTAGCTCTTGTGGTTTGATGATTTGGAGCTTTATGCTTGCCATCCCTATGGCATCATTTGAGGGGGAGTTGAGCTTCTGTTTGTATATATGTATCTTACCTTTTATGCATTAGATCTCATATGTAAATATGCATTGGTCGATGGGCTTTGATTCTTATGCTTGCCTATATTTCTCATTGCTATGGTTGAGGTTGAGCTAAGTTGTGTGGATGTGATGGTAATCTCTCATGCTTAG